>CM076574.1:281328556-282659272 GCA_034641835.2 Pinus albicaulis | reverse complement strand
AGACCTTGTGGGAAAAACTTGGGACTTTGTACCAATCTAAGTCTCTGGTGAATAAGTTGTTCCTGCGGAAAAAGCTGTATAACCCGAGGATGAAGGATGGAGACTCGGTGACAGAGCATCTGAACGCCTTCAATACTGTGGTAAGTCAGCTGTTGTCTGTTGATATTAAAATCTCAGATGAAGATAAGTGCATCAGTTTGTTGTGCTCTCTACCAGACTCGTGGGATAGTCTGGTTATTGCAATAGGTAGCAATACAACTACCTTCAATTTTGATGACATTGTCTCAGCCTTGCTGTCGGAGGAAATGAGACGGAGAAATATGGAGGGTCAGAATGGAGATGCCTTATTTGTACGAGGAAGGTCCCAGAACAAAAACAAGAATAAGGTTTCGAGTGGGAGATCTAAATCTAGAGGGAGATCTAAATCTCCTGGAAAGTTTGTAAAGGTGTGCTGGAAATGCGGAAAGGAAGGGCACTACAAAAAGGACTGCAGATCTAAAGCTCCTGAGAAAGGAAAGTGATCTGATGATGCTCCTTCTGTAGAGGCAAAAACCACCTCGGATGAAGGTGGGGATGTGTATTTGGCTTCTTCTTCAAATACACATGTAGATCATGAGTCATGGTTGATTGACTCAGGTGCATCCTTTCACTTCATTCCCCATAGGGAGTGGTTCTGCGAGTATGAGAAATATGATGGTGGTGATTTCTTCCTAGGGGATGATAGGAAGGCCAAAATCGTCGGACGTGGGAAAGTCAAGTTGAAGCTGCAAGGTGGAAGAATTAGAACACTTCCTGGTGTTCTGCATATTCCTGCATTGGCCATAAATCTGATTTTTGTAAGCAAGATGGATGATGCAGGTGTAAAAACAGTGTTCGAGAAAGATGCCTGCAAGATGGTTCGGGGAGCACTGGTATTAATGCGGGGAGTTCGGACTAGAACTCTATACAAGCTACAAGGTAGTACTGTTATTGATGGGTGTAACAGTTCTGTGGTTCCTGAAAGTGGGACGGAAAGCCTAGCTGTCTCTGGAGAAAAGACCATGCTATGGCATCAAAGGCTTGGACATATTGGAGAGAAGGACCTTCGGATACTGCATAGAGATGGTATGGTAGAAGGTATGTCTAATTGTTCTCTGGATTTCGATTTCTGTGAACATTGTGTATATGGGAAGCAGAATCGGGTGAGTTTTCCTTCTGGTGCTAAGAGGGCAAACAAGATATTAGAACTTGTGTACAGTGATGTGTTTGGGCCTGTGTCAGTTCCATCACTGGGAAAGTCTTTGTACTATGTTTCATTCATAGATGACTTCTCAAGGAATACATGGATATATTTCTTGAGGAAGAAATCTGAAGTCTTTGACAAATTTAAAGAATTTAAGGCTCTGGTGGAAAACCAGACAGAGAAGAAGATAAAGGTGCCGAGGACAGATAATGGTGGGGAGTTCTGCAAGAAGGAATTTGAAGAGTTCTGTAAGAAGTGTGGTATAGCACGACAGAAGACTACTCCATACACACCTCAGCAAAATGGAGTTGCAGAAAGAATGAACAGAACACTGATGGAAAAGGCAAGAAGCATGCTTAGTGGTATCGGGTTAGGACAAGAATTCTGGGCAGAGGCAGTGGAGACTGCATGTTACTTAGTTAACAGATCACCTTCATCAGCGTTGGAGGATAAGACCCCACATGAGGTATGGACTGGTAAGAAACCCTCTATTTCACATCTAAGGGTATTTGGATGTGATGCATATGTACATGTTCCAAAGGAGAAAAGGACCAATTTGGATAATAAATCTGAAAGGTGCATCTTTATTGGGTATAAGAATGGTTTAAAGGGTTACAAGATTTGGAACCCAGAAACAAGGAAGGTTGTGTACAGCCGAGATGTGGTGTTTAGAGAAGTGAAAGATGTTGTTAAACATGAATTCCTACCAAAGGAACCCGAGAAGATAGAGTTTGAGATAAAGGAGGATGAATCAGACTCTACAACAGAAGAAGACTCAGAAGATGAAGAGCCACAAACTCCAGCTTTGAGAAGATCAGTTCGGGAAAGAAGGCAACCATAAAGGTATAGTCCATCTGCTTTCTGTTCAGGTTTTGCCTTAACTATAACTGATGATGAACCCAGAACTGTCAGGGAGGCAGTAGATTCAGAGGATGGAAAACTCTGGAAGGAGGCCATGGCTGATGAAATGGCATCCTTGCACAAAAACGATGCATGGGATATGGTGGAGTTGCCGGCTGGAAGGAAGCCCATTGGGAGCAAATGGGTGTTTAAGAAGAAGACGAATGTAGAAGGCAAGGTGGAGAAATACAAAGCTCGGTTGGTAGCGAAAGGTTATTCCCAGGTGCCGGGAATTGATTTTGGTGATATTTTTTCTCATGTTGCCAAAGTTACTTCTATTAGATTACTTTTATCTGTTGCTGCTGCATTTGATTTTGAGATAGAACAGATGGATGTGAAGACAACATTTCTTCACGGGGATCTAGAAGAGGAGATCTACATGAAGCAACCCGAAGGCTTTATGGTGAAGGGTAAGAAAGAACTGGTATGCAGGTTGAAGAAGTCTCTGTATGGGTTAAAACAGTCACCAAGGATGTGGTATCGGAAATTTGATACCTATATACGGGGACTTGGCTTCACCAGAAGCAAGGAGGATCACTGTGTTTATTTTAAATTAATTGGTGACCGTGTTATTTATTTGGTCTTGTATTTGGATGATATGTTGTTGATTGGAAATGACAAAGAAATTATCCAAGATTTGAAGACCCAACTGTTCTCCAAATTTGACATGAAGGATATTGGTGTTGCAAACTATATTTTGGGCATGGAAACTAAGAGAGATTGGGTAAAGAGGAAGCTCTGGTTAAACCAAAGGAAGTATGTCAAGACTATATTGTAGAGGTTCAATATGCAGGATAGTAAACCAGTGAATGTTCCTATTCCTGTAGGTGTAAAGCTATCTACTGAACAGTGTCCCAAGACACAAGAAGAATAGGAGGATATGTCTCGTGTTCCATATGCAAGTGCAGTGGGTAGCCTGATGTATGCAATGGTATGTACTAGACCAAACATTGCACATAGAGTGGGAGTATTGAGCAGGTTTATGTAAAACCTAGGGAAGGAGCATTCGACAACATTAAAGCGGGTTTTCAGATATTTACGTGGCACTAGTGATTATGGATTGTGCTACCAGGGAAGACCAGGATTGGAAAGAATATTGGACATTCATGGTTTTGTTGATGCAGAATGGGCTGGAGATCTAGACCAAAGAAGATCTACAAGTGGGTATGTTTTTAGTCTATTTGGAGGCGCAGTCAGTTGGATGAGTAAAAGATAGTTTGTAGTGGCTCTTTCAACTACAGAGGCAGAATACATAGCAGCCACTCATGCAAGCAAGGAAGAAGTTTTGTTGCAGAGATTATGTTAAAGTATGGGGTTGGTACGGCAAGCTACAAGGATAGACTGTGATAGCCAAAGTGCAATTTTCTTGGCTAAGAACCCTGCTTATCATTCAAATAAAAAGCACATAGATGTTCAATATCACTTTGGTAGAGATATGGTTGAGGCTAAAAGGGTGTTGCTGGTAAAGGTGGACACTTTGAAGAATGTTTTAGATGCATTGACGAAGTCTGTGAGCACTCAGAAGTTCTCTTGGTGTAGAGAAACAATGGGTGTTGAAGAATTGGGACAATGACTAAGCTCTCCTGTGACCCCCTGCAGAAATAAAACAACAAGTGGGAGAATGTTGGTTATGTGTTATATTCTTTCCGGTGGGTAGTCTGTGCCCATGGTTTTGTGCATGGTTTTGCACATGGTTTTCAGGTACGATGGTTTTCGACCCCTGGTATTTTTGTAGATCCGGTCAAGGGAACTATGGTTATGTTCTAATCCAGGGTTAATGGATTAGGGTTCATGTATGCTTCGGCATGTATATATATGTGTTGTAACACTAAAAGGAATATAATGAAAAATCAAGCTAGTCGTCCCGATTTGGGATCTAGGGGAAAATCTCTGTGTTTATCTGTTTTATGTTTTATGCTCTCGCTATTGTTTATTTTTTATTATAAGATTTGTGTAGATAATTTTTGTTCAGGGTTAAAACCTACATCCTTCTTCTTGGTATTTATCACTTTCCCCTTGCTGTCCTTCATGCTCTTGAATTTGCTGCCCATTTTCCTGTATTGGTGGGATGTCTTCGTGCTGCTCTTCAAACCTATCAATAACTTTCTTGACTTCGACCTCACCTACATTCCTCTTATACATTTATAACTCATTAAATATAACATCCCTGCTTCTAATAATTTTATGTTTGGAAAGGGTGCAATGAAAGGTTCTAGATGGCCTCTTAATATAACAAATAAAATTTTCCCATCAAATTTAGGAAAAATCATCTAAACTTGTTAACGGAAAAGGCATGAATTGAAGGGATGAAACCCTAAGTATGGAGGAACCCTACAGAATTTTTAGGTCGTACACAGGGCTCTGGTCAGGCACGCACGGGGGTTTCAAAGATGACACCAAGTAGGTCTTTTTAGAGACTAGAGAGAATCTATCATCGCAAGCGGAAGACATGAGGAGTACACGATTTTCCAAAACCACCTATGGATAAGAGAGGTTATTAATGGAGTTACTCTTCACAAACCCTAAATTTTTCACTCGACGTTGTTCTGGGGATAGGGTTTCTGTGCACCTGTGGTCTCTACGTTGTCACAGTTTAGGTTTAAGGCTGGGCATTTGTCTTAGCAATGGGTTTTGATAAGGATCATGTGGATGTTGAGCTAGCGCCGAAGGACCTGCTCACTTGTTGGGGGCACGAGGTGTCGGAGAAGAATATGGACCTTTTTTTCCCTGTTATCGTAGAAGCAGAGGCGAAACTATCAAACTCTGGAGGTCATCGGGGTTTTGTAAATGGGGCTGCACTGTTATAAGAAAGATAGTGAAGTACGTTTAACTGCGTTTAAAATGAAGAAGGATCAAGAGGGGCGACATCAGTAGCAGTGACAAGGACTTGCAGAGGAGGCAAAAAATTCGAAGCTAGACTGCAAGCTCTAGATTCTTCTCCAGTGCCAGGTATTCCCTCTTTTTTGATTTACATAGGAGGATTAGAAGACATTGTAGCAAAATTTGGGTTCTAGGGCTCTGTGGGTTTGAAATCGTTGGGGGTGCAAAGGACTATAGGGTTGGATCAAGGTAGAGGAAGACCTAGGTTTGAGGCTGGTGTGCTAAGGAACTCTTCTCAGGGATAGGGTTTCAATTTTTTGGAGAATTTTCTCTTTTTGCAAGCGAGCAAAGCAGCCAGTACTGGCCTGAATCTAGCTGAGGGTGGCTAGGGATCCTTGAGGACCCAAGGGCAGGCTAATAGGAGTCAGGAGAGGCCATTCCAGGGGCCGGTAGTTCAATGGGAAGCTAGTGGATCCTCAAATAGTCAAATAAGAACTACCCTAGAAGGCTCACTAGAACAGGGCGCTAGGGTTTCAGAAAGGGATCGACAAAACTTAGCAGGAGAAAGGCAACCTATGTCGCCTGTATTAGGTGATGTAGATGTTCGAGAAAGCCATGTGGAAGGAGCGGAAGGAGGAGGAAGTGTGTCTCCTAGATCCAAGAGAAAAATAAAAAATCCATCAGGAAGAAGGATGAATGGTCGTGTTGTGTGCTTAGAGTACACATCAGCATAAATGAAGTCATGGAAGCTACTGAGACAATCCTTGTGGGAAGAGTCTGAGGGAGAAATTTTTTGGCAAGATATATCACTGAGTGGACCGATACAACATGGAAGGAAGCCCTGGGAAACCTTTGGAAATTCAAGCCCTAGCAAAGGGTTGGTTCAGTCTAAATTTCGAACAGAAAGATCATTTGGAATAGGTCTTGGAAAGAAATTGGTGTTTCGGGAAGAGGCCAGTTTTTCTCCAAAGATGGACCCCACTTTTTGATGCTTAGAGGGAAAATCTGGAAGAGTCCCTTGTGTGGGTAAAACTTCCAGGACTCCCTCTTCCATTTTGGATAGACTCTGCCTTTCGATCCATCATAAATACTCGGGGGCATTTCCTAGAAGTTCATTCATCTTTCAAACAAAGAAGGGACCTGAGCACGATTAGGATTATAATAAATTTAAACCCTCGAGAATGCCTTGCAGATGAAATGTGCTTGAAGTACAAGGAATATGAGTACATCCAAATATTGGATTACGAACACTTTCCATTTCGTTGTCACAGGTGTCATAAGTATGGGCATCTAGCAAAAGATTTCCCTCTTGGTCATCGTCGCAAAAGAAAGCAAAAAAAGGTGAACAGGGAGGCTCATCCCTTTGCGGAAGTCGAAGAAAATGAGGATCCTGAGGAGGATCTGATGGAAGAGACAGAAGATTTGGAAACAAAAATGGAGGAAACGATGCTTTCAAAAAATCAAGAAAATCTTCCAAGTTAACAAGCTTCTAAACATGCCTTGCAGTTCTCATAGGCCCTGAATCCTCCAAGAGATGAGGAGGAATAAGCCGCACCTCTAGAGGACACACCCCTTGTCTCTTATCCTTCATCTGTTTCTTTCATGTGCTCTTCTTTTATTTATCTATCGAAGCTTGGTCCCTCCAGGCATAATAAAATGGAATATATTAAAATGCATGAAATCATTGAGTCCCTCGATAGTATTATCACGTCTCTTCCCTCTCCATCTTTGCCTCCCTCTAGTGGCTGTGTCCCTGGGCTCGAGCCTCTCCCATCAAGTCTCCCTGGTATGCCTCCCTATAACCTTAGATCCCTTGTGAATAAACCATGGAAGAGTAAAGCCATTGGAGGGCTGGAATAAAACCTTATTCCGGTTGGGCCTATAAAGTTGAGAGGAAGGAAATCAAACCTATCAAAGGCACAAGTAAAAGAAAAACTTGATATCGCGGACGGAAATCAAAGGTCCCTCTCTAGGGTGCTTGGTCCCTATCTTGGGAGGGGACCTAAATTTTTATTTAGGTCTATCTGAATCATAGGGACCCTTAGCAAGGGCAGACCATCTTACTAATTTCTTCCTAAAAAAGTTGCCTTCTTCACAGTTGGTGGATGCCACTCTAACTAAACCTAGACCCACTTGGAGGAACTGAAGAGTGGGAGAAGACTGGGTGGGGAAAAAATTGGATAGGTTCCTCCTTTATGAAGATTTGGTGGCACGGTCCTCTATGTTTAGACATTAGGTGGGGGAAGGGGGTCTATCTGACCATCTTCCAATTTTCCTTGAGATAAAAGGATAGAAGAAAAATCCGGGCTCCCCTTTCAAATTTAATTCCTCTTGAATAAAATACTTGACATATATCAAACTATTTCATGCCACCTGGAGGAAAAATTTACCTAGGACCCTAGAAATATGGGCAAGCAGCTTATCGAGAATCTGAGAAAACATGAAGAAAGCAACCCGTGAGTGGGAAACTCAGAAAAAAATTAAAGAGGAGGAGTTGAGGAAGATCAATGAGGAGCTTGATTTACTTGAAATGCCGGAAGGAGTAGGTTACTCATCCATAGAGTCGAGAAATCGAATTAGGGAGCTGGAATCTATAAGGAAAAAAATCTTGTTGGAAAAGGAAGAGAGATGGCGCCTAAAGAGCAGGGCAATATGCTTACAAGTGGGCGACGAAAACACAAATTTCTTCCAGAACTATGCCAAGGGAAGGAAACGTATAAACACTATTTGGAAAATCCAGATGGAGAATGGAGAATGGGCCCACTCATTTGAATACCTTTCCTCACTAGGAATAATTCATTTCAAAAAACTTTTCAGAGCTCCAGCCAAAGTCTCAATAGCTGAAGTAATAAGGGTGGCCCAATTTTTCCCCAGTTTCATAGACAAGGAAGGAAACGACAACATTATGGAGCCATTCTCAAAGGAGGAAGTAGAAGATATATTAAACTCCATACAAAAGGACAAAAGCCCTGGGCCTAATGGATGGACAGTTGAATTTTTTGAGCACTTCTTTGAATTCCTAGGGGATGACCTGGTAGAAGTGGTGGAAGAGTCTCGCAGCTTGGGGACAATTTACCAGGCTTTCAATGCAACGTTCCTGGCCCTAATCCCTAAAAAATACCACCCTATATATTTTGATGATTTCCGTCCCATCTCCCTCTACTCCTGTATTTATAAGATCATTTCAAAGGTGATAGCCACCCATCTAAAACCTTTCCTCTCAAGAAATATCTCATCAGAACAATTTGGATTCCTGTATGGAAGACAAATCCATGAGGCTGTTGGGGTAGCTTAGGAAACTTTCCATAGCCTAAAGAGAAGCAAGAAAAAAGGAGCTATAGATTGACTTGTTCAAGGCCTATGATAAGATCAGCTGGATGTACTTAAGGTTGCTAATGACTCACCTTGGTTTCAAGATTGACTTTATCAATTGGGTAATGAGCTGTATCTCCTCTTCAAGTATAGCCGTATTGATAAATGGTGCAGCAACAACTTTCTTCAATCCTCAAAGGGGCCTTCGTCAAGGTTGTCCCCTCTCCCCTCTACTATTTTTATTGGTAGCTGAAGGACTGAGCCTGATGATTCACGAAGCAAAAAGAAGAGGGGAATTAAAAGGAATTGAAATGGCTATGAATTTATTTTTGACCCATTTGTTGTTCATTGATGACATTTTGTTTTTCGGTGATGGTAGCTTGGAATATTGCTGACGTTTGAAGGAGATGTTGGCACTCTTCTTGAAATCTACGGGCCTTAGCATAAACAGTCAGAAATCCTCCCTGACAACAGTTGTTCTCTCAAGGGATGAAGTGAGAAGAATTGAAGGAATACTCTAGTTTGAAGTTAAATCCCTTGAAGACACCTTTAAATACCTAGGTTTCATCCTAAAGCCGGATTCATATCTGATACAGGATTGGAAGTGGCTCTTATCAAAAATCGAGGCAAGAATGAAGCACTGGAGCTTCAAATGGTTATCAAGAGCAGGAAGGCTTGTTTTGATAAAATCGGTGGCAATGACCATTCCGGTATACTGGGTAGGGCTATCATGGGTCCCTAAGAGAATCCTCTCTTCAATAAACAAGTTTTGCACTAGATTCTTATGGGAGGGTTCAAAAAAGGACCATGTGACTCCCTGGGTGGCCTGGGAGAAAATAGTTAGACCAAAATCTTGGGGAGGCTGGGGAATAAAAGAGTTAACCTCCTTCTCAAATTCAATATCAGCTAAAATAGCATGGAGACTCATCACCCTAGACAAACTCTGGACATCTATTATAAAGAGGAAATACATTGATCCTATGTCAATCATGGACTAGCTGAGATTACTCCAAAAAAATTCCAAAAACTCGTCGATTGTATGGAAAGCCACTATTGCTTTGGTGAATATTATTGAGCAAGTTTTATCTTGGAAGGTGGGCGAGGGGACTAGGGTAAGGTTGGGTTGGGATCCCTGGGTGGGTTGTTCAGGAAATTACACTCCATCTAAAGATATCATCGAGCTGTTGAATGTTAGAGGCTTCACCAACCTGAATCATATTGCAAATCATGAAAGATCGTCATTGTGGAGACAAGGATGGATGACTGGGGTAGACCTCCAGCTTGAAGAAATAATGATGGAGGAATGGGTGAATTTCACGAGGGATATTCAAAACTCAAATTTCAGATTACAAGATAAGAGGGATGAACTTAGGTGGGTCCACTCCCCATCGGGGACATACACTCTGAAGTTTGGATATAGTTGGCTTATGGCACAAAAAGGATGGGGTGCTCAGGTATGGTGGTATAAACCCCTGTGGGAGCTGAAAGGACCGGCTAAAACAAGGTTATTTTTCTAGTGCATTCTCCAGAAAAAGGTACCCACTTGGGATTTTCTACAAAAAAGAGGGAATATAGGTCCAGGGTGGTGCATTCTGTGTAAGGATAGCCCTGAAACAGCGCATCATTTATTTCTAACATGTCCCTTCACCATCAGTGTTTGGAATGAAACCCTTAGGATGCTAAAAATAACTCAAATATGGGAAGGAGGAGATATTCAGGAAGCGTGGTAGAGGTGGTGGCAAGATGCACCAAATGAGAAGGTCAGAAAAATCCCCTTACTGATAGCTTTGGGAACCTGGTTTGCTATAAATCATGTTATATTTAAATATTTTCTCTTCGCCATAAGAAAATTAGTAGCGAAGGGAGTTTTCATTTTTGAAAATATTCCAAATCCCCAACAGGCACATCATCCTAGAGCCATCCAAAAGGAAAACATAAAAGGGAATTTCCCATGGGCTTATTTTGATGGGGCCTCGGACCCAGAGGACAGATGTGGAGCGGGTTTAGTTATTCATTTCCCCATAGGAAAAATTCTCAAAGCTTCTATTGGATTGGGACAGCGGTGAAACAACTTTGCAGAGTTAAAAGCTTTACATCTACTCTTATGCTAGCTCTCTCTCTTATTGTTACACAGTAATTTGTCACCGTCCCTGAAATTCCCATCTCGCCCATTGGAGGGTCGTTTCTGTGACCAATAAGCAGTGTCATGCCTTGCAAATACCATCATTGCATCCCTTTCCATGAGGACAACATTCCTTCTGTTGATCATTTCCTGAGCAGACCCCTAAAAACACCTGTTTTTTAATTGGCGCTGGTAGCCCGTTATGTACTCGCGCCAATAGGGGAAAATTAACACTGAGCCCGCGCCAATTGGTGCTCTGTCCCAGTGTTGAACCTGCGCCACTCTGTTTATGGAAAGTTTTTTAAAAAAGGAGGCAAATTTTCGATTACAACAACTTCGTGGATGAGTCATCAGGAGTGGTTTCGCCTGAATAACCACGGCCTTCCTCCTTTGGCCTCTTGTTTCCACCATATGGGGAACCTTCCAAAGGATAAGGCTCCCTTCCACTATTGTAGGGATCCCAACCTCCTCCTCTCCTCTATAAATATCGCCTTCATCCATTGATGAAGGGGCTGAAAGGCTGAAAGTCTTGAAGTGCCTAAGCTTTGAATCTCCATATTCCCAAGAGCCTTTATGCTGTAAAGAGCCCTCTTTTTCCCTTAAGGCCAACTCAAGTAAGGAGACCATCGTCGAGAGACTCTGGAGAGGTTTTCCCTTTCCCTGGCGAGCTTTGCGAGACGTGAATGACTGGAGACCCATCCGAAGGAGACCACGACGTCAGAACATTGGTTGTAATCTTTCTTCGATTGTTATTTAATGAATGATTACGATTATGGTTCCACTCTGTTTTTGATTATGTTAATATGAGTAATATCCTTTCTGACTGATATTTAGTTACGTATGCCGGATTTTTATGCTTGTATCTGTTTGTTTTCTGTATGTGTGTGTGTTCATCCGCGCAGATCGGGAGGGATTGTGATCTCGCCGAGGTCGAGGAACGGGGGCGCTTCTTCTTCGATCATAGCATCGGATTCTAGGTAGGCTTCTATCTTAGTCTTTTCATTCGTAACTAGGAACTTGCGTCGTAACATTTTTTGATTGTTGCTAGACCCCTGCTGGGCTAGTAGGGATCGCCTCTGTCCACAGAGGGGATTTACCTCCTCAACAATTTGGTGACTCCGCTGGGGATCGTCTAGTTTTCACTGTCTCGTTTTGATTGTCTCGTTTTGATTGTTTCATGGTTTTCCTTGCTTGGTTGGCCTTTTGGGCTGGCTCTTCTTGTGTTTTGGCTTTTGGTTCAACCCTAGAGGATCAGATCTGACCTCTGCTTTTCCGAATTTTCACCTTTTAATGGTTGTCTTTATTGGCGCGGTTTTTATCCTGACAGTCGCGCCAATTGGCGCAGGTTGCCAGTTTATCACTCGTGCCATCCCCTGTTTGGCGCGGATTACAGCCAGACAGTCGCGCCATTTCCTGTAGGTGGTAGGGTTACCCTTGTTCGGAAGTTTCTTTTGGTCATTATTTGGCTTCTGGGTTTGTTTTAGATTCTGCTTGAAGTGGTGAGTCTGGTCTTGGTTGGGAGAAATTCTTTGTTTTTTCATTTTCAGGAATTGGCGCTTGTTGTCGCTAGCAACTAGCGCCACCATGGCTGGCGCTGAAGGTCAATGTATGTCAGCGCGCTGGCGCTAGTTGTCAATGCACAAGTCGTGCCTAATTCTGTGGTGTAAGGAAAATTGAGATTTTTTCCCTAAATCCTTCACCAAGCAGTGTCTTTCCCTTCCTGCTTTCCTCCGTATATAGATTGTACTGTCAGCTGTTTGGAATGTCTTATTTCCATGATTGCTTGATGTAAAAGGGAATGAATGCCTTGTTTTGATCTCATTCTTTGGAAGTCCTCTTTGTGTTTTGTCAACTTTTGAGGAATTTTGTTACAAAGTGTTTCAAAACAACGATTTCATTCTTAGTGTTTATTTACATCTCTTTCATTCATCCTTCATTAAGGAGATTTGCGTTTGTTTAAAAGGCCTCAGAGTTTGCTGCTAAAATGCATTAGATCACATCGCATTGAAAAGTATTTTGAGATTTATCATTGAACTTAGATCACATTGTTTAATGATTGAGAGCTAAAAACGCATTGAGTGCATTCTTATCATTTGAAAAGAAAAGGAAATTGTGCAGATTACAATTGCATAGCTGAAAGAATTTACAGATTACATTGCATTATTCGCATCGTTGAATGTTTGAAAATACTTTTGGATAGTGAAAGTCAACTAGTTTGGAAAAGTTTCATTTTCAGTTTTGCTGTTTGTTGCATCATTGTTTGAAGCTCTTCCCTTAACTAGATAACATTCATCGAATTGAAAAGTTTTCTTTTCTCATGTAGCTACACATAGGAGATTGTCATATGACATATGGTAGGGCCTTGAAACCAAGACATAATTGAATATCAACCTTAAAATTTACTCAATTTACCTAAGGAGGCATTGAAACATTAACGAAATATTTATAGGTCTAGGCTAGAGACGTGTTTCGGCGTCGTTAAACCTAGTAGTTGTCGTTTGCCTCTTGGCTTTAGACAGCGCTAGTACGGATTTGTGCTCCCCGTACCATTGAGTATATAAAGGGAGACCCCACTAGGTTTCAATCCTTTATCCGTAGGAAGCCGAGTCCGCCACCTTATACCCGTGATACACCTACACAAAGTATTCGGGGAGATTACCTGCACGTACGTTAAGTCCTTGGTTGATTTCTCTTTCATTTTGAAACCAAGGTGTATATTGCAGTTCATGGATATTTGGTACACCCTTTGCCTAGATTACCAGAGTAGTCATTTCGATCTTTTCTGACTCATTAAATTTGAAAAGATCATCAAGCGCTTGTCCTTTCATGCTTGTTTCCAATCTGAAAGTGATAAAGTCACCTTTTGCCGGTTTCTCGACTCTTAAAAGATGAAATGGTAGAGTTTTGTTTCAATGTTTTAAAAATTAACTGCCCACAAAATATTCCTGGTTAAAGTTAGTTTCCTTAGGGTGTTGTTTTGGGTTGTTTCTGATGGCAACTTTTCCAGAGTTCACCAACCAAGGAATCCCCTCCGATGGGAATCCTGGTCCTTTTCCTCCTTTTGGGAATGTTGGTGCTCCTTATATGGCAACGTTGTCCCTACCTGGGTTAACTATTGGGTTGCCTGTTTGGTTGTTTTCAACCTCTGTGGTCCTGAATGTCCCGGCTACTGTTCAATTAGTTCCTCCACCTCAACAACATCATGTTGATTCCAAGGTGGACCTCTCCCCTTCTTCGCCTGTTTCTGCGTCCTCTTCTTCTACTTCGCCCGGTGAAAGTCTTGATTCAAGTAACCAGGTGGCTAAGAAGAAGAAGAAAAAGACAAAGAAGAAGAAGTCCGATAAAGGAGAGGCTAAATGTACAACTACTGCCTCTGAGGAATTTCCTTCTGATAAACCTTCCAACCCTCCACGGAAAGTCAAGTTCCCTTGCATGTTGTGCACGGGAGACCATCTTCTTCGAGATTGCCCTGGCATTCCCAAGGTACTCGAAGTATGGTCCAATGGTCGTCCACCATTGCCTTTGGCTTCTGGGAGTCAGGTTGGGGGCACATCTTCAGCTGGTGCTGGTAAGAATCCTAAGAAGCAGGGTAAGATTACCAATCCCTGTAAGTTGTGTGAAGGGCACCATGCCATTCACCTTTGTCCTTATATGGATGAAGACAAGCGAGTGTTGGACAACCCGACTGTTTCTACACCATGCCTTCCCGCTGGTTATAAATGGCTTTCTTTGAGTCCTCCACTAGCTGATCCTACCATTGGTCAAGAGTCATCCTTGGTCAATCCCGCTCCCTCGGAAATTCAAATTGTGAATCCATTCTCGACCAACCATTGGTCGTAGGATCGGTTGAACTGGCCCCGTCCGCGGTGCACCAGGTATTTTCTGTCGAGAGTGGATCTCACACCCCCCATGTCCTTCTGATTTCTTCAGATTCTTCAGACTTGGAGAAAGATTCTCTTGTCCCTGTACTTCAAGAAGATGCTCCTGCGCCTCCCATGATGGAGGCTCTGGAGGATATCCCTCCTACCTTCGAGATGGAGGTTATGGAGGATGCTCCTTCTTCCGTAACACCAGGGGAAGACCTTCTAGGTTCGATGGTATCCCCTCCGAGTAGTCTGGTTGCCTCCTTTGATTGGAGTCGATTTACAGGATTCCGCCTTCCGTCTTACGTGCCTTTCAAGATCACAGTACAGGCTCTTGGTCTGGTTGTACCCAGCACCATTATAGACGAAGGTGCCTCTATTAGTATTCTATCCTCAACTACCTGGCAAGCTTTCGGTTCACCGCCGCTTGCGCCTGTTACGTAGAATCTGCTGACTTTTAACAGAAGGACAAGTCAACCATTGGGGATCCTCCCAAGGTTACCTGTTACTTTGGGAGGTAAAACCATCCATATGGACGTGATGGTAATTCCAGGCCCCTTGGATTTTTGACCGCTTCGGGGCGCGACACTCCATGCCATGTGGGAGCACTAGGCCTCTCCCTCTTCGTGTGGTCTCTGCTTTTCCGCATTTAAGGAAGGTGGGATTGTGACCATCGATCATTTTCTGCTTCTTGGTCTTTGGTCCTAATGTGGGAGCTGGCCCACCATCATCCCTTCCTGGCTTTTATCCCCCCGTTGTATCTGCCCCACCGCAGGTCAACTATGTGGCTACCTACCCTGTGCCTGTACTCAGTGATAGTTCCGTTGCGCATAGGGTGCTGGGGGCATTGGGTCCTTACTTCCAAGATGTTTTCCTTCCATCGGGAGTGGAACTCTTGGAAGTGATGACTTCTTGTTCATTATGACAAGGTCTGTCGGAGCAGAGATCCTTGTCTTGTGTCAAGCTCCTTAAAAAATGAAACAAGGTTGCTCTTATAGAGTTCCTTGTCTTGTGTCAAGCTCCTTAAAAAATGAAACCAGGTCTAGTCGGAGCATAGTTCCTTGTCTTGTTTCAAGCTCCTTAAACAATGAAACAAGGTCATATGAGGATAGTTCTTTTAATGTGTCAACCTCATTAAAAAAATGAAACACGTTCCCATTGAATTCGAGTCTTTGTTTAGATCTCGTAAAATACCAGTCGAGTCTTTCTCTTAATCTCGTAACTTGAACCTCCACTCCATTTGCCTTTCATATGGATTGAAGCTTGGGGGGCATGTACCTCGAATTGAGTCACCATGCCGGGGGCATGCTTACATTTTCAAGCATAGTTTGTTTTCTGTTTCAAGCTTGTTTAAAAATGAAACCAGTTTCAAGCATATTTTACCTTTGTTTCAAGCTTGTGTAAAAATGAAACCAACTCTGCGTAGCTTCGATTTCAAGCTTGTGTAAAAATGAAACCTTGCCATTTTACCTCTTGTGATTGCCATTTTATCAGCCTGTTTTTTCCAGATGAGCCTTGGTTTTCTCACTCCATCGTCACTATCTGCTTGGCCGATTATATGCCTTCACTTGGTTTTTTTACCCGTTCCCGAGGAACCGCTGCGATGAGTGGTCTTGTTAGCTAGCCTCTTAACCTTTACTTGTTCTGAGCAGTTCCACCATTACCGGAACCAATTTCTACCTTTTATACCACTCGTTCCTCTAGGAGGAGTCATCTTTCAACTCTTTTCTGACTCTCTAAACATGAAAAGATTGCTGAGTCGCTTGTCGTTTAGATCTCGTTAAAGTGGCTGCGAAACGACATCTATCCAGTATACATTTACCACTTTTTTGGGCTGGGATAGATTATTTACGAAAAAGGAATACACTAGCCTATCGCAACTAGGAGGCTTTCTTAGATATTGTTTTCTACCTTTTCGGATCTCGAGGAACTATTTACGAAAAGGGACCTTTGGAGTTTACTTTTCTGTTGTCTTTTCAAACTCTCTAAACATGAAAAGATGTCGAGTTCTTCCTTTGTCAGACTCGTTAAACCCTGATGACATCAGATTCAGTCGTAATGACGTTATCCGAGTTGCTCCTTCCTAGGGCTCGTTAAATGTACTAGGATGGATTCGTCCGAAGGACGGATTTATATGACAAGCATATGGTATCCTCTTCAAGCTTGTGTAAAAATAAAGAGGTACTCGCCAGAAATGGTGGGGGAAAAAGGGGAACCATCGTCATTGTCATCGGCAGTATGTCGCTCTTGAACATGGCACTTGTCTGCATTTGTGTCGTGTTGGGGACATCTCATCTCGTTTTTCACTTGCCTCCATGGGTTTGGGTGATCCCTTTTGACCTCTCATCTGCTCTTTGCCTCGTCACTATGACCTCTGATCTTTTGATGTCAAATACTGCCAAATCCATTGTCGTGCCGACAATATGTTCAAGAGAAGTTGACCTCTGCAAATATCAACCTCCCTCTAATTCTCGTTTGATCCTGATTCACAACAAAAACGTCACGTTCCTCTGTCTCGTGTCGATGATGTGGGAAACACTATGGCCCACCTTCGATCAAGGTCACTTCCTGTCGACTTCAGCTCATTATCCAGGAAGCTGATCTAGAGACTCCCTTATGGTACCTTGGAGCCTACATGCCTCAATGGCAGGTTCTTCGCATTCGATGCGAGGTTTTCATCATTGGCCTCCGATCGAGTGATTATGCGGGTGTTCAACGCCAGCTCACTGTTCGCACGCCGTAGATTGTACCTGTAGTACCTTGAGGGCCATTGTCATTATTGGTGGTTCCTCTCGCATCTGTTAACAGCTCTCATCATTGGCTGGTAATCAGATGATGTTCTTGCATGTTCGACTTCAGCTCACATATTCGCATGCTTGAACTTGTACTTTGTTCAGGTCGAGATGGAGCGCAAGACCCTAGATTGTGTCTGTTGTAATCCAGGCTGCGACATTGTGGATTATTATGATTATTTACATGACTTATTCACTGGATGGCTGCGACCATACCTGAGTCTATTTATCGATCCTCACTGGATGGCTGCGACCATACCTTGGATCTAGATTATTGTATACTCTGTTTTGGATGGCTGCGTCCATACCACATATACATCATGTACTTGAGATATCAGTTGTATTTCTCCATGCGGGTTTTCCAATGGCGGAGTTTTCAGTTGGACACGTTCTCGTAAAGCATTTCACCCCTCTCTCTCTTTCGGGCCTCATGCTTTAGGGGGCATCTGTTACACAGTAATTTGTCACCGTCCCTGCAATTCCCATCTCGCCCATTGGAGGGTCGTTTCTATGACCAATAAGCAGTGTCATGCCTTGCAAATACCATCATTGCATCCCTTTCCATGAGGACAACATTCCTTCTGTTGATCATTTCCTGAGCAGACCCCTAAAAACACCTGTTTTTGAATTGGCGCTGGTAGCCCGTTATGTACTCGCGCCAATGGGGGGAAATTAACACTGAGCCCACGCCAATTGGCGCTCTGTCCTAGTGTTGAACCCGCGCCACTCTGTTTATGGAAAGTTTTTTAAAAAAGGAGGCGAAGTTTCGATTACAACAATTTCGTGGATGAGTCATCAGGAGTGGTTTCACCTGAATAACCACGGCATTTCTCCTTTGGCCTCTTGTTTCCACCATATGGGGAACCTTCCAAAGGATAAGGCTCCCTTCCACTATTGTAGGGATCCCAACCTCCTCATCTCCTCTATAAATATAGCCTTCATCCATTGATGAAGGGGCTGAAAGGCTGAAAGTCTTGAAGTGCCTAAGCTTTGAATCTCCATATTCCCAAGAGCCTTTGTGCTGTAAAGAGCCCTCTTTTTCCCTTAAGGCCGACTCAAGTAAGGATACCATCGTCGAGAGACTCTGGAGAGGTTTTCCCTTTCCCTGGCGAGCTTTGCGAGACGTGAACGACTGGAGACCCATCCGAAGGAGACCACGACGTCAGAACTTGGTTGTAATCTCCCTTCGATTGTTATTTAATGAATGATTACGATTATGGTTCCACTCTGTTTTCCATCATGTTAATATGAGTAATATCCTTTCTGACTGATATTTAGTTACGTATGCCGGATTTTATGCTTGTATCTGTTTGTTTCTTGCATGTGCAGGTGTCTATCTGCGGAGACGTGGGGGATTGTGATATTTCCAATCCAAGGAAATAATGAAGGAGGCCCAAATCCTTCATCTCAAACTCCTTTGCAAGATCTTCCTTGCATGAGTGTATCAACTGCTCATCACCCGTTAGTATTAAATCATCAACATAAAGAAAAATGATTAAAATCTTACCCTCCACCACAATTTGGTATAGGTTTACATCCGCCTCACTCTTTGTGAGACAAGTCTAGTGAAATAGTTGTTGATCCGAGTGTACCAAGCACGTGGTGCTTGCTTCAGCCCATACAACACTCTTTTGAGTCTGCACACATGTGACTCGCTACTGAAGATCTCAAATTATTTAGATTGCTCAATGTACACTTATTCCTCAATGATCCCATTAAGGAACGCAGTCTTCACATCCATCTGATGAATGTGCCAACCCATCTGCGTTGAGAGAGCAAGGATGGTCCTTATGGAAGAATACCATGCAACAGGTGCAAAGGTTTCTTCATAATCAATCCCCCTCGACCGTAGCTCTAAGGCAAATCTGCCTTGTATTTTCAACAATCCCTTCAACAAATTTCGTTTACCTTGTAGATCCATCTTGAACCTACCATTGATTTATCAATTTGCCTTAGAACAATTTCCCAAGCACCGAAGTCGACAATGGAGGCAGACTGTTGGAACACCTAATCCTACATGGGTAGGTGTGGAATATGAAAAGTCACAATGGAGTCCAAGTGACCTTGGAATGAGAAACCAAGAGTCACACCATTGTACTATAAATGTACATCTTTGTATAATGGAAATAAAGAAAGCCTCACGCTTATCCTTCATTGTGTTGAGTTTCTTCTCTTGTGTGTGTGTTATTCTCCTCATACACCATGTGTGTGCTTCAACATGGTGTTTAACATGGTATCAGAGCAGGCGATTGCTGGCCCTGCTCCAAATTGAGTGAGCCATTTGTGTTTATGGCCTATGCATATCTGCAAAAATTGTTGTTTTTTTTGCAGCACTCAAGTGTTTGTAGCAGTCTTTATGCCTCATTCAGAGAGTGGTTTTGGAGAAAGAGCAGCATTCAGAAGAAAGAGCAGCATTCAGAATTTGTTTTGAAGAAGAGCAGCAGTGGTTTTGAAGAAAGGCAGCACTGCCCATCTGAAGGTTTTCATTCTCATTTTTCCTGCAATTTCTATTAATTTCTGCATTGAAGAGTTGCTGGAAAACACTGTTTAAAGAGGGTTTCTGAAGTAGAAGTTCCTGGCTTTTTAATGGAAAATAATTTTGAGTTTTTCTGCTGCTGAGCTATTAGAAAAATTTCTGGGTTTTACTGCTAAATCTTCTGGAGAATTCTGCATTTTTAAAGTCCATTTTCCTGGAAAAATTTCGAAGTTTTATTGGCAATCTCTGCAAATTTTTCTGCAGTGTATTACTACTTGAAATCCTGCATTTCTGAAGAAATTTCTTGCTGCTGCTTTAAAGTCTGAGTCTCAGTTTTGCTCCTCTGCTGCTGAAAAAAAAAAATTACTTTGCTCTCTATTCTCTGCTATTTTTATTTAAAAAAAAAAATCAAAATCAAAAAAAAAAAAAATCAAAAAATCTCAAGCCATTACAGGGCATTCGACCCCCCTGCATCTGCATTTTTTTTTTTTTTAAAACAAACCCTCAACACCGCCCCCCACACCATCATTCCCCTATCCCACCTGCGCCATACCTCCCAACGCATACTACCATCGCTCCAAACAACACTCATCTCTCACGGCACACGCACTCAACCCTCTCTACAATCGACTCCTACAGAACCTTACGCTCCATTCCAACGCTTACAAGCTTACCCATTTCTCCACGACAAAACCCTTCCTCACAGCTCTGGCCTCTCGGCCCTCCCACTCACCCCGTCCACTTCCCATTCTACCTGCAGAACCCCCTCACACATTTACGCCTCTCTCCAATACGCTTCCCCTTCCTCCGTTCAACCCTTATCACTCCCCTTCCCCATCTCCCAACTCCCTACGACTGCATATTCCTACCCTCCTCCCTCTCAATACGACTCTCCCTTTTAATTACCTTCATGTGTTAATTTTTTTTTAAAATTCGACCTTTAAATTTATACCCCCTTCCCATTCCATTTTAATATTTCTCTTTTCAAAATTAATATACCTCCACTTCCATCTAATACTTCACCTCCATATAATAATCCCTCCACCCATTTTAAATTCGATTTTTTAATTTATTTCCCCTCCTTTATTAATTAATCCGTTCTCCCATTATATTTCCCCTTCTCTTTTTTAAATATTTAAAATCCCTTTTAATTAATATTTCCCCTTCCCTTTTTAATTATTTAAAATCCCTTTTAATTAATATTCTCCTTTCTTTTTTTAAATCTTTAAAATCCTTTTTAATTAATCCCATTCTCCCACATTTTTTAATTATTCCCATTTTTTTTAATTAATTTAAAAAAAAAAAAAAAAAAAAAACAGCAGAGAGAGAGAGGAGAGAGAGAAGATTTGAACAGCAGAAAAAGAGGAATGACATGTGAGCAGAATTGAAGAAATGAAATGGACTATACATATAGAAGAAGAAAGTGAAATTTGACATTATGTGATTTCTGGCATAAGGGTGATTTTTCTGAAGAATTTCACATTTGAAGACAAGTTTTCCATCATTGAAAACAGCTCTTTGAAGAAGAAAATTTAGCTGCCTTAAAGGCCTCTTGCATAGTGTTTTCAACTGCACATATTTTTGTAGAGATTTTGTATTGAACTCACATTGTGAGTGGATTTGCCTCTTCATTCATAGTTGCAATCAGTATTTGAGTTGTTGGAAAATTGTTGATATAAGTCATTGTTGATTGCCCTCCATCATTTGAGGAGCAGATTTTGTACTTTCCGTAGTTGGAAGTCCTCTTGATACATTTGTATTTCTTGTTGCATCATATTGTAAACGGGTGCATTTTCGGTTGAAGCCGACACCCTTTCATTTTTTGAGCCTAAATTGTTGAAAATGGCTAAAATCAATGAGGCATTAGAGTTGTTGAATAACCTCATTCATTCAAATGTTGATGACATGATAAAAATGAGCAAGGATGCTCTTTGTAACATTCAAAGTTGTTTGCTAGATGCACATGAAAAGATTGAGTTTTTGCAGTTGGAATCTCAGCTCCAACAAGAAGAACTTCAGCAAAAGAGTCACCATTCTGAACCTGTTTCTGTTCAGAAGATTGTGAAGGACTCTCATCAGAAGAAAGAAGATAAAGATGCAGTTGATTCCCATTCAGTTCCTTGTACTAGAGCAGATTTACATGCAGATGCAGCCACTCAACCTGCACTTCCTAAGCCCATCATCAGACCTTGGGAAGAGCTTGTCCACAACAAACACAGAACTGGTCTTGGATATGACAAGGATGTGTCCTTTCATATTCCAGACTACACCAAGCCTATCATATTTCAGAGTGCCGGATTCCTGTATGACAGTTCACCTGTAGCTGTTCCAGATCATGCTCCACTTCCACGACAACAGATTGTGAAATGCCAACACTGTGATCGAGTTGGCCATATGAAAGATCACTTTTTTGATCTTCATCCATGCAAGCACTATGGTCGACACACTCATTCTTCAGACAGATGCTTCAGAAACAAGCCTCCTGCAAGAACCAAGATTCATCTTGGATGGATCACTTCTTGGCAATGGGCATCAGCAGCCAAGAAGATGTTTACGACACATGTTAGAACTTGTTCACGCATATTGAGCAAACTTGCAGTTGAGTTTTCGCCATCATCTCACCTTGTCCCTGACAGGGGGGAAAATGGTGGTAGAGTGGAAAGGAAATCAATGGAAGAGTGATCCACCAATGAGAACCTAGAATTTAGCATCAGATGAGTTAGAGTCTAGGAAATTGAAACCCTATAATTTTAATTAATGATGAAGGACATCACATAGGTAATTATATTTTCATGTAGAATAATCTGTTAATTCAAATTTAAACTACATAATATGAAAGGCATACCATAAATTTTTCCACATAAGTCCAAACAACCTATAAAAAGGGAAAACCTTCTTTTTCCATGGGAAATAATTTACCTTTCCTTTTTCAAGATAATATAAATCACAAAAAATATGAACTATACTGCACACATTCTGGGATAATGTGAAAGTGGAAAAGGAATACCCTACACAAGTGATGCACACATGTACATTTGAACACTAATAGATTTTTGTAGTTGAAATGCAATGCTTGTTTTCATTTAAATGTAGGGTTTTTAAAGCAGTGAGAAATAATGGCTGCCAAATTAATAAGCGTTTCTTTGGGAAAAATTTAAATCTTGTATTGGGTGATGAAGATAATAGAGGGTATTGAATCTTGACTCTTGACATCTACAGAGAACCCTACAGCCTAACAAAATCCAATGTAATTGACCAAAAAAACCCAAATAGAGTCAACCCTACTATAGGAGGAAGGGCCTGCAGTAAGAACTTACCATTTTGCAAGAGCTGAGGGCGAATGTTGTTCTGCAAGAGCTGAGGGAGAATGTTGTTCTGCAAGAGCTGAGGGTGAATGCAGGGCGAATGCTGTTCTACAAGAGATGAGGGCGAATGCTAAGGGAAAATGGTTTGCTTCAAGAGCCGAGGGCGAATGCCGAGGGCGAATGTTGTTCGCAAGAGCGGAGGGCGAATGCGTCGCGTTGATATCAAATCTAATGTAGCACACATGTACATTTGAACACTAATAGATTTTTAAAGTTGAAATGAAATGCTTGTTTTCATTTAAATGTAGGGTTTTTAAAGCAGGGAGAAATAATGGCTGCCAAATTAATACGCGTTTCTTTGGGAAAAATTTAAATCTTGTATTGGGTGATGAAGATAATAGAGGGTATTGAATCTTGATTCTCGACATATAGAGAGAACCCTACAGCCTAACATAATCCAATGGAATTGACCAAAAAAAACCCAAATAGAGTCAACCCTACTATAGGAGGAAGGGCCTGCAGTAGGAACTTACCATTTTGCAAGAGTTGAGGGTGAATGCTGTTCTGCAAGAGCTGAGGGTGAACGCTAAGGGAGAATGCTGAGGGAAAATGTTGTTCTACAAGAGCTGAGGGTGAATGTTGTTCTGCAAGAGCGGAGGGTGAATGCGCGCGTGATATCAGACGTTAATGTAGCTATTGTGACAGATACAAAACAATAAAATTATTTTTATGTAGCGCACATATAAGTTTCAAATTTTTATGTAGTGCGCATATAAGTTTCATATTTTTATGTAGCGCGCATATAAGTTTCGAATTTTTATGTAGCGCGCATATAAGTTTCGTATTTTTATGTGGCGTGCATATAAGTGTCGTTATACCGACGGCGGAAAAAGCGTCGCTATTGCGACGGGTACCTAAACGTCGCAATGGCGACACCTAGACATTGTGTCGCACTTGCGACGATTGGAGTCGTCCCAATAGCGACGCTTTGGGCCATAGTGTCGCAATTGCGATGTCTTCCTCCAAACATCGCAATTGTGACACTTTTCTAAGTGTCGATATTGCGACACTTTTCTATAAATCACAGAGAAGCACGTTTCTGCCAGATGAAAAAAATTTGGGGAAATTTCCACATTTGGTCAAAAGCTGGAAACAAGTGTCGGAATTTCCGCCAAATGTAGTAGTGTGGAGTCAAAATATCTCGTTATAAATTTAAGATCAAGTAAATGATATGTAACTGCTGCTATGAAAATTATTCACCTACAATGATATTCAATAAAACACCCTCACAATTATGCATTAACAATTTTCAATGAAGTTACGTAATTTATCATCACTTGAAATATTCCCAAAGTTGATTTAAACAATTAACTACCGATTTCAAGTAATTTTAAAATCACGATTAAAGATAGCTCAATGATCACCAACCACATCTAAGCACCATAAATTTAAATTTGAAACAAAAATGTTATCATGAGAGACCCATCAAAGTTAAATGCCAGGTATTTCCAATATTTCTGAATTTATCATATCCCAAAAAAATCTAATTCAAAAATCTATAGTCAAACTGAAGATACAAAATTAAAGCTTACCTTGACTATGAAAAAAAATTTAAATTTTTTGAGAATTTTCTAAATTTTTTATATTTTATATTTTCTTTAAAACCAAAAGAAATATATACAACTAAAGCTAAAGTCTAAAAAATAAAAAGTTCAGAAATTTTATTAAAGTTTTGGCCCTTTTATAATTTTTTAAAATTTTTTAAATGAAATTATTAAATTTAAAAGATGAAACCCAAAACTAGAAAAAATCGATTTTTTAATTTTGAAGTTTTAAAATCTAAAAAAAAAAATAATAATAATTCAAATCCTAAAGATTTTAAAATAAACCTTAACCTTAGCCAAACTAACCTAAAAGAAAAAATCAAAATAGAAACTCAAAATATTAAAATATAAAGCTAAACTAAAACTAAAATCAAAGGTTTTAAAACCTAAACTAAAACTAAAACAAACGAAAAAAAAAATCTAAAATCTAACATTCAAAAACCAAACTAAAAAAAAATGAAAATCGAATATAATAAGATTTGTTTTTTGTGTGCAGGTGGAAGTCAAAGGTATGCACGGACGGCGTGAGAGCTTAACGACGCAGATGGAGCTGCCACAGCGAGGAGGAAAGGATGGGAATAAGACTGCGGGTAGAGGCTGAGGAACGAAGATCTATGCAAAGGAATGGATGGGACGGCGGACAACATGGAGAAAATGCAGGAGATGGACAACTATGTAAAGAGGAGTGGATTAGAATGCTTGAAAGATGTAACGCGGAGTGTAGGATTTAGGGTTTATTAATGAGGGTGGACAGCGTACGGACAGTTGCAGCAGAGATAAATATGGCAGAATGCATAGGTATTGGCAGGAACAAGGAATGATTATCTCAGCGAAACCTAGTACACATGAAATTCCTCTAGCAATTAAAATTTTTCCAATATAACTCAGATTTGAAAAATATTGACTTGGATGCACCTGAGATTCACACTTTGCAGCAAAATAACATTGAGATCTGCCAACAGAAATGATTCTGAGACTAGATCTTAACCTCTAGGGCCTAGATCTAGCTCAGATCTAAAAACATTTCTGAGAATTTCCCTGTAAACTTGCATAGAACCAAACAAAAAAAAAAAACCAAAACTATGCACAAAAATAAACCCTTACACCCTAGAAAATATTTGCAAATTTAAAGTGCTAATTTACAGATTAGAGGCCCTCATGGCCATATTTAAAACCATTTTTTCACAATTAATAAAAAGAGGAATTACGAGAGGCACAAGCCCAAGAAGACCCTGTAAAAACAAAATTTTGTAAGATAAACTTGGGAATTAGGAAACAATGAGCTTTTTCAAATTTATGAAATCTGAGAGTCGACTGGTCTAACTGAAGACTTTCCCAAACACTCAAACCTTAAAAAAAAACGATCTCTGCACACTTAGATATGAATTTTAGATTGAGAGAGATTAAAAAATAAACATGAGACTTTTTAGAAAAACAGATAACTAATCTTTCCATTAAATCAAAATGAAATTTTAGCAACCCAGAAAACTGCACAAGATACCTGTATGTAGATTAATCCATAAAGGCCATCAACCATCAAATCCAATAGAAGTAGCAGCGTTTAGAGACAACATCACCACATAGATCTGGAAAAGGAACACCAAAGTTGGTAACCCCAAAGTCTTTATGCTTTATTCATCAAAAAATCGCAAGAGCTTCCAAGAACAAGTGCACGATTCAAAGATCGGATGGCTGAAAGACTGACAAAAACCTCTAATTTATAAGATAAAATCTCCAACGGCTAGTTCGGTTGATCCATGTCAGAGTAATCTCGACCGTCGAAAATATTTGATCATCTTTTAATCTGGACCGTTGAAATTATAATTTTAAGGAAATTCGAATTTATCATTTAATTCCATTTTAATTAACTCAAAAATAATATTTCTGAGTTAATTACCTCAAAATTTTGACTTTGACTTAACTACCAAGGCCCAAGGGTCCAAAATTTCTTGAAATTCACAATATTCCCTTAGCCTGGGTCTTTTAAAAATTTATTTTTTAAGGACCCACGAATTTGCCTTTGAAGAATTTTAACTCACCTAGGACCTAAAATTAATTAAATTTCTGGCTTAGGATTTTTAATTAATTTGGCCAGAAAATTTGATTAATTGACTGAGAGGGGATTTAATTATTTTTTCCAACACTCTTTACATAAGATAAATACATTTAGACACATAAAGGGGGAATACTCATTCGTATAGACCCTCAAATAGCTACCCAATTTTGCGACTCAAAACATGATCTAGTAGACCAAGAAACTTGTAATAAAATAATCTAGCCAATTAGCTAGGATTATTCCCAAACTACTTTTACAAAGACTTGATAGAAAACACTAGGACTCACTTACTATATTGATGACAAAATACACCCTAGCTTTGGGGTGTGGCTGGAGGGGAAAACTTTGCCGATCACTTGTGTCGAAAAACACAAGCAAATCAGTGAGACAAAAAACCTCCTAGGATAGAAACCATCACCAAAATACTAGGCTTACCTAGGTTGTTACATACATGATGGTCTTACTTAGATCATTTACATCATAAACATGCAGAATGGTTTTACATTGTTTATAAAATTGCCGACTGATGATGGAATCTGAATGGCGCGAACACGTCAAACATGATGAATCCCATTTGAAAAAATGGAGGTGTACTGCTATGGGGTCGTTGACAAAGTGTGGTCAACAAGTTGATTGGCCGAAAACCCAGCTCACCAAAAGAACCTACAACTCATCAAAACTACTTAAAACCTATTTTTCCTAGGTTCTTCCATAATTAGGACATATGTATACATCTTAAAATTCACTAATTCTGATTTTATAAATTTACAATTAGAGGAAAAAGTGTTTCCCCTATAGAAAATTCACAACCCCCTTGGGGTCTAGATCAAAATACGTTTCCTCGGGAAGATGCTTCTGCATCACTCCCTTTTGGTCAATAAATTTTAGTTTTTTTAATTCTATGCACTATTTCTTTGTTATGGACTATGTATAACTGATCTAATGTTGCATGATTTTAAAATGTATTTCAACATGGTGAAGTTATCCTTTGTTTTTAAATAAATTTCTAGATGTATTCAATGAATAGTTTTGCATTGTTTTTTATTTTTTTTCTTTATTAGTTAATTTCTTTTCTACAATTAGCTAGGATATTCTAAAATTATTTGTGAATGTCTAATAGTTAGAATTTTATTTATATTTATTATTAATTAGCTATTGTTTCTTCTAGGATATTATCTCACATTGGGTTAATACATTCTTAGTGGGATTATTTTTTTAAGAATTAAAAGTATCTTATAGTTTTCATTGATTGTTGTGATAGGTTATCCTTAGTATAATTTCTTTGAACTGATTGGTTTAATTTATTTCTACAATAGCCAACAATAAAATTTTAATTAATAGGAAACTATAAAATTTTAAATAATAAAAAAAAAGATACAAAGAACTAAATTGAACAACTCCTAAATCCTATTGAAAATTTGTTGCACAATTAATTGAAAGATTATTCCATACCAAACAAGGAGTCTAATTTGACATAATTCTTGGATTTAATCCCAATTTTTGTGCATTTGGAATGTGGTCCCCTCAACATAACATTAAATTATAGCTACAAAAAATGTGAACGTAGAAACTGAATTGGTTTCATGCGCTCTAGCAAGTTACGCTTGGGGGGCATTGAAACTTATCTCAAGCATGATTTTTCCTTTGTTTCAAGCTTGTGTAAAAATGAAACAAACCTTTCTCAAGCATAGTTTTCCTAAGTTTCAAGCTTGTGTAAAAATGAAACCACTCTTAAGCATAGTTTTCCTACATTTCAAGCTTGTGTGAAAATGAAACCACTCTCAAGCACAGTTTTCTCTGTTTCAAGCTTGTGTAAAAATGAAACAAACCTATCTGAAGCATAGTTTTTCTCTGTTTCAAGGTTTTGTAAAAATGAAACCTATCTCGAGTCCATTTTGGTTATTATTTTCAAGACTTGTTAAACTCATGAAAATCCCGAGTTCTTTCTGTCTTTTCCTGCTCGTAAAGTAAATTAAAATTTGGCCATATGAGTACATTTTTATCACTTTTTCGAACTCGTTAAAACTTACAGAAAAATCGAAACTACTAAGTATACTTTTATCACTTTTTCGGGCTCTTGAAAATTATCAAAAAGAAAAACCTTGGAGTTCTCTTTTAAGCCCTTTTCAGACTCTCTAAAGATGAAAAGATTGTCGAGTACTTGACTATTCGAACTCGTTAAAGGAAATGAACATTCGTCCTTTCAGTATAAGTTTACCCCTTTTTCCGAACTGAAATGGACTATTTACGAAAAAGGTATACGTTGACTAATCATGGTCAATAGAGTTCTCTCTTGTATTATTTTATCATTTTTTGGGCTTGAGAGACTAAATTTACGAAAAATTACACACATGGAGTTTCCTCAAGTTTTTCTTCTGACTCCCTAAAATTGAAAAACACCGAGTTTCTCCTATACTGGACTCGTTAAAATTTAACATTAAAGGACCTGTCGATTACAAACAGGAACGAACCACTCCTTCTTAGGGTTCGATTTTAACCTAAGTTGGACTCATCCGAAGGATGAGCTTATATAACAAGCAAATGTTATCCTCCTCAAGTTTGTCAAAAATAAAGAGGTACTTGCCAGAAATGGTGGGGGAAAAAGAGAGAAAACGAATCCATTTGTCACACTTTGTTTAAAAAGTAGTATACCACTCTTGAACATGACACTTTTTGTCACACTTCTACCTGGGTTGGGAAAAACCTTTGCCTATCAGTTAATCAAACCATATTGAAAGTCTTTAGCCGGTTTCTGGGTATTAGCTTTAGGTCAATTGTCACCAAACCATCTGCAGTGGCGTTATGTGTTCAAGAGGGCGGTTCAAATAAACCATTCATCTGCAAACATGTGTCTCCATTCATGTTGACCATCCCTGAGTCATTCCTTGCAAAATATTTTTACAAAACTTGATGTAATGGTTTCATGTCGTGGGCTTTCCTACGACGGATCACTTTCTATCGACAACAGTATATCATCTAGGAAGTTGATCTAGAATCCTTCAGTACCTTGGAATCTGCATGCCTTAATGGTAGTTTCTTGCCTTCGACGACGGGTTGCATCATTGACCTTAGATTGAACGATTCCGTGAAATGTTCGACTTCAGATAATTTATTCACATTTAATGGATTTTAGAGAGTACTTTGAGAGTCATTTTCATTATTGGTGGTTTCTTTCACACTTGTTAACAGTTCACATACCATGTTCGACTTCAACACAATCAATCACATGGATAGAATCATACTAGTTCGAGTAGCGGAAATCAAGACCCTAGATCTAGTTTCCACCATCCAGGCTGCGAGAAGTTTTATTATTCATTATGCAGTAGAATATTCATAACAGATGGTTGCATCCATACTGTGTCTACATTATTGATATGATAGTAAGATCATTTCTACATCAGAACAAGTTTTAGTTAGTGTTTGATCTGAGTATGGGAATGCCTACCTCAGCGATGATATATATATATATATATATATACATACGTTTTTCATTGAATTTTTTTACAGGATTTTGACTGGGGTGTCCACAAGCTAATCCTCAAAATGATAAAGCACATCACTCTTCAAATGGTCTAAGACTTCACACTTTAGGGGGCAATCCATTACACTAAAAATTGTCACCATGACGTTTTACTGTCTATATGGGTTCATAATTACTCATACAATACTCCCTTCAAAGTCTACAACATCAAGTTCCTTGTACCAAGCCTTGAAATTGAGAGAAAATCTTATAAAAGTCATTAAAACACTTGTACCACACTTTCTCTTATTATTGCCTGCGATGCCACATATCTTTGTTCTAGAACATGCGGAACTGGCCACACTTTTTCTTCATTAAAGATGCGGATTCCTATAAAAGGTAAAATAAAGGCAGAATTAAAATTTGGAAGCCCAGCTGGTTGAATCTGGAAGCTTTTAGAAGCAATTATCCGGTGGAAAGTTCACTCCTTTCATGTACATTCATCCCTCCATTAAAGGAGCCTACCCCTTGGTATGTGGAACTCAATCCTTTGAAAGAGGATTCTATCCCCTCTTATTTGGAGCTGCAACCTCAACTGCAACCTCTTCTCTTTTGCTATAAATTGAGGCCATAGTTCAGCCTCAAGGGGAGTTAGACTTTGAGATTTTTTGAGGCGAATTGCTGGAGAAAATCAGACTCTCTTAACTGATTATCATATGGGAATGATTACACACTCATGTGTATGTTATTCAAGAGAGTGAAAAGGCTTGTCAAAGTAGAGGAAACGCTTGTTCCAGACCCCGGAAGGACCTATACGACATTAAGGCGAACATGGTTGTAAGGCTCCTTTTTTCATTAAAGATAATACAAATGGATCTTGTTTTCTCAATGAGTTGTTTATTTAAATGGAATATTTCTTGAATTCCTTAATCATCAAGATAGATTTATGGTTTATGAATTAGTCTATATTATGCAGGTGTTTATGATTCTTTCATGTCTTTGATTACAGATCCCGAAAGGAGACTTATTCAAAGCAACGGGAAAGAAGACTACGATCAGCGCTGGACTATAGGTAAGTCCTAAATCCTTCATTATAGATCATTCTAGAGCAAATATAATCTAGAGAAAGTAGTTTACATTTGTCTGTTTGTTTCTAGTTATATGTAGGATACTAGGAAGATATGTCTTGTCCGCAAGAACGATTTAACGGTCTAACAAAATGGCGACTCTGCTGGGGAATGGATCTTAAACTTAGTTTTCTTTTATTTTTTACTTGTGAAACTATTTTTCTGGTTTTGATTGATTGATATTGGCTTGGGTAATTTATTCCTGCAGAATCCCTGAAAAGTTCTTTAGATTTTTTTTATTTTTCTTTAAGTTTTCTGGTCACCGCACTTTATCTTTAGGAACAGTGCGGTCATCCCTGCTGTTTTCCTGTATACATAGTGTGACAACGCACCTGTTTACATTGAAACTTGTGGACCCTGAGAAAAATTTTGAAAAATTTAAGATTCTCTTTTCTGGAACCAGCTTACATGATTCTCTGTATTTTCCCATACTTGTCTTGACTATCAAAAGCCTTGTGTGAATTTATTTTCAGAAATTTTACAATCTCATCAGTCTCCATTAAGTTAATTGGGTGTTTTGAATATTATTTTTGAAAGAATTCTTATTTTGATTTCCTTTGGTCATTAATTCGAGGTTTGTCTTAATCTCTTTACAATTTTGCACCTTTTTGCTTTTTTTTTTGCATAAACAATCTCCCCCTCATTCACCGGGGGGGGGGGGCTAAATTGTGTCTGAGTGTTAATCGCCTTTGATTATTTTTATTTTTTGATCTTTGAAACTCTCACCCAATTTTCTTTACTTACACTTGATTGGTTCTTATATTACATTAGAATCATCTTGTGTTTGAGAATTCTCTTGCATAGATCACATTTGCATAATTAGAATTCTCATTTTCAGAATATGAAAGAAAAATGTGCATAGATTACATTTGCATAGTTTTCAAGTGAATTGTGTATAGATTACAACTGCATATTTTACATTATGGAAAAATCAATCGTAGATTTAGATCCGTTCCTTTGATTTGAATTCACAGTTTTTTATGCTTGTTTTAAAAACATAAAAATAAAAAATTTGGAATTGATTAGCATTAGTTTTTCTTGATGAAATTAGTGCATTAGAGAATTTTTTATATTTTCTCTTATTGATTAATTTTTTGCATTGTTGGAAGTGAATGGAAACTCTCTCCTTGCTTTAGTTAGAATTCATCGAATTGAAAATATTACATTATCATATTCGATTGCATTCAGTTTTGGGTCGGGTCATAACACCATTCAGTTTTTGGGTCGGGTCATAACACCATTGTACGACATCAAGGCGAACACAGTTGTAAGGCTCCTTTTTATATTAAATATAATACAAATGGATCCTGTTTTCTCAATGAGTTGTTTATTTAAATGGATTATTTATTGAATTCCTTGATCATCAAGATAGATTTATGGTTTATGAATTAGTCTATATTATGCAAGTGCTTTTGATTCTTCCATGTCTTTGATTACAGATCCCGAAACAAGACTTATTCAAAGCGACAGGACATAAGACTACGATCAGCGCTGGAATTCCTAAATCCTTCATTATAGATAATTCTAGATCAAATATAATCTAGATAAAGTAGTTTACATTTGTCTGTTTGTTTCTAGTTATCCATAGGATACTAGGGAGATCTGTCTTGTCTGCAAGAACGATTTATCCATCTAACACCACTGCACAATACCAGCTGATAGCAATCCCTGAATGAGTTCAATATTACATGCCTTAGTTGCGCAATCCACATGGGCACATCCAATGTGTATGTGGTTTCATGTGTGCAACAAATAATGTCAAACTGTTAGTTTACTTCTCTTTCACCTAGAACTCAACTGGGTCTCCAGTGGATCTGACATGCATGTAGTTAATAATATTAAACCTTTAGTTGCATGTGATACCACTAATTGTGAATTAAATAATAATTAATTCACTTGATCTCTCACTAGTGTATCTTCAAATACAACTAGCACAACTGACTTTAACTCACTTAACTGAGTTAAACTAATTTACAACTTGAATAACTGCACTTCCAACTCTGTTACAACTTCAAATCACTCAGTTACAACTAAGTCAACCTGCATGTCCTACCAACCAACCTCTTAACTCGAAATTCCTTTAGGTAACTGATTTGCCACTTCAGTTAACTATTTCCAAGTGCTCATTGAGAATATGTTATAGTTTATTGTTCAACTAATATTAAGGGATAATAATAGTCGACATGCATCTATGAATAGACATGCAATCTATAAATATAATTTGCACATACATCTATAAATAGAAATGCATCTATAAATATAATTTTCTCATGCATCTATAAATAGACATCCACCTAAAAATAGCCTGAGGCTCCATCCTAGTGTAGGTGCCTAATTTTCACTAGGATATTCTTGTTGAATCTCAACACTCCCTCTCAATAAGAAAGGGATCATCCTTCACCCCAATCCTATCTCTATGGTATTTGAATTTTCTCTTGGTGAGTGCCTTCGTCAGAATATCTTCATCCTGATCTTCCGTAGGAATGCACTAAAGCAACATTATCCTCCTCTGCACACAATATCTGAGATGATGGTACCAGATATCTATATGCTTAGATCTATTATGAAACATAGGATTAATCGAAAGTTTAATGCAACTCTGATTATCACAATTAATCACTATCGGATATAAATGAGAACCAAACAAACAAACCAAGATCTTTCTCATCCAGATAGCCTCACATGCATCTTGACTAACTGCCATGTATTCTGCTTCTACTAAACTAAGTGCCACGGATCTCTGCTTCCTGTTATACCAAGAAATAGTTGTAGACCTGATACTAAAGATCCCCCCTAATGTTATATTTCTGTCTGTTGGACTTCTAGCCCAATATACATCCATGAAGCCATGCAAATTCACTCCATTTTTCTGTCTGTACCATAAACCATACTCTGATGTGCCCCTTAGGTATCTCAGGACATGCTTACCCGCCTTCTAAAAGAGATTGGTAGGCTTAACCATATCTTGACTCGGCTGGTTAACTGCATAGAAAATGTCCAGTCTCGTGTTCACTAGATACATTAGTGAACCCTATAACTGTCGATAGACAGTAGCATCCACTACCTCTTTAGAAGTAGCATCATCTTTCCTCTAGTTTCCTGGAAGAGGAGTATCCATGGGTTTGCAACCCTCCATGTGAAATTTACCCAGTATCTCCCTTGCATACTTGCCTTGAGACATAAAAATTTCACCATCTTGCTACCATATTTCCAATCCAAGGAAATAATGAAGGAGGCCCATTTCCTTCATCTCAAACTCCTTTTAAAGATCCCCCTTTCATGAGTGTATCAGTCGCTCATCACCAGTCAATATTAAATCATCAACATAAAGAACAATGATTAAAAGCTCACCCTCCACCACAATTTGGTATAGGTTTGCATCTGCTTCACCTTTGGTGAAGCCCAGTCCGGTGAAATAGATGTCTATCCGAGTGTACCATGCACGTGGTGCTTGCTTCAACCCATACATCACTCTTTTGAGTCTGCACACATGCGACTTGGTGTTGAAGATCTTGAAACCTTCAGGCTACTCTATGTACACCTCTTCCTCAATGATCCCATTGAGAAACACAGTTTTCACATCCATCTAATGCATGTGCCATCTCATCTGTGTTGAGAGAGCAAGAATGGTCCTTATGGAAGAATACCTTGCGACATGTGAAAAGGTCTCTTCATAATCTATCCCCTCGATCTGTGAGAAGCCCCAGGCCATAAATCTGGCCTTGTATTTCTCAACACTCCCATTAGCAGTTTGCTTTACCTTGTAGATCCATCTTGAACCTACCACTAATTTAGCAACCGGCCTCGGAACAATTTCCCAAGCACTATTTTTGATAATGGATTCATACTCCTCCACCATTGCATCTACCCATGTGGGCTCTTTCACTGCTTCTTGAAAGGAAGATGGTTAAGTCACAATAAATTTGCTCATGAGAGAAATGTATCTAGTAAATCGGTCAGGAGATTGTCTTTTTTTGCACTGTGAAGTACGGGCTCCTACATTCTTTGCAGCATCAAGTCTCAGCCTATCAGCTTCTTGGTACACCTTCTGCAAGTTCTGATGGTTGGCTCTGCGTGAGTGGAATCCTCCACTCCATGAACCTCCTCTTGTGGTTGATCCACATCTATAGACTCATCTTTGGGAACCAGCAATTCCTCCTCCACATGCAAGTCCAACTCCCTCTCAAGCAAAAACCACGTGGCTTTCCCCTCATCAAATTTTATATCTCGTCGCACAACAGTCATTCAACTATTTGGAAAATACACACGATAATTATGGGGTGTTTCTGTGTACTGTAGAAATTTATAAACACAATAATGTATTTCCAGATTCTCCAGGTCTAACAAATTAATATTATGTTAAACATAGAATCCTTCCACTTAATTCTTTGCGAAAATTAAATCGTCAATTGCATAACAAATATGAAGCAAAATCAATCGCACATAACAAGATGTTTTACTGGGAAAGCTTAAAGATAAAAACCCCAACTATCATATATTATGTATATCAATGGAACATGTAACAATATCATACAAAGCTCAGCTCATAGAGCTCTCAATACAATATACAATCTTCACACACTGTCATGCAAAAATTTGCATATCTATGCACCAATTTCTTCTCTCCTGACAGCCTGCCTCCACTGCGCAATCTCTACTGAAGAAGACCCCTGAAAAAATTTGACCTTACCTTCCCTTTACTATGCAATACTCATAGGCATCTCCAATGTCTGTGTATATGCATTGAATGAATCACTATAGTCACAACTGATGGTCCATATCACCCATTCACCTTTCTCTCCACTGGGTCTCCAATGGATCTGACATGCAAGTAGTTAACTGTTGTATTTGTTCAGTTGCAAGTAAGACACTACTTGCGAATTAATTAAATAATTAATTCACTCATCTTTCACTAGTGTATGTTCAGTTACAACTAGCACAACTGAGTTTAACTCACTGAACTGAGTTAAACTAAACAACAACTCACATAACTACTCTTCCAAATCTGTTACAATTGTGTCACACTCAGTTACAACTAAGTCCTCCATGCATGAGTCACCAACCACCCTAGGAATTCGAAATTCCTTCAGTTAACTGGTTTGCCATATCAGTTAACTGAAATAAAGTGCTCCAAGAGAATAAGTTACTATTTATTATCTGATTATTATTAAGGGATAGTAATAATCGACATGCATTCTAATTTTAGTCAGGAATTCTATAAATAGACTTCGCCCATACATCTAAAAATAGAAACTCATCTAAAAATAGATTTTGCTCAACCATCTAGAATCAGCCTCCTACTAATTTTAGATTTTTCTCAACATGTATAAAAATAGACATACACCTAAAAATATCCTGTGTGGGCCCCACCTAGTTTAGGTGATTATTATTCACTAGGGTAAAGGATGATATTTCCAGATGCCTCTTTCACTGTTTCTTGTTGCAATATTCAACACTTCCTCTCAACAAGAAAGGATTGTCTTTGCATGCTCCCTGTAACTCCATGCATCCGCCCTGCAACTCTTGCATGCAACACTACTAAAACTAAATAACCTCCAAACAACTGAATCAGTCTAATGCATCTGTCATCAAATTCTTCTGACTTCTTCTTAGCTACTGCACATGTCTTCAGGAACCACTGCACTATTGAAATTTGCACCCATGCACTCTGCACTTGTTGTCAACTCTGATCCATGCTCCAGTATCTGACAATGTCACTTTGGTCTGACTACATCAATCCAACTAATCATGCTACTGTTGCTCTGTGGGTGCCTCGTAGCCAGGTTCAATTCATGAGATCAACACCATCTCCATGAATCCTGCCCAAAAATATCCTCTTGGGATTATTCATGCATGTCGCCCCACCTCTCACCTGGTGGTATAGCTGCATGCACTCCCTCTTCCCATATGGCACGAAATTTCTCTGCACGAGTGGTTTCTCCCACTCCATGATCCTCATCTTGTGGTTTCTCGACATCTAGAGGTTCACTCTTACCTGCATGCAAATCCTGATCCCTCTCATTATCGCACTTCCCAACAGTAGGAAGCTCCATAGAAATCCCATCTACATCAAGTCTGTAGAGATTCTTAACTTGAATCCCAACCTTCTTGGCTTGCCCTGTTGCTTTGTGTCGCAGGAAAACTTTTCCTTCACTAAAAATAACATCATAGCCTCTATCCTCTAACATAGTGACTGAGATTAAATTCTTCTTTAAACCGGGAACATGCACAACATCTTTTAAATGAAAGAGTTTACCTGACGTCCACTGAAAGGTAATGGTACCAATTTCGATCGCACTGTATCGTCCATCATTTCCCAACTCAATATGCATCTGGAGATCTTTCTCCTCCAAGTCACTGAAAATTTTCTTATCTCCCGTCATGTGAAAGGAAGCACCACTATCAAAGTATCGCCCCAATCCCAATGCACTAGACACCATGCATGCAATCAATGAGAAGTCAAGCTCAAATTTTAAGGTAAGAGCCTCACTAGTTGTAGCTCCAACAACCATCTTGTTCTTCTTCTTATGTGGACAATTTGTGGCAATATGTCCAAACTCGTGACAGTGAAAACACTTCACTTTGGACATGTTGTGATCCTTGACATCTTCTCTAACCTTAGATCTAGAATGGAATTTCTTCCCCTTATTCTTCTTCGCCTTGGAATCCAAAGCACAATCCTCTTCATCATCATGCTTTGATGAAGAGCCATCCTTGGTGTTCCACGTTATCTCCTCCTGCACTAGATCAGACCATAGTCGCTCCCAATCCGGTAGTTTCTCCCATCCATTGACAAAGTCTTGATAACTGTGCCAGCTCTTCGAAAGCACAAGGAGAGCCAAGCTCACCAATTCATCATCTGCAACACTAACTCCTACACTCCCAAGCTCATCCCTGCATTGGAAAAACTTTGTCAAGTATACTGGAATAGTGTTGTTCTTCTCCATCTTGATTTTTCTGAGTTTATCCTTCAGTGCCAACTTCCTATGGTCATTACTGCTTTGGAAAATATCTATCAAAGCCTTCCACATAGCATATGGAGTGGCTTTCCCATGAAGGCTTGACACAATATGGTCTTTCACACCTTCCAACGAATCCTCCTCGCCCTTGCTACTTTATTTTTCCATGTGTTAAGTACTGCAGCATCTGCCGAAGTGGGCTTAGGAACATCACTGTCGATGAATTCCTTCAAGCCATTATCTTCAAGCACGGCCTCCATCCTGTCCTTCCAGGATATTTAGTTAGAGCTGCCCTCGAGTGCATACTCCAACCACAAACCATTGAAAGCCATTTCAATGTATACTCAACTGTTGCACCAAGAAATTCTTGCAGCAATTTCGAATTGTTTCCACTAACAAAAAACTCAGCACTGCTTCAATATTGCAATCTTCAGTGATTAACACTGCTCTGATACCATGTATAAATTTATAAACACAATCATTTATATCCAAATTCTCCTGACCTAAAAAATTAATCTTATGTTAAATACAGAATGCTTCCACTTAATTCTTTGCGGAAATTAAATTTCCAATTGCAAAACACATATGAAGCAAAATCAATCGCACATAACAAGATGTTTTACGAGGATATATTTAAGCTAAAAACCCCAACTATCATATATTATGTATATCAATGGAACATGTAACAATCTCATACAAAGCTCAACTCATAGAGCTCTCAATACAATATACAATCATCACACACTGTCATGCAGAAATTTACATATCTATGTACCAATTTCTTGCCTCCTTGCAGCCTACCCCCACTGCGCAATCCCTGTTGAAGCAGACCCTTGAATGAATTCGACCTTACCTTTCCTTTACTGTGCAATACTCATAGGCATCTCCAATGAATGTGTAGATTCATTGAATGCATCACTATAGTCACAATTGATAGTCCATCTCACCCTTTCACCTATCTCTCTACTGGGTCTCCACTGGATCTAACATGCAAGTAGTTAACTGATGTATTTGTTCAGTTGCAAGTAATACAGTACTTGTGAATTAATTAAATAATTAATTCACTCATCTTTCACTAGTGTATGTTCAGTCACAACTAGCACAATTGAGTTTAACTCAATGAACTAAGTTAAACTAAATAACAACTCACATAACTACTCTTCCAACTATGTTACAACTGCCACACTCAATTACAACTAAGTCCTCCATGCATGAATCACCAACCACCTTAGGAATTCAAAATTCCTTTAGTCAACTGGTTTTTCACATCAATTAACTGAAATAAAGTGCTCCAAGAGAATAAGTTACTATTTATTGTCTGATTATTATTAAGGGCTAATAACAATCGACATGCATTCTAATTTTAGACAGACGATCTATAAATAGACTTCGCCCATACATCTAAAAATAGAAACTCATCTAAAAATAGATTTTGCTCAACCATATAGAATCAACCTCCTGCTAATTTTAGATTTTTCTTAACATGTCTAAAAATAGGCATACACCTAAAAATAGCCTATGTGGGCCCCACCTAGTTTAGGTGATTATTTTTCAGTAGGATCAAGGATGATGTTTCCAGATGCCTCTTTCATTGTTTCTTGTTCCAATCTTCAACATGTACCCCACAAAAGTCCCAACTTCAGCAGTCGGATCCAACTTCTTCCTGGCGTCCTTGGTCACATGCACATAAACATATGAGCCAAAAATCATAAAGTGTGAAACATCCGGTTTCTTGCCATGAAAGCTTCTTCAGGTATGCTCATGCCAAGTAATCAATGAGGACAATGGTTTTGCACATAAACCGCAGTGTTTCATGCTTCCGCCCACAACTACATTGGTAGGCCCTGATCATCCAACATCGCTCATGCTGCACCCATGATTGTTCTATTCTTCCTCTCTGCGGCCCCATTTTGATGTGGGTTATGAGATGTTATGAGTTCTCTTCGAATTCCATCTTTGCTGCAAAATTTCTTGAATTCGTTAGAGATGTATTCTCCACCATTATCTCTCCTAAGAGCCTTCACTTGCTTCCCCAACTCTTTCTCCACCAATGCCTTAAACTCACATAACTTTGAGAATGTTTGATCCTTCTTCTGCATGAAGAAGATCCAGCATTTATTAGAAAATTCATTAACAAAATAGCATAGTGCTTATGTTTTCCTGTTGAAGCAACTAAGAACGGTCCACACACATTTGTATGAACTCTCTCAAGGATCCCCGAAGCATGGTTCTCCTTCTCATGAAAAGTGGACTTTACATAATTCCCCATGGTGCAACCTTTGCACTAATCTAATTGAGCAAGTGTTCCCATTGGAATTCCAATAGATATTTGTTGCATGAATTTCAAGGCTCCATGATGAATATGGCCCAATCGTCTGTGCTATAATTCGCTTTCATCCCGGCTCACCACTTTTTCTTCCTTTCCCATCATGGAAGCACAACCATCTACCTCTAGCTTGTAGAGATTCTCAAGTTTAATCCCTATCCTCTTGGCTTGACCCTTTGTTTTATGTCATAGGAAATATTTTCCATCGCTGAAAACAACATCATAGCCTCTATCCTCCAACATTGCAACTAAGACCAAATTTTTCTTCAGACCTGGAATGTGCATAACATATTTCAATTGAAATGGTTTACCTGACTCCCTCTGAAAGGTAATGGTGCCAATCCTGGTAGCACTGTATCGTTCGTCGTTGCCCATATCTATATGCATCTGGAGATCTTACTCCTCCAAGTCACTGAAAAGTTCCTTATCTCCCGTCATGTGAAAGGAATTCCCACTATCCAAATACCACACCAATCCCAATGCACTTGAAACCATGCATGCAATCAAGGAAAATTCAAGCTCAAATTTCGAGGCAAGGGCCTTACCAGCTGTAGCTCCAGCAGCCTTCTTGTTCTTCTTCTTTTGTGGATAGTTAGTAACAAGATGCCCATGTTTCTGACAATGAAAACACTTCACCTTGGACATATCCAATGTCTTGCCTTTAGACTCAGATTTAGAATGGAATTTATTCCCCTTCCCCTTCTTCTCTTTGGAAGCCAAAGAAAAATCCTCTTCATCATCATCCTTTGATGAAGATCCATATTTGGTGTTCTTCTTGAACTCCTCCTGCACCAGATCCGACCACAGTCGTTCCCAATCTGGAAATTTTTCCCGTCCATTGACAGAGTCTTCATAACTGTGCCAACTTTTAGAAATTCCCAAGAGAGCCAAGCTCACCAAATCATCATCATCAACAATTATTCCCACACTCCCCAGTTCATCCCGACATTGGACAAACTTCGTGAGATACTTTCGAATGTTGTCACCCTTTTCCATCTTGATCTTCCTAAGTTTATCTTTGAGCACCAATTTCCTATGGTCATTGCTGCTTTGGAAAATATCCATCAAAGCCTTCCACATAGCATATGGTGTACCTTTCTCATGGAGTCTTGAGACAACGTGGTCTCATACTCCCTCCAACAAGATCCTCCTCACCTTTGCCACTTTCTTTTGCCATGCATCAAGTTTGGCAGCATCTGACGAAGCAGGCTTAGGAACATCATTGTCAATGAATTCCTTCAAGCCATTATCTTCAAGCACTACCTCCATCATGTCCTTCCAAGCAATGTAGTTCAAGTTGCCCTCGAGTACATACTCTAACTTCAAGCCATTGAAAGCCATTTCGATCTTGAATCAGTTGTAGAACCAAGAAATTCTTTCTGCAAATTTGAATTCTTTCCACCAACAAACTCACCTCCTCCTTCACTACTACAATTTCCTGTGCTCTGATACCATGTATAAATTTAATACAAAATACATGTATGTCCTGGATTCTCCTGATGTAACAATAATATGCTACTGTTAAATATAGAATCGCTTCTCCAAATCTTTGCGTAATTTGAAACACAATCGCTAATCACAATATCATGAAGAAAGATCAATCACACATAACACGGATAATTTACCAGGGAAAGCTTATAGCTAAAATCCCCACTATCTTCTATTATGTATTATATCATAGATCATGAAAAAATCATACAAAGCTCTAATCCAAGAGCTCTCAGTACATGAGCTAACTGTCTCACATTGTCATACAAAAACTTGCAAGTTCCTTAGCCAATTTACTGTATCCAAACATCCTGCCTCCACTGGGCAATCCCAGTTGATATAAATCCATAAATGAGTGCAATATTGTCTGCCTTGACTGCACAATCCTCATGGGCACATCCAATGTGTGTGTGGTTTCATGTGTGCAACCGGATAATGTCACAACTCTTAGTTTACTTCCCTTTCACCTAGAACTCAACTGGGTCTCCACTGGATCTGACATGCATGCAGATAATAATAGTAAATCTTCAGTTGCATGTGAGACCACTGATTTGAATTAATTAATAATTAATTCACTTGATCTCTCACTAGTGTATCTTTAGTTACAACTAGCACAACTAAGTTTAAGTCACTTAACTAAGTTAAACTACTTTACAACTCGCATAACTGCACTTCCAACTCTATTACAACTTCGAATCACTCAGTTACAACTAAGTCAAATTGCATGTCCCACCAACCAAACTCTTAACTTGAATTTCCTTTAGCTAACTAATTTATCACTTTCGTTAACTATTTACAAGTGCTCATTGAGAATAGATTATAGTTTGTTGTCCAACTAATATTAAGGGATAATAATAGTCGACATGCATCTATAAATAGACATGAAATCTATAAACAAAGTCTGCACATACATCTATAAATAGACATCCACCTAAAAGTAACCTGAGGCTCCATCCTAGTGTAGGTGCTTAATTTTTACTAGGATCTTCTTGTTGAATCTCAACATAATCTGCTTAATATTTTGTTTTTGGTCTTAAAACGTCTCACTACCAGCACCTAATAATATACTTGCAATGTTTCTTTTACTGCTAAAATGTGTCATGTTGCCCAAAACCAAAGGAAACAATGAAATAAGCATACTGGAATTTCTTTACTATTTTCTTTGCCAAGATAAGATATAGTAGTCCATGTAAAGATAGTTCCTAATGGATTATAAATAATTCTACATAGTTGAAGATTGTGTTCTCACTTGAAAGTGGAAGGTTCCAACCTTCCAAGATAAAATAGTAGAATTCCATCACATAATATTTTCTTGCACTTAGAGTTAGTTCTTAATAATCCTAGGGGCATCCATGCATGAATTTAGAAGTCAATAAAACAATTTTGTCTTTCTCTTTCGCTTTTTGTGATGCTATTTTATTTTTTCTATTATTACAGTTTTAAATGTATTGACAAATTAAAATTCATCTTTTTACCATGTTACTTTCCTCTCATAACTGAAGATCTCCTACCCTTGCTTAACATTTTGGAAAACAAGGTTGAAACTGTTTGCAAATTGAGGGACCTGTTCACAACAAAACCACCTCTTGGAACTTTTGTTCTCAAGGTAGACCACACAAACCATTTTTGAGTTCTCAAGTTGACTGCTACATGGACACACATTAGATAACTGCAGGGTAAAAATAAAACATATTTTAGGTCTTGTTCCAAGAAGCCATGATTACTTTCCATCCTTTTCTTTAAAGCTGAAAAGATTATGTTTCTTATCATGCCTTCATTAATGTTGATTAGATAATTGTCAATTTATCAGTGATAAATTTTGTACCGTTTTTTGGATGAAGATACTGAAAATTGAATGGCATCTCACCTCTACCACTCTAGGGCCATACACTTAATCCTCGCTAGGGGGTGAAATATTTGTAGACTGACTCTACTTCAAATTTCTTGTTGATGGCTTCGCCAGATACGTTTAAAGTTATAAAATAATATGACACATATTTGATATTTTCAAAAACTTTTTTACATAGGGATATTTTTCTCTATTTTTCGGGTTTGCCATTTATTTTATATGGTTAACATTTTACTAATAATGAGTGAGAATTGATTTAACATGATAGTTAATATTTTAATAATAATGAGTAAGAATAGATTTCACATAGTAGTATTGAAATGTATTTTATTTTATTATTTCATTTATTATTAATTAAAATAATAATAATAATATTTTTAATTGAAAATTATTTTTAATGATGTTAATTGAAATTTGATAAAGTTAAAATAGAATTTTATAATAAGAAATTGTGATTTAAATAATGAAATCATTTCACACATTTCCATTTTTTAAATAAATTAGTAAAGTGTCATTCCCATTAGAGTTATATATTGCAATTTTAAAAATTAAAACTTGTAATTTCAACAATTTATTAAAAACCATATTGAAATTATTAAAAATTCATTTAAAAAATATATACTGCAAGATTAGCTTTGTGTGCTTTATGTTGGGTAATGATTTCCTTGAATTTTAACATCATGTAGCTTCTTCTTTATCTTATACACAAAAGGAATCGACACCATTCAACATGGGTTAGTAGCATTAATGGTGCTATAAATTGTTGAGAACACTTCTAACAATGCAAGAGAGTGATTGGAGATAATTTTTTATGCTAGACATCTTGTAGTGAAATTACTTTAGTGCTTAGGAAAAAATAATATTTGAAGAGGTTAGCTTTGGGGAAGCTTCTCAACAAATTTCAACATTTCTTGATATAAAAAAATTCTTAGCCTTTAGTGTCTCTTCTAATGAGCATGCAATAAAAGAGTTAATTGTTTTCGTTAATGATGTTAAGTAAGGGTTTCACATTTCTATCTAACTCTTGTCAATTAAGAGAGATTTTGAATCTACAACACTATTAGAGGTTTCACACACACACACACACACAGATATATATATATATATATATATATATATATATATATATATATATATATATATATATATATATATATATATATATATATTCATTTCTTGAAATTCCGTTGCAGTATAATCACAAATTTTACCTTTTCATATTTCCTTTCTTTCTTGAGAAAAAAATTCACTTCCATTACTTTCCTTGTATGTGTAAAAATAGGAATAGGTGGTAGATATTTAGGATCTAATGAGATATTCATTGACCTCAAATCTTCCATTTTTAATGGATAGCTCAAATTCTTTCATACAATTGATTTTGTATCAAGTGATTTAAAAAAAAAACATTGTTTATTCAATTGGAATGATCTTGATGGCATAAGTTTTGCTACGTTAATTAAAATCATGGTGTTAGCTTAGTTTTAATCTCATTGCTTTTATTTATTCCTTGTAATTTTATATGTAACATGAAATGGTATTAGTATAAAAGGGGATCATATGTGTGACATGAAATGGAATCACTAAGAAATGACTACCATGTATGGCATACTAATCGCATCCCTATTCCCATTCCAGATGACCAAGCATTTGAAGGTGATCCTACCAATATTAACATACAATCAAATATGGAGACGAATGAATGGAAAGCTTTATCAAGATTTGTCCCTATAGGGAATATCCAATTCAGTTCTCTTGACATGCTAGGCTTCCAAGGAATTGGCACTTCGCACTGATGGAATAAACTATAAGTATCAAAAGATACATTGGACACTGCAACAAACTTCATCAACTACAATTGAAGTAATGGGGAAGGCATACAAGAATGCAATTCCATATGTCCTTTCAGAAATACATTGTCTACAAATCAACAACATGCAATGGACATAGTCATACAACACTCATAAGCAAGAGAACCAAAAGAGCCATTAAAGATGATCATCCAAGGAAATACAAGCACAGGAAAATCCTACTTGATAAGATGCATCAAAGAGGCACTATCTTCTCAAGAAACAAATGGCCATAGCCCAATACTTCTACTTGTCCCTACGAGTTGCAACATTTAACATAGATGCAACCATTATACATTCAAGGCTTCGAATTCCTATCAAAGACTTAAATCCTTTAAAAGGTCAATCCCTTATAGTGTTCCAAGAAGAGATGAAACATATTTAATACAATCTAATTGAAGAGATGAGTTTCATATGCTCTAAATTGTTTGTGTAGATAGATAGTCGCTTGCGTAAGGCATTTCTAGAAACAAACGACTAATCATTTGATCAACGCTCAATAATTCTTTTGGGGGGGGAGGGGGAGGGAGGGGACTTGGGCCAACTTCCACCAATAATGGAAAAACCTTTTTATGCATGTGAAACTCTAGGGAGAAATTCATGGACAAACTTTACCACTATAATCAATTTGCAGGAATTCTTGGCACCCAGGCTCGCTTCTGTCAGTTGTTGACAAGCATTCACAATGCCACACCAAAAAATACATGACTAGAACCTCCTTCATTCAAGGACTAGAAAATTCTTGTCCATCAAATAACGCCAAATATTTGACACGTAAATGAACCTCTTTGTAAAACACATTCTTGTTGATAACCATAATAAATCCATGATTGAAACATTTCACATGAAAATTGCACTGAGTATTGCAAAATTCACAAATGTCTGAGAAGAACACCAACAAGATGATGACCAATTGGAAAAACAAATATTTCTATGTGTAGTCCAACGAGTTATGCTATCTTTCCATTTATGGGTCCAAACAAGATTAGTCAAATGTGCTCTTGGAGTAGCCATGCAAATTGTATATGCACCAGGACATAGCCCTCCAAGTTTAATAGGATATGTTGTTGTGGCGTTTGATAAATATATTGGCCCTCCATGAGACCAAACACAACAAAAGTATGTAACAATTCCACCCATACAACTAAGTAACAAGAAAAAAAATCCCCCTTTAGATGACTTGGGAGTTAACTATACATAAATATCAAGGAATGACCTTGATAAGGTCTACCATTGACATTGGTAAAACTGAACATCAAGGCTTGACCTTCATAGTAATGACTCACACTACTACTCTAAAAGGAATGTGAATAGCACCATCGTTCTACTTTGAATGATATGAAAAGATGAAAGATATCATTTATGTCTCACTACGAAAAAATGAAGAAACACCCTTACATGCTTTGTCACTCTCATAATTACAATACCCAACCTCACCCCTACCATGTGTGGACACAACATCCTAAATTCTTCTATGTTATAATTGTAATTCTATATATAAAATCTTAACATACTCTACCTTGCATATTTTTCAAAATTTTCTCTTCATTTTCACCATTCGGCGTCCACTTCCCTGTTTCCCATTTCCAGGTATGCTAGTTTTATATTCATAACTCATATATACAGCCCCTCAAGCATCAACAATTATGAGGATTCGAATAACGCGCAAAAGAAATCTTCATTTAGCAGCAAAGCAGATCTCCCAGATCCCGAAGATAAGAAACGAGTGTCTCAAGAATCAGAAGAGAGGAAGGAGGTGCAAGATAAAGGAAGTTGGAAGACCGTAGAGAAGAAAAAGAAAGCAACAACACCAATCTCGCCAAGAAAAATGAGAAGCCAGACAATTAAGAACTAAGAAAATTATAGGTCCAATAAACCAAATTTTAGTCCCAATAGACATTAACCACCATCATCATCATACAATCCCTACAATTCATTAGTCAAAAATGCAGCATTTAGATATATAAGTCAATGGTTAAATGCAAATGGGTACCTCCATTCAAAATAGAGTAACACATATAGAATACTCACATAACAAATTACGTAGATAATACGAAGTTATACGATCTACGATTGCAAAGAGATCTTAACTTGAGTTTTCATCTTGACCCAACATACCTTATGCCGATAAAAGGAAGTTTACCAAAAACCTTCAAATACAAATAATGATACGATAAAGGTCAATCTTCTCACAATTACAATGTCACATTTCAAAAGGACTCTACATGAAACTTTATGAATCACTATGGTCCCTTCAACCATTATTAAGAAGGCGGTGAGAATGCACTTGATTCGACCACCTTTCCTATTTGTATAGTTTTATATGTCCTTACACCACTTTGACAAACTTGTGGGAGAAAAACCGTTATTTTTACATTGATAAAAAATGGTTATCTAACTAAAAATATAATAAAAAATAAATTTATTCGATCAGAATTTCTTTCTCATTTAAGATTATAATAAGATTTTTTTCATGTTTAAAATTATTTTTAATTAGTGTAAAATGAATATTACATATATATATATAACAATTTGTCAAGGTAAAAGTCACTAATAATGAAAAATACTAATTACTTTTTCTTAAATCAAATTATATTTTCTAGCAAGAAAATTTATTCATAATCTATCAAATTTATATGATATTTTTTTACTTACCATGTAATGAGTATTATTATAAATTTACTTTACAATGCAATAAGAACCATTGTAAATTCACTAAAGTGCCTAATTAAAACTAAGGAACTATATCATTGTAAATTCGTCACTTCACTAAAGTGACTAATTAAAGCTAAGGAACTATATCATTTTTTAATGCAAATCCAAATTTTAACATAGTTATTGACTTTAACACAAATATTGCAGAATTTAATACAAATTTTTTAATGTTTAAAGATATAAATTATTTAAATGACACAAATTTATGAGGTAATTGTTATGTGAATTTATACATTAAGTTTGAATTATTTTGCATACTTACAAAAGTCAAAATATTGCAAACCATCTTATCCACTCCTATGGCTCATAATTTTGTAGATATATCTTAAATGCCAGAAATTCCAAGATAAAATGACATTTCCATTAAAAAAGATTCATGTGACACCTAGTTTTTTTTTCCTCGAAAAAAAAAATCTCGTGTTTTCATTCATATGCTGAAAAAGAAAATACATTATGCATGTGCACCTGAAGTGCATTCCCTCAGTTCTACATCGATCCCACATCAAGCTAAAAATAAAAACGCATAAAGCATAACAGTTTATGGCCAAATGGCCCAATAAATATATATACAAACAACAAAAAAGTAAAAATAATTTGTGGAAGATCAAGAAGCACCAACCTTCCCCTTATTTCCTTTCTTTTTCTAGACCTGATGCCAAACCCTTAGGTCGGTACCAACTGGGACTAAAGCCAGAGAACATTATGATAAATCTAAAGGATGTTCTTTTCCTGAGTCTGAGCTTTCAGATACATGGACATGTTTTGTGCCCGCAAAACCATCTTCTCTGTGTCTCTCATTATTTTGATGTTCTAACACCATATGAGTTTTAGAATTTGTAATATTATGTTTAGGAGAAGCATCATCTGGCCCACACTCATCGTGGGTAGTAATCTTGGGCTCTTGTCTGCCGCCTTCCTCGTTTTTGGTAATCTCCTTGATTTCTTCTTCATCCACCACAGGTGACCGTAAAAACCACCACCCACGTGGATTATGTGCCACTTTCTTTTTTGGACACATTTTTATTTGTGGGAAATTGTTTAATGCAGTCGTAGCTACAAATTAACTTATAAGCATGGACTGTGGGTTAGGACCCACCTAATATTCTTATACACAAAGAAATTTATATATATCAAAGTCATCAACATACATACGTGGAGCGATCAACAACGTTATTTACAACTTAACGTATATAACCCAAAATATAGTCATACACGCAGGACCGGAGCACTCGGGTCCCACATCGCGATAACAAATCACAGTGCATCGCAACAGTTTCCCGCAACTTCCAATTATTTTCAAATGTGCTAACCCATAAAACTTGCAACATGCGCAATTGCGTCAAGCCGACACATGGTTGTTCCTTGTTGCATTGCATCCTTCCTTCTCCATGCATCACATCACAAATCGTTTAACTTTTCGTGCGAACACTTAACGCTATCCACTGTAATCTGCGAAATGCGAAGTCGCGGTCCAACGTCCGCCATTGATCTGCAGCATGATCCAACGGCCCACACAACTTTCAACTCTTAACAAATACGTTAACACATAAACCTTGCAAAATGTGTTATAGTGCAGTACTAGCACATGCCAGCTCCTCATTTGCATCGTTGTTCTCACATCTTAGCCCATTGCATCCTTCTGCTCTTGCTCTGTCGCATTGTAAGTTATCTTACTTAACTTGTGAAATCTCTTAACTCCTAAACTATCTGATCGCCGATGCGAAACTGTGCCCTGCCGACACACATCTACACATCCTCGACTCATCTTAACCGTCCATATATTGTCTTCAAATCTGCGATCTAATCGCATCCGTCCGTTCACCTTCTCATGATTCTTCTTGCCTCTTCTGCCCGCATTGATCTCCATTATCGAACCTTAAAATTTCAATTCTGCGATTCACTCTGCACCGTTGGTCCCTCACTTAGAATTTTTCTAAGTGTTCTGACATTTATTCGATCTTTCCTCTTTAGTTACGCTCTGCAACACTTTTCCTCTGTGCCACTCCTCTCGCTCAACCTTGTTGCGCCTGCAATCTGATTAGATTTTTTTTGTCTTTCATCCCTCAACCTCTGCCCTAACTCTATCTATACGAAGGTCTCAGAAACTTCGTCTTCTCGCTCCGCATGTTTGTTCATTAACAGAAAACAACACACATATATAATAACACATGAATGCAATCTTTAATTTCGACGGGGAAATAAAATCCACGGGTTGAAACAGAGATCCTGACCACAGTCCAAAACACTTGGAATTTATTTATCAAGAAAATACATAGAACTGAGCCCGGGGATGGTTGGTTTTTACATTTGTTCCTACTCTTTGTTCAACCCTCTCTCATATCTATTTCCATCTCGTTCTCTCTTTCTCACTATGGAAGGTAGAACCCAAAATGGTGGATTTGTTTTTGTTTTATGCCTTTCCCCAAAATGCCCATATGGTTGAGAAACTGTTAATCAGTTTCAGAATAGTTTATTCAACTAAATGTCTAACTAATCCTAATATAACTATTCTTTTAACCTATAGATTACAGTGGCTATGTTAGCCCAAAATAACTTTTAAAAAAAATACTTTAAAATAAAGTCTTCAATTTATTAGGACTTCTAGTCCTCTTCCTAAGCCACAACATGTGACCATCTTGTCACATTGCTGACTCTATCTTAATGCTCCTGCATCAGACTCTCGAGATAAAAGAATTCATGACCTCCAGGTCATATGTCTTCAATTCTTGAATCTTCCAGGATTCCAAACTCTGTTTTGCTGCTGTCCATAAGTTGCATTGTCTTCACCATTCTTTAGCTACAATCTTCGAGGCTTCCATACTTTGCATTGTAGTTCTCCACTGCTTCTACCTTCACTGTTCTTCACTTTCCAAAAAATTCCACAATGAACTATTTTCTTCATTTTCCTGCAACTCTTCTTAGGTATTTTCATAAAATCCCATAGTTCATCTATGGTTTCTTGCAATGCAATCTTTTGTTGTAATCTAATATTATTTCCAGTCCTCTACCAACATATTGTACTACACTCTGTCCTAGATATTTATGAAAATATTACTCCGGACATTTTTGTCACCCAACTTCTTGAATATCTCTGAAGATATATCCCTCTACAATATCCAATTGTTGCTCCTAATCTTCAAGTTTACTTTCAAAAATTAAATTGTTTTCCAATTTCCTGACTGCAGTAACATATTCACTCACACTTCTCTGTATACTAGCAAACATGACATAGTTTAGTAAACTAGTATCTACTTCTGTCTCAACCAAAACTTGAGACATTCTTCTATCAATGACTGTAATCCCTTCCTCATACTCAAATTATTCCAACAACCACTTCAACAATTCACTTTCTAATTGATCCCTCTTAAACACATCATCACTATGATGTCCATCAATTCCAACATATCCTTCTTCCTCTTCCTTGACAACATTAAAAAGACTAACTTTGGTAGTCAATTCTACTTCATTCAGTTCTAGGACTGATTTTTATTCAACATGTGACATATTTTTCTCACCTGCATCCTTGTTATTATATTCCTCTTTGTCACAAGTCCAATTTCTCTGTGACACTGTCTCTTCATTCCTTATCAGAATAGAATTCTGATTTTCCATCTCCATGATAGCTTCAAGAGACTGTCCTAAAGTCTCCTTTTGCTCATTTATGAAAACCAATTTCTCCCTATTCTCACCAATAGTAGGTTCCCCAACATAAGACAAAATTTTCTTATCCTTGATATGGACACATCCTCCATTATGAGCTCTTCCTTCATTGAGTAAGGAATCTATGAACTCCTTCTGCTACAATAATTCATCCTTGTATTCATCTGAAAGTCATTCATCATCATTCTTAACTTTGCAACTTTCAGCCTCTTTAAAGATAATGTCAAAAAATTGGTTGTCTCCTGCAAAACCTGCAATCACATATAAATTTTCAGTTTTAAAACCACAAGACTTGATGGTCTCCCTTGATGCTTCAGTCATCAAGTCCTCTTGTTTCTCTAAATCTTCTGTATGACTCAGAAAATCTTCAATGTACCCCATCTCAGCTTCCTCAAGCATTGCATTTGAATGCTTTATATCTTCCTCCACTTCTTATTGCTTTTGACTATCATCATGAGCCAAAATTTCTCTTCTTTCAGCCCTTGTAGCATGCTGAAAAGAAATACCTTCTCTCAACTATGTATGATCTTTCATATGATACCTAGCTGTCTCATCTTCGTTCAACACAGAATTCAGATTCTGTCTCTTCTCTTTCTTCTTTTATGTCAACATCAACAAACTTCCTTTCTTCATTTTTTTCACCTGCAAACATACACAAGATATCATTTTTTAAAACATCGAGACCTCTCGGCCTCACTTGAAGTTTTAGTCTTCAAGTCTTCTCCTTGATACTCACTTGCCTTGAGCATCTCATCCTCCCACTAAACATTCATCGGTTGCTCCTTCATCGTCTTTGGTAGCTTATGCCACCTCATATTTCTTCTCACATTTCCAAGGATCCATGAAACCATCATCTGGTCTCACACCTTCATCCTTATTACTACTATCACAAAGAATATACCCTTACTCAGGTTCACATAAGTAAACCTTTTCCCCAGTATACATCCTATGTTGCAACTCAGCTCTTCTGAGTTCTTCTTCTAGATAAATTCTTGTATTATATCTCAGCCTACTCTGTAACTGACTCCACTTGAATCTTTTCTTCCAAAGAACCCAACCATACCTTTGGTGTTCCATATTCCCTTGTATGAATTCTCTCAAAACTTGTAGTTGCACTTTTATCTCAACTAATTCTCTATCAAGTTTATCCTTTCTTGATCTTTCATAATCTCCCTTATAACCTATACTATGACCATCAGTATCCATAGTCTTCTTTCCTTTAGGAACTCCTCTTTGTTCATCATGGACTATCAACAATTCATCTCTACAAGTTGACTCCATCAACCTGTTTGTAGATACCACACCAAGATTTTCCATGCTTAGTCTTTTACTGGCATATCTGTTGATTTCTTTTTTTTTATTTTGACGACTCCTTGAGCCTTTCAGATAGCCATCAGTGGTCATATCTTGCTCTTCCCTCTGTGGAATCATTCTGATCCACCTTGTGAGTTGCAACAAACCTCTTTCATATTTGAAAAAAGTGTAGTACTTGTCTCCAGTTCATATGCAAGAACTTTCTTTTCATACTCTACCGCTTTGAGTAATGCTTCTTCTTCTTGAGCATTCAACCTATGCTCCCTCTTCATCTATGGCCCATGCCATTTCAATTTCCTCCTCGTAAATCATCCACACCTCTGGTCTTCTTCACTCCTCTGTAGCATCTCCATCAATAGATAAATATGGGTTCTCATCTCAGCTATTTCTCTCTTATATTCTTCATCAGTCATCTGCTTCCATATGCCATTTATCTTGGCATATTCCTTCTTCACTTTATGGTTTCCTCCTGAACCTCTGCTATGACTTTCAATAGTCATCTTCTTGAGTTTTTTCACCCTCTGTGAGCTGCACTAGCCTCTGCAGTAACAGTCCCTCTTGCTACAACTTACCTCACCAAACTTCCTCTCTGCTTGGTCTTTTGGCAATCAATAGTTCTCAATCTAGAACCCTCCTTGAGCACTCCTATATGCTCCTTCTAGGCTTACCCTCACAACTCATCTACACTTGAGAACACTATTGTCCTCTTATATTTCAACCTCAGCTGAAATACTAGGTTTTGACCACACTTCTTCTTCCTCCTACAAAACCATCGCTAGCTTCCTTAATCACTGCCCTTAAAGGTTGTAATCTTCTTGCTGAGATATTTTCACTCCTGCTGCTACCTCTATTAAACTCTTATGCTCTTCTTCTGAGTGTGAGAATTTACTTGTCTGTTCCATAATCCAAAATAAAACTGAAACAAAACATTCTTACCTTATTTTCTATGCTACTACTTCATTCATGTTGTTGTATCTCTTATGTTGTTTCATAAGCCTTCAGTCCACAATCTTACCTCTTAAGGTTCACTCGATTAGAATCAATGAGCACTTTGTATCAACTTTTCTTAGTTCAAATTCCTTCACACCGCCTCTCAAATCTTGTGGCTCTGATACCAATTAATGCAGTTGTAGCTGCAAATTAACCTATAAGTGTGGATTGTGGGCTAGGACTCACCTAATCTTCTTATACACAACGAAATTCATATATATATCGAAGTCATCAACATAAATACGTGGAGCGATCAACATATTTATTTACAACTTAACATATATACCCAAAATACAGTGATACACGCAGGACCGGAGCTCTCGGGTCCCACATCCCGATAACCAATCACAGCGCATCGCAACACTTGCCCGCGACTTCCAATTCTTTTCAAATGCGTTAACCCTTAAAATTTGCAACGTGTACAGTTGTGTCAATCCGACATGTGGTTGTTCCTTGTCGCATCTTATCCTTCCTTCTCCACGCATCGCATCACAACCCGTTTAACGTTTCGTGCGAACACTTAACGTTATCCACTATAATCTGCGAAATGTGAATTCGCGATCCAATGTTCGCCATTGATCTGCCGCATGATCCAACGGACCGTGCAATTTTAAACTCTTAACAAATACGTTAACACATAAACCTTGTGAAATGCACTATAGCACAGTACTGGCACATGGCTGCTCCTCATTTTTGTCGCAGTTCTCACGTCTTACCCCTTCGCGTCCTTCTGCTCTTGCTTCGTTGCATCGCAAGTTATCCTGCTTAACTTGTGAAATCTCTTAACTCCTAAACTATCTGATCGCTGATGCGAAATTGCGCCCTACCGACACACATCTACACATCCTCAACTCATCTTAACCATCCATCTATTGTCTTCAAATCTGCGATCTAATCACATCCATCCGTTCACCTTCTCACGGTTCTTCTTGCCTCTTCTACCCGCATTGATCTCCATTGTCAAACTTTGAACTTTTAAGTCTGCGATTCAATCCGCACTGTTGGTCCCTCACTTAGAAGTTTTATAAGTGTTCTGATCTTTATTTGATCTTTCCTCTTCATTTGTGCTCTGCAACACTTTTCCTCCGTGCCACTCCTCTTGCTCAACCTTGTTGCGCCTACAATCTGATTAGATTTTTTTCGTCTTTCATCCCTCAGCCTTTGCCCTAACTTTGTCTATACGAAGGTCTCAGAAACTTCGTCTTCTCACTCGGCCTGTCTGTTCATTAACAGAAAACAACATGCATATATAATAACACTTGAATGCAATCTTTAATTTCGATAGGGAAATAAAATCCACAGGTTGAAATAGAGAGCTCGACCATAGTCCAAAACACTTGGAATTTATTTATAAAGAAAATACACAGAACTGAGCCCTGGGATGGCTGGTTTTTACATTTGTTCCTACTCTCTATTCAAACCTCTCTCATACCTATTTCCCTCTCATTATCTCTTTCTCTCTATGGAAGGCAGAACCCCAAAATGGTGGATTTGGTTTTGTTTCATGCCTTTCCCCAAAATCCCCATATGGTTGAGAAACTGTTATTCAGTTTCAGAACAGTTTATTCAACTAAATGTCTAACTAATCTTAATCTAACTATTCTTTTAACCTACAGATTACAATGTCTATGTTAGCCCAAACTAACTTTTAAAGAAAATACTTTAAAATAAAGTCTTCAATTTATTAGGATTGTTAGTCCTCTTCCCAAGCCACAACATGTGACCAGCTTGTCACATTGTTGACTCTGACTTAATGCTCCTGCATCAATGTTCTTCAAGTCTCGTGTTTGGGAACAGTTCCTACAACGAAACCTTGTGTACTCATATTCTAGAGGTTGATACCATTGAAACTCTTTGTGCTTAAGCATAATGTGATCTCAAAGACCTTTTATTAGATCAATCTCCACAAAAATCCTGGCTGAGGTGAAAATGCCTTTCTCTGTTTTGTCATAGTCTCTCTTCATGAATTTTACCAATGGGTTGCCTATTTCCTCCAGAACCTTATGGTGCCAAAAGGGAAGGGGAAGGTTTGGGAGCCTCACCCAAAACACCATATTTGATACCACCATGCTTGAAGCATTGAATTCTGGGAACCATGGGGTAATAAATGTCCCCACAATACCCCAAAACCATGACCCTTCATTTAAAGCAAAATCATAATCCTTATGTGCATCAAAGCGAACAATACAAATTATTTTGGAACATAAATAAATATCACAAATGTTAGTCCATGAGGAAATATCCATTGATGCAATAATTCTATTTTGGCAAAAAACCATTAAAACGGTAGATGATTTCCTTAGATTACATGGTAGAAAATATGGAATTTACCTCTGAGATATCAACTTCCATTGTAGGAGATTCCTCCAATTTTTCTACAATTTATGGCCCCATAATCTTTTGTATTTGTTCAACAAAAAATGTGGGTTTTTTTTTTTAAGCATATTTAAAGGAGGAGGTTTTTCCTGTTTGAGTTCTAAAACCTGGGCCCGCCCCCTCAACCCTACATTCAATATTATAGTGGCATCTCGTTGAATTTGAAAGTCCTTTATCTGAGAAATTTTTTTCATAACCCTCCCCACAAATTGTAGGCTTTGCAAGTAGTTGGAAGGCCCCACACCTTCCAAATATTTTGTTTCAAATTTTTAATCGTATTATCATTCCCTAATATATTTTTAATAAAAATATGAAATGGATCCAAGGCTTTTTCTCTCATTCTGTTGCAATTATTATAGCCATGAAATGTAAGGGGAACATGTTTTTTGTATATTGAATACTGCAACGATGGAATTCGGTCAAGTATTCCCATATCCACCAAGACATAACATATATAATAAACCCAAAGATATCATTTTAGGTACTTATGAGGAGCCCCCAGAGGTCTTTGAGCATATCGTTCATTTGACCTGGAACCACCCGCCACCATAGCCGCACAAGTGCAACAACAAGTCTAGGGAAAGTACATATCCCCCTTGATGATGAAGATTGAGACTCCAGTGTAATCTAGGCTACACCAAAGAGCAATTTCATCATCTTTATCCCCTACTCCAATAAAATTCACAAATTCCCTACTCTGAAAGTTTGAAACCCATATTGGCCCCCCAACCCCTATGGAAAAAACACTTCTTTAGCCCGCACCCATCGCACCAGGAATTTAGATACCCTCGCAAAAACGACACCTCCATCCCACATCGGCCACATCATCATATAATAGTCGTCCTCATTCATGGTCACGAATCTATAAGCATCATAATGTATGTCATTATTAGTCTTTTGATTGTCCTCCACGCGAAATGCATCCTCATAAAAATGTTCCCATGTTTTAGGGTAAACCATATAATAATTATGCCATATTTCTGAATGAATCTCCACCAGAGACATTGATCCAAGGCCGCATGCATGTTTGGTATTATTTTAAATCATAGAGCCCACACTCCCCAATCCTCCATAGTCTCCATCATTGGATTGTTCCAAGACGTCAGCGTCGAACAATATAGAGTAGAGGTGCAAAAACCTAAGGAGAATGAGAGCCATTTTTTCCTCTTTCTCCCTTAAGACCTAATATTAGTTTCTTATTGGAAAATAGTGAATGGTAATAGGTCTTTTACATAATCCTATACTTTTCATTATGTGCAAGAATATGACACCTAGTTATGTAGTGTAATGATCAAATATAAATATAGCCAATATTTCTATGTAACCATAATTGAAACATATAAAGCATTGGAACTCATTGTACACATGCTTAAGAACTCCATAATAATTGAACAACTAAATGAGTTTAATATATTTATAATACTTTAATTCACATTTCTTCTCATCAATCTAGTTTATAGAGTACTTAATATTTTCATATCTTAGTATTCTGGTGAATATAACTATATAGTTTAGAGTAGAACATCTCAAACATATTATTATTTTCCTTCCTTGTTCATGTGTGTGCATCATTATCTACACCATGGTAATATTTACTTAGATTATGTTATGGTTAAGTCTTCGATAGTCTCAACACTTTGATCAGTAAAACTTTATAATTTAGAATATAATGTCTTCATCTTATTTCTTATAGTTTAATAAATGTGTATTTCCATTAATTACATTTTAATAATAATTCTCTATTAAACACAACGTTGAACCCAAATAACTTAAGTAGATTATTAGATTTCAAACCTAACCTTGTCTTCATAGCTTTCACATAGTCAATAGTTTCTTCGCACTTAACAAAATTCCCTTAATCTTTTATCCTTTTTTAACCCTTCATGAATGATTAAAACCTTTGTATTTTCTCTTTTCATTCAGACTTTTCTTCCATGTCGATTAATAAATTGAGCCCTCCTTCAATTGTTTAAAGTATTCCAAGATCAGGCAGCATTCCTTATCAAGCTCTTTCTTACTTATTTGAAATTTATTCTTCACCTAATTCAAGATTGGGCCCCTTATTCCTGGTTCAAAGTGTTTCCCTCACCTGAATTTAAGATTGGACTTGGTTTTGTAATCAAGCCCCTTCTCACTTCTTTGAAGTGTCACATTGGCCTGATTTCAAGACCATGCTCAATTCCTCAAACAACCCCTTTATAACCAAAGTTTGAATGTGTTATGTCATCCAACTTTAAAGGAAAATTAAGGTTTTCACTAGGAAAAAAAAGGTGACCTTATGAAGAGACACCTAACAAGGAATATCCATGTAGATATCATAATTTTTTAAATTTGGAACTCACGCACATGACCCTAATTTCATGGGATTAAGAGAGAGTGGTGGCCCCAAAGCTCACATTAATAAAGAGTTCAATTAGTATCCCATGGAAAATTGAGTTTCTCATTGATTACCCCAAAGATGTTTTTCTAATGTTCAGAATACCAAGTTCAATTTTCTCCAATGATGTATAAGTATGAGAGTCATCACCTTGTTTCTTCCCATTAATAAGAAACCCCGCCTTTTAAGTAAAAACATGCCAACACATATATAATAATAAGTTAATATTGTTGCTTCAACTATCAATGGGCCTGCTTATCTAGGTGAAATATTTTGTCTACGTAGCTCATGATTCCAACTGAGCCCTACTTTAACAAATGTAATTTCCTAATTGAGTTGGGGAATTTCTAACATTAAACACCTCTACCACTGACCATGTACATGTCAAAACACTTTGTTTTTAGTATTTTACAATGGATTTTTTCCATCTAAGAGATTAATTTTTCGACATATTAAGAAGGTGAAATAGAGATAGATGCCATCAAAATTTGAAGGTCTACTTAGAACATCATAATTTTGTAGCAACAAATAGCATTCTCCTCTTACTTTTCACCTCTTTCGTTTTCATTCTCATTATAAGAATCTTTTTTGTAACAAGCTCTAGGGAAGGAAGCAAGATGGCCTTAGACAATGATTTTTTAATCCCACCATAATGAAATTTTTTTGTCTGAATAGAATGGTTGTTTCATATCTAGATTCTATGATCCCCGTCACTAGAATCACTATTTGATAAAACTACTATTGAGTTTATTATGAAATCACATCCAAGATGATTTCTACTAGTCAATAATAAATTCAAGTTCTATTGGTTTTTCCTCTTCCTTTTATGTCTTACAGAATGTCGAATAAAATAATGGATCTATGTTTGTCTTTCCTATTGGACATATGTCTAATAAATATGTACTGAGAAAGTAGGTCTAACTTCTACTTCACTCATATTTCTTCTTCTCCACGTTATTTACCAAATTGAACTATATTATGGTTCATATGCTTTAAAAGATCATTTCTATCATTGAATCTGATTAAACCTCCTTACAAGTTGACCCCTTTTGAATTATCTCTAATACAAAATTTAACATCTTATTCTTATTCTAAATCGATAACAAACATTGACTATATACACTATTTTTCACAATTATAAATTCAATCTCATTTTTATCTATTTAAAAAAATATTCTTAAATAATAGATAAATATTTTTACTATTTAAACAAATTATTATTAAATAATAGATAAATATTTTTGCATTAGAAAATATTGAATGTACCCAGCTCTAACCTAAAAATTAACTTGAAAACCTAAAATAAAACAACCAAAAAAAGATACACACTATGCCCTAACATTAAACCCCTTTATGAAAAATAAGCAATAACATGAGAATAAACATCCTCATAACTTCCTAAATTTGTTGGCATATACAGTAATTTACAAATTAGTATGGCCTTATCATCTTTATGGAAATATAAGCTTCGCTTAACATTTTAAGTTTGAGAAACAAAAATTTCTACATGTGATTGGGATTGCTATCTTTTTTAAAAATAGAAGAAAAATATAATAATAAAGTAATTATAAAGGTGTATCTTTTTTAAAAATAGAAGAAAAATATAATAATAAAGTAATTATAAAGGCACACCTTGGGAAAATATTATTACTTCGACATTGTTCGAAAGATGGCTTAGTCCAATCCAATGTAAAGCAACCATGTAAAGATGACTTATTCCAATGCAATGTAAAGCAACAATCATCCAACTACAACATTGGCAAAACCATGGGTAGATCTCAAAGTCACTTTTTCGGTCATCACTTTAATGCAGATAAAATCATCATTCCAAAAAAAAAAAATTTGACAAATGCAGTCTTTCACGTTTGAACTTCTCTTAGCTTTACTAAAATCACTTTCCCTCACATACATCCCATCATCTACCCATCTTAGAGAGGAGAGAAAAAAATTATTGCGATCCATGCCCCGCGTGCACGTGTACTAGGGACGTTTACCAATAAATGAATAAAACCATTATGCACCAACTTCATTTATTTGCGAACAAATTTCACACTTTTGTGCACCCTTATCAAAGTCCTTGTCCCTTTACATCAAAGTAAAACAATCTCTCCGACGCACAAATCCAAGACGACACTCAAGTGAACGCTATCCTCCTCATGGACTTGCATATCAATATTGACTTTGTTACACGTTTTAGCATTGGATTCTTTTCTAGTTTCTGTGGTTATTGTTTAATGAAGAGATTTTCAGATTATCTGTCATTTTTTGAGAGATTATTTCTCTATCATAAAATTTTTTAGGTTGATACTCTTAAATCAAGTAACAATTTTTTGGTAAGAATGAACGAAGATGTAATTAGAAGGTTTGACTCTAGAAGCCTAATCTGAGTCTTTTATAATTTCACTCAAGAAATTTAGCCAATGTTCAGGATAAGACATCGATTCAAACATAAGATGTTTTAAGATGTTTCACTGGTTGAATGTTGAATTTTATGTAAGAGGTTTTGGAGTTGATTCTTCAAGTTGGTTTTTCTTATTTTGTGCTTTTCTTCTTAGTGTTTATGTCTAGATGTTTTAGTGGTTGAATGTTTTGAATTTTATGTAAGAGGTTTTGGAGTTGATTTTTTACGTTAGTTTTTTTGTGCTCTTTTTAGTGTTTTTGTCAAGTTAAACATTATAACTATTAGCAATAGTTTTTTATCGGATACAAATACAAGGAAACTCTTGGAAATTTCTTAATGAAATCTTAATTTAAGATTAAATTGTATCTTTAACTCTTCCTTTTATTTATGGATTCCTTTGAATCTTAGCAGATAAAAGAAATAACTCTACAATTTTCTTTAAAATATAGATAGCTTCAACAAATGTCTAATCAATAAAAGATTCTCCAATTTCCACATATATGTCATCTTATCCTTCATTCATAATGTTCACTCATCAAATATTGTCCTCGATAATGCACAACCTTTATTAACATAGTCACTATGCTTCTCAATGTACTTTTATTTGTAAATGTGTTGAAAACAATGTTTTCTACTATTGAGATATGGAAAATGATTTGGACATTATCTTTCCTTATATGACTTTGATAAAATGTTCCCTCCTCAACAAAACATTATCCATAGTCATATTCTTCTCTACAACTCCATTGTCAAAATATTTTCTACATCTTATTAAAACTTATTTCTTTTTTCCCTGGCCACAACACCAAATCTATGTGAAATTATTTACTATTCATACTTATTTATTGAGTCGAGGAATTCATTCTACAACCCACTATGAAGACGATGTGTAAGTATGTTCATCCTTATTAAAATAAAAAGAAAATATTCTCTAAATAGAAAAGCAATGTCGACAATAATAAAAAAGAAAAAAATATGCTATGCATATTTAATTAATTATCCATATGAACTAATATAATTTCATGTAAAGTAATTAGAAGTGTGAAAATTTTTCTGGTAAGATGTTTAAACCTTATACTTTCAAAAGTATTTTAACACATGATATCAACTTTCATATATATCTATATATAGAAAAAAAATGTTAAAAGAAAATACTTTAATGTTGTATATAGTAAAATATCCAATGTGAGTTATGAATAAAATATTTTAATATGAATTATTAATTACATATTTTTTAAATATATTAATAATAGAAAAAAAGATAAAATAACTCAATACACATACTATGTAATGTTTATAACATGCGAAATTACAATTTAAACAATAAAATTTACACATTTTTTCTGTACCCCAAAATAAGTTTTCACGTAAAGAAATTTGATCTCTTTCGGCTCATGTTAGATCCGTGCTTGAGATGGATCTATGCTAGTTAATTATTCCTAAAGCATGAAACGTTGCTTCCTTTAAACCTATCACGCTTATCATTACACATGTTGGGAAAAATACTAAGGGGGGGGAGGTGGTGAATCAATATTTAAAACTCACACAACCTTTATTTTCTTTACTGATTTCTACATGTGACTTTACTTAAACCAACTAGCATATGTATGAAACTTTATTTAAGGAAACTTGTGTATGCCCAGCGAACTTATTATTCAGATAGATTTCAGTAACTTTACTTAGACCAATGCATCATTCATTCATCAGACATTTAGTAAGAAGTAAACATGTGCAGTAAGAGCAGAATAAATCATCACACATAATCAATACACATGAACACCAGTATTTAGGGTGGAAACCCAATGTGGGAGAAAACCACTGTTGCTGGTGTCTTTGTCTTCAATATTTATTACATAGAAAACTACTTACAATGTTATACTAGCGCAGACTCATACCATCACACAGGCACCCACCTGCAGAAGGCTACAACATTTTCTCGTTCTCCAGTTGCTACTGGAAGGGAGCTCCAACCCCCTGATCTCATTTACCAGCCACCACTGGAAGGGAGCTTCGACCCCCTGCTCTCATTTACCAACCACTACTGGAAGGGAGATACAACCACCTGAACTGATACCAGCTCATATTGGCTGGAAGCTTCGACTTCCTCACTGAAGGCTCTAACCCTCAGCACCACCGTGGACCACGTTTCATAAATGTTCACACTGGATCCACCAGCTTCAATACATCATAACTTGTAGGCCTATTTTCATCACATAATCCATGTTGAACCCTTTAACATCAGATAAGTCAAATATCAAAATAGAAATTGATTACTGTACCCAAAATATTCATGCAATTCCTAAAAAAAACCATTGAACCAAACAATCACCAATCACTTGAATACTGAACCAACCATTGAAGAAAACAATCACTTAACCAATCACCAACTCAATTCATACAGAATAGTGAGATCATTGTTACACTGAAATTTTTCACCATGACGTTTTAGTGTCTATATGGGTTCATCATTACTCATATATTACTCCCTTAGAAGTCTACAACATCAAAGTTCCTAAAATCAAGCCTTTAAATTGAGAGAAAAGCTCATAAAAGTCTTAAAAACACTTGTACTGCACTTTCTCTTAACATTGCCTGCGATGCCGCACCTATTTGTTCTAAATCATGTGGAGCTAAACGCATGTTTTCTTCATTAAAGGTGCGGACCCCTGTAAAAAGTAAAATAAAGGCGGAAAGTAACATTTAGAAGCCCAACAGTCAAATCTGGAAGCTTCTGGAAGCAATTATCCAGTCAAAGGTTCGCTCCTATCATGGACATTCATTCCTCCATTATGGGAGCCTACCCCTTGTTTTATGGAGCTCAATCCCTTCAAAAGAGGATTCTATCCCCTCTTATGTGGAGCTGCAACCTCTTCTCTTTTCCTATAAATTGAAGCCATAGTGCAGCCTCAAGGGTAGTTAGACTTTGAGAATTTTTGAGAAGAAATGTTGTAGAAACTCAGACTCTCTTAACTGATCATTATGTGGGAATGATTACACACCCATGTGCATTTTATCTGAGAGAGTGCAAAGCTTGTCAGAGTAAAGGAAACGTCTGTTCCAGACACCAGGAAGACCTGTACGACATCAAAGCGGACACAATTGTAAGGCTCTTTCTTCATCAAAGATAATACGAATGAATCCCGTTTTCTCAATGAGTTCTTTAATTAAGTAGCTTGTTTATCATGTTTTATCAATGAGTTATTTAATTAATTAGCTTGTTTCTTGAATTCCTTGATCATCTTGATAGATATATGATTCATGAATTAGTTTATACTATGCAGGTGCTATTAATTTTTTTCATGTTCGTGATTGCAGATCTTTGAAGACGACTCTTTCAAGCAATTGGAAAGAAGATCATTACGAATAGCGCTGGACTACAGGTAGGTCTTCAAAACCCCTATTGTAGCTAATTCTGAATCGAATATTATCTAGAGAAAATAGTTTTTGTTTTTTTGTTTGTTGCTAGCTATCCATAGGACACTTGGGAGGTCTGTCTTGTCAGCAAGAACGACTTATCCGTCCAACAATCATTGTAACCAGAATATCAGAACTGAACCTAGACTACTGCATCAGCACACTAAATCAACTTCAACCCTGATCATTCATAAAACAAAATGTATACGCTACTTCACTTAAGGAAACCCGCGTGTATACGTGCTTTTCCGTAGAGAAATCTGCGTGTAGATATCAATATACTAAGTTCTTAAAAATGTTACTCTGAATCAGTCACAGAATTAGATAGAGACAGCCTGAAATATTCTAATAGGTTACATATCTTTGAACCCTCATATAGTTAACAGCATCAAGTATCCTTTTCAACTAATCAACATGTACTCAAATTCAATTTCAGACATTGTTACTAAACCCATATCAACATGAAGACATCATTAAAAGACAACAAAAATACAACAACATTGATATGATTGATCAGTCATTTATAAGCAAAAACCCTTCCTTTATGTATGCACTTTTCATGAGGCTTTTCTGTGTATATACGCGCTTATCCAGAACTAAACCCGCGTATAGATCTAAACATACTTCAGAAAACATACGCTACCTTGCGTAGTCAAACTCGCGTGGATATGTGTCTTCCTTGAGTCAAACTTGCGTACAGATCTACAAATTTTAACTTATAACAATTGCGCATCATAACTTCGGACCTACCCATATCACGACATTCAAGATAATAAATAGATTCCAAATCACATATCTAATCAACCCATAAACAAATCATGCAATACATAGTCATTTCAGGTCTAGAGATCCTGATCCATCATTATATTCATGAGTGCATCTTTATTTTATATATATCAATTAACTATAGTCCATTCCATGCAGATATACTTCATATTGAAGTATTCATACAATTCACATCCTCATACACACCTTCGCACTATGATCTTCACCTCCTTATATAGTTTGAGCCTTAGTCAATACCATGAGCCAATATGACACAAGTGTTAATGGTATTCTTGGACGGGATCAAATAATCATTACTGCACTCAATATTGTGGGCTAATACCATGGTAAAGACCCTTGGTATTGTTAAAATTAGTGGGCCAACTCATACGCGACTTGCTTCTTTGTACCCATGTGTATACGTGACTTTTCTTCACCAAAACGGCACATACACAAATTTTGTGTATACTCTGGATATATACAGGACTTGGATTCATTGAACCTACATATGTATATTGTATGTGCGGCTTCCCTTCATCCAACCTACATATATACATGAATTTAACCTGTGTATACGTCTACATATACACGGCTTCCCTTCATCAAACCTGCGTATAATTCCCTGAAACTTTACCTTCATCATTCCTCTATCACTGATTGGTATTTTGTCACATCAAATTTACATTTTCAACAAATAGGTTGCTATCAAAAGGAAACTCATCGGGTAGGCCCTGTAGATACATCAAGTTTACATCTTCAACAAATAGGTTGTTATCAAAAGGCAACTCATCAAGTAGGTTGCCATCAAGGACAACACATTACATCATAATGCCAACAATATCCCACTTCGGACTTGATGGAAACCATGTTGGTGTTTGATCACCACAACTTGTAGATACATGTTAGACACATCAATCATAAGCATTATTCAAACACCAAGTTACTCTCCCCCTTTGACATCAAGGGCAAAGAGCGGACCAATGCTAAAACAAGGATTCTCTTTCCTTTTAGATATAAGATCTCTGACCATGCTCCCCCTGAGCATATGCTGAATCTTTAGATAGATTTTCAATGAAGTACATGACTCTATAACTCAACTGAGTATGACCTTTCCTATCACCAATGACTCATACTTACATTAATCACCCAACCAAGTGGGATGACCTCAAAGTCCATACATGACTGCATATGAAAATTATTACATCATAGGTATCAACATGACCTGTACATCAATTTACAGATATGACTTCTATAACCAAGACCAAAATACCTCAAGAGTGAGAGATCAAGACCATGATTCGCAACCATCATATACCGAAAATAATTTGCACCACAAGCATTTGTTAGTAACAACATGGTTAAATTTCAATATCATCAACATGTGATCAGCTCATAATATCTTTCTATAGAGATCAACTATCAACTCAATCTAATGAATTCGTCAAAGAAAACTCTCCTTTTTCCCTTTGTAAAAACATATGTGGGAACCAAGTATATCATCATGAAGATAGGATATAGCAGTGAAGCATCATATATATAGCATGAGTAAACACCATAGACATGCATCAACAACATATGTGAGAACCAATCAGTAGCCATCTCTCCAAGTATCATCCAATAGTTTTAGCATAAACATATCAATAACCAAGTCTTGCAGCAACATCGTATTCTTGCCCCAATATGCCAGAAGAATCATCATACCAGAGCCACTTCATTAATAATCAATATGTATCAACCATTAACCTGCTACTTTTCTAAATCCATTGACCTACTACTTTTCTAAATCTCACCTTAAATAACCTCATTTATAACCTCATTTATTTTCTTTTAAATAAAATATGTCGCTATAAATAAACTACACTTAAATACATCTTTTAAAATAACCTAAACATAAATCCTAGGGTTAGTAACTTCCTACCTTTATTCATTAACCTAAAAAAATTCATTAAATTTATAAAAAATTTAGTTACCCTTTGTGAGCCTTCTTTAATATATATCAATTTAAAAATCCTAAAATTTTCTAATAAATTTATTAATACCCTTAGACTTAAAAGAAAAGAAAAAATTAATTAAAAAAAAAATACATTTAATAAATAAATATATAAATAAAAATTAAAAATTTAAGTATTGGTCGGCCTTTTTTAGTTCTTTCTCTCCACTATTTATCTACCCTAATATTTTCTCTTCTTTGCAGATTGTCCTGATGATGAGTCTTGATTTAGACTCGAAACATAGACTAAAAAAGAAGATTGTGGATATTCTAAATTCTGTATCTGAAAATCTACACCACAGAAACCTCCAATCTATCATGTATCAACCAATCATCCTTGTGATATCTTATCACCAGGTCTTCATGTTTTAGTTTTATTTCATTTTCATAATCACGATGTAACATGTGTAGGAATCAGACATCATTCACGACAGTAGTCATCAGTAACAAGATCTGCATGTTCTTTCCTCATACATGAATCACTAGTCATGCATCAACTCCATGTGTGTAGATAAAGATAATATTCTACAAAATATGATCAGGGATCATCCATAATATCATTGTAAGCAATCCATGTAAAATTATAACATCATTCGAACTACTACATGAGCATCACAAGTATTAAAGAATAAGTAAACATAATTCCCACAATGCATCTTTAGTATTAAGGCTAATGCTCCCCCTGAACCTGTGCTACATGTTCATAGTCAAGTCTGACCACATCAACCCATTCATCAAAGCATATTCATAAATCAGATAATCATCAATGTGAAGATCATAACTCAATACCATATCAGCAGACTGTAACCATCAACACTAGACCAAGAAATTTAAATCATAATTGTCAGCAGCATATCAGAATATGTTCTTGAGTATGTCTTACTGTTTTTCTATCAGAGAAAACCATACATAATTGTCTTCAAAGGAACTCACGTATGTACGCGGATTTAGTTCATGTAACCCCTGTACAGAAAGTGATATAGTGAAAATTTCACAGCTCCATCTCCCCCTGGACTTATACAACTTGTACATGTCTTCCGTTTTCACATCAGATGCATTGTCATAAAAATAAACAACAAAATTACCAAACCATCCTTTAAACACTGCAGTTACTGAAAAAATTATTATTTCAAAATGATGGACTGCAATGGTCATTGTCTTCTTTCAATTTGAGTCTGAATCCTCCTCATATCTGTGAGAGGTCAGATCTTTAAACACATATAATTTATCAGTGTTTCTATATCCTGCTATGACCTCGCCAGTTTCTTCGTCCATGACTTTGCATTTGGTTGATGTGAACACAATTACATTTCCCTTATCTTGCATTTTTCCTACACTTAATATGTTTTTTTTTAGGCCTTGAACTAATAAGGTATCAACTACCCTTCTATTTTTGTTAAATATGGCTCTACCTTTTCCCAAAAAAAAATTTGGAGCATCATTTGAAAGAATAACCTTACCATATTGATTTTTCTTGAGAGACTCCATCTTACTCTTATCACCAGTCATGCAATGAGAACATTCATTGTCGATGTACCATTCATCCTTATTTTTAATTGCACAAAGAGAAATACCACATCTTATCTCTTCTTCTTTATGCTTGTTAACATGAATGTTGGTGGATCCAACTTTCTTTCATCTTACAATATCATTTGTTTGCCTTCCATGATGTCTTTGTTGATTCATTGATTTGTTCTTTCATTCCTTTTCTACATGCCCAAACTTGTTACAAGCATAACATCTTATGTGACTAGAAAAGGGATCAAAGGAATCATAATAAGTTTGCCTCATGTTCCTTTTATTGCATTCAATAGCTTTATGTCTAAATTTGTTGCATGAAAAACAATAACCCTTAAAGAAACCTAAGTACCTGGGAGTTAATGATGTTTCTCTGTAATGTCTATTTGTCTGTGATCGAAAAAATATGCTTTTGCAATTGGCTGCAACATGTCCATAATTATGACATACAAAGCATTCAAAATTATTGATTAAAGGAGATAATCGATTGATACTTCTATAGTTAGGAGCGAATGATTTCCTTTGATAATTCATGATCATTGGTTGACTTTTTGTCTATTTAAACACTTCAGGTTTTGCATTGATATCCTTTGAATCTTTAGCACTGTCTTGTGAACTAGATTCTCCTTTAACATATTCAAGAAAACCAAGACCAAATTTAATAGAAGGAGACCTTTGACTACTAAGAATACTATCCAAAATCTTACTATTGTCTTGAAACCTCAAGTGTTTATCCTTTTCTTCTAATTTACCTTTTAAAATGTTTACCTCAACCTCCAATTTTTGGCACTACTTCTTCATACTTTCTACGACCCTTATTCCTTCTTCTACTTGCTCGTTCAATTTTAGAATCTCTTCTTTCAACCCATTTTCTTGTTCTTCAAATGTTTGTAGAAGTTCTTCATTCTTCTTATTTTATTTTTCCAGATTATCTTTGAGAGAGGTGATTTCTGCTTCGATTCCTTCACTATGATTAGTTGTACTTCATCCTACAGCTTTTGACACTGGTCTATCTATTCTTTCTTCAGTTGGTCAATTGAGTTTCTTTATTATAATTGATTATTCAATCTAGCAAACAAATATTTGTAGATACATTCTCTTTCATTAAATATAATCTCTTGATCTTCAACTTTATTTTTGAGTTTAGAAATCTCTGCTTCTAGATCCATAACATTACTTTCACTTTCGTATTCACTATATTCAAAATTGCATGAACAAGGAAGTGGATCACAAGAAAAATAATTAGTACCTGTTTTACCTTCTTCATTTTATGCTGCACGCATTTTTTGAGATATCTTCTTCCTTTGAGTAGCCTTCTTCTGTTGCTTCCTTCCCATTGTGATGGATCTCTTTCAAGCGATCAAGCTTCTATAAAAGGACCTGCTCTGATACCAATTGTTGGGAAAAATACTGAGAGGGGGGGGGGGGGTGGTGAATCAGTATTTAAAAATCACACAACCTTTTCTTTTCTTTATTGATTTCTACACGCTTTACTTAAACCAACCAGCATATGTACGCAACTTTCTTTAAGGAAACTTGTGTATGCCCAGTGAAATTATTATTCAGATATATCTTCAGTAACTTTACTTATACCAATGCATCATTAATTCATCAGAAATTTAGTAATAAGTAAACATGTGCAGTAAGAGTAGAATAAATCATCACCCATAAGAAATACACATGAACACTAGGATTTAAGGTGGAAACCCAATGTGGGAGAAAACCACCAATGTTTTCGTCTCTCTCTACAATATTTATTATATAGAAAACTACTTACAATGTTGTACTGGCACAGACTCATACCAGCACGTGGGCACCCACCTGCAGAAGGGTTCAACCTTCTCTCCTTCTCCAGCTACTACTGGAAGGGAGCTCCAACCCCCTGATCTCATTTACCACCCACTACTATAAGGGAGCTTCGACCCCCTTCTCTCATTTACCAGCCACTACTGGAAGGGAGCTACAACCCCCTAAATTGATCATCAACTCTTATTGGCAGGAAGCTTTAAATTCCTCACTGAAGGCTCCAACCCTCACCACCACTGCGGACCACGTTTCATAAATTTTCACACTAGATCCATCGACTTCAATACATCACAACTTGTAGGCCTATTTTCATCAAATAATCCATGTTGAAACCTTTAACATTAGATAAGTCAAATATCAAAATAAAAATTTATTACTGTAACCAAAATATTCATCCAATTCTTGAAAACAACCATTGAACCAAACAATCGCCAATCACTCGAATATTGAACCAACCATTGAAGAAAACAATCACTTAACCAATCATCAACTCAATTCATATAGAACAGTGAGATCATTGTAACCAGAGTTTCAGAAATAAACCCATACTATTTCATCAACACACTGAATCAACTTCAACCCTGATCATTCATAAACAAAATGTATACGCTACTTCACTTAAGGCAACCCGTGTGTATACACGCTTTTTTGTAGAGAAACCTACGTGCATATCTCAATATACTAAGTTCTTAAAGCTGTTACTCTGAATGAGTCACAGAATTGGATAGAGACATTCTAAAATATTCTAATAGGTTACAGATCTTTGAACCGTCATACAGTTAGCAGCATCAAGTATCCTTTTCAACTAATCAACATGCACTCAATTTAAACTTCAGACATTGTTACTAAACCCAGATCAACATGAAGACATAATTGACATACAACAGAAATATAATAGCACTGATCTGATTGATCAATCATTTATAAGTAGAAACCCTTCCTTTATGTACGTGATTTTCATGAGGATTTTCTGTGTATATATGCGCTTATCCAGAACTAAACCCGCGTATAGATCTAAACATACTTCAAAAAACATATGCTACCTTGCGTAGTCAAACCCGCGTGTATACACGCCTTCCTTGAATAAAACTTCTGTACAAATTTGCAAGTTTCAAATTATAACAATGTTGCACATCACAACTTCACACATACCCAGATCATGACATTCAAGATAATAAACATACGCCAAATCACAGATCTAATCAACCATAAACAAATCATGCAATGCATAGTCATTTCAGGTATAGAGATCCTGATCCATCACTATATTCATGAGTGCATATTTATTTCAGATCTATCAATTAACTATAGCCCATTCCATGCATATATACTTCAGATTGAAGTATTCATACAATTCACATCCTCATACACACCTTAGCACTATGATCTTCACCTCATTATATAGTTTGAGCCTTAGTCAATACCATGAGCCAAAACCACACAAGTGTCGATGGTATTCTTGGAAGAGATAAAATAATTGTTACTTTTCTCAATATTGTGGGCTAATACCATGGTAAAGACCCTTGGTATTGTTAAAATTAGTGCGCCAAATCATACACGACTTTGCTTCTTTGTACCCGCGTGTATACACGACTTTTCTTCACCAAAATTTCATATACACAAATTCTGAGTATAGTCTAGATATATACACGACTTGGCTTCATTGAACCTGTGTATATATATTGTATACATGACTTCCCTTCATCAAACTTGTGTATATACATGAATTGAACCTGTGTATACATATGCATATACACGGCTTCCCTTCATCAAACTTGTGTATATTTCCTGAAACTTTACCTTCATCATTCCTCTGTCACTGAATGGTATTTTATCACATCAAGTTTACATTTTCAACAAATAGCTTGTTATCAATAGGAAACTCATTGAGTAGGTCCTGTAGATACATCAAGTTTACATCTTCAACAAATAGGTTGCTATCAAAAGGCAACTCGTCGAGTAGGTTTCCATCAAGGAAAACACATTACGTCATACTGCCAACAACACACTCCTTGATATCCAAAAATTTACATAGATAAGAAAATGCATATGTGCCATGATAACCACAATAGGTTTTTCCCACCATCTTCTTGAATTTATAAATAAATAAAGCTTTCATTTGATTTCAAGATACCAAAAAGCTATATGGATGCAATGTGCTAACCATCAAGACAATGTCAAGTATCCCAAATTATTGAAGGAAAATGTACTTTATCCTTGGGAGATACGTGTTCCAATACATCTTTAAAGTGTTTTAATTTTTTATTATATTTTTCTTTTTGTAGATGCCTTTTTCTTGTTGAAAAAAATGTGACTTTATCCAAATGGAAAACCAAAGTTTCCATCAAAGAATTCACTTTCTTTTCCATTTACATCTAAAATTTTATAAAAAAAGTATTCATATAACCAAGGTAAAGCTCATAGTTTTCCAAAGCCCATTCTTCCATAACCTTGCTCGATTCTTCACTCAAAGATGCATTAACATGGATATTTCCATTGTCATATAGGTTTTTGTTAGTGTCCCTTTCCATCTTTTATAGGTTATTAATGTCTTCCCTAAGAAGGCCATACTCATAACTTGTTGCATTGGTCCCTTCTTCATAAATATCGTGTCCTTGTCCCGAATCACTTGAGTTTTGACCTTATCTAAGGGTTTCATACACTCTTGCCTCATATTCCTTACTTGTTGCATTGGTTTCTTCTCCATAAATCTCTTGTCTTTGTTCTTCACTTAAGTTTTTACCTTATCTAAGAGTTTCATGCATTCTTGGATGTTTTCATCATGCATCACATCTTCTTAGTATATTTTTTAATTATATCTCAAGTATCTTGATTTTAGTCCTTGCCCCTTCGGGGTTGGTAGGGCCTATAGTAATCGTTTTTAGTCCCTGCCATTACTTTGACACGAGAACCAATAATTTTTTTTCTACTTTAAACCAAAGTTTCTTGAAATGACACAACAACCAATACAATATTTTTTATTTTAAAAATTTTTCCTGAAGTCTCTTTCTCTTTTAACCAATCAGCAATATCCTCTTCCTATTTGGCCTCATATCGAGGCATACAAACGAAAAAGTTAGCCAAAAGTTGGGAGAAATACAAGTAACTAAAACAACTTGACACTTGAATGAAGTAATGTTATGTTATCTTTCGCTTAGCGTTAATTTGCAACATTCATGTTAAGAAAACTCATTGTGTATCTTCTTTGAAAGAAAAATTATATTTTTTTAACAAGTAGACACATGTCTGGCATATGTGTCAATCTTGATAATTGGAACATCTCTAGCATATGTGTCAGGTCTAGCATATGTGTAAATCTTAATAATTTCTTGGCTCAATGTGTTGGTGTTGTGGTTTGAATGTTAGTCTCCCACACGGGAAGGGCTCACTCCAAAATTGAAGTGTGCTGATAAAATATTCGCTTCCTAGTTAATGTTAGTGTTCATGGTTTGGTTGGTTGAACGAACACTCTTGGTGATCAGCGTTCCAGAATGGTGATAAACATTCTAGCATTCAATGAACGGGATGAGAGGTTCCTATTTGGTTTGCATCCTCCTTAGATCTGTTTGAGACCTCCTCCTCAACGAGTTTGCATCACCATATACAGATAAACTTACTATTATTTTTTTAATACATTTTACTATGGATTTTTTTGTAAACAAAATTTTAACATTCTTTTTTTTCACTTTTATAATGAAAAAATTATAATATGATACCACCTCAATCAGATATCTAAAACACAAGAATGAATAGAACTGAAACACTACTCTGAAAGCAATACTTTTATTGAAAGAGTGACCAAACGAGGAAGCCAAATTTTGGGGTGATGTTTATTTTCCCTAAATTCATATACTCGACTCACAACTCAGAGTCCATATGATTAAGAATAAACCAGTGACAAATCAAACAAGTCAAAATATGTGGGTATGTTGATGTTGTGTAATTGAGTTCTCTCATATTTACAATCTGTCATCAAATTAGACTGGATTACTAGCTTTATTATTTATATATAAATTAAGTTTATTAAAATACACATTAATATATAATTAATTTAAAATAAATAATAACATCACATTTAAAAAGAAAAGTTATGTTGTCATTAACAAAATGAACAAGTAGAGGCGGGATGGTTTTTAGAATACCTGCATTGCAAAGGTTAAACCAATTTTTTCTCAATATATATTGACTAGGGTATTTACGAACTTAATTTATGATCATAAAACATATTTTAAAACTCGAGACAAAGACGACACTATCAGTCTTATCAAATAATACAAAGGTAGTGGAGGAATTGAAGATTGAGATACATACTTGAGATTTCATATGTGTTCAAGGACAGATGCGGGTCTGAGCAGCATCCATTTTGAGGGTTATTGCTTTGCATTCACCCATTTCTCTCATCATATCACAATAAATCAATCGTTAATTCCATCCTAAAATAGAAAAAAATCGTTGAGTGCCTAAGCTACTTTCCGCACTGTATATTTGGAGTTGTTTTCAACTAGAGATGATCCATATCCATCCTCCTCTGTCACTGAGAGACATAAAAAAATAGGGAGACAAACACCCAAGAAAACACATTGACATGACTTAAACACGCAATAAAATGAATAAATATAGAGAGACATTTCTTCTCCAAAAAAAGCCCTTGTTCATACACAATTTACAATTGTTACTCATCAACTCAACAGCTCCCTCATGTCTTCCAAGAATGTATTGGGAGTTGTTCACGTTAATTATAAATGCTCATAAAAAAGATTCATTACTTATGTTGTTGCTATTACTCTTTCATTCAATACTTATGTTGTTTCTATTACTCTTTCATTCATGAAGCTCATGGTTCCAACCTAGCCCTACTTTAATAAATGTAATTTCCTAATTTAGTTGGGGCATTTCTAACATGAAACACCTCTATGACTAACCGTGTACATGTCAAAACACTTCGGTTTTAGTATTTTACAAAGATTTTGTTTTCATCTAAGAGTTTAATTTTTCAACATATTAAGAATGTGAAATATAGATATAGGCCATCTGAATTTGAAGGTCTACCTAGGACATCACAATTTTGTAGCAACAAATAGCATTCTCCTCTTAATTTTCACCTCTTTTATTCTCATTCGCATTCTCATTATAAGAATGTTTCTGGTAACAAACTCTATAAAAGGAAGCAAGATGGCCTTAGACAATGATTTTTTAATCCCACCCCTAGTGCAATTTTTTTGTCTAAATATAGTGGTTGTTTCATATCTAGATTCTATGATCCCCTTCACTAGAATTACTATTTGATATATCTACTATTGAGTTTATTGTGAAATCACATCCAAAATTATTTCCACTAGTCAATAAAAAATTCAAGTTATATTGGTTTTTCCTCTTCCTTTTATGTATTAAAAAATGTTGAATAAACTAATGGATCTATGTTTATCTTTCCCATTTATCTTTTTTCTAATAAATATGTATTGAGAAAGTAATTCTAAATTCTCCTTCACTCATATTTGTTCTTCTCTACATTATTTACCAAGTTGGACTAAATTATGGTGCCCTTTCTTTAAAAGATCATTTTTATGATTCAATCTTGTTAAACCCACTTACTAGTTGACCCCTTTTGAATTATCTCCAATATAAAATTCAACATCTTATTCCTATTCTAAATCAATAGCAAACATTGATTATATGCACCATTTTCTCTCTATTATAAATTTAATCTAATCTTTATTTATTTAAGTAGATTATTCTTGGGTGATAGATAAAGATTTTTGCTAAATTATTCTTGAGTGATAGATAAATATTTTTGCATTAGAAAATATTGAATGTAACCTACTCTAACCTAAAAATTGACTTGAAAACCTAAAATAACACCCCAAACAAAAATCTACACACCATGTATTCTCATAATAAACAATAACATGAGAATCAACATCCTCATACCCTATGTGGTGGTCATATATCCTAATTTACAAGTTTTTATGTCCTTATCTTCTTTATGGAGTTATATTTCTAAATATGGTTGGTTTTCCTATCTTCTTTAAAAAAAGAAAAGAAAAAAGGCACACCTTGGGAAAATATTGTTTCTTCGGTATTGTTCGAAAGATCGCTTAGTCCAATCCTATGTAAAGCAATAATTATTCGGTTGTGGCACATTTTTCATCCAACTACAGCATGGGCAAAACTATGTATAGATCTTAAGTTCGCTTTCGGTCATCACTTCAATGCAGCTAACATCATCATTCCAAAAAAATTAATATTTTGAGAAATGCAAGTCTTTCACGTTTGGACCATCTCTTAGCTTTACTAAAATCACTTACCCTCACATACATCCCATCATCGAGGGGAGAAAAAAATTATTGCGATCCATGCCCCGCGTGCACGTGTACTAGGGCCGTTTACCAATAAATGAATAAAACCATTATGCACCAACTTCATTTATTTGCCAAGAAATTTCCTTATCAAAGTCCTTGCCCATTTACATCAAATTATTACAATGTGTTCAACGCACAAATCCAACACGACACTCAACTGAACGCTATCCTCCTCATGGACTTGCATATCAATATTGACTTCGTTACACGTTTGAACATTGGATTCTTTCGAGAGGTTGTTTCTCTATCATGAAACTTCCTAGGTTGACAACTATTGAATCAAGTAACAATCCCTTGGTAAGAATTAAGGAAGATGTAATTAGAAGGTTCGACTCTAGAAGTCTAACATGAGCTTTTTATAACTTCACTCAAGAAATTTAGCCAATGTCCAAGATAAGATATCGATTCAAACATAAGATGTTTTAGTGATTTAGTGGTTGAATGTTTTGAATATTATGTAAGAGGTTTTGGAGTTGATTCTTCAAGTCAGTTTTTTTCTTTTTTTCTTTTTTCAACACGGTTTATGTTGAGTTGAACATTGTAATTATTGGCAATAGTTTTGTATGGGATACAAATCACAAATACAAAGAAATCCTTAGGAATTTCTCAATGAAATTTTGTTTTAAGATGAAATTTATCTTTAACTCTTTTTATTATTTATTATTTATGGAACTTTTTGAATTCTGGTAGATAAAAGAAATAACTTTGTAGTTTTCTTAAAAATATAGATAGCTTTAACAAATGTCTAATCAATAAAAGATTCTCCAATTTCCACATATATGTTATCTTACTCTTCATTCATAATGTTCACTCATCAAATATTGTCCTCAATAATGCACCACCTTTATTAACACTCATCAATGTGCTTTTCAATGTACTTCTCTTTCTAAATGTGTTGAAAACAATGTTTTCTACTATTTAGATATGGAAAATGATTTGGACATTATATTTCCTTATATAACTTTGGATAAAATGTCCCCTCCAAAACAAAACATTATCCATAGTCATATTCTTCTCTACAACTCCATTGTCAAAAATATCTTCTACATCTTATTAAAACTTATTTCTTTCTTTCCTCGCCACAACACCAAATCTATATGAACTTATTTATTATTTATACTTATTTATTGAGTCGAGAGGCTCATTCTACAACCCAGTGTGAATGCAATATGTAAGTATGTTTGTCCTTCTTAAAATAAAATAAAATTATTTATCTAAATAGAAAAGCAATGTCGACAATAATAAAAAAGAAAAAAATGTGTTATGCATATTTAATTAATTATCCATATGACCTAATATAATTTCATGTAAAGTAATTAGAAGTGTGAAATAATTTTGAGTAAGATGTTTAAACCTTATACTTTTCCAAAATATTTTAACACATGATATCAACTTTCATATATATCTATATATATAGAAAAAAATATGTTAAAAGAAAATATTTTAATTTTGTATAGAATCAAATATCCAATATGAGTTATGAATAAAATATTTTAATATGAATTAACATTTACGTGTTTTTTTAAATATATTAATAATAAAAAACAAGATAAAATGAATTAATACACATATTATGTAATGTTTGTAACATTTAAAATTACAATTTAAATAATAAAAAATTACACATTTTTTTCGCACCCTAAAACAAGTTTTCACCTAAAGAAATTTGATCTCTCTCAGCTCATGTTAGATCTGTGCTTGAGATGGATCTATACTAGTTAGTTATTCCTAAAGCATGAAATGTTGCTTCCTTTAAATGTATCACGCTCTTCATTACACACTCCTTGATATCCAACAATTTACATAGATAAGAAAATGCATATGTGCCATGATAACCACAATAGGTTTTGCCCGCCATCTTTTTGAATTTATAAATAAATAAAGTTTTCATTTGATTTCAAGATACCAAAAAATATATATAGATGAAATGTGCCAACCATCAAGACAATGTTGAATATCCCAAATTATTGAAGGAAAAATGTACTTTATACTTGGGAGATACGTGTTCCAATACATCTCTAAAGTGTTTTAATTGTTTGATTAGATTGTTCTTTTTATAGATGCATTTTTTCTTCTTGAAAATTTGTGACTTTATCCAAATGGAAAATCAAAGTTTCCATAAAATAATTCACTTTCTTTGTCATTTACATCTAATATTTTATAAAAAAAATATTAATATAACCAACGTAGAGCTTATAGTTTTCTAAAGCCCATTCTTCGATAACCTTGTTCGATTCTTCACTCATGCATTAACATGGATATTGTCATTGTCATTGTCATATAGGTTTTTTTAGTTCCCATTTCCATCTTTTATAGGTTTTAAAGTCTTCCCTTAGAAGGCCATACCCATAATTTGTTGCATTGGTCACTTCTTCATAAATATTTTGTCCTTGTCCTTCACTTGAGTTTTTACCTTATCTAAGGGTTTCATACACTCTTGCCTCATATTCCTTACTTGTTCCATTGGTTTCTTCTTCATAAATCTCTCATCTCTGTTCTTGATCCGGATCTTGGGGGGAGGCCCCCAAGATCTAAAAAATTGAAATGGATTTTTGGGGAGGGGGAGGAGGAGGCGCAAGATCTAAAAAATTGAAATGCCAGAAGGAAAGAGGAGAAGACACAATAAACAAAACCACAAATAAACTTCTTTTATTAAAATAGAGAATAATTGTAAGGGCTACATTGTGGTGGACAATCTCTCCTTTTAGTAAATGTGACTTGTTACTTATAGTCTTTCTTAGTTATAATACCACGGGTAATTTCCATGGGTGGGTAAATACCATGGGTAGATGTAACTTACAATACCATGGGTAGATGCCACTTACAATACTGTGGGTAGATTCCATGGGTAGATGAATACCATGGGTGGAGAAATACCATGGGTGAATGAATATCATGGGTGGATGCCACCTATAATACCATGGTTAGACTCCATGGATGGATGAATGCCATGGGTGGATAATACCATAGGTGAATGAATACAATGGGTAGATGTCACTTTCCATTCAAATCATTCCTCCCTCCTTAAGAAGCAATGGTCCCCATTGCGTGAAGTTCCCTCATGAGAATCATTTGTTGAATATGAATAGCCCATGAAGAGCAGGGTTTTATGTGGTTAACCCATAATCATGATGAACGAAGATTCGAGGATAGAGATACCCTGTAATGCTTGTGACCAATTGTGATATTGACATTGTGCGGCCTAGAAAATGGACTTCGATGAAGTGTGGGTTTGTGGATAACCCATAATGATGACAAAAAAATATCCAAGGAAAGAGATACCATGTAATGCTTGTGACCAACTATGATACTAATAGTGTGTGGCCTAGCAAATGGACTTTGATGACAAGGATTTTGTGTGGTTGACCCATAACCATGATGTTGACATTTGATGAAGTAACAAGTGCATAGATAGCCTCGAGTGGGAGGGAACATCTCCAAAGAACCCAAGTCGAAATCTACTATGTTAAAACTGATGAATGTGAAGCAGGTGCCTACTAAAGCAGGGTGAGAGGGCACATCTCCAAAGGGAACCCACTACGAATGCTGCACTAAATATAAAAATTAATTTAAAATGGGTGTAACTCAGTCAATATAACTCAGAATATTTGTTATAACATGTTTTTGGAAATAGAATGACCATTATGTGTCTTCCCTTGTAATTGAAATCCCTATCTGGACACTCTAGAAACTCATATTTGCGTTGCAACTGTCCTGTTGGCACAAAAGCTCTGAAAAAATAGTTGATTTTAAATCAGTGATATCTCCCTCATCTGAACTCTGATTCAACCATTTTTTTTTTTAAATTGAGTGATTTTTCAAGAGGATCTTAGATATGCAATCAAATTTCTAAAAGTATGCATAAAAAGTGCAAAAAAAAAAAGAAAAAAAAGAAAAAAAAATGATAGGAGAGTCTTCGTCCATGAATTTTCACCATAAATTTTTTCTGTAACATAACTAATTTTAAATCAGTGATATCTCCCTCATCCAGACTCCAATTCGGCCATTTTTTTTTAGTTTGGGTATTTTTACGCAAGGAATATATATATATATATATATATATATATATATATATATATATATATATATATATATATATATATATATATATATATATATATATATATATATATATATATATATATATTGTAAATTGTGTACCGAAAGTTTCATATCTGATCTGCAAACTCGTCGCCCAAAACTTTCTTGCAAAAAAATGAAAAAAAAATCCCGATTTGCCCAAGAAATTGTTATGTGGATGTCATAGCACGTGCATGAATTTTGTCGAATATTGTTGCAAAACTTTGAAACTGAAATATGTGTCAAACTCTCATTCCCGTGGAGCCATAACCTGAATCAAATACCACTAATCTGGATCTTGGGCAGGGGGGTTGGGCAAGATCTGAAAAATTGAAATGCCAAAAGAAAAGATGAGAACACGCAGTAAAAAAAACCACAAAGAAACTTCTTTTATTAAAATAGAGAATAATTGTAAGGGCTACATTGTGGTGGACAATATCTCCTTTTACAAAATGTGACTTGTTATTTATAGTCTTTCTTAATTATAATACCACAATTAAATTACATGGGTGGGTAAATACCATGGGTGAATAAATACCATGGGTAGATGCAACTTACAATACCATGGATGGATGCTACTTACAATATCGTGGGTAGATTCCATGGGTGGATGAATACCATGGGTGGATAAATACCATGGGTGAATGAATACCATAGGTGGATGCCACTTATAATCCCCTGGCTAAATTTCATGGTGGATGAAAACCATGGGTGGATAAATACCATAGGTGAATGAATACCATGGATAGATGTAACTTTCTATTCAGATCAATTCTTCACTTAAATTTTGACCTTTTTATTCAGAAAGAAAAAAACACGGATTCTATTATGTATAAACAAACCAGTACATAGATCATCAAATTCATAGCAAGGGTGCTGGAAAATAGCTGAAAGTAGAGATTATGAAATAAAAAGAACAATTTCATAAGCTTCCAATGAAACACATATGTGCACCAAAAAAAATTGTTCAAACCTGCAAGGACCCCAAACAAGCCAAGAAAACTTGAGCAGAGATCAACAAAAATGCACGACAAATACATAGAGACACATAATAGTGTCAAAAGAGAAACATAAAACCATCGAACCAGAGGGGAACACTCCTTGGGGAGCAGAAGTACATTGGAGAATACCATATGACCATCCCTGAAATGTTGAACTCGAACAGTCCCAAAAGGAATAAGTGGGCTCTGTTTGGAGAGAGCATCCGCATTTGTGTTGGCCTCATGAAAAATATGTTGGATGGGAGGATTAAGAAGGTGATTGTGAAGGTATTGTATCTTGCGATACCAAGAGAGGAGAGCAGGCGGCTGGAAATTGGAGTGGCCAGTGATCCCATTGATCACAGTTATTGCATCCCCATAAATATGTAGATTTTCCAATCGAAGGTTGAAAGCCACCTAAAGCAGGCTGCAGAGGGCAAGGAGATCTTCCCTCATATTAGAGCTAGGACCTCCATTCCAACAGATGCAATAACATTCATTGTGTCCAAGTTTAATCCAAGCACCACACCCACAATAACTCTGTTTTTGTGCCCCATCAAAGTAGCCTTCCAGAATGCAGATATCGTGAGGTTGGAGACGAGTGGAGAGATCTCTAACCCTTGGAGGCTATGAGGGGATAGAGTTAGGCCACTTTAGGATGGACATATAGATGTTATGCTGAACGAATTGAAGGCCATAAAAAATGTGCTTGCTCCTGGCAAGCCACACCTCCCAACGGAGAAAGAAGGGTAAGGATCGGGCACTAGAAACCAAAGTTCCCCAAGATTCAATTCTTTGCTGGAAGGAGAGAGGCCTCCAGTCCTGTATCCGAAAACGATGTGAAAAGAAGGACCAAATTTCCAACACGAAAGGATATAGGAAGAAAATGTGTTGAACTGATTCAAACTCAAGTCTACAAAAAACACAACAACCAAGCCCATTGAAGCCCAGCTTGGTCAAGTTGTCCCAACTTAGAACCTGATTTCACATAGCCAACCAAACGAAAAGGATTATCTTGTTGGGGATATTATGGCTCCATAATTTCTTGTAGAAAATATAATCCTCCCGAGATATATTATGGTCCAAGGATTTTTCATAAATGTCCTTGACCAATGTTGAGGACTGATACAAATTATCGTGCCAAGAGATCCTATCACCCGCCCGATGATGACAAAAACCCCTATATCTAAGGGTAGGCACTACAGAGTCCCATTCCTCAGCAGCCTTACCCTGCAAGTCCAGTTGTCAAGAAGTTTCCCATATGGGGCAGCTTTGTTGCCAGTGGGAGATGAACTGGGATACCATTAATATACCTTTAAGTGCCAACACATGCTGCAGGTGGGGGTCAAGGATGAACTCTGCCAATAGCCCATGCTCAGGGGCTTCACTGTAGGAGCAATACCATAGCACATGGGTTCATATTGGGGGATATATAATGAGGGAAAATTAACATAATATATTGGGGGATATATAGGGGGTAAAGGGTTTTTATATTGGCAGGCATAAAAAATGGAGCTCAAAGTTACTGGAAATATATAAAGGGGTATAAAATTTTAATGAAAAAATAGATACCTACAATATATAGTGAAAGTAGGGGATTTGTAAATTGGGAAGGTGTATTGGGTTTATATTAGTAAGGGGTTAAATAATGTGTTTTTTAGATTTATTTTTCAATATGTACTCAAATTAAGGGTAATGCTTAATATGTTATGATTGCACGTGATATATTAGAGGTTCATTGAGTGAAGCCCCTCTGAGCCCATGGACCCGTTCAGATCCCAAGTATATATGATGCCCATTTCCGAAGTCCCAAATAAGTCAGCTAAGGAAAAGGGTAGAGACCCTCTTAAAACTCCTCCATATGATAGAAGCCTTGCGTGAAGGGAGGGACCGAGACCGAAAGAGGGAGATAAGGTCCCAAAAATGTTGTATTTTTCCCGGAATAGACAAGGCCAAGTACCAGCTCCCATAACCGCCCTCCAAAGTGATTTAATGAGAAGAGCCTGTGAGAAAATGATAATGTCTAGGAGACCCCATCCCCCCATCATTTTAGGGCGGATTATCAATTGTGCATCACATATTCTTAATATATTTTTTAATGATATCTCAAGTATCTCATTTTTATATCTATAACACATTGCTTCACCGTCGCTCCATAGTATTTAATATAAAGCTTCCAAACTCTCATAAGTGGTGTCTTGTCACCAAAAGTGTGACATTGCCCCCTCATATCTCATTTCCCACATTGATCATCATTCAATCCTTGCCATGGATGGAAATTTATATGATATTTTAAAATTTATGTGTCTCATGATCACTAGGGCCATAATGCAAGCACGTTGGATAGTTAGAAATGATATGGATGAAACTATGATGTTTGTTTCATGTATGATATTTAGATTCCTTCTTACCTCCTAGAAGACTCATAATAGATTTGTGTCCTTATTGTATCTGCGCTACCATGGAATTCTAATGGGCTTGTTTCGCCTTGAACTTGGATCACGAAACTTTTTCTAAGTGTAATGGTGTCTAGAAAATTAACATGCCCATGCTTAGCGTATTATAGTATTGTGTGTTATATAGTAGTTAGGCTTTCCAAATTACTTGAATTGAATCCTACCCATCCCTCATCTTATTTGATTATTCATTTCTAAAATTTATATTACCTTTATTTTCGTAATATATATAAATGTGTATGATGTGGAATTTTCCTTCTATCTCAAAGGTGACCTAGAATGAAAATACTAAAATTCGGTTGCTATAAAAACTAGCTAACATTTTCATGTTTCAAGGCGTAGTAATGTAGTTGACTAAGCAGTTCTTAGATTCACAAATTATAATTCATTATAGACTTTCCAAGTTTCTTCTTGATATCCCTCAACTATGTGAAAGTGAAAGGCTTGATATTTGCATGGTACCATGTCTCCATAAACATCTAATGAAATTGTCCTAATTAAGGAATTGGTTTGAGATCCATCCAACATTTTTACTATGTTAGAGTTGCACCTCACAATGATATTTTGAACTAGGACTATTTCTTCCTTAATTTTTACTCATCATAATGATCTATGTAGAATTCAGGATAAATATACCATACCTATTGGTATTACTAACATAGGTGGAATGCAATTAGGGTCCATTGTGCTTTATCTTTTGTAATGGTAGGCATATATATCCCCATTTGAGTTTACCCTTTGAGAACGCATGTCCTAATTAATTTATTCTTCATCCATTTGAAGGACATCAAGGACGACTCCTCCATTTCTTGATTGAACTCATCCTCTATGTCACTCTATTGCATAGTCTCTATCCTCATGATCAACATTGTGATTAAGGTCTTCATTTCTTCTATCTCTTTCTTGCACCTCAAATTTTTCTTCTTGTTAAATTATAATAGCTTCTTTCTATCCCCTATGCCCAAGAAAGCTACTTTTGGAGCCTATCTAACTAAGGTTGCGATGCTTACTCTTGGTCACTCAATTTTTAGAGATAATCTATCTCTTAGGTTTTTCATACTTGAGCTACCTAATATCATCCAACTATCATTTCCTTTAATGGTGTTCAACTTGTTTCCTTTCACTTTCACTAAGGTTAATCATGGCAATGCCACTCTAATATTTTGATGGATTAACATAATGTTTAAGACATTTTATATATGATTCTTCTTCATGTGGTTCTTTCTCTTTTCACTAAATTCTAGCCCATGCATAACTATATAAAAATACTAGATAAGAAAACATCAATTAGAAACAAGATAAATCATGGGAACTTGGGGGTTGAAAGAAAACCCACCCCACAATAATCATGTCCATTATGTTCAAAGGTTATTGTCATCCTTAGCCAGTTTTATGGTTAGTTGCATGACCATGTACATCCTATTATGTCATATTATATATTTCCCACGTTGAGCTTTATAGCTAATGCCCATGACCATTCACATGGACTCTAACAATACTAAATATATTGTTGGTGCTCTCACCATTGAATATTGTTGACTAACCAACCTATGACTCAAAATGACAAATTGAGAGATCAACCACTAACTAATTAATTGATTAACCCGTCTTTCATCAAGAGTCATCCTACATATGGGACAATCATATGCAAAAACCCAATATCATCTCAATAATGTTAACTGAGATGTAATCTCTTTTACAATCAACGGGGTCACTAAATATGTAACCATTTACTTCATCGATGTCCATAAATGTCTCCCATGTCAACTCATTAACACCTCTAGGCCACATGATCAACTCATTAACACCTCCTAAAACACAATTAAATCAATCTAATCTTGTAGCAAGCTTCTCTTTCGTTATGATCTTTTTTGACAATATGAGTTGATTTAAAATTAGGAAAAACCCATATGGGAATTTTCAAACATATGTGGCACTTGGATCATGGTAGAACTCTACTCATGCCTAAAATTTATATTAAATTCTTATCAAATTTAAAATTGAGTAGAGGATATGTTTACCATGAGAATAGCTTAGTGCAAACACAAGCTCCTTAACGATCAATGGCAATTAAGTTTGAAACCATTTACATTATCGATTTCCAAATGCCCACAATGCCCATAATTTATATTTAGTCCATGTCCACACACATAAACTCATACTTATTTCACTAACTTATCTTAAAATGCATAATATGTACATAGTCATTTATAGTGGACGTCGAAAAAAAATTGTTCTCAAACATTGATGTCCAACAGGATATGTGGGCATCTAGGACCAAGTAAAACTTCATCACCAAAGATAATACCAGTTAGATCCATCTTAACCGCAGATATTCCAAGAGCCGAGAGCGATCAAATCTAATTATATCCAAACCTCTTTTTAGATTTCAAAACTTGAAGAAAGATTTACATGTCAAGAGATTTAATCCCTTTTAGTGCTTGATAAATTTGTGATTAAGATGGATTTGTAATGGTTTTATGTCTCTCTCTATACAGCCCATGTGTAATTTTTCATTATTTAAATTTCTTATTTTGAATATTTTTTTTAATATTGATATTTTATATTAAAAATTGAATGAATTACACATTTCCCGTACTAATTTATTTTACCTTTAATTACTTTTTCATTTTGAGCATTGAAACATTTTACTAAGGTCAGCATTAATACACACACATAGACGTCAAAATATTTTATTTATATCATTTAACATAGACATCGAAATATTTTATTTATAACTCCAAAAGTGTAAGTGAAATATTTACCACATATTTTTCATACTGGATTGTAATATAACAACCAACTAAGTGATCACAATAAAAATTGAATTATTGATGTTTTATAATGCTTTTAATTAAAACTAACGAAATATGTATAATCATTTAAGTTTTTATTATAACACACAATATTTTTATCTAAAATATATATTTTTTAAAAACATGTGTCAACTCCAAATTAAACATAAACAAAATTACACATCTTCTCATCTTAGATTGTATAATGAGCATTTTGACTCAACAACAAAATTACTTTAAACCTCACATGACCATGCCCAAAGATCAAAACCTCATACAACAACATGTGAGAAGTGCCATTTGAGTGAATAAATGCATGGGACACAAAAGTTATAAACCCAAATATTTACAAGTAATTATGGTTGTAGTCAAATATAACAAACTTCAAAGATTATTGTGTATTTACCTCAAAGATTATTGTGCATTTACTTAGAAACGGATTAGAACTTAACAACACTAATAGTTCAATCTCTTTACAATACTTTCTCTCATATTTTTTTTAAAATATTTGGCTTGTAGAGTGCTTAACACTCATAATCTTAATGTTTTAGTGTACACATTGTATGATCGTGATTTAGAGTGAACATCTTCACTTTTGTTTTTGATAAATGATTTAACTTTAAGTTATATAATTATGAGTGAAGACTCAATTTTATATTACTTGTAGTTTTGAATGCATAACTGAATTCAAACTCTCAAAAATCTTTAGAACATTTAAAATATGTAATTTCAACAATTAAAATATATAACTCAATAAATTTCTAATTAATTTTCAAATAAATTTAATCAAAGAAATATGCCCAAAAAAATTATAACTTAAAATGTTTAAAATATCATTTCACTTCTCCATTGACCTTGTTGATAACCTCAAACCTTCTTGAATTTGTCATTATGTGCCTAATTTCAAGGGATCTCACCGATGGTATAATTATATTCTTTGTGTCTCCTCGTGGGATGATCGGTGGTTGGCACAATGAGATGTTATCCCCTTCACCTTGTTTCAAATCTCATAAGTGGACATCTTTGGCTCATTGCGATAAAGCTCAAGGATTAGACTCTCCACTATTATGGAGCCTCGACTCTTGCTAAGTTATAAATTTTTGATATATCTAAGTTAAAAATTGTTGAATATACTCTTAATACTCTTGATGTTATAATGATAGCCACTAAATCTGATTTTAAACCTTACCTAAATTACTCCAACAAATTATTATTTCACTACTATCTACTATAATGATAGTCATAATCTCCCTTAATTTATCTTAATGCTATTTCAAATTTAGGCGAAGAAAATTTTGAAGTATTATTTGTAAGTGTTAATTACTGCCCTTACTTTATCTTAAAGGTATTTCAATCTTGAAGTATTATTTGGAAGTGTTAATTAGTAATTATAAAGGTACCTCTTAGCCTAATATTATTACTTTGATATAGTTAAAGCAAAGGCCTTAGTCCAATCCTATGTAAACAAATCTTAGGTAAACAAAGAATTGTCTCTTAGCCTAATATTATTACTTTGATATAGTTAAAGCAAAGGCCTTAGTCCAATCCTATGTAAACAAATCTTAGGTAAACAAAGAATTGTATGGTTGTTGCATATCTTTTACCAAACTAAAAGTAGTTTTTCGAGAGGCTCACGCTTATCCATTTGCTTTCGACCTAGACCTCGATGCGAGCACTATGGTTATCATTGTGTATGCTTATGATTATTGTCATATAAAAACTATCAAATACACTCGTCATGGATAATATTATATTTATAATTAATAAATTATGTTGGTGACCCACATGAAATATTTGTGGAGTCAATTATTTAACTGATTTTTCCATTAAAATTCTGTGTGTAGATTTTAATGTCATTCTAATGGCACTCTCATGCAGACGTAACGTCATCATTCTTGGCATTAGCATTGAGAAGATGTAAAATTTAAATGCCTCCATTACAGCATGCGTTTTCCCCTTTTTTATATAAGAATCCCGGAAAAAGGCTTAGGGTATTAGGACGTCCATGATTATGATTATGATTATGATTATGATTATGATTATGATTATGATTATGATTATATGGGGAAATTGGATTTGTGCCTTTATATTGTTTGGTGTTGGGAATTGATGGGTAAGAGTTTTACTTATATAAATATGAATTTTTAAATAATGTTTTTATTTTTTGAGTGGTTTTTAGTGCGATTTTTTGAAGGTTTGTAAGGTGGTTTTTTTTGGTGTAATTTCTCTAAAATGTGGCCGGAATTTATTGAAAAGAGAAGTTTGATTGCTAACCTTGCACAATAGAAGTGCCCTAGGGTTTTTGAGGGTGTTGAATCCATATATAGAGTCAAAAAACCAGTTTAAATAACAAAAATGAAGATTTTACCTCAAATTTTTCACTGGATTCCGGCACCTGAAACTCCAAAAAGTCGCACTAAAGACAACTCCTTTATTTTTTAATTATTGGAAATTAAATATTTTAAAAGCTATTGAGTATTTTTTTTGTTTCTTTCAACGTGTAGTAATTAAATTTTTTTATTCTCATTAGCATAAATGAGGGGCTATTAGCCAAAATTTCTTTTGAGAGTGAAACTCGGTTTGGGTCTAGAATCTCAATTATGAAAGAATGTCATTCCAATGCAAATATTTTCAGAACATATGATACATTTTGCATCATTGTCCTAAAAGAGATATTGTTTGCAAGGGTAAGAGGGGCTAGTCATTTTTCCTAAAAAATTCTAGTCGATTGTGCATTGTAATGTGTAAACTGGTATTTTTTTAGGAGAATTTCGAGAAATCCGAGTGAATCGTCTTCCTAATAGTAAGTAGAATGCTCAAATGGATACCATGAGTTCTATGAAAGATCCTGTTAGTGTATTTTTTAGGAGAGTAGTCTAAGTGAGTCTCAGATGTCTCATCTTTTTTTAGATTGTTATGTGAAGGTGGAGAGCAGTCTATGGAGCAAAAGATTTGGATTGGGGGATGTTTGGATTCTTTGTTGGTGCAACAAAAATCTAATATTTTAGTCCAGAATAAGTTTCTAGCTAATTCAAAATTCGATCTTTCTTTTTCAAGAGGTCAAAATTTTGGTTAACGTAGATTCCAAATTTAGAAGGGGGCTTTAGACAAGGAAGTTTTGGTAGATGATATGGATGCTTGATATCTAAACTACAATAGATATTCCATTGGACTAGTTCATCACAATAGATTTTACTATATCTTGAAATCCCTTATTATGCACACATTACGCAGTGTTTTATTTTAGATTTAGATTAAATGCCACTAGCTTAATGCATGAAATATTGAAATAAATTGTAATTAGAATGAAAGAAGTTAGGAAAATAACACATCATCCAAACAATAAACACAATACCTAAAATGAGAAAACTTAATATAGGGAAAAACCAACTATAAGATAAAGCCTATGCTTTATGCTTTTCTTCTCAATTGTGAAATGAAAATACAAAGAGAGCGGTCCTCACTATGAAGTTTCCATCCACTAAACAATCGCTAGTATGTTTATCACATGATCTTCTACTTCCTCTATTCTAATTCAATATCCCCCTCCTAGATGCTCTACATGCTATACTCAACTATAAAACAATAAAAATACCATAAAAATGGAACCCTTTCCTATATCAATGACCTAGTGTTTAACATAGGCTAATAATGGTTTAGAGTTATTACATGACTCAATCCCCAAATAATGTTAGTGTTTTGAATCCTCTACAATCTTCTTGAAAATCCACTTAAAATTTATAACTTGACATGTGTAAGTAATGTGAGTCAATATGGCATCCTCTTCGTATCATTGTGGTCAACAAAATATGCTAATTTGCAAGAGACATAACTTTAATAAATAAACTTTTACTGAAGTGATTTTAATGTGCCTTTGGAAGGCTCTTGATGTGTAGAGTAATGTTGAGATGTTATAAACTTTGTACACTAGTTTTTGACCCCGAGAATGACCATTTAATGCATCAAATAGAGTTTGGAAGGCTTTGGATCCTAAATCATCAAAGTGAAACCTACAACTAAAATGGGTCATAAATGTTGATAGCACCAATTTTTTCACCCATAAAATACCAAAATAGATGAAAAATTATGTAATAATCCATTATAAATCAATGCTATCAACCAACAATAATACACAATAAAAAATAATAACATATAATTAGACTTTTTTTCCAATCATACATGATTTTGCATAATTGAACTTTTTTCCCTTCTTACATAATGTTGTCATTATCAAAATCTGTAAAATCCAATAAATGAAAGTGAAAGTTCTTGACTTTTTTGAATATAAAAGTTTTTAACTTTTATATTTAAAATAATAATAAAAAATCATTCCATATAACCTTTTCTAACATTTCTAATATCTTATACTTGAACTTAAGAAACTCCAAAAAGAAATTTCTTCTAAGTTACCATAATACTTAAATAACCTTAATAATTCTAACACTAAATCATTCCATGTTATTTTTCTAACATTTCTAATATCTTATACTTAGAATTTAAAAAATAAAAAAATAAAATCATTTCTTCTTAGTTACGATAATACTTAGATTTAATAGATATACTTGGTTGATCATGTCTCAAAGATTGAACCATGTCTAAGTATGGAACCATTCATTTTTTTTTTTCATATGGAATATTTGTTTTCGTTTGTACTATTTGTTTTCGTTTGTACTTGATCCTATTGTATCAAACCAACTTGAAAATGTCTAGCATGTACATGGTCATACTGTTTATTTTTTTGTGTGGATTTGGTAGGACTTTATTATTTTCTATTATTGTAAAAAGAAGATTGCATCATATATGGATTTGGTGACCTCAACCTGCCCGTAGGAAACCGGGTCTGTTGACCACCTTAACGCATTGAACACCATCCAAAATTGAAATTGTTTCTTTCTCCGACTTGCCGCAATGGCCAGTTATTGTCTAATACATTAAGTAAGTAGTAATTAAAAACATAAAGACTATCTGCAAAATTCATAAAATAAAACTAGGAAACTATCCATTTGAAGAGTCAATCGGTGTCGGATCATTAGCAGTGGATCCAGGGATGTCCACTTGCTTCAGATGTTGCATCTGCTTCTCTATTCGTTCCATTCGAGCTGTCATCTGGTATTGTGTCACCTTGATTTGCTAAAGTTGTATGGTAATATCCTGAAAAATTTCTATTACTGTCGGATTTACATTCCCTTGCCCTGGCTGAAAACTTTGCATTGCTTTGGCGAGGACACACTTCATTATCCAATAGGTATGAACCGTTTGATTAAACAGTGACAGACGACCTCTTGTATTTCCAGGATCAGTAATGAAATCCATTATTTCCGCTTCTGCCTCATTATCTTCCTCATTGCCATGGCTTTCTTTTTCCCATCCCTGGATTATATTCTCGGTTTGTGGAGTATTACCAAGAGAGTAAGCTTGAGAGATATTGAATAACACCTCTTGCTTAGTCTTCCTACCTCTTTTATTGGTCTCTACTTTTTATTTCTCGATCTTTTGCTTCCCTTTATCCTGATTATTGACCCTACTCTTCTTCAATTGCCTCTTAACCATAGTTACTTCCTTGATTCTCTGCTGAAAATCTGTGTTTATTATCAGTAAACCTGTATGACAGGGGGGCAGGGTTATAATTGTTAAACTATGCATTTGATTGAGTAAGTCATCATTTGGCTTAAACTTCGCAGACAGACTGTGATTATTGACGAAAAGGTTTCTACAAATAGGATGATGGATATAGAGACTCAGACGAAGATGAGTCAGTAACCTATTTTGACCATACGAAACTGGAAAAACAAGATTTAACATTTGACTTGGACCTTCGACACCCCCAGAATAGAAACCATAATAACTACCCATAATGTTCAAGATATACTGATAGCGTCTGTATTGAATTTCCCCAATGGAGTTACTGATACATAAAAAAGACTTTTGAAATATGATTTCATGGTAAGAATGACAAATTAAGCCCCAAATTTTCCCTAAGTTTGTGATAAATACCGAACAGAGCCCCAAACAGAGATCAACTAACTTGCTATAAGCGGTAGATAATGCCCAATGATCAGTAAAACTAGACTCCACTTCATGCCACAAGAAATTGACAGAATAAGAATGAAAATTCCTTTGCCCAACCAAACTAGACTTGCATGCATGCTTGATATAAACGAAATTTATAAAGAAGTTTTGCATAACATTACAGGGGTCACGTAAACAAGGCTGGATTGCTTTCTGTAATAGTAAAACATTATAATTTTTTATTTTACGGCCGTTGGTAAATGAATTCATTCCCAGAATCTCGACTACTCCATTATCCTGTCTCATCTTACAGTATATGGCTAAAAACGTAAGCGTGGATTGAAGAATTACATACCCCTGAACCCTCGCCTGAAACCTCTGAGCAAAGTCTGCACCAGTTCTGTTCCCGTCGCTCCTGCTGGGTTGAAATGGTGAATGCACAACCCACATTAGCCTCTTTAGGCTTCCCTTATTCTGCCTATTCCGACGACCTTCTGACACTCTAGCCTATCCTATTAAATGCACCATCATAACTTACTAACTCTGCATCCTTCGCACACTGTAATGAGCATGCCAATGAAACTCTCATGCTTGAACCGTTGTGATTTTGCCCTTCAGTTGTCCGGTGGCTCTTAACAGCGGGCACCCAGATCGGGAGTTAGTTCCTGCTCCATCTCGATCTACAACAATCTGAAGCGAGTGTAATTCTATATTCCAAATTCTTTCACTTGGGATCACATCCAACTGTCTTCCGACATTACGACATCCCCAATTTGCAAGATAATCAGCTGCTTCATTTCCAGTTCTTCGAACATGTGAAGGTATTAGGTATTGAATTTGTTGAATAAGAGAATCTATTTCTTGAATAATCCTAGCTGTCCTCCAGCGGTTGCTTATCTTTTCCCAGGGTTTTCGTTGCTGCAGTTTTCTTAACACACCTGTGACCATAGCTGAATCAGTTTCAACTATAATTCTATGGTAATGTTCTCTTATTGCTATTTTCAATCCTTGTTTAATTGCTGTCAGTTTAGCCTCATTATTGGTTGCATTGCCAATGTCCATAGCATATACCCGACAAGGCCATGCTTGAGAATTTATGAAGATTCCACTAGCTCCTGCCTGACTTGGATTTCCTTTTGATGCCCCATCATAATTAAGCTTGATAAATCCATTATGTGGTTCCTTCCATTTATCATTGATGTTTTGGTGAGGTGGCTTAAATTTCCAAAGGGTCCGTGACAGCATTTGAGGTTTCAGATTTAATCTAGCTAGAATATTAGATTCAATACTTTTAGTCTTCCACTCATCATCTGTCCATTTCTCAACCAATAAGGTTTCTCGAATATTCTCAATAATCTTCTGCCAAATTTTAGTGTTTTCAGTGGATTCACCTCTGAAGATACGATGATTCTTTTCCTTCCATATACCCCATTATATAAATCCTAAGGACAACCTCTATGCTGTGTTCAAGACTTCGCTTTGAAAACCCCCTTTTCTCCATTTGATGACCATTTCATTTATGCTTGAGTTATCTCTATCCGTCTGCATAAATAGTCTTGCATTGCTATTCCATATTATTTCCGCTATCTCATAAGTATTTAGAAGATGTTATATTGATTCCTTTGTCTTTCTACACATAAAACAAATGGACGGCCCTTGCATTCCTTTCCTCTGTAACTGATCCCATGTTAAGATTTTCCTATGACTGAGTATCCAGAGGAAATATTCTACTTTTGGCCAATGATTACTAGACCAGATTTTTTTCCATATTGACCTTGCTTTGTTTGGAATATTCTGAGCATGAATATTGTATCCCTCTTGTATAGTAAACATGCATGTACTTTGATATCTACATTGAAGGATTTTATTTCTTGCTGCTATTACTAATCGCCTTGTTTTCAATTCTTTCTCAAGATTATTCCATTGTAACGTTTCCGGTGCTCCTGGCCAATGAACTTTTCTTTCCATATTCTCCATTGACTTGTATTTTGTTGACACTAATAATTATTGATTAATCTCTTATTAGGGATATTTGTAAATAAGAATATTTCCCCAAAGTCAAGGCAACTAAAGAGTTTTTCTCTTTGTTGCCACGAATCTTCCCAAAACAAAGCTTTTTTTCCTTCCCGCACTTCCTAGAAACTATGTTTACGGATTAAATGCTTGTTCATTGTTGCTAAATTCCAAATATTAGAACCTTTAAAAACAACATCAACTTTTAGTTTACCTGATATTGATTGTGGCATATCATATTTCTTCTCCCAAATGAATTTCCAAAGATCTTGACCTCCTTGGATCCATCTCCACCACAATTTTGCTCCCATAATTTAATTTAGAACATAGGGATGGCGAAGACCCAATCCTCCCGCAAATTTTAATTTTATGTCTTTATTCAAAAACAAAAATGCCCACTTCCTAGACTCGGTTGCTCCTTGCCAAAGAAATTTCTTAAAAACATTAACCATTTGATTGCATATATTTTTCGGTGCAGCCCTCCCGGATAATTTGATACTGTTTATGAATGCAAAAACATCTAATCAATTTTTTACTATAAATATTCTCTACCAAATTCTGAATACACACATTCCATAACCTAAAATAACATATCCCGGTGAGATATTTTTTATTGCAATCTATGACGGTGAGAAATTTTTTATTGCAATCTATGACGGTGAGAAATTTTTTATTGCAGTCTATGCCGCGTGCACGTGTATGACAAACTTCAAACATAAACCTAAGAGTTAATTAAATCATGCCGAAAAATTCCACTTTGTTTTTTTATACTTGAAAACTAAGGCGGTGTAAATTCCATTAATTTTGGTTTTAAGAGTAATATATTCCAAAACTAAAGCTGTGGGCGCCCCACGTAATTAAAGCAGATAAGTAATTAAAATAATTTAAAATAAAACATCATTGAATTCCCAGAATGGACATATTTCACCAATAACATCATTATGAGGAAACATAAAAATAAAACTAGAGTAGATTGCGTTGCAGACTTGAATTTTTTAAAAATTAAAAGCCAGTATGTACCAATCGTTTTGATGTTGAAGTTATTTGTAGAGTGGGCCGCTGGTGAACTTCCGTCTACCATTATCGAAGACTTTGCAAATTCACTTTAGATTTAATGAGCTCTTTAATGCACAAATCCACGATCAGGACATTCACGAAACGCAATCCTCCACTTCAATCCTCACTCTCATGGACTTATACATCAATGTTGACTTTGTTACAGGTTTCAACATTGGATTCATAGCAACTGGCCACTGTAACCTCAAATTTCAATCCACGCTGAAAAGTAGGTGTCTAATCAGTACTATCAAACTTTACGCTTGATCCAGCTTCCCGGCTAAGGATTCACAGAAGGAATCTTTAACACAGAAAACTCTGTATTTGTGGATTTATTGAAAGAAACCCTCGCCACCGATGGTATTGAACCAGCTGTAAATTATTAAAAGATTTGCAGAAATGATGAGCTTATATTCAGATTAAGCCACAGAAGCTTCTCTTTCAACAGGAAATTGAAGTTCTTTTAGGTGGAACCATTATTTTTGGAAATTGAAGTTACTTTCGGTTTAAATTTTTATTGTCGTAATGGCTTCGAGCATGATAAAATCATTCTTTAATTTAAAGACCTGATACCAGCAAAAGAGGAAAGCCGATTTCTTTCGTAGGAAAAAGAAGAAGAAGATATAACTTAGGTTTAAACAGTTTAAATTCCTTCGTTTGCTTGTTGAAACAATGAAAGATTGAAAACATTAAAATAGAGGCAAATCGTATAAAATATTACAGTCGCATATCATGAAAATTGAAGTTATTTTAGCCGGAACCATTATTTTTGTAAATTGCAGTTATTTTAGGTTTAATTTTTTTTATAGTCGTAATGGCTTTGAGCATGATAAAATCATTCTTAAATTTAGGAGTATTGCCGTAAAGACCTGATACCAGCAAAAGAGGAAAACCGATTTCTTTCGTAGGGAAAAAGAAGAAGAAGAAATAACTTAGGTTAAAATCGTTTAAATTCCTTCGTTTGGTTGTGGAAACAATGAAAGATTGAAAACAGTAAAATAGAGGCAAATCGTATTAAATATTACAGTCGCATATCATGAAAATTTGAACCAGACATTGATGATACAAAGTTCTTACAATCATTAATTCTTTTGAAGTATAGAGCAAAGACGAGTATCGTCCCATTGCTATGGCTATTTATACATTGACTGAAGCTTTACGAGCGGGACGAACAACAAATCTAACTCAGGACTGCTGAAAAACCCCTCAGATGGCACAGGACGATGGCAAGAAGTGGCTCTCCGCTTTCTCGGCGCAGGAGGACATGTCAAGAGCTCCGGTATACGGCACTCCTTCGCCTTTGGAGTACCGCATTCTTCGTTATTGCCATTGCTAATGCTGGTACAGCTATCTTCGTCGCTAGTAACCCCGCTGCCGCTGTTGCCAACGCGATTCGAACTCTGGACCTGTGACGAACAGCTCGTGATAATAGGGCGCAAAAGCGGGGGAACGTAAACGTCCTCCGTCACTTCATGGCTCTCAGAATGATCCACAGTCCGAGTTCTCTTGCGCCGGCTCATGCTTGTCAAACTCAATGTCTCCTCTATACCCTGGGCGGGAACCTTTAAGCGCAAAATCTTGGAGAGCAAAAGATATTGAACAAGAAGAGCACTGGCAATGTAAGGAAGAAACCAGAGGCGCTAGAAATGAAAGTTTCGCGTTCTACTAAAAACTGTATAAAGCAGAAGTAGCTGTATAAAGCATGCTTTGGAGTCTTCAATTCGTCGAATAAGACGCGAACTTTAACAGATTCTGCCGAAAGAAAGACGGCTTCAAAAGACTAAAGAGATAAAGAATCAATCACAGAACCGGTCACAGATGAAACAAATAACATAAAGTATGGCTGGCGGAGAATCAATCACAGAGTCGGTCGAACACAGCAAAGAAATTTAAACATAAAGTGCTGGCGGAGCACCTTAATGTCGGTGATGACTTTATCCTTTTTTTTTTCACGAATAGCGCGGAAGATCGTTCCTTCTCCTTCTCGTGGCCAGAATCTGGTCGGCAGCTTCACGCTCGCGATCAAGTAAAATCCAAGAACCCTCCCAGTCGGCGTACCAAACAAACAAACGACAAACGGCGAACGGAACGACGACAGTAGCAGCGCGTTTCTTGAATGAGATTTGATGTGCAGAGCGGGACAATGTGCACGGGCCACTTACCGCACCGCAGAGAAGAGAGAGCAAGTGGAAATTTACAAAAATGTCTGAAGAGTCGGTCTCACAAATTGAGAAAAGGTCTGCCTTTTTACGACGAAGCTGCCCGTGAAGTGCTGCCCGAACTCAGTCTGCGGGCAATTCAATTGCAGAAGAGGCGGGGGATGCGTGTGGGGGCGTCGGCGAAGACCGACGGTTATGTCAGCGCCGCCAGTGATGACAGTAAATGCCCACGTTCTACCATCTTTAGTGCTCCTCCCAACAACTACTGCTACTGCTACTAACCGCTCTCTGCGCTCACTCCGCGCCGACGCATCATGTATGTCATCATCATGATGCATGGGCATGGCAATGGGTATCTCGCCTATCATCATACAGTTACGAGTGTAACGTCATGCGACGAAGCAACATAGGATCCTCTTCCATTAATGAATCTTACTCTACTTGTGGACAAACATTCTTCCACCTTGGGGAACACACATTTATTATTAGCTTCATACATTGCCCCTCCCGTGCTTTAATTTAATATAATTTATATACCTATGCCCTCTCAGAGTCAAGAATATAAATAATATTAGAGATATAATATGCACACTGCAAGCACAATTCTATATATTACACACAACTAACAAATCTTCATATAAGATTATAATAAAAGTAAAAGAAAAGGTAGGTTCACTGTATTAAAATGGAGAACATGTTCACAGATTTATAATTGAGAATTTCCAAAAGATTTTTGAAAAAAAAAAATCAATTAAAAAAAAAAACAAACTTAGAAGAAATATTATTAATCGTTGGTAAAACGTATGTCATGGATATGAAACCAGTGGATTTGTCATGTTTTAAGGAATTTTTAAATGAAAAAGTTAAGTTTCGATAAGGGTTTTCTTTTTACTTATTTAGAGGATAAGAATGTTGAGATAAGCCATCAATCGTGTAGTTATTCATAAAGGATGAAAATTTGGGGGGAGTATTGTGAGTCTTTAGAGATAATCTAAATACTCTTTGATATCATAATGGATATCATAATGAAGAATGTTAAACATTTTATAATTTAATATTTTTTAATTAATAGTTATTATTAAATTTCGATGAACAATTTATTTTGCAACCATTGTATTTGAATTTGAAGAATCTGTTATTTTTAATGAAAAAAAAAAGCTTCTAGAGAGTGTTGTGAGTCCATGAACAGATAATAGAAACACTCTTTGATATTAGAATGAAGAAGGTTAAACATTCTGCAACTTTTTTTTTTGGTTTTCCATTACTAATTCTTGCTAAATAATCTTTGCTACCATTGTAACTTTGGATTTCATGAATCTACTATTTTTAGAGGGAATATTGTGAGTCCTTGAAGAGATAATAGAAGCATTCTTTGAAATCATAATGAAGAAGGCTAAACATTTTACAGTTTTCAACTTTTTCTAGTTTGCCATCACTAGAATCTAGTTAGATAATTTTTGCTACCATTGCAATTTTGGATTCAATGAAATTATTATTATTAGGGAAAAATGGATTCATCACGTTTGAATACTCCTATTTGGACAAATGAAACATTAACATATATTTGCAATTTCATCCAATCCAAAATAGTAGTTTTCATTCCCATAATTTTGAGGAGCCAAAAAAAACTTGCTCTTATAATCTTCTCAAAAATATTTATACAAGACGTTATTTTGTCTTGATGCTTAAATAATGTGCTTGGTATATGCAATGTGTTAGCGCTCAAATCTACCTTAGGCTGAAATAAGGTAAAACTCAAGGCTACATCAAACCACGCTCAGCCTCATAGCTAGCCCTACGAGGACAGGAGAGGGCTCTCTCCGGGTCTATCTCGGCAAATGTTTTCAGAGGGGCTGAGATGACTTATAATGAACAATGAATACTGATTTTAGGCTAGTAAAGAGATAGGAATGTTTGATTTTTATTTTTTGGGTTTTTGTTGGAGAAATGGGAAAAACAATTTTGGGTTCGGGGATAAGGCCGATCTTTGCAGAATCCGAGTTGGGGCGAGGTAGGCAGTAGTCTTAATGCTTTTTGATTAAGTGTATGGATAGATCAGAACGAAAAGGAGCTGAAGAGGGAAAATGAGAACATGGATCCTCTCCAAACGGGCGAAAACATGTAAAACTAAACAAATTCAAAGGCAGAGCACTGAAATCAATGGATTCAACCTCGTTTACTCATTCATTTAGTTTCAGAAGCATAAGAAGGGAATGGCATACATTAAACATGAAATAACTTACAATAAATTGAGAGAAAACACCATCAAGAACTGAAAGCCACAAGAATCCCAACAGGTGCTGCAAAACCTCTGATCTTTCCTTAGCCAAAATATGAAAAATATGTACAATAGTGTGCCAAAATCTTCCCAAGAGTCCAACCTATCCGACCTCTGAAAATGATTGAGAAATTACATCATATAGAGCATCCTAACCTCTTCCCATGCCTCTAGGGGTCGAATTCCTCCTTCTAGGAGCAGTTCCAACTAATTCTAAACAAGGAGCTAGAATATAGGCAGCCAAACAACTTGCCTCTAAAAGAGTGGAAACTGATTCATTTACATGATTTTCACTTTTTTGAGAGTGAATCTTCTAGAATAGGTAAAAATGAGCCAAAGTTACATGCCAACCATCAATTTACATCATGAAAACCCAAAAATTTCATCCACAAGCAAAACTGGTCCCAACTGGCCGAAATTCTGAGCTGGAAGTTGAAAATTCAGCCAAAAATCTATATGGGTAGCGCGCCTGAGCTGTATGGGTAGCGCGCCTTTCAGCCTGATTTTGAGGCACTTCCCGGCATCCAAATTGAGCTCATGATAGCTCGTTGGAAAGCCCTGGATGTTGGCTATCCAACCCAAGTAGAATTTCCCAATTTGGAGCTCATTTTCCCCTCCAAAACTTCATTCTCCCAGAAGTACTTCCTGCTGGTGCAAAAGGTGGCAGCAAGGTGGTTTTCATGGTGTTTTTGGGCCTTTTGACCATCCAGAATTTGATGAAATGCTTCGGCAATGCCTGAGCATGCATAACTTACCATGAAAAACCCAAAAATGCAAATATTTCCTTCAGCAAGTGTCCCGAAAAAAAGTGAGCACATCGACGCGCTACCCGTATAGCGGAAAAATCTGTTTTTGGACCAAAATATTTCAAAATGACAAAAATTTCTCCGAATTTGCTCAAATTTGGAGCGAAGACCCTCCATCATGTATCATGCCCAGCCAATGAAGCCTCGGCCAAAATCCGGAGTGGATCAGGCCTTTTCCGCCGTTTTAGTGCTTCGCTCAACCTCCTCTTCAGAATCTTCATTCTCGCTTTGTAGACATGCATGCGAGCCCAATAATGACCTTTCATGTGGTGAAACATGTCTTTGTCTCTGTTGGCTTTTGCCAAAAACTTCTCCAGATGAATGTTAAAATGCGTGAGTACAGAATCTCGATCAGCCGGTGTCATATCACCAGGTCTCTTCCGGGCCAATTGTCGATCCTCACGGATTCGACGCAGCTCATAAAGTGTGTGCTCATCCTCTAGCTGTTTGTTACGCTGCTCCAGGTAATTAATCACCCACTGAGCCTTCTGCAATTTATCTTTCAGTGTGTCATTCTCGGCCCTTTGCTCCTGGATGATCTCTTTCAGTTTCGAGCTAGGAGAGCTCGCATCAACATCAATGATCGTGAAATCCGTGTCCCGGCCTCCTGATGGGCCCTCATCATGCATGGGCTTCTTGCCCCTGTCCTGGATCTGTACCTGTGCTGAAGAAGAAGGCGAGACCCCTTCCACGCCATGTGGAGATAGTACTCGCGCTGCTGATGAAGTCAACAAGACCCCTTCCACCCCAGGTGGAGATAGTACTCGTCGTGATGCTGCAAACAAAGCTTTGTGGCCTCTCTGATATGTTACCACTACTGGTGCACTGCTATGTTCCATCTTAGTACATCAACCTCAATGGTTGAGTCATTGTCCTGCTCATATCCTTGCTCATAAACTGAATCCGTCTCTGACATGGCTTTGAAAACAAGTTGTCTACAATATGTGTGTTGATATAGGTGTAGTGAAGTCAAAGTTTCAATGTATGCTCAAAACCCAAATATATTGCACATGTACCAAAACATCATAAGAAAACAAGTGACAGTGGTAATAGCTCTCATGAGGATAGGGTAAAAACACTGCTTTGGATCACAAGTGAAATTGACAAATAAGTACTGGGTGCAAAAAGGTAAGGAACTGAACGTTGGCCAAAATTTGTCAAAGGAGAAAAAAATATGGGACTATGTTTTATCAATGGAGAATAGGAACACATGACAATGACTACGTTGAAACAAAATGGCCATGACAAGCAGCATTAAGCAATAGAATGATGATGGCACACAGAATATTATGGTGATGGAGGATATGGACAAGTCAACATAAGACTATGTAAAAACATGGAAGGACATGACAAGTAGTAAGATGATAAATTAAGGGCGTAGAATATGTGATGATAAACGTGCTAGGGCGCCACTAGCAATACGGGCATGAGAGCATATATACTAATCATAAGTTCACAAACCCTTCACAAGACTCGTCCATATATATCTTAAACTCCTTAAGGAATAAAACTGCATATAAATGTAGGGTTTATACATTTCTCTTCAACCAAGTGGCTTGTTTCAAAACATTAATAACACCACAATCATGCTAAAATTCATCGAACAAGTCCTGTAAACCTACTTGCAAAATGATGGAGGCATTTGAGCTCGAAATCTACGCAAAAACAAAATTTTTTGGCTCGTCGCCGTATGGGTAGCGCTCTGAAAGTGTAGCGCCTGTTTTATACTGTCACCTGTTGTTGGTGTTATGTGGGTAGCGCATCTTATGTGGCAGGCTCCTCCAGGAGGCAGCACTTTCTATGAGTAGCTACATTGGCAATTTGGCAGAGGCTTTTTGGAGGCCTTCCTGGTGTCCAAATTGAGCGTGTGATAGCTCGTTGGAAAGCTCTTGGAGTATAATTTCAAACCCAAGTGGAATTTTTCAATTTGGACTTTATTTTCCCTGTCAGAAATGAAATCTCCCAACACTAGTCAAAATGAGCAGAATGAGGTTGCCTCAAGGCAGAGCGCTGTTGCTGTCAACTTTTGAAGGTCTTCCTCAACTCCAAATTGAGCTCATGATAACTCATTGGAAATATCTTTGTGTCTAGTTATCCTTTGAATCATCAAGCAAGTCATTTAGCCAACCATGCTAGGAGAAATCTTGATTTTCCCAAGGTCACTTCAGAGGTGCATTCAATTCTCCTGAGGCAACGGTATTTTTGACATTTCTCTAAAACCATGATACCTGTGTAAAAAGTGAAAGAGGTTTTTCCTCCTTGGGATGTTTTGGACAAAAACCTCTCTCATTGTTCCAAAATTCATATTTTATTTCTCTGAAATAGCATTTGAGTGAAACTTATCCCGATGTGTGGAACAAGGGATTTTGTCGAAATGAAGCGAAACGAAGGGGATAAGGGGCTTCTAAATTCTTGGGGAAATTTTGGGAAGTAGGGAGGGATGTTAGGAAGCAGGGGAAAGTGGAATCTCAGAGATTGAGTGAGGGGAAGGTGTCCAAAAGGGAAAAACACAGGCCTAGCCTAGAAAATTGCCAAGTTGTGGCAAGAAACTAGGGTTTGTGCAAAAATGAGGAATTTGGGGGATCTCAGTGATGGGAAGTGTTTAATAAGGTAAATTAATGATAGGGGAAGGTGTATGAACATCAGGATACAAGTTTTTCGATGATTTGACCATCCAAGAGAAATTACCTCCAAAACCCTAGGAGAGGGAAATGGACCTTACCTAGGCACAACTGAAGCATGAACGAGGTGTAAAATGACTCTTTGGAACCTTACATGATGATGAAAAACCTCTGAATGATGGCACACTTAGCTGAATGGTGACATGGACCGACATTTGGACAAATTTGAAAAGAGTGAAAACAAACCCTAGACCTAATGCCTAGTGACCAAATTTTGCTTGAAGGCTCATTGAAATGACAAAATTTGACCTTGACACCTTAAAATCACTTTGTAAGAGCATGTTTGATCACTGAAGGAAAGCTGCAAAGGCTGAATCTAACATTGGCTCCAATGGGGATGGTAGCTCCTTGGAGGTGCCAAGAACGACAGATCTTTGGGAGAGCAGACCAGTGCCTTATCCATTGGGCAATGGAATAAAAAACTCAAACTGAAATGCATGACTGAAAACTGATGACTTGACCACACAAATTGAATCTCAGTCAACTAAAAACTAACTCGATACTTAAACACAACCGACAAACTGGAAATATGCTCAAAGTAGAGCTTATTCAATACAACCTACTCTAATTGTGCTTTACACCACCCGATCAAGTGAAATGGAACAGCCAATGCAACCATGTAAGCATGCTGGCTGCTGTTTGATTTCTTCCCACATGCTTACTGATGCACAGGAAAAGGAAAGAATCGAAAGGCAACTCCCATGGAAACTTTGAACCAAGTGGACTGCTGATAAACTTGCAAAGCACAAATTGACTGGATGACTGCAAGAATACTGCGAAAGGATCTTCATAAACATAGCTCTGGTCGAGATAATCTCCATACCTTGATCTTAAACTTTTCATCACATCTGCGGTGCTTTTCTTTGGTGATTGCAGCAAGCTGTCAAAAGGATCCTTAAATTCATGAATAACCAAACACTGTTGCTGATTACAAACAGAACAAAAGTCTCCTTCATTAATCTCCTCATATGACAACAAACCTTGAAATGAGCTTTGTAATGAAAAATCTGTTATACAAGAAAATGAAGGCAACTTTTGAATAAGATCATCATCAACATTCTTTTCCGGCACATGGTTAACTAATGAAGGAAAACTTTTACATCAAACATCATCCAACACACGAGCAATAGGATCATCAAAAACTTGAGAAGACTGCTACACTGTATCCCTTGAAACTGTATGACATCCTACTGGCTGTTCCTCTTTTCCTTGAGATATATTACGAATATTCTGCCTTATAAACTGAAATGCCTCGAAACAAAATGGTATAGAATTTTCCTGCATCATCAAATCATGTATTTCATCTTCCACACCTTCATATGTAATCTAACCTTCAATTGCATTGGATGGCTGCAAATATGATGCTACAAGCTGCTCATCTGAAGATTTACTATGCAATTTATCTTTCAAAAGCTGAAATGATTCAAAACAGAAAGGTATGGAGTCACCTTGAATCATTAAATCATGTGTGCCCACTTCCAAGTCTTCAACTGCAACTTGACAATCAATGACTTTTGGGGGCTGCAAATCTGAATATGAGAAGTTTTCGTTGCCCTCAAGACGATCCAGATCAAGACTTGTTGACGTTTGATTTCTGATTGCATGGAAGTTATCTCTAATGAACTGAAACGAATCAAAACAAAAAGGCAAATATCCTTCACTTACATCAAAATTTGCTGCACTTTCCTCATCATTGCCATAGCTGATATGCATCGGTTGATCACTATACTCGAGCTGCTGAAAGTGAAATTCCTCCTCACACAAGCTAGCTGCTGATTCGTCTGCAAGATTAGCTTCTTTTTGGAGAACATAATCATCATCATACTGATCAAACTGAGGCAATTCATCATCAAACATACACATCATATCAACAGCTCTCTCTTCTTCACAATGATCTATAAAACAATCACTATGACAACTGGGATCAGAAACAAAATGTTTTGGGTCAACCGCTTGTTCTTGAATGTCATTTTCATTTTTTGCAGTCATTTTCCACACCATCTCTTCTACTGCATTTACGAAAAGATCAAGCTTTTCCTCTGAAAGTGTCAGCTGCTCTGAAACATTCTTCTTTTCTTCTTCCTTCAACCTTGCCCTCCGGATCAGCAAATGAGCCTCTACATTCACTGCCTTGTTCTGCATCTCGTGAAGTGTTGCAATATTCTTTTCTCTCAGCTGAAACTCAATTTCCGGATCAAAGGCACCCAGGTAGTGCAAGAGAGAAAATCTAGGAGAAGGTCTTATATCAACTGGCATTGAATAATAAACTTGGTTAAATCTGGCAGAAAATTGTTGTACTGTCTCCCCTGGCAGTCTTTTCAGCTGGTTATACTCTTCTATAATCAACAAAAAATTCTGTCCGATCATCCACCTGTCAAAGAAAACTTTAACAAACTTCTGGAAATCTGAAATGCTCGCATCAGGCAGGGCTTTGAGCCAACTCTTCACTTGGCCTTGCAAAGAAAGAGCAAAAAGTCTGATACTAACATCTTCGTCATCAACTTCAAAAAGATCTAGAAAAGTCTCAACATTCTGCACGTGTTTCTCAGCATTGACATTGTTACGTTCACCATCAAATCTTGGTAGATATAGGTCATAATTTGCAGGAAAAGCATGAAGAATAGAAGGTAAAACAAGAGGTTTGTACCGATCTGGAATTTTACAAGGTGTAGGTGCATGTACAAGAGCTGTGGGATCAGTTTTGTTTTCTTTAGGCTCATCACTCTGAAGAGAGTCATCATAAGATGTGGGAAAAGTGAGGAGGCCATGATCAAAGGGAAACTCAGTATTCACACTTTTTGAATGGGTCGAGTGAAGATTTTGATCACCTTTCTCATACAACAAATTCTGAAAAACTTTCAGGATAGCTTCAAGACCAGCAAAGAAGTAATTTACAAGAAAGCAGATTAGATCCTGAATACCATTCCACTTTAGATACCTGAACTTTGTGTAAGATCCTTCCATTTTCTCAGAGAAAGAGTCCGTCCTCCAGTGGAGTCTCTACTTTGAATTGGAGTCACCAGGTGAATGATTTTAGCCTTCTTATGTCTGATCGTTGTCCACCATCAACCATCAGATCTAAACTCGATACATGTACTGGGGGAATTCTCAAATCAAGGGACACATTCACAAGCTAAACCGGAGATCGACTGAAGCAACTTTTATCTACTATGCACTCGCAGAGCAATGTGCAGTTCGAAGGCTACCTGGCGTGGCTTCAGACTCCGTCTATAGCAAATGACAGTGATAAGAAAACCATTTTCTTCCCCAGTATGGTCGCCACTATGTTAGCGCTCAAATCTACCTTAGGCTGAAATAAGGTAAAACTCAAGGCTACATCAAACCACGCTCAGCCTCGTAGCTAGCCCTACGAGGACAGGAGAGGGCTCTCTCCGGGTCTATCTCGGAAAATGTTTTCAGAGGGGCTGAGATGACTTATAATGAACAATGAATACTAATTTTAGGCTAGTAAAGAGATAGGAATGTTTGATTTTGATTTTTTGGGTTTTCGTTGGAGAAATGGGAAAAACAATTTTTGGGTCCGGGGATAAGGCCGGATCTTTGCAAAATTCAAGTTGGGGCGAGGTAGGCAATAGTCTTGATGCTTTTGGTTGAGTATATGGATAGATCAGAACGACAAGGAGCTGAAGAGGGTAAAGAAGAACTTGGATCCTCTCCAAACAGGCGAAAACATACAAAACTAAATGAATTCAAAGGCAGAGCACTGTAAACAATGGATTCAACCTCATTTACTCATTCATTTTAGTTTCAGAAGCATAAGAAGGGATGGCATACATTAAACATGAAATAACTTACAATAAACTGAGAGAAAACACCATCAAGAACTGAAAGCCACAAGAATCCCAATAGGTGCTGCAAAACCTCTGATCTTTCCTTAGCCAAAATATGAAAAATATGTACAATAGTGTGCCAAGAGTTTCCCAAGAGTCCAACCTATCCAACCTCCGAAAATGATTGAGAAATTACATCATATAGAGCATCCTAACCCCTTCCCATGCCTCTAGGGGTCAAATTCCTCCTTCTAGGAGCAGTTCCAACCAAATTCTAATCAAGGAACTAAAATCTAGGCAGCTAACAACTTGCCTCTAAAAGAGTGGACACTGATTCATTTACATGATTTTCAATTTTTTGAGAGTGAATCTTCTAGAATAGGTAAAAATGAGCCAAAGTTACATGCCAAACATCAATTTACATCATTAAAACCCAAAAATTTCATCCACAAGAAAAACTAGTCCCAACTGGCCGAAATTCTGAGCTGGAAGTTGAAAATTCAGCCAAAAATCTATGTGGGTAGCGCGCCTGAGCTATATGGGTAGCGCACCTTTCAGCCTGATTTTGAGGCACTTCCCGGCATCCAAATTGAGCTCATGATAGCTCGTTGGAAAGCCCTGGATGTTGGCTATCCAAAACAAGTGGAATTTCCCAATTTGGAGCTCATTTTCTCCTCCAAAAATTCATTCTCCCAGAAGTACTTCCTGCTGGTGAAAAAGGTGGCAGCAAGGTGGCTTTCATGGTGTTTTTGGGCCTTTTGACCATCCAGAATTTGATGAAATGCTTCGGCAATGCCTGAGCATGCATAACTTACCATGAAAAACCCAAAAATGCAAATATTTCCTTCAGCAAGTGTCCCGAAAAAAAGTGAGCACATCGACGCGCTACCCGTATAGCGGAAAAATCTGTTTTTGGACCAAAATATTTCAAAATGACAAAAATTTCTCCGAATTTGCTCAAATTCGGAGCGAAGACCCTCCATCATGTATCATGTCTAGCCAACGAAGCCTCGGCCAAAATCCGGAGTGGATCAGGCCTTTTCCGCCGTTTTAGTGCTTCGCTCAACCTCCTCTTCAGAATCTTCATTCTCGCTTTGTAGACATGCATGCGAGCCCAATAATGACCTTTCATGTGGTGAAACATGTCTTTGTCTCTGTTGGCTTTTGCCAAAAACTTCTCCAGATGAATGTTAAAATGCGTGAGTACAGAATCTCGATCAGCCGGTGTCATATCACCAGGTCTCTTCCGGGCCAATTGTCGATCCTCACGGATTCGACGCAGCTCATAAAGTGTGTGCTCATCCTCTAGCTGTTTGTTACGCTGCTCCAGGTAATTAATCACCCACTGAGCCTTCTGCAATTTATCTTTCAGCGTGTCATTCTCGGCCCTTTGCTCCTGGATGATCTCTTTCAGTTTCGAGCTAGGAGAACTCGCATCAACATCAATGATCGTGAAATCCGTGTCCCGGCCTCCTGATGGGCCCTCATCATGCATGGGATTCTTGCCCCTGTCCTGGATCTGTACCTGTGCTGAAGAAGAAGGCGAGACCCCTTCCACATCATGTGGAGATAATACTCACTCTGCTGATGAAGTCGGCAAGACCCCTTCCACCCCGGGTGGAGATAATACTCGTCGTGTAGCTGCAAATAAGGCCCTGTGGCCTCTCTGATATGTTACCACTACTGGTGCACTGTTATGCTCCATCTCAGTACATCAACCTCAACGGTTGAGTCACTGTCCTGCTCATATCCTTGCTCATAAACTAAATCCGTCTCTGACATGGCTTTGAAAACAAGTTGTCTGCAATATGTGTGTTGATATAGGTGTAGTGAAGTCAAAGTTTCAATGTATGCTCAAAACCCAAATATGTTGCATATGTACCAAAACATCATAAGAAAATAAGTCACAATGGTAATAGCTCTGTTTTAGTGGATAGGGGTAAAAACAGTCTCTGTTTTGGATCACAAGTGAAATTGACAAATAAGTACCAAGTGCAAATGTAGTGTGCAACCCTTTGTAACGTTGGCCAAAATTTGTCAAAGGAGAAAAAAAATATGGGACTATGTTTTATCAATGGAGAATGGGAACAATATGACAATGACCACAGTGAAACAAATGGCCATGACAGTGGTAATAGAATGATGATGGCAACAGTGGTAATATTATGGTGATGGAGGATATGGACAAGTCAACATAAGACTATGTAAAAACATGGAAGGACATGACAGCAGTGGTAAGATGATAAATTAAGGGCGGGAGGATTATGTACATAATGTGCTAGGGCGCCACTAGCAATACAGGCACGAGCATATATACCAATCATAAAAGTTCACAAACCCTTCACAAGACTGTCCATATATATTCGAAACCCTTAAGGAATAAATCTGCATATAAATGTAGGGTTTATACATTTCTCTTCAACCAAGGCTTGTTTCCCAACATTAATAACACCACAATCATGCTAAAATTTACTGAGCAACCTTTAGAAACCTACTTGCAAGTCGATGGAGGCATTTGAGCTCAAAATCGGATGCAAAAACAAATTTTTTTGGCTCTGTCGCTGTATGGGTAGCGCCCGGCAAGTGGGTAGCACCCGTGTTAATTAACACTGGCTATTGGTGTTATGTGGGTAGCGCACCTTATGTGGGTAGCGCCCCTCCTGTATGGGTAGCACGCACTTTTCTATGAGTAGCTACATAGTGCATTTTGCAGGAGGCTTTTGGAGGCCTTCCCGGTGTCCAAATTGAGTGTGTGATAGCTCGTTGGAAATCTCTTGGAGTCTAATTTCCAACCCAAGTGGAATTTTTTAATTTGGACTTCATTTTCCCTGTCAGAAATCAAATCTCCCAACACTAGTCAAAATGAGCAGAATGAGGCTGCCTCAAGGCAGAGCGCTGTTGCAGTCAACTTTTGAAGGTCTTCCTCAACTCAAAATTGAGCTCATGATAGCTCATTGGAAATATATTTGTGTCTAGTTATCCTTTGACTCATCAAGCAAGTCATTTAGCCAACCATGCTAGGAGAAATCTTGATTTTCCCAAGGTCACTTCAGAGGTGCATTCAATTCTCCCGAGGCAACGGTATTTTTGACATTTCTCTAAAACCATGATACCTGTGTAAAATGTGAGGGGGTTTTTTCTTTTTTGGCATGTTTTGGACAAAAACCTCTCTCAGGTTTCCAAAATTCATCTCTTATTTCTCTGAAACATCATTTGAGTGAAACCTATCCCGATGGGTGGAACAAGGGATTTTGTCGAAATGAAGCGAAATGAAGGGGATAAGGGGCTTCTAAATTCTTGGGGAAATTTTGGGAAGTAGGGAGGGATGTTAGGAAGTAGGGGAAAGTGGAATATCAGAGATTGAGTGAGGGGAAGGGGTCCAAAAGGGCAAAACACAGGCCTAGCCTAGAAGATTGCCAAGTTGTGGCAAGAAACTAGGGTTTGTGCAAAAATGAGGAATTTGGGGGATCTCAGTGATGGGAAGTGTTTAATAAGGTATATTAAGGATAGGGGAAGGTGTGTGAACATCAGGATACAATTTTTTTCGATGATTTGACCATCCAAGAGGAATTACCTCCAAAACCCTAGGAGAGGGAAATGGACCTTACCTAGGCACAACTGAAGCATGAACAAGGTGTAAAATGACCCAATGGAACTTGACATGATGATGAAAACCCTCTGAATGATGGCACCCTCAGCTGAATGGTGACATGGACCGACATTTGGACAAATTTGAAAAGAGTGAAAACAAACCCTAGACCTAATGCCTAGTGACCAAATTTTGCTTGAAGGCTCATTGAAATGACAAAATTTGACCTTGACACCTTAAAATCACTTTGTAAGAGCATGTTTGATCACTGAAGGAAAGCTGCAAAGGCTGACTCTAACAAAATGCTCTCTAGGGGCATGGAGGTCCATCTAAATGCATCACTCATGAAAACAAACTATTAATTGTCTTAAATGAACTCTTACATTGTAAAACAATTGGTGTTTAACATGCTTAGGACATTAATGATTTCATCTTCAAAGTGAAGTTATAAATTGATATAACATTGAATCTTAAGGGGGAGTTGTATTTTATGCTCCAAGCACATACATTAATTAACTCAAAAATATGGAAGACATAATTTAGTAATGAACCACCCAACTCATAGGTAAGTCGAGATGCACCTGGAGGCTACCCAAGCAGCGCTGCTAAACATTCATTTTATAAACAATCAAAAGATACAAATATTATTGGATTCCATTTAGTTAGGGATATCAAACAAATTCCTAGAAAATAGGATCTAACTCCTAAATACACACAATAAAAACTACCTAACGAATCCATTCTCTAGTATTTTCAGGTTCCCCCCTTAATGGAGAAAGGATTTATTTGCACACCTAAGATATCCCTAAACAACTCAAATTTCATCTTCTCAAGGGGCTTTGTGAAAATATCAACAACATTTTCACAAGTATTGCAACATTCATGAAAAAATTCTTTAGACTGTATCTTCTCTCTAACAAAATGAAACTGAACATCAACATGCTTTGTTCTTGCATGATGCATTGGATTATTTTCCAACTTAATCAAAATTTTGTTGTCACATTTGATCAATTCAACCTTTTTTTTTTCTCCAACATCTTGAAGAACTCTCCTCAACGAAACAACTTCACAAGTTGTTGCACACAAAGCTTTATACTCTGCCTCAGTGGATGACAAAGATATAGTAGGTTTCTTTTTGCTACTCCATGAAATAATCCTAGATCCAATGTTGAATGCATGACATGTAGTAGATATCCTATCATTCGGATTAACAACCCAATCTGAATCTGAGTAACCTGTCAGCTCAACATCAAATGAATTAGTATACTTAATACCAAAATAAATTGTTCCTTTAAGGTACCTGAGTACATATTTTTATACTCTCTAATGGCTTTCTAGAGGTCTTTCCAAAAACTAATCTAACACACTAACATAATCTGATATGTCAGGTCTAGTTATAGTAAGATAATTCAAGCTTCCCACTAGTTGTTTATACATTGTACCATCAACCACCTTTGAGCCATCATCAAACTGAATTTTTTACATTCTGTTGCATTTGAACAAAATAAACTTTACACTGATCCATCTTGAAATTTTTAAGAAATTCTGTTACATACTTAACCTGAGAGACAAAATTTCAACCATCATCTCTCCAAACTTTAAGACCTAAACATTAATGTATCTCACCAAGCTTTTTCATCTCAAATACTTATGAAATCTGCTCCTTAATTCCATCAATCCATTTAACAAAATTTCCTGTAATAATTAAATCATCAACATACAAATAAATCTGTACTACTTGCCCCTTCGCATCAAATTTGGCATACATATTTTGATCACTTTGACTCCTCATAAAAGCCATGTTGAAGAAAGAATGAATCTATATTCTCATACCATGACCTGGTTGTTTGCTTCAGCCCATACAAATCTTTCTTTAATATGCAAACTAAATGGTCTTGCCCCTTTTTCACAAACCCTTCAGGTTGTGTCAAATACACCTCCTCCTTTAAATCACCATTCAAAAAGGAAGGTTTTACATCTAATTGGTGAAAATTCCAATGGTATTTTATAGCTCGTGGAATTAACAGTTTAATAGTATTTATCTTAGTTACAGGTGAAAATGTTTTTGCATAATCAATGTCTTCCTTTTGTGAGTACCCTTTTTCCACCAATGTAGCTTTATATTTATCTATACTTCCATCTTCTTGAAACTTGAATTTTTATAACCATTTACATCCTATGGGAATTTATAATCATTTACATCCTCTGGGATTTTTACCTTTATGAAATTCAGTAAATTCTAAGGTTTTGTTTAATTATAGATTCATATTCTTCCTTCATTACTTTTCTCCACTCTTCATGTTCATTAGGTTGATTAAAACTCATGGGTTCTATTATATTCAAAACACTACTCATCAAGGCATTGTCCTTATACCTTTCAGGTAGGAGAATATGTCGAGTAGATCTCTTTCATACTTCACTATCTTCATCCCTGTTCTCAGCATGCACTTCTCCACCTCTACATGAACTCTGATTGCTAGTGATGTCCATATCATTGGATTCTTCCTCAATTTTCTGTTGTTCACTGTCTTCTACTTTTGCTTTGTTGTCTTCAACTTCAGGAAGTATGTGCCACCTTTCATAGTTGTTATCCTTATTTCCTTCATTTGTCTACTCATGGAAAATTACATATCTACTTGCAAACACTCTTTGAGTAGAGGGATAAAACATTTTATAAGATTTAAATTCTAAAAAATATCCTACAAAAGTACATTTGATAACTTTAGCATGTAGTTTATTTCTGTTCTCCTTTGGAATATGTGCAAAGGCCTTACACCCAAATACCCTCAAATGATGAATTGTTGGTTTAAAACCATACAAGTCTTCAAATGGGGTCTTAAGATCAAGATACCTTATTGGAATTATTTTCTTCAAATAAAAAACAGTGCTAATGGCCTCTTCCCAAAAATAATTTGAGAGGTTCATACCTTTTATCATACTCCGTGCACACTCCCCCAACATCCTGTTTTTCCTTTCTGCAACATCGTTTTGTTGTGGAGTGTAGGGTACTATAGAAAGTTGCAATATTCCATGATCCTTGCAGTACTTGATGAAGTTCCCCAACCTATATTCTCCCCCTTGATCTAAACAGAGGATCTTTATGAACTTCCTTGTTTTCTTCTCTGCCATGTTTTTTAATTCTTTGAAATACTAAAAAACATCACTCTTTTTCATAAAGAAGTACACCCAAGTGTACCTTGTGCAATCATCAATAAACAAAAAAAATAATAAGCACCTCCTAGGAATTTGGTCTACATGGGTCCACAAACATAAAAATGCACAAGTTTTAATACATCTATTCTTCTCCTATCATAATTATAGGGGAATTCATCTCTATGAATTTTTCCTAATGCACAACCTTCAAAAGCGGCATACTAATTCTTTAACATAGGGAGTCCTTCAACCATTCTTTGTTTTTGCAATAACAAAAAATCATGATAATTGATATGACCATACCTCTAGTGCCAAAGACTTTCAATTTTCATAGCAATAGAAGTTCATGCTTGATGACTTTTGCTGGTGACATCAAGATTTCACAGCCCTGCATCTTTGACACATGAAGTAATATGTTTGCAGTGATCCATCAAGTCTTTTATTATGCAATGTGTTTTGAAGAATTCAACCTTCAGATTTTGGGCTGTAATTGTGGACACATAAATTAGATTTTTCTTTATCCCAGGCACATACATAACATCATGGATGCGCCTAACGCTGCCATTTGGTGAAGTCACTGGAATATCTTCATATCCCATGACCTTATGTGCATGATCATCTCCAAGATAGATTTTTTTTCCATTCCTTATTTCCTTTAAGTTTTTGTACCAGTCCTTATTGCATGTCATTTGAATCGAAGCTCTATAGTCCACAAACCAAGAATTAACATCATTCGTTTTAGTAGAAAATGCAACATTAGACATAAAAAACTTAAGTTTTTTAAGATCAGAATTTTGGCCTTCTCCTGCAAAATGTCGTAATTGTCTTCTATGCTTATTATGCCTAGCTTGATCACTTTTCTTCTTATATCAGTCTCTAGCAAGATTCCCACTTCTACCACAATATAAAAATTTTATTTCAGAATCATTTCTATTGAAAATGACAATAAGAAAATTTTCTAATTTAATTTTCCCTTGATTAAATTAGAATAAAATTGTAATTCCACATCACATAACAGCTTGTGCGAGTCAACTAAGTTAGGGTGACTTATTTGGTTCAATTAATTCAATTTGAGGGTCAAACTAGAGGCATGTAGAGCATCTCCTACATTATAGGAGCCCTGGTTGAGTTTATTTTTAGTTGTAATTAATTAACTCAATTTATTTGAGTTAAAATCAATTTAACTAGTTTTAACTGATGGAGAAACTAGAGAGAGGTAAAAGTTTGGAACTTGAATTTGAACCACATGCAGTAATCAATCAGATAATTGATAATTTACTCATAAATAACTCATGCATGTAAGTTCTGAGAAAGACTCAGCTGAGATTGGAATTCAAGGGCAGTGTACTATCAGTTGTATAATCATCCTAATTGTATAGGTGGTGCATGCATTCAGAGGAATGCCCCTAATGGATTACTCAATATGGATTGGGAATTTCCCTAATTAATAGGTCCTAATTACCCAAGGAAACATTGCAAGGAAATAGGGATCCTGGAGGGCATAAAATTGGTTAAGTATTGAACCAGCCTTGTCTAGGAATCAATGAGACAGATAGAGATAATGAAGAGGTTTCTTAGCTCGGAGAAACACATTATAATACTATCATATTTTCTGAATTATGCAATATGAAGATAACATGGTTTCTAGTTGAGGCTTTCCCCAAAAAATCTTTGTGTTTTGCAATTGAAATTCCTTCTCTTTCATATTTTGTGATTTCAAGATATAAATTGGTTTCCAAAATTGGTAGAGTAGATTCAAGTATAATTTTTTAGCATATTACAATCATCAGTTGGATATACATGGATTTTCTACATGGTATCAGAGTAGGAATCACTCTAGAAGAGAAGAATTAGAGTTTTTCCTGTGCAGGTGAATCGAAATTGAGATTTACTCTTCAGGACCAGCATTAGGACTAGGTTGTCTTTCTTTGGATTGAGACTCGAATATTCCCTTGAGGGTAGCTCGAATTACATAGCTTGGCGATACAAGATGGAAATATTATTGGAAGACAATGGGTTGAAGGAGTTCATATAAATTGATATTCCTAGGCCTACATCAGCAGATGCTCAAGATCTGGTGACATGGAAGAAGAATGTAGCAAAGGTAAGAAGGATTCTATTGGAAGGTGTTTGAGATCATATTGTATCGAACCCCCATGGAAAGGAAGCTCGAAATGATATGTGTAAGGCCTTAACAGATTTTTTTTAGAACAAAAAAGACCAAAGGAAGCTGGCATTGAAAGAAAATATCAAAAAAATCAAGATGGAGAAGGGTGACACAATACCAAAGTACTTGAACAAGTTCACCCAATGTCGAGATGAGATTGGAAGTGTTGGTGTTACAGTTTTTGAGGATGATCTGGTGAGCCTAGCACTTCTAGGCCTTCCCAAGAGCTGGAACAACTACCATGATTCAATGAACAAGAGGGAGAAGCTACTAGAGTGGGAGATATTGTGGTTCGACCTTGTACAAGAAGAGATTCGACGAAACACTAGAGATGGATCCTCATCAAAGAATGATGATGAGGAGAACTATGCCTTGGTTTGAAAGCCAAAGAAAGGGAAAGGGAAGTCATCCCATTCCAAATTATATTTTGGTCAGGAAGGCAAGAAGAAGGACTTGTCAAAGATTAAATTTTTTCACTATCATTAGCTAGGACACTATGCCACGAAGTGTTCGCACAATAAGGCTAACAAGAATCCGTCAGGAGGAGTGGCAGGGAGAGCTCTTGCTTCACAATTCGAGTTTGATTTCACTCTCATCACATGCATGGTGTCATCGATTATGGGTTATGTGTGGTACCTAGATAGTGGAGCCTCATTCCATATGATCGAAAATAAAGAGTTCTTCAACGACTTGGAGGATAAGGACCTCTAGATGCACATCAAGATGGGAGATGATGGGAGGTATAGCACGACCGAAATTGGTATTTTTAACTTTAAAAAGGATTTTGGTTCTCCTCTCACATTAAAATATGTCATGTATGTTCCTGGTTTGAATAAGAACTTAGTTTCAGTTGCTATGTTGGAATACCATGGCTACAATGTGATATTTAGCAAAGGAAAGGTGTTTCTTTGTCACATAGGCACGGTACAAGTAAATAAGATCGGGGTCCAAGTAAAGAACCTATACAAATTGGATGTAGAATATTGTGTTTCCTTGAGCACAAAAGTAGAGAAGGTGGAGAACTAAGACATTGACAAATTATGGCATAGAATATTGGGCCATCTACACCATGGAGCTTTGAAGATCATGCATCAGATTTCTATAGGACTTCCTAAGGGTGCACTTGAGAAAAGTGATACATGAAAATGGTGTACATTGGGGAAGTACACCAAGGCCATCTTTCATGATAAGGACAGTTGAGACAAAGCGATCCTTCAAAGAGTTCACTCATATGTTTGTGGACCATTCTCAACAACTTCCATGACCAAGCACAGGTATTATGTGATTTTTTTTTATGATTTTTCACGCAAGTGTTGGATATTATTCATGCAGAAGAAATACCAAACGTTCTCAAAATTTTGTGAGTTAAAAGAACATGTTGAAAAATACATAGGCAAGAAGGTGAAGGCTCTTAGGAGTGACAATGATGGAGAATATGTGTCGAATTAATTCAAGAAATTTTGTGCATCAGAAGGAATTTGATGAGAATTGATAACAGCTCATAACCCATGACAGAATAGGTTTCAGAAAGAAATAACAAAAGCATTGTGGGAGATTCACATGCGATGTTCATGATCAGGGCCTATTATTGCACTTGTGGGTGGAAGCATGCAACATAACTGTGTATGTGCAGAAAAAGGTGCTCATCGGATTCTTGGGATGAGTACACCAGAAGAAGTATTTTCTGGTAAGAAGCTAGATGTGGCACACTTATAATTTTTGGTTCATCAGTTTACTGTCATGTTACCAAGGATGCACGGAAAATCTAGAACCAACAACTGAGTTGGGAATATTTTTGGGGTACACTGGTACACCTCACAACTATCAGGTGTACCTTCCATCTCACAAGATGAAAGTGGTTCGTAGAGATGTGAAATTCGATGAAGGAAATGCCATGCGAATTTCACTTGAGAGGGAGCTTCAAATGTTACAGTTTTTTAGGATGATCTGGTGAGCCTAGCACTTCTAGGCCTTCCCAAGAGCTGGAACAACTACCATGATTTAGTGAACGAGAGGGAGAAGCTACTAGAGTGGGAGATATTGTGGTTCGACCTTGTACAAGAAGAGATTCGACGAAACACTGGAGACTCATCAAAGAATGATGATGAGGAGAAATATGCCTTGGTTTGAAAGCCAAAGAAAGGGAAAGGGAAGTCATCCCATTTGAAATTATATTTTGGTTAGGAAGGCAAGAAGAAGGACTTGTCAAAGATTAAATTTTTTCACTATCATTAGCTAGGACACTATGCCACGAAGTGTTCGCACAATAAGGCTAACACGAATCCGTCAGGAGGAGTGGCAGGGAGAGCTCTTGCTTCACAATTCGAGTTGGATTTCACTCTCATCGCATGCATGGTGTCATCAATTATGGGTTACATGTGGTACCTGGATAGTGGAGCCTCATTCCATATGATCGAAAATAAAGAGTTCTTCAACGACTTGGAGGAGAAGGACCCCTAGATGCACATCGAGATGGGAGATGATGGGAGGTATAGCATTACCGAAATTGGTATTTTTACCTTTAAAAAGGATTTTGGTTCTCCTCTCACATTAAAATATGTCATGTATGTTCCTGGTTTGAATAAGAACTTAGTTTCAGTTGCTATGTTGGAATACCATGGCTACAATGTGATATTTAGCAAAGGAAAGGCGTTTCTTTGTCACATAGCCACGGTACAAGTAAATAAGATCGGGGTTCGAGTAAAGAACCTATACAAATTGGATGTAGAATATTGTGTTGCCTTGAGCACAAAAGTAGAGAAGGTGGAGAACTAAGACATTGACAAGTTATGGCATAGAATATTGGGCCATCTACACCATGGAGCTTTGAAGATCATGCATCAGATTTCTATAGGACTTCCCAAGGGTGCACTTGAGAAAAGTGATACATGCAAATGGTGTACATTGAGGAAGTACAACAAGGCCATCTTTCATGATAAGGACAGTTGAGACAAAGCAATCCTTCAAAGAGTTCACTCATATGATTGTGGACCATTCTCGACAACTTCCACGACCAAGCACATGTATTATGTGATTTTTTTTTTTATGATTTTTCACGCAAGTTTTGGATATTATTCATGCAGAAGAAAGACCAAACGTTCTCAAAATTTTGTGAGTTAAAAGAACTTGTTGAAAAATACATAGGCAAGAAGGTGAAGGCGCTTAGGAGTGACAATGATGGAGAATATGTGTTGAATTAATTCAAGAAATTTTGTGCATCAGAAGGAATTTGACGAGAATTGATAACAACTCATAACCCATGACAGAATAGGTTGCAGAAAGAAATAACAAAAGCATTGTGGGAGATTCACATGTGATGTTCATGATCAGGGCCTATTATTGCACTTGTGGGCGGAAGCATGCAACATAACTGTGTATGTGCAGAAAAAGGTCCTCATCGGATTCTTGGGATGAGTACACCAGAATAAGTCTTTTCTGGTAAGAAGCTAGATGTAGCACCCTTATAATTTTTGGTTCATCATTTTACTATCATGTTAACAAGGATGCATGGAAAATATAGAACCAACAACTGAGTTGGGCATATTTTTGGGGTACACTGATACACCTCACAATTATTAAGTGTACCTTCCATCTCACAAGATGAAAGTGGTTCGTAGAGATGTGAAATTCGATGAAGGAAATGCCATGTGAATTTCCCTTGAGAGGGAGCTTCAAATGAATGCATATGAGGAGCTCTTAGCTCCAAAAGAAGAACCTAAAGATGTGGAGCAGCCACAAGCAAAGGAGCAGTGGAAGCACCCACTCATGCAAATACATATAGAGATGAAAGGAAGCACACTAGATAGGCTAACAGGTTGATGCATGATGCTAGAGAGACTATGGGGGCACCCACATCACAACATAGGCAGAGAAGGTCCCCAGATCGGTACATTGAATACATGGATCTTATGAGTGAGAGTGTATAGACTGAGCCATCCTCATTCTCATAATAAGTTCAACAAACAATATGGGTTGATGCCATGGTAGAGGAGTATGACTCCACTATTAGAAATAATGCATGGGAAGTTGTCCCAAGATCGAAGGACAAGTCGGTTGTAGGATCCAACTGGATCTGCAAGGTGAAGCAAGAAATATATGGGAGTGTGGAGAAACACAAGGCCATATTTTTGGCCAAGGGGTTCTCTCAGGTAGAGGAAATATATTATGAGGAGACCTTTGCTCCAGTAGCAAGGTACTCCTCAATCAAATCTATTCTTGCACTTTCAAAAGAGATGCTATAGAAAATACATCACATGAATATAAGGACAACTTTCCTCAACAAAGTGATTTAGGAAGAGGTGTACATAGAGAATCCGGAAGGATTTGAGACCTTCGACAGAGAGTCGCATGTGTGCAGACTCAAACGAATGCCATATGGATCGAAACATGCACCATGTGCTTGGTACATCGGGATCGACAACTATTTCACTGGGTTTGACTTCACCAAAAGTGAAGTAGATGGAAACCTTTATGATATTGTGGTTGAAGGTGAATTATTGATTATAGTATTATAAGTCGATGATTTAATTGTATCTAGTGATGAGAAGCTGATAAAATATTGCAAAGAGGAACTTGCAAGATAATTTGAGATGAAGGACATGGGGCTCTTACATTATTTCCTTAGTTTGAAAATTTGGCAAAGAGATGGGGGACTATTTGTCTCTCAGGGAAAGTATGCCAACGAGATACTAAAGAAATTTCACATGGAGAGTAACAAACCCATGGAGACTCATCTAGTAGGGAATTGGAGGAAGGAAGATGATACTTCAAATGAAGTGGTAGAAGCTACCATTTACAGGAAGCTTGTGGGTTAACTTATGTACTTGGTGAACACATAACCAGACATGTGTTATGCGGTTGACTAGCTTAGTCAAGCATTGGTTAAGTCAACCAAGCTCTATTGGAAGGAAACCAAACAAACATGTGTTGAGATACCTCATAGCCACCACTAAGTTTGGTCTTTGGTACAAAAGGACAAAAGAAGTGAAGCTAAAAGGCTTGACAGATTCAGATTGGGTAGGGAGTCCATCTGATAGGAAAAGAAAATTAGGGGGCATCTTCAGTATTGGTTCAACAATAGTTTCCTCGTACAACATGAAGCAAAGATCAATTGCACTTAGTTTAGCATAAGAAGAGTACATGGCCATTTCATCAAGCAGAATGTGAGGCTATCTAGATTAGGAAGATAATTTTTGGGTTGTTTGGTCAACATATGGATCCTACAGTGATTTACAGTGACAACCAGAGTTGCATCAAACTCTCGGTTAATCCGGTTTTTCATGATAGGTCCAAGCATATCAACATCTGGTATCACCATATCACAGATTGTGTGTAGAGGAAGATTATGTTGTTAAAGTACATTCCTATAGAGGAGCAGGATGCAAACATCTTGACGAAGGAGCTATCGAGAGGAAAATTCGAGTTCCACAGAGGCAGGATCAGGGTATTAGATAATCCATTTCTTGTTGAGAGGGAGTGTTGAAAATGGAAACAAGAAAAAATTCTAATTTAATTTTCCCCTTGATTAAATTAGAATAAAATTGTAATTCCACATCACATGACGACTTGTACGAGTTAAATAAGTTAAGATGACCTAGTTGGTTTAGCTAATTCGAGATTAGGGTCAAACTAGAGGCATGTAGAGAATATACTACATTATAGGAGCCCCGATTGAGTTTATTTTGAGTTGTAATTAATGAACTCAATTTATCTGAGTTAAAATCGGTTTAACTAGTTTTAACTAATGGAGGAACTAGTAAGAGTCAAAGTGTGGAACTTGAACTTGAATGATCCAGAATTATGCAGGAACACAATAAAATAAAAAAATACACATAAAAGCAGAGTTACAGCAGAAATAAGACTTCATTTCATTAATATCACATAACTTAAACTAGCTAGGGCGCTGGTAGCTTATCTCTGAGGAGAGATGTGGCACCTAACGACCTCTGAACTGTGTTACAATGAGGCGCGAAGGCCTATTTATTATTGAGAACCAATGGAAAACCCTAAACATCCAAAAACCTAACCATAGGAGATGAAACACCAAACTATGGGCCTCATTGGGGTAAATTGGTATATCAATTTCCCAGGGTCGTAACTTTGGCATACGATCTTTATTTGATGCACCTGATACCTCATTAGAAAGATCTATCCGAGGAATACACTGCTAATAGTGAATATTAAGTCTTTGTATCATATTGGCCGAAACACCTTTTCCCAAAAAACATCATTTAGGGCCTCAAAACAGCTTCGGAAGTTCAAGACTCGAAAAACTGCCAAAAATAGTAAATTGTGATACAATTAAGGGAATTGAAAAGCAGAAAGAAACAATGGTGGGGGTCCAAGTGGAATAGGTGGGTAGCCGCCAATATCCACTTGGATCATTGAACCACATACAATGATGAATCAAATAACTGATAATGCACTCATAATAACTCATGCATGTTAGTTCTGAGAAAGACCCAGTTGAGATTGGAGTTCAAGGGCAGTGTACTATCAGTTGTATAATCATCCAAATTTTACAGGTGGTGCATGCAATCAGAGGAAGGCCCATAATGGACTGTGTAGTATCGATTGGGAATTTCCATAATTAATAGGGCCTAATTATCCAAGGAAACAACACAAGGAAATAGGGATCCTAGAGGGTAGAAAATTGGTTAAGTATTGAACTATGCTTGTTTAGGAATCAGTGAGACGGATATAGATAGTGCAAAGGTTTCTCGGCTTGGAGAAAATCATTGTAATCTTCTCATATTTTCTGACTTATGCAATATACATATACTAGGATTTTTAGCTGAGGCTTTCCCCATGAAATCTTTGTGTTGTGCGATTAAGATTATTTATCTTTCATGTTTTCTGATTTCAAGATCTAAATTGGTTTCCGCAATTAGTAGAGTAGATTCAAGTATAGTGTTTTATCATATTACAATAATCAATTGAATCTATGTAGATTTTCTACAATTTCTAATATATGACATGCCTTGATTTGGTTTTGAAAATGACATTTTTGAGATAGACTTCCACCTTTACTTCCTCCTTGTTTCCCTTTGAAGAACTTATTTTTCACCAACAATGCCAAATTTGTATTGTTAGGCTTTAAATTCTTGCACCTCTCTTCTTCCTGCATTAATATACATGTCATGTCCTCAAAGGTGGGAGCTTTCTCCCTTGTTGCAAGACCTGTAATAGACATCTGATAGTCCTCTGACATTCCATTTAAAGTGATTGTCACAAGATCAATATTATGTATTTATTCTCTTATATCTCCCAACTTATCTTTCATGTCTTTAATCCTTGAAACAAAGGCACTAATAAATTCATTTTATTCCTTTTTAATATACAAGATCTTACATATTAAGAAAATTACTCAATGTATTCATACAAATCCTTCGGTGTATTCCAGGTTTCATTATAGGTCTTACAAGTACGAATGTGAGGGATAATGTTATTTTAAAAAAACATCCTTAATAATACCTTTTCTTTTTTCTCTCACTTCTCCCAGTCCCGAACTGATGCAGTTGTCGTGCTTGCAACATGTTTTTCTTCTTCTCCCTTTGTAATGGTCCAAACGCCATAGCCTCCCAACAATGTTTGCAACTTGAATTTGCAGTTAAAATAGTTGGTGCCATCCAATTTATTGGCCTCATTTAGGTATGTCTCTGTGAGTGGATTACTCATTTTTCCAAAAAATCCAATCTCAACAACGCATAACTTCTTGCTCCACACTTCACGAGTACCTCCGGTAGCTCCACGAATCCTTGATCGACCGATCCATGGCTCCAACAATGACCAGGCTAGAGTTCCACGCTATGCTCAAATTAAATCTAGAGAAAGGCTCAACAACTTCAAACAAAAAACAAATGTATATTAACCAATTTATAAATTCCACAAAAATTGGATCTACGCACTCTTACCACAAACACAGTGCACAAGAGAAATTTTTTTCATTTGTTATGCACTTTTCCTTAGTAAAAGATGCACAAATATACTCACTTTTTCTTCGTAAAGGTTGTGTAATCCATGCACTTTACTTAATAGAACCTGCAAAAATCTGCTCACTCTTTCTTCATAAAAGTTGTGCAATCCTACCAAATCTGCACACTATACAATTGACTGAAGGTGAGTAGTTTAGCTCTGACATTTCCTTGCCTAACAAATCCCAACTCAACTCGCCTCCATTGGTCCACACCAAGATCCACTATGCTCCACGTACCACAGAATAATGACTCAATCCTCAAACAAACAATGCATCCTTCCAAAGAGATCATGCTGCTCCATGCATAAATATGGCAGATCTTGACTCCACCAATAGATCTTCACACTTGCACTCACTAACAAAGGAGGCTCCATGCTCACCAGTCTCTCTCAGCCATAAAGGCTCACCACGCCAGTATCAGCCACAAGGGCTCAACTCAACCCATATCTCTGATACCAACTCAAAAATATGGAAGACGAAATTTAGGAATGAACCATACAACTCACAAGTGAGTCGAGCTGCACCTAAAGGTCTCCCAAATAGCACTGCTAAATATTCATTGAATAAACAATAAAAATTACATATATTATAGGAGTCCATTTGGTTAAGGAGATCAAACTCCTAAATACACATAATTGAAAGGAAGGGGTTGGGTTGTAGCTCTTAGGTGAGTACTGCACCTGGAGACTACACTCAAACGGAGAGATCACTCTACATTCATGAATCAGAAAATACATCTTTAAGTACATCACAATAGACTCCTAAATTCTAGGAACAAATCCTAAACTAAGGAGATACGTTACAACTTATGTAACCTTTTCTCCATTAATACATAAATAATATAATTATTTCTAACTCATATAATCAAAACTACCTAACAAATCCATTCTCCATTATTTCCAAATAATTACACTCCTCATAAATTTTAGATAATTTATTACCAATATTGCAAACCCAAAAATATTACAAATGTATATGACACGTAATGGATCATTTCTTTAACAAAAAAGCATGTTACGGAAGTTAGGAAAGTTGTGAATAACAATATTCTCGATAGAGATAATAAAACTGAACTTAAAGCAGATATGGTGGCTCCTTTTTAAAAAGCATTCACATGGTCGCTCGATATATTTTAGGAGATTAACTAATTCTCTAGTGTATGCTTTATTTTTCAAAGGTTTTTATATTCTTATGTTCGTTATTTTATCATTTTGGTTTATCATTGTATATTTTATTTCATTATATATATGTTTTATTTTTCAAAAAGTTTTTATATGATTATTATGTTTTATATATTTTGTTTTTCATGTATATTTTTATTTAATTTTATAATAAATTGTTTTATTAATTTAATTTAATTTAATATTTTTTTTAATAAAATTTTAGTTATTTTTATATCTTAAAATTTGGTAATTTTATTATAATCAATTAGTTTTATGACTCAATCTAGTTTAGATTTATGTTAATAGATTTTTGGTTTCTGTGATTCATCAATAAATTATGAAGAAATCTTTCGGTAATAATCACATTATTATGAACAAAGTCAACTCGTTTTGGAACCAACCAGTGTGATTCATCATGAAGACTAGGTTTTAGATTTATGTTTTTTGAGGAAGGTTTTTTTTTTTTTTTCATTTACTAAAATGTTTTAGTATGTGTGTTTTAAGTAGTATTGTGTTCTTTGTTGAAAGTTTTCTTTCTTTTCTATCATTTGTATTGTCTTTTTTTGTTACATGTATTTTAATTTTTATTATTTATTGATTTTATATTAAAAATATTTTTTTATTTAAATTTAAAAAGAAATTATAATGTGATAAATAATTAAAAATAAAAATAAATTAAAATAATATAAGCAAATTTTATGAATGTTAATTTCTAGAATATTATAAATATAGATTTTTTCTTTTTTTTTAATATTATTAAAAAAGTAACTTTGTACGTAAAAAAGACACATTTCCTTAAAATATCTTATATACATCAACTTTAAATCTTAATTTCAAAATATTCTTCATAATATAAACATTTTTAACTTTTAATTATCTTAACTATGATCATTTTGAATTTTTTTCAAATATAAATAAAATATTATTTTTTAATTTATAAATTAATATTAATTTAAATAAACATAATAATTATCACAATAAATTTCAATTTATTTATCCAAATATTTTGCTGGAAAATTTCAAATATAAATAAAATATTATTTTTAATTTATAAATTAATATTAACTTAAATAAACTTAATAATAATCACAATTATTAATTTCAATTTATTTATTGATAAATAAATAAAATTTTTAATTTTTATTCATTCAATTATTTGTAGTTTATCCATATTAATAATTAATAAATTTATTCTTCATCAACACTCTTTAATTTTTCAATTGAGCAAACGAAAGCAAATTGAATGTAGAAACCATCAACCAGACTTCGGGAATCTTCATGGTTGTTTGTCAAGTCTAATCCAAGTCATAAAGCTAAAAGTCTTGGATAGGTAGAATTGAAGCACGATGAGTCACTGTCCGGTTTAATACATTTCTTTTTTCTTTAGGTGATTAGGTTTTTTTTGGGTTCAAAATGTATAACGTGTACGGAGTATGTTTATTTAATATTTTTATAAGGTTTATTAATCTATTATTTTAAATTATTATTATTTTTATTTAAATTATCATTTTTTATTTGGTTAAGAGTTTATCTTTTTTAAGTTAATGGTCCAAGTTATTTTAGGTGACATGGATTTAGTGATAGTTATTTTCTACTCAATTTAACATATTACAATGAAAAATCTTCAAATTTTTCAATCTTTTTTTACATATAATATTATGAACTTAATACCATAGACCATCCATACTAATAAAACATCATTGTTTACTTAACAAATTTGACTCTTTAATCAAATAAATTTACCCAAAAATTAATAATTCTCAAAAAATTAATACAATATTTAAATATTAAACTTTTGTAATCACAAATTCAATATTAAAATAGATATATATGACATATTAAATTATTATTATTATTATTTACTAGATAAAAATATTATTATTGTTATTATAAAAATCAAAATTATTTATAATTGCATGTGATGATGCTAGCATTACCATGAGACACATCCACCCCACATTATGTTATAAAAGACACGTGTTGACATTACAAAAAAAGGGTTATATAAGACCATCTTTGAAAATATGCTTTCTATATTTTAACCAAACAATCATGCCCAGCATATCCATCTATATTTTTGGCGTAACCTAACAATCATGCCCATCATATCCATCTATATTTTGGTGAGGTGTTGAAATCTCTCCATCCACAAATTTCATAATGAGATGTAATGCCCTAATTTTGTCTTTAAATAAATAAAATGTCCTTGATTTTTGGATGAAAGTCTATCGAGGCTTATTGCATGTAATAGACCAAATGAGAGCTTATTAGTGAAGACTCCATTATTTGTATTTTCTACCTGAGATACCTTATGATGTATAATGAAAATAAATTGATGAATTATTAATAAAAATAAAAACACAATGATTATTTATGAGGAAAGTTGCATGCATGATAGGTACTAAGTCAATGAACTTGTAAATAACTTATTGTAATGGGTTCAACTTCTTATTTATTAATTTCTTTGACTTAGTTTCATAGGTGATAAGAAATGTATTGAATTTATTTTAATAATTGGTTAGAAATTGTTGGATCTTATCACTTTCATATAAGTTAAATGGTGAGAAATATGTAACAAGCTCGAGCTATATTTTCATGTAATAAATATGCATTATAAAAGGAAAAAATAAAATTAAGGTCATGGCACACATATTCCAAGCTGAATGAGGGGAGAAACATTACATTGAGATCCACTTGTGGTTAATTATTTATTTATTAGCTATGGAAATTGGCATGGCAACAAGCAAAATGTAATAAATGGAAATTTAATATAATAAATAAAAGGAAAATTAGAGAGAAGGAAGATGAAGAGATAAGAATATGCATGCAAGGAAAATTGAAGAAAAAGGAAAAGACAAAAAATGGGTGGGAAACATTCTAGCATTCTCACTTGGACAAGGTGAAGAAAGAGAGAGAGCACTTGGGCACAAGGAAGACAAAAACATGAAAGAAAGGAAAGCAAGGGAGCGCAAAAATAATATTGGACAACAATAAGTAAGGGCATAAATCAAGTAAAGAAAGGGCATCCATCAAGAGGAATTTGTAGGTAATAGGTTGCATGCTTGATTATCTTGTTGGGATGTGAATGCATGGTTTATTGATCATGTTTGTTTTCACTCGCATGGGATTTTCCTGGATTGATAGTGATGTACAACCTTGCCTTTTCCATTTCTTGGATAGACATGGTAAGTGGGTTTTGATTATGATTGAGATTTGGATTGTCGTTGGGTTTGGAACTCGCTGAGGTGGTCTCAAGAAAATCCCAAGGGTTGAGGGTGGAGATGGTTTTCTCTGGAAAGCTCTTGACAGGTGGATGGAGATAGGAAAATTCCTCTACGTATGGTGAAAAATCCTCAGGCATCCAAATATATATTGGTTTTGGTGATTTCTGGACTTGTTTAAGTGAAATCACTATGACTTGAGGGTGGAGGTGGCTTAAATTTTGGATTCCCTGTTTGGTTAAGTTTGGTTTATCCCATGGGATCCCACATTCATGCTTGGAATATGGCATGGGGGTGATTGGGATGAAACAAAGACTTGGTTAAGTCCCAATATATGGTTGGGTGGTACGTGGAAGGCCTTGACTTGGTTTATACTATGCATATGTTATTATGTGTTATTTTTAATGAGATCAATTAGCACAAATTATAGTTTGATGTGCGATTTTATCACTAGCTTGACATGGCTCCATTATGGTTAAACACAAGTTACATGCATGGTATATTTCTCATTATATGATGTGCTATTGGTATTGATCTTGTTCATGGTTAACAGGGTCTTGGATAATTTATATGAATGCATGAGTTAACATGTGTTTGTTACAACTAGTAGGAGAGGGAAGTGAGCCTTCTTGATGATTCTCTGATGAAACTAATGAATAAGTGAACCTATATGCATTTGTGACCTATAAGTACTATGTTTACAAATTTTTGTGTAAATGAATATCATGTATTTGGAAAGATTGAGTAGGAACAGAGTGAAGGACAAAGAATGAAGACTCTTATAGGTGATTGAGAGAGTTATGGAAAGTTTTGAGTAGATATGGGTAGATGGCTTGTAGGCTAGCCCTAAAAATATAGAACAGAGTTTCTGGCTGCACTATCCTAACTGAGAAATCTCGGCTATAGTTGCATGGAGGATGGGTTGTGTGTGTGTGAATGGAGCCTTCTGGTCGTATGGACTGGCCTGCATGTGTGTGAAAGGTTTTTAAGTTAGGTTAAATGTGGTTCCAGTTTAGGGAAAAGGTCACTAGTGAGAATCCTTTGATATTTAGGTGATCGAGTGTCCCTAGATGATTGCAGTAAGTTGGTAGTAGAACCCACTTCCATGACTACACCTTGGATGATGGGTCATGCATAGTAAATCTCATCTCATGTTTACCTCGGTGAGATTGTAAAAGCAAGTAAATGTGGGGTGTGGTTTTACAGAGTGGTATCGTAGAAAGTTCACCACATTGGACCACAGGGTAAATGAAGATTGTTTTGTAGACCTATATGCCTGACATGTGTTTGGTCAATTTAGTGTGTCCTAAATTGCTGCATTTAATTTGTCAATCCGGGAATCGTAAGCTGATGAAGTGCGGCGCACTATATGTGCAAGATAACCCATTTCTTAACTTTTTGTCGTTTTTGGTTTTTCTAAGGTGAAATGGAAATTCTAAAATGAAAACAAGTTTGGTTATATTTGTTCAAGGAAGTGATATCCCCTATAATGATTTACCAACTTGAAACTTTTAAAAGCAAATTGAAAATTACAATGACAAGACTTGAAAGAAAGTAAAAGTGTACTGCTGAAATGAAAAGGTGCTGCTAATCTAATGAATCAAAACAGTAAACTAGTGAACATGAAAACCAAACTATTCTTGCCGCCAACTAAACACAAAAGAAACTATGCTTAAGGAAATTCAAAATTGCAACAAAATAAATCTAAATCAGATTACATCAATTTATCTTCTGACCCTTCATCATTAGTCCAGCTATGATTTTCGGAAGTAATCATAAACAACTTGAGTAACCGATATTTAATTTGCAGAAAGTAAACTAATACTAAACCATACACTCATGATTCAATCCCTCACCATCAGTCCAGCTGTGGCTTTCGGAGGTAACCGAAGATGTCATGCATGATTTAATATATCTAAATTTGCAGAAAAGAAACTAATATTAAACTACACATTTCATAATGCAATCCCTCACCATCAGTCCAGCTGTGGCTTTCGGAGGCAACTGAAGATGCTATGAGCAGCTTAACATATCTAAATTTGCAGAAAAGAAACTAATACTAAACTACACATTTCATAATGCAATCCCTCACCATCAGTCCAGCTGTGGCTTTCGGAGGCAACTGAAGATGCTATGAGCAGATTAGTATATCTAAATTTTAACTACTGAAGCGGATAAACAAAACTGAAATGTACAAAGCAATACTGAAGTTAAACAAAAGCTATGAAAAGCAAACTAGCAGCAGAACAATGTTAGTTTCATGTCATTAGTCAAAAAGCTTATGAAAATGCCTGGGCTGCCCATGTAAAACCTGAAAAACATAAACACTGATCAGTGATTAACAATCATAAAGCATGAAAGACAGAAATGAAATGGAAATTATGGAAGTATATAAACAGAAATGAAACAACTGCAAAGTATGAACATATGAATGGAATATGATACAATGATTTCTAAAGAAACAAATGAGAAATATACACTAATACACAAAACCTTAGCTGAGCAGGGGCCCTCTACACAGCCTTGGTAACGGTCCTCAAACACGAATTAAGTTGAAAAACAGAGTCTTCTCATATTAAAAAGCAGTTCATTACAGAATGGTAATGTTACGGCACAAGTGCAGCGTAATCACTACAGAGCAGACTAATTAAAAATAACAGAGACTATATTCACTGACAACGACTAACTTCATATGCGTATGCAAACGCAATATATATAACAACAAACTATAACTATTTCCTAATGTTCATGCTAGTGGAGAGCACATAGACCACTACGTCCACGGATATAGGAGCATGGCCGTGTTGGAAAGTAGATCTACGGGAGGTGGATGCTTGAATTCGACTCTAGAACCCTGTACAGATGTCGATTTAACCTCCGCAGGCTTAGAAACGGCCGTATGGATCTTTATGTGACACGAAACAGAGTCTGGCCGACATGAAACTCCATGGTTGACTTCCATGTGGACGCCTTTGACCGCGGCTTCTTTGGACGAGTTTGCTTGAACCAATAGGACACTAACCATGTCCACGTCATTCCTAGCCTGCCCATGTGGCTCGTTTCCCTTGTAGACACCTGTAGCATAGAGTTCCACAAAATAGCTGCGGAAAGTTGCAGCAGCTGCGGAAAGTGGCAAGATTCCGCAGCTGAATGAACAAAATCTAGATCAAATAGAAAACACAAAATATAATTAAAAACCATGTTAGATGCTCTTTTGCACATGATATTGACAATTTGGGAGGTTTAGGTGAGTGAAAAAGGTATGGAAAAATGTATGGAAAAGATGCAAATTTGGGACTCAACAACATGTATGTTTTTTAGTTATTTTATTTTTTTGGTGGCGCATTGGTCACCTATATGTTTATCATGGATGTGCATCAACTATTTATTGTTATTACTATTATGTCCATGTACATGATATGTTTTTGATATTATTATGTATCGTGCTAATGTGGATTGACTTGTGTTGATACAATAGCCTCACCAAAAGTAAGTTGAGGTAATGCTTTTGATTATGCCTTTTATTTTATCTAAAAATGATATGTTGTAGGAAAATAAAAGGCCAAGACATGAAGAGGAGAAAGGTGGATTACAATTCATATGACTCCCCTTACATACTAGAAGAGAAATTAGTGGGATGGGAGAAATCAGTTGAACAATAGGGAGAGGGTGAATCTCCTGACCTAGCAGATACATTGAGAAGTTTTAAGGCAAAGATAATAATTGGTAAATATGATAATGAGCGGTTGATTGAGGCCTAGAAAAGGCTTGCAAAAGATTAAGAAAAGAAAGCTGAGGTTAATGCAATTATCCTTCAAAGCCTTTCAGATTTACAGAAGCAGGGACATGTGGGGATTATTCATGGAGATAGATAGGAAGAATAGACTAATGCAATAAATGAAAGTAGGTCTCAAAAAGGGTACATGATGGACCAAGATGATACAATAAAGAGTGGTAGAATATTGGGTACACCTGAGAGGAGGGCTAGTATGCATGGATTTTATCCTAGCTCTTGTAACATACTAAACCCCTCAAGTATTATTAGAGGTATGAGGTAAAACATATTTATTTATTTATTTTCCCCTCTGAACTCTACTTAGGCTTCCAAAATTGTCATTAGAGCCTCATAACTAGATATTTTACTCTATGTGATTCTCTCTCTCTCTCTCTCTCTCTCTCTCTCTCTCTCTGTGTGTGTGTGTGTGTGTGTGTGTGTGTATATATATATATATATATATATATCGGGCCCTACCAAATGCAAGGCCTTCGATCTTCGCATCAACTGGATTCCTTTAAACATAACACCCTTATGCCTCTTGGGTGGGTCCATGCCACCCTGCTTACCCTTCCTAGTGGTTCTTAAGCACGTTCCTTGTTATCCATCGGTTTCTCCCTTTCGGGATTACAAGGATGGTGGGACTGCACAACCTTCTTCCCATTGGTCCACACCAATCCAACTAATGATCGTCACTGTAACCTCCCACGTCACCCCAACCTTGACTTCCTCGCACTTTTAGTACTACACCTCTCGATACGTCCGAGGTCGATCCATCAAGATGACCTGTCATGTGTGGAAATTTCCCCACCAATAGGATTTCAACCTTAGTGTAGGCCCTTTTGTGCACCCATCTTATGTCCCCGATTCTCCAATCCTGAATATATCCTAAGAGCAACCCTTTGTTGATCGCCGAGCTTCACCAGAGGGATTACATATGTGATGGGGTCACTCTCCAACCATGGAGAAATCAGGTTGAAGAACATCCCCATAAGGGCGTATCTACGTCATCCCACTAATCATCTCCATACCCCTTTCCTCGTCGCTCCTCTTGCACCTTCGGGCGGGGACTGTCAGGCTTACTTGGATGGTGGGCCTTTCCACACCATTCTTGTTGCACCAGGTGTACATGTAGGCCCTCCTAGCCAACCCCACCAACCCAAATCTAGCCAATGGCATACCAACCAAACAATTGTCATGTTCCTTGTCCTGTCCCGACTCCTTCTTACTCACATCATCCTTCATTTCTTTAGTTTGTAGCAGTGGGATGACATGTCGTGGGTCCACCTTCAACCAATCGCAATACCTATAGGATTGCGTGCAAGCCAACTCATCCCAACTGACATCATCTCGTTTGATCCCATCGATGCACAATACAATCCTTCGGGGAAGACCTTTCAGGTTTCTACCTTTGGGCCACGTCATCACTTCTTCATCCAATCAAATTAAAGGAAAATTAGGCTAAGCCAATGAAGAGTCTCTAGGATTAGGGTTTGGATCAGTGCAAGGATAAGGTTTCCCAAATTTTTGTTATAAATTTAAGGTTTTCCCTCCTACGTCACATCGATCTTGCTCTTAACTCTACCATGGCCTGGGTATGGAAACCTTGTCAACCTTTCAGTTATGATCCTGATCTAGGTTTCAACAGACATCATGAGATCTCACTTCAACTCCTCACTGATCACTTCTCACTAGTCATTCCAACTAGGGCTCTGCCACGAGGGTCTAGTAAACATATTTAATGGCATCATTGCTCAGCGGTGGTGATGACGAAAGTGGCTTGCAATATAATGCACCCCATGGTGCTACCCCTCTTGAGCTTGGACGAAGTCCTCTCCAACACATTCCTGGCCATCCAATATTCCCCGTATCGAAGTAGGGGATTTCATGGCATGCCAACGTAGGCACTCCTACAACCTAACTCTGTTGTGGGCATGTAATGAACTTTTGAAGGGATTCATATTTCCTGCCACGCGCTAAGTGTTCCAAACTCCAAAGTTGGCCTATAGTCAACTCTATGGCATTATGGATACTGACAAGTACTTAACCAGTAATGCTAGGAAGCTACCGAAAGACATCTAGGCTTCTCAAGATGCAAGGCTCACTAAGCCTGCAAGCTAGGGTTTCGACTATCCTTACACTTAAGGGAGAAAAACTCTTCCAGAATTGATGCTACACCCTATTTATAGATCCAAATACTTGTAGCTAGGGATATAAATCTTTCATATGTATACATAGACCCTGCTAGGAAGGCAGTCTCATATGTAATAATTTCATAATAACAAAAAATGTCTTTATTCCCAAGGTTTCCAAGTTTTTATTCTAGGTCCTTATGCATCCTTCCACTACCTATGGCAGTCATGGTGTCCTTAAGCTATTCACATATATACTATTAGCAACATTTTTATGTATTTCATATAGAATGGAATTCTAGTGTAGAGGTGTGGTATAATATTTTTTATCAAGTCTATCAATTTACATTCTATTTCATATTGTAGGTTATGGCGACATTAGCAAACACTTCACATAACAACTCTTTCTAGTCTAGAGGTGAACATTTGAGAAAATAATTTAACAACAACAATAGTTTCATAAATGCAACACACACATATATCTATGAATATTGTGATAACCATGAAAAACGTCTCCACACATAGGAGTAACCACATGCTCATTACATTAACAACACTATCACATTTCAAAAATATAGAACCATTTCAACCAAAAATTCATCATAAATTAATCAATGTGTAAACAAGCACAAATGGTTACTTATATTTAAATTTGCATGGAAATTGAGTCCGGGAAAAGGAGTCCCCACCCAACCATAAGTAGTTGCAACCAAGCTCCCTTGCAGCTGCCACCCCAAAGCCAAATTTCAGAGACTGATGGGCTTGCTTGTGGGATTTAAAAACACCAGCTGCCAAATGGAAAATGGAATCCAGAGGACCACCTTCCTCAATCCCACTAGTTGACTTCTTCCATATTATTCAACAAAGGGAGTCTATAGGTTCTTTCCTCACCCTTAGGGCATACACAATGATTCAATCCCTTCTAGGGATTCCATAATTCACTATAAAAATAATGTTGTAAGCATAGGTCTTCAATCAAGTTTTCCTTTCCTTCTACTTCAGGATTGTCCTCTTCCCAATCTTTCCAGGGCTCTAGAGTCTGCTATATCAGCTCACAACCTTTAGGGGACCCAAGCTGTTATAGGTCTCTAGATATTTCATCCCTACCCACAACTTCCAGGGACCCAGGATATCACAGGGTCCAGAGACTCTGTCTCCACCCATAACCTCCAGGGACCCAAGATGTTACAAGGCTTCCAGGGATCCTATCTCAACCTACAACCTCCAGGAAACCATAAAATATTACAGGGCTCCAAATATTGATAACTCAACCCACATCCTCTAGGGAACCTAGGGACCAATCCCCTTCTATTCTCTTCACTTCAAGTCTGCTCCCTCTATTTAACACTCTTTGTTTGGTGCCCCATCCATGCATTCTCCAACTCATCCTTCCTGTGCCAATAGTTTCTCTTCCTTCATTAGCGAATGAGAGAGTCCAATCCCCCTCTCATTTCCCATTCTTGTCCTCCATAAATTTCATGTCCTCTTTTCCTTGTGAAGGTTCCCAAGTGCATGGGATTGTGTACATTCTTTTGCAACTCATTCAATTGTTAAGAACCATTTCATTAAATTCATGCACTAAACAAATTGTAGTGGTTGTCCAACAATTTAGATTTTCTACATAATAAAACCTCAACATCCCAAGCAAGCAATCCTCCTCCTCAACTCTAGAATATGTGTCCCTTTGGCTTAGCCCTTTTTAAATATTTATATTTGTAAAAATATTTACTATGCATTCTATGAGAGAACCATGGGTGGGGCTGTCACATACCCCTCCCATTTGAGGGAACACCACCCTTAGTATTCTTTCAAGTTTCACCCATATGTAAAACAAAAACTAAAAAACAAGACATATTGTTTCATGGAGCTTTATATGCACCTATCTATAAAATATCTACAATTATATACACACTTTATTTTACAAGCAACATGAATGGATAATTAGCTTTCATGGCATCAACCATTTCCCACATGGCCTCCTCTTGCCCAAAGTGCTTCCACTACACCTTGACTTGCTCTACGGCTTGATTTTGGAGCATGAAACTACTCCTTTCTTGAATGCACAATGGCTCTGGCTAGAACTCTTCCTTTGGTTATTCTTGTATCATAGACCAATCAATCAAATGATTAGAATCATGTAGATATATTGTAAGAAAAGAGATAAGGAAAACATCATGAACTCTAACTCATGGAGGTAAAGATAGCTTATATGCCACTGGTCCAATCCTTTAAAGGATGTCAAAAGGCCCATAATACCATGGTGCCAACTTGGAAATTGTACCAATCTTTAGTGAACTCTTCCTGGGTTTAATTCTCAGGTAAAAATGTTCCCCAAATTGGAACTCTTTGTGCACCCTATGCTAATATGTGTAACTCTTATGCATATCCTATGACACTTTCAAATTATTTTTTATGATTTGATCTTGCTGATCGATTTCCTTGAGCATATCAGACCCAAAAAATACCCTATTAACTAGATCACTCAAACTAATAGGAGTGTTGCAAATCAAACCTACCATACAACACCTCAAATGGGCTCATATTTATGGATTCTTGGTATCCATTGTTGTATGAAAATTCCACAAGTGGAATATATTCTTCCCACTTCTTGGGATTATTCAGTACATACATCCTTAATGTTAATTTTACTAATGTTCTATATTGTTTCAATTACTTTAGCCCAATTCAATTCTTCAATTAGAAATATTTCAACAATAATTAACATTTCCAATCATCAACAATAATTGAATATAAAAAAATAAATGCAATAATAGTAAGATAAAATAAACACATCATCAAGAGACACTGATTTCATCAAAGACCAGGGAAAAAAACCCCACAAGGGGGAAAACCTTTGAAATTGTTCTTCTATTATATTGTCATAAAATGTTTAGCAGAGAGTAAAATGAGTGGCAAAAATATCTAGCAAAAATCAACCAAACAATATCCAAGACATGAGTCCATTAATAATACTGATCAAAGTAACATTCAAGTCTACGATCAATCGTTCATATTTTTCGGTCAACCATCTCTAGAAAACCTAAGTCTCAGATTCATGGAGCAAGTGTTAATGCATGTGACTGAAGTGTTCTTGACGAACATATAGCTTTGTGTGTGTGCAGTTACAACCACAAATTTCTTGTAACAACCCTGCGGCTGCGAACCAAAACCCTAATCCACATGTGCAAGCTTCAGAGCCTGCAATTTCAGACATGCACGAACCAAATTCTGTGAACTCACTTCAAACTTGTGCATACCAATCCAAAGAAGATAAAAGAAGAAGATGATTGATGATGATATCCAACTGAGGGTCACTTGACTTGTATTCATAGGATTCCAAGTGTATCCAATTTCCTAGGGCCGACCTTTCCTTTTGTGCACATGTCAGATTCACTTCAAAAATACACTTTACCTTCTCCAAATAAATTGCTTTTAAAGTCAAAATTAGTCCTCTCAAAGAGAGGAATATCGTCCCATGATTGGAATTGGTCACTAAGATACATGTCTTCAAGGATTCTATTATTCCTCTCTTTTTTCCCATCTGTTTGTGTATGGTATGCAGTACTAAATGATAATTATGTTCCCAGTCCTACAAAAAATTCCTTCCAGAACCTCGAAGTGAACCTAACATCTTTGTATGACACAATTTTCTTAGGGATACCATGTAGTCTCACCATCTCCTTTATGAATATCTGTGCTATGTCACTTGTAGAGTTAGTGTACTTGACTGCTATAAAATGAGTTACCTTGCTCAACTTCTCAACCACCACCATGATTGAATTATGCTACTTGGTGGTTCTAGGAAATCCAGTGATGAAATTCATATAAATTATCTCCGACTTCCATTCCAAAATGGGGATATGCTGCAAATCCGTCGAATTCTTTCACTCAACCTTTACTTGGTATTCTATGCACTTTTCCACAAAATCAGCCACTTCCTTTTTCAAATTTGGCTAGTAATAATACTTTTTAATGGCTGTAAGGGAATTTTGATATCCCAGATGGATTGAATAAGGGTTAACATGAAACTATTTCAGTATCAGTATTTTTATTTCATCATTGTTTGACATATAATTTCTATTTTTAAACATAACTAGGTAGTCCTCAGTGAGGTGATATTCGTCCTCACCGCCTTGCAACAATTTTCTTTCATTTGCTGATATTTTTCATCTTGTTGCCTAAAACTTTTTCCACTTTCTACCAGGTCCATTTTATAAAAAATTATAACTTCCAAGTGATTTAATTGCAATCTTCTACTCAGAGCATCAATAAGTCTATTATGTTTACCTTTTATATACCTAATTTCAAAGTCAAATTCACTGAGTGTATCCAACCGTCTTTCTTTACTAGCATTCATCTTGGTTTCCAAAACAAATAATTGAGCCCACTATGGTCCATCATGAGCATAATTGTTTTTCCAAGGAGGTAATTCCTCTACATTTTCAAAGCATGAATGATGGAAAACAATTCTTAAACATTAGTTATATAATTCACCTCATGTTCATTTAAATTTCTGGACTCATAGCATACTACCCGCCTTTCCTACATTAGGACTCCACAAAGCCCTTATTTAAAAGCATCTATGCACACCACAAAATCCTTGTCAGGATCTACAATTCTCAACACTGGTGCATTGATTAGAACTTCTTTCACTGATCAAATATTTATGCACATTGTGCAGTCCATTCAAATATTTTTCCTTTTTTCTCCAAATATATGATGGGATGGATTATCTTAGAGAATTTATGGTAAATCTCCTGTAATATCGTGCCAATCCCGTGAATGATCTAACCTCATCCACATTCTTTAGATTTTTCGACTCCATTATGGCCTTGATATTCTCTAGACCAACTGAGATTCCCTCCTTGGAGACAATATTCCCCAAATAATGTATCTATGATTGGAAGAAATCACACTTGCTGAGCTCTGCATAAAGCTTGTGCTCCCTTAATAAATTTAGCACTACATATAGATCCTTTCATGCTCTTCCTCTATCCTTGAGTACACTAATATGTCATCAAAAAACACAATGGGAAACATGTAGAAATATTAATGAAGCACATTGTTCATCAGACACATAATTATGGTACGGGAATTAGTAAGTTCAAAAGACACCACTACGAACTTGTAGTACCAATATCTTGTCCCAAAATAAATTTTATGAATGTCATCCTCCTTGATTCGTACTTGATGGTATCTTGACCTCAAGTCGATCTTGGAGAAAACTGTTGATCCCCTCAACTAATCAAAGAGATCCTCAATCCTTGTGATGCAGGAGCATTAGCTCAGAAAAATACCTTGTATTTTTTATTAAACCTAGGGGTCTCATGTTTTTAATTTCATGTAAATATTAATATTATTTTTGAGTGATTAATTATATTTTTAATTAATTATTTGTGAGAATTTGTAAATGTTTCCAAAAAACTGGAAACATGAGAGAAATTAGCCTTGAGATAATTTAGAATTAATGATGGAGTCTAAGTTAGAATTAGTTGCAAGGTTTTAGGGATAAAAATCTATCTTTTAGGGGTGTTGAGATATTTTGGGATTTGTTGAGATATTAAAGGGATTGAACTCAAATTAGATTATTTTGGAATTTGTATAAATTTATGAGTCTCAAAGGCAAATAGATTAGAAGTTTGAGAGGTGAAATTAGAGTGATTGAGAGCAGGTTTGAACAGCCAAGTCTATAAGCCTTTGGGAAAATTGTAAGGGCCATGAATGTTGAATATCTCGCCAGGAAGAAAAGTTTGTAAGTATTTTAATTATTAATATGATAAGTGTGTTTTAGAGCTTTATTGGTGGATTTAGAAATTGGGTGTTTAAATTTATGTAACTGGGAAATCGAATTTCCTAATACATCTGTTAGAAACATTTTAAGACCGAATTTATGAGTTAAAGAACTGTGTGAAGAAGAACCAAAGATAATTCTGATTTCGTGGTGAACTGGCAGAACTCTGTTTCTGTTAGATTGAATTCGGTTGGTTGTTGACCGCGTTATTAAGTTGAATGCAAATCTGGAAATTGAATGATGGAAAATTGATGTGGAATGTGTTAACTTTGTTAAATGTTAAACAACGTTTTAAATCTGGTTTGATAAGTTAAGTTCTGGCTTGAAATTGAATTATTGACACGTAGAACAGGGTAATGGAGCAGCGCTAGCTTAATCGAAGGTGTAACTGGATGGGCCATCGAATGAGGTGTTCGATCAAACAAGTTGAAAAATCGTAATGTGATAATGCAATGTTTAAATCCATGTGGGAACTGAAATTGGTGTCGATTGCGTTTATGGACAGATGTGAAAGAAGGCGTAGGGCGTTATTTTTAAACACTGTTTATTTATTGGAATTCAATTAAAACGATTTTAATTGTTGGGTTCCAGAGTTAAGTGAAGGAATCGATATGAACTCATGGCGAAATTGTGACAGTGTGCTGTGCATTTACAGGTTCGATTGACTAGTGCTATCACACGATTTGATTGCTTGTTGAGCACAAAGGTATGAATCATACCCATTTCCATACAGAACTGAATTAAATGAATAAAAAAAGCAGGAACTGGGAGTTATTGAATGAAATCGTAACTGAAGCGGAATCTTGAAGATCGAATATTGTTTCTTTTGTGAAATCGAAGTATTAAGGGGAATTGATAATGATTGAGTTTTCAAGAACGCAGTGTAAATTTTTGTCATTTGATATAATTAAATTAGTGTGGGCGCTATGAAAATTGTCGACTGAGTTTGGATATATTTCCCTATTAGAACAAGATTCTGATGGTAAGAAAACCTTTTCAGTGGATCTGCGCTCATGTTTCAGAGTAAGTGATCCAGTTGTGAAGTTTCAGACGTCGAGTCAGGGTTTGTAAGGCGGCATTTCACATGCTACACAAGAAATCTGTTGCTTCAGTGATCAAATGAGGCAGTTGGAGCTACTGCTGGGCTCGAAATAAAACTTGTCTGTGCTTATTATAGTGCTAGTGCGAATGCCAGAGGAATGGTAAGCACGTTTGTATTTACCGTAGCAGACTCTTATTACGTTGACTGAATTGGGCATAGATCGAGGGATGTGAAATTTTATTGTGGGCTAATGTTATTAAATATGTTCATAAAGTTTGAAGATTTTATGGAGCATGGTTATTAGCCAAATTGTAAAAGAAAGTGGAGCTTCCCCATATCAGAATTGGGTTAGAGCTAGATTTTTGGGATTAGATTGAAATTTGGGTTTAATGCATGGAAAAAGTGATTATTGGTTCATAACCATAAAGTGAAAATTGAAGGAGAAAGCTTCCAATATGAAATGGCTTAGTAAATTATGGTATAATGATTTGATTATTTAAAAAGAAGCTTCTGCACGTATTGTTGTAAATTGCCCAGATTGAAGTTTTGGTTGGAAGTTATTTGAGATGCATTTTGTATATGCATAGTTGTTGGAGAAGATTCTGGGTTTGCAGGGTTGCCCTGCATCACCTTGGCAATGGGTGCCTATTCTTGATGGTCACCTTATTTAACTTTCTGTAATCGATGAATAACCTAAGGGTTCCATATTTATTATTTACAAACAAAACATGTGATCCCCATGGAGACACACTTGATCTTATGTATCCCTTGTCAAGCATTTCTTTTAGCTGCAATTTCAGCTCAACCAACTTCAGGGTACTCATCCTATATAGTGCCTTGGATGATGGTGTTTCTCCATGCAATACCAAATCAATAGATAAATCTATCTCCATGAGGATGTGATCCATGAACCTCCACTAGGAATACATCTGCATACTACTGCAAAATAGGGTACTTCCATAGCAGCTCAAATTCTTCATCTTCCATTTCTCTGTTAGCTTTCTTGTTCTTAGAAACTTGTATTGCAAACAAGATGCATCCATTTTTGATGCTTTGTTTTTCTTTCATAACAGTGATCAATCGTATTGAAATGGGATTTTTCCTGCCTCGCAAAACCATTTTTTCTCCTTGCTCATCCAAGCATTCAATTTACTTTCCATAGAAATCTACCTTGGTCCAGTGTAAGTAAAACTAGTCCATACCCAACAAAATTCCATATGAACCCAATGGAAATACATTCAAGTGTGCCATTGTGGGCATGTCACTTAGCTAAAATGTACATGAGCTTACCCAAGGGCTGATATTCCTTTCTGTCCAATTTTCTAGCTCAACTAGCCATGGTTCTTCACGAAATTCCCTAACTAGGTTGCATTCATCAAAAAGCTCTGGGATGACATAATTATAATTAGACCTGGGTCAATTAAAATGGAAATAATTTTACTATGCAAATTACTTTCCATTTCAATGATGGATTCTTGGTGATCTTCCTTGTGGTTATCCACTTCTGCATAAATTCTTGGCATGCTCTGAGCTACCTCACACACCATGAAGGCCTCTTAAGCATTGTAAATATTTGGTCCAACATTTTGTTGATGTGGAAAATCCATTATTTTGTGGTTCTCAACATAAGTCCAACATCTTAGTGGCTCTCGACCTTCAAACATGGGCTGACCTGACGTTGGTTTCTGCACATTTTTCTTAACAACAACATTAGCTTTATACTAAAGTTGTCTTGCATGAGTTGATTTCTTACCTTCTCTCTTATCTGATATTTTATTGAGCCAAATATTCTTATTTCCAATGCTACTTTTGGATTTCCAATTACTCTTGATTTGTAGCAAAAATTTTCCTATTCACAGCAGTGTTTCAATTTTCAATGTTGAAATTTGCAACAAGAAGCAGAGAAATTAGCATCGAGAAAGGACAAAAATTGACCACATAACTGGTATAGGATTCTAGTCACACATGAGTAAGGAATTCAGTTACACACTAGCGCTAAATGTGGATGTCTAATTTATTTATCCCTTAAATAAATTGGAAAATCAAATTGTAATTTCATCTCATAACAACTTGTATCAGTTAACTAAGTCAGAAAGACTGAGTTAGCACACGAAATTTGAGTTGAGGGTAAAATGAGAGCCATGTAGAGTGATTCTATTATTTTGGGGGTCCAGTTGCAGTTAATTTTTTATTTTAGTGCATGTGTTATTAGTTAACTCAAATTAATTGAGTTAAAATTAGTTGAACTAGTTCTAATTGAGTGATGAGCTAGTGAGAGGTCTAGTGAATTAAATTATATTTAATTTACAAGTAGTGATGTATTAGATAAACGATGATTCACTATTATTAGCTGCATGCATGTCAATTAAGATGATGACCCAGTTGAGACTAAGGTTAAAGTCAAGTTAACTATCAGTTGTATTATTAGCGAATTGCCTGGGCGTAATTATAAAGTTAGAGGAAGGATAATGATGGATTGCACAGTGAAGGAAGGTTGATTATACTATTTAATAGGGATTAATTGTCTAGGGAATGTGTGAGCAAGGATGGGATAAGCAGGGGCTGAGAATTGGCTAAGTGTTGGGCAATTTTTCCTAAGAATTGCTAGTCAGTTTTGAGTAGGATCAGGGTGAGACGATTGGTAGAGTGGATGATTTTCTTTGTGTGAGAAAGAATTGTATTTTTTCATGATTCTTTGACTATGTACAATATATGATAGAGGGGTTTTGAGCAGGTGATTTCCCCAGATACATCTTGTGTTGTGTGATTGATAATTTCCTTTCTCTTACTTGCATGTGATTGAGCGATCGTGTCTTATATTCCACAAATATAGTATAAGGATTCAATATCTTGTTTTAGTACATTACATGATAAGATTGAATCCATTGGTATAGAGTTTCTATATAATTTATACATGGTATTAGAGTTGTGTTAGATATTTTATACATAGTATCAAAGCACTAGGAATCACAATAGTGGAGAAGAAATTGAGTTTGTCTTGAGTAGTTTCAAATTTGCAGATTTATTCTTCAAGATCCAGCAACAGATCAATATGTCTTTCAATGGTTTGAGACTCGAATTTGAACTCGAGGGAAATTTGAATTATATTGCATGGAAGGATAGGATGGAGGCAGTGTTGGAGGATAAGGTTGAATGAATTCATAGATTTTGATTTTCCCAATCTCCTAGCAGCAGATGCCCAACTTCTTGATGCATGGCAGAAGAAGGTAGAAAAGGTGAGAAGGATCTTGTTAGAGGAAGTTAGAGATCATATTGTCTCGAGTCTCCATGGGAAGGAGACTCCATATGCCATGTGGAAGGACTTGATAGATATGTTTCAGAACAACAACAACCAAAGGAAGTTGGCGCTGAAGTACAAGCTCAGAAATATCAAGAAGGATGAGGATGATACAGTACCAACATACATGGAGAAGTTCACTCAATGTAGATATGAGCTTGCAAGTATTGGTGTGACCATAGTCGATGATGACTTGGTGATCCTAGCACTTCTAGGCCTTCCCAAGAGCTGGCATAGTTTCCAGGACTCTGTGAATGGGAAGGAGAAGCTACCATACTCGGAGCGTTTGTGGTTAGACTTGGTAATATAAGAGATAAGGTGGAGCACCAGAGACAGGACCTCCAACACCAACAAAGAAGAAGATTTTACATTAGTTGGAAAAGGAAAGAAGGTTTTGGGAAATAAATCCCAAGGTGAAGAGGGCAAGAGAGACTTGTCCAATATTAGATGTTTTCACCGTCATGAGCATGGGCACTATGCTTCAAATTTTCCACAAAAGAAGGAAATCAAGAAGGAGCCTGTAGTTGCAGCAGGTGAAGAATTGGATTCATATTTCAAGCTTGATTTTACTGTCATTTCATGCATGACCAACACTGTAATGGGATGCATGTGGTATCTAGACAACGGTGCCTCGTTCCATATGACGAGGAATAGAGATCTCTTTAGTGACTTGGATGAGAAGGACCTACAACAAAACATGGATTTTGGAGATGACAGGAGTTATAACGCGATCGACATTGGTATAGTTACCTTTCATAGGGAGTCTAACTCCCCTCTCAGACTAGCAGGTGTTTTTTATGTTCCAGGCCTAAGGAAGAATCTTGTCTCCGTAGCGGTATTGGAAGACTATGGTTATGGGGTGATGTTTAGAAAAGGAAAATTTTTCCTTAAACACATAGCCACGGGATAGGTGAATCCTTGGTTCAAGATTCAAGAACCTGTATGTTCTTGAGGTTGAGGATGCATGCAAGGCTTTGAGGATCAAAGCATTGGTTAATGAATTGGTGGTTGAGAAAGAGAAATTATATCTCAACATGCAGCCTCAGAAGTAGTCTCAGAAGGTTTTGGAGAAGCCATAATTGGAGAAGCGGAGAGGAGACCGAGTGGAAGAGTCCACTCAAGCAGAGACCTCCAAGAGGGGGAATTTCGAGCCAGAAGGGAAAAGGGAGTACATGTAGCTATACCTCTAAGTGAGAGGTGCAGAGATGTGCATAATTAATTCTAAGAAGAAATTTGGGCACGATCCATTGAGATGGTGTCTCTCATGGATTGAACCTGACTATAAGGAGCCCATAGTACATCAGTAGCAGGAAGGATCAGTTATATTGATGCAGTCAGATATCAGGAAGACATAAATCATAGTGAAAAATGTTAGGTACTGGAGCGTAGATCAGAGTTGACAGCAGTGCAGAGTGCATGGATGTAGATGTCAGCATCAAAACAAAGATTCTAGTAGACATGTGCAGTAGCTAGCAGCAACCAGAAGACTTTGATGACATATCCATTATACTGATCAGTTGTTTGGAGGCTATTCAGTTTTAGGAGAGTAGCACATGAAAAAAACACTAGAGAAGTGTTGCATGCAAGAACATTCAAAAGGTACCAGATCGAGATAAACTAGTTCCTTTCTTGTTGAGAGGGAGCGTTGAAATTTGCAACAAAAAACAGTGAAATTGGCGTCTAGAAAGGAAAAAAATTGACCATATAACTGGGGTGGGATTCCAGTCACACATGAGTGATGAATTCAATTACACACTAGCACTAAATGTGGGTGTCTAATTTATTTATCCCTTAAATAAATTAGAAAATTAAATTGTAATTTCATCTCATAACAACTTGTATCAGTTAACTAAGTCAGAAAGACTAAGTTAACTCAAGAAATTCAAGAATTAGTTAGCTCAAGGAATTCAAGTTAAGGGTCAAAGGTGAGGCATGTAAAGTGATTCTATTATTTTGGGGGTCCAGTTGTAGTTAATGCATTAGTTTAGTGCATGTGTAATAAGTTAACTCAAAGTAATTGAGTTAAAATTAGTTTAACTAGTTCTAACTAAGTGATGAGCTAGTGAGAAGTCCAGTGAATTAAATTAGATTTAATTCACAAGCAGTGATATATCAGATAACTGATGATTCACTATTATTAGCTACATCCATGTCAATTATGATGAAGGCCCAGTTGACACAGAGGTTAAACGGAAGTTAACTATCAGTTGTATTATTAGCGAATTGCCAGGGCACAATTATAAAGTTAGAGGAAGGCTCATGATGGATTGCGTAGTTAAGGAACATTGATTATCCTATTTAATAGGGATTAATTGCCTAGGGATTGCGTGAGCAAGGTTGGGCTAAGCAGGGGCTAAGAATTGGCTAAGTATTGGTCAATTTTTCCCAAGAATTGCTATTCATTTTTGAGCAAGATCAGGGTGAGACGATCGGTAGAGTGCAGGAGTTTCTCTATGTGAGAAAGCATTGTATTGTTTCATGATTATTTTACTATGTAAAATATATGATAGATGGGTTTTGAGCAAGTTCATTCCCCATATACGTCTTGTGTTGTGTGATTAATAATTTCCTTTCTCTTACTTGCATGTGATTGAGCGATCATGTTTTATATTCCACAAATATGGTAGAAGGATTCGGTATCTTGTTTTAGTACATTACATGATCACATTGAATCCATTGGTATAGAGTTTATATATAATATCTACATGGTATCAGATTTGTGTTAGATATTTTCTACATTCAATGGAGTTCTTCAACTTAGGAGGTTCTAACAACTTGATTTTATCTCTGAATGGCATAAGCAACCCATTGATAAACCTTTTAATTTTAGCTCTCTCATTCCAAAGATATGGTACATACCTCAATAGTCATAGGACTTTGGTGTCTTTATTTTTCCTTTTTTATACTCTTTTATTTTTCGTTTTCTTATATTTGTAGGTTTTATATTCTCGATATATAAATAAGTCTTCGTTATAAAATTTTATTAAAATAAAAAATTTAAATTGAAAACCCTATTTTAATAATAATTTATATATTATAATATTATATAACCCTCTTTTTATTATATTAGGTTTTTCCTTTATATTTCCAATGTCTCTTTCTTGATTTAGGATTTAGGGTTTTAAATAAATTTTATTAAAATTAACTACATAATAAACTAATTAAACTATTAAAATATTGATAATTTGTATAAATAATAAATTGAAATTAAATTTTCAAAACTACTTTTTGAATTATAGGCTAGTCTTTAACGACTAGTTCTTCACGACTATTTCCGAGCAATGATGCATCCTCACTATTTATTCTGTTAGATCGATCTTCTTTTTTCACCTTGTCCTGAGGATGAACCACATTAGATGGTTCGAAACATCGACCAAATCCTAATGATGTGATTAATCCGAAAGACATTTATCTAAATTATGGATCACAAAATTCTTAGATCTAACATATTCCTCATCATATAATTGCCCCATATTGAGTTTATATAATTCCTTTGCCTTACTATCATAATAACATTTAGACAAGTAATGTTCTCTGAAGAGATTGTAAAACTTAATCCAGATCAATTATTTCTCAATAATGGCTCTAAATTCTTCAAATCCTACCACCATATATATGCTTTTTCCTTTAGTCTATAGGTTGCAATTCTAGCTTCATGTTTTCAGAATAGTCGTGTATTCTGAAAAAATTATTCATACCCAATAGCCAAGCTTCTACATCCTTTGTATTCTTCATATCCCCATCAAATGTGGGTGGCTTAACTTTCTTAAATTCTTCAGACATGCAATAATTTCCCTTGATTTCTGGATGATGGTAATGATAATGGTGAGAGCAGTGGTGGTTCCTCCTGGTAGCATAACTAGATGGTCTGCTAAAATGATGCACTTGTGTGCTAGATCCTCCTCATACGGTGCTCAACGATACATCTTCTGACACTATTTCCTTGCTTCTCAGCCTGTTCCTTTTCTTGGACTTACTACCATATGCTCCATTGGTGTTCTATTCTAACTCTTTGTGGCTCTTCCTATATCTATCACTGCCCCTCATCTCAGAATGCCTCTGCCTTTGCCAATCTAAGAGACTTTGCAAGATAACTACATTAATCTCAAATTTCCTTTCCTAAGCTCTTACCATCTTGTCATTATCATCCTTGAAGCTTCTCACTTTAGCCCTTAATTTTCTTAGAGTATCCAACCAATATGGAGAGTGATTCTCTCCCCCTTATTTCACTAATATTTCCCCTTCATTAAATTTGACCCATTCACTTCCATGTTGTGATTAATCAAAGCTGTACTCAATCATTCCAGTCACCATTTTTTTATTTTACTCTGTCTTATGATGCTTTTGATCCGCTGTCAACTACACACACTGTTATATTTTCATGTAATTTCCAATTAAACATCATATTAATCACAAACCTTGCATTCATGGAGATGTCATGGAGAACCATGTTATGATAGAACAATAATGTTAGCATACTAACCATATTTAATAATTTATATGCATTAATCACACAATATGTAATTTCATCAACAATCAAGAAGACAAATTGTGTACATCTCTGCAGAAAAATAGTCCCTATTAGTGCATAAGTAGTGATTATTAATTGCACATTCAAGTTTACAATCCCAGCTCAATAGGGTATTGTTGGCTCATAGCTCGCAGAGTCAATACACCCATTAGAACTGCAATTAATTAGTTATACTGATGTTTAACACCTAAATAATTTATTGGTTAGCCTTCTAAAGATAATTAATTGCTCATGATATAGCCGATCCAGTCCAAGTGTTCAACTTGGATGCTATGATACAACTTTTAACATACCCAACCCTTCAAATAATGTTATAGGTATTGGGTAAAACAATTTTTTTCCCTCCAAACTCTACTTAGGCTTCCCAAATCGCATAAGAGCCTCACAAATAGGGATTTTACTTTGTTTTCTAATATATATATATATATATATATATATATATATATATATATATATATGAAAGGAATTCTCTCTCCACATCAACTTGACGCCTTGAAACATAACACTCTTATTACCCTCTCCTAGCGATTCAGAAGCATGTTCCTTGTTATCCACTAGGTTCTCCCTTCCGAGCTTACAAGTATGGTGGAACCGCACAACCTTCTTCCCATTGGCCCATACCAATATAAATGTTGATCTTCGTCGTAACCTCCCACATCACCCCGACCTTGACTTCCCGGTACTTTCCTTACTGCACCTTTAGATAAGTTCGGGGTCAATCTGTCAGGATGACTTGTCATGTGGGGCCATTTCTCTACTAATAGGCTGTCCACCTTAATGTAGGCCCTACCACACACCCATATTACGTTGACCCACTTCTCCAATTCTTGTGATTACCTAAGAGTGACCCTTTGTCAGCCACTAGGGTTCACCACTGGGCTTACATGTGTGATGGGGCTACTCCCCAACCAATGGAGAAGCAATAGATATGATGAAACTCTCCATGAGGGAATACTTACGTCATCCTGCTAATCACCTCCCAACCCCTTTTTTTGTCACTCCCCTTGCACCTCTAGGTGGGTACTATCAGGCTTACTTGGATGGTGGGCCTTTCCACACCAATCTTGTTGTGTCTGGTGTACATGTAGGCCCTCCTAGTTGACCCCACCAACTAAACTCTAGCTAATGGCAAAAAAACCAGGCACACATAATACCACTTGTATTATACTGACAACTTATTACTCGTATCATCCTTTGTTCCTACAGTTTGTAGGAGTGGGCTGACATTTTGTGGGTCCACATCTGACAAATCATAATACCACTGGGCTTGGGTGCTAGCGAGGTCATCCAAGTTGATCCCATCAATGAAAAATACAATTATTTGGGGAATAAATTTCATGTTTATACCTTTTGGGAACATCATCGCTTATTCATTAAATCGTGTTAAAAAGGAAAATTAGGCTACACCAATGAAGTGTCTCCACAGCTATGGTTTCGATCGATGCAAGGATAAGGTTTTCCAGATTTTCATTATAAATTTAAGGCTTTCCCTCCTATACTGTATCAAGCTTTCTCTTGGCTCTACCATGGCTCGACCATGGAAACCCTGTCAACCTTTCAGTTAGGAGCCCGATATGGATTTCAACTGGCATCATGATAACTCATTTCAACTCCTCACCGATCGCTTCTCACTGGTCATTTCGACTAGGTCTCTACCATAGGGGTTCAATAAACACAATGAATGACATTATTGCTCAATGGTGACTGTTAGTCATCAGTAATTTTTACTATTTGTAGATGACTATAGATTGGTTCTATATTTTTAAAAAAAAAATTCCCTGAATATTGTGAGTTTTAGAAATCCCGCTGCCTTCATTATCCTTATAGGAAATGTTTCACTATTCCATCAACCTTACCATTTCATGGTCACCCTACCACTCCTAAAAAATCCTTATGGGCTTGTGCCACTCATCTCCATCCTTTTTACCTACCTATGACCTCATTACTCTATTTTTCCCTTGCCCATAACTCCACTTTACATCTAGGGTTACCTATAAGCCTATTCCTTCCCATGTTCACCAGGTTCCTCAAGCATTGATGGTCTCAAAACTATCTCTGTAGGCTCTTTAAATAAATCAAGTACATTACATTTTGGATATTCAATACACCACTTTGTCAATACTCAGTTTTTACACTTGAAGACTCCCAAGTCAATTTTCAGTCAAAGACCAGGTCAAAGAATCCTCCCACTAGGTCAATTAGGTTTTCATATGTTCCAAGGTAAATCATTGATGTTTCAGACACTGTTTTTCTTGGTTAGAATTTGGTTCAGAGGAATTGGAATAATGAGACATGGTTACTCAAGAAAATATCTAAAGGTTTCCAAAGAAGAATACCTTATCAAATTCAAGTTCTGCAAAAGGTAAATGAGAACTTTGACACTTCTGCAGGAGTGTTAAATTGTCTATCAGCAGAAACTTGGTAAGGTAGGAGGTCTGCTCCTAAGGCAAGACAACTCATAAAAAGAGAAAGAGAACCACTTGGCCTTGATGAAAACTAGGATTTTGAGCTCAATAGACCAATTAGAATGCCAAACAGTAATAAATTACATAATTTCCATGGAGGAGGTACACCAAAAACCAAACATGAAGAGAAGTCTTTCAGAGATTATTGCTGGAATAGGGAAAAGGGTGAGGTGAACTAGACATAAATGAATGAACTTGAAAGGGCTATAGAGAACTTAGAAGACAACACTGATGATTGTCTTGAAACACTCCAAACATCCAAGGTTTTGGGAAAATGACCAAAGAAGGTGAAAAGCATGGTTTGAACTCCATGATGACAACAAAAGAAAGATTCTGAAGATGCCACTTTGATTAGATTCCATACTTTTCAAAAGGATTTTTTCATGCCGAAATGATCAAAATATGGTTTGAGCTCTATGGTTCAGGCAAAGGAGTGTTGTGAAGGTGTTGCCTTATGTTTGAGTCCCAAAGGTGTCAAGAGAAATTTGTCATGCCTCCATGACCAAAAGAAGAAGTCAAATTCATAATTTTATCAACCTACATACAAACAGTGAAAAAGGGTTTGTAAAAAGGTGAAAGGGTTAAGCTGAGTTTCATGGTGGGGATTACACATCAATTTGAAGAAACTGTTGTGTGATTGAATCACCAAGGTGTCAAAATGAACTTTTTATGCCTTAAGGAACTAAAAGAGAGTCTATTTTATCACTTAAGTCACTTGCAGAGCAAATAGTGTAAAATGTTAGTGAGAAAAGGTAAGAACGAACAGTTGAATATTGTGATGAAAAACACAGAAAGCTTTGAAGATACCACTGTATGTGCCCCTCCCAAAGTTTCCAGGGTGAATGTGTCATGCCTTAAGGAGTAAAAACAGGGTCAAACTCATCATTTCAGTCACCTGAAAATAAAGGGTGTTAAAGGACATAAATGAGACAAGGAAAGGTCAACCTCAATATTTTTAAGTCACATACAAACCAAAAAGGTCAGAGAGTTAGCAAAAAATCAAAGGAATATCAGTGAAAAGTGAAAAAGGCTTAAGAACATTAGGAAAGTGGGTTGCAAAGTTTAAATCAAATTCCTAAGTCTATAAAAGACCATTCTTCACCCCAAACAAATCTTTGTTGCCTTGCAAAAGAGTTAGAAGCACTCAGGAGTGAATAATTTCGAGTTTTCAAACAAAATTTCGGCTAAGTGTTGTGGCATTGCATGCTTAGGTTGGCGCTGCACCCCTAGAAACCGACACTGCGTGTTTAGTATTTTTTCCCCATATAAATTGCTAAGGCGCTGCGCCCTTGCCTGACACCCATAGAAAATTTTTCCCAGTGCTGCGCGCTTAGGTTTGGCATTGCGCGCCTGGGGCTGGTGCTGCGCCCTTGGCTAGGAGGGCCTTCTAAGCCCTATAAATGCTCAAGATAGCTCAAAATTGTTCCAGACTCCTGCCAAAGGACCTCCAAATAGATTAAAGGGTAAGTACAGCTCATCAAGCCTTTCTTCAAGCATTTGTGTTTATTTATAATTAAAGGAAATTGAAGACCTAAGAAGGAACCCCAGATTTGAACTTAAAAGCACTGTTTAAATAATCCTTCATCTGCCTACAAAGGGAAGTCAGTTATAAAAAGATAGATTTCATTGGTAGAGGTTGCCTATTCACCTAAGCTGTCCCTACACCCATCCCACTCATAACACTTAGCCCCTTACATTGCAAAAACATTGACATTACATGCCCTCTTTCCTATCAATTTTACATCAATGCAAGGAGTTTTCAACACATAATTTAAACAAGTAGTTGAGGTTGTCATTGGGTTTTTCCTCTCACTCAGCCTAATATACATATACCCTCAGTCATTCATCTCACTCACTTACAGAGATGCCTTTTCCATCACCATTCTGTTACCCTCTTCCATATCAGTTTCCATTTACAGTCTTAGGGTTTTTCAAAGGCAGAGTGGTCAAAATGTCAAAAAGAGAGGGTTATGGTAGTGAAGGAGAAGGCCAAATTCCAAGGATGAAAGGGCACAAAGGTGGAAAAATAACAGGTTTGAACCACTCAACACCATAGAGCTAATGGAATCTCCCTTAATTGTTTCCTGCTTCCGAAATGTAGGCTGCTATGATTTTTGTGAGAGGGTACAACAGGTGCAAAACCACCCTGAGCTAACTAGGCTCTTCATACTTAACTTGCATGAGAAAAAAGTTACACTTGCAGGGGTAAATTTTGAGTTGTCTTCAGATGCTACTACCAATGCCACTGGGATACCAAGTGTAGGGGATAAATGGTTCAAGCTAGCCAATCTTGACATGAGCTACTATGAGCCATATTTAAAACCTAGTTAAAAATATCACTGCAAATCCATCTTTCCTTTCTCACATTTGCTGGAGAGATATGCACATATGATGAAGATCATTATGAATTATTTTACATGTGAGGGAAGGTTCTCTCGGCTTTACTCCTATCACATTAGGCTGCTCATGCACTTTACTAGGGTTAGGATGCTGCGCCTACCCTATTACCTCTACAGAAGCATTGAAAAAATGTATTATATTGAAAAAAAGAGAGACTATCCTCAATAGATGCAAAGCCTATTTCACCACTCTCTTATTAAAATGGTTGTGATACATCAATTGTAGCAGAAGGGTATTCCATGGGATGTTTTCATTGCTCATGAGGTTTTCACCAATCCACAAGGCCAACAACAGCAAGATGTCTGTTCTTCCTCTCATCCTCCCATTCCTCCATCCACTCACATTCCCTTGCCTCATGATGACTAATCCACCTCACCATCCACACATATTCCTTCACCTCAGGACAACCCTCCTTCATCACCCTCTCACAATGCATCAGAAAATGAGGGAAATGACAATGAATAATCAAATGTCAATGAGGGAGAAGGAAATAATGAATCAAGTAATGAAGAAAGCAATAAAGATGACAGTGAGGTAAATAGAGATGAAACAAATAGCAGCGAGGATGAGGAAAATGAGGTTGATGTCAATGAGGCAAATATTAGTGAGGATGTAGAAGGTAGTAAGGAAATGAGCCATGATAGTAGTGGGTCAGAGAGCAGTGAAGAGCACAGTGAAACTCAAAGAAGTGAGGCACATATTTGTGGTGATAAGAGTAATGAAGAAGGTAGTGAAGCAAGAACAAATGAAGAAGAAAGAAATGCAGAAGGAAGTGAGGAAAAGATCCATGAAGAAAGCAGCAAGGAAAAGGGCAATGATATTAGTGAGGATGATGTCAGTGATAAAATAGAGAGCATTGAAGTAGAAGGCAGTGATGATGTTGGCACTAATGATGACAATGGGTCAAAAGGCCATGATAGCAATGGTGATACCAATGATGAAGGTAGCCATGAGAGCAGTGCTGATAAGAGCCATGAGGACAACGAGGATACCAATGATGATGTAAGTCATGATGGCAGCAAGACTGAAGACACTAAAATGATCAAAATTGAACCTTTTTATTTAACCTACGAAAGAGGAAATATGCATGTGTTTTCTTCCCTCAGGAGGCAAGGGGCCATGCCTTCTACATCAACTAAGAAGCTTGACAAAGGCAAAGAAAAAGTCATGGATGAAGAAGAAGAAGACCAACATGAGACTAAACAAGAATTTGAACTAATTCATGTTGATAGTGATGATGAAAATGAGGCAAGGATCTCAAACATGCTGCTCAAAAGCAAATATGCCCAGATCAAATATTTGCAAGCCAATCTAGGCAGGGCTAAGTATGTGATTCACTATTATGAGGTTGGAAACAAGCAGCTGGAGGAACAGAAGGAAATTTATGAGATCAGAGCTATCAGAGCTTAGAAAGAGGCTGAAAAATCCAAGCCTAATCTTGATGAAGCCATGGATAGATATGGGAAAACTGATGATGAGAAGAACAACTTCCTAGGAGGAGGCCAAGGGAAATTGGCTTAAAGAAGTCCTTAGCCAAGGAGAAAGAGCAAGAGGCAGCCTTGGCAGAGCAACTCACTTTAAGTGAGACGCTTGCCATGGAGATTGACTATGATCGAGAACCTTGGATTGAGAGGGAAAAAATACACTTGGAGGGTTAGTTGGAGAAGACCAAGAGGGACCTTGACCTCCAAAGAAGATGGCAAGGAATTATGCCTTCAGGAACAAGATAGGAAGGGCCAAGCTCAAAAGAGCCCTTGCAAAGATTCAAGCCCTCAAGGAGGAAAAAGGTAAATAAAACCTTGAAATCCTTGCTGATGCATCCCTACAGGTATCCCAAACATAATCAGCAAGGAAAATCCAAATTTTGGCATCTTTTTGTAAATTTTGCTTTCTGACTATTTTGGAGGGCCAAAGGCACAGCGCCACTGGTGCTGCGCTCTTTTTTGGGGCACTATTTTGAGGAATGGCTTACATTTTTGGAATCCTTAGGCCAAGGACATCATCCAAAAAACGTTTCAGATCATTTGGAGAAGAACTGGTACTCCAAAAGTGCCAAAAACACCTACAAAATCACCTTTCTACCCTATTTTCAGAGCTGGCGCTGCGCCCTGAGCAGTATTGGGAGAATGAGTTTTTGGGGAGGTAAATGAAGTCCAATCAGGAAAAAAAAAGGTAGTTTTAGAACGTAGACTTGACAATATTTCCAATGAGCTATCATGGAGCTCATTTGGACACCTAGAAGGCCTCCAACTCTTGGTCACAAAACAAGAAATTGTTTCGGTGTAGGAGTTGCGCCCTTGGACCTTGGCACTGCGTAGTTGCCTGCAAAGTAAAAAAAAGACACAAATTTATTGAAAAAAGATATTTTTGAGGACTTTTAAAGCAAATCACTCCTAGTTAGCTCAGAATTTATGTTTGATGTTATTTTGCATTTATTACATTAGATATTTTGTGCCTTGGGCCTTGCATGGTCTCTTTGGAAAAAAATGGAATTTATGATGTATTAATGAAATTTTTGAAACCCTAGTTAGGGTTTTGGTCTTCCTTGCTAGTTAAATACTGCATTGAGGCCTCATTGTACACACTGGTTGATTATTGAGAAGAATATCATAGACTTGAAGAATGAGGAGAAATTGGCTTTGGACTTTGTGGATGGCTTGATTTGCATGATAATTGAGCAAGCTCACTTGAAAGATTCATGAACATAGTTAATGGTGGTGTATTTCTTATTGAGTACTTGATTTCTTGTGTTATCATTTTATTTCATCTTTCTCATGCATTAGGATAGAAATTTTAGGCTAAGAAATGTTGTTTAGAGGCACCTTAGCTCTGTCTGCTCTCTATTGCTCATATGTTTTCCTCTGCTAGGTCAGATTAGAGAATTCTTAAATGCTCTCTAGTTCCACTTATGCTTGTTTATATTAAGAAATGATTTAATAGAGCCAATGTCAAAGTAGTTTATGGTTAGCCCTACTCTTTGATGTAACTTAAACATTGTTTTCATTGAGATATTTGATTTGAAGTATTGCTAATTATGGTTTAGTTGAAGAGGTCTATGGTTTGCCCTGCCCTTTTGTTCATATTAAATGGTTTCTTTGAAGGTATCTATAGTATGATTAAGGAATTTAGGAGTTCCCTTTCTTTGATCATTACTATATGTTTATCTTAGATGTCTTCTTTGCCTGAAGGTGAAATCACTAGAAGACTTACAAGTTTCTTGCCTTCTATGGTTCACTAGATTGTTGTCTTAATGTCTACTTGCTAAGGTTTGGTCAAAGAAGTTATTGGTATGCCCTGTCTTTGGTTATTTGTTTATGCATAGTGATATTGAAGGCTATTCGTGTTAAATTATTTGTTAAAGGATTCTTAACTGTCCTTTGCACCTATGTTCACAATTTAATGTTCACTTCACTCACATAAGCTTTTAGATCCATTTGGCTTTGTTAGACTTTCCCTGTGATATACCCTTGAACTATTGTTGTACTTCTCAAGAAATTTTAGAGACTCCATAGCCCAATGGTTTAGACCTCTCTCACTTTATCTATTCTGCATGAAAACCTACCCAACCAACCAAACAAACAAACAAACCCTAATCCTTATAACTAGCCTAAAATAAAAACCCTAAAATCAATCAAGTTACATCTAATACACATTGATAGAGAGAGCCCTCTCTGAGTCCAGGAATTTTAGGTCCTAGGGCTCTAGAGACTGGTTTGATGTTACCCCTGTACATTTGGTCTTGCCAATTTGAAAAATTAAGGGGACCGAGCATAATGGTGACCACAGTGGGAGTTATGAGTCAGTAATATCCTAATTACTCCTTAGAACTCAGAAAACCAAAAAATATCTTTATATTGGTATCCAATTGTTGATGGCAGACAACAACCGGCCTCAAAATAGTTGAAATCATCCACCTGGACACTCTAGAACTCTCAATAGACCTAAAGACTCCACTGGTAGAAGACTCTAGACTGGTTAAAGACATGCAATGATCCCTTTTCTCCGACTCATTGACAAAGATGATTCCAAGGATACAACAGAGGTATGCTCCAATGAATAGAGATCATATTCCTGGATTCCCCCCCAATATGCCTCAGATAAATTGGGACACAAACCTACCTATATTTCAAGATGAAAAGTCTGATGACCCCTTGTTAAATTTCATCAAATTTCATATACATACATGGAGGTTAAAAATTGAATGGCATGAGGACTGCCTCATGAAGATGTTCATGCTAACATTAGAAGGGAAGGCAAGGGAATGGTATAAGGGTCTAAAACCTTGTATTTTTTTTTCCTTAAAAGATCTTCACAAGGTATTTTATGAGCATTACAAAGAAAATTCTCCATCCTTATCATTGGCTGAAAATTGTTGTGATCAATCTCAGGATATCATACAATACCTTTTAGATATTGATGAAGATTTAGGAAATTTGCATCCTGAAGATATCTTAGCAACAATTCATGAATTTCATTCTCAAATAAACTGTCATAACAACCAAAAAGAGTTGGTTGAGGATGAAAACAATTAGGGAATGGAAGAAAACCTGCAGGATCTATTTGAAGGGACAAGTGATGATTCTTCATCTCTTTTATGTGAGGCTCAAGAAAACACTTAGCCTTATGACCAGCCTTCACAAGAAAAATAAAACCACTGTATTTCAATCCCAAGAAAATAAGAATCTATCGGCCATAAGCACTCTCCTTCTAATCCCAACTACCATAGGTCGGAAAATAGACTTATAGATCAACATATGGTGGAGCAATCTCCTGATCTAGTATGCATATTGGAGAACATTTCTCCTATGAATAAGCTACCTAAGTGTTAGGTCCCTATATTACTAGTATAGTCCCTTATTATTGTTAGTGTAACCCCCTTATTGTTATTATTGTACCCCTGTAACCCCCATATTTTTATTATTATGCCCTTAAATTATTATTGTTAGGTCGGCTAGGATTACATTATGGCCCCACTAGGATTACATTGTGGCCCTATGGACTCCTATATATAGAAAGAAGGTTTTGTATTTTGTATCATCTAAGAATTGTTCATTCATGTAATGTATTGGAGGTTTCCCCCTCGAAGTGGCTTATTTCTAAGGTGTTGATATCTCTTTTCTTCTATTTTTGGAGCTGGTTTCACAACATTTGGCATCAGAGCTTTGGATTCTAGGGTTTCGCTGCTCCAAACAGGTCATTGTGGAATTTTCGCTATAACTTTTTTCTACGAAGGTTCAGAAGCTAAACGTTTTAGAGTGTGAAGTTGAAATCTTGAGGAACATCGACGCAAAATTTCAGTGCTTGGTTTGCAATATTTTCGGAGATATGATCTATGGAAATTAGGGCTTTTTGTAGGCTCCTGAATTTCACTTAAAAAGGTCATCGAAGAATTTTCGCTATAACTTTTTCTACAAAGTCTCAGAAGCTGAAATTTTTAGAGTGTGAAGCTGAAATATTGAGGAACAACGTCGCAAAATTTCAGAGCTTGGTTCACAATATGTTCAGAGATATGATCTGTGGAAGTTAGGTCTTTTTGAGGCTCTCGAATTTCATCTCAAAGAGGTGATTGTGGGAAAATATTCATAAATCTCTCTCTGAGCATTGGATTGGAATTCTGTAAAAAGTCACTGGAATAAAACGGACTGTAGTTTCCTTTCTATAAATTTTAGATCTAAAGGAGAAAACAGTGACACGTGGCAAGTCGTACAAGTTCGCTCTACTGAACCAGTCCATAATTAGGTCATTGTGGGAGATTGGACATAAATTTGTCTTGAAGAATCCAAATCGAGTCAGACCTGTGGAATTTGAAAGAAGCTTCAGAGGAATACTACACAGCCGAATTTGAGATATTGAGGATCTACAAGTATATAGATAAGTCAATTTCAATATCGAGCTCCTCAAAAGCAAGTTAAAGGTGTGCATTTTTTTTTTTTTTTTTTTTTTTTTTGAATTTCATAAGTCTTGTTTGAAGAATCAAGTTGAATTGATTCCAAGGGAATATTGTAGAATAGATATCAGTATTGGATTCTAAAATGGCCCCTAAAAGTAATTCAACACCCATTAAGCCTTTAGAAGGCTCTATTATGACTCATGAAGATGAAGAACGACAACATGACATATCAAAATTACAAGAGCAAGTGCAACAAATTTCGCTCTCGCAAATAGAAACAAACAATGACATGGAAGTTTTGAAGAAAGGTGTGGAAAATAAGATGGATGGTTTGAAGAAAGACATGGAATCTAAGATGGATGGTTTGAAGAATGAAATGGAAGCTAATATGGATGGCATGGAAGCTGGCATGGAATCTAAGATGGATGACATGGAAGCTAAGATGGAAAACATGAATAATGATCTAAAAGCAGACATGGAAGGTTTGACAAAGTTGATACAAGAAATGTTTCCTAATGGTGAAAAGATAGTAGAGGAAATTCATGATGAGAACAAAATAAATGTTAATCGTGATTTCATAAACTCTAATGTTGGAGGGAAGAACCACCATATTCCAAAAATGGATATGAGGAAGTCTGATGGAGAGGATCCTGTAACATGGATACTACAGATGGAGCAATATTTTCATCTCAATAATGTGCAAAACACAAAAAAGGTACGCATTTAAACTTTACATTTAGAACATAATACATTTGTATGGTATCGATGGCTTTGCTCCCATAAAAAAATTGTCACTTTGTCAATTTTTATGGAGGAAATGATAGCACATTATGAGGATATAAAGAGCAACACTTTATTTAGCCAATTGATAAATCTCAAACAAAAATGTTCAGTGGGGGAGCACATTGAGGACTTCTAAAAATTGAATATAAGGGTAACTGATATTCCAGAGGAACATAGGTTTGATCTCTTCATAGGTACTTTAAAGGATAACATCCAACATGAAGTTCGCGTTTTGGAACCTGATTCATTGGAGAAGGCATTCAGGTTGGCAAGAAAAATTGAATGTAAAATTATGGTGACAAGGAAGCCTACCACTAACTTCTATAAAGATGGAAGTGTTGCTACTCCTAGATTTCCACAACCTACAAGGTTGACACCACAAAAATTGGAAGAAAAAAGAGCAAAAGGGCTCTGCTACAGTTGTGATAGCAAATACACTAAAGGTAATAAGTGTGCTGAGAAGAAATTATTTTACATAGATTGTGAAGAGGAAGAAGAAAATGAATAAGAATCTTCAAAAGAAGAGGATATACACTAGGAACCAGCCTTAGAAGAGGAAGAAATGAGTCCGACTATATCGTGTAATGCATTGGTAGGAATTACCACTCCTCAAACTCTCAAGATAGAAGGACATATCAAGAAGAAAAAGGTAATAGTGTTGATTGATTCAGGTAGTACCCATAATTTTATTCATTGTAAGGTAGCCAAGGAATTGAATTGCTTCCTATACCCATCACCAGAATGTCAATTGATGGTTGCAAAACTATAAATTTCTTTGGAAAATGCCATAATATCAAGCTAACCATGGGGGAATATGTATTGAATAGTCCAATGATTTTCATTCCTATGGGAGGTGCTAATGTTGTACTAGGAGTATAATGATTATAATCTTTGGGGACAGTAGCTTTTAATTTTCAAGAACGTTTCTTGAAATTTTTTTTAGAAGGAAAGGAAGTTGAATTACGGGGTATTGCAGGGAAGCTAGGAAAGATAACAAGCTATAATGTCATGAAAAAGCTTCTAAAGAAAGAGCAACGAGGCGAAATTACCCAATTATGCTCACTAGAAGTTCCAACATCAAAATCATCTATTTCTGCAGATCTCAAAAAAGTCTTGGACAATCATTCCAAGGTGTTTGAAACTCCCAAAGGACTCCCACCTATTCATGAACATGATCATGCTATTCAGTTGATTCCAGGAAGTGTTCCTCCAAACGTCAGGCCTTATAGATATCCTTATGTCCAAAAGAGCGAAATTGAACATATGATTACAAAAATGTTAGAGGCGGGTATAATTCAACCTAGTCAAAGTTATTTCTCTGCTCCTCTAATTGATGAATTATTGGATGAATTACATGGAGCAATTTATTTTACCAAGTTGGATCTTCATTTAGGATATCATCAAATTAGAATGAAGATTGAAGATATTCCAAAAACAACATTTCGAACTCATGAGGGTCATTATGAATTTTTGGTCATGCCTTTTGGCCTTACCAATGCACCTTCTGCATTTCAAGGGTTGATGAATTCCATTTTCAAACCCTTCCTTAGAAAATTTTTGCTAGTATTTTTTGATGATATACTAATCTACAGTAGGTCTTGGAAGGATCATGTTGAACATGTTGACAGGGTGCTCAAACTATTGCAGGAGAAACAACTATATGCAAAAACATCCAAATGTTTCTTTGGAGTACAAGAGGTGGAATATCTGGGTCATATTGTATCTCACGAGGGTGTTAAGGTAGACCCTAACAAAATTAAAGCCATTAAGGAATGGAAAGTCCCCACAACCATAAAGAAGTTGTGAGGATTTCTCAGGTTAACAGGGTATTATTGCAAGTTTGTTAAGAATAATGGGAGAATAGAAGCACCTCTAACAACATTATTGAAAAAAGATGCATTTTCATGGACTCCCGAAGCAACTAAGGCCTTTGAACATCTTAAAGAGGCAATGTTCCTAGCATCGGTCTTAGCTACGCAAGACTTCACAAAAACCTTTATTGTGGAATGTGATGCCTCAGGAAATGGAATTGGTGCTATTTTAATGCAAGAAGGAAAACCCATTGCTTTTGAAAGTCATCCAATCAAAGGAAAGTATTTACGGAAACCTATTTATGAGAAGGAAATGTTAGCAATACTGCATGCACTAAAGAAATGGCAACTTACCTAATGGGAAGACACTTCAAGGTAAAAAATGATCATGATAGTCTTAAACACTTTTTGGAACAAAGAATATCTTTAGAAGAGCAACAAAAATGGGTCACAAAGATGTTGGGTTATGACTTTGAAATAATCTACAAAAAAGGGAAGCTAAATGTTGTTGCAGATGCACTCTCAAGAAATAATGAAGAGGTGGAAGCATTGCTTTGTGCAATTTCTATTATCCAACCAGATTTGATAACCAAAGCAAGAGATGAATGGAAGAAGGAAGAAGAAGTGTGGACACTCATTCAAAAGTTGCAGCAAGATCCTAGTACATATGATACATTTATTTGGAAGAATGATTCATTATGGTACCGTAGATCACTTATATCTTTGTAAGAATTCCCAACTAAAACAAAATATTCTTTTGGAATTGCACACTTCTCCTTTAGGAGGACACTCAGGATTTTTAAAAACTTACCACAGGGTGAAGAAATATTTTTTTTGGGATGGCCTTAAATAAATATATTCAAAATTTTGTGGCGGAATGTTCATTTTTCTAGCAGAATAAATTTGAGACAATTAATACCCGAGTTTTCTACAACCTTTATCCATTCCAAGTCAACGTTGGGAGGAGATTTCAATGGATTTTATCACAGGTTTACCTAAGTCCAAAGGAAAGAGTGTCATCATGGTGGTAGTTGATAGAATTACCAAGTATGCACACTTTTGTGCATTATCTCATCCATTTAAAGCAAGTACAATTGCTACTACATTTATGGACACAATTAAAAAGCTACATGGAAACCCAAGGGTTATTGTGAGCGACAAAGATCCCAATTTTACTGAAATTTTTGGACGGAGTTATTTTCTTGTTTGGGTACTCAATTAGCTTATAGCTCATCTTATCATCCTCAATCCGATGGTCAAACTAATATAGTAAATAAATGTTTGGAAGGATATCTTCATTGTTTTGTATTCGATAAACAAACAAAATGGGTCAAGTGGTTACCTCTCGCTAAATGGTGGTATAACACTTCCTTCCATACTGTAGCAAAAATGAACCCATTTATGGTACTTCATGGATATCATTCACCATCCATCACATCATCTTTAAGAGAAAATTTGAAGGTTCAAGCAGTGGAAGATCACATCGAGCATCAACAAGAAGTTCTCCAACTCTTAAAGGATAACTTGAATTTGGCAAAAAATCGAATGAAACAACAGGCATATCAACATCATAGTGAGAGAAGTTTTTATGTAGGAGACTGGGTATTTTTATAGCTACAACCATAAAAACAAATGTCTCTTAAGCAAGCTAAGAAGGATAATAAATTATCGCCAAAGTACTATGGTCCTTACAAGGTGTTGCAAAAGATTAGTACTATGGCATACAAATTGGAGCTTCATGCTTCTTTATGAGTGCATCTAGTTTTCCATGTTTCATGCTTAAAGAAGGTTATAGGTGAAAATCTTCTAGTTCAAACAATATCGCTAAAACTTGATGAGGAAGGAAAAATAATATTTGAGCCTGAAGTGGTCACGGAAACAAGAACTCAACAACTATGAAATCGATCAATTTCAGAGTATCTCATCAAGTGGAGGAACTTACCCACTAAAGATTCTACATGGGAGGATGAGAATTTAATATGGAAGCACCCAGAGCTACTAAAGCGTTGAGGAAAACACTTTTTTGAAGGAGAGGGGCATGTTAGGTCCCTATATTACTAGTATAGTCCCTTATTGTTGTTAGTGTAACACCCTTATTGTTATTATTGTACCCATGTAACCCCCATATTGTTATTATCATGTCTTCGTTAAATTATTATTGTTAGGTCGACTAGGATTACATTGTGGCCCATGTATTCCTTACAGGAAAGGAGGTTTTTTAATTTGTATCATCCAAGAATTTTTCATTCATGTAATGTATTGGAGGTTTCCCCCTCGAAGTGGCTTATTTCTAAGGCGTTGATATCTCTTTCCTTCTATTTTTGGAGCTAGTTTCACAACACCAAGCATGATAAATATGATGGTGATTATGTTCTCCAAACTCAAGCCAACACTACAGAAAAATCAGTAACTATTTTATGGAACAAATACAGTCATTTTCAGCAGCTCAAAGATAGTTATCAGCAAATACAAATTAGCTATGAGAGTGAAGAATAAAGTGTAGAAAGTTTGGGAGAAAGGGAAGGGTCTTTACCTTTTGGTTATGCTTCATTTCAGTTCATAAAAGAAAACCCTAATACAATTGAAATCAAGAGTCTCTGGTATTTTTATTAACAATAGAGAATACATTTAGCCTTATGATCAGTCACAGAAGGAAGATAAACATCATAATTCTATCCAAAAAAAGAGAAAAACACCTCCTCTGTTAACTGAAGAATAAATTAATAAGATCCTAAACATACATCCAGCTTCCAAATTTTTATGCAAAGAAGATATGTCTGTTTGTTCTACTACTAACCTATCTACTAATGCATTTTCTCATACATAGACTATAGAATAGATTGATGTTGATGTTGGACTACCTTCTCAAGAGGACCTATTACCAGAGAATGTCCCTCCCAAAGGCCTACAAGCAGAATCCATTCCACTCAATTAAGGCACACCAGGGTTGCTTAAAGACAACAAAACAAAACATGACGAGGCTGCCAAATCAGATTATCATGAAAAAGAGGCTGAGGATGATTGTGCTTTCAAGAAATAGACTGAAGATGAGATTTTCAGAGTTAAGATTTGGGATATAGATGACCAACCAGTCATGAAAGGCCTAAAAGAAAAAAGTTTACATCATGCTTTTGTTGATCCTATAACATATTACATGAATGTCCTAATTGGCTCAAGTTTCCATACATGGATTCCTTACAAGAATAAAATACATTAGAAATTTCCACTACATATGATAACTTTGGTTATAAAGACACATGATCAAGGTATGTCGCTATTTCCTCTGAAAAACGGTCGAGTTGTTCACCCATTTTCATTGTTTCTCAACTGGCTACACTGGCATTATTGCATCATTTAGGGAAGTAGAAATATCATTAGATTAGGATAGATAGGTATGCGAATAACCTCAGTGCTTTGGGCATATTTTAGTTTTTAGTTTCAAATTATTTTGACAAAAAGAAATAAACTCATAAAAGAAGTAAAAGAGGGCAGAAAAAAGAATAGGTACAACCCCATACCAAAAAAGAGTATTGCTGAAAGTGTGCAAGCTTGAATGCCACTACTTGAAGAAAAGAAAGTCTTATTCAGTCATCTAGCCTAATCATGATTGAACATGTTTTAAATTTTTGCTTATAGGTTAGTGCAAGAAGATTTTCCAAATCATTTAAGCTTGACTTGTCAATAGATTATATTAGGAAAAGATGCTGGTTCCCAAAGCTTAAATTTGAACTAAAGAGAAATGAGAGGGATGCATAACCAATTCTTAATCACGACCCTCAAGTTTCTAGTTTTCAGTTGTACAAAAATAATTTTTGTATGCAGCTTGTCCAAATGCCACAACCCATGGAAAATTAGATTGCTTAATCCTGGTTTGGTCATATTTTGAATTTCATGTCAGTAGGTTAGAGAATAAAGTCTGTCAAACAACTTAATATTGATAGATGAGTAGACTAGGTAGAGAATAAGAGAGTTCATTAGCCTAATCTAAAATCTTGGAAGTGATAAGGGTACAAGTAGATAGTTTTTTATGCTTTCTAAATAAAAGAATGTTAAGGGTTTTCCAGTCCAAGTGAACCCAAAGGAAGAAAAAATGTTAGGCAAAATAAGATGGGTAGGGAGAACTGATATTGAGGAAAAAATGTATTTTAATATTTTTGAGATCATAGCTTCAAGAGAACATCAACAAATGAAGGAAGAGGGATCTGCCAAGTACAAGTAAGGTACTGGTCTTCAAAACTCAGAGATCTGGACTTTGAGGTCCTGGACACCTCCTGAAAAGGAGCTGCCTTCCCCAAGTGGAGCCACTATTAGTCATCAGTAATTTTTACTATCTGTAGATGATGATAGATTGGTTCTAGATTTATAAAAACAAAATTCCCTAAATATTGTGAGTTTTAGAAATCTCACTGCCTTCATTATCCTTATAGGAAAATTTTCACTATTCTATCAACCTTGCCAATTCATGGTCACCCTGCCACTCCTAAAAACTCCTTATGGGCTTGTGCCACTCATCTCCATCCTTTTTTCCTACCTATGACCTCATTATTCTATTTTCCCTTACCCATAAATCCACTTTACATCCAGGTTTACCTATAAGCCTATTCCTTCCCATGTTCACTAGATTCCTCAAGCATTGACGGTCTCAAAACTATCTCTGTAGGCTCTTTAGATAAATCAAGTACATTGGATTTTGGATTTTCAATACACCACTTTGTCATTTCTCTGTTTTTACACTTGAAGACTCCAAGGAAATTTTCAGTCAAAGACCAGGTCAAAGAATCCTCCCACTAGGTCAATTAGGGTTTCATATGTTCCAAGGTAAATCATTGATGTTTCAGATATTATTTTTCTTGGTTAGAATTTGGTTAAGAGGTATTGAAATAACGAGACATGGTTACTCAAGAAAATATCTAAAGGTTTCCAAAGAAGACTACCTTATCAAATTCAAGTTCTGCAAAAGGTAAATGAGAACTTTGACACTTCTTCAGAAGTGTTAAATTGTCCATCAGCAGAAACTTGGTAAGGTAGGAGGTCTGCTCCTAAGTCAAGAAAAATCATAGCAAAAGAAAGAGAACCACTTGGCCTTGATGAAAACTAGGATTTTGAGCTTAATGGACCAAGTAGAATGCAAAATAGTAATAAATTATAGAATGACCATGGAGGAGGTACACCAAAAACCAAACATGAAGAGAATTCTTTCAGAGATTATTGATGAAATAGGGAAAAGGGTGAGGTGAACTGGACATAAATGAATGAACTTGAAAGGGCTATAGAGAACTTAGAAGACAACACTGATGATTGTCTTGAAACAATCCAAACATCCAAGGTTTTGGGAAAATGACCAAATAAGGTGAAAATTATGGTTTGAACTCCATGATGACAACAAAAGAAAGATTTTGAAGATTCCACTTTGATCAGATTCCATACTTGTCAAAAGGAGTTTGTCATGCCAAAATGATCAAAAGATGGTTTGAACTCTATGGTGTAGGAAAAGGAGTGTTGTGAAGGTGTTTCCTTATGTTTGAGTCCCAAAGGTGTCAAGAGTAATTTGTTATGCCTCCATGACCAACAGAAGAAGTCAAAATTCATCATTTTATCAACCTACATACAAACAGTGAAAAAGGGTCTGTAAAAAGGTGAAAGGGTTAAGCTGAGTTTCATGGTGGGGATTACACATCAATTTGAAGAAACTACTGTGTGGCTGAATCATCAAGGTGTCAAAATGAGCTTTTTATGCCTTAAGGAACTAAAAGAGAGTCTAGTTTATCACTTCAGTCACCTGCAGAGCAAACAATGTAAAAGGTTAGTGAGAAAAGGTAAGAAATACAAGTTGAATATTGTGATGAAAAACACAGAATTCTTTGAAGATACTACTATATGCAGCCCTCCCAAATTTGCCAATGTGAATGTGTCATGCCTCAAAGAGTAAAAGCAGGGTCAAACTCATCATTTCAGTCACCTACAAATAAAGGGTGTTCAAGGAAATAAATGAGACAAGGAAAGGTTAACCTCAATATTTTTAAGTCACTTTCAAACCAAAAAGGTCAGAGAGTTAGCAAAAAATCAAAGGAATATCAGGGAAAAGTGAAAAAGGCTTAAAAACATTAGGAAAGTGGGTTGCAAAGTTCAAATAAAATTCCTAAGTCTATAAAAGCCCACTCTCCACCCCAAAAAAATAATTGTTGCCTTGAAAAAGAGTTAGAAGCACTCAGGGATGAATAATTTCGAGTTTTCAAATCAAATTTCGGCTAAGTGTTGTGGCATTGCGTGCTGCACCCCTGGAAACCGACGCTGCGTGTTTATCGTTTTTTCCCCATACAAATTGCTAAGGTGCTATGCACCTGGAACATGACATTGTGTGCCTGACAAGGCACTGCACCCTTGATCGACACCCATAGAAAGTTTTTCCCGGTGCTGTACGCTTAGGTTTGGCGCTGCGTGCCTGGCATAGGCATTATGCCCTTGGCCAGGAGGGCCTTCTAAGCCCTACAAACACTCAAGACACCTAAAATTGTTCCAGACTCCTACCAAAGGAACTCCAAACAGATTAAAGGGTAAGTACAACTCATCAAGCCCTTCTTCAAGCACTTGGGGTGATTTATAATTAAAGGAATTTGAAGATCTAAGAAGGAACCCTAGATTTGAACTTAAAAGCACTGTTTAAATACTCATTCATTTGCTTGCAAAGGGAAGTCAGTTATAAAAAAATAAATTTCACTGGTAGACTTTTCCTATTCACCTAAGCTGTCCCTACACCCATAAAATTCATAACACTTAGCCCCTTACATTGCAAAAACATTGACATTACATGCCCTCTTTCCTATCAATTTTACATTAGTGCAAGGAGTTTTCAACACAGAGTTTAAACAAGCAATTGAGGTTGTCATTGGGTTTCGCCTCTCACTCAGCCTAATATACATAGACTCTCACTCATTCATCTCACTCACTTACATAGATGCCTTTTTCATCACCATTCCATTACCCTCTTCCATATCAGTTTCCATTTACAGTCTTAGGGATTTTCAATGGCAGCGTGGTCAAAATGTTAGAAAGAGAGGGCAGTGGTAGTGAAGGGGAAGGAAAAATGCCAAGGAGGCAGGGGCACCAAGGTGGAAAGATCAACAAGTTTGAACCAATCCAAACCATAGAGCTAATGGCATCTCCCTTAACTGTTTCCTGCTTCCAAAATGTAGGCTGCTATGATTTTTGTGAGAGGGTACAACAGGTGCAAAACCACCCTGAGATAACTAGGCTCTTCATACTTAACTTGCATAAGAAACAACTTAACCTTGTAGGGGTAAATTTTGAGATGTATTCAAATTCTATTGCCAATGCCACTGGGCTACCAAGTGTAGGGGAGAAATGGTTCAAGCAGACCAAACTTGACATGAGCTACTATGAGCCATATTTAAAACCTAGGTACAAAGATCACTGCAAATCCATCTTTCCTTTATCACATTTGTTGGAGAGATATGCACCTATGATGAAGATCATTATGAAGTATTTTAAATGTGAGGGAAGGTTCTCCTAGCTTTACTCCTATCACATTAGGCTGCTCATGCACTTTACTAGGGTTAGGATGCTGTGCCTACCCTATTATCTCTACAAAAGCATTGACAAAATGTCTTATATTGTACAAAAGAGAAACTATCCTCAGCAGATCCAAAGCCTCTTTCACCACTCTCTTATTAAAATGGTTGTGATGCATCAATTGTAGCAGAAGGTTATTCCATGGGAGGTTTTCATTGCTCATGAGGTGTTCACCAATCCACAAGGCCAACAACAGCAAGATGTCCCTTCTTCCTCTCATCCTCCCATTCCTCCATCCACTCACATTCACTCACCTCATGATGAATCATCCACCTCACCATCCACACATATTCCTTCACCTTAGGACAACCCTCCTTCATCATCCTCTCACAATGCATTAGATAATGAGAAAAATGACAATGAACAATCAAATTTCAATGAGGGAGAGGGAAATAATGAATCAAGCAATGAAGAAAGAAGAAAAGATGGTAGTGAGTTAAATAGAGATGAAACACATAGCAGTGAGGATGAGGAAAATGAGGTTGATGTCAATGAGGTAAATATCAGTGAGGATGTAGAAGGCAGCAAGGAAATGAGCCATGATAGTAGTGGGTCAGAAAGCAGTGAAGAGCACAGTGAAACTCACAGCAGTGAGGCACATAGCAGTGGTGATAAGAGAAATGAATAAGGCAGTGAAGGAGGAAACAGTGAAGCAAGAACAAATGAAGAAGAAAGCAATGTAGAACACAGTGAGGAAAAGAGCCATGAAGAAAGCAGCAAGGAAAAGGGCAATGATATCAGTGAGAATGATGCCAGTGATAAAATAGAGAGAATTGAAGAAGAAAACAATGATGATGTTGGCACTAATGATGACAGTGGGTCAAAAGGCCATGATAGTAATGATGATACCAATGATGAAGGCATCCATGAGAGCAGTGCTGATAAGAGCCATGAGGACAGTGAGGATACCAATGATGATGGAAATCATGATGGAATCAAGACTGAAGACAGTAAAATGATCAAAATTAAACCTTTTTCTTTAACCTACCAAAGAAGAGATAGGCATGTGTTTGCTGCCCTCAAGAGGCAAGGGGCCATGCCTTCTACATCAACTAAGCAGCGTGACAAAGGCAAAGAAAAAGTCATGGATGAAGAAGAAGAAGACTAGCATGAGACTGAACAAGAATTTGAACTCACTCATGTTGAAAGTGATGATGAAAATGAGGCAAGGATCTCAAACATGTTGCTCAGAAGAAAAGATGCCCAAATCAAAGATTTGCAAGCCAATCTAGGTAGGGCTAAGAATGTGATTCACTATTATGAGGTTGAATACAAGTAGGTGGAGGCACAAGGAAATTTATGAGATCAGAGATATCAGAGCTCAGAAAGAGGCTGCAAAATCCAAGGCTAAGCTAGATGAAGCCTTGGATAGATATGGGAACACTGATGATGAGAAGAAGACCTTCCTCGGAGGAGGCCAAGGAAAATTGGCTTAAAGAAGGCCTTAGCCAAGGAGAGAGAGCAAGAGGTAGCCTTGGCAGAGAAGCTCACTTCAAGTGAGCTGTTTTCCATGGAGATTGACTATGATCGAGAACCTTGGATTGAGAGGGAAAACATACACTTGGAGGGTCAGTTGGAGAAGACCAAGAGGGACCTTGACCTCCAAAAGAAGATGGAAAGGCATTATGCCTTCAGGAACAAGATTGCAAGGGCCAAGCTCAAAAGAGCCTTTGAAAATATTCAAGCCCTCAAGGAGGAAAAAGGTAAATAAAAACTTTAAATCCCTACTGATGCATCCCTACAGGCATCCCAAACATAATCAGCAAGGGAAATCCAAATTTTGGCATCTTTTTGTAAATTTTGGTATTTGATTGTTTTGGAGGGCCAAAGGCGCAACACCATAGGCGTTGCGCTCTTTTTTCGGGAAATATTTTGAGGAATGTCTTACATTTTTGGAGTCGTTAGGCCAAGGACATCATCCAAAAAACATTTCAGATCATTTGGAGCAGGGCTGGTACTCCAAAAGTGCGAAAAACACCTACAAAATCACCTTTCTTCCCTATTTTCAGAGCTGGCGCTGCGCCCTGAGAAATCTTGGGAGAATCAGTTTTTGGGGAGGTAAATGGAGTCCAATAAGAAAAATAAAGGTAGTTTTAGAAAGTATACTTGACAAGATTTCCAATGAGCTATCATGGAGCTCATTTGGACACCTGGAAGGCCTCCAAATCTTGGTCACAAAACAAGCAATTTTTCTGGTGCAGGCACTGCGCCCTTGGACCTTGGCGCTGCGCCTTTGCCTGCAAAGTCAACAAAAGACACAAATTTATTGAAAAAAGATATTTTTGAGGAATTTTAAGGCAAATCACTCCTAGTTAGCTCAAAATTTATGTTTGAAGTTATTTTTCATTTATTACATTAGATATTTTGTGCCTTGGACCTTGCATGGTCTCTTTGGACAAAAATGGCATTTATGATGTATTAATGACATTTTGGAAACCCTAGTTAGGGTTTTGGTCTTCCTTTCTAGTAAAATACTGCATTGAGGCCTCATTATACAGGTTGATTGATTATGGAGAAGAATATCATAGACTTGAAGATTGAGGAGAAATTAGCTTTGGAATTTGTGGATGGCTTGATTTGCAATATGATAATGGAGCAAGCTCACTTGAAGGATTCATGAACATAGTTAATGGTGATGTCTTTCTTATTGAGTACTTGATTTCTTGTGTTATCATTTTGTTTCATCTTTCTCATGTAGTAGGACAGAAATTTTAGGCTAAGAAATGTTGTTTAGAGGCACCTTAGCTCGATCTGCTCTCTATTGCTCATATGTTTTCCTATGCCAGGTCAGATTAGCGAATTCTTAAATTATCTCTAGTTCCACTTATGCTTGCTTATCTTAAGAAATGATTTAATGGAGCCAATGTCAAATTAGTTTATGGTTAGCCCTGCTCTTTGATGTAACTTAAACATTGTTTTTTTTGAGATATTTTCTTTGAAGTATTGCTAATTAGGGTTTAGCTGAAGAGGTATAAGGTTTGCCCTACCCTTTTTTTCATCTTAAATGGTTGCTTTGAAGGTCTCTATAGTATGATTAAGGAATTTAGGAGTTCCATTTATTTGATCATTACTATATGTTTATCTTAGATGTTTTCTTTTCCTGAAGGTGAAATCACTAGAAGACTTACAAGTTTCTTGCCTTTTATGGTTCACTGGATTGTTGTGTTAATGTCTACTTGATAGGGTTTGGTCAAAGAAATTATTGGTATTCCTTGTATTTGGTTATTTATTTATGCATAGTGATCTTGAAGGCTATTCTTGTTAAAGTATTTGTTAAAGGATTCTTAACTACCCTTTGCACCTAATATGTTCACAATTTAATGTCCACTTCACTCACATAAGCTTTTAGATCCATTTGGATTTGTTAGACTTGCCCTTCTTGACCTATTGTTGTACTTCTCAATACCTTTTAGAGAATCCATGGCCCAATGGTTTAAACCTATCTCACTCTATCTATTCTTCTTGACAACCTACCCAACCAACCAACCAAACAAACAAACCCTAATCATTATAACTAACCTAAAATAAATCAATTTACATATAATGCACATTTATAGAGAGAACCCTCTCTGAGTCCAGGCAGGCTAGGTCCTAGGGCTCGAAAGACTGGCTTGATGTTACCCCCGTACATTTGGTCTTGCCAATCTGAAAAATTACGGGGACCTAACAGTGACGATGAAAAAAGTGGCCTATTAACGCACCCCACAATTCTACCCCACCTGAGCTTGGGAGAAGGCCTATTCGACGAGTTTCTGGCCATACGATATTCCCCCGTATTGAAGCAGGGGATTTCACAGCATGTTGACGTAGGTGCTCTTGCAGCCACAATTTATTATGGCCCTACAACGAACTTCTAAAGGGATTCACCTCTCCTACCATGTGCCAAGGGTTCCAAACTCCAAAATTTGGCTACAGCCGACTATATGGTGCTATGCAAAACCAACCAGTATATAACTAGTAATGCTAGGAAGCTAGCGAAAGACATCCAAGCTACTCAAGATGCAAGGTTGACTAAGTATGCAAGCTATGGTTTTGACTATCCTTACACTTATGGGAGATCCACAAACTTGTGGCTAGGAAAATAACTGTTTGATATGTATATATAGACCCTACTAGGAAGGAGGTCTCATAGGTTATCATTTCATAATAAAAAAAACAGTCTCTATGCCAAAGGTTTCCAAGTTTATATTCCAGGTCCTTATGGATCCTTCCATTTCCCATGGTAGTTATGGTGTCCTTAATTTATTCATATAAATATTGTTAGCAACATTGTTATGTATTTCATACAGAACATAATTCCAATATAGAGGTGTGGAATAATATTTATTACCAATTATATCAATTTACATTCTGTTGCATATTGTAGGTTATGAAGACATTAGCAAACCTTCACAAAACACCTCTTTCTAGTCCAGAGGCACATGCTTGAGAAATTAATTTAAAAAAAAACAATAGATTCATAAATTAAACACATACACATATCTATGCATATAGTGATAACCATAAAAACCATCTCCACAAAGAGGAGTAACCATGTGCTTATTTCATCAACATCACTATCACAATCTAGAAATACAGAACCATTTCAACCAGAAATGCATCATAAATTAATTAATGTGTAAACAAGCACACATGGTTACTTATCTTTAAATTTTAAAGAAAACTGAGTCTAAGAAAAAGACTCTCCGTCCAACCATAGGAAGTTGTAGCCAATATCCCTTGCAGCTGCCAACCCCGAGCTAGATTCAAAATATTGAGAGGTTTGTTTATGGGATTTAAAAACGCTAGTTGCCAACTGAATCGAGAAATCCATAGGACCACCTTCCTCAATCCTACCATATAAATTCTTCCATATTATTCAAAACATATATTCCAGAGGTTCTTGCCTCACCCCGAGTGCATACATAAGGATTCACTCCCTTCCAAAAAGTCCATAATCCATTGTAACAATAATGCAGTAACCAAAGGTCTTCAATTAAGTCTTGCTTTTATTTTTCTTTAGGATTTTCCTCTTCCTATACTGTCCAAGGATCCATCGTCTACTATCTCAAACCACAACTTGCAGGTGACCCAATTTGTTATAGAGCTCTAGAGATTTCATCCCAACCCACAAACTCCAAGGACCCAAGCTATTACAGGGCTTTAGAGACTCTATCTCAAACCGTAGCCTCCAGGTACCCAATATGTTACAGGGCTCCAAGAATCCTATCTAAACCAATAGCCTCTAGGGAACACCAAGTTGTTATAGGGCCCTAGATATTAGTAGCTCAACCCACACCCTCTTGGGAACTTGAGGACTAAACCCCTTCTCTTCTCCTTACTTAAGGCCTGATCCCTTTGCTGAGCACTCTCCATTTGGTGCTATAGTTGTGCCTTCTCCAATTTATCCTCCACGTGCTAATAGTTTCTCTCCCTTCATGAACGAATGAGAGAGGCTGATCCCCCTCTGCATTCATAGTCTTGTCCTCCATAAATTTCATGTCCTCTTTTCCTTTTGAAGGTTCCCAAGTGCATGGGCCTGTGTACCTTCCTTTGCAATTCATTCAATTTATAAGAACTGATTCACGAAATTCATGCACTAGCCAAATTTTAATGGTTTCCTAGAAATTCGTATTTTCTACACAAAAAAACCTCAACATCCCAAGCAATCATTCCTCCTCCTCAGTTATGGAATCTACATCCCTTTGACCCAACCCTTTTGAATTTTTATATTTGTAAAAATATTTACAATTCATTTTATGAGAGAACCTTGGGGTGGGGCTATCACAACTCTACTTATGGGAGACATCATCATGATCACCACCAACATCATTATCGGAGGAGTAAGAAGGGGTAATTTCCAAAGGAATTCAAGAAAACCAAGCATCCTACTTTTGATGGTGAGATGACAAAATCAAAATATGTAGAAGCATGGCTGCTTAGAATGATGAAATTTTGTAGGCTTTATGGTTACTCAAAGAATATGAAATCCAAGATAACCACCTTCATTCTTAAAGGAAAATAAAATATCTAGTGGAAAGATGTCAATTATGTCAGAGGCATCAGGGAAGAGGAGTTGATTTGGAATGAATTTGACACTCTTTAGGAAAAAGTACTTGTATGAGAGATATTATTATGGAATGGCCAAGGAATTCTATGAGCTCAGGATGGGTTCCATGATAGGTTAAAAATATACAATTATATTTCTAGAGCTGTTGAGATATGTGCCCTATCTTAAGGATGAGAAAGAAAAGATCCAAAGGTTCATCAGTGGATCACCATTATAATTCAAAGACCAAATTGAGTTTGATGAGTCTCAATCATTGGAGGAAGTCATCAGAAATTTGAAGCATTGCTATGAACATTCAATCCGCAATCCTGAGTTCAAGCATGACTGGAAGGGTAACGAGAGGACTAAAGGAAAATGGCCTAAGAAGAGAGGAATACATTATGATGTAGATAAGAATGAAAGTGTGGCACCTCATAAGAAGTTCATTGCAGCTGATAAAGGATGTGGATCTTAGCCTATGGAGTAACGAAATAAAGGAAATGGTAGAGAACCATTGAACTTGGAATTGTGGTGTAGATCATCGTAGGATAAATTTTCCATCCTATCAGCCTATTAGGCCTAAAATTTATAGTGCTCAGGAGGCACAGATAGTTGGGGATGTAGGTCAGAGAATTCCACAGATCTATACAGTAGTTTATAACATGCAGACATATATCCAGACATTCATCATATAGATTGAAGGTGGAATGAGAGGGAGAGTTCCAACTAGAGCATTAATGTATCTTGCAGTAGAATAAGCTCATGCTATAGAACCAAGCAATACAACAAGTTAAAGTGCATGGAAGAACTTTGGGGTTTGAGGAATCTAAATGGAATATGACTAATCAGATGCATGCATAATAACTAGTTTCCAATTATATATGAATTTGTTAAGGGAATTGAAATCCATTGAGAGATGATATGTGCCTTTGTTCAGTTGTAGGGAAACATGCTTGGTACAACAGGGTAAGGAAACTAGTATATTGTTATATTTATTAATGCACTGGAAATTGTGTGTTATGGCAGTATGATGCAGGGAATCACATGGCAAAAGAGATTTCCATGAAATTTCAAAGAAGGATAGGGTTGAGCTTCTATTTTTGAACCCTTGGAAGCATTGGGAAATCATGGGGATTGATTTATGGTGTTTGTTGAAAGCTTTGTGCCTTTGGTATTTCATGATTTATCTATTTATTTATAATTTTAACTTTAATTGGTGCATGGCCATGCGACTTTGTTATGGTGTTGTATTTTTGTTTGGATTTCTATGTTTTCTTCATCTTGTCTTCTTGTTATTTCCTTTTATGTTTTGAGGGTATTGGGAATTGGTTGGGGAAAGAGGAAAGCTAATGGAGCTTGAGGAGAGCTGAATGGCATCGAACAATCAATATAAGACCCGGATGAAGCCCAATGCATGAATAAAGGGAAATTGAAGGCAAGAATATGAGAGTCAGTTGGGTAGGTTGGGTCCATAGGGATAAATAGACAGTGGCGAGACAATCATGAGAAAGGTAACCGATAAAGGTAAAGTAAATAATATTGAGGTAGCAGACACCTTGGCTAAGTTGGGAACTTTTTTTCTCAATGTCATGCATGCTTTACATGTATAAAGGAAGTTCTCTTAACCTTGACCTCATGAGCAATTGTAATTATGTTGTGATCATTATTATGCTACTATATATATATATATATATATATATATATATATATATATATATATGAATGCCATTGTCTGATAGTGTCGTTATGAGTCATTCTTGTGGAAGAATGATTGTTTTGATGTAGGATAATGGCATGAAAAGGTTCCTGGTTTTATGAGAAATAAGGTGGGTAGAGTAGCCGTAGAAGATCTATGATTTTAGTATCATGTGGATATGATTTTGATATTATTTGTTTATAACTATGCCTATGTTTATGCTATGAATAAGAAATGTTGAAGGATACATAAACATAATGAAAGCACTGCAATTTGGGATATCATGAGGCAAGGATGGATAATTAAAAACACCACATCTCCTGAATTTGGATTTTATATGTTTGAAGTAAGGCATGGAGAAGACACTAGAGGAAAGAATGTCTGGTAGATATGGTGTGGTCTCTAGATGTGAAATACTATTGTTATGTACATGTTGTACATGTTATGTTGTGTATGTGTTGTACCGTGCCATGTGTATCATGTACATGTCATGTTGTGACATGTGTATTCGTTGTGTTGTATCACATGTATATGTGAAAGTGTTGTGGTACACCATGTGTAGGTGTATGTGTTGTATAATGTGTTGGGGCAGGAAGGTATGAGACTATCTAGATTCCATTTTTGCTAATATTTAGGGTGGAGATGATATATTATTTGGAGTTTCTTATTGCTGATATTGAGGATGGAGGTGATATAGTCTCTAAACTCCCTTGTTGCTAACATTAAGGGTGGAGATGGTATAGTCTCTAGATTCCCTTGTTGCTGATATTGAGGGTGTAGGTTGTATTGTATCTCAATTCCCTTATTGATGATATTGAGGGTAGAGGATCTATAGTCTTTGGATTCCCTTTTTTTTTGATATTGAGGGTGGAGGCGGTATAGTATTTGGATTACCTTGTTGCTGATATTGAGGATGGAGGTAGTATAGTCTTAAGATTCCCTTGTTGTTGATATTTAGGTAGAGGCGGTATATATATGGATTCCCTTGTTGCTTTGGGAAGCTGATCCTACATATAGAAGAGAAGAGAAGAGAAGATAAGGCATTGGGTGCATACTGAGTTTGGAAATCGATCTAGTGTGTCTACGAAAAGAACAAAGAAAAAAGGCAAGATCAAAGAACAATTTGAAAGATAAGTATCAATATTTTATTCAGTTTTTAATTTCAAAATTATGAACATAATCTAAGATTATGATTTATGATGGTTGAGTTTTGAACTAACTAGATGTGATATTTTTATACATGATGATTTGATCAACGAGCTAATTTGACTTGTTGTGGAAGAAATTAACCATAATTCCATATTTCACCTCATTGATGAGCTACTGATGAGGAATGATTTGAATTTATATTGGAAATTACGTGTTGATTTAGGAAAGCATAGAACATGCCTGGGTTGGGTGATTGGAACTGGCTATAAGAGTTAGAAACAATAGAAAAATGAATTAGAGCATGCAAAAATATGATGGTAAAGCACTTCAGGAGTAGGGCCATTGTGGGACACTGGTACCCAATAATGTCCATTGATTACCATAAGCATGTTATGACTGGTATGATGGTTTGAGGTAGGGATATGCCTTGGTTTTGGGACCTTCCAATGCAAGGAAACCTTGGCAATGAATGGAACGCTGGAGGGACTAGGAAGCAGAGAAGGGGATGCTTGAGCTCATAATATGAGTGAATGCACATAATGGGGTGATTGCATTACCCGAGGGGCAAGGGATTAGAGAAGGGAAGGCCATTGAATAAATTTTTTTTAGTCATTAGCATTTCCATTTGGAATCAGAAGCACATTGGGAATATTCCCTTAAATAATGATCCGATAATTTTTCATTGAGAGATCAAGGAGCACAACGATTGTAGTGCTCGAAATTGGATCCAAGCTATGATTTTAGTACTGGATTATAGAATTCCTAGGAAGGAGGTGAATCCCTAGTACCACTTTTGAGGGTGGAGGTGTGAGCCTTTAGATTCCCTTGTTGCTAATGTAGGCATCATATCTTTTTAGTTTATGGTTGAAGAAAATGTGCATATGTATATATATATATATATATATATCATTGTAAGTAATTTATCGGTCTATGTTTATAAATATTCATAAGAAGTATGTATTTTCATAAGATTTATAATAACACCGAGGATGATGTTCCCCCAAGGGGTAGGGATTTGAAATAGCCCCAGGTTATATTTCCATGTAATAAATGAGCATTATAAAAGGAAAAAATAAAACCAAAGTCACGGGACACGTATTCCAAGATGAATGAGGGGAGAAACATTACATTGGGATCCACTTGCAGCAAATTATTTATTTATTAGATATGGAAATTGGCATGGAAAGAGGAAAAAGGAAATAAATGGAAATTTAATATAATAAATAAAGGAAAATAAGAGAAAAGGAGGATGAAGAGACAAGAATATGCGTGCAAGCGAATTTGAAGGAAAAGGAAAAGAAAAGAAAATAAAGAGGGGGAAAAATTCTAGCATTCTCACCTGGAAAAAGCAAGAGAGAGAGAATTTTGACACAAGGAATACACAAGAAATAAAGAAAGGAAAGCAAGGGAGCGCAAGATGAATATTGGAAAATAGTAAGCAAGGGAAGAAATCAAGCAAAGAAAGGGAAGCCAACAGGAGGAATTTGCAGGTAACAAGTTTCATGTTTTATCATCCCTTTGGGATGTGAATGCATGGTTTATGCATTATTTTATTGGTCATTTTTGGTGTCATTGCCATGGGATTTTCCTAGATTTAAAGTGATGTACAACCTCACCTTTTCCATTTCTTGGATAGCCATGATATAGCGGGTTTTCATTTTGGTTGAGCTTTGGACTACCGTAGATTTGGATTTGGTTGAGGTGGTATCAACAGAATTCCAAGGTTTGAGGGTGGAGATGGTTTTCTCTAGGAATCTCTTGATAGGTGGGTGGAGACAAGAAAATTCCTCTGGGTATGGTGAATAATTCCTGGGGCATCGAAGCTTGTATTGGTTTTGTTGATTTCTGGATTGTTTTAGGTGAAATCACTATGGCTTGAGGGTGGAGGTGATTTAACCTTATTATTCCTTGTTTGGTTATGTTTGGTTTATCCCATGTGATCCTACATACATACTTGAAATATGGCATGGGGGTGATTGGGATGAAAGAAAGACTTGGTTAAGTCCCAATCTATTGTCATGTGGTACATTGAAGTCCCTGATTTGGTTGGTACTATGCATATGTTATTATGTGTTATTATTAATGATATCAATGAGCACATGTTATGGTTTAATGTGTGATTTTATGAATAGTTTTTCATGCTTCATTCTAGTTAAATTTAGATTACATGCATGGTATATTTCTCATTATATGATGTGCTCTTAGCATTGATCTTGTTCATGGTTAATAGGCACTTGGATAGTTTATATGAATATATGAGCTAACATGTGTTTGTTACAACTAGTAGGAGAGGGAAGTGAGCCTTCTTGATGATTCTCTGATGAAACTAATGAAATAGTAAACAAATATGCATTCATGACCTATAGGTACTATGTTTACAAAGTGTTTGTATAAATGATTATCATGTATTTGGAAAGATTTATTAGGAACAAAACCAAGGAAAATTAATGAAGAATCCTACAGGTGTTTGAGAGATTTTTGGAGAGTTTTGAGCAAATATGGGCTGATGGCTTGTAGGATAGCCCTAAAAATCCAGAATAGAGTCTCTAGCCACACTATCTTAACTCATAAATCTTGGTTGTAGCCGCACAGAGGATGGGTTGTGCGTGTTCCTAGATTCTTTGGCCACACTAATTAACTTGCATGTGTGCATCTAGGTTGTAAATTGAGGCTAAAAGTGGTTCTAGTTCAAGGAAAAGGTTACTAGTGATAATCCTTTGATATCTAGGTGATCTAGTGTCCCTGGACGATTGCAGTAAGTTGGTTGTATACCCCACTTCCATTATTTCACCTTGGATGTTTGGTCATGCATAGTAATTCTCAGCTCATGTTTGCCCTGGTGAGGTAAATGTGGGGTGGAGTGTTACAAAATAGAATCACGGGAATTTGCTATCATGATACGAACTTGTCCTGATTTTATGTTGTTGTAACAATTAACATTATAGTTGTCCTAATATCTTATAAATTTATGATTTTTGAGGAGGAAGGATATCTCTAATCTAGTTGGGGCCAATGAATAGTGTTAGATAATGAGTATTTTTTTTTTAGGTTCAACCCTTCTCAAGTTCTTGGCTTAGTTTACCCTTTTCCATGATCTTGTAGTGGATGAAACAGAATGGGATTCATACCTGTATGGTTTCATAAAAATTATTTTCCACTTGGGTTTGAAATGTTACCCTATCATAATATGTAGTGTTCCTTAACTCTTAAACTCAAAATACAACTAGATACACAAAGAGTATAATTGCAAAATAGCCAAAAGCAAGAGATAATAAAATGAAGTATGTAAAACACACTCTTTCATTTGATAATGTGAGGAATGAAAAAAATGTTAACTTTCCTCTTAAGGTGTGGTGACATTTCATTGACTAAAGCTACAAATACACTATACAAGAAAAACATCACATCGTCTCCTATATCTTTAAATAACTTTTCAATAGAAAAAACGAGTCTCCTCCATATGTGTAATAACTACATAGTAATAATTTTAAAGTGGAACCTTTCACATGAAACAATTATACACTACTATATAATGGGACTTATTAAAATAGGATGGATGCATCAAAAAATAATAATTTCTAGATAGCTTGAAGTAGGGAGGTTAGAGTAGGACCGTGACATGCCCTCCCATCATGAAAGAAACATTGTTGTCAAGGCTAAAGATGAGGAATTGTTGTAGGATCGTGGTTAGTTCCCATGTGGCATGTATTTACATTGGATTAATACTTCATTGATAATGTCTTAGCACAATTGAAGCTCTTTGGTATCCAATATTGCTACTAGCTGAAGACAAATGGAGCCTTCTTCATCAAGTTTTGATAAGTCAGTTTGCACCTTACACTTTTATCCCACAACTTTATTTTTAAAAGAAACATAAAATAATGAGATGAATTTTCTAGTGGCTTGGAAAAACCACTTTATAGGCCACTTTTCCAATGTGCTATATGATCTCATTGGGTCAATAGAACTTTGATGTTAATTTCTAAGTATTTTTGACTTTAATTGATGTTTGTTTATAAAGTTGAATGTGAAGAAATACATAACCCCCCCATACAAAAAAAATGTGTATATGATGATGGTTACTTGTTTCTTCATTATATTTTAATTCATAACCAAATATTCCTTTAGTATGTTGATATTGTCTTTCCTAATTTGGACCATGTGATCCACTTCCTAAACCTGGGAAGAACTAATCAATGGGTTTTGGCCATAAAAAAATTCATATGGGTTCATTTTGGTAGCTCCATGATAAGAGGTATTGTACCACCATTTTACTAGGGGAAGCCATTTTTCCCATTGGCGTGGATTTTTAAATGAAAATAATCTCAATTATGTTTCTAGGAACTTGTTGACCACTTTAGTTTAACGATAGGTTTGGGGGTGATATACAATGTCATTTTTAGCTTGGTATCTTGTATTTTAAACAACTATTTCCAAAATATCTTGGTGAAAGTAGGGTGATTGGACAATTACAATGGAAGTGGGAATGCCATGTAACTTTAAAATGTAATCAAGGAAGACTTTCAAAAAAATGAGGGGGTAAATGGATGTGGTAAGGCACAAATTAAGCACATTTCTAGAGATGATATATGACCTCTATGTTCATGGTTTTTTTACACCCTCAAATGTCCCACTATAAAATTTACAACAATGTCATCCCATTTGTGTGTTAGGATTAATAGTGACTACAATTCCCCTGGTATATTTACTATCTCCCACTTGTTTCTTTTGTAGGTATCATAAGTTGACACAAAATCCTAGATGTAGGTTTTCATGCCCTCCCAAAAGAATGAGTGCTTAGTTCTTTCATATGTTTCATGAAAATATAAATTAACTTGCTATATGTATTGGATGGAATTCTTCTAAGGCACTTCATTTTAAGGAAGAATTATTAACTAGAATAACACGACCTTTTACAACCAATTTTGACAAGATTATTCAAGCCAACCTCGAATGGGTAAAGAGAAGGAAAATATGGATCCATACTCCTCAAATTACTGAGATAAGACACTCGCTACCACATTTTATTTACCTTTTGTATAGATAATCTCGTAATCATATCCTAGTAGATTAGTGACCCACTTATGCTACTCTAACAAGGATAACATTTGTTCAAGAAATTACTTCAACTTATGATGGTAAATATTAATATTGAAACCTATCCCTACGAGATATGGATGAAAAATCTCTACTGCATGTAGGATGGCCATTATCTCTTTCTCATACATGGATTTACCCGAATTGTAGTCACATAACTACTTACTAGTGAATTTAAAGGGTGTTATTCTTGCATCAATATTTCTCCTAAATCTCAGCCTAAGGCATCACATTCCAAGAAAAAATTATAAGTATTAATACTAGATTGTGCACATGAAATCATTTAAATCTAAGAAGGTATGTTTAGTGACCTCACTCCAAACAAAGGAATTCCTTTTTAGTAATGAGGTTAGAGGAGCAATAATTTTTCCATAATTTTTCACAAATTTTTTTATTACCCTATAATTCCTACTAATAGATGTAATCTCTTCAATTTCTTTGGATAATGCTAATCTTGAAGAGCAACGAATTTCTTAGGATCAAATTATACTCCTTCCTAACTTACAATGTGACTAAAGTATTCAACCTTTGAAGCCGCAAAAGAACATTTGGATAATTTTACAAATAAATAGTGATCTAATAGAAGTTGTAAGGATTTATCAACTACTCTATTTGGTATTCCCATGTTTCATTTTAGATCATAATATCATCAAAAAATACCAAAAAAAAATTGTATAGGAATGGTCGAAAGATCTTCTTCATGAGCTGTGAAAGGTTGATGGATCATTGCAAAGGCTAAAAGGCATCACTAAACAATAATAATGACTTTAATTTGTACGAAAGGTAGAATTTAGTGATGTTTTAATATTTCAAGTTGAGTTTGTGGAATCTTGAATGAAGGTCAAGTTTAGTGAAAAACATGGGTCAATTTAAAAGTTTATCCAAGAAGTAACCAATAATTGGGATCAGAAATTTGTTCTTAATAATCAACTTATTGAGAGCGTGTAAATCAAGACACATGATCCAAGCACATTCCTTCTTTAACACCATGACCATTGATCATGGCTAAAGGTTTGTATTGGGACATGTTGCACTAAAAATTGTCACCCTGACATTCTGTTGACTGTATGAGCTCATTGACACTCATACTTACCTCCTCTGCAAGTCTTACAACCTTTAATCCTCATGTCAAGCCTTAAAACAGGAGAAAAAACCCTAAAAACTCAAAAACCCTAGGGTATGCAGGTAATGTGAGGCTTACCTGCATTCCTGGCTAGGGTACGCAGGTAATGTGAAGAGGAACTACGTTCTGGAATGCAGTTTTCCAGTGTTATGCTTGCGTACCCCCTCCAAAGTCAAAAAAGCGAGAAACAAAAGTTAAAAAGCTGATTTGAGGTCGATTCTAGAAGCTTTTAGATGAGAATTTTTGGGGATGAGTACGCTTTAATAAGGTGCATATATCCCACACCTTAAGGAACTAATCTCTTGATGTGAGGAGCCTATCCCTTTGAAGGAGGATTCTATCCCTTCATAGGTGGAACCCTAACCTCCTCATCTGCTCTATAAAAAGAGGCATTGGGTAGTCTCAAAGGGAGTTCAAGCTTTAGTGTGTGATTGAGTTGAAGTGCTGTTGAGATTTAGACTTCTTTCTGCTGAGCTTTTGAGAGGAAAGATCACATACCTCTATGTGCTTCTGGAGGAAGAGTGAAAGACTTATCAAAGTAGAGGAGACTCCAGATTCAGACCCCGGGAAGGCCTGTTCAACATCAAGGCTAAGGTTGTAAGGTTCTTCTGTTATTTTAAGATTAATACAATCAAATTTTGTTTTTCTCAATAAATTGTCATTCGATTGTTTATTTCAATAAGCTGTCGTTTGATCATTTATTTCATAGATTCCTTGATCACTATGATAGGTATGTTTTATAATTATTTGTTATACAGGTGCTATTTAATATTTGCTTGTTTGTGATTGCAGGTCAACAAAAGACGACACTTTGTTGCGATGAAAGAACTATTGTTGTGACGGAGGAACTATTGTTGCGATGGAGGAACTATTGTTGCGACGAAAGAACTCTTGTTGCGACGGAAGGATTATTGATGCGACAGAAGCACTACGACTGCAAATAAGCATTTGGATCTAAGGTAGGATCGACACCTTCATAGCATTTATTTGTAAAACAGATATATTTAGAGAAAGATAAACTTAGTTGTTCGTTTGTTGCTAGATTGTCTTTTGACACTAGGGAGATCGATCTTGTCTGCAAGATCAATTTATCCAGCCAACAAATTGGCGACTCCACTGGGGAAAGAACTTGTTTGGATTTTCCTTTGTTTTGATTTGAGAAAATGCTTTTTTTTTCTGATTTTTGATTCATTTGTACGGGCTTGGGTAACTTGGATTTACTTTTCTTTGAAAAGTTTTGAAGTCTTTTTTGTTTTTCTTGAACTTTTTTGGGGACTGCACATTGTTGCAGACCCTGTTAAAATTATTGAAAAACTTAGATTTCTTCTTTTAGTTTAGTTTAGATTTGATTTAGGATTCCTAGTGTCTACCCAAATCTGTATTTTTCTGTCAAAAAGCCTTGTTTATGAGTTTATTTCAGCAAAATTTTCATCTCATTCATGTCCGTTAAGTTAATTGGGTGTTTTGAGTCTCTTTTCTGAGAAATTCTTAATTTGATTTCCTTTGGTCATTACTTGGAGGTTTGTCTCAGTATTTTCACAATTTTGCATCTTTTTTCTTTTTTTTTGGCAAAAAAATTCCCCCCTCATTCTCCGGGTGGGGGGGCTAAATTGTGTATGAGTGTTAATCGCCTTTGAGTGTTTTTATTTTTTGATCTTTGGAACTCTCACCCAATTTTCTTTACTTGCACTTGATTGGTTCTTAGATTACATTAGAATCATCTTGTGTTTGAGAATTCTCTTGCATAGATCACATTTGCATAATTAGAATTCTCATTTTCAGAATATGAATGAAAAATGTGCATAGATTACATTTGCACACTTTTCAAGTGAATTGTGCATAGATTACAACTGCATAGTTTACATTCTGAAAAATCAATCGTAGATTTAGATTAGTTTCTTTAATTTGAATTTATATGGTTTTATGCTTGTTTTAAAAAACACAAAAATAAAAAAATATGGAATTGATTAGCATTAGTTTTTCTTGATGAAATTAGTGCATTAGAGAATTTGTTATATTTTCTCTTATTGATTAATTTTTTGCATTGTTGGAAGTGAATGGAAACTCTCTCCTTACTTTAGTTAGGATTCATCGAATTGAAAAGATTACATTATCATATTCGATTGCATTCAGTTTTGGGTTGGGTCATAACACCATTGGTTTCATATCCATTTACCCTTTTGAGTAATAACAGCCTAAATAACACAACACTTAATTAAAATTCATCTAGTAATTTTTACATTTTTAGGGCTCTTTCCACCAATCTAGCTTAGGATTAGTGCTTTGGAATAGGTTGTAGTTAACTTTCCAAAGCAACTAAAACAAACAAGTAGATAAATCTTGTGGTAGGAAATAAATCCAATTGTAATTGGTACATTCTGGGAAGCTTCTCTTAGAGAAGTCAATCACGAGATCATGTTTGAACCTTTGAGACAATCAATTTTGTTTCATTGGGAAAGATAGAAGATTCTGCGTGCATTGCAAACGGTAAACCTCGGATTAACCATTGTCGAGGAGCCTGGGGTCACTTGTCGGTAAACCTCAGATTGACCATGTCGAGGAACCTTCAAGGGGATTGAGATTTGTTACTCTGCCCTTGCGCGTGGGATCGGATCATAGACTGTTCCCCCAGTTGTATTTGTTACTGTTGGTAACCTTAGTGTCCATAAACTTAAGATTATTTCCTAAGGTGACGGTGAAGGAAAGATCTCACTGTACCTGGAGCAGACGTCGACTAGACTCACTTGGACTCTCTGGGGGGTTTTCTTCACTCGAGATGGTTTTGTGAAGAAACTTGTGCCAGTCTGTTTCATTAAGCAGGTTGTCGGGGTAACTGTTCCAACCGCCCTTTCTGTATTAAATTCTACGATGTTGGATTTCATCACCAACTAGTGTTTTTAGTGCGGGAATCTACTGTTTGTGTGTGGTTTGACTCCTAGATTTGATAGCGCATGTTAATTTGTTTGTTTTTAATTTTAGAGACCATAGGTGTGAATTGTTAATTTTAGTTTTAAATTGCTAATAAAATTCACTGAAGTTGAATATAATGGCAACTATTCTGGAATTTACCAGCCAAGGAACCCCTCTTAACGAGAATCCTAGTACTTTTCCTTGCTTTGGAAATGTTGGTCCTCCTTATATGGCTACATTGTCATTACCTTGATTTACAATAGGTTTACTGATATGGTTATTTTCAACTTCGTTGGCCCCGAATACTCCAATTGTTCCACCTCAACCGGATGCTTCACCTCAACAGAGTTCACCATCTCAACATCACCAACCTTCTGTTGACCCTTTACCTTCTTCCCCTAATATGTCTTCCTCCATTTCTTCCTCTTCACTTGGTAAAAGCCTTGATGCTAGTAACCAAGTGGCTAAGAAGAAGAAGAAAGGGAAGAAGAAGAAGAATAAGAAGCAAGATAAGAAAGAAGTCAACCAACCAACCATGGCTGTAAGTGTTAGTTGTGTTGAGGAAACCTCCAACATGCATCGTAAACCCAAATACCCTTGCAGGCTTTGTAAGGATGACCACTTCCTTATCAATTGTCTCGGTATTCCAAAGGTCTTGGAAGTATGGTCAGAAAAATCTCATCAACTTTTTGTTGATCCATCAACCAGTGATAGTCAGGTTCCTGGGAAAAAGGGTAAAGTTAGGTTTCCTTGTAAGTTATGCAAAGGGAGTCATCAAACTCACATTTTCCCTCACATGGATGAAGCCTAAAAATTATTGGAAAACCTTACTGTTCCACAACAAGAATTTCCAATTGGTTACCGTAAAATTTCTCCCAATCTATCGTCAACTGACGGAGTGATTGATCTAATTTCAAGTACAGTCGATCCCACTCTTCCATTGGAGAGTGAAACTCATATCACTCAGGTTGATGATCCATTAGTTGATCAAGTGGCCGATTCGATTTCATATTAGGTCGATCCCATTATCCCTATAGAGAGTGAACTTCATACCGCTCAGGTTCTTGTTACATCAGATTCTTCTACGCTAGGGGGCATTTCACCTGTTTCTACAGAACCCCCTCCAAGTACTAAAGTATTTTCCTTTGATTGGAATAGACTGACAGAACCTCGTTTTCCTTCCTCCATCCCTTTCCAAATCATTGTGAAGTTTGGTGGTAGGGACATACACCGCACACAGGTAGATGAAGGTGCTTCTGTTAGTATTTTATCCTCAACTACTTGGAAAGCTTTGGGTTCCCCTCAGCTTGTGCCTATTACCCAGAATCTGAAAGCTTTTAACAGAACCATTAGTGAACCTTTAGGGATCCTTCCTAAGTTTTATATTACTTTGGAAGGTAAAACTGTCTGTATTTATCTTATGGTAGTTCGACGCCCCTTGGATTTCAATTTACTCCTTGGGTGAGACTATGTCTATGCAATGAAAGCTGTAGTATCGACACTCTTTCGCGTGATGTATTTCCCTCACAATGGAAATATTGTGACTGTAGACCAGCTTTCGTTCCCTAGTCTTGTTTCTAATACCAATAATATGACACCCCTAAATGTTCCTAATTCTAAAGTGGTATCTACCCCGCCACAGGTTAATTATGTGGCAACTAGTCCCATGTTTTCAATTACCGATGTAAGCGAGCCTCTCACTGTTTTCTCATCTTCCGCCACAGGTTAATTATGTGGCAACTAGTCCCATGTTTTCAATTACCGATGTAAGCGAGCCTCTCACTTTTTTCTCATCTTCCGTTGACTTAGATCTGGTAATTGACATGGAAAAATTTATGGGATTATTTGAACGCGATGTTTTTATCCCTTTTGAGTCCCTTGACATGTCTTCCTTTCATAGAACTATTATTCCTTCTGATGAAGACTTCTTGGAAGCCATGATCGAGGTGCATCCCTTGACATGTGTTTCTTCCAGTTGGAAGCCATGATCAAGTTCTGAGGATAGTTCCTTTTACTGTGTCAACCTCGTTAAAAAATGAAACATGTTGTGCCGAGGATAATTCCTTTTACTGTGTCAACCTCATTAAAAAATGAATCAGTGAGTTCGAGGATAGTTCCTTTTACTGTGTTAACCTCTTTAAAAAATGAATCAGTGAGTGTGAGGATAGTTCCTTTTACTGTGTCAGCCTCATTAAAAAAATGAATCAGTTAGTCGAGAGCATAGTTCCTTTTCTTGTGTCAAGATCGTTTAAAAAATGAAACAAGCTTCCATGAGGACAGTTCTTTTCCTGTGTCAACCTCGTTAAAAAATGAATTAGTAGATAGATTGTAAAGAGTAGATTAATATATTTGAAATAAGTAGTTTCTGAGGATGGTTCCTGTTACTGAGTCAACCTCGCAAAAAAATGAATTAGGTATGAGGAAAGTTCCTTTTACTGTGTCAACCTCGTTAAAAATGAATCAGTGTATCAAGAGGAAAGTTCCTTTTACTGTGTCAACCTCGTTAAAAAAAGAAACACGTTGCCATGAGCATAGTTCTTTTCCTGTATCGAGTCTTTGACTATATCTCATAAATGTTAAGTCGTATATTTAGGTTAGTTATTTCAGTTTTTTGCATAATTTTCTTACAGTTTTAGGTCGGGTCTTTCATATGATCTCATAAATGAACCTTCATTCCATCCAGCTATTAATTACCAGCAGTATACTTATTTGAATGAAATGAAGCTGGGGGGGCATGCGCTCTAGAAGTTACGCTTAGGGGGCATCAAGCACAATTTTCTCTCTGTTTCAAGCTTGTGTAAAAATGAAACCACTCTAAAGCATAGTTTTTCTCTGTTTCAAGCTTTTGTAAAAATGAAACCTATCTTGAGTCAATTTCGGTTATTTTCAAGACTTGTTAAACTCATGAAAATCTCGAGATTATTTTGCTATCTTTCATTCTCGTAAAAAACATGAAAATGCCGAGTTATTACCGTCTTTTCCTGCTCATAAATTGAATTGAAAGTCGGCCATATGAGTACATTTTTATCCCTTTTTCGAACTCGTTAAAACTTATGAAAAAGTGAAAACCATGAGTACATTTTTATCCCTTTTTCGAACTTGTTAAAACTTACGAAAAAGTGAAATTTTGAGTTCTCTTTTAAGCCCTTTTCAGACTCTCTAAACATGAAAAGATTTCCGAGTACTTTACTATTCGAACTCGTTAAAGTAAATGAATGATCATCCCTTCAGTATAAGTTTACCCCTTTTACGGACTGAAATGGACTATTTACGAAAAAGACATACATTGACTAATTACGGTCAATAGAGTTCTCTTTCGCATTATTTTATCCTTTTTCGGGCTCGAGAGACTAAATTTACGAAAAAGTACCCCCATGGAGTCTTCTTAAGTTTTTTCTTCTGACTCCCTAAAATTGAAAAACACTGAGTTTCTCTTATACTGGACTCGTTAAAATTTAACAGTAAAGGACCTGTTCAATTTTAAACAGGAACGAACCATTCCTTCTTACGGTTCGAATCTTAAACTAAGTTGGACTCATTCGAAGGATGAGCTTATAAACAAGCAAATGTTATCCTCCTCAAGCTTGTCAAAAATAAAGAGGTACTTGCCAGAAATGGTGGGGGAAAAGAGAGAAAAATGAACCTGTTTGTTGTATTTTTATTTTTTGAAAAACCGTTAACCGCTCTTGAACACGACACTTTTTTTCACCTGGGTTGGGAAAATCCTTTACTTGACAGTTAATAAAACCATATTGAAAGTCTTCAGCTGGTTTCTGGGTATTAGCTTTGGGTCAATTGTCACCAAACCTTCTGCAGTGTCGTTATGTGTTCAAGAGCACAGTTCAAACAAACCATTCATTCGTGAAATATTTGTCTTCCATTTTGACCATCCCTGAGTCAGTCCTTGCCAATGTATTTCTTCAAAACTTGATCTATGATTTCGTGTTGTGGGCTTGCCTACGAAGGATCACTTTCTATCGACGACAACTCATTATCTAGGAAGTTGATCCATAAATCATCAGTACCTTGAAATCTGCATGCCTCAATGGCAAGTTTCTCGCCTTCGATGATAGGTTGCATCATTGACCTTCGATCGAATGATTCCGTGGCATGCTCAACTTCAGCTCATTCATTCACATTTCATGGATTGTACTGAATACTTTGAGAGCTATTGAAATTACTGTGGTTTCTCTCACACTTGTTAACAGTTCACATTATTGACTGGTAATCAAGTGGTTTCTACCATGTTTGACTTCGACACATTCATTCACATGGATAGAATCGTACTGGTTCGAGAAGCGAAAATCAAGACCCTGGATCTAGTTTCTACCATCCAGGCTACGAGGAATTTTGTTATTCATTTATACAGTGGACTATTCATAAACAGATGGCTGCATCCATACTGTGTCTACACATGTCTATACTATTGATGTATTGAAAATCATTCCTGTATCAGAACAGTTTAGATCAATTTTCTAGTTAGTTTTGATCTGAGTATGGGAATGCCTACCTCAGCGATGATATGTTTACATATATATGTTTTGCATTGAATGTTTTTACAGGTTCCGACTGGGGTGTCCACAGGATGATCCTTGAAATGATAAAGTACTTCACTCTTCATATATGACAGACTTCATTTTCATCTATTTCAGACTTCGCACTTTAGGGGGCAATCCGTTGCACTAAAAACTATCACCCTGACATTTTTCTAACTGTATGAGCTCATTGACACTCATACTTACCTCCTTTGCAAGTCTTACAACCTTTAATCCTCATGTCAAGCCTTAAAACAGGAGAAAAAACCCTAAAAACTCAAGAACCTTAGGGTACACAGGTAATGTGTGGCTTACTTGCGTTCCTGGCTAGGGTACGCAGGTAATGTGAAGAGGAATTGCGTTTTGGAACACATTTTTCCAGTGTTATGCCTGTGTACCCCCTCCAAAGTAAAAAAAGAGAGAAACAAAAATTAAAAAGCTGATTTGAGGTCGATTCTAGAAGCTTCTAGATGAGAATTTTTGGGGATGAGTACGCTTTAATAAGGTGCATGTATCCCACACCGTAAGGAACTAATCCCTTGATGTGAGGAGACTATCCCTTTGAAGGAGGATTCTATCCATTCATAGGTGGAACCCTAAACTCCTCATTTGCTCTATAAAAAGAGGCATTAGGTAGCCTCAAAGGGAGTTCAAGCTTTAGTGTGTGATTGAGTTGAAGTGCTGTTGAGATTTAGACTTCTTTCTGCTGAGCTTTTGAGAGGAAATATCACATACCTCTATGTGCTTCTGGAGGAAGAGTGCAAGAATTATCAAAGTAGAGGAGAAGTCTCCTGCTTCAGACCCCGGGAAGGCCTGTTCAACATCAAGGCTAAGGTGGTAAAGTTCTTCTATTATTTTAAGATTAATACAATCAAGTTTTGTTTTTCTCAATAAATTGTCATTCGATTGTTTATTTCAATAAGCTGTCGTTTGATCATTTATTTCATAGATTACTTGATCACTATGATAGGTATGTTTTATAATTATTTTTTATACAAGTTCTATTTAATATTTTCTTGTTTGTGATTGCAGGTCGACAAAAGGCGACACTTTGTTGCGACGAAAGAACTATTGTTGTGATGAAGGAACTATTGTTGTGACAGAGGAACTATTGTTGCGACGGAAAGAATTATTGTTGCGACGAAAGAACTCTTGTTGCAACAAAAGGATTATTGATGCGACGGAAGCACTACGATCGCAAATAAGCATTTGGATCTAAGGTAGGATCGACACCTTCATAGCATTTATTTGTAAAATGGATATATTTAGAGAAAGATAAACTTAGTTGTTCGTTTGTTGCTAGATTGTTTTCTGACACTAGGGAGATCAATCTTGTCCACAAGATCGATTTATCCGGTCAACAGGACATATGAATCTCACCTCCAAAAAATCTTGAATAATCTTTTAAATTTCATATTTTTTTATGTAAAAAGGTGCCTAGAAGAAAACACAATGGGTGGTATGGGGGCTTCACTTTGTTGAATTACCATGTGCTTTCATAAAGGGGATTTATAAATTATGAGAAATAAATTCAATTATCTTGTACGTATTTGATCCAGGTGGATATTGATGGCCACCCGCCTATTCCAATTTGACCACCAACACTATTTCCTTTCAGTTTCCTTAATTCTAGCACAAATTTCCATTTTTGGCAGTTTTTCGGGCTGTAAACTTCCAGAGACATTTTGAGGACCAAAAATACGTTTTATTGGAAAAAAGAGAAACCAAACAAGTGCCATAATGTATTTCAAATATTCTTTTTTTTTCCTCCTCGTGGAGATATTTGAAACGAGGTATGCCAAAGTTACAACCACAGGAAGTCGACAATTGAAATTACCTCAACGGGGCCCAAAACATTTGGCACTTCATCTCCTAGGGTTAGGGTTTCACACTTCCTATTTATGATAAAAAGGTCTCTGATCCTCATTGTAACATAATTGAGAGGCATGTAGACATTACATCTCTTCTCAGAGATAAGCTACTATCACCCAATCTAGTTTGTTTCCATTTTACATGTAAATAGTTTCGAGTATTTGTATTAATTAATTGAAGTTTAGTTTTCATTGTAGATCTATGTTTCTATTTAAATATGTATTTCATTTTGTTCTTGCAAAAATAATTACAAGGAAAAGATCCTCTAGCGGAGGTTATAAAGGAGGTTTTTACTATTATAAAATTGCCAAAATTGTAAAAAAAATATTTGATACAACATCCGTTTTTGGTAACGGAGGTTTCGACGGAGCTTCTAATGGAACTTCAACACAACTGAAAAAACTGGGTGGCTAGAGGTTTTTACGGATGTTTTTCTCATCGGTGCATGTATGATGTGTGAACGCATCCGTGTGTTTTACCCTGTATGCACCAATATAGTAAATATACCAAGCACCGAGGTGGAAAACAACTTTCGGAAGCCTCGATGCATTCAACAATGACTCGGTGCGCGTCACCCACAAAGACGAACTAAGCCGATTGAAGGTGCATGCACCAGCGCTGTTAAGGTGTAAAAACACACCGGGTTGTTTAGGTGTTAAAACACATTGGGCCGTTAAGTTATAAAAACACACCGGTGCGTTAAAGAAAAACCATAACGGTGCATGCAATGCCTATCCGCTCGCCCGGGTGGTAGTCGTTGATAAAGCACACCGAGCATTCTAATAGGTATTGGTATTTGGTGCAGTGCCCATAGGTTGTAGAAACACACTAGTGTGCAGTACCATACAAATGCACCAGTGCACAGTAACTAAAACACACCACTGTTCATTTTCTATTTTTTAGAAACATCGACCCATGAAAGTGCAATTATTGTGATTTTTTAAAACTCATTATTCATAAAAAGTCAACACATATCTTATAAAAATATTCATATCAATTAAATTTTTATTAGTGCATTTGAATGTGATGTTTGGATGAATTTTTTTATATCATATGATCAGATTTCGCATCTCTTCATTATAATATTTAATCATCCATATTTTTAATCAGTGGTGTAACATTTCACAGCAACAATGGAGAACACAATAGAATAAATTAAAACGTATATATATATATATATATATATATATATAAGACACCCTTTTTCATACAAAATGGGACATTTATTGGTATCCCTTTGTCTTTCAATTGGGACACTATGTCCATTACATTAAACAAAATGTTTGATTTCATAGACAAATATTTCAAAAAATACAACGCCTTTCTTTGATATCCAAACATATTGATCATCATTCTTCGCTGGAATTGATGTCACTGCTCGAGCTACTTCCACGGCTTGGGTTATTTGGAGGAATGTTTTGTTCATTGTGTTGATTGTTTTTCTCTTCTTCAAGTTCCATCTACAAACATAAAAATAAAGTGTAATGAGTGTATATACATTGGTGAGAATAATGAAAATTGCAATATTAAATACTATACATCAATGCAAATTGAAAAGAAATGTACCATAGCAAGAATTTACTTGTGAACTATACACATTCTTTCAAAACTATATTTCATGCCATCTTTCAACAATTTATTTGTTGATGCAGTTCAATACTTTATTTCCTACAAGTTTTATACCCCTAACAAATCATAGATTTAATTTAAAAGATTTTTTTGTTCTATTAATTATAGACGAAGCTATGTAAAACAAGATAGATGCTTACAAATTCCACAATTAATTTCTGATATGCCAACATATACTAACAACCCATATTTAACCCAATGTCAATCAATTATTTTGATGGTTCTTCTATGTATGTTAGCACCTGTTTGAAGACATTCAATGATGATTATTGTAAAACAACTTGAAATATACAAAAATGAAATCTAGTTAAGCTGTTATAAGGAAGTAACAATTACTCACAAACATAGATATCAACCCTTTTATTCCTTGTTGTCCCGTTTTATGTGTTGAATAGGTTCCATTTTATTTTCTTTTCTGCAAGAAAGTACTTGAAAATTATTATTTAATTCTAAATTTTTTATTTATTGTACAAATCGAAAAATTCAATGATTACATATTACATTTGAAGCACTTTTTTGTTGAGATGGCTCCTCGTGTGATGCAGTTATGTCCATTTCTTTAAGCATCTCCTTGTTAACCTTTTTCGACATTCCTACTGGCATATTTATGATAGAAACTTGTTCATTCTTTTATATTTTCATAATATTCTTGAAAATGTAACATGAAAATAAACTATTTAATTTTATATTGATACATGAAAAGTAAATATAACAAAAGTGATATTTATAAATGATTTCTTTGTAGTAATATATACATATAATTATAAGAAAACATTTAAAGGAATATTGCTTTTTCAATCCTTCTTTTTTGTTGTTGTACATTTTTTCTATTAAAATTTTGACATGTCTCATTGACCAATTCTATGGAAACTCATCCTCTAGTTTAAATAAAATTTGGTTCTTGGAATCATTGGATTGATTTTTGTATTTTAAGTTGAAAGAAAGTCTATACATTCGTTCAACTAGATCCCTCAAAGTTTTGTAAAATCCCCCCCCCCTATCGTTAACCTCCAACACCACTCGAGATGTGCTAAGGAGAAATTCATTTTTATTTCCATGTTCTATTTTTTTTGCTTTCTTAGAACAACATTCATTTTCTTCACTGTTGGTCCCTGTAGAACATTAAACATATTTGAAATAATAGATTGTTTGAAACATGTTATATAATATTTTTAAGTATATTATTAATGAAATTAAAAAAAGAAACTCATATTGGACCAATAGTATTTTTTCATTCACCTGATTCATCCTTCTGCAATTTTTCCATCAAGCTGTTACACTCTTCTGGTCTTAGATAAAAAATAATCTGATTGAGCTTCGTCATTTTGTAGCTCTGTGTGATACAAACTAAACAATACATATTAGTTAAACTTACATATAGTTCAAAAATAATAATTTTTGTAAATAATTTACAAAGAACTTGCATTTTTTGTTTTTCTGGATGTGCTATTAGTATTTTTTTTACTTGAACTCTTGTCAGCCATTTCTTTATGAATATAAAACCTGTACCATTCATTAATATATTTTATAGATAAATCACATACTTTTCAGGGAAAACAAAAATCAAGAAACCAGTGTGTCTTTCACAACTTACACACAGAACATGGTGCAGTAGGTTCTTATAAATGCACCGCCTATATAGTAGAAACACGGTACAATGCTCTTTGTCAACAAGGAGACCTGGTGTGTTATATTAATACCGGAGCATCGATTAACATAAACATAAATTAATAATTTTTTTTATCAAACAATGTTTTTTGTCAATACGCACCCAGTGCACTATACTACAATCGCGCACCGGTGATCTATTTCATATAGTGTGCACCGATTAAAAAAAGCTTTTTTTAAAAAAATTGTGCAAGGGCCGAAAAGGATTGGGATCTGACTCTACAAGTGGTCTCACTGGTTATATGTCATGTTGGGTATGTGTTATATTCTTTCCACAATTATTTTCACTTGAGGGAGGAGGTCATCAGGGGGTCATAGCCCCCCCTGTACATTGCGCCAGGAGCAGTAGGGGGTTTCTAGGGGGGCCGAAAGCCCCTCTTGTTCAGGGTCCAGGGTAGCGCCCCAGGAAATTTTTTTGGACCATATTTTTTGGTGGGCGGACCCACCCATGGTTTTGTGCATGGGTTTGCACATGGTTTTGGGGCATGGTGGTTTCCAGCCCCTGGTATTTTTTAGATCCGGTCAAGGGAACTACGGTTATGTTCTAATCTAGGGTTAATGGATTGGGGTTTATGAATTATTCTGAATGTATATATGTGTTGTAACACAAAGGAATATAACGAAAAATCAAGCTGGTAGTCTTGATTTGGGATCCAGGGGAAAATATCTGTGTATATAAGTTTTATGTTTTATGCTCTCGCTACTGTTTATTTTCTGTTTTAAGATTCGTTTACAAATAATTTCTATACAGGGTTAAAACCTACATGTCATACACCTATATATAGTAATACAAACCCTATAAATCTAAAATGAAAAGCCCTAATTGTGAAGTCACATAAAAAAGAAGAAACAAGGGTTGAAATTAAGAATGTATTTTTTGTTTTTGTTTTGTTTAGTTTTTAGTTTTTAGTTTTTGTTTTTTTTTGTTTTTAGTTTTTTGTTTGTTTGTTGTTTGTTGTTTGTTGTTTTTTGTTTTTGTTTTCCTGAATTTTAATTAAATGTAAATAGGAATAGAGACTGTAAATGATTTTATTAGTAAAATGCACAGTAAAATTTAAAATTTTTAAAGTGCATGTATTAAATCTAACAGAAACTATAAAAAAACAATTACTACAATACAATTTAAAATTTTTACTATACTACAGGGTTTTTGTGTGAATCACCAGATGTTTCAATTTCTGATTCTATGAATTTGCTGATGTTTCACCAGATTCGAAAGTATTTGCTGCTCCACAGTGATCTCGTGCTCTCTTGCTCCAGGTATGTCTCTCATGCACATCCCTCCCTGAATTTTTTTGCAAAAATCAATAAAATAATGAATAGATTTTACTATTTAAATAAATTTTTTATGAAATTAGATTTCCGAAAATCATTTGCCGCCCATTTTTCACTTTACTGCTTTTTTTTCCCGATATTCGGTGCATTTGTTAACTAATAGCACCAATGCATCTGTTAATAAAATCACACCAGTGCGGTGAACAATACATTAGCATCAATAACAATAAGTCCTTTTTTAAGGCACCAAAATTACTTTAAGGGATGTACACCAAAATTTATTGTTGATTTTGCTCAAACGAAGGGAGAAAATCTCATAATTATATCAAATGGACAATTCTTGAAAATCTAGCTCGTTCCATAATATTTCTCAAAGTCCATCGCAGACTTATCCCTATCCATATATAGACATAATTACTTTAGATTTTATTTATATTATCATTATCTAATTGATTTTTTTTTTTTTATCCATGTTAATCAACTGAATAAAAGTCATGTATACAAATTTGCAGGTTCATGCAGATTCAAAATCGAGTTCAGATGCACAAAATATTCAAACAATTCCAAAATACCAAAAGCTCTTATGAGGAGAAACATACTACAAGGCGCGGTTGGTAGATGAAAATAGATAGCTGCTTCACCCTGCCAATTGTAACATGCCATATTGTAGCCACAATCCTGGGACAATGATGGTAGTAATAATTGTTTGGTATAATGTAATTATTTCAAAGTAAAACTAATTAATCATGCAATGGCGTCCTTACTAATTGATATCATTGATTTTTTACTAATAATGTTCAAATATTTTTTTTGAAATTATTAGGATTCTAGTGATGATGACCAACCTACCTATCATCTTTCGTTGCACCCCATGACAATGTCAAATCAAAATAAGGTTGAATTAAGATAAAAAATCGGAGAGGAATGATACCAAGAATGGTTGAATCAACCACCTATTAAATTCCCACTACGTCCATATTCACCAATTAGGAATGACTATAGCAATAGTAGTTCTTCACAAGATGGCAATGGAAGAAATCAAATAGAGGTTGGTATGGATGATTACATAAGGGATACGAATGCCATTTATACAATGTTGTTAGATGCATTCCATAATGATGATCAACTAGGGATGATGCTCATATCGCTGATACCTTTTTTGAAAGCCTTAAATTTTCTTCCACCACCCCACTCTTTGGACCTGGTGATTAGTCAAAGTCTACCCAGTTGGGGACAACGATGTTACTATACAACTTGAAGAAAATTTTGGCTTGTCAAATGCATGTTTCTCGGAAATTTTGAGGTAATTTACCATCAAGTGCCTTATATTTTGAGAAATATAATCACACAATCAACATCACAAATGATGTCTTGACCCGTAGCTGCGAAGAGGCAAATAAATTGTTGAAAATGTTGGGTGTTGAGTAGATATCATATCATGCATGTCCAAATGATTGTATTCTATATAGAGGATAATATGCAGACAAAGAGATATGTCTAAAATGTGGGCATGATAGGTATGATAGATAAAAAAAGAAGGGTAAATCACATGGTCCTCATTTTAAGATATTGAGATATATGCCTATAACCCCAAGGATTCAAAGGCTCTTTCGTTGCAAAGAATTAGCTATGTTGCAGGGATGGCATGCCTCACACAGAAGTGAGTTGGGAGTTATGCGAATCCCAATAGATTTGATATCCATGAAGCATATAGAGGATACATGGCCTGAAAAATTCAAGGATGAAGTACGAAGTCTACGAATCAGCATAGTCATGGATGGCGTCAAACCATATTCCCTCCAGAACACTAAATATTCTATTTGGCCTGTAGTAGTGATCAATAAAAATATCCCCCATGGTTGTCCGCGAAGAATGAACATCTTATGTTGGGTCTCATAGTCCCTGGTAGAAGACAAGTGAAGAATATGGATGTCTACTTACAACCATTGGTAGATGAATTGAAGGAATCATGGGATGGGATAAATGTATACGATGTATCAAGAACCATCGCAAAAAATAGGAGTTTTACGTTGTATGGCATATGATTATCCAGGCTTAGGATTTGATCTGGTAAATTACATGTTTATTGATTTGTTTATATATATATGTAAAAATATTATTTCGCATGTTAAATATTTAACTTGACGTTGTAATTGTTATGTTCTTCATGATATTCTTTAACATGCCATGCATATTGTATACAATAATTTCGCAAGTCTTGTAACAAAAAGTTATTATGGATGTAAATGTTTTGGACCTTCTCTAAAAGATAGATGGTCCAATGACCTACGAAAGCTAGTGTATGACTACTCCAGGGTATTCCTCCCAAAAGAACACCCTTACAGAAAAGAAAAATCCACTTTCAATGGTAAATGAGAGAGAACCAAAAGGCCTGCAATAACGACACTATCTGAATGGCTTAGAGCATATGAGAGAGAGAAGGAGAAGGAGTTCATAGAAATGTTCGATTCAAATGGGGAGCCTATGTTCGATGATCCAGAATTCTTCGACACTTATGTTGAGAAATCTCCCATTGGGATGAAAGGAATTGCATTATGTTAATGTTAAAATCATTTCACTTGATAATTTTCAATTATGTTGATCTCGAAAACAATGCATTGTATCAAGTTATTTTTTTTATGTCAATTTCTAAAATAATACAGCTACTCGATTTCTTTAAATGTGTGTGAATGATATCTTTAAAATTAAAAAAAATGTATTAATGTATATTGTTATTTTTGGTATGTAAGATCATAATAAAATATTGATAATTTTAACCATGAATTTATTTGCATTATTTTCTAAACTTTATTATGTTACAAAAATTCATATTATTCTAGATTTATTATTTTACAATTATTTATATTCATACAAATTTACAAATTTACAATTATGGTAATTTAACAATATGTACGGTATACATTTTACTTACGGTAGTTATGGTTCTAAATTGACAATTAATTTACAATTTTACAAATTTACAAATTTACAAATTTTACAATTTTAATAAAATTGAATCATGACAATAAATACAATTACAATTTTACAATTTCACAATACAATTACAATTACAATTACAATTTTACAATTTTACATACCATTACAATTAAAATTACAATTACAATCATTTTACAATACAATTACAATTACAATTACAATTTTACAAATATTTTACGTACAATTACAATCAGAGTTATAATTACAATTACAAACACAATTTTACAATTTTACATACAATTACAATTAAAATGAAAATTACAATCACGATGCATAAAATTACAATTACAATTTTACAATTTTACAAATTTACAAATTTACAAACTTTACAATTTTAATAAAATTGAATCATAACAATGAATTCAATTACAATTACAATTTTACAATTTCACAATAGAATTACAATTACAATTACAATTTACAAATATTTTACATACAATTACAATTACAATTACAATTTTACAATTTTACATACAATTACATTTACAATTAAAGTTTCAATTACAATTACAATTACAATTTTACAATTTTACATACAATTACAATTAAAACTAAAATTACAATCACGATACATACAATTACACAATTTTACAATTACCAATACATAATATTTAATAAATATCATGATTTAATATTAAAAATAAACATCACGATCATGAATGTCAAATTACTGCTATCACATATACATCTTTTGGCAAGCACATTAAATGAACATATCTAACATGAACTAACAATATACACATCATGATGAACACTAACATGTAAATTAAGTACATCAACATGAACATACAATATATGCACCATATATATATATATAATGTCAAAAATATACAACTGTAATATAACTGCATATAAATGTAAAATATCTAGTGGTACTACATCAATACTATAACTAGTACTAGTCAAGGCCTGCTCAGTTGATCATGCAACCTCATGCTCAGATGGATGACGTGATTTCTCTGGAGATGCCTGCTAATTAGATGGTGCAGTCTGCTCAGGAGGTGCCTGCTGATCAGATGGTGTAGTTTGCTCAGAAGGTGCCTGCTAATGAGTTTTCTATGGTGCAGCTTGCTAAGTGGATGGTGCCTACTCAGATGGACATGCCTGCTTAGGATCAGGTGTCTGCTTAGTCGATGGCCGTGTTTTCTCAGGACTAGGTGCTTGTTGAGATGGTGCAGACTGCTCAGAAGATGTCTACTGATCAGGACTCGATGTTGGTTGCTCATCTTTGAGGTGTGTTGAAGGAGGAGGAGGTGGAGTACTAGAATGATGATCACTCCCCTAGTGATCATGATCACGAGATGAGCTGCTATGTCGCGCATCTTCATGGCACCTATCCCTCCTAGCTGCCAATAGTCTAGAAGCTCCAACGATATTACGCATAAGGGTCATCATATCACAGGGCATGCCATCTTTAGAGCTATGTGAGCCTATGATCAACCTAGATCTCTCTGATCATAGGAGGGCACACTCCCTCATCAACCAGGAGTCGACACAGTCAGTCGCCCTACTCCATCTTGAATTTGATGTCTGCCTTGCGCTCCATCCTCGTGGGTATCTACACCTAAGGATTAGGTATGTCACCTTGATCCGACGCTCGCCATCTCCTCTTCATGATCTACAACTAGATCATTTGGTGGGGGTGGAATCATGTCCCCAACGAATGTGCCAATATCTATAAAATATAAAGTACACAACAATAATTAGATAATTTCATTAAACAATTTAATAAAAAAAGTTAAATAACGTTTTAGAATAAATTCTATTCTAATTAATTAATTAATACAATAAAATGAAAATATATTAATTTAAAGAAAACACTAATATTACCTATAGAATTTGGTAGCTCATACTGTGTGAAGAGGATGTTGGTACACCCTTGCCAATCCAAACTCGCATATGGACACGACACCATCACGAACGAGTGATCATCAGCACTGGCTAGCAACTCCAATGCATCACTAGATATCCTGGCTGGATAGTCGAACATGCCCCTCTTGGGCATCATCTGGCCCCACATCTGCATTCGTAGATGCAACATCAACATATGAGGCTGCCAAAAAAAATTAGGCCTCGTCTCTGTAAACCTCTCAAAAAATAAGCAAAATAACTCTGAAGCAGAAGGGAAGGTCAACCTCCCACATGCCTAAGAATGACATCTATTTAATGCTATACAATACTGCCGCAAAAAAATGGTAGACCATCTCACAAGTCATGGCATCTGGAATAAAGAATCAACATAAAATAAAAGTGGGAAACTAATGTGTTGCCTGTCACTAGTATGGTGTGCAAAGGTCGTCAGTAGTAGTGAGAGGCACCTCACCTCCTCTAGACCAAATTAAGCAATGCGTAATTGACCACCAGACACCTAAAAATATATAGGATAAACTATATCTTCCCTAATGTATCTTTGGGAGCATGCCAACTGACTCCCTGCTGCATAATTAACAGGGACATTTGGGAACTGGGGAAAATATTTCCCTCTCCTAGATAGGCTAGTAATAAAATAGATTTCCTCCTAAGTGGGCTCATACCACTGGACAGGATGGACCTGAAAATATTGTTGGTGGGCATCCCACTTGTAGAAAAGTTGTCTTAATAACCCACTGTGCCCCTTTAGGGATGTAGCCTCATCGTAGAACTTGAGGAGGCGTACCTCCCTTAAGAACAATTGAGTGGGTGTTGTAATAGGGTGAGGTTACAAAATTCTCTCCCTCTCCCATGCCTCCCATAGTTGTATCATGTTATAATGGTCCTCCATATGCTCTTGTTGTTCCCATTTCTCTCTCTGTTGACATCGCTGAATGATTCACGTATTAAATACATTTTTTTTATCACTCGGTGGCCCCAGAAAAAACTAACACAGTGTTATCGGTGCGTACTTTTTTATCACAATCATGCACGGTGCACATGAAAAAGGTTCATGCACCGCGCAAATAGGATTTTTTTTGGTGTGGTGCATTGAACAAACTATCCGCCCTGGGGCGGTTAGTTTGGTCAACGCACTGGTCGACAAAAGTACATAATTAACGGTGTGGACCTATAAATGACCGCATCATTAATTATGTACTGTTATCAGGCGGTGCGTTGGACTGCATTGTCGTGTTATTTTTAAAAATTTTATATGCTCGGTGTGGTCAGAAACTGATACGCATCACACTATTTTAGTGTTACAATGGTGCACCTTTTATCGGTACCGCAACAAAACCCAGTGCGGTTTCCGTTAACACCGTTCGCGATGCGGCTTGTAAATTTACCAGTAGCACCGTGAATGGTGCAAGCCGAACCACCCAAATGCATCGCGCATAAATTTTTATTTTTTATTTTTAAAATGGTAAATTTTAAGTGAATTTTACAAATTAATTCGCTAAAAGGTTAATTTATTGAGAAACCAGTAGATTACCTACAAATTTGCGTGTCGAGGAGGAATCTTTGCTGAGGATTACTAAAAAACAAAATTTTCCACCGTTTCGAAAATTTGAACCCCCCACGGTGAGAAATGGACGGCAGCAATGTGGCAAATGGGAGCACCGATTGCAGGGCATCTCAAAAAAGACAAACTCACACCGGTGCTTGAGAGCTCTAGTGCACTGAACAAGTAAAAATGAGTTTTTTTATGGCTGGATTTTTTTTTTTTTAAATAATCCTTTTTTAGTGCGCTCGATTTTGAGACGCACCAAGTGGTTTTATCAATGGTGCACTGCACATCGTTATGATGCACTGGATTATGGAGATGCACCAGGCCAATTTGTATGTAGAGCACTAGTGCGCTAGAGTACTAAGATGCACCAGGCTGGTTTGTAAGGAGAGCACGGTGTCTTGGTGTGCCAATTGATAGTATGCACCAGTTCTCTTTTCATAAAACACACCGGTGCATGTTATGATTAGAAATGCACCGCAAAAAAAACATCTGCAAAAACCTCCACCCGCCAACCTCCTCTAGTGACCTCCGCTAAAAAAAGATATCTAGGCTATTTTTATAAGGGCTTCCTCAAAAACATATGCTAGAGGGTCTTTTCCTTATAGTGAATCCATATAAGTAGTATCAAAGTGGTTTTCTCTTTCTCTATTTTTCTGTGCATGTCCCCAACGAGGTCGGGGTATAAAGTGTTAGGACTTCAATTGGTTGAATCCTTGCAAGATCGAAAAAAGAATGAGATTTAGGAATCGATAGTTTATTTTCTACATTCCTTTTCAACATAAATGTTTAAGACAAGGAGGGTGATGTGGCAAGATGAGATGTAAGAACCTTTACATTCACTTTAGTGACTATTTAGAAATATTTGGCATGCTTGTATAATACACATAGATTAATTAGATAGTAGAAGTAGGTTTACAAGAAGGATAGGAAGAGTAGTTCAAATAATCTAACTAATTCAATCAAAGGTGCTTATTAATATGAATAAATGACTCGCAAACAATCAAGGGATTCTCTCTAGTATGAGGTCCCAATTATACCCAACACAACTTTGGATAAGAAAACCATCTAGATTCTGAACCAATAACCATTCTTGATTTTAAAACATGTTATGATATATGAGGGGTCGCCATAGTGTGGGTTCTAAATGAAAACTAACTAAATGAAATGAGATGAAGATAATCTATGATACACTATCTATCATTGAAAGATAGAAGAGAAATAGAAAGTGATGAGCCAATAAACACACAACTACACAAACAAGGAAATATTTAGCTAAAATACAAGACAAAAATATGTCTAACTTACTAATTTTTTTTTTAAATGGCCAGTATGTTAATCTAATAAGTGATCATAGAATGAAAGTAACCCTTTGAGAGAGACTATATAATTCACAAGACAATCCACAACCTAGCAACATATATCTCACAAAGTACACACATGCATTAAATACTTAAGAGTAGTTAGAAAAAATGATAAGATACACGTTAGAATATATCTCTAGAAATGGCCTTCAAGGATTCTTCATATTAAAATAGTGAGTGCATAAATACCATCGTCCTAGCTTTGGTTTGGAGGCACATCAACAAAATTATAGAAATTACAATCAATGCTATTAAGATTTTTATAATTTTTATAGAATGAGTTAGTAACTTCCTTTTGTGACTATTTGACTTCTCTAAGGTCAGTTACAACTATTCAATTTCCCACAATTTAAAAATATAATATATGGAGATATTTAAAATTCTTAGAAATTATCTAGATAATTATCCCAAGTTTATTGGGTTATTAATTGGAGTTCCTTAATGCCCTAAATACACACCACCTGAACTTCATAGTCTAATGTAATCATTATGAATCTACTTCATAGTAGGATCTCCATGATGACATGGAATTCTAATGTGGCGTAAGGTATGACTGAGACATTCCTCTCTAGTAAGATTAGATATGGATTCAACACTAATTGTATCTTAGTGATAATTATAATGTATGGCTTCAAGTTATCTTTAGTGAGATTATTAATATAGGCACTAAAAGACAACTCTTTTTTATACAAACACTCTTATAATTCCCTGCTTCTTCATCAGTTGGTCTGATCTCTCTTAGGGTTTTTGAGATTTCTCATGTTGGGTATGAGTTATATTCTTTGCATGATTATCCCCATGTGTTGTACAATATTTTATCACCTAAAAACTAATCACCTAGCCATTGCTAACTAGGAGGATCGAAATACACCATGTAGGATTAATTTTACCATAGTAAAATCACTTTCACCATGGGAAATAATTGATCTTGTCCTGAAGATGAACCACACTAGCTGGTTCGAAACACGTCGACAATTCATGATCATATGTGATTATTACCGAAAGTAGTCTTTAACAATTTAGTAAACCTTTTTTTATTAAATATTGTTTATTTAATTTTCTCTAAAAATAATTATTAAATCAGTATTTGATAACCATTCCTTGTCACATTTGACTAAATCACCTTGCAATAATTAAATAGATCACTATTTATTTATTATTCCTTATTTTTATTTTCTGGAATAATTGTTAAATCACTATTTAATAATTATTTCGAATTCATACCTTTCTTAATCCTCTCAAAGTAATTAATAAATAATTTTGTTTGTTAATTACTTCAACCATTTTCTAAATAAATATATTTGGTCATTTTGAATATATTGTCCCTCACCAAAAAATTTAATAAATTATTCCTAACGGTTAGATTTGGATTTGGTCAATAATTTTTATTATTATTTTCCAATTCCTAGTTTTTATCAATACTTTGTTTTAAATAAGAGGGTTTAACCTTCTTTCTTCACCATGATCACTATCATTGTCACCACTATCATCTTATCATATTTTAGCTCCCACTTGAGTTCCATTTTGCTTTATGGGTTTTCTACATATTGAGAGAGAAAAAAGTTTGTTGAAGCACAAGGACATCAAAGGACCTATCCCATGGAGAGGGATTTGCAGATCCATGTTGCAAACCTCCTTCACTAGGTGTTTTCTAATAAAAATATGATTCAATTAAAGTATTATTATATTGGATTATTGCATCAATTATTTCTTTTTGTTTTATGTTTTGGATTGCATATGATCTTTTTGCTGCAAGGTTTTCTTATTTTTTCATTGCAAATATGAAGCGTAAAAAACCATATCTTAAGAACGAAATACGTTGTAGGTTACACTTCCAAAATACACCAAAGGGGAGTTAGAGAGAGAGAGAAAGAGAGACAACTGAATCAATGCAAGGAATGACGAAGGAATGGAGGGGACAAGACCTACTAAGTTGATATAATTATCCTTTTATTTTGGAGTACGTGATCTCAAATGAGGTGGGTAAGGCATACCCATAATCACTGAGATAACTGAGTATATATAATAATGACATGCCTAGCAATGTGGGTATGAGAAACAAAGTAAATAATACATGATATGATGGTATCAATGGAACATAATTTGATACAAAAATACAATGAGTCTTGTATACAAGATGTGCCTGGAAATAGAGGCCACGACTGAATACAATAACAACTGTTGATTTGAGTACATGAGACATAATGCCCATCACGATGACATGGTGAGGGGATATCACAAAAAAATAATCCATGCTAAATAAGAAAGGGCTCTGAAGATATGAGTGAACCATCTAAAGGAGACGTGCATACTGTGGGTGCTACAAGCGGCTAAAGACGAACCATTCAAATCTATGGAACTTCATCTGAGGGTGGATCATAATCTAGTGACATCTGTGCATGTGGGGGGATACCTAAAGGGACACCACATCATGAGGTCTAGAGTATCTCAAACATACCTAGGAAATGACAGGAAAATATGGTGGATCACTGGACCAACAAGTGTACGATCCTTGATCGTGCAATAATGAGTTGGAGTCGAGCACGTGAAATAACGATTCCTTTTGCTTGATCCGAGGCAACGAAAAATGATGAAATATTTAATAAAGGTACACCACCCTCTATACCACACTTCTCAAATAAATGTGTTGAAGTCGATAGAAGAGGGCCAGCTAGAGTTGAGGCAAGGAAGAATCGTCGACAAAGGCACGAAGGATCATAGTAAAGTGACTGATGGACTGACACCAGGGATGACGATGGAGGGAAAAAATATGAGTGGTGGACTTAAAAATTCCTTTTCCATAGGATAATATGCATGGTTGACCTGACAAATACTGACTCGATCCCAAATGTTATGGTTAATTACTCAGACGAAGGCTTTTCAAAATGGGGCACTATAGTTGTAGGCCAAATATGAGCATAATGGGATGAATGTGACACAAATATGGATGGAAATTTGCAAAAAGAATCCAGGGGACTTAGAACATACTCCATAGATGCAAGGGTGACTCATCTCTAATGCTATGAACAAGGGTGATGCGATGATCCTGCCACATGGGGGAGGCTTGGAAGAGGCCATAAACAAATGAGTAAATAATGGTTACTCATGACGAAAATTGACATATGAGTTGAAAAGTGTAAAGGTAAAGTGGTACCAGAGTAAAGGTGGCTCATATGAAGAAATTTGATTTTAATAAACAATAAAGTGAAACCTCATGGAAAAAATGGCTTCTCGGTGAAGTGTCAAATTATCCAAGAAAAAAGAGACCCATTATAGATATTAGTGAGAGCTTTCCAACGATGCTAACGCTTCGTCAAATCAAGATATGGTTTGGTCACAATGTGTGACATAAAAAATAGGGTTTTTACTATAAAAGGGATTCTTTCCCCCCAAATATAATTCATTTTCATAGTGAGATGTTGCATAATTTGGAGAGGAGGAGAAGGACCAAAATCTTGTGGAGATTGTAGTAGATAGATCGACCGTTAGAATTTGGATCTGCAAGTTTTAGGTAGGTGGCCTAACCTTACTCATCAATTTTGGTGGACTAAAATTTCATATTAGGGCCTCAACTTAGTGGGGAAAACATTTTCCATTCGTCATGGTCGAAACACATATTTTTCCCCTTTTTTGCATTCTAGAATGCAAGATTTGGGGAAAAAAGTGTGTCCAATGCAGTTTGGAAAGAAAAAAATATGTCGTGGATGGAGGGGGAAAGAAAATTTGGGGGTCTCTGGTAAGAACCATGAGTGGATGATTTTGACTCCGAACTAACAAAAAATAATGGTATTTTTTAGGAATGGAAGAGCTAAAAGTGATATGGATAGAATGATATTTTTATACTTTTTGTGCTAAGATTCAAGGGAACCAAGTAGTTAGAAGGTTTTTGGTGTGATATGGGTGGTTGAAGTTCTTGGAGAACCCAATGATGAGGGATGGTGAACTACTAATATCTAGGATTGTGAGTTATTAGGATCTAGATTAGGAGGCTTTTGTGGTATAGGAGTAGAGGATTGATATCACAATCCAAAGCATATAATTTTTGAAAGGATTGCAACCCTTGGGGGTGGTGGGGAAGATACATCTGGTACTACCTCATGGGAGGCATCTATGAGAGTTTGTGGAGTGCCATTGTGTACCTAGTTCTCATGCAAAAGGTATGACCATCCAAATTTATGACATAAGGAGACTTGAGACATGGGCTACAACTGCAACGGTGGTGCGGATCTTGGGCAGTCATGCCTTTCATCACATCACTGGGGGATAAATGATGCTTATAGTGAGTGTATTGGCATGGACCTACTATGGGTGGACCCAGATGATGTTGTCATCATTGAAATAATAGTTTGGACTATGTAGATGACAGACCAATGATAACTATTCATTTTGGACAGTTGTATGTTCATTCTTCTTTGAAAAGATCCCGACCATCCCTCCATATGTACAAATCCATCATGGGGACCCACAATATCCCAGGGTGCCTCGCTAGGGGAAAAGAATATGACGAGGTGAAGGATGGGGAGTCGGGAGGGTGTTCTGAAGAGAGTTATTCTCACTTTGGGACTAGATGCCATTGTACATAGATGACAATCGATGCATCAAGATGAACTTCTAGGAAGATCCTGATCTACCACTATTGCCAGGATGAGCATGGGGTCTTGATGGTAAGTGATAGTTGCTATATTTTGGTTGCATGTAGAGTTTAGAAAATATATGTATGTATGTATGTAGAGAAGAAAAAGGTATCTGGTGCAGATGATTTTTCTAGGAAGTGGACATTCCAGAGAGATGAACACCACAAGCGCCACCATGATAGGCATTGAGCACTTTCATAGCTTCAACATGGGTGAGACAATGATGGAGGATAGTGTCAACACCACGACGATAGAATTCATCACTTATGAGGAGATAGTGAGGGGATTGATTTCAAATACGTTGTATTTCATCAAAATTAAGACAGGGGGGGGGGAGGAATTTTTGGGTTCAAAAATAGGTGAGAATGTCACCATACCAAGGATCATCCAATGTTACGGTGAATAAGTGTTCATCTGGAAGTTCATCATTTAACAACGGATCGGGAGCATTAGTAGGAAATTCAAAAATGAATTCATTAAGGGATAAAACTTTCTTACTCTTGGGTGTGGCAAATTCTAGATTGAATTATTGAAGGATAAAAATCCCATGGGCATACTTTCCATTGATCATCCGTCGATTCAATATTAAGGCCATAGGGTTGGAATTAGTCACAGATTTGGTGGTGCCCATAAGGATATAATGACACAATTTTTGAATAGAGAACACAATAGCCAACACCAAATTTTATTCATGGCAATAAGACACAAGGGGAATGTAAAGGTTCTTATTGATATAATATATGACATGCTCATTTCCAGAACCATATTCTTGGATTAAGACCTTGACAACATAATAGGTGGAAGCTGAGATATACAAGATGAAGTCCCTTTCGAAGTTTTGTGGGCTAATAAAGGGAGCGAAAGTGAGAGAACGTTTGAGGGCATACAAATAATGTTGAGCTTGGTCATCCAAAATAAATGGAATGTTAGATCAAAGGAGTCTAATAAACCCATGAGCAGTGGTGGCACAGTCAGGAACAAACCAACGAAGAAAGTTGGCTTTACAACTGTGGAAGGGTGCGAGGAGGAGGAAGTTTGAGGATGGCTTGAAATTTGAGAGGGTCAAGAGTGATACTGTCTTTGGACAGAATGAAGCCCAATAGTTGGCTAAAAAGAAAAAAAAATACACACTTAAGGGGATTGCGGTGAATGTTATACTTGCTACATTGAAGGAAGATGGTATGCAAATCGTGAAGGTGTTGTGACCAAAGGTTGGAACAAGCGAAGAGATTTCCTAGATATGTGAGGATAATATGAGACAGGTCATGAAAATAGTAGGATATGGCACTATAGCACACACCTCCCTTGATATCTACCCACTTTCACTGGCTTACTCAGGGTAAACATGAGATAAGGGGTAGTTATGACCAGACTCAACCTGCTAGGCGACCTTAAGGAAATGGAGTCGATAAACAAACCTTAATGAATTACCTCAGGTGCCAAAAAACCCTTCAGAAGTAACCCAACCCCAGAAGGTGTCCATCCTGTGATCCAACGTGTGTTTTCCATGCGTTTTACCCCCAGTCACTCCCTTTCCAAGGCCTCAGTGTGACTAAAACCTCCCAGCCGCTCCCACAAGCTGGCGTAAGTGTGACTATGCACTTTTTCACTAAGTTTTGTGCTTACGATTGCAGGTTTTAAGGTTAGATTCCAGGGAAGGGGATAGATCTTTGCCTATAAATCCCTGTAACATTCATAATTCATAAATTACACAGGGAAGATGTTTATAAACAAAAAACCAACACCAGGACTAGGCCTGACCATCCCTAACCGGGATTGACATTCTGTCAAACACTTCGCAACAATGAAATATACAGGTCATGAATACAAGAATGAGCATAATGGACTATAAATTCAAACAAAAATTATCAAGAAGTATCACCAACCTCTCCCATTAGTTTTCTAAACATTAATTAGGTCTTGCATCCATTATTCTGCCAGTTACAAGTAAAAACATGAAATGAGCCATGAATAGAATCAACCACATAACCATGCTTATAACCATAATATAACCACATAAATAGCTTGATATAGGTGGATATCGGTGGCCATCCACCTATTCCATTTGGACCCGCACCATCAATTCTTGCAACTTTTCACATTTAGCACAACTTACTATTTTTGGCAGGTTTTCAGGTCCTGTACTCCCGGAGCCGTTTTGGGGCCTTAATGATCCAAGTGGATATTTCTGGCCACCCACCTATTCCATTTGAACCCCCACCATCAGGTCTTTCAGTTTTTAAGTTGTGGAAAAAACTATACTTCATTTTATTAATAAAAGAATGACTGAAATATGCTTACAGACATAATGGAAATAAAAATAGCTAGGGTGTTGTTAGCGTATCTCTGAGAAGAGATGTGGTGGCTATAGGCCTCTGAACTATGTTACAATGAGGCTCGAGGGCTTATTTATTATTGAGAACAATGGAGAACTCTAAACATCCAAAAAACCTAACCCTAGGAGATGAAGTGCCAAAACTATGGGCCCCGTTTGGGTAAATTGGTGTTTCAACTTCCTGAGGATGTAACTTCGACATACGATCTCCGTTTGATGCATATCATACCTCATTAGAAATATCTATCTGAGGAGTACAATTTTTTTATATCTCTCTCGATTTTCCCAAAAAACGTCGTTTAGGGCCTCAAAACAGCTTTGGAAGTTCAAGACCCGAAAAATTGCTAAAAATAGTAAGTTGTGCTACAAATTAAAAATTGAAAGAATTGATGGTGGGGGTTCAAATGGAATAGGTGGGTGGCCACTAATATCCACCTGGATCATTAAGGCCCCATAATGGCTCTGGGAGTGCAGGACCCGAAAATCTGCTAAAAATAGTAAGTTGTGCCGAATGTGAAAAGCTGCAAGAATTGATGGTGCGGGTCCAAATGGAATAGGTGGGTAGCCATCGATATCCACCTAGATCATTCCTCCATCCTTAGGAAGAAATGGTCCCCATTGCGTTGAGATCTTCCATGAGATGAGGCAAATTTTGTTGAACTGGGTGTTAGGTTTGTCGAAGATGTCATGGACCTGTGGGCGAACATGCTGAATGCGTTTAGTAATTTTGGTTTCTTTATCAGCCTTAGACAGTACATGTGTGGATTCTGTATGTGTAGTTGCAGGAGGTATGGAAACATCCGGGGTCAGATCAATGAAGTGCTTGTCTTGACAGTGTATAGGAACCTCTGTGAGTGAGGAGAAAATGTCCTCGTATTCCTCTATGACTTTTTCCATCTGCTGTAGCCATGCAGGGGAGCCATGTGTCAAATTTGTGGCCACAATATTCTTCTTTCCCTGTGAGCGAGTTGTAAGGAAAATAAATTTCCTGGTTTGGGAAACAATCTTACTGTGTTGTTTTGCAATAGTCAAAGAGATGATAGGAGGCAGTACTACCTTTAGTATCTTGTACAAGTTATTTCCCAAAGTAATAATAATAGCACAAGGCCTAGAATCATACACAACATGTTGCCTCCACAAGTATGGTTGGCCCAATAATACATCAGCTACATCAAGAGGAGCAACATCACATAATACCTCATCCATGAATGGCTTGATGCTGTACGGAAGGCAGCACTGTTGGCGGATTCAGATATCTCTCCCTGGGTGAAGCCACTCGATGGTATATGGCTGTGGGTGTGCTATGGTCGGTAGGATGAGCTGCTTCATGACCTCTGCTGAAATGAGGCTCTTTTGGCTTCTGCTATCGACAAGGAATTGCAGTGGAGAACCCTTCACCCACATCTGTGAATGGAAGAGGCACTCCCCCTCCTATGGATCCTTAGGATCCTCCCTCTTGATCTTGGTGGTGGCAACAATGGCACTAAGATCCGCATTAATGATTTGCTTCCCTTCATCATTTCCTTTGTCTATTTCTAACACAGGATCAAAAAATGCATCTGATTCAGGTGCCTTTAGTTAGGCCACCAACGATTGTTTGGCCTGACACTCGTTTGTGCTATGAGTGGGGTTGTTATGAAAATCACACCACTTCCTCGTGTCCTTCTTTGGATTTGTGGTGTTTTTCTGAGTTGCCCCTCTTTGGCCTTTCCCCTTTTTCTACAGTTCGAGGGCACCTTTCCTTGGCTTTGGATTCACAAATCCAAAGTCTCGCTTCTTCTGCTTAAATTTCTGCTCGATCTTGGCGGCATAGCTATATGCTGTGCCAAGCGATGTAATGTCAAGGAAATCCATTTACTCCTGAATGTGTTTGTGTAAACAGCCACGGTACTTGAGCACAAAATGTCTCTATGAATCTTTAATACCCAACTTTGTGCACAGGGTATGGAACAATTTCATCAGTTCGTGCACATCTTGATCTCGTTGCTGCCGCATTGTGGTCCATTGGATGTACTTGTCCTCATAGATGCCCACGGGGTAATATTGTTCCTTGATGCCATCTCGGAATGAATTCCAAGTGGGTGTGGCCGAGAACAGAGAGGGTTCCCCTTCGTCCTCTTGCTCATAGTAGGTTTCCCACTAGTCTTTGACATGGGGAGTGGCTTTGAGGAGTGCAAAAATAATCTTTTCTCGGTCGGAGAAATCATGGACCGAGAAATACCCTTCCAACAAATTTAACCATCTACATATGGCGTCTGCATCTATATGGCATTCAAATATAGGAATGTCAAATTTTACTTGTACCTTGAAGGGAGTGGCGCCTCCAGAGTGGCTGTTGGATGCAGATGCACCGTAGGTGGGCATTCGTTGAAGGATCTGAGAAAAGTTATCCATCATCGCGTTCCTTTGTTTCTCAAGGGCCTCCTTGAGAAATATTTTTATAGGATCTTTTGCTCCCTTGTCTTTCTTTTCTTCCGCCATGGGAGGTCATCGGGGTTTGCGAGGCTGATCTTGCAAGGGTTCAACCAGATCAAGTCTTAAATCCTTATACCCTGACCGCGTTGGGGCATGCAAAGAAAAATAGAGAAAGAGCAGACCGCTCTGATACCACTGATCCAGATTTATGCAGGAACGTAATAAAATACAAAAATATACATAAACACAAAGATGCGCGAAACAATACTTCATTTTATTAATAAAAGAATGACTGAAATATGCTTACAGACATAATGGAAATAAAAATAGCTAGGGTGCTGGTAGCGTATCTCTGAGAAGAGATGTGGCGACTACATACCTCTTAACTATGTTACAATGAGGCTCGAGGGCCTATTTATTATTGAGAAAAATGGAGAACTCTAAATGTCCAAAAAACCTAACCCTAGGAGATGAAGTGCCAAAACTATGGGCCCTGTTTGGGTAAATTGGTGTTTCAACTTCCCGGGGACGTAACTTCGGCATACGATCTCCGTTTGACGCGTATCATACCTCGTTAGAAATATCTATCCGAGGAGTACAAATTTTGATGTGAGCAACATGGGTCCATGGTCCATGGACCCATTTTGCTTCTGGTTTTCCCAAAAAACACGTTTAGGGCCTCAAAATAGCTCCAGAAGTTCAGGACCTAAAAAACTGCTAAAAATAGTAAGTTGTGTTGCAACTTAAAAACTGAAAGAACTGATGGTGGGGGTTCAAATAGAATAGGTGGGTGGTCACCAATATCCACCTGGATCATTAAGGCCACAAAACGGCTCTAGGAGTGCAGGACCTGAAAACCTGCTAAAAATAGTAAGTTGCGTTGAATGTGAAAAGCTGCAAGAATTGATGGTGCGGGTCCAAATGGGATAGGTGGGTGGCCACCGATATCCACTTGGATCATAGACATAAGGTAGAATCCATTAAATCCACATAAATTCAAGCACAAAATAAAGAGAACTTAGATTTCATTAAACATAGGAAAGATCTAACCAGGTTCGGGACTTCCATGTACCACCTGACCATAGACATGGCTGAACCAAATATTTATTTCAGTTAGTCACCCCCATTCCATATTCCAAGCATGAATGTTAGATCTCATGGATAAAACAATCTAAAAAAAACCAAGGGAATCTAGAGGTTAAACAACCTCCACCCTCACTATACCGTGATCTCACCTAAATCGGCATCGAGATCACAAAGACGATCTGACCTTACCACTGCCTCCGGATCTCATCACTATCCTTGAGGAATTTTCCGTCTCCTTGTCTCTAGGCTTTACTGCAATTCACACCAGATCACTAGGCCCTTACCGAGACACCACCCTCAAGCTTTACTGTGTATCTCGTAAAAAACGGTCAAGGGATTCTTAGGAATTTTAGAATGTTACTGAGACCACCTCCACCCCGGATTCTGAAACCAACTAAAAATTCTGAAGCTAAAATTCGAGAATAGTCCCATAACACCATGGCTATCCAAAAAAAAGGAAAGGAAAGACTGCAAACCACTGTCAAAACTAGGCAAAACCATGCCACCAACAACAAAAGAACCAAATACCAAAATGCACATACCATGCATATCAAAACCATCTAGGAAATCATACATGCAATGATCCGAATGGAAAGTGGCATCTACCCATGGTATTCATTCACCCATGGTAGTTATCCACCCATGGTATTGTAAGTGGCATCCAACCATGGTATTCATCCACCCATGGTATTTATACACCCATGGTATTCATTCACCCATGGAATTTGCCCATGGTATTGTAACTGGAATACACCCATGGTATTTTAAGTGGCATCCACTCATAGTATTTATCCATCCACGTATTGTAAGTGGAATCTGGGCCATGGTATTCATTCACCCATGGTATTTACCCACCCATGGAATTTACCCGTGGTATTGTTACTAAAAAAATACTATAAGTAACAAGTCACATTTTGTAAAAGGATAAATTTTCCACCACATATAGCATTTATAGTTATTCTTTGTTTTAATAAAAGAAAATTCTTTGTAGTTTTGTTTACTGTGTGTTCTCCTCTTTTCTTCTAACATTTCCATTTTTCAAATCTTCTAACAATTCGTGGATGACGAATATCCCATAATTTTTTGTAGTTTTTATCAAAAATTTTAAAAAATTGATTGTTGATATGAGCTCCTCTTGAAAAATCACCCAATTTAAAAAAAAATTGTTCGAGTCGCAGTTCAGATGAGGGAGATATCGCTGATTTAAAATCAACTATTTTTTTCAGAAATTTTGTGATGACATGATAATTGCAATGGGAATATGAGTTTACAGAGTGTCCAAACAAAGATTTCAATCACATGGGAAGTTGCAGAATGGTCATTATATTTACAAAAACAAGTTATGATAATTATTATGAGTTATATTGACTGAGTTATGTCCATTCTAAATTATTTTTTATATGTGGAGCAGCATTCAGAGCGGGTTTCCTTTGGAGATATGCACTCCCTCCCCACTTTAGTACGCACCTACTTCATATTCATTATTTTCAGCATAACAACATTTGGCTTTGGTTTCTTTGGAGATGTTCCCTCCCACCCCAGGCTATGTAGGCACCTGCTACTTCATAAACAATTGACATCACGGTTATGTGTTAACCACAGAAAATCCTTGTCATCAAAGTCCATTTTCTAGGCTCCACACTATTAGTATCATAGTTGGTAACACACATTATAGGGTATCTCTATCCTTAGATCTTCTTTTGTCATGGTTATGGGTCATATACAAACTCACCCTTCTTTGGAGTCCATTTTCTAGTCCGCACACTTTCAGTATCACAATAAGTCACAACTATTACAGGGTATCTCTATCATCGGGTATTATTTCATCATGGTTATGGGTTAACCACATAAAACCCTTCTCTTCAGTGACTCTTCATATCCAAAAAATGCTTCTGAGGAGGGAACTTCATACAATGGGGACCATTGCTTTTGAAGGACGGAGGAATGATCTGAATGGAAAGTGGCATCTACTCATGGTATTCATTCACCCATGGTATTCATCCACCCATGGTATTGTGAGTGGCATCCACCCATGGTATTCATCCACCCATGGTATTTATCCATCCATGGTATTCATTCATCCATGGAATATACCCATATTATTGTAAGTGGCATCCACCCATGGTATTTATCCACCCATGGTATTCATTCACCCATGGTATTTAACCACCCATGGAATTTACCCATGGTATTGTAACTAAAAAAAGACTATAAGTAACAAGTCACATTCTTTAAAAGGAAAAGTTGACCACCACAATGTAGCCTTTACAATTATTCTTTGTTTTAATAAAAAAAGTTTCTTTGTGGTTTTGTTTAATGTGTGTTCTCCTTTTTTCTTTTGGCATTTAAATTTTTCAGATCCCCTCCCCCTCCCCTCCCCCCCCCACCCCCGCCCCCACCAAGATCGATTTCAATTTTTTAGACCTTGGGGGCATCCTCCCAAGATTTAGATCATGTGATTTGTTACCTACAAGAATTCCCATTGAAGTTTCTCAATCCTACTCTACCTTGCTTGATCTTTTCTTCCCTTTCCTTTATTTTTCTTTCTTTTCTTGCTTGATCTCTTTCCCCTCTTGGTGCTCTTCTCCTCTCTGGGAGTAATTCTGGAAATGAAATGAGAAAAGGCTACCAAATGATGCTATTAGGTATTTTTATTGATTATTCCTCTATTTTGTTCAATTTTCCATTGTTTTCCTTCAATTTCCTCCTCACATGCAACCCGTGACCTTTTACCTTCCTTTTATCCTAATTTCCTTTATTTTCATAAATAAATGTGCCAAAATACCTTTTTTCCTTTTTCATTCCTTAGCCATTTCCTTTTCCAATTTCCCCTTAACCATAAACACATCTAGTGATGCCCACTAGGATATCTTTTCCCAACATTAAGCTTGGAATAAGTGTCCCTTAACCATGGTCTTATTTTTTTTCCTTTATAAACTTTTATTACATGAAATTTTAACCTGGGTCTATTATAAAACCCTCCCCCTTGGGGAACACCATCCTCGGTGTTAAACCACACCTATACCTCAGCAAAAATGTTGAAAGAAAACATATTGACCATGGATATTAACAAGTAATCTAGATGCAATATTTACAATGAATAAACTACCGTAAAGACATGACAACATTAAAATATAACAACCATACCGCTTATTGGAGCTTTATAACTTAGCTCATGACTTTATTTACAATAGAAACCATACATAAATATATGCAAAAGCCATAAATTATTTGCCTCAAATGGAAAACAATGAAGGATACATAGCCCACATCTGATATGCGATCTCCCATGTAGCTTCTTCGGGTCCAAAGTGCTTCTAGTACACTTTAACTTTCTCTATGGCTTTGTTCCCGAGCATGAGTTGCTTCTGCTGCAATATGCACTGAGGTTATGGATGGAATTCTATTTCTTTCTACACCTGCAATATAGACCAATCAATAACATGATCAACATCCCTTATATACATTTTAAGTAATGAGACATGAAAAACATCATGGAATTTCATTGTTGGAGGCAATGCAAGTCGATAGGCCACTGCTCCAATCCTCAAAGATCTCAAAAGGTCTACAATACCATGGTGCCAACTTGGCACATGATCCAATCCGCAAGGAGATCTTCTTGGGTTTGATGCGCAAATACACATGCTCCCCAACTTGAAACTCCTTATATTTCCTATGTTGGTTTGCATAACTCTTTTTCCTGTCATGTGCTACCTTTAGATTCTTCTTTATAACTTTCATTTCCTGTTCCAATTCTACCAACATGTTTCGTCCAATAAGTACCATGTTCACTGGATCACTCCAGCTGAAGGGAGTATTACAACTTCACCAATTTAGTGCCTCGAAAGGACTCATCCTTAATGATTCTTGATAACCATTTTTTTATGAAAACTCAACCAATGGAAGGTATTCCTTCCACTTCCTCTAGTAGTGCATCACATACATCCATAGTGTGTCCTCCAAGATCTTGTTGACCCTCTCAGTCTATCCATATGTCTGTGGATGATAAGCTGTACTCAAGGAAAAATTTATCCCCAAACATGCAAAAAAATCCTTCCAAGACTTGGAAGTGAACTTGTCATCCCTTTCTGACAAAATATTCTTCAGAACACCATGTAATCTCACAATCTCCCTGATCAAGACTTGTTCCATCTCACTAGCTGAATATGTAGTATTCACTGGAATGAAGTGAGCCACCTTGCTCAAACTGTTGACCACAACCATGATAGAATCATGCTGTCTCGCTTTCATCCAAATACATGTAATAAAATCCATGGAATTGACCTCTCATTTCCATTCTGGAATCAGGATAGGTTGTAGTAGACCACCTGGATGCTTACATTCTTCCTTCACCTGCTGACAATCCAAACACCTAGCCATGAAATCTGCCACTTCCTTCCTTATATTTAGCCAACAGTAGAGATTTTTCACCACCTTTAATGTCTTCTAATATCATAGGTGGCCCGAGTATGGATTGACATGAAATTCCCTCAATATAAGCTTCTTAAGCTCACTGTCATATGGAACATAGATCCTATCCCTAAATCTCACCAAACCATCTACTATGAGATGATAGTCGAAGTCCTAATCACCTGTACCTATACCTGTACTTGTACCTCCACCCTTCTTTATCCTGTGCCTGAGCTCCATATACCTATCATCATGATCTCTTTCCTATAAGATCTGATCCTATAAGTCTATCCCATAGGAACTCATAGCTGCTATATGATTCACATGTACTTTCTAGATGAGAGCATTTGCAACCATGTTCTCTTTTCCTTTAATGTATCTAATCTCGAAGTCAAACTCACTAAGGGTGGTCAACCATCTAGATTTCCTAGAATTCAGATTCGGTTGGTCAAAAAATTATCTCAACCCAATGGGATCACTGAACAATACAAATCTCTTGCCAAGAAGATAATGCCTCCACATATTCAAGGTGTGAATAATAGCTTCCAACTCAATATCATGAGTCACGTAGTTCTGTTCATGATCATTCAATTTCTTGGACTAGTAGCATACCACCTATCACTCCTATATAAGGACTCCACCAACATGGAAAATTTTAGGGGCTAATATTTCCAGATGGGCTAATTTTCCATTATTTTTCCACAAAAAACATTTTCTAATTTACTTTCTTTTTATAAAAATGATTCACCCAAATTTTACAATATAAAATTATTCTACCTTAAAAATCGTCAACATTATATAGAGACTATATATAGAACCATTATAAATTTGAATATTTTTACAAATATATCAATAAATGTTTGATAGTTTGGATTTTAGGGACTAGTGAGATTCGCCAATGTTTTTAAACTTCAAGATAATTTTCCATCCTTAAAATTTTCCTTGTCCACCAAGTCCCCTTTTGCAAGCATATGTACACACCACAAACTATTTATCCAATTCTACAATCTTAAGAAGTGGAGCATTGGTAAAAAACTCCTTCAATTGCTCAAAACTAGCTGCACATTCTTCTGTCCATTCAAACTTCTTACCATTAGGGGAAATTATGAGGTCTAAGATGGCCCCCCTAAGAATAATATAGAACCAAAATAAACTTTATAAGAATAAGTAAGATTCAATATGATGATGTCAAACATGGGGGATGATTCACCATTTTTGGAGTAAAAAGTAAAAATATTAAAAAATAATAAAATAATAAAACTACTTTTTCAACTTATATCGCTAAGGTTTTACTCAAATTTTGAGCGAGAGTACTTATTGGATGTAAAATTTAATTCCTCATCCAAGGAGTACCCATGTTGCATAATTTTGATGGAACCTATTACATGAAAAATGAGAAATACATGAAAAAACATGATTTCAATCACGTTTTTTCATGTATTTCTCATTTTTCATGTAGTAGGTTCCATTGAAATTATGCAACATGGGTACTCCTTGGATGAGGAATAAAATTCTGCATCCAATTAATGTTCCTGCTTGAACTTTGAGTAAACCCATAGGGAGATAAGTTGAAAAAAATAGTTTTTCCTTTTTTTCTCTCTAAAATTTGATGATCTAATCTAATATTATTTTATTATTTCCACTATTATTTTATAATTTCATTAGGAGGCCCATTTTAGATCTCAAATTTCCCTTAATGCTTTCCTTTGCAAGGATGTAATAGGATATGCAATGCATGAGAAATTCCTGATGAACCTCTTGTAGTAACCTACTAATCCCATAAATGATTTGAATTCCTCCACATTCTTAGGAGCTGGCCACTCCATGATGGATCTTATATTTTATGGATCTATTTCTATGTCTTCCTTGGAAACAACATTTCCCAAGTACTGTACCTCTGTCTTGAAGAAACTTCACTTGCTAATCTTATCATATAATTGATGCTGCAATATTAACACTACTGCTAAATGCTTGACATGGTCTTCCTCATTCCTAGAATATACCAAGATGTCATCAATGAATACAATAACAAACTTGAAAAAATAAGGACATAACACAATATTCATTAAACACATAAATGTAGCTAGGGCATTAGTAAAACCGAATGGAACTACAACAAAATCGTAATTCCCATACCTGGTCCTGAAGACGGTGTTGTAGATGTCCTCATCTTTAATGTGTACATAATGATATCTTTATCTCAAGTCAATATTAGAGAACACTATTTCTCCCTTCAACTGATCAAACAAGTCATAAATCCTTGAAAATAGTTACCTGTTCTTGATCACCACTTTGTCCCGTTGTCTATAATAAATGCACAACCTAAGAGTACCATCCTTATTTTTTACGAACACTAGTGCACCCCAAGGTGATACACTTAGCCTAGTATATCCATTGTCAAGCATTTCCTTCAGCTGCAACTTCAATTCTACTAACTCTGGTATGCTCATCATGTAAGGTTCCTTTGATGTTGGTGATACCCTTGGTACCAAATCAATAGAAAATCTACTTCCCCGTGAGGAGGGAACTTTGGAATCTACGATGGAGACACGTCCTGAAACTGCTACAATACAGGACAACTCTGGAGGATTTATGTATCCTCAACATCCCTACCCTTGTCACTGGAAACATGCACTGCAAACATCACACAACCTTTTCTGCAACTGCGCTTAGTGTGCATAGCGGTGACCATCCTCACTGATGTAGGATTCTTCTTTCCATGCAAAATTATCTTTTCTCCATTATCATCCATGCACTCAATGGCCTTGTCATAACAATATACGTTGGTCTTGTGAAGGTACAACCAATCCATACCTAAAAACATGCTATACGATCCCAATGGTGGTACATTCAAATGCGCTATTTTAGACATACCATTTAACTCAAATGAAAAATCTCTTACCCAATAATGAACTCTCTTCTTCGTACTTGTAGCCAACTACACCAACCAAGATTTTTCATGCACTTGTTTTTTCAAGCCACACTCATCCACCAGGTCAGGATTAACATAACTATAATTATATCCAGGATCAAGAAAAATAGAAATAACTTGATCACAAAGCTCACTGTCCATATCAATGATAAATGTCTGATGATTCACTTGCCTGTTGTCCACAATTGCATAAATCCGATGAATGTTATGACCAACATCACCAACTGTCTATGCCTCTTGTGCACTATAGATATGGGGTCTACCACATTGATACTACGGAGAATCCCTCTTGCGATGATCCTTTCCACATATCCAAGACTACAACAATGCTCTACCATCACCTCTAATATGCTTCTCTTCGGGCTGTGATCCATGTCCCTTCTCAAATGTACTCCACTTCTTGTAAGGAACCACATTTTCTTTCTCACCCACATCTTGAGGTCTTCCCCTCATTTGTGGACATATTCCTTTAGCTTTCTCATTTCCTTTCAAGTCATGCTTAGGCTCAAATTTTCACTTTGTTTTCTCATAACAATGATTTAGATTTCAAATGGATTCTTCTAGTGATCTAGGCTCATCGAACTTAATCTGGTCTTTGTATGCTACTGGCAGTCCACTTATGAATCTTTGAACCTTGGCCTTCTCCTCCTTGAGGTAAGGCACATATCTCAAAACCTCTAAGAACCTTCTAGTATACTCATCATCTATAATATAACCCATCTCTATCTCATAAAACTCCTTAGCTCTAGCATCATAGTGCCTCTCTAACATGCACTTCTTCTTGAATAGCCTCTCAAACTCATCCCAAGTCAATTCATCCTCTCGAATACCTTTAAAATTATTCACACCCTCCCACCAGATATTTTCTTTCCATTTAAGACTGAAAGTGACTATCTTGGCTTTCATGTTCTTCGTATAGCTATGAAATCTAAAGAATTTCTTCATCCCAAGAAACAATGCCTATACATCTTTTGACTTCTTCATCTCTCTATGAAATGTAGGTGACCTGAATTTCTTGAAATCCTCTGGAAAATACTCACCCCTCCCATAAGGATGATGACGATGACAACTATGATGATGTCCCTTGGAAGAGAAACTAGAATGATGCCCATACATACCAGTCCTCCTTTCTGGTGGGTCCAATTATATGTCACCTATAACTGTGTCCCCTCGATCCAACTTGTATCCAGACCGAGACCTGCTACCATAGGCTCCATTAGTATTTTATTCCTACTCTTGACTGATCCTCATCTGTCCCTATTTATGGAATTCTTACAAGCTTTGAAGAATCACTGCATTAACCTCTATATGATTTTCCTGGGCCCTTGCAAGTATTTCATGAGCCTCAAGAAAATTGTCATTATCTGCCTTATAACTTCTAATATCCGCCCTCAAGCTCCTCAATGTATCTCATACACAGGGAGAATACTCATATCCTTTCTTCATAACTGATATGTAGCGAGAGTCACGAGAACTATAGTCTACCATTTTTCTCTTCATCCTTGATTCTCTTCTTCCTGCAAGTATATCATGTCAGAAAAAAAAATAGATATGAAAATAAAATCCATACCCTGATCCCATGCATGATGACCATAACCTTAACAAAATTAGATCTTTCCCAAAAGAGATTGAAACAATTCTCTGATACCACCTGCAACTCATGCCTCCCCTCACATCTACCCACTTTCATTGACTTACCTAGGGTAAACATGAGATGAGGTGCAATTATTACCGGACTCAATTTCCTAGGTGACCTTAATGAAATGGAGTCGACAAACAAAACTTAATGACTTCCCTTTGGTGCCATAGGATCCTCCAGGAGTAACCCAACCCCTCCAGGTGTCCATCCCCTGTGCTAACCTAGCTTTTCCATGATTTTTAGCCCAAGTCACTCCCTTTCCAAGGCCTCAGTGCGACTAGAACCTCCCAGCCACTCCCACAGGACTGCTTCAGTGCGATTGTGGAATTTTTCACTTAGTGTTGTGACAACGACTACCTATTTTAAGGATATATTCCTGGGCTGGGGATATACCTCTGCCCAGAAATCCCTGTAACTTTAAGAATTCATAAATTACATAAGGATAATTCTTGTAAGCCAAAAACTGACACCAAGACTAGGCTTGACAATACACAACCGGGATTGACATTTTGCCAAACACTTGCAAACAATGAAATCTACAGGTCATGAATACAAGAATAATCATAAGGGGCTGGAAATTCGTATTAAACATATCAAGAAGGATCACCACCCTCTCCCATTATCTATCTTAACATTAATTAAGCCTTTCATCCATTATTCTTTCAGTTACAAGTAAAAACATGAAATGAACCATGACTAGAACCAATCACATAACCATTCTTATAACCAAAATATAACCACATAAATAATCATATGATAAAATCCATTAAAGCCACATAAATTCAAGTAAAAAAGCAAGAGATCTTATTTTTCATGAAACATAAGAAATAACCAACCAGGTTGATTACTTCCTCGTACCACCCAACCATGAACATGGTTGAAACAAATATTTCTTTCATCCAGTCACCCTTGTGCCATATTCCAAGCATGAATGTGAGATATCATGGATCAAAAAATCCAGAAAAAACCAAGGGAATACATAGTTTAAACCACCTCCACCCTCACCATACTTTGATATCACCTAAACCAACACCAAGATCACAAAACTGAACCGATCTTGGAATGACTCTAGATCTCATCACTATCCTTGAGGTATGTTGTCTCCTTATCTCTATGTTTTTTCGAAATCCACACTGGATCACTAGGCCCTTACCCAGACACCACCCTCATGCTTTACCTTATATCTCACAAACCCGATCAAGGGATTCCTAGGATTTTGGGAATGTTTCTGAGACCTCCTCCACCTTGGATTCTAAAACCATCTGGCAATTCCAAAGCTCAAAAATGATAAAAATCTCATCACACCATGGCTATCTATAAAAAGGTAAGGAAAGGCTAAAAACCACTTTCAAAACCTAGAAAACCATGCCAATGACAATAAAATAATTGAATACCAACATGCACATACCATGCATGTAAAAGCCAACTAGGAAATCATACATACAATATGTTACCTACAAGTATTCTTGCTGAAGCTACTTGATCCTGCTCTTCCTTACTTGATCTTTACTTCCCTTTCCTTTCCTTTGCTTGTTTTTCCTTTATTTGCTTGCTCGATCTCTTTCTCCTCTTGGTGCTCTTATCCTCTTTGAGAGTAATTCTAAAAATGAACTAAAAAAAGGTTACCAAATAATGCTATGAGGTATTTTTATTGATTAGGCCTCTATTTTCTTCATTTTTCCATTATTTTCCTTCAATTTACTCCTCACATGCAACGTGTGACCTTTTACTTTCATTTTCTCCTAATTTCCTTTATTTTCATAAATAAATGTTCCTAGACAACTTTTTTTTCCTTTTTAATTCCTTAGCCATTGCATTTTCCAATTTCCCCTTAGCCATAAACACCTTCAATGATGCCCACTAGGATATATTTTCCCAACATTCATTTTGGAATAAGTGTCCCATAACCGTGGTCTTATTTTTTTTCCTTTATTAAAATTTATTACATGAAATTTTAACCTGGGTCTGTTACACGCACGCTAAAAAGTGGCCCCAATATTCTTTAAACCAAAAGGTATGGCCCTATAAGCAAAAGTTCCCAATGGAATAATTAAGGAAATTTTAAGTTGATCAACATAACATATAAGTATTTGGTATTATCCCCAGTGGATACACCATTTGTTAGTGTAAATATTTCGATAAAGTGTACAAAAAACACTTCACTTAAGTCACTGGTGAAAAGTGGCCCTAACAACAAGATATGGTTGTTTACACTTCGGATATGGAACGATAAAATAAGAAAACCCTGCTGCCATGAAAAGATCATATGAAATCCAAAACATAGAACAACAAAAAATAACTAATGTAATAACCCAATAGAAGAAGACTTTAATTGAATAATATTTTTATTAGAAAACACATGGTGAAGGAGGTTTACAAATATGAAAATCCCCCTCCATGGGATGGGTCCTTTCATTTCCTTGTGCTACAATGGTCTTTTTTCTCTCTCAATATGTAGAAAACCCAAAAATAAATATGGAACTCAAGTGGGAGCTCAAATTTGAAAAAATGATAGTGGTGAAAATGACAGTGATCATGGTAAAGAATGAATGGAAAACCCTCTTATTGATAACAAAGTATTGAGCTAAACGAGGAATTGGAAAATAATAAAAAAATATTGACCAAATAAAAAATCTAACCATTGGAAATACTTTATTATATTTTTAGGGGAAGGAAAAGATATTCAAAATAGTCAAATATCTTTATTTATAAAATGATTGATGTAATTAAAAAATAAAATGATTTATTAATTACTTTGACAGGATTAAGAAAGGTGTGAATTCAAATAATTGTTGAATATTGATTTAACAATTATTCCAAAAAATAAAAATAAGGAATAACAAATAAATAGTGATTTATTGAATTATTTCAAGGTGATTTAGTGAAAAGTGAAAAGGAATAATGATCAGATAATGATTTAATAATTTTTCCTATATAAAATTAAATAAATAATGATGTATTCAATTATTCTCATGTTTTTTTTTTAAATTTTAAACAGAAATAATTTATTAAAAATGGTTTATTAAATTATTTCCCACGACGAATGTGATTTTACTATGGTAAAATTAATCCTACATGGTGTATTTCAGTCCACCTAGTTAAAAGCTATGAGTACATAAAATTTCAATTAGGGAATTATCATTGCTGGTGATTTGGGTTTAAAAAAAATTCAAGTATGATAAGTTGTTTTGACTCAGCTGTGAAATTTTGGTTACTTTGCCATAGATTATTGGTTCTCTCCCATCATTCACTAACGATAGCTTTTCTTGGCTCGGTTGTAATATATTGGCATTGGTGTGTTTCGAATTTGAATTTCCACATGTATTTTTATTATTAATATTATCATTATTTTTTTTAGTAATTGAATAATGAGTTATGAACTAATGAAATATAAGGATAGTCTAATTTAGTTTGAGGCTTAACCGAGGCACGAGCTCCATGGCTTATGTCATGGATAACAAATTGATACATTGAGCATTGATTGCTGTTGAGTGTTTCTTGTGATAATTTTTACATATGTATTTATGTATGCGTGAGGAAATTATTGTGGAAAAAGGTTTATGCTATTTAGGATAGAGTATACAACGGTCAAAGTTTGAGATCCTATTAGAGCTTGACATTTAAAATATTGAACATAAGGTTTGTATTTTCAAAGATGTTTTATATGTTACTATTTGACAGATACATGTATATGCATTAATTATAGATATTGAGACAGGTGTAGTGGCTGTATAACAAAGACAAAGATCACAAATTGATGCAGTGAAAAATATAATGGAAAATCTTATTCGTTTATCTTCTATCTTCAAGGTGGAAGAGTGGTACAAGGTAAAGAATGGATTTTACTTCAAGTCGGAGATTGAGAAAACAATAGGGTATAAGGTTGGTACTAGGGTAGGTTACATCTTGTGCAGGGTGTTGGGGTATCCTCTCAGTCACAGCCGATAAAAATAGGGCATTGGAGTGTCCTTCTAGTTGGAGCCGGAAAATCAGGGCGTTGCAGTGTCCTTTCAGTTGGAGCTGACAAATCAAGGGGTTGCACCTTCCATCAAGTTAAATATAGAGAATTTTGTAATTTAGAGCTTCCTATTGATGTAATCTTTAAAATACCTATAGTAAGAAGCGTTTGGTGGTTTTTCTCTTGAAAGGGGTTCCACCTAAAATATTGTATGTAATGTCTTTGATGTTGTGCATTGTTGGATGGTGTTGTGATGATGATTTATGTTTGATCTAATGCTAATATTAATTAATTCTTTGAATATTAAAAAATTATCTATTTTAAGAAAAATATTTATTCACCCCCTCTTGGTATTTCCAATAAATGGTATCAGAGCAGGTTCATTTAGTTGTAGTCTAACAATTGGAAGGAATATCTTAGAAGTGGGGAAATGGGAAAGTCAAAGAAGCACACATCCAAATGATAAAAGGAATTATTTGATATTGTATCAGTCTCAAAATATATTACAGCTAATGAAGAGAATCAAGTTGGTCTAGGCCTTGAATTTGATGAAGCCAAATATTAAATATGGGAATCCAGAATAAAAGCATATTTGCAAGCTCATGGATATGATGTATGCCACTTTGATTTTTCAAGAGAAGCATATATAGTTCAATATAAAAGGTATAATGAAAAAGAAATTAATTTCATTCTCAGTGCTTTGCTAGATTCTATGAGAGCCAAAATGGATCAATGCTCACCATCCAAAAGGATTTGGAAGAAGCTTCACAACATCTACTCAAAGAATAATGTAAGTCAATATGAAGACGATGATGATTATGATTATGATAAAGTAGATGATGAAGAGGAATAAGTAATCAACATGGAGGGAGAATCGATGAGCACATTATGTGATCTTAACAAAGCAAGGAAGAAAAATCAAATACTTGAAGAAGAATTTTCCCTTTTAAGACTTCAGGTGGAGGAACTAGAGAAGAAAGACAAAATCTTGACAAATAAATTAGAGGAATATTTTTAGGAGTAAGTTATAGAAGTTATTCAAAAGATAAAGGAACTTGATGTTTCTCTAGATGAAATAAAATAGCTCAAGGAAACGTTGAAGGAGCGATTGCAATATGTAGAAAAAAAAAACCATGTCATTAATGAGAAGGATCAATAAATTTCCCATTTGAAGATGAAGGAAAAATAATCAAGTGACCCTTCATGAAATGAAGGCACAAGCTCCAGGCATAGAAATATTGATGAGAAGCCTCAAAGGCCAAATCAAAGTGAAGGACAAAAGGAGATTGAAGGTGATGCTAAGGCAATCAAGGACAAGGAACAACAAAGGGTTAAACCTCCTCCATGAAATAATGTATACATAAGATCTTCAAGACAATAAATCTAATCCAAGTACCCTAGGATGTTTAATGGTTATTATTTCTCATGTTCTAAATTTGGGCATATGGCTAGGATTGTATAATTTATGACAATTAGATTGTATAATTTATGACAAGGATGATTATCAAGGACATTACGAAAACTATAGAAGATATTTTGCAAGATGACTAGAAAGATTTCAAAATGGATTTCTAAGAAAAAAGTATATGCCAGTTGCTCCATCGTTCATGTTCAACATTAAATGTGACAAATTCCATAACTATGGACACATAGCTCGTGATTGAAAATAAATTATGGAATATTCCATTTACTAAAACTCTAATATCAGGTGCAAGAAGTTTTATAGAAGAAAATAAAAGAAAGAATATAAAGTGAATGAAAAAATATTAGTATTCATGCTCTCAAGTTTTGTGAAGTCTCAAAACCATGATGAATCCAATGATGAGAAGGAAGATGTCAAGTTTCATAATAATATTATATAAAATAAGGTTCATAAATAATTTTAAATGATATATCTTGGAGACTCCCTGTTCTATGAATTTTGAATAGGGTGAGTCTAAGTAGCATTGGTTACAAATTGGAATATCTAGCCTTTGACAGTTTAAAAAATGGAAGATGTGAAGAAGTTGTTAGAGTAGTAATCAACATTATGGAAAGATTAGTCAACTTTGTGTTTACTATCTAGTATCATAGAATATTTGGAAGAATAAACCATGGAAAGTCATGAGAGGCATAACATATTATGGGGAGAGAAGCAATCAAAAGGAAAAAGGAATATGGCATGAAGATAGAACGAGATATTTTTTCAGGGGGATTTACCCTTTGTCATTGATGTCAAAGGGGGATATTGTTGAATGGTGTTGTCATTTATGCCAATTTTAGTATTTTCATGATATTAATATATGTCTATGATTGCATTAATTGAAAGCTCCAAGAGTCAAAAATACCTAGAAGGATGAGAAGCTCCTATGATGTAGTCATGATACCTTGCATTTGACGAGGAATTTGAATGAGAAGATCAATTTTTTTGCAAGAAATGCCTACATAATTGGATTGTACTTGTTGTTTCATTTATAATGCTAGGTGGCTCCTCATGGTTGAGGATATATGCTTTCTTAAAATTTAAGCCCTAAAATCTTGGATGTGATGGTAAAAGTCGCCCTATGATTAGTCCTCAGTCTGGAATAAAATATCATAGAAATAAATGATGATTTTTAGGTAAGTATTATGGGTTCAGGTAGTTAAAATATTGTGTAATTCATAACACGTTAAGTTTTTTTTTTTTAAAGGAGGAAAAGTTGGCTTTCAAGGGAAAAATGATTTTTGGTTCCAAAATAATTTCAAATATGAAATTCCAATTTGATATTTTCCCTCCAAGTTATCAAGTCAGCTTCTCTATTGACGTATCCTCAAATAAATATAAATTAAGTTCATTCACTCTTCATTTTGGAATCATCATATGCATTCAATATAACACATATTTTGTGATTTTCTTTGAGTCCTTGAGTAATCACGATCATCTAGAGTAGTAAGTTTAACTTGAAAAATAATATGGGTTTAAATATTTATGTTTTTTTTATGGTGTTTCGAAGGGGTATTAAGCTCTTTATGTGGATATTAACCCTTATTTCTAAGGTAGATCTGAATATATTTTGCAGACATCTTTGAGGCTATAGTACAAAACTAATTCCTAAGGATTTTTTCACACTAATGTGATTCATCATGTAGCAGACTTATTCTAAGGCACTAAGACACCCAAACCTCGGCCTCTTCATGGAAAATTTGTTAGGATTAGAGTATTATTCACAAGGGTTTGAAGCTAATGCTACAATCCTATTAAAAGGCTTTCCATTGTGGATCATCTTGTAGCAGACTTATTCTAAGGCACTAAGACACCCAAACCTCGGTCTCTTCATGGAAAATTTATTGGGATGAGAGTATTATTTGGAAGGGTTTGAAGCTAACACTAAAATCCCATTAAAAGGCTTTATGTTGTGGTATTTTTACCTCTGATCAGAGCGTAGACTGTGGGTATATCAGATTTCAATCATTTTAGGCTAAAAAGAATTTTTTTTGAAGTATGATTCAATTGTAAATGCTTCTTTTGGTTTTCAATTTGGATCAATATTGGCTTCAAAAAATCAACATAACAAAACTAAAAAAAATTAGATTCTCTATAGAACAGATCATCGTGGGTGGTCTGTCAGATTTAGGTTCTAACCACCACTAGCTTCTAATCATGCAACAAAATGAACTTTAAAAGTCAAAGATAAAACAAAAAAAATATGACCTTGCAGCAAGGGGCAACAAACCTGATACCTTACATATACAATGTACATCCTCTACCAATCGAATACATAGCTTCACTTACAATGACATTAATCTATTCAAATATATTACAATTTACTTATATGGCAACTAAATTGGTTTAAACATAAAAATGGTGGGATTTGATCTCATAACTAGTAGCTAGCTACACATTGAGAGGCTTCATGGAAAAATATATATCAAATGTAAAAATGATCATTCACATTGAGAGGATTCATGGCCAATTTGTATATCATGAAAATAACCACAAAGATCATGCAATATTTAAGCCTCAAACCACGTTAGAAAATCCTTATATTTGATTCATTCATAGTGCATTATTTATTGATGAAATGAATCAGAATAATAAAAAAAAATGACATATCAAACTTTAAATTTGAAACACACCAATACCATTACATTTCAACCAAACCAAAAAAAAGTATCATTAGTGAGTGGTGGAAGAAAACCAATAATCCCTGTAAAACTAGCCTAAACTTCACAACTTAACCGTTTACCAAAAGAAATGTGTTGGTGGTAAAAAATGTGATCATTGTGGAAATTTGACTTTATTTCACAAAAAATATCCTATTGAAATAAAATATCAATCATTCTTAAATATAAATGTGAAATGGAAGAGATATGAATATATCCAAACATCGATTGGTTCAAGTAGTAGTACAAGCGCTAAAAGGATTGATTTACAAAAAGAAGAAATATTTGTGATAGAGTTTTTGAAGAAGTTTGAGACAAAAATTTACAAATACACCAAGCATTCACATAGAGCTTGATGGCAAGACCTGCAATTCAAAAAATCCCGTGAAATTTTCCACCAGGGACCATTTTGTCAATAGTTGATTTTGTAGAGAATTACACATTTGTTGCACAAAATGAAATAAATAGTGAATATTATCATTTTGACCAAGTCTCTATGCTTTTCCATATTCTATATAGACATGTTGGACAAAATGTTGATAATATAGAAAGTACCTATGAGAATCAACATGTTATTAAAGAATATCCCTTTTATATCAACGATGACAATACACATGATACACATTTTGTACAACATTGTTTTGATAATATTTATGACTCATTTAAAGCTTGTGGAATAAAATTCAATGAACATTGGATATGGTAATATGGATGCATGAGTAAATCCAAATCTTCACGATCATTCTTTTGGTTGCGTTGTCTTCATGTGAAAACCCACATTAAACATTGTTGAAATTTATTTGAGACTTGTCATGGAAAAGGATAACATGATGGTGTAAGGGAATGTATAAAACGAGCACTTCGAAGATATTGAATGAACCACTCTGCAAACTGACTTGTCTCACTTGAACAAGTTTTTCAAAAGTGCATTGCTGCACTGAGCTGTGAGACTAACCCATCATGGGAAGTACATAGGTATGTACATATATACACATTAAATTGTATATATAGTTTTAATATATGTTAATTTTTATTAATATTCTAATTTTAAACATTTGTAAATTCTATCTAGTTTAAACAATATCACAATGATTATCTTTGATATATAAATTGTATTTTAAATAACATATTTAAATTCTTTTTTGAATTATATATATATATATATATATATATATATATATATATATATATATATATATATATATATATATATATATATATATATATATATATATATATATATATATATATATATATATTGAAAAATTAGTCAATCTACGTAAAATCAATTAAATTCACATATAAAGCTTAAATACTAAAAGGGACTCGAAAATTGCATTGAATTAAAACAAACGAGTACTGAAATGTGTTTGCATTTGATAAAAGAAAATATACTTGTTTTTGTCTTGTTTGCATAGAGGACACACAATCCAATGATGTTTGTGAAAACAATGTGTATTTAAAATCTTGGCAACATACAAAACTAAATACAAAGGGAAACTGTCAGTTGCAAGCTTCAAAGAGATGGAATCACAGGGGACTATAATATCATCCGAAGGTGATCGAGTTTTTGATATTGTTAGAGAAGGTAACATTTCAATTGCTTTATATATATATATATATATATATGTTTCATGTTTTTAAAATCATTGTGTATAAGTATCTAGATAATAGTTAAAATATAGAGATCTAGAAATAGATAATAAAATCAAGTCCATGTCCATATTTAGTTAATTTCATGTTAATAATGATCAAAATACACTTGTTTTTATTGTGCAGGAGATGTTTCTTTTGTATTTGCACTCATTAACAACACATTAAATGTCAAGTATTATTTGATGCGGTGCACTAAACGAAAGATGAAGTTATTGGAAGACTATGATGATAGCGGTTTTATATATTAAATAGGGTCTATTATACTAAAATTTTCTCTTTTCCAAAAAACTCATCGAACTGATAGTAATGTTTACTTTCCAGACTATCAACCTGATGTCATAAATTGTCAATATAGTCATTGTTGTGTGTATGTCACATAAGTTGATAGAAGTTCAATCAAAGAAAAAATTGAAAGTTAAGAAATGAAGAATGTCAAAATCTAACCATGAATGAATCATTGAGGATGGAATTCCATTAGAATTTTTCTAATTGAACTTCCCAACAATTTCTTCTCCTTGGATACATCTTTGAGAACTTCGAGTTCAAGTACATTGTTAACCTTTCTTTTTGTGCACTCTTAAGTTGTACATTCTTAAGAATGATGATGTGAAAATGATGCTCATTGGGTCTTGTATTGAGTTACAAAGTTATATGTATATTGCCTTTTATGTAGGTGTATTGAGGATTTGATGCTACTGATATTATGTTTGCATGCATGAAAAGTAATTTATATGTATATATACATTCTCTAGTCTTAAACGATTTCATATATGCATTCAAAATTTATTAGCATTTCTATACATGAATCCAAAATTTACATAACATATTTTATAATGCAATTTTAAGTTATGATTGTTTTAGACGTCTACAAAAAATTATAAGATTCATTCAAATGCAAAATGTACCATGTTTTGTAATTTGCAATTTTACTAGATTCATTTTTAAAAAATTGACAAAACAACTTAAAAAAAAAACTAAGAATCATATACTAACATTATAAGAATGTAGATACCATATTTTATAATGCAAACGTATTAGCTTTTCTATACATGAATGCAAAATGTACATCCCATATTTTATAATGAAAGTATGTTTGTGCATTCAAACAACTTTATATTAAAATTTAACTATCAATCGAGATCCATCGCATTCTTTCTATACGTTAATCCAAAATTTACATATACCATATTTTATAATGCAATTTTAAAATTTTATGATTGTTTTAGACACCTACACCCAATTATAATATTCATTCAAATGAGAAATGTGTACCATGTTTTGTAATTTGCAATTTTAATAGATTCATTTTAGATATAACTTCAAACAAAACATAAGAATCATCTACTAATATTATAAGGATGATTGAATGCAAAATGTACCAACTAAATGAAAAATTACTTTCATTGAGCAACATATTCATGAAATTAAATATGTAAATTTTTTTTTAAACATCAAACCATGCATTATGAAAATTGTACCATGTTTTATAATGAAATTTTATAGTGTGTTTATGCATTCAAACAAATTTATATTAAAAGTTAACTATCAACTGATATCCATATTAGAATTTCTATATATGAATGCAAAATGTACATGTACCATATTTTATAATGCATGTACCATATTCTACACATAATTATAAGATTCATTCAAATGCAAAATGTACAATGTTTTTTAATTTGCAATTTTAAATATAGATTCATTTTAAATAGCTTGACATTGAAACAACTCTAAACAAAACCTAAGAATCATCTAGACTATCATTATAAGAATGATTGAATGCAAATGTACCAAATAGAAATGAAATTTTACTTTCATTGCTACATATTCATTCAAACTTAAATATGTAAAACCTTTAAGCATCAAAACATGCATCATGCAAAATGTACCATGTTTTACAATGCAATATTATAGTATTTTTTTTCATGAACAACTTTATATTAAAATTTAACTATCAACCAACATCCATAGTAGCATTTCTAGATACATGAATGAAAATTGTACATACCATATTTTATAATGCAATTTTTATGATTGTTTTAGACATCTACACCTAATTATAAGATTCATTCAAATGAAAATGTACCATGTTTTGTAATTTGCAATTTTAATATATTCATTTTAAATATGAAGTGACAAAATAACTTGAAACAAAACCAAAGAATCATCTACTAACATTATAACAATGATCATGCAAAATGTACCAACTAAATGCAAATTTCCTTTCATTGCTACATATTCATGAACTTAAATATGCAAAACCAAATTTTAAGCATCAAACCATGCATCATGCGAATTGTACCATGCAAAATGTACATAAACTACAAAATTAGCATGTATTAAATCATAATAAAGAGCATTATATTTAAAATATGTCCAAAATTTATATCATTATAAAAACAAATATATAGTAAAAATTTGTCAAATATAAATATGCATCAATTCATAATAAACAATTTTACTTTAAATATGTCCAAAATTTATATCATGATAAAAGAAAATATAACATAAAAAGTTTGTTAGATTAAAAATTGCATCAATTTAGAGAATCTGGTTGAAATATATGATCCATCAACCTCCTTGTAATTTCATATTAATCATGGGGCCATGCAAAACATGTTTAATTGCATATAAAAATAAGATTTGGTACTTTAAAATTAAATTTCAATGTTTAAAATTAAATGAGAATGTAATCATTAAAAAAAAAAAAAAAAAAATTCAAATTCCATGCAATACCTCATGGTGTCCCCCCTCCATTGTTCCCTTGTGGTGTTTTCCATACATTGCACTCTCGTGGATAAACTGTACAATATATGTGCAGGTATATATATTAAAATTTTAAAATTACAAATGAAAATGCATAAACTAGATCAATATTAAAAAAATCAAGTATCAACTTTTTCAAATTGTCTAGATGATTCAATCCCTGCAAGTGACTAAAGTTTCAAATTCCATGGAATACCTCGTGGTGTCCCCCCTGCAATTGTCCCACATGGATGCCCCGTATAATACACACACACACACACACACACACATATTAAAATTTTAAAATTTTAAAATTGCACATGAAAATGCATAAAATCGTAATTTATTAAAAAAATTGTTAGATGAATTTTTCAAATTGCTTGGATGACCCTATCCCCATGGTTGATTCCATTGCAAAAATTCCCCGGAGAACAGAAATCGTCTGCACAACCCTAAAATTAAAAAAATGTTAAACTGTAAGATAAATCTATCTCATTTTTTAATGAAACTTCAATTTATAAAAAAAGAGAGTGAAATATTCAATACTTGTGACAATGGAATATTTGACACATCTTTTAATAGAAAAGAAGAGGGTGGTGTCATGTCGAAAAAATTATACGGAATCATAATATGTTAACATATAACTATATACATGTACATAATTATTTCTTTTAAAAATATGTCCTCATGATACCGATATAATAAAAGTAGAATAATAAATGTATCAACATGAACTCTTAAAAAAAAACTAACATTTCTCAAAATATCATCTTGATTTGAACCTGAACCTTGGATTGTGATATTATCAAAATTTTCGTTCAATAAATGAGTTAGCTGCAACTGGTGAACATATGATACATTTGTGTTAGATTAATAGATACAAATTACAAATTACATTAAAATATCGACCCTAATCATTAACACATACCGATCCCACACCCTCTTCCTCATGAAGAATTAGTTCTTTCCAACCATTACGAAAACCCTTTGCATATTCTTTAAGCTCCTCAATGTTCACATTATCGATCTCCTGATCTGTTTTATATACAAAATTAGCACATGCATTATCTAGTTCTCTTTGTCGATTAAGACCGATTTCAATACCATTCAATCCACTCTGGATGTTGTTGATGATGTTATCCCTTCCTTCTCAACCAATTTGAGAAGTGGCATCCATCGTTGACTGCAAATTTACCACACCAAGAGGTTGACGTAGAAAATGTTGCAGAGGGTGAGGAAATTCAATACCACGTAATGTGCCCTTCCAATCACATAATTGACCTCTCCAAGTACCATAAAATTTAGATGGAAGGTCATTATAATCTGGTTTCATACCCAAAAATAATTCTGTATAAAATAATTTTACAAAATAAATTGGAACCTCGTCATTCCATGGCATCTTTCCATAAACTGGAAGGAACCTATCATACAAATATTTGGCTATATCAGGGTGCTTGAAATATTTCACCTTTAGCTATTTATTTTTGGCCCTTCTTTGAAATTAAACACAAATTTTTCCATTGATTTTGTACCCCTTTTACTAACCTCGAACCATTTATCGAGACCCATTATTTCTTCCTTTCTACGCTTCATCATATCTATAAATCGATCCATGGTTGGCCTAATCTTTGCGTAAACATCAAGAAATGAACTTAGAGAGTGCACGACTATTTCTAAGCTTTCTAGATTCTCTGTAGGGAGCTCCAAACTCCCAATATATTTCCTTAATTTTGAATAATTACCTTTCACCTTGGTAATGTACATTGTTGGAGGTATTTTTCTCAAGGAAATCCATTAGGAATATCATATATTTAAGTGGTAGTTAGTGTACAACCTTATTCTTGAATTTCCTGGCTTCGCTTACGTCTATTTCGAGAAAAATTTCACCCTCTGCATAAATATATAAAATTACATCTAAATATAAGACAATGTGAACAAATTTATTCATACACATACAAGATAGACAAGTACATGCATATGTACATACAATTCATTTACATGTACAAATTTTTTAACATAAATTATATATATATATATATATAATTTACCAAAATGATGATGATCATGGTGATTCGATTGAGATTGATGACCACCCAGAGATGGTTGAGCACCATCATGCCCACCCAGAGATGGTTGATCACTAGCATTACAACCCAAAGGTTGAACTTGTTGACCACCAGGGGAATGTTGACCACACCAACGCGACGACATAGTGAACAAAGCTTCTAAAAAAAATAGAAAATCAATTCAATATATATGTATGTCCATACATATGATTCTAACTATTTATTATTTAAGTAAATGCACACACACACACACACGATATATATATATGAAATCTATTATAAATTAATTTAAAGCTAAATTGATAAAAAATAAATTCCATATGTAAACACATGTACATATGACTATATTCAAATATCATTCAAAAACTTGCACATAAACATATATATACCACGACCGTGATGGAAATCCCATGATTCATTTCATGTTCTCTTTGATCCATGATATCCCTCTCTCGTAAATGCATGAGATTTGATTGATGATCGCCTCAGATGCTCATCCATGATATGGATATCTAGAGATATATAAATACATTACCTTTAAAAAGTTACCTCATGCATTTAAAAATATTGAAATTTCTATTTAAAAAGATCAAGAATTCAAAAAATTGATGTAACCCTTGAAATTACATCATGCATTTTAAGATCTTAAAATTACTAGATTTAAAAATATTGAAAGAATTAAAAAAATTAATGTAACTATCTGAAGCTCTTCATTTAAAATATACTCAAGACTAAAAACACAAATGCTGAAACATGCACATTTTGAAAATTAAATACAATTTTTTCTTAAACATGAATTTCACCCAGTTTTTCTTACAAAGTGGGGGCACACTTGGCATATAATTGAAAAAAACACATGGTCATTAAAAGTGACGCATTTATAACTAAAAACCACACACATATCAAAGATACCTTACAATGTCCATCAATAAATTTTGATGGATAAATTCTTAACACTAATTCACCTTTCACACAAAAATCTTGAATTGGCATTGCCTCATATAATAGATCACTAGACATCCTATTAACATTTGCACAATGTCTTATACTAAATGATTGAAATTGTCTAACAATATTTTTTGCTTTTCCATGTAGTTGTTTGAACCTCTCCTTCTTAACTTGGTACAAGCCTTTCATCTAGTTGCACACAAGTTTGAAATTGGTAAAAACTAAAATTACATTGGATCCATACTCCCTAGATGTTCTTAAGCCTTCTATCAATGCAATATAATATGCTTCATTTTTTTTTGTTCTTCTAGGTACATTCATTTTTATTTGGAGGATTTTGTTTTTCGCAATATTGCATAACACATAAGTAATCAATGCTTTCCCTGAATTGGGATAGCAATAAATATCTATGCATAATGTCCATTTTTCAACCATGTTTAATGGGTTTTCTAATCCTCATAAAAAACAAATTCAATAAAATATTAAATTCATTTATTGAAAATGCCTTAGTTTATGGGAGAAATGACACATGTGGTTTCTAAAAACACTAGGATGCATTTGAACCGAGAACCTTGAGTATATATTTCATAGTTCAAATTCATTGAGAGTAAACCATGGAAAACAAGCCATGATACCCAAAGAGTAAGAGCTCTAAATTATCCAATCAAATTTTTACATGGGCTAAAAAGGTTTTCGTATGGTATTTTAATATGCTATTATGGTTGTAGCTAGGAACCTTATGCAGAAATGAATGGGGATACTATTAATTTGATAATTATTTTGGGTGGAGTTGACTCTAGGTCTATTTTCCAAAGCCACAATCCTTCGATCCCTCCCATTTTTTCTTTGTATAAATCTATCTGCTGCTCTATATGGAATGCAAGCATGGAAAAAATAATAGAATAGAAAAATGGAGAAATTGGTTTTTGTGATACAGGAATGACGTCTGAGAAATCATGTGAAAATTCTAGGTAGAAAAGTGGTTACTCACTAATGTGAGAATATTAATGGTGAGAAGAAATTTTCTTTGGAAGAAAAAAATATGATGATCATAAAAAACCAACACCACATTAAATATGACATTCTGGTTGAAATTTCATGAGGGTATCCCCTCATTGATTTTGTGTTGAGTTTTTCCTATTCCCCACATAATATCATTGGAAGATGTTTTATTCAGATTGAAAACCATGAGATGAGAGGTAATTTAGTTCTATTCATAGTGGCAGACGTAGATTTTTGCGCTAAAATTCAAACCTTATAAAGGTATATTGATATGCCTTTTAATAGCAGTCAAGATGTCATAAGCCAAAACCATGATTTGTAACAAAATATAAAGACATAGGGCAATGCCAAATTCCATGTCAAATTCATTTGGAGGTGCGATACCATATCGGGTTTAATGGAATATATATCAGTGGTTTCACATTTTAATGGGCATCACAATGGATGGACTAGGTTCAAGGTGCTTCGCTACCTATTAAAGAAATGTTCTATTTTCACTTCGTTTTATGCATGACGTTTGAGAAATCATGTGAAAATTCTAGTTAGGAAAGTGTTTACTCACTAATGTGAGCATATTAATATTGAGAAGGCATTTTCTTTGGAAGAAAACATTATGTTGATCATAAAATACCAACACCACATTGAATATGACATTTTGGTTGAAAGTTCGTGAGGGGATCCCCTCATTGATTTTGTGTTGAGTTTTTCCTGTTCCCCATAGAATATCATTATCAGATGCTTTATTGAGATTGAAAACCATAATATGAGAGGTAATTTATTTCTATTCATAGTGGAAGAAGTAGACTTTTGAGCTAAAACTCATATCTTATAAAGGTATATTGATATGCCTTTTAATAACAATCAAGATGTCATAATCCAAAACCATGATTGTAACAAAATATAAAGGCACACGGTAATGCCAAATTCCATGTGAAACTCATTTGGAGGTGCAGGAGCATATCAAATTTAATAGCATATATATCAATGGTTTCACTTTTGAAAGGGAATCACAATGGATGGACTGGGTTCAAGGTGCTTCAATAATTATTAAAGAAATGTTCTATTTTCACTTCGTTTTATAATTGATTGTGATATTGTCACTGACAACTGGATTGAAGCTCCTCTTCATTGAAAGACAAAGTATTAGACATGTTTGAGAGAAATAAACCTATAGAGGTGAGAATCATAATTTTTTTATAAATATACTTTCATGTTTCTTAAAGAGTCCTCACAAAGTCCATCTCGAGATTTCCAAATAATATAATTGTTCAATAATTAAATTAATTATTCTCTCAAAAATTTCGTATGCCCAAAACTTGTGAGTTTCAATAATTATGTTAACTCATGGTGTATATATATATATATATATATATATATATATCTATATCTATATCTATATCTATATCTATATCTATATCTATATATAAGGAATATATACTTCTAAGGAAAGGTGAACATTGATCTTAGAACTATAAACTGCTTCTTGATTTCTTGGATTCTTTGCCCATAATAATTTGACATTTTATATCCTTTCTGAGAGAAGTCTACTGAGAAGCCTTTTTGGCCCTAGTGCTTTACCTTTCTTCTTTGACAAAAATACTTGATGCAATGATTCTTTGAAATTACAATCAATAGTATCTTACTCTGATGCCTTTCAAGATTATATTTGGATTATTATATAGGATGAATTATTTACTATTAAAATCTATTTTTTTCCTTTCCAAGAAAAAATATTTAACATAATCACAAGTGCGTATATAGCTTCTAGCATCCTTCAGTGATTTTGGTTTTTGAGATTTTTTCTTGAGATCTTGTTATAGGCTCTTCAAATCTGACAGGCTCCATAAAAGATAAGAGGAGTACTTCGTTAATTTCAAACAAGTGACCACAAAAGTAGGTCAATGGAATTAAATTATACAATATACATGTATATATAATGCGAGACTAGAAAATTAAACCCTATATCAATGCTGAATCAAGGGAAATATTGCAAGGAGTACCTTAACAGTGCACCAATTCACTATCAATCCAAAGCCTTGTGGGCATAGATGACTTTATTTTATTGGACTGCCAATTCTTAAAAAAATAAGATGACTGCCTATTAAGGAATGGTTTCTCACTGTTGCACAGGCACATGAAAACAAAAATATTTCAATATTTCCTTAAGTGTGATTGTGATTGGATAATGATGATTTCATAATCATTATGACCATTGAAATTCATAAATGTTCAAGTGAAAATGTTATGATCATGAATTTTGTGCAAATTTTTTTATCAATTTTAAACTCGTTCAATATGCTTAAGAATGGTATCTACATTGTTGTATGCTCCTATGCTCAATATTATTTTTGTTGGGGGAATGTTGGTATTACCACAACTAATGTGATTATATAGATTTCTATTCAGAAATTATGATTGTTGACCTGATTCCCATGTGATATGAGAAAAGGGCCCATGAAGGGAAAAAAATAACTGTTACATTAACAAAAATGCTCCTCTATTGGATCTAGTCTAGGATTCTCTTTTATGATTGGTTTTATTTCTCCCTGGACCAATTTTTTTTTTATTCCGGATGGCTTGATATTGATTCTAGATATGTCGATCAAATTTAGATATGGAAGATGTGATATGACAGGTGAATAATTTCTTTCTTGTTTTACAACTTCTTTAATTTCTTTCATGGCTCAATTAGCTTTTATAGTTCTGTATTTCTTCTTGGATTCCTTGAACTCTTGACATTTTGACTATTTTAGGCTTTGAAAGGTGATACTTTATGGATTTTCCCCTCACTTTCTCTTTATGTGACATTTTTTTCTTGTGATGAATTTTATGCTACTCTTTCCTATGCTACCTCCACTTCCTTTGCAACATATGGTGCAATTTAAAGTTCTAGAAACAATCTATTCCTATTAATTAGGATGTTGTTTAGGCTTAGTTGGTTAAGAAATTTTCTCCAAACAATTAGGCTTCTACATTAGAATGTAGTTGAGATATTTACTCAATCAATATATTGTATTCCTAAGCTATTTTTTCTAGTATCTTGAAACACAACTTGTTATATTAATATTTGTAACATAATTGATGTTAATGTAAAGTTCTCTAAAATTAATTTGATATCAGAGTTGGTTAGGGCCTACTCCCTCACTCGAGGGCCCAGGATACAGGATAATAAAGTGAATTTGATTGTTGTTTTGTGTTTACCATAGTATTTTGTTTTTCCATCAAATTATGTACAGGTGGAGCCTCACACTATAAGCTAAGATGCCCATCATACCTATGTATGGAGTAAGTAGGCATTGTTTCCTTTGAGGAAGATTGTCTGACACAAATTTCAAAGCACCATATGGTCAACATATGAGCCATATTGTCTATCTCTGCAAGCATTGGATAATAAAGATGAGGAGAGTAGGTTGTAGCATGTGGCATGTAAAGCCATTGTGGTGTAAAGGCATTGTAATATGGTAAACATGTCTACAAATGGTAATGACATGCTTGAAACTCATCCATAATGTAAAAGGATTATCTGAGCTTTTGGAGAAAGAATAATCTTTGGAGACAGATCATATCAAATGAGTAAGTATTAAAGTTTGAGTTTTTTTTTTAATTTTTAATCTCGTAGTAGTGGTATATCGAATTCTGCACATTTTTTTATTTTATTTTATTTTATTAAAATCAATATGATTTTCGAGGCTCCTTAATTAAGATTGATGAATCAATTGATGTCTTTGGCTAAAGTAATGTTTGCATAATTTATTTTTGTTCAAGGAACTTTTACTTGGGGTTTAACAACATAAACGCGGAGGCTTCAGGATCCATGAATTAGCCTATGCTCTAAGTCTCTTGTTTTTCCCCATGTTTGGAACTTAATGGAGGATGGCCGATATGATCATCAACAAGAAAGGGAGGATGAAGAAACACTTGAAGAGAATCTAGAAATCCAAATTACGAGGATGAATTTAAATATATATATCTGTATTCCCATATAATTCAGGAATGCATTTGACTAAAATTCTCCTAAATAAAACACAAATCTTAGAGAATGGCAACAACAAACACCCAAAACAATCAAGAATGTAGCTTCAGCAATCAAGAGACAACACCCAAAACCATAAGTACAATGAGACAAAACCAATACACAACTTATGCATTATAAATATACAAAATATTATGTAGAACCAAGTTAGGGAAATATTAGTGAATGGCAACAACAAACACCCACAAGAATCGAGAATGTAGCTTCAACAATGGAGATACAACACCCAAAACTAGAAATTAAATTAGATAAAACAAATACAAAAATTATGCATTATAAATATACAAATTATTATGTAGAAAAAAGTTATGGAAATCTTAGATAATGGTAATAGAAAACACGCACAACAATCGAGAATGTAGCTTCAACAATGGAGAGACAACACCCAAAACCAAAAATAAAATTAGACAAAACCAATACACAACTTATGCATTGTAAAGATATAGAGTATCATGCAAAATCAAGTTAGGGTATTGTGCAACTGTTAAGAAGCCCACAAAAAAATAGAATGCATTATATAATACCACTACTTAGAGTTCATAGAGACACAATTCCCACCATGAGTAGAAAAAATTCAGCAAGGTTGACAGACACACACACACAATGGCCATGGGCTATGACAAACACACACATGGAATTTTTGTACAAATTCATGTTGAATTACTAAGATTAAAGTATTTACAGAAGGGGAGTTGCTGCTTACCTGGTTCGGACGAGGAGGAGGCTAACAGGAGGAAAAGGACGAGGTAGCTGCCACGAGGAAGATGACGTTGCGATGACTGGTGAGCCCTGGTATTGCACCAAGAATGCTGCAATTCCTAAAGGCTACTCTACTTTAATTTATCAACCTGGGGTTCATACAAAATTGAAAGTGACAATGCTATATACACATCAGATGCATTCTACTCATGTCATCCTCTTATGAGTCTAACGAAAGGGTGTTATTTCTAGGGTTTCTGAATGAAGTCTGTCACCCTTTTGAATTTACACCTAGGGCTACAATTGATTCAAATCCATTACTATATTAGCAATAAAAGAACTATTATACAACAAGAAAGTACATCTAGGTACTCTTCAAGGGAAGAAATCTACAAGTTAAGCTATGGCAATAAATGGAAGCAAACTAGGCATCTTTCATGAAGTAAATTGCTAAACTAAAATTTCATAAAGAAGACTAACCTAATCACACTTTGTTGGGCCAAATGGCTAAACAAACTCTCTCTACTTCATGTATTAACTATCATGCTTTTACTCAAGCATATAATCATGACCTAATTATGCTTGCAAATGCATTGTTTTGCAGCAAGGAGAGGAAAACACTGAGGTGGTTTAGGAAGGTCTTGAACTCATGGGTGTAAGGATGAAGGTGTATGTATGGTTTTGGTAGATCCAAATGAGGTGGATGATGGTTTCTATGCTTAAGGAGAGGCCCATTGGTGCTGCTACAAGTGCTACTATAGGTTTCCTATAGTTCTACAAGAATGTCCTGAATTTCTACAGGAAGCATTCTAAGGGCAATTTGAGGCCAAAAATGGTGGATAAAAGCATGGGGGAGGTGGATTGAAGGTTTTTTTGGATGAATGGAGGGTGGCAAACCCCTTGTACAAGCTCATAACCTCTTGAAAAACTAGTCTTTAACTTCTAGGGTTACTCACAGTGTTAAGCTGAAAAGTCGGAAAAACAGGGCTGATGGAAATTTGATGGAAAGAAGTTTGATGATGGGTGAGAAATGAAGCTAAGGGTGCTCGTGAAGTCCTCCTTTGCTGTGCTACTTGAACCTGTAAGAAAACTACATGTTCATGCAACAAACATTGGCAAATCCATGATGAATAAAATGGAAAAGATGAGTTGAATTTGGAAAGAAAACCTACTTTAGCCTTCATACATAAATCTAACTCATTATTATAGATATGTTCATGAAACTACAAAAACCTAACTATTCTTTCCAAGAAATCATAAACTAAAGAAAAAATTTCGCCTGTGGGTAATGTCTACCCTCCTTAAGATCCAATGAAGGAGATGAGAGAGGGAGGCTTGTCACACAAATTTTTGATTTTATAAGTTATTCTACCAACATCTATGCAATATTAACTACAACAAAAGACAAATGGAAGAAAACTAAAAACAATGAATTGAAATGTAAGAAAACTAGCTAAAAACGCATAAAGTAAACTAGCTACAATGACATAAAAATAAGCATGAATATACAAGAGAGACTAAGGCAAATGGATTGGGCCATAACCCACAAGCCTAACCCTCTAAAACTAAATCAGTGAAGGACAATCTGAATGCTCATCTTATTGCAGAAAATAGTCTCATTACATAATCATAAAAGTCTCAAAAACCTATTACAAGAGCTAAGAGTCTATTAGCTTCCTTCAAAGTTCGAATTCTAATGAGCTCTTTCTCATCACTATTTAACCTATAGCGTAGATACCAACAACTCCCTAAAAATTAGGTGATGTGTCCACTTTGACTGCAAGATAAGTGGAGCTTTGATGTAATTTATCTCCCACTTGTTTTGTTGGCTTTGATTTCGAGCTCTTGGAGGGAATATCGAGGATCCCTTGGCTGCCTTTGGGAGTTAAGGAGGTTGAAATCACCCTAGAATCACTCCTTTTTGTCTACTCTGAGCTTTAATTGAAAAATATTCATCAAAAGTGAAATATCTTCGTGATTTTCCTGCATTTTATTCATGTTAGGAATTTTAAGTACGACAAGAATTAATCACCATCTACAATAGAAACATAAGACCATAAGATAATTTAAATGTGAGAAAGAGAGACTTAATAAGGCTAAAAGGTGACAATTAACCCCTCTAAGTATACCTAATATTGGAGCTCATCATCACCCCCCTATCAAATGGTTTCTCATCCTCTGAGCAACTTAATCCTCCTTCTGCATTTCTTTCAAATCTTTAAAGGACCCTATGACTTCCCAAGGAAGAAGTGTGGAAGTCCCTTCAGGAAGGTAAAATCCATCATTCTTTTCTTCTTCCTCCCATTCTCTGTTCTGATCATCTTGGTATTTTCCATCACTCATTCCTAGCAGCAAGGGTGCACTGAGTTTCAAATGAATCCAATGAATCTTCCTGGCCTACATGGCCCACTTGTACAATGGTGCTATTTCTAGGGCACCTATCAATCTCTCTGGTGTGTGTTATTCCATGTTTCTAAGACTGTGAGGGAGGCTATTCCATATCCTTTGACTAGCCATTATGTATTCATCTCCGAACAACCTAGAAGCATCATCAAAATGAGCCATGGCTTGTGCTTATGTGCTGAGGTACTTCTCTGCAAGTGCATCATCCTTTTCTATCTTGATATGGTTGTTGATGACTCCCCTAGGGCTGAATAGTTCTGCCCTAATTTGTAGAGGCTCCCTGTTTTCTCTCCTTATGACCCTCCTTACTTCTTGTGATATGGCTTCCTCATTAACCATCCAAGAGGCTAATGTCATTAACTGGATGTCTCCCATTCTAGGATTAGGGTCCCAAATGTTCAAGTCTATCAACACAGGATTGTGCATGTACAATTCTGCCATTTTTTCCTTATCTTTCATACTTGACTGGTTGCAAAATTCAATGAATTGTCTGCAGTTCTGAAAGGGTTAGGATCCATGAGAGGCTAGTGTCCTGATCTGAAATAGTTTTGTGTGTTGTTTTATAATAGTAAAAATCAACACGTTTTTGTTTAAGAGTGGGAGGGCCGAGTCTGCATTGGGCGACCCATCCAACCAACTCCCCATACGTATGCACATGTGTTTTTAACATACCATATATATATGTTATGGTTGACGTTTTATATATATAGATATTTGAAGTGGAGATGGAGGGTAGCATTTTTATGCGAATGTGGAAATTGGATGGTTACAGGTGAGTTCGATTCCATTTCCGGAACCATACGATTATATATATATATATATATATATATATATATATATATATATATATATATATATATATATATCGCAAAAATCAACATGTTTTTGTTTAAGAGTAGGAGGGTCGAGTTCGCATTGGGAGACCTATCCTACCAACTCCCCATATGTATGCACATGTGTTTTTAACATACCATATATATATGTTATGGTTGAAGTTTTATATATATAGATGTTTGAAGTGGAGGGTGGCATTTTTTATGCCGGTGTCGATGGATAAATTTGGTGGATACGTGGGCGGAGTTGGAATTCCACCACCGGACCATACGATTATATATATATATATATATATATATATATATATATATATATATATATATATATTCCATGAAAAATGACCAGGGTGGTAGGGTTGGTGGCCAGCCACCCCAAAAATTTTAATATTTTTGTTTTTTAAAAATAATTGGTTATTTTTGAAAATTTGAATTTTTGGCCGTAGGAGTCAAATTAAAGAGGCCAAAAATTTTCCCAGAATCTGGCTAGAATCCAGTGGCCGGAAAAGGTTGAAATTGCGCCTTATTTAACCTGCCCAGTCATCCAAGTCATCCCAAAACTTTGACTACCTCTAACTTTCACATACGATCTCGGTTTAACGAACCATTGCAACATTGTGATAAGGACGACGAGATATTAAACCTGAACCTGGTTCAAGAGCAATCCAAACACTTTGATTTTTGAGCTTCCATATGCCCTCTTTTTCCTGTGTGTGTCTCTAGAGACACTTGGATCATTCAATAAATGTATAGTAGGAGATGATATTTGGTTGAGGGCTAGTGTGTGACACTACTGATACATCTTTGAGGTTATGTTTTGGTGAGGTGGGTTCCTCCTTTTCGTCTTTCTATTCCCCTATTTTTCATCTTGCCCTTCATCTTGTGCATTGTCCTCAACTTCTTGGGCCTCTTTCCCATCCATGGTTGTCGTTTCTCCCTAACCAAGGATTCTTTGTCTGATTCTGGGTCTGCTGGAGTTTTATATAACAAAGACAGAGTTTCCTATAACAAACTCTGTTTTTCCTACTGAAGACCCTCTATTTCTTGTTTTTCCCTTTTTTCAGTCTTTTGAGGGTCTGTGGGGGTTGTTAGGTGTGTATTGGATGCCAACGTTGTTGAATTCCCTCTTATGTAGGTCACAAGGGTCCTCACAGGTGAGGTGACCTTTTGAACCTTTCCTTCTATCCTTATTTCATCATCTTTCTTGGGTGACTCCTCAATGGAAATAGGGCTTTTAGTTGGAGTATGTGGTTTCCCTTTCCTCACTCTTTGGCTCTTACGAGTCCTTAAATACATGGGTGTTTTCCTCTTCCTCTTTGTTTTCACTGGCGTGCTCAAAGTGGTGAGGGTTGCAGCCACTTCATGATTTGTTATGTCTCGTGTCATGCTAGTGTCCTGAGTGGAGGTATCAATGCCTAGCATAGGGTCCAAAATTTCCTTCCCCTCTATCTTTTATTCCTTCTTCCGCTCACTCTCTTCATTCTCTATTTCTATTGTCTTTTTTGTTGTTGTTTCAAATTCCATCCCTTCTTTTTCTTCCTCATCTTCAGCCTCCTCTTATTCTTCTTCTACCCCCATCTCTCTAAGACTAGAGGCAGAGGTTTGTCTAGTTTGGGTGGCTATGAAGGCTTCCCTATCCATGTCTATAAATGAGGACCAAGACATAGGGAGGTTTAATCTTCTCAAAGCATCACTCACTATCAGTTTTATAACCCCATGATCAGCCAAATGCTGGTATTTACTTTCCCTCACCTTTTGTTCATGTCTGTTATTGAGTTCAGGAGGAGATGAGGGATGCTCAATCTTTGTTTCAGAGGGAGTTATCCTTGACACCTAAGCTCATTCAACAACCTGAAATGGTATCCATAGACTCCACTAAGTCTTCCTTTAGAGAAAATTAATTTCATGACATGGGAGGCTACTTCATCCCAGGGGTATGGAAGCATTTCTCTCCTTACTCCATTCCTGTCCTCAATGTATTCTTCTCCTGGCAGAAAGAAGCTTTTCTTGGCTCCAGTTCTTGGCATCCTTTCTTTAACCCGCTTAACTTCTAAGGGAAAAGTGGTGATTCTGTTGATCAGTTCATGTGAAAGTGTGATGGATAGGCCCCTAACCATAATGGTGTCTCTCTTCTCTGAGTTTGATTGTAGAGCCACTGCAAAATATTGAGCTATCTCCTCATCAAAACCCTTTAAAAGCTCGAAGAAACCTTGCCATTGGTGGTTTATGAAAATTTCCAATACTTGAGGATGTTGTCTTATTCTATTAATACTAGTGGGATCCCTTTTGTTAAATCTCCCTCCCATTTTTATGGCTATGATAGGAAGGTGGTAAGATGTTTGAGAGTTATGTGAAGAGGTATTGGAGGTTATGGTCTCAAAAAAATTCAAATTTTTTACCATTTGATTGCCAAATTATAACTGGCTGTGTGTAAATTTCATCGAGAAATTTAAATTATGGAGGGTGGCAACCACTTACCTTTGTCCTCTAATGTTTTTTCTTGGGGTTGGTGGCCTTAAGAAGTAATTTCACTCAAAGCTGACTTTGTTTTTCCCTTTGTATCCTTGTTGATCCTCCTGTGCAGTTTCCTGTAGCATTTCACTGTTTCCTATAACAGGATGGTGCATGCAAGCTCAGACTTCGATGATTCTCTCCCTGATGGCTCCTCTGGCTTATTTTGCTCCCACTTCTCTCCAAATTATTAGTGAAGTTGGTATAATGAGGCAAAACTCACCTTTATGGTCTTTTTAACCAAATTTGGAGCAGGGTATTGAATCGTACTTAGCACGAGTTTTCATCTTTGAGACCGTTGGTCCCACTCAAGTTAATGATTTCTCCAACCTCGTAATCACCTCCTTGTCCTTTTTCAATCCCTCTTGACTAATTTGACTTGCTCAGGTGGCATGCACCTTTTACTTTTCATTAAGTTTAACTTTACGTTAATTGGCCACCTTTTTTGCCTTTTAAGTCTCTAAACCTCAACATTAAACTGTTTTGGTCATTATGAGTGCATAACGAGAGGTGAAGGGCTATAACTGCACCTACCTGGTGTTGGTGTGTTTCAGAATGATTTGGTGCAAGAAGCTGGAGTTTATGGTTGCAGAAATGATCTTTCTCTTGCTGTATTTTTACTTTTTGTTCATTTTTTGAGTGAGCATCTTGTTTTATGAGTGAGCTGCTTTTTTTTAGTGATATTCTTAACCCTTTATTTATTTTTTTCTTCTTGTAGGTGTTGCATGGAGGTCCTCAGGTGCATTTTCTGGTGTGCTTTCTCTCCTGGAGTATGCTGGTGGTCCTCTGATGTCATCTTCTTCAACTTATCTTCATCTTTTATCCTTGTTGTGCCATACACATAATTGTTACAGGAAACTTTCCAACTTCCTGTAGCAGTCTTATTTCTGCTTCCTGGGGCTTCAACTTGCTTAGAAATGAATGGAAATAGCTTATGGAGGTTATGAATGGAGTCATGGAATGAGTGGAGTGGTGGATATTTAAGGGGAGAGGTCTCATTCCAAGTTACTGATGATCTAACTCCTAATGTCACAACATAGGGTTTAGAGAGTGAATCATTGTTAATGGAGTGAAATGAGGGTTAAGGAGTGGTAGGTATAGGAAAAAAAAAATTATCATGCTCTCCTTGAAGTTTATAAATCTTTGAGAGAGCTCCTTCCCCCATAAATAAGTTTCATGTAGCATTTATAGGAGTTTCCTGTAGTGCTACAGGAATCCTGTAGCTGTTAGACTTTCCTGTAGCAATTACAATTAGGAGAAACAAATGGAGTTTTTTTCCTATTTGAGGGGTGAAATGAATGAATGGGTGCATGATGTAGTTCTCCATGGAGTATGTAAGTAGATGAGAGGGAGAAGTGAGGAAAAAATTCTCCTCTGGATCCAAAAACCATCTTTGATAAATAACCTCCAAAAAAAATAAAAAAAATGAGTGGATAGGTATTTTATTTCTATTTTATCTTTTTTTTGAAGCCATGTAGACTACCTCCACAGAGGTTTTCAACTCACAAACTTGTCTTGGGTGTCTCCAGGAGGTTTTCACCCAAGGATATTTTTTATTTTTGTTTTGTTTTTCTTTTATTTATTTTTTTCTCCAGGATTGCCTCATGGAGGTTTTCAACCCTCGAATTGGCCTTGGGCACCTCAGAGAGGCTTTCATCCATGCCTCTTTAGTTTTCTTTATTTTTATTTTTTCTAGGAGGGGGAGGCGCTGGAAACTATGGGTTTTCCCATGAAATACACCTTCTTGTTTATGGAATTTATAAATTCAATCCTAAACAGGGGCTTTTTGTAACCTTTAAGCCTGTAACCATTGAAAAATAGGGGAATCCCCTCCTCATCTATTGTTCTGATCTAAATTATGACATGATCATAACATTTTTCCACTTTGTAGGGCCCCAAACATATTTTCATCAGTTTGCCTTTAAAATATTTGAACCTTGAGTCATACAGCAATGCCCAATCTCCTTCTTGAAAGGTCTTCTCCTTAATGTGCTTTTCATGTTAGACGTTCCTTTGCAGTTGAATCACTTCTGTGTGAAGGAGTGATTGCATCATGAACTCATCCAATCCATTTAACTATAGAAATGTCTCTTGTTGGGCCTTTGATATATCCAAGTCTAACTTATATGCCATCCTTAAGGTGTGGAAATAAAATTCAATTGAAAGCATAGCTTTCTTCCCATAGACCAAGTCATAAGGAGTGAACCCTGTTATTGTTTTCCAAGTAGTGTTGTAGGCCCAAGTAGCTTCCACCAATATGTCCGCCCAATATTTTCTGATGCTGCTCACAACCTTGGTGAGGATATTCTCCAAGGCTCTGTTGGTCACTTCCACTTAGCCATTTTCTTGAGGGTGGTAGGTAGTGGAAGTCTTATGCTTTATCTTGTGCCTACTCGGAATATTCTCAATGAGATGATATGCAAATTGTGCCCCATGATCAATGAATACCTCTATGGGGTATACAAATTTGTAAAACACATTCTCTCTCATAAATTTTTCTACCTTCTCCTCGGTTTCTACCTTTACAGATTTTTTTTCAACCCACTTTGTCAGCTAGTCAATGTATACTATGATATACTTTTTTTGGCCAGATGTTGGATCAATGGGTCTAGTGAAGTCCACATCCCACTTGTAAAATGGATCTAGAGCCACCTGAGGGTCCAAAGGAATCTCATTCTTTTGTGTAGGTTTCCCTATCCTTTTCCACTAGTCACACCTCCTAGTGTATCTTTTGGCATCCTGGTGAAGGGTAGGCCAATAGTAACCTACCTGCAAAGTTGTGAGGGTTGTCCTTTTTGCAGCAAAGTGGCCTCCACAAGGGCTATCATGATATGCAGAGAGGATGTAAAAAAATTATTTCTCCCTCACACATATTATGAGGATTTGATCAGGGCATATTTTTAAGAGATTTCCCCCAATCCAGGTGAAAGGGGCATTTGTCTGATAATTTTTCTCTTCTCCTTGGATGAGAGGTTACGAGGGAACTTTTCAACAACCAAGTAGATAGATATTTTCATAAAACCATGGAGAGAGTGATGAGATAGCAAAGAGGTGTTCATCTGGGAGTTGGTCATCCACCATTCCTTCTTCGTTTTCAGATAGAGCTAACCTATATAAAAAAATATGCAACAACATTCTCCTTTCCAGGTATATCAAAAATGGTTAGGTCAAACTGCTGTAATAGTAACAACCATCTAATTATTCTAGCATTAACATCCGGTTTGTTCATTAAATATTTTATGGTTGCATGGTTAGTGTGTACATAGGTTTGATGACCAGTGATATAGTGTCTAAATTTGTTTAAAACATGGACAATGGCTAACATTTCCTTCTCTGTGACAGTGTAATTGAGTTTGATCTTAGACAAGTTCTTACTAATGAAATAGATTGCATAAGGTAATTTTTATTCTAACTACCCCAAGGCTTCCCCCAAAACTTTGTCTGATGCATATGTGTGGATGTGGAAAGGAAAATTCCAATTTGGACCTCAGAGATTGGGGGAAGTAGTTTAATTTCCCTTAATGAGCTTAAAATCTTCTTGACATAGGTTGGACCAAGTAAACTCAGATTATTTGGCCAACAAACCAAATAGTGGCAAAGCCAACTTGTTGAAATATTTGATAAAATTTCTATAGCATCCAACTAAACCTAAGAAGCTCTTGACATATCTCTGATTTTGAGGAGCAGATGCCCTTTTGATAATGGTGATTTTGTTTGGGTCCACCTGTATTCCTGCTTGGTAAATTGAGTGTGCCAATACTAATCCTACTCGTTTCAAGAATTCACACTTTTCTAGGATCGGGGAGAGATGCTTCTCAACGAATATTTTCAACACTTTTCCCAAATTGGAGAGAGCTTCCTGGAAGTCATCCCCATAGGGCATGAAATAATCCGTGTAGATTTCAACCGAGTCATGGAATAGCTCAGACAAAATGCTCAAGACAACTCTTTGGAAGGTAGCAGGGGCATTGCACAACCCAAAGGGTAACACTCTATAAGTGAAGGTACCCCAAGGACATGTGAAAGTAGCCTTGTCCTAGTCTTCGAGGCTAATTTGGATTTGGTTATACCCACTGAACCCATCTAAGAAAGAAAATAACTTATTTCCCGTAAGGCCATCCAGGACTTGCTCTATAAAGGGAAAAGGGAAACTGTCATTCTTGGTGGCTTTGTTGAGTTCCCGATAATCAACAAAGATTCACCATTTTCCATTCTTCTTCGAGACTAGGACAAGAGGAGATACCCATTCAATGTCTGATATAGGATAAATGAAGCTTGCATCCAACAATTTCTAAAGTTCTTCCTTTACTATGTCTTTTATAACTGGATTGATTCGACTTTGGGGTTGGTGCACAGGCTTTCATCATTCCTTAATGTAAATATAATGTCTTCACACAGAGGGATGCACCCATTTCATGTCCTTGTAGTCACAAGAAAATTCATCTTGGTTTTCTCTCAAAAGCTAGCATATATGATATTCTTCTCTACCTGAGAGGTTTGAGTTAATTTTCATAGATTTGGATGGGACAAAATTCCACAGCCTTGTTGGTTTCAGAGGTTGAATCAACTAAGTTCATTTCCATCCAAGGGTGGCTTTTAGATTCTTGGAATAGGTTTTCAAGTGGGCTGTCAGTGGGGGACTGGTTCTGAATAACTTGATTGATGAGTTCAACTTCATCATGATACCCCCCTCTAAGAAAAAATTCTATGGTACAAATGGGGTAGGGTGTAGTGTTGTATACTTCATCTTCTTCTTCGTCCTCATACCATATAGGTAGTTCATGGTCAATGGAAGGTTGGGCTGGAAGATATAACACCAGATTTTTAGACAAGGGCTCATTCTTAATAGTCATGCTTCCAGCCTGACAGTTGGTATAAGCATCGTTAGTGGCTAGAAAAGATCTCCATAGAACGAGAGGATATCCATTAAAATTTTTTTTGGTTGGAGAAATAGGAAATCTATAGGATACCCCCAAGAGTCAATTGAAACCATAACATCCTCAACAATTCCTTCCGGAGTTACTATGGATCGATATGAAAATTGTAGAATTGTTGTGGTTTTCCTCAAAGTCCCTTGGAGGTTGAGTTTAAGCATATTTTCCTTGGTCATTACATTGATGACAACACCAAGATAAATCAGAGTATTGGGGACTATGACACCATCTATGTGCACATCTACAATTTGATTACCATGGTCTAGGTAATTTGGGAAGATCACCCTTCCCAACATTAAGTCAAACATTTGTCCTACTACATTAATGGTGGGGGTATCTTTCTTCTTTCTCCCAGGTTTATTGAAGCATTTTCCCTTGATGAGCCTAATGTAAATAGGGACATCCTTAATGACTTGGAGAATGGTATTTTTACATGCAATTTTTTCAGTTCTCCAAGAAGTTCGTACTCCTCTAGTGTGTGCTAACTGGAGTGGATCAAGCGCTTAGGAAAAGGAGGTTGTTGGACCTGAGTATTACTTTCTTCCTTTTCCTCTTCGACCTCTACAGGTGGAGATGGAGGATGGTTGTCTGGGAGTACTCTTCCCAAACTGAGATTAATCTCTTGTATCTCCACTTTAAACCTGTTGTGCCTGTCTATTGTTCAGGTTTGGATTGGGCTATGCATGCATCTGGGGCAGATTGGGTGGAGCAAGTGGAAGCATTATATCAGGTGGTTGATTATGTTGAGGCCTCCACACTTGTGATGGGTTGTTCCACTGAGTTTGTTGAGGAAGATACTACTGAAATGGTTTGTTCGCAAGCTAAGGATGATATGGAGGGTTGTAAGGCCAAGTAGAAGGTGTAGTCCAAGATGGAGGAGTGGGGGTGTACCAAGATTGCACAGGTGCATTCTGATTGTTATGATAGCAAGAATAAGGTGCACCTTTCATACCCTGTTGATATGACCGAGGGCCTTGAGGCCTTATCTGGTTGATGAAACATAGTTTCTATGGTCCTACTTCCCCACCTTGATATACAAATTTGAGTGCAGGTAAGGAGGGACACTTGTCTATGCCATGATTCTCCTCATAGACTAAGCAAACCTCTATGAAATTTAATGGACATTCATTTCGAGGGTGTTTTTTAGTACATCTAGGGAAAAATATAGCCAAGGTTATTTTTGCTTCATCTTTCATCCTCTTGATATGCATTGTGTCCATTTTCAATGCAAAGGTGTGCAACGTGCCACTCTTGAAGTCCTCAAACATATTTCCAATATCATGCTTGATGGAGGTGGAAGAGGAAGTTGTGTTGGTCATATTTTGGCTAGCTTTGCCTTTCTTCCTAACTACCCTAGAATGTTTCCTAGAGGAAATTTTTATTGTATCGTAAGGCAGTTGGTAGATATCTCCTCCTGATAACATATTAAGGGTTTCTATCACCTCCTCCCCGACCCCTCGGAGAAGTAATAGTTTAACTAATGTGGGATCAAGGGTATAGTTGGGACTTTTATAGTTTAATTGGAACCTTTATTAATAGTCCTCTATGGATTCATCAGGCCCTAGAGTCATCCTGAATATTTCCTCTTTAGTTTCCTTGTACCTACAGTAGTCCATGTAATTTTTTTTGAAGGCCTCTTGCATCTGTGCCCAAGTAGTGATTTTGTTCCCAGGTAGACCCATGAACTAGCACAAGGCTGCATCTTTAAGGGCAGATGTGAATAGCTTCAGCTTTTGATCATTTGAGGCATAGTCATAGGTCTTACAGACAACAAAAAATTAAAGCATGAATGTGTCAGGGTCATCAGAGGTGAGTACATGGAAATGTGGAAGGGTTGAGCGGCTGATGTTCTTCATTTTAGTTTCCCCATCTGCCACTCTAATGGGAAAGACTCCCTGGGCTTCAGTTTTAGCCATGGTTTGACTAGGTGAAGCAGGTTCCTCTGGTGAAACAAGTTTTTCTTCTTCCCCAATAGGTTCTTCAAAATTTCCAAAAGGCTCACCTATGGTGTGTTTGACCTCACAATCATTGAAGAAGAGAAAAGGGTGACTATGTGGGGATGTGGGGGTTTGTAGTAAAAATTTTCCTTGAGTATCCCTACTCCTACAAGGCATGAAAATGAGATTTTTTTTTGTATTTTTCAATATTTTTGAAACAACATGTAAAATTAAAGAAGAAAAGAATGCTAAAACATAATCAGAGCATCTACTAGACACCTCCCCAACAACGATGCCAAAAAGTGGTGACACCTGGTATTGCACCAAAAATGCTGTAACTACCAAAGGCTACTATAATTTCCTTTATCAACTCGATTTTTGTACAAAATTGGAGGTGAAAATGCTATATACATAGCATATGCATTCTACTCATGTCACCCTCTTTTGAGTCCTATGAAAGGGTGTTATTTCTAGGGTTTCTGAATGAAGTCTGTCATACTTCTGAATTTATACCTAGGGCTACAAGTGATTCAAATCCATTACTCTATCAGAAATCAAAGAACTATTTTACAACAGGAAAGTAAATCTAGTTACTCTACAATAGAATAAATCTACAAGTTAAGCTATGGCAAGAAATGGAAGCAAACTAGGCATATTTCATGAAATAAATTGCTGAATTGAAATTGCATAAAGAAGACTAACCTAATCACACATTTTTGGGACAAATAGCTAAACACACTCTATCTAATTCATGTCTTAACTATCATGCTTTTACTCATGCATCTAATCATGACCTAATTATTCTTGTAAATGCATTTTTTTGCAGCAAGGAGGGGAAAGTGCTAAGGTGGTTTAGGAAGGTTTTAAACTCATGTGTATAGGGCTGAAGGTTTTTGGATGGTTTTGGAAGGTACGGATGATGTGGATGATGGTTTCTGGGCTTAAGAAGAGGCCCACTGCTGTTGTTGCAAGTGCTGCTACAGGTTTCGTGTAGTGCTACAGATTTCTTGTAGTGCTATAGGAAAGTCCTGAATTACTACAGGAAACAGTCCGACGGAAATCCATGGCCAAAAATGGTGGAGATAAGCATAAGGGAGGTGGAGTGAAGGTGTGTTTGGATTAATGGAGGGTGGAGAAACCCTTTTACAAGTTCATAACCTCTTGAGAAGCTTGCATTTCACTTCTAGGGTTGCTCACGGTGTGAAGGTGAAAAATATGAAAAACAGGGCTGATGGTGATTTGATGGAAAGAAGGTTGATGATGGGTGATAAATGAAGCTAAGGGTGTTGGTGAATTCATTTTTTGCTGTGCTACTTGAATCTGCAAGCAAACAACCTGTTCATGCAACAAACATTGTCAGATCCATGATGAAGGAAATGGAAAAGATGAGTTGAATTTGGAAAGAAAAACTACGTTAGCCTTCAAACATAAATCTAACTCAGTATTCTAGACATGTTCATGACACTACAACAACCTAACCATTCTTTCCAAGAAATCATAAACTAAAGATCAAATTTGGCCTATGGGTAAGCTCTGCCCTCCTCAAGCTCCAATGAAAAATATGAGAGAGGGAGGCTTGTCACACAAATTTATGAGTTTATCAATTATTCTACCATATATGTAAGCTTAATTACAACAAAATACAAATGGAAGAAAACTATAATCAATGAATTGAAATGTAAGCAAACTAGCTAAAAACTCATAAAGAAAACTAGCTACAATGACATAAAAATAAGCATGAATACACAAGAGAGCCTAAGGCAAATGGATTGGGCCCTAACCCACAAGCCTATCCCTCTAAAACTAAATCAATGAAGGACAATTTGAATGCTCATATTAACGTAGAAAATAGTCTCATTACATAATCATAAAAGTCTCAAAAACCTATTACAAGGGCTAAGAGTCTATTAGCTTCCTTCAAAGTTCGAATCCTAATGAGCTCTTGCTTGGCCCTATTTATCCTAGAGGGTAGCTACCAACAAATCCCTAAAAAGTAGGTGATGTGTCCATTTTGACTACATGAGAAGTGAATTTTTGGTGCACTTGATCCCCCACTTGCTTGGCTGCCTTTGATTTCGAGCTGTTGGAGAGAATCTTGAGGATCCCTTGGCTGCCTTTGGGAGTTAAGGAGGTGGGAAATCACCCTAGAATCTCTCCTTTTTTTCAACTCTGAGATTTAATTGAAAAATATTAATCAAAAGTGCAATATCTTGGTGATTATCCTGCATTTAACTCATGTTAGGCATTTGAAGTATGACAAGTTTTAATAACCTTTACACTAGCAACATAAGACCATAATATAATTTAAATGTGAGAAAGAGAGACTTAATAAGGTTAAAAGGTGACAATTATGCCCTCCACTTATACCTAATGATGGAGCTCATTGGCGACTATGACTCCAAAAAATGGTAAATCCTCCAAAACAAAAACTATTACAAAATTAAAAATACGTTAACAAAACATGCAGTAAAAAAAAATTCCAACTACCAACAGAAAAATACCAACTAACATATGCTCTGACTGATGACATAGCAGGAAAATCCTCCACCAACAACCACTAACGGTAAACTAAACCAAAAACCAGGTAAATATTTCTATGGTCTGAGGGTTGCTATATTTATAAATAGTAATTCAGCTGAATTATTATCTTGGTCAAAACATTCTTGCTGGTTTTTCTACCTCCAGCCAAAAATATGATTAATGGTTGGCATTAATGTAAACAATAGTAATAGTTCGACCAAATTATTTTTTATAATTCGACCGGAAAAAGAACATTGTTAGGCCGAAAAAGTACGATTATGAATTTTTTGAGCACGTTTCTCAGAAAAGTGTAACCCAACTTCACATATTTACCCTCTAGCTCTATGCCTCCAACTTTTTCTTTTCTTTCAAGCACCCATATGTTTATCCCCCCTTTGAAATGGACCCCTCTAGATCCTCTTGCAAAGGTTGTACAGATCTCTAGGCAGAGATGGCCCGAACCATGATCACTCATGAAGCAATGGAACCTAATTTGATCTAGGTCTTTCATGATCACTCATTTCATATTATTAATAGTACTCTTGTCTGGATTGATTTTCCTCCTCATTTCCTTGTTTGAGATTTATTATGTCGATGCTAGTGAAAGGAAGTAGTTAAAAGTCATATCAGTATATTCGTAATGGAGTAGGATTCAATCACTTATAATATTAATATTTATATTCATCACATTGTCACATTAAGGTTGGATACTATAATGTAAGCACCTATACCTTAGCTTCTAGTTCCACTACTTTTTCCTTCATAGCCAAGCTAGATACTAAACTAAGAGATATTACTCTTAAAAACATTAACCATAATTTGTTATGTACTTATAGTTTTTTAAAAGGATAACTTTTCAATTGCAATATATGTGTTAACCTTATCAAATTTGAAACATATGATTTTTGTTTACATCATGATTGTTTTTAATGTCAATTTTACATGGCGAAATGGTAATTGGAGTTGGTTCATACTTATATCTGCCCTTATATTCTTATTTTTCCCAATATTGACTTCATCTCCTACTTAAAATTGCAAATATTATGCACTTGAGAAGGTATTGTCTCAACATGAAATCTAGTCAATGAAGAGAAGGGAGTTTATTCAATATTTTAGGTTTATTGTGTTTAATGGAAAACAAGTCTAGGAAAATTTCAGAATAGATAGAGAGGATATCCTTACTATTCAAAAGCTATAGTAAGAGAGGTTTTAAATTAAAATGTTGAGAGAATATTAAAGAAACCGTGTAGGAACTTAAATTCTCAAGAAAATAATTGCTCTATAAAATGGACCAAAAATCCTCATTAAATAAAAATACCTTAAGGAATTATTTATTTACCTTCGTACAATTTCCCCAACACAATATGAACTTTAATTACAACCTAAATCAAGGCATAGGGGAATTTTAGAAGAAGAACGTGTTTTCCCATTAGGTTCTTCATTATAATTCCACATCTACTATTATGTATGATTATGATATTTCTTTGCAATAATTATTAATTTTATTGTATCTTTAAGCACAAGATAATATAGTACCATGGCAAGAAACACAAAGATAATTGAAAGAATAAAAATTATCAATTCATATAGTATAATAAAATGGAAATTAATTATATTATAAAAAAAAAAATCTTAAAAAATTAAGATTTATATTTGTGATTTGAGTTGGCCATTGTCTAATCTATGGCTAACCATATCCATTCTATCAAACTATATTTTTCATTGTTAGATGTTCAATGGCTTTTCTTCTATCATTTATCAACTATATTTAAAAATGATACCATTTTATGTTGATATCGTGTCTCTTTCCTTTTTATTATAAGTTTGTTTCTCATGCACTAATCTTGTATATTGAATTTTGGTTGATCTTGAATCAATTCTTTTTATTATAAGTTTGAATCAATTCTTTTTATTATAAGTTTGTTTCTCATTGACTAAATTTTACTAATTATGTATATTGAATTTTAATGGTTCCTTAATCCATTTTTCTGAAATTATGCATGCTTTGATTACCATGATATTGATTCTCTCGTCCAACTATTTTACTTCATTTTATATATTTTACTTCTAAATTTTCTAAATTTCCATCCTATTATATTATGAAAAATCTAAATACTAAAATTTTTATTTTCATCTTCAAAGTTTAGGTATTTTAGTAACATTTATTGTTATTTAATTTTGTTTAACTGCATCAAACTTCATGTGTACCTTTTTGTCTGCAAGTATTTTTCTTTTTAAATCTCCGAGTTGTCCTTATTTATATTTACTCTTATGATTTAGTATCAATGGATCATTGATATTTTTTTTGCATGTGTATTTGTTTATTTTTATTTTTTTTAATATGTATTTTTATTATTAGTTTTCAAGGTATGATTATAGAAATTTATTTGTATTTTAGTAATTTATTTGTATTTTAATTTAGCATTGATCAATGCAATTTATAATATTTAATTTTGAAAAACAAATATTTATTTTCAATATTATTGAAAAAAAGAATTCAAATATTTGATTGGACCATAACTTTGAATGTGTTATTGGACATTATTGAAAAAATAATAATTTTCAAACATTTGATTGGACCATAACTTTGAACTGTTATTGCAGCCTTTGTGCCATGTAGATGGACAACATGATAAACAAAAAAACTCCCCCCCAAACAAATAAATTCAACACTTATACTTGTAGCAATTAGGTATCCTGGCCTTACAATTTTATTTGTGCCATGTAGTTAAGTGCTTCATATTTTTTGCCGTAATTTCTAGGTCTTACTGCAACCTGTGTCCCATGTGGTTAAGTGCCACATATATTTTGCCATAACTTCAAGATTTAGTTGCAATATTAAGAATATTATGTTCATATATTTAAAACATGATTAACAAAAGAAGTTTTCCCTAAACAAATAAAATAAACTCCAAAAGCCCTAGCATTACAATTTTAGAATTAGAATCTAAACAATTGCCCTAACCATTTGGATGCAATTTTACTTTATTTTACTTTTGGTTTTTAGTTAGGATGCCGATTTTACTTTTGGTTTTGTTTTGCTCCTAATACCATTATCAAAACACACATGAGATACTACATTAATAGTAAATATTGATATAAGTAAGCCATTATAAATTTTTTAAATTTAAAAAAAAAACATGTTGATTTTTTTCATTCATATTGAAATATATATACATATATACATAATGTCTAAATTTGTCAATCTTCCAATTTTTCAATCTTTTCATATTTCCATTCCTTTCCTTCCTATATGGTTGAGCGTTGTTATATGTCCGTTTCTTCTTATATACTTGATGGCTGTTTTGGTTCTAAAATGTGTTTGATATTTTCAGCAACAAGCAATATAATATTTTATCACAGGTTTGTTTTCTATAAGCTTATTCAAGACAAGACAATGACAAGTGATTCTTATGTTTGCCAAGCTGGGTAAACAGGTACGTAATCTCTCAACCTAACTACCGACACAACTTTTCTCGTGGTTAGCAACATAATAGAGTAAGAGTAATTCAGCTTGATGCCCAAAGGCTTTGTTGCGGACCAGGAATTTTTTTTGCCACCAAATACCCTAACTGATATTTTTTATTTTCTCTGTTCTCAGAAGCATCAGACTTGTGTAATGAAAAAAATCCACAACCCACGTTGGGATGAAGAGCTTAAATTCTATATAAAGAATACTTGTCAGAGTGATTTTTGCTCACTCACTGCGGTATGCTTTTCAAAGCTAGCACTGTCTCTTCGTCATGTACTTTATATGATTATACGAAGAAAGACAACTTTGAATATTGAGCTATATTTGTTCAGGGATTTTATTTTCATAGCGTAAAAAAAAAAATAAAAAAAAATCCTATTTGAGTGTGATGATCACAATGAATCGGTGGTTTGGATTTTGCAAAAGTGTGGGATCGTAATAGATTAAGTTGGGATGACTTCATGAGATCAGCTGAAATTGACTCACAACTTTTTTTTTTTTTCAAGAATCATATCTCATCGCAGTAGTAGATAAATATAGTAATAAGTGTTTGGAGAAATTTCATTGGACGTGTGCATGAAATTTTATGAGATTTAATGTTTTATTGAATTTGACACTTCAATGGTATCATAGAGGTTGGTGTATATGCACATAATTAATTTTAATTAGTTTGAGTTCAACACTAATTATTGCATGTGATGTGCATTTGATTTTAGCTAGTTAATTTCAGTGATTACATGTGGTGTGCACTTGCTTTAATTAGTTAACTCTAGTGCTTGCATGGGGTGCATGTGCACATTAACAGAACATAAAGCACACTTAGGTTCAGTTAGTTTTAATTATCCAAAGTTACTGCATGTACAACTAACCTTAACTTAGTTGCTTTACATATTGATTCTCAAACCAATATTGATGAATAAAATTCATTCTCAATTTTTTTTTTTTTTTTTCAATTCTAGCGAGTTTGTGCAATTATTCTTGAGAGAGATCCGTATATGTTCTTTAATAATTTTACATGGTATCAGAGCTAAGGGGTTTGGAGAAGGTGCATGAACAATATTTGACAAGTTTGAAGATCAAAGAATTGGAAAATATTTGACAAGTTTGAAGATCAAAGAATTGGAAATTGTTTGATGATTTGATTTACGGATTATAATAATAAAGAATTGTTGCAATTGTTGCTACATCCACAAAGTGAAAAAATAGAGTTCCCAACTTCCACTATTCTAACTCCATACAATTACTATGAATGGAAGCCAATTATTTTTCTTCATCTAAGGAGAAAAGGCTTGTACCAAATAGTCATGGGAATTGAGACAGGACAGGATGAGAACTCAGATTGGCTTAACAGATCTGACATGGCTTATGGAAGATTGTGTTTATCTGTGTCTCATGATATTCTTTATGATATCAGAAATATTGAATCACCACATGAAATATGGACTACATTGAAAGGATTATATGGTTATGAAAATGATCTAGAATAACACCATTTGGAGGCAAAGAGATCAAGTTATTATAGTAGTCATGAAAGTGGTGAAGACTTCAATAATGTGGAGAAATATTCTCAAGACAGTGTTGAACATGAAGACTTTGTTTCTTCTATTGTTAATGAACCTATTGCAGATGAGGATTTTATCTTGTCCAATAACGAAAACATCACACTTGAGGAAATATCTTCGTTTGCTAGTGATGAAGACACTACTTTCAAAAACATAGAATATGACTTTGATTCCTCTACTATTGATGATGTTGATGATGTAGATCCGACGAGGTCTCAATTTAATGATGCCCCACATGCACTCTTAGTCGCAGAGCCATGCATGCATCTAAGGAGGCATTTGTAACGCCATGTATGTGTATGTATGCATCCACAAAGGCATCTCTAAAGCCACACATGCACATGCATGCATCCCTAGAGACAACCATTCCCATGCATGCATATAGGGTACATGAATCTGATCATCACATGCATGATGAAGTTGCAGGGAATCCATATTGGCATGCAACCATGTATAAGGAAATTTAGTCCTTGATCCAAAAATGGAAGTTGATACCTCTACTTCCAAAAATGAAGCTTATTACTCCAGATCCATGATGGGATCATTAATCTTCAACATTGTCCGAGTTCCGAGCAGACTGCTGATATGTTTACCAACACTTTCATTGAGCATAAGTTTTGATTTCTATGAGATTATCTCGGGGTGAAGGACACGACTGCCTAGCAGTTGTCTTTTCCCTACTTTTTGCATTATATTTTGAGGGGACCAACACTTTCATTGAGCATAAGTTTTGATTTCTATGAGATCCTCTTGGGGTGAAGGACATGACTGCCTAGCAGTTGTCTTTTCTCCACTTTTTGCATTATATTTTGAGGGAGGGGGTGGGAAAGGGGAGGGGTTTCTTCCCACTGGGTTTTCCCTCTTTCCTCTTTTCATGCATTGTATATGGGTACCTAAAATGACCTTGTTTTCAGGACTCCATTTTTCATCACACTCACCTAAGTTATGCTTGTTGGAGTAATCACCACAACTCTATGGAATCCATAATTCCCACTTCCCACCCTAGGGATCCTAGTTACCGGTTTGGAAGTTTACCAATACCTGCGGGTTTTGGTGTAACAACAAACCTCTTCATGGTATCAAAGCCTGGACCCAAGTTCGATTTCCTCGAGCTATGTTTGAGGGGGGTGTTGATTCCCCCGAGCTACATTTGAAGGGGGTGTTGGAGTAATCACTGCACCTCTATGGAATCCGTAATTCCCACCCTTGGGATCCTATTTATGGGTTTGGAAGTTTACCAATATGTGCGGATTTTGGTGTAAAAGCAAGTTTTTTTTGTGAATATGAAAACATAATTGTTATGATTTCAAGGGTTTATAAATTAAAATGAAATTGGAGAGGGGCTTGGGAAAGAGTTCACAAATTAAAGTGAAATATGTAAAGTTGTACATAAATATTTCATGGCCATTGTTTTATGTGTTGTTCGATAATCTATAGAAATGGTTTTGTTTCATTGAAAATATGTTTAATTGAAATTAAGCCAAGGAAACTATAATTGCTCTCTTTATAGTGTGTGCTGGGTTTAGTATGTGAGTGAGTGAAAACTCAAAACTTGGCTTTATTTTTTTTATTGAAGTGATACCTATCTTTACATTCAAGTGTATGGTTAAGGAGTTGTGAATACTTATTTTTCACTGCTATTCCTAGCATTTTCACTCGGGTTGATGATATAATATGTAGTCATAAAGTTTAATTACAAGAGGACTATTCTTTTCATCGTTCTCAATATGGGTCATATAAGTGACAATTTTGGGAAAAGTAAGGATATTTATGAAAAAAAATTAGTATTAATTTTTTTTTTACCATGGTGAATTTGTATTTTTCAGACTAATTTAAAGGAGGTTCTAGGATCAATCTTTGTGACTGCCTTATAACACCAAGAATATATCTAGAAAACTACAAGCCGAATATACCATATCTTATGATTTAACAAATATGAAAAACAACATGATTATATAGATCATATCATTTTTTAGAAAATAATATTTGTTATTTATATGTTATTTTTATAATTATTTTAAAAATAATTTTAGATATAATTATATTAATAATATTATTTTCAACTATATGATATATTATTTAATAATTACGCCGTAAGGCATCTTTATTTGAAAACAACTCTCATAACTGCCACCATGTATCTATCTACACCTTCAGATCAAATGTTAGACGATTGAAATGTTTTAAACCATTCATCTACTACTTACTTCATTTAACCTAACTACCTAACTGATTTTGTAAATTTTACCAAATCTCTCTTCCCTTCCCCTACAGTGTAGAAACCAGAAAGCCAATCAAACTACAAAGGTTTCTGTACCATTCCTTTTGGCATTGTGCATTATCCTGCTTAGCTTGAAGTTGAGAATTCTAGAGCTACTTTATAATTGATAGTGCATCTCCACACTCCCACAACAAGAACAACGCTTATTCTAAAGAAATTATTGAGAAGCTAGAATAGGGTAGATCTTCGGTTACTCAGCAGGATCCGTTAGACAATCCATCTGCTTGATACAATTATTATTCAGACCCTCTGGACCTCCAGAAATACGTGCATACTGCCACCACTTTAACTTTTTCTTGTTGAATAGGGTAAGTCTAATGAAGAAATATGATAATATATTTCTATATTGTTGGTTGTTATTACACAGTGCAGGCATTATATGATTTTGTGTCTATACCACCTCAGGATGTTTCTTCTTTTCTTATGCTTGATAAATTATAAAAGTATAAAAAACAGTTCAATATATCCCAAAAAAAACATAAAAATTTTGCTGGCTGGTTTACATTGTGATTAAAATTTACAGTGTTCAGTGGAGTCTTTTCGTTGTGAACTCTGATTCCTTTTTATTTTTGAACATGGTGAAACATGATGCCTGATGGGTGAAATCTGACGAAAAACACTGTGAATTCATTGTTGAGCAGCCTGAAGTATGATGCCTTTTATTGAAGGGTAAAGTTTGACGAACAAAAAACACAATATATGATCATAACTAGAAGGTAAAGCCCGTGATTCAACAATCCATTTTATAAGTTTATGGATTTTATCCTTTTTATCTTTTATCGAAAGGTGAAGTCACATGGAAAATGTAAAGGGGTAAAATTGGCATTCTTTACATCAAAATTAAATTAAGTAGTTAACACCATAATAATAATTTACTGTTTAAGTTTTCTATTTCTTACACGGGATATGAATGAGCTCAGTTTCCTGTCCAAACTTTCAGTGGTCAAAATTTTGCAATTGAATTCAGTCAACTTTTGTTTTCTTGGATTGTGATGGGTGTAAATATTGATTGATGCAGAAGATAGAAGAAGGAATGTCAACAGTAGAGAGAAGCTGCTTTCAAAATGCAAATCTAGCAATATTTATGATAATTCTGCATATCACTTTCGCCATAATGAATGTAATTAAAAAGATCGCTATTAACCAAGGAGTATCTTAATTTGTGATGGTATTCTATATGCATATTGTTGCTACACTGTCAATAAAGGATTGTGATGGGTGTAAATATTGATTGATGCAAAAGATAGAAGAAGGAATGTCATCAGTAGAGAGAAGCTGCTTTCAGAATGCAAAGCCAACAATAATTATGATAATTCTGCATATCACTTATGCCATAATGAATGTAATTAAAAATATTGCTATTAACCAAGGAGTATCTTAATTTGTGATGGTATTCTATACGCATGTTGTTGCTACACTGGCAATAACTCCTTTTGCCTATCTTGAGGAAAGGTGAGTATCAAATACTAAAAGAAAATACTACTAAGAGAAAATACTGTGTTTACAGTAATAATGTTATATATTTTATATGAGGAATATAGAGATATAATGTTATATATTTTATATAAAAAAAATATACATATTTTATAAATGTAATAAATATCTATTATATTATATATCACATCTAATTATTTCATTTCTAAGTCCCAAAGACACCTAAATTTATGTGTATATTATCATTTGTATATGTTTCCATTTTTTGCAGGGACCAGGCCACCTCTAACATTTAAGATATTTTGTCAGATTTTTATAAGCACTCTATTTGGGTAATTTTAACTCAATCCCCTTGTCATTCTTCTTTTTCTTTTGAAATTAACTCATAGCTTATTTATGTACAACTGCAATTTGAATCATAATTTCTACTATGGAGCGATGAGTTACACAACAACCACATTTACAATTGCACACATAGGACATGCTATGACTTTTCTCATGGCTATTCCTTTTTGGGCAAACTTAAAGCCATCTCTTACTATACACCATTGATTAATCTCACTCGTACCCTTAATAATCGATTTAATTTTGTGAATTTGTTATGTATATAGATTGGAAAGGCTTCAGTTGAGAAGCCAGGTGGTGTTGTAGAGGTCTTCGGCACTTGCGTTTGTGTGGGTGGAGCCATGTTAATGACCTTGTACAAAGGAATAACAATAACGCTATGGTCTTCACAGTTCCACCTGAAATTGTGTAAGAAAGGAAAAGCCCATGAATATTTAATGAAGGCCTTCTTGTTCGTTTTGGCGAGTTGTATAAGTTGGCCAGCTTGGTTTTTTATACAGGTAAATTTTTTCATTTGTGGAGGTGTTGAATTTAGGATAAGATTAAATTCTATAATTTATATAATTTAAATATTTTTGTATAATTATAAAGATAACAAGTTTATTTATATATTCAATAATTTAATTTCAAAAACACAATACTATAATTTTACTATCAAATTTCAACTTAAAGAATAAAACAATCAAAGAATAAAAAAATTAAACTGAACTAAATAAAGTGCATTTTTTTTGGATTAAGATAAATATAAATAATTAAGGAAAATATTTTACTAAAATACACTAAATATATCATTAATATAGAAATATTGATACATATTATACTGTTTTAAAAAGATAATTTTAATTTTTGAAACTGGTTTTCACATTGTGTAGATTGTTTCCACGAAAAATAAATGGTCATTTTTTAAAGATTCAAACATATTTCTAAATGTAATTGATAATTTATTTCTTATTTTCTTAAAGTAAAATAATAGCAACTTTATTAGGCATGGAATATAAAAAAAAAATTTGATATGAAACCTTCTCTTTTGAAGAGACATGGAATACAAAAACAAGTTTGATATAAATTACAACTGGGAAAACAACCTCTTACATCTTATTAATACTAGTGAGTTGATAATGAATAACATTAATAGCTTCTTGTGATGATATCTGAAATTTAGATTTGGAAATATAACTATCATATTGTTCATGAAATAATATTATTTTATTTAACATCTACTACTTTTATTTTTTCAAAATCTATCAAATATTTTCTATTGGAACTAGAAAGACCATCTTTGAAGATTAAGAGGAAATCTATGTTGGAAAGGTTATAGAATCTATCAATTTTACATAATGTAATTGATTTCTTATTTATTGAATACCATTTTGTTTACTAATTTTTATCTTCAATAATTTTTTATATGTCAAAATGCTTCTATACCTTACGGCGTTTCCTTTGTAACATCTGGTGCAATTGCTAGTTTATATTGTAATTTTATAATTATATTAAGTGAAAATATAAAAAATAAACCATAAATCTAAAAATATAAGACACTGAATATTTCATAATTTGCAACGGTCTAAAGAAGTGGACCCAATTCTAGCTAGATGACCTGCATCCATGGGCTTGGAAGCAGTGGCCCAATTCTAGCCAGATGACCTGCATCCATGGGCTTGGCAACATCATGGTAGACTATGTAATTTCTGATCTCCCTTTATATAACAAAATACTAAATTTTGACATCTTAGAAGACCACGAGCCTCACTCTGATCATAGGCCTTTACTCATAACTCTCAATTTTGTCATGCATAGAGATCCCATTGAAGATAATCCTTATAATGAAAAGAACTTAATCTTTGATAGAAATAAAAATGGTCTCTTTCTAAATGAATCAAAAACTAATTTGCTTCTTTTATCTAGTATAGACAACATAGATGACCTCTATCATAATTTTACTACAACCCTCTCATATTCTATTAACAAGTTCTCAATTGAAGTCTCAAGTAATAAAAGAAATAGCAAAACCAACCCATGGTATGACAAAGATTGTAAAAGTGCGAGGAGAGCAATTAAGGAAGTTGTTGATGAATCTCTCAAAATTGATAAGATAAAAATCTACAAAGCCCTAACTAAAAGGAAAAAAATGCAATATATTCGTAAAAGACAAGAGAATCTCTTACATCTCTCTAAGGTGGCTCCTAAGAAATTCTGGAGGCAAATTCTAACTAGGAAAACTAAAGATAATAATAAAATTTCTTTACATGACTGGAATTCCTATCTTAAAAAGCTTTATGAATCTCCAAATGCCAGAGATAACTTTGAAACCCTGCTCACAACGAAAGAAGTTTTCTCATTAGAAGACATTGATTTTGGGGTTAAATGCCTGGAAAATGGGAAAGCTAAAGACATTGAAGGTTACTAGGAAGAAACCTTAAAAATTGGAGGTCCTGTCCTCATCCCCCGCATCCACAAGATTTTCAACCAAGCGATAAAGCAAGGGTTCCCTAAACCTTGGACTCAGAGCCTCATTATCCCTATTTTTAAAAGTAGGGATACAAATAACCCATCTAATTATCGGACAATTATGATCAGCCCTCTCTTGGCCAAGTTATATGGTATTCTTTTGGAAAATAAGTTGAGAATTTGGCTTGAAAGTTAAGGTAAGGGGGCTAAAGGCCAAGCAGGTTTTAGAAGGCAGCACTCAACAACATACCACCTCGTTATGCTTAGGATCATTGTGGAGGAATTCTGTAATGATAAATCCAATCTCTTATGTTGCTTTGTGGACTTTAGAAAGGTTTTTGATACGGTTCCTAGAAACAACCTATGGAATATATTAGAAGAGCTAAATGTTCCTTTCGAGCTAAGAGCGACCGCTATAAGGTTATATGAGAATGTAATTGCCAAGTTAAAGAGAAATGAGGGTTGGTCGAAAGATATTAAGTGTAATATCGGAGTTAAACAAGGTTGCCCCCTCTCCCCTACCATATTTGGCATATACATCGACAAGCTATAAGGTTGTTTAGAGGAAGCAGGATGTGCTGGCATGATCTTAGCTAGGATAGTCATCATCCTTCTTCTCTATGCTGACGATATTTTTCTTCTCGCAAGGTGCCCAACTAATCTTGATAAGCAACTTAGACTTAAGGATTTCTGCTCTACCGTGGGTATGTTTGTTAACAATGACAAAAAAAAAGTTATGATTTTCAAATCCAAGAAGGACACTTATGCTAATTTTATGTATGACAATACTAACTTGGAGGAAGTGTCTTCTTACAAGTACCTAGGAATTGATATTCTTCACAAGCTCAACTGGAACTATAACATTCAGAAAATGATTAATGGGGGGTGGAAAGCTTATTTTGGTCTTGAAAATAATTTCAAAATGACAAAACTCGTAATGTGGGATAGAAAGAAGTTCCTCTTTGAAACTTTAGTCACTCCTGTTATCTTATATGGATTTGAGGTTTGGGGTTGCAGCATCTCTAGAGAATCCTGAAGAAAGTTTGAGCAAATACAGAAGTGTTTTATAACGTATAACCTTAAAATTAAAAACAATACACCCTATCCTATTCTCCTTATAGAAGTGGGTCTTTCCCCTATCAAGAGCCTAGCTAGACTAGGCTTCTGTTGTACAAGCATAAGCTCAATAACATAGGAGACCATAGACTTCCTAAGCTAGCTTTAAATTCCAGCCAAAACCACCTAAGGCTTAAATGAGGTTGGTATAAAGACACCAGGGCCTAGTTAAACCATTGGGAGATCGACGAGAATGTTGCATTGAAAAACATTAATAACATTAAAAAAATTGTTACTTCTAAGTTCAAAGAAAAAATGTGGTGTGAGAAAGATCTAGCAGCTAAAAGAAAATTAAGATAGTATAAGCAGGTCATCCACACCACCCTAGAAGATCAAAAGTATCTCTCTGTTTTAACTAGCTCAAAGAAGAAAATTAATATAGCCAAGATTAGAACGAACTCTCATGAGATCCATAGTGAAATAGGTTGTTGGACAGTTCCTAAAACACCATGGATGGAAAGGATCTGCCATCTCTGTGAGAATATGAACATCGAGAATGAAAATCACTTCCTCTTAGAGTGCCCCGCATACAACCACATTAGAGATCAATTTCATAATCTTTGTTGCAATACTGACCTTCCTAGCCTTTTAAGATTTCAAAATTATAGTGAGCTCGGAAGGCTTCTCTCCAATATTTTTGAGCATAGGAATAAAATCTTAAATCAAACTAAATAACTATTTTCTTTAGGTTTGATAGACCAAAATTGTTCTCAGTGGACATTAACCACCACCATCATCATCATCATAAAAGATGATGAAATTATTTAAAATAAATAACTTAACTATTTTACTCTATAAAAATATCTTAACTTATACTTAATTTTAAATAATTAATCTAATTTTCATATCCTCAAATCAAAGCCCAAGATCTCATAACAGACATGTGTTGTGTCTTTTTTGACGGTTTCTATGTGTTTTAGGCTTCACTATATCTATGGTTCCCATCAGCATGGACATTCGGATCGGTGAGGAGAGATATAACCAGCTACAAATATTGGTTTGAGAATTTCTGAAAATACTGCATCAAATTTAAATTTAGAGATTAATTTTTAAAGATGTTTATAATCATTGGAAATTTAACTTTATTATGTTTAAAATTTTAATAGAGTGAGTTTGATTTTATTTATTGGTGAATATTTTTTTTCTTTTAAGCTATGTTGTTTCTACTCTGTGATGTAATATAAATTTTATGTTATTATTATGTTATTTTAATAGTCTTTAGTTATTTTTTATGTCTGGTGTTACTTTTTTATTTAGGTAGTTATGAAATTTTATTTTAAGTTTTATCTTAATTTTATTTTAAATTTTATCTTATTTTTTGTGTGTTTTATTAGTATATTTGATGTTGATGTTCAAAAGGCTGGGCCAGAATTTTAACATTCAATTTTTTTGCTGATTATTATTAATTTAACATTGATCAATGCATGTTATATTGTTTAAATTTGAAAAACAAACATATATTTTTCAATATTATTGAAAAAATTAGTTTTGAAACATTTGATTGGAGCATAACTTGAAAGTGAAAGTAGCTCATACTCAAGTAAATAACTTATGTATTATCAATTATTGTTATCAATAATTTAAGTAATTATTGCATAAAAAATGGATAGGAACAATATGTAAATAAGTATACTTATTAAGAGTAATTTCCCACAGTCCTAAGCACTTTACTAAGTAAGAATAAAAATATAAATCTACCACTCACTAAAATTTGTATAAGTCCTTGCTCTTTATTTGGAAATTAATTTTTCCACTTCATATATCAATTTGTAACTTTTTCTAAAAACATATTTCCACTTGATTAGCAAGAACTAAATTATCATGCATCACTTATTTACATTTATCATTAGTTCTTTTATTAATTTATATTTGTTTTTAATTTTATTCTTTCTTAAGATTTATTTTTACACAATGTTCTTTATCTAATTTTATTTTCTTTTGAATTTTTTGAAAACTACTTTTCTTTCTTTTATTTTATTTTTTAATATTAAAATATATTTTTTATTAATAAATTTGGCTATTGTAAAAATTGTACAATCAAATATTATTTAAAAATTGTATAATCAAATATTAATTCCATAGAGATGATAATAGATCTCCTCCATTTTTTTTCCAAATTTCAAAAACAGTTAAACAAAATAAACAACCTACATCTCAAAATAGTTTGGATATAATATGATTTAATAGTATTTTTTCTTTTAGAAATAGTGTACATATTTTTAATACTTATCACACTACTACTATTTATACACAATTAGCTAAATATCAAAATGTTTTTATTATTTTTATTATCATCATGTGTATTTAAAAGCGTCTTCCTACTATACTAATATTAAAAATAATTTTTCAAAAAAGTCTTCTCTCATGTTTTGGCATGTACTTCAATGATACTTCATCGGAAACTTTTACAAAGTTTACGGCAATTGAAGGATGATGGAATATGTTCATGATGCCTTAGAATTCGATGACTGATGACTTAATATTAGATAAAATATAATATAGTTTTTAACTATTTTAATATTAAATAAATGTGTATTTAAAATTTTATTTAAATTTAATTTTTTTTGAGTTTCACTATTATTTTAAAATTTAAAATTTAAAATATAATATAATGAAAATATTATTATTAATAAAAACAAATATATAAAGTAAATAAACAACTGAAGCATATATATAAAGTAAACAAATCAAACACTACAATTTTAATACTTAATAGTTCTTCCCATCTTGTTCTCATCACTAGGCTAGGTGAGCATGTTTCGAACCTTCATATAGTTTCTTCTTCAATGTTTTATTTTAAGATATCAAAGGATTTCTATTATAATTTACACCATACACATTTTCCATACTTCACCAATAATTAATCCATTGGAAAAGTGATCCGAAAGAAGTGTCAATGTACTCCATGCATGCTATTTACTTCATCAATGATCCATCCATGGGAAAAGTGAAGTGTCTTATAAAAAAAGTGGGTAATAATATTTTTTTATATAAAAGTATATTTATCTACTTTTATTTTTATAACAATAACCTCAAAAGGATAATAAATGATCTAACGAGAGTAATTGTTAAAAATCTATTAAACTTTGAGGAGTCTACCTTACTGATGAAATTAGTTAAACGATTTGTTCAACCCATTCGTATAAGTAAACTGCTTAACAACTTTTAAAATGATTTAATAACAAACCACGTGCATAAAATCCAAATGTCATATGAAGTAATTGGGTCACACAAACATTCTTCTTCATGTTTTATTTTATTATAATTTTAAGATAACGTTTTCTATTTTTGTCAAACTAGTATTTTATTGAGATATTGTATAAAAACAAAATATAATTATATATGGGATATAGATTAATTGGGTTGTGTGAAGTTTAGTTTCTATCATGTTATAGGTTTAAATAGTCGTGACTTAGGCTCCGCCTAGTTCCAAAAAAATGGGACCATCAACCCTCATGAATATGCAATCATCAACACTCATGCGAGGAATAAAAAAAAAGCGTATTTGTAATTTAGATTTAAAAAAATTTGTGAATAAATTTCTACTTAAAAAATTAAAGAAAACAATATATTGTTATTGAAAGATTGAATTTCTACTTTAAAAGCCTTTATGAATCCTCTAATTTTGTGGACAACATTCAAATCACTTTTATGTAGAAAATGGTTTTTTAAATGGAAGACATAAGAGTTTGGGTTAAATGACTCAGAAAATGGAAAGCTAAGGACATTGAACACTACCAAGTTGAAATCTTAAATATCGGATAGATTTTCTTTATCCCTCATGTCCACAAGCTCTTTGATTTAACAATGAAGTAGGGCTTCCTTCAACCTTGGACCCAAAGCCTCATTTTACCTACCTTTAAAAGTGGGGATTGAAAAAATCCCTCTAGTTATAGTATCATTATGATTATCCCTATTTTAGACGAATTATATAGAATTATGTTGGAAAAAAATATTAGTGTATGGCTAGAAAACCACAAAAAGTAGCTAAACACTAGGTCAAATTAAGATATTATCATTCAAGTAATGATACTATTGTTACACTTACGAACATTGTGAAGGAGTGTCACAATAATAAAACCAATTTCCTATGTTGTTTCCTTGAATTTATTTTTTTTAGACATAGCACCGAGGACCTACCTTTAGCATTTGTTAGAAGAGCTACGAGCTCCTTTTGAGTTAAGAGTAATTGGGGTAAAGTTGTATGAGAATGTTATTTCCAAGTTTAGGAACACTAAGTGTTGGTTGGAAGAAACTAAATTAATATAGGATTTTAGTTAGTTTGTCCTATGTTGTTTATTTTTTTTGAAATATACATTAAAAAATTAGAGGGTTTTTTAGAAGAAGTGGGTTGTTTCAAACCAACTCTTCCGGAATATCCATCATACATCTCTTTATGTCAGTTCTATTCTTTTTATGGTGAGGAGTCTCTATGGCCCTGAAAAGACACTAAAATCTTCAAGGAATTTCTTTTTATCTAGTTCAAGAATGTTTATTAACTCCAACAAATAAAGTTTACGATAATTAATTCAAAAAAGTCACTTATGCTAATTTCATATGTGACAACAACATGCTAGAGGAAATGTAATGATCCAAGAACCTTAAAAATGATAAAAATCTAATGAATAAAATCCACTTTAGGGGAAACCTCTCTTTACAATGAATACAATAAAAAATACATTACAATATGATCCTAAGGTTAGGTCTCCTTGGTATACATATATATATAGTCTATAATAATGGTACAATTATAATGAAAGGTTCTACTTGACATAATAATATAACAAAAGAAACGTAAGAACTCAATATCAATACGTATAGTTTAATAAGGTTATTTATGTTCTTAACATGCCCCTCCCATTCAAACAGGTGTTTTCATCAACTCTTGACTAACTACTGGTGTTTATACATGAATAAATCATCTTCCCATATCACCTTTTCCACTCAAATGTTCTTCCATTTGATAAGGTACTCAGTAATTGCTCAGTTTTGTAGCTGCTTAATCTTTGTTTCAAGGATTGTTTATAGTTCTAATATGATTTTCCCTTCTTCATTAGACTCTGGTAAAATAGTTAGTAATGTGATATTGTCAATGATTACCTTCTTTAAGAGAAACATGAAAGACTGGATATACACATGAAGATATTGGAGGTAACTCCAATTTATAAGTCATATTTCCAAACATCTACAATACCTTATAGGGGCCATAATAACTAGGTTCTAATTTATTTTCCTTCTTTTTTTGTTTGAGGGACATTAGTTTATATGGTTGTAGCCTCATAAATACCTAATCCCCCACATCAAATTCCCTTTCACTAGGAATTTGATATACTTTTTATTTCATCCTATTTTTTTGTGCTATAAAAAAATTATCCTTCAATATTTTGAGAACCTCGTGTTGGTGCACTATGTGGTCTTCCAATGCTTGAAACTTTGTAGTCCCTTTCAATGGTGATGTGATGCATGGATTATGATATCATATAAAGTGACATAAATGGGGACATTTTTTACGAAGTATAGAAGGATGTGTTGTACCACCATTCTACTAGGGAAACCACTTAACTCATTATTTATATTTATTAGGTGTAAAACAACAAAGATATCCTTATAAAAATTTATTCATGACATTATTTTTCCCATTAAATTAAGGCTGGTACTTGATGAGATATGACTCAATTGAGCACATGAAGAACAAAATAATTCCATCCAAAAAATTCTATGAAAGTTGGATCTCTATCACTTAATATAATAATCTTCGGATTTCTAAGTATCTTTTAGACTATTTCCATGAATTTTGTTCCATTATAATTGTATTAAAAGGATAAGAAAGAGATAAAAAATGGGTTTTCTTGGTCAGTTATATACTCCTACCATAGTTACATTATTTCCTTCAAATTTTGGTAACCATATAATAAAATACATTAAAAATTCTTTCTAATATTGACATGCTCTTGATTATATCTCGCTTATTATGTTGGTAGACCACACATTCTACCACAAAAATTTGAAAATTAGTTTTAATAAATTCCTAAAAATAAATCCTTATTGATCTTGTGTTAAGTTTTCAAAAACTCTGAATGTCCTCCTATAAGAGAAGTGTGTAATTCCAAAAGGATATTTTTTTGAGATGAGAATTCTTACATAAATATAGGTGATATTGACACCATAGAAAATAGTTCATCCATAAAAAATTATATAAATCACTTGGGTCCTCTTGTATTTATTTAATTATATTGCATATATTTTGATCTTGCTTCCATTATGTCCTTGCTTCTTCCATCCCATCATATTGTGAAATAGAAATAATACATGGTAAACCCTTTCTTTCTCTTTCTTTCCTTGAAAGTGCATCTACCACCATATTATGTTTTCCTTCTTTATCGATAATTTCAAATAATAACCTAGAATATTTGTCACCCATTTTTGTTTCTCTTCTAAATATAATTGATTATCCAAGAATTACTTCAAGCTATCATGATATATTTTTACTTTGGAGTGTCTTCCTATTAGGTAAGGGCATCATATTTTAACCACATGTAGTATGGCGAAAATTTATTTCTCATAAATGGGTTTGAGAAAGTTCTTTCCTTTAAGTTGGTTTCTTTCAAAGGTAAGGGGACTTCATTCTTGCATTAAAACTAGACCAATGCCATAGTTTGAGGCATCACACACCACAACAAAGGCTTTTGTGAATTAATGTATAGCCAATACATGATTTGTACACATAACCTCCTCTACTCCACAATAAAGGCTTTTGTGAAGTCAGGTGTATCGAGAACATGAGGTGCACATATAGCCTTCTCAATTTTTAAAAAGGATTTAATTTCTTGTTGAGTTAAAGAAAAATTTGCATTGTTTAATTTAAGTGTTGGAGGTGCTAGTATTTGACCATTATTCTTAACAAAGTTGCAGTAATATCCTTTCAATCCTAAGAATCTTCTAATTTTATTCAAGGTATTGGGAATTGACCATTTCATCAAGGATTTAATTTTTTTAAGCTCTATTTTGACACTTTCATGAGATGAAATATGATTGTTAATCCTTAGACATACCCCATGTTAACCTTAAAACCCCTTATTAATCCCTTGATATTGAGTGATTAGATTTATATTGTTATATTGTTATGTAGGTTGGAGCCCTTCATTGTACCCTTTCATTATAATTGTACCCTTTTTATCTTATATACACTAAGGAGACTTAGTCTTAGGATAATCAAATCGTGTCCTATACATTATATTTAGTGTAAAATTAGGTTTCCCCTTGAAGTAGACTGTAACTATTGGATTCTTATCATTTTAATGCATACGGTTCATAAAATTTAGTATCAGAGCATAGGAACCTAGGGTTTTGCTACTTCAAAAGTGTGATCATGTCATTTTTGTATAATTCTTTGTGGAACGGTTTATACAATGAAATTTTGATACAATTAAGGATATATTTCAAAGTACATATGATAAACAATTTATATTTTGTTTAGTTATACTTTCATGGATATATCCTATGGAATATAAGTTTTTTGAATGGCGCTCAAATCAATTTCAAGTGTGTGATCTTGGAACTTAGCCTGGGACACTTGAAACTCTATAATTTTTATGATGTTGAGGAGATATATTTCGGTACATCTACTAAATATACTATATTATGTTTCACTAAAAGTTTGGAGATATATCCTACGAAACTTAGGGTTTGTGAATAGTCCTAAAATTAGTTTCAAATGGGTGCTATTAGAATTTTGATATAATTCTGATATAGACAATTTTCTGACTATGAAATATTCAGGGATATGAGGAGACATATTAAGGTACCCCAGGTAAAAAATTATAATAATTTTTAAACCTTGGACATGTGACACACTATACAAGTTTTCTCTTGGGAAGAGGCCAAAAATCAACAAGTTTTTGGATACCATACCTACCACTTGGCACATCAAATTTTGGCTTAACCCATGGAATTGGAAATAATATATATCATAGATAGTAGTCCAAAATGTTATATTAAAAAGAGATCAAACTTCAATGATATCTTGGGACAAAGGTCAACCATCCATATAATATACAAATAAGGGTTTTCAAGGGTACATCACTTATAATTGGCATTAATTTTAATTGGAAGATGTTTTTCTGGTTATTCAAAATTTGTAATAAAAATGAAAAGGAGGGGAATTATTATTTACTCATATGGAACCTAAGGGTTCTTCAAAAGTTCCCCGGATGCGAGTGAAACCTCCAAATCGGGCAAGGACAACTCCTCCCATGCTTAGACTCATGTTGCCCTGCAACGCCAACTCCAACTCGATGCGGAACCTCAAATCATGGATAATATTTGTCGACACTCTGCCACACCTAGTTGCTTGCCACACCATGCATCACATGCAGACACACTTGGAATGTCCCTTTCTTCTTCTACGCTCAAATTCATTACCTCATGCCTTCAAAAGGCACAGAGGCTCCTCAATCATCCATTTCATTTCTGATCCAGCTAGTCTCGCGAGCTCTCTATGCCATCATTGCTCCTCTTTTATCCATTACGCTATTTCTCCAGCATACCTCGCGTGCTACCACTGCCATTGTTCCCCCTGCTGTGCACTCCCACTACTGCATGCACCCCTGCTGCGAGCCCCCTATTGCACGCCACCTTGCTGCACACCCCTCCCCCTGTGCTCCTCCATATTGCATGTTCCCTGCTGCGAGCCCCCCTAATGCGAGCCCCCCTATTGCGTGCCCCCCTTCTGTGTGCCCCCTATTGCGCACCTCTGCTACGCGCCCCCTGCTGCGAGCCCCCTTGTTTTTGCACTCCCTTGCTCTCAGCCTTGTCTCACAGCCAACTCCCCATCCTTTGATCGATTGCCTCTACATGGCCCTGGTCCAATGCCAAAATCCCATCAGGGGCAGTTATAGAGGGGCGCTCTCGTGCTTCTTTCATCGTGGCCATGACCAGCGTCTAGAATCCAATGAAGGTTCTACATCAGGAAGTCATGAAACACAGGATACTCAAGTGCCTGACAGTACTCAAGGGGAGATTTCTCTACCTCTGGAGAAGCCTAAGGGAAGAAGAGGCCACAAAAAATCCATTATTGCACAATCTGAGCCACCCATACCCTTAAAATGAACTTCTTCCAGTTTATGAACTTGCGGAGGAGGATATAGAAGTTCGGATTATGGACTCTTATGGTGTCTGGACCATAGTTTATGATGTTGAGTATCATGTTTCTCCCCTTCGAAGCCTCCTCGTGAGCCCACATATGAAGAGGAATCCATTGCAAGAGAATATTGATGCCTAATTTAGGAGGAGGACCACACAACAGAGGAAGATGAAGGAACCCCATGACTGCTCGATAGCAAGGTTAATCTCTGATTTTTTTCAGCTCAGGACATACTTTAGTTGTTTTGTTTTCATATGTGTCATTGAATATTTTGTAAAACAAGACTGTTTGAATCTCTTAAGGGGTTGGTTTCCTCTTATGAGGCAGCCACAAACTTGGTTTATTTTGAAAACTTAAAAGGAAAGGATTGGCTAAGTAATGCTTTCCATCTCTTCCCATAGCCTCTGTAAAGTTTATTTTATGATTTTAATATAGTTTAGCCTAAATTACAAAAAAAAATGGTGCTTCAGAAGTTACTTCACCACTTAAACCTCTAGAAAGCTCATTAATGATGAAGAAATAGAATATGTCCAAAACTAAGTGTCTGATTTATAATTTCAGTTATCATGGATGTAAGGACCAATAAAAAATGTGAAATAAAAGATGAAATAAAACAAGGAAGAAATTAAAAAAAAAAAATCAAGGAATAAATACAAAATTCTAGCAAGGAATAAATACAAAAATTAATGAATTCCATGGAAAATTTTATCTTAGAGACATTTCCTAAAGGTCATATAGAGATCCAAAGAAATCGTGAAAATGAGGAGAATTTTTTCTGGAACACAATCACATACGAGGAGTATTTTATCACAATTAGAGAGCATAAATATTGAATAACCATAGAAATTTAATCATGATTTTTCACTCCAAGATACACATCATCAGAGCTTCAAGTTAGAACCAAGGAACTACTTCATTTTGAAGATAAATAAGAGGAAGTTTGATCATAATGATCTTATAATAGTATATCTATGTGGATTAATAATTTCATATACACCAAGTGACAACCTTACAAGAGGTAAATGTTTCATCCATATTTTTAAGCAAGACAAATTTGTATTGTATCAATGGCTTTATGAAAGGATAAAAGGTTCTATTTTATATTGGTACATATTTAAAAATAAATTTATAGCACCTTATGGGGATATTGGGAGCAACACAATATTTAGTCAATTGGTAAATCTTTGACAAAAAATTCTAGTTACAACTTACAAAGTACATTTAACAACTCCAAAAGTTTATTCGTAGGGTAAATAAAATTTCAAAGAACAATTTGTTAAACCTCTTTAGAGGAAATTTAGAGGAAATAATCCAAACATGAGGTGAATCTATTTCCTCCTCAATCCATAAAGCATCATTTTATTTTGGAAAAATAAAAACAAATAAAAAATATGTCTACAAGAATAGTGGTCACTAACAACTATAGAGAAAATATTGTTGCCTCTCATATCCTCACTAAACTGACAAGGTTGACACCTTAGCAAATGGATGAAACAAGAGCAAAGGGGCTATGTTTCAATTCTGAAAAAAGTATGGTAAGGGGCATAAGTGTTGTAAGAACATTTTTTTCTACATAGAGTGTGAAGAGGAAGAAGATCAAGAGTTGGAACTATCATAAGATATAGAGCTATAAGATACTACTACAACAATATATTTTCATGGTTGGGCAACATAGGTACTCCATAAACCCTAAAGATAGAAGGATGTATCAAAAATAAAAAGGTAACAATTTTGATTGATTTAAGTAATACACATAACTTCATCACTTATAAATTGGAAAAACTTCACAATTTATTTGTCTATCCACCACTAGAATTTCAAGTGATAATTGAGATGGAGGTACCATAAATTGTTCAATGAATTTCCATGATAATCGGCTAAATATGGGAAAGTATTTATTGGATATCTCCATCATTTCAATCTAAATGGGTGGTGATGATGTTGTATTAGGGGTCTAATGGTTACAATCATTGGGAGCAATGGCCCTTAATTTTCAATATATTTTCATTATATTTTCCTTAAAATGAAAGAAAATTGAGCTTAGAGGTATCCAAGAGAAGCTGTCTAAAGTGATAAAGATCTAATGGGTGAGCACATGGAGCTTGGTTACACATTTTGGTAAATATAGGGCATGTTTTGGTGAAAACATGATGCTCAATCAAGTGATTTTTAAGAAAATGTTTAGCTCTCGGTTGAGTTTTTTAGGCACTTAGAAATAGCTCGATCGAGTTTTTAAACAAACCCCAGATTGAGTTCCTTTCTAACTTGAGTTAAACACTCAATCAAGCTAAGTGTTTTGATCAATATCTATTTCGTGATTGAGCGTTATGGGTCGATCAACCCCTTTTTCTTATTAAAACACCTAGGTTATGGTCTGTGCAAGCCATTTTGCACAAACCGTGCAGAAAAAGGTGTTCAACGGAATATTTCTATGATCAACCGAGATGGAGTAACTCAATCCTACTGACCATCAACGTTGCCAATGACTCATAGGCGCAAGCTTAGGTAGGTTTCCTATATTTTTTGTCTCTTTTATTTAAAATTTCTTGTAAAATAAAATAAATTAATTTGGAAAAAATCTTACCATACGAAAACAAAAAAAAAACAACGAAAACCACCATGAAAACCACAAAAACCCACCAATAAAACCCTTGAAAACCACAAAAAAAACTATAAAACTACCAAGAAAACCCTTGAAGACCAAAAAAAACCTAGAAAACCACCAATAAAACCATTGAAAACCACCCAAAAAAAATATAATTTAGGTTTTAATTTTTGTTTTCATTGTATAAGTTATTTGCAATCGTAGCATGTTTATTATGAATATGTTCTATATTATTATTATTATTTTTAATTATTTTAGGTTTCAATTTTTTCCTAAGGAATTCAATGAAATAAATTTTCAAAAAAAATGATTTTTTGTTATTTAAAATGCATTCTAAATTTCAAACAAATTTGACAAGAAATATGCCCAAATATTTTCCAAAACAAAAAACAACTAAACTATAACCAAAAATAAATAAATTAGGAGCTTTAGATCGACATCATGAATATGATTTCTTATTGTGAATAATAATTTATATTAATTATAGTTAATTAATTATTATTATAATCATTTTAAATTAATATTTTTTATTACCCATTAATTACTATTATTATCTCTATTATTTTTAACTAATATTACTAGTATTATTAATAAAGATAATAATTTTTATTGTTAACTCAATTTAATACTATTATTAAGTAATAATAAGATAATAATAATAATAATAATAATAATAATAATAAATTCCTCAATGGAGGTGACGAACCGGGCTAACAAAGTTATGTGTGGGAATTCATGATTACAACCTGGTCGTTGGTGTGAGGACCAACCTCCCCGTCCTCTCAAGGCACCTTATGTATGAGAGGCATTATTGTTGTTTGTGTAAAATCTCCATCAACCTCAAATCACATGGGAGGAGGAAACCATCGAAGGTTTATGGAGTGTGGTATGGTTTTCTGCTAGTCATTATGGGCATGGTATCATTTTGGAGAGAAAATCTCAAGTTATGGGCTTGGGAGTGGACATTATATAGGGCACCATGTCTAGGAAAGGTGGTTACTTTGCCGCAGATGTCCCCTCCCTAATTTTCGGGTCAGTAATTTGGTTAATTTCATGTTTGGTGTGTGCTCTTTTCTTCTCTCGAGAGGGAGAGGATTCAGACCTATGGTTCTTTAACCCATTTGATGGTCATGTTTCGTGTGGGTGGGTTCTCGTCTGTGTCTAGGCGGACTTTGGCTAGTCGTCCTCAGTAGTTGTTTCTCGGGGTTCTGCAAGGTTAAGTGGCTTCTCTAGCGAGGGTGTGTTGGAATTCGGGTAGTCTGGTCAGTGGTTATCTTACAACGGGTCAAGGACGGAGAATTATAGGTTTAGTTTCCTATTTTCTGTTGGAAATTATGGTTCCCTTCTCTTCTCTCGTGTTTTCTATCTATGGTCCTACCTGCGAGGGTGGGTGATTATCTATAGTTAAATTTGTAGTTTGTGTAGCATTTCACTCGTTAGCTCTATCCCTTCTTAGCGCTGTTAGTTCTAGCATAATGTGCCTCGTACCTCGTATTTCCCGATGTTCTTCCTAGTTGAATCTCAATTCGGATGGTCAAAGGGGGGGGGGGGGGGGGGAGTCTCCCTTGCAGGTGGCAGGGGCAACCACTGGCTCTGGTTGGGGCGTTATTGGGGTTCATGGTGGTCGTGCTCCTAGTGGCTCGATGGCAGGCCAGGGGAGTCGCACCTCATGGACTTAGCAACAGGGTGGAGAAATGTGTCGTGGAGGCACGGGTAGGCAAGTATTTTGAGGCTCAAACATAGACAATAATGTTGTTTAGAAAACTGTTTGGATTAATATTATAAACCCAATGTATAATTATTATAAACCCTAAAATAAACATGGTTGACCACAATTTACCATGTTTTGTTTTAATATTGGGACAATATTTGTCACAATTTGACATTGCACCATGGCTAACCATGATTGACCATGGTTGACAATGATTTACCATGATTGACCATGTTTCAACATGTTTGATTTTCATATTGAGACAATATTTGTCACAATGTCGCGTTGGACCATGGTTGACCATTTATCTGAATATGATTGATTGTGTGTTGAGATAATTTGATTAGTTTGTCATTAAGTGAACTGATCGTTAAATGATGAATGATTTAATGTGGAAGAATGAAGGAAATAATTTACGAATTAAACTAGGGGAAAATTAAGAATGAAAACACAGTAAAGAATAGAGAGAAGAAACAAAAAACATTGATTACGGAGTTCATCCCTGGTGGACTATGTCTTCGGGTCTGCTTTCAAGATGGGCGTCCACTTTATTAGAATTGATTTGAGGAATTATTTACACAGTAAAAACACCAGACTGTCTGTGCTTGCAGGCACTTCCATTTTTTTTAAAACAGGAAGCTCTCTTTATCATCTTTCCAACACTTGTCTCTGCACTCAATTCCGCCTCCGAATGGTTGAGCAATGCTGAAAACAAAAACTGCCTGTAACCCTTTGAAGCTGAACTCCAAACTCTCAATGTGTCCATGGAAGAAAAATGTAATGGTTTTATAATGTTTGTCTCGAGCCACTGAAAGCCAAATCAGGCATTTGGTTGAGAAAAATCAGTTTGATGGTTCTCGGTCTTGTCACATTTTGACATCTAGTATAGAAATAAGGTGTATTAATTAGGACCTTAGCGAAAATTTAATTCAAAAACCCAAATTAGACTTTAGATGGGAATTTAACCCCAATGGTCAGCCTAACCGCGCAGAGGTTGCAACTGTCAGCATGTGACCAGGCATTTTCGGTGCTACATTAGTTTTTGTATCTGGCGGTCACGGTCAACATTTATCCATTCACATGAAATCCTCCGACGGTGGCGATCACGGTTTATTACCCGACAGTTTTGACGCGACTGCTAACAGTAACCGTCATACTTGCTTAGATGTCCATGCATTATTTCGACGCAGTTTACAGGCTGCAGTCAAGTCTGTTCATTGCATCGTTTTAACATATAATATGAAAGTGGGTTTATCATTTTGTCATTTAATTTTAATGCTTAGGGTTTATCACCATGGGTATGTTTGGACTAGGTTGTCACATAGGTTTAGGTGTTAGGTCTTAAAGCTAAGGTTTTAGGTCTAGTTTTAGGAATATGACTTAGGTCCTTTACATAGCCATTTGACCCATTATTTTCACTATAGAATGAAGAAAAAAACCAAACTTGTGTCTTGTCAAGACATGATAATTATGACACCATGAACCCAGGCTGAACCATGATCATTTTAAAGACTTCCTCTTCATACAACATTAGCAAAACTAGCGATACTGAAGACTGAACGAGACATCGGACAAATTGGAGTTGGCTAGACCTCTCTGCACTGAACAAGATCCTTCTGGATCAATCCTCTTTACTTCAAATCTTTTGGACCGCAAAATTTTGATTTTAAAGAGACATTAGGTGAGGGTACAACTCCCTCACTTTTCTTATCTCTATCCATCTCGCCTTACTCGGCTTCATGCCCTTGAGTTCCACTCAAATATAGTCCACTTCTCTTCGTCTGGAAGTACGAATTCTCCGATCCAATATGATATATTCCTACAAATCATTCATATAATCAGGTGCTAAATCATCTATATTAGGAATCTATGTATCTTCCTCGGGATCAATGATCATCGGAGTTTCATACAACTTCAGATTTTCTACATTCACAACTGAATAAATACGCATGTAAGGCAGTAAATCTAATCGGAATGTATTATTGCCAATATTCTCAATAATATTGAAAGGACCTATTCTGCTATACAACAACCCCCATTTATTTTTTATAAATAGGGACCCTTTAAAAATAAATAGGAAATTATTTTTATAATTTCGTAAAATAAAAATAAAATAAAAAACTTAGAAAATAAAATTTTAGTTTTTTCTTTAAAAAGCCCATTGCATTTTACATATCTTATTTCAAAAAAGAATTATAAAATGTAAGATATGTGAACTGCGAAATGCACTCGAAGCCTTTCCGATAAAATAATTAAAAAACCTTGTAAAAACATCAAAATCATCGTTTTATTCTTTCTTTTTCGCATCGCACTTTAGTTAATCAATAAAGCCATAAGAAGCAAATGATATAAGTCACAATACCCACAGACCCGACAAGAAAATTAAACTAGGAAATATAAAATCTTTCGCAATCACGTCCACTTTAAGTTTTTCGCAATTCCCATTGCGCGCAACTTATAATATACGTTCAAACGTTATCTTATAAAAGTTGCGATTTGCGATTTGTGCAGATCGCATTTCGCAACCTTTAAAGATTAAGCATCACAAAATATTATAAGGAATGATTGTGAATTGCATATTAAATGAATTCAATGCGTGAAAACAACGTATTTCATATCAAATGGAATTTAAGATCTTAACGGCTTTAAAACGATTGATATATCTTACGTGCGAGGCCATGTGATATATTAAATTAGGAATTATGAAAGATGATTGATAGATTGACATCTTCTCACATGCATTAGAAGTAAATGATTGATTTACTCTTATAAGACTCCTTATATGTTAAATTCGCTTTGATCTTAGGAAATCAATTATTTGGTTGAAGAAGTTCAAAATGGGAAAAAGAGGCAAGGAAATCTCTCAAACATCATCCACAGAAGACGCAGATATGTCTTCATTATTTTCAGACACTGTTTGCAACAAAGACTGTGGTAGTTCATCATGGGAGGAAATGTACAAACTCTTCGAAGATGAAGGACCAAGGGTGATAGAAAAAGCTTCTGCTACAGGGATTAATTCTACCTCTGATGCAACTCTTTTTGATGTTGCATGTTCACACATTCACAGAATAGTAGCGAGACCAAATATTCTTCCTTATACAGACATGGTTAAGTGGGAAATTGACCATTTAAACATTGAAGATAGAATTTTCAAGAATTCGAGAGGAGAGATTATGGGTTCTTTCAAAGCAAAGGATTTAGCAGCAATGTATCATCTACCAACCCCGCAGCAGAGATACGACAATAAGTATGTGCATAATTTCAAAGAAAAACATCCATATCTTATCAAAGTCATCCATGAATGGAAGGACAATGAAGGGAAATTGAAGCAAGACAAGTCTGGTACGTACCTAGTTGCAAAAATTCCTAATCCTTATTGTTATGCCACCGATATGTTGTGTAGAATATTTTCCAAGCTTGATAGTACTAGATTTTCAAGAGATTGGGTTCCCCTAATTGACGCAATTGTCAATTTTTCTATCCTAAATTGGGAAAACATTATATCTAATTACCTAGCCAAGCATATCACTGAATATAGGAATAAAAGAAGTGTTTCGCTCAGATAAATACCTCCATTTTATATGCCTTCTTATGTCATGGATGCCATTTGTTTTACTTCTAATTTTCCTACCATGGGTTGGAAATGGACCACCAAAAACCCTACCCCGATTCATATCTACCATAGAGAACTCTAGGATTTCGAGTTCCACCTGCACTTCTATAAAATATGCTACGGAGTCATATTTCCCATGCATCAAATGATTTTCAACAAAAAGGCCCCAAGGATTTCTGAAGAAGCTAATGTAGATATTCTTTCCATGGCAATATGGTTTGTTGAAGAAAAGTTCACGTATATTAGAGTATTTGGGAGTTATGCTTCTCCCCATGTTTTACCTTATTATGTTCTGAATAAATTACTTGCAAAATAAATAGCATATCATCTTGTCAACGATGTCACAAAGCAGTTAAAAGATGGTAAAAAGGATATTTGTCCTACTTTCCCTCTATAGTGCGGCACCTTTTCTCTAGCTAATATTGGCCATACATACAAATAAGTTCCCAAGATTCAGTTGTTAAAATTGGCATTTATGCCAGGAATATTATATGATCCCAATGATGTGATTAAAAATGACATCATAGAGCTAAAAATGAATCCTTTTGTAAAGGAAGAAGATAAATTTGATTATTTCTTCCAAGGCATGGAAAATTTCTCTGATGTTATCAAATACGTTTCTAGTCAACTAAGTCAAGAAGATGCTGAAGCTTTTCAAGCATATAAAAACAACAGACTAGAAAATATTTGTTTGAATCTGTTGACTATTGAAGATGAAAAACACACTCCAAGTGTTAGTACAGATGATGAAATGAAAGATAAATCTGAAAATGAATCAGGTCAATCACAATAGCAGTATGATAATTCAGATCAATTTGAAGAATCCAAATCTAAGAAAGAAAATTCAGAAATTGACCAAATTCTTCAAGAAATATAAGTACTGGAGAAAACAAAGAACAAAAAAACAAAATCAAATTTGGAAATAGTTCAACATACTGATAGCATGTTAGATCAATCCAAACCCTCTCAAGTAAAATATCTGATGAATGAAAGGGAAGACTTTTCTCAAGTAATAAAGACTTCAAAATAAAATCCCAATATTGATCAGACATCAAGTTTTCAAACACCAGAACCTTCACAGAAAATAGTTGAAACTGTTAATCCGCTACAAAGAGTTCCAATAGTGCATGACAAAGAAATCATACTGGCCTACCCTACATATCAGATTGTTCTACAGATTGAAGATATTCCGTCATTAGACATTTTCTACTAGCTTCAAAGCTGTGGTTAAAAGGAATAAAAGAAGAAGGATTGATGAAACAAATCCAAAACCAACAGATGAATTAGTTGATGTACTTTGGAAGGATTCCTTAGATGATCCCATTGAACATCTAACAAAGTTATCACAATATGCAGGGGCATATGCCATCGCTACTGTTGATAAAGCTACTGAGGTTAGAATATTGTTGAAACAAAAGGAAGCCAAAGTGAAAGAATTATAATAGTTTATAAGTGAAGAAAAAGCCAAGTCCATTGAGCAGATAAAAATAATCACAGCTCAATTTCATGAAGATATTGAAAACCTCAAATTGTAGTCTCATACAGAGCTTAATGAAAAGCAAGCACATGGAAAGAGAAATGGTTGAATTATATGGTCAACCACAGTTAGAACAATTCATCAAAGAAGCACTTCATGTAAATACTATGTTAAATAAAGAAAAAGAAATGTTTTGTCACCAAGATTCCATGATTGATTCTTATTGTGATTCCAATAAGATAATTATTTAGCAAATAGAAATTCAGAAATTGGAATGTGAAAGACTTGAAAATAAAATCGAAGAACACATTCAGTGGCAAATTTCAGACAGAGGAAAACAAACTAATCTACCACAAATAGATAAGCTTCACAAAGAATTTTTATTCATAGAATGGAGATCACAAATTAATCAAACATAGAAAGCAGTAACCAAGACATCCAACAAATCAAATGAGATTATTCAGTCTATATGTGATCAATTATTTAAAACATAACTTCTTAAAGAAAACATGTCTGATGTGTTTTTAGGAACAAGGGAAGTAGAATTAAAGTGGAGATAGAGACCATATACATAAGAGGAAATGATAAAAAAATTCAATAAGTTTGATTAGGAAAATCACTGGAATTTTCTGATCAAACATTACCATCAACATCAAACTCTTCAGTCTCTTACAGATTCAGCAAAAAGATCTCAGTCAGTAATCTAAAATGCTATTTTCAAGGGATAGATTTGGTCACAGATATCACAGCCAGCTCAACTTAAAGCAATGCTAGATATTTGTCAACTTCGTGATCACACTCAGAAAGAAAGGCATGATTCACAAAGTCAGGATTGTTAGTTCAAAATTCCTAGATTATTGTTTAAGTTAAGTTTTTAGAGAAAGGTTGTTTGAAACCTCCTCTACATTTTTGTAATAATTTAATTTTAGTTTGTAGCTAGTTTAGTATTTAAACCCTTCTCATGCATTTAGAGAAGGGTCCATAATTTTATTGAGAACATTTGCAAAGAATGCTTAATTGTAAGTAATTTTGTGAATGTCTTGATAAAGTAATAGAGCACGGCCTTTTCAGTTACATATATCAATTTTTTAATCAATGTTGTTTCACTTTTGTATTCTTTGAAAGACTTATTGGTAGAAGAGTTGAATGTGGCCTATTATCATTGATCAGATGAACAAAGCAGTACACATCTGGTACTATTATCATGTATGCTAATTCTAATTTTTGAATATTAGTGATAAGTCCAACTTTCATGAATTTTATGTGAAATTTATTGTTTTTTATCTGAAATATCAGTTGCACTATTGTACGATATAAAGGTAGAAATTGGTATGTTTTATATATGATCATCAGGTATATGCGATATATTTCTCATTTTCTTTTGATTAACTATTTTTTCAAGAGAATCATCTTATAAAGTAATAATTCCATTAAATATGTGATGATATTCATCATCACAGATTGAATAGATATCATTTTAGATCGCATCAAACTAGTATTATCCCAGGTTAGATTAAATTAGGCTTAAATTCAAATTTTTTCATTTTAGAATAAATTTGTTTTATTTTTTAGTAATTCTTAATGCAAATCCTTTGAGAGAAACCCAACAATCAAACAAAAAACCCAAATATTGGAAACTGGTCCCATTATATCCACTCAGAGCCACTATTCCAAATGGAAAAGGATTTGTCTTAAGGTTCGGATCGGGTGGTTATACCCCTTGTTGTTGCCACAGATTTATGAGGCCTCAAAATTTTTTGCACTAGAAGGAGGGCGACTATGAATGGCATATAATTCTAAACCTAAAACTAGAAGCCCTCATAAGAGTCAATCTCCCAAAAATCATTCTACAACTTCTTGATTACACTCTAGATCACCAACTCAGAAATCAGAAATAATATAAAAATTTCCATCATCTCATGAAGTATATCGACAGTCATTTGCTTCAGAATTCACTCCTGAGTGTCCCGAAGTTCAGTCTTAAATTCAGAATTTAGAAGGAATATCTATTTCTGTTGAAAATCCTGTTAACCCGAAAGCTTCTGAGAAACTTGGAATTCCACCTTTTGAATTTCCAATTGAATCATTTCGCAAAAAAGTTCCTATATCCAGATCTAAGTCAGATACAAGTGAAGTCACATCAAATTTCCCTTCATTTACTTCTTCATATCCTCGTATTCAATCTCCATCTTCTTAGTCTTCCACTTATTATACTCAAACAATCAGTGTTGTTACAAGTAGTATTGTTTCAATTGTAAGTTCTTCATTTATTCCACCTACTTCTGAATCTACTTCTATATCTTCACAAATTTCAAATCCAATTATGGCTAATTGACCTTGGACGAATCCTGGTGCTGTATTAATAGCCAACCCAAATCCTCTTCTGGATCATCCAAAAAAATGGTTACCTAAATATAATCCAAATGATGGTCTTCCCGCTGAAGAAAATATCAAAAATTATATGTTACCCATGAATCTAAATGGAGTTGCTCATGAAGATATTGTAGTTATATTGTTTCCTTATACTTTACAAGGATCTGCAGGATCTTGTTATTTTTCACTTCCAGCAGGATCTATTTATGATTGGGCAACTTTTGAACAAGTTTTCCTTGAAAAATTTGGAGATGATAGAACTGTTGCATCCCTGATAAATTCTCTTTCCAATCTTAAAACAAATTCAGGGGAAAGGATCAAATATTTTAACTCCATATTTAACAAGTTACTAAACAAAATTCCAATTGCTTCCAAACCTGTTGTTGATGTACAAATAGAATGATATATTTCTTCTTTGCCTTCTAATATAGCTGTTTCTGTAGATAGAGCTGGTAAAGCTACCCTTTTATAGAACATGAAAGAAGCTCTTGCTATAGAGAAAATCATCTTAGCATTAGAAAAACGTTCAGAGATATAAGACAGGAAATCCAAGAAAGTGGCATTTAGTCAAGATTCAAAAAATAAGGTCTTGAAAGATCCATTTGATCTTGAAGGTCTTCAAAAATTATTAAAGACTATGTCAAATGATATGATTGAAATAAAGAAACAGATTTCTGAAACCTCAACCCATAAAAAAACATTTCGCCCATTTAAGAAAAACCCTTCTTCAATATCTCAACCTCCAAGCGTAATTTTGAATGCTGAATCTGATCAAGATACTGAAGATCCCTCACCATATGAACAAGAGCTAGAATCTGAGGAAGAAGTTGAATTAAATGGTTTATGGGATTTCATTCTTCCCACAGAGGAAGAAAGTGAAGCTATGCATGTGTCTACAAGAAGTAAATCTTCTTCTGATTCAACTATATCAAATCAAAAACAAAAATCTCTCCCCACCAAGGAGAAAACAGTAGCTAGAAAATCTAAAACTGTTCAGACATATTCTGTTCCACTAGATCCCAATACAACTTATAAAACTTTGATAGTTTAAGATACAGTGGAATATAATATAGTTGAAGATATGAAAATACTAAAGAAAATATTTCATTACATGAAATGACCAAACTCAAACAACAGCAACAAATTTTACTTAGAGAAATCAAGGCAATTCTCGTTGAACCTATACAACCACCAGTTATAGCACAAGCTTCTAAAGATATAGGAAAACCTCCAACGTCTGCAAACAAAGTAAATCCTAATGATCTTGTTTTAATTGGTGATAGATCTATTTCATGCACTCCTCCTTTACTTTTGAATTATGAGATTTTCAACAAAAACATTCATAATTGTCTTATTGATTCAGGAGCTTCTTTAAACATTATGCCAAGAATGATATGTAAAAAATTGAATATTACTCCTCAAAATTTAGTTGTACATATAGTTCAATTGGATAGAACAAGAGTTGAAGTTATTGGAGAAATGTCGTCGATATCCTTTAGGTTATCATCCAATCCAAAGGTACTACAAGTAATTGATATTATGGTTGCAGATATCCCTGAATTTTATGATCATATTCTAAGCAGGGATTGGCCTGAAAAGTTACATGGATATTTTTCTACCGATTGGTCACACATGTGGTTACCATACAATTGAAAACCAAATCCAATCAGAATTGAACGTGAAAAATTCATGAAACATACAGTCACTGAACTAGAAGAAGAAAATGAACCTGTAGCCTTCACCAATAATATCATAGGAAATTATTCAGCTGAATCATTTCTTGGATCATTCAATGCTAAAGTTTCACCTTTTTCAATAAACACTGTTATTTCTCAAATTGAAAGCCTTTCTCAAATAGATGCTTCTAGATGTGTTAATCTTAGCAAAAAAATTCCAAAACAATCTTTTTTTTGGACTCTATACTTGGATGGTTCAAAATCAGAAGATGGTGCAGGAGCAGGTTGCATTTTAATCGACCCACAAGGAGAGAAAACGATGCTAACTTGTAGACTCGAGTTCTAGTGTACAAATAATACTGCTGAATATGAAGCATTGATACAAGTTCTGTATAAAGTTATAGAATTGAATGTTAAATATTTGCAAGTATATGGAGATTCTAAAATAATTGTTAGAGAATTCAGAAATATGATTCATTGTATTTCGGGACATTTAAAACGTTATCAAACCTTAGCTCATAATATTACTTCCCATTTTACTGCATTCAATATCTCCACAGTTCTTATATTAAAAAATGCAAGTGCTGATTTACTTGATAATGTAGCATCTAGACTCATACCATCTGAAGAATTTAACCCAGATAGATGTTCAATTGAGTTAATTTTTAGGCCTTCCATTCCTGGAAATGTAACAAATTCGAGAGTATTTAATAATGATGCAGATATAGTAGACTTTCTTACATCAGACGGAGCTTATGAAGGCCAGATCATAGATGAACATGAACATAATTTACAGATTGAAGATAAACCAAATACTAGTTCAATTCCCAAATCTGTAGTCAAAATGGAAGATCTTTATGATTTTAAATATAGGTTTAAGAAGGTAAGCAATTCAAAAACTCAAAGTTCTACTTTAAAGTTTCAATTGATTAATCTTGGTACAGCAGAAAAACCTCAAAACATCAACTTAGGTCTTGGTTTAAAAACTGAAGAAAGGATGTCATTCATTAAATTGCTAAAAACATATAAAGATATCTTTGCATGGGATTATTCAGATCTTAAGACATATGATACTTCCATAATTCAGCATACCATACCTATGATCTCATATGATAAGCATGTTAAAAAAAAACTTAAAAAAATTCATCCAAATTTACAAAGTCAAATTAAATCTGAATTAAACAAAATGCCCAAAGCCAAAGTCAATTTTCCTGTTAGACATTCAAAATGGGTGTCAAACATGGTTCCAGTTAGGAAAAAGAATGGAGACATTAGGATTTGCATATACTTTAGAAATTTAAATAAAGCCTGTCAGAAGGTTAATTTTCCCTTACCCACCATGGAACATATATTACAAACAGTTGCAGGATCTGAATTGATGTCTTTTCCCGATGGATTTTCAGGATACAATTAGATCATGGCACACCCAGATGATAGATTAAAGACAACATTCAGAACAAAGTGGGGAAAACACGCATATCAAAAAATGCCTTTTGGACTGATTAACATGGGTGCTACATTTCAACGTGCTATGGATATAGTTTTTAGAGGAATAATAAATATCTCAGTTGTTATGTACTTAGATGACATTACTGTTTACTCTAAGCATAGAAATAATCACATTAATCACCTAAAAAACATTTTTGAAAAATGGAGAAAATACGGTATTTCCTTGAATCCAAAAAAATGTTATTTCGCCTTATCAGAAGGTAAATTATTGGGATTCATTGTTTTTATATACTTAGATGACATTAATTTTTACTCTAAGAATAGAAATAATCACATTAATCACCTAAAAAACATTTTTGAAATATGTAGAAAATACAATATTTCCTTGAATCCAAAAAAATGTTGTTTTGCCTTATCAGAAGGTAAATTATTGGGATTCATTGTTTCTAAACAAGGAATCCATATTGATCCTGATAGGATTCAAGAAATTGAAAATATTACTCTACCACACAATAGAAAAACGATGCAATCATTTTTAGGAAAAATTAATTTGTAAAGAGGTTTGTTCCTGATTTTTCCGAGATCATTTTACCACTACAATCAATGATCAAGAAAAATTCAAATTTTAAATGGGAAAAGAAGAAAGAAATTCCTTTCAATTGATCCAAAAAGCCATCATTGAAGCTCCCTCCTTAACAACTCCTTATTTTCTTAAAACATTTGTATTATATAAATTTTCTTTTGGTTCATCATACGCAACAGTTTTGACACAGTTAAATGATCAAAACATTGAAGCACTGATTTCGTTTTTTAGTTCTAACCTTCAAGGTGCAGAGTTAAATTATTCAACTGTAGAAAAACAAGCTTATGCTGTGTTTAAAACTTTGAAACATTTCAGACCTTTTCTCCTAAAAACACATACTAAAATAATAGTACCTTACTCAGCAGTAAGGCAATTATTAGTTCAACGAGAAGTAGGAGAGAAGAGAGCAAATTGGGTTACCACACTTCAAGAATATGATGTAGAGATACATCCGGCTAAAATTATTAAAGGACAATTTATTTGCAGGATGTTAACCAGAGCCTCTCATTTACCAACAAAAGAAGATCAATAAAATGAAATACAACTATCTGAGGTAAGCCTAAATGATTCTCAATGACAATATGTTGATCTGAAATTTTTCTTGAAAAATGGATATGCTCCATTATATCTCAATTATATAGCAAAGCGTGCTTTGAGACTTAAAGCAAATCAATATCAACTCATAGATGATGTGTTATTTAGGAGAAATTATGATTCTGTATTATTGAGATGTTTAGAAAAAACTGAAGCTGAAAAAGTAATGCAGGAATTACATGATGGACCAACTGGAGGTCATTTCGGAGGAAACACCACAGCTCATAAATTACTACATGCTGGTTATTATTGGCCAAATATGTTTAAATATGCACATGAATATGTGAGAAAATGTAAAGTATGTCAAACTACATCGGGAACAGAAAGGAAAACAACATTTCCATTACAGCTAATATATATCCAACAACCATTTGAACAATGGGGGTTAGATATTATAGGTGAAATAACTCCTAACTCTTCAAAAAAGGATAGGTATATTCTAACTGCAACTGATTACTTCACAAAATGGGTAGAAGCTATCCCATTAAAGGTGGTTAATACACAGATAATGGAAAGACTGCTCAGCCTCCTACGAAAGAGCGGGAAAATGCAATCTCTCTGGTTCGGATCTGCCAGGGTTTCTGCATCATCTCTGAAACACTGATCTGCAGCGTTCACTGACTCACTGCTTACGATCTTGAGCCCTAATACTGACCTTTCCTTCATGAATGAAGACGCCGGAGGGGAAGGCGTGGCCCCCCCTCCCCCCAAGGGCCCTTCTGCTGACAAATCTGCAAGAGCAGACTCCTCTGCCACGCACGGATCCATCCCCCTGGATGCAAACGACACCGTTCTTGTTGACAGCACCTCTGCCTCTACAAACAAAAATGAGATTCCTGCTGACAGCACCACAAACGCTAAAGACAATGACTCTGACCGGCAAGCTTCTGCGCCATAGAAAAAGGCGTCCTCAACTACTTGCATTCCAAGAACCTCTGAAAGAACCAAAATAGATCTCCCCAATCATCGTATCAATGGAAAAATCCAATATATGAGGGATCATGCGCTCATAGGAAAGTTCTTAGGACTCTGGCCAACTGAAAAGGCCTTGCAAGGATGGATCGTCTCCAAATGGAAGCCAAAAGGACAAGTTACTCTGCAGCTTGGTCCCAAAGGCTTCTTCACTGCCATCTTCAACTATTTGGAGGACAGAACTCGAATCTTCAAGGGAGGCCCATATTTCTTCAACTCCGTAGGCCTGTACCTTCGTGACTGAGTTGAGAGATTCAATCCTGATAAAGAGGATTTCAACTGGGCTCTAGTTTGGATCTGTATGTACTCTTTGCCTCTGAAATATTGGGACAAGGAGACCCTGAAGGACATAGGCAATGGACTGGGAGTCTTCATCAAAGTCGCTGAGGAAACTAAACTCCGAAGATATACCTCATATGCCAGAATTTGTGTGCACATGCGTTTGGCCAAAGCCCTCACTGATTCGGTAAGTCTATTTCATGACGATTTTGAATGGATCCAAACGATAGACTACGAACATGTACCATTTCGATGCAGGAAATGCCATGAACATGGACATTTATTTAGAGATTTCCCCTTGAATAGCCAGGCCAAAGCCCCTGTCACTGAAACCAGCAAAGATGCAGAAGGCTTCACCAAGGTTACTAGTCGAATAAAGCATGCAAAAAAATCTCTAGTTGTGCACGACATTCCCAGCAAACCTGAAACTCACAACAGTTTTGGAATCCTATCCTTTCAAAATAACTTGGAGAGTAATCCTCCGAATCCTTCTTCATCCGATCCACCTTCCACTTCTATCACCCCTCCTCCCAAATCCTCAGCCCCGCTTTCAGCCCCTGGTCATAACAAGACCCTCGCCTCTACTTCCACGGTCATCTCAAACCCAGATCCAAGTCTAAAAGATTCAAACATGGAGATAGATGCAGCTATCGCTCTTACTATCCACCATAAGAAAAGCACTATAGAACAGAATCTACCGATACATATGGAAGAGGAACCAGAGAGTATCGATCTGGGGGACCTGGATATCCTTAGTCTAGAAACAACATGCCGACAGAAAGAATTCAGCGCAATACCTCCCAGGCAAATAAAAAGTCTGGAAGTGGTCTTAGCTAGAGCACAACATCATAAATATCTTGGTATTCAGGCAGGCATCCCTTGGGATGGGAAAAAGATACTGAAAGAATAAAAAAAATGAGGGCGCAAAACGGATTTGCAAAGAACCATTATAATTGGAGAAATGCTTGTGGAATCTGGAAGATTCCCCAAGCTGACCAAGTTTTTTAAAACCCTTCCTCACTATTCCTCATGAAGCTCATTTCATGGAATGTGCGAGGGCTCAATAGCCCTGCAAAACACATAATCTTAAAAAATATGATTCAGCAAGATAAGCCTTCCCTGGTCTACCTTCAAGAAAAAAAATGCAATAGCATGGTACTGGAAAAGATCCTAAACAAAATCTGGTCAGGCTGCCGATCAGTCTCTGTGGATGCTTCAGGGGTGTTAGGAGGGCTAGCTATCATATGGAACCCTCAAGTTCTTGATCTTCATGATTTTCACGCCTCGCACTTTGTCATTCAGTCCACTTTCCACCTAATTGGGACGAATATCCACGGTCATCTCTCTAATGTATATTTCCCTCAAGATCTTCAAAATAAGTTGGATCTTCTGGATACTCTAACAGCTCTTAACTCTGACAGACGCTTCCCCTTATGGATCTGCGGTGGGGATTTCAACATCATCACAGCATTGGAGGAAAAAACAGGGGGGAGATCGAAGCTAGACAACGAAAGCATTAGCTTTAGATACTTCATACACAGAAATCAACTAATGGATCTTCAGACTTCAAATGGCATGTATACATGGACTAACAAAAGGAGAGGACCACAGCACATAGCCTCCAGGCTGGACCACTTCCTAATGTCGGACAACGCCATCCACCTGGGTGGGGACTTTAATGCCTCTATACTGCCTCAAATAGGTTCTGATCATTGGCCCATAATGCTACAATGGACACGTCCAGGTTCCAGGTGCAATAGACCCTTCCGGTTCGAGGCATTTTGGTTCTCACACCCCAATTTCAAAGATGTTGTCAAGGATGCATGGAACTCTTTTATCCCCCCTGAAGGAGCCAAGATGTTTCAGTTTAAACAAAAACTAAAACACCTCAAACAAGCTCTCAAATCCTGGAATCGCACACAGTTTGGCAACATTTTCGATCATCAGAAAGCGCTGGAGCAGCAAATGAAAACCTTACAACAGCGTATCATCTCTGAAGGAAGAACGAAAGATCATGCACAACAGGAGCAGGACCTCTTAACCAAGATTGAGGCACGACGACATCAAGAAGAGATACTGTGGCGTCAAAAATCAAGGGTCAGATGGCTTAAGGATGGCGAGAAGAACACCAAGTTCTTTCATAGATCCACCATCCAAAGGCGAATGCACAACAACATTGCCTTCATTAACAATCGGCAAGGGGAGCGATTGGAGCAGCATGAAGAAATGGAACAGGAATTTAAAGAGTACTTTCAGGATATTCTGAGGGAGCCTCAAGGTTGCAGAAATCAGGCCATACGATCTATCACGCAGCATATACCAAAAATCATTACGGCAGATCACAATAGCAAACTTCTACAGCCAGTTACACTGCAGGAAGTGGAAGATTCTATGGCCCAACTCAAGGATGGTAAAGCGCCGGGTCCGGATGGCTTCAAAGCCAACCTCTTTCATGCTTTCTGGGAGCTCATTAAAACAGAGGTCTGGGAGCTAGTGGAGGAATCGCGCACGATGCACTGGGTTCTCCCGTCCCTGAACACAACCTTCATAGCACTTGTCCCAAAAATGGAAGATTCCAGTACACCTGAAAAATTCAGGCCCATTGCGCTATGCAATGTTATATATAAGCTTATCTCCAAAGTCATAGCGAATAGGCTGAAACCTCTTCTCCCTCTCCTCATCTCACCGGAGCAGACGGGCTATGTAGAAGGGCACCAGATTCTGGATGGTATTATTATCTCCCATGAAGTGATACACTCTCTCAAAATTCTAAAAAAACCAGGTATGATTTTAAAGTTAGATCTCTCAAAAGCTTTTGATAAACTCAGTTGGTCTTATATCAATCAAATGTTATTAGCATTCGGTTTCAATGCCACTTGGACCCGCTGGCTAATGAACCTCATCTCCTCCCCCAGTTTCTCCATTCTGCTCAATGGATCTCCCTCTTCGCCCTTTCGTCCCTCCTGTGGCATTCGTCAAGGAGACCCCCTTTCCCCATTCCTCTTCGTCCTCATGGCCGAAGGTCTTAGCCGACTTCTTCATGCTGCGATATCCTCTCACTCCCTTAAGGGCATCTCCCTTCATGAACAACCCCCCATCTCTCATCAACAGTTCGTCGATGACAACATGCTCTTCGGTCATCCGTCAGTTCAAGAAGCCACTGCTTTCCAATCCTTGCTTAATCTCTTTTCAGAAGCCTCTGGCACCACCATCAATGCCTCCAAATCCCAGCTCTTCTTCATCCATACTCCCATTATCACTCAACGAAATATAGCCAGAATTCTGGGCTTTCCAATAGCAGTGCTTCCTTTGAAATATCTTGGAGCTCCCCTCCTAGACTCTGCTATCAAAAATGCTTCTTGGTGAACCCTTCTTGACAAATTAGAAATCAGGCTTTCTTCTTGGACTTATCGGTCACTCAACATTGCTAGCAAGCTTATCCTAATCAAATCTGTTCTCCAAGCAATGCCTTTATATTTGTTCTCTATATTGGCAACCCCCAAATGGGTTCTTAAAAAAATTCGTATTCTTCAAAGAAAATTTCTTTGGGGCTCCTCAGGACTCAAAAAAAAATGGGCTCTGGTCAAATGGACTGATGTCTGTCTACCAAAGTCTGCAGGGGGGCTTGGTCTGAGGGATCCCCTTCATAGAAATAACACCATGGGAGCCCGCATCTGGTGGAAATGGATCTCAAATTCTCAGTCTCCTTGGGCTCACCTCTGGCATGCCAAATATGCTTCAGGAAATCCACAGGAATTTCTCATCCGTTTCAGTTCGACTACCCTTGGCTCTTTAATTTGGAATGCAGCAAGGCAACACAGTGCCTTTATTCAAAAGCACAGTTTCTGGGAAATCCATTTAGGTACCTTGGCAAGATTTTGGGAAGATTCTTGGCAAAAATCTCCCAAAATCGCCTCTCTCTTTCATAAAACCAAGTGGCAGGCTTCAATGCAACAAAGAAATCAAATCCTTGTCCATCAATTCTGGCAGCAACCTACCTCACAAGGTTTTCAAATTTGGAGCTTTGCTGAAACCTGGCAAGCCAATTGGCAGGAGGAAACGTATGAAGAAATTGATCAAGAACTCACACTCAGAAAAATTAAAATCTCTGATCAAAAGGATAAAGTGCGTTGGGGATATACTCCCAAAGGTATGTTCACGACAAAGGAGGCATATCAACTACTCTTTCAACCCATGCAAACAATCAAGGACCAGCTTTGGGATCAGATTTGGCAACCAGGAATTTGGCCCAAAGTCTCGACCTTCCTCTGGATTTTAAGCAAATAGAGAATCCTCACTTGGGATAATCTTCAAAAGCGAGGATTTACAGGACCTTCCAGATGTCCAAATTGCAAAATTCACATAGAGACCATTACACATCTCATGGATACCTTTCCTCTTGTGGATCAACTCTGGGAGAGAACTGCTCAGTGCACTAGAAGAACAAGTCGACGTACAGGAGACATAGTAAATACCATCAGGAACTGGACACGGAATCCATTCCAAAGTCTATTTCTTAAATCTCTCTGGAACCTCATACTAGGCTTCATTTATTGGATAATCTGGAAAGAGCGCAATAACAGGATCTTCAAAGATCATAGTATGCCTCTTGCTTGCTTGTGGCTACATCTTAAAAAATACCTTCAAGAGACTTTAGCACTAAGACATTGGCAAGATTCGGAAATGCCAGCTTCTCCTCAGGAATGCCAAATTTTGAGAAATTGGAATTTGGATCTCACCCCTTCAGCCCATGTCAAGGCTACTTCTTCCATCCATCAGGATTCTCCCCTTTTCTGGTCTCCTCCTGCCACTCACTCCTACAAAATTAATTTCAACAGAGCCGCCAAGGGTAATCCTGGTCCTGCTGGGTATGGTGGCATTTTCAGAGACGTAGCAGGTTCGGCCCTGTATATTTACCATGGTTCGATTGGCAGAGATTCTAACAATGCCGCCGAATTAGAAGGTATGTGGCAAGGTATGTGCATTGTGGAAAAATAAAATTTTCTCCCTCTTGAAATCGAAGGGGATTCTCAAATCTTAATAGAAGCAGCGATTCGAATTCAATCCGGCACCTCTACAGCAAAGATTGCGTCAAGCTGGCAGCTTGTAAACAGATTGGAACAAATTGAAGATTGGCTCAGGATTCCCCGAAGCATAACCTTCAAGCACATCTGGAAAAAAACCAATAAGGTGGCTGACAGATTGGCTAATCAAGGTGTGGATCAGCATTTACCTTTCTTCTCTGGACCTCTTTGTAGTTCCAATGATAGAAAATTCCAACAAGATTGCACTCTCCTGGTGCACAAAGATCTTTCTCTCCCGGATGCGGGTGTGTAACGAGGTATGTGGTATGTAGGTGAACTGGCGGGATGGCGCATGGCCTATCACCACCACCACCCAACCTCGCATGATGCCGGCTTTAATTCGTTCCATCCAGGTCTTCAATGCAGAGTTAATGAAGCCCATATCCTGATGATTTCCCGCTCTCTCTTCAGACATGGCGCCCTCCGATGATCTTATTTGTGCTCCTCCCCTTTGCACCTGCTGCTCCCAAGCTACCGCTGAGTATTGCTCACACACCAGCACAGGGATGCGATGTGCTTTGGGTGGCTGTGTAAACTTCATGCCGGGATTCCATTTTACCAACAGCTCTTTCTGCAATCACCTTCGTCCGTCCTCCTCTCCAACCAATTACCCTCTGCAGGCTCACGCTAGTTTCCTTTCGGCTCTCCCCTGCTCCCATAATTCTGCTGGCATTTTTTCTCCCTCTGCTCTTCACACCATGCCTCGACTACGCCCGAGAATGCGATGCAGGAGAGGCAGCTCCCGTGGGCAAGTGAACCGCAGGTCCTCCCCCTCCACCTCAGATTCTTCGTCCTACTCTTCGGAATTTGGCCCTGTTCGCTTTCCTGCCTCCAGACGTGGTCGTGGTAGGGGTCGTGATTAGTCCAATCCAGCTGGGCACTTTCATCTTTCCTCCAGGGTGCATTCTCATCAGGCTCGTCTTCAATTCCCCTGAACTTTTAGCAATATCTCCCTCTTAGCCACTGTTAACATCGTCCTCCAGGAAGCTCCCTCGGGTCAAGTCATGGCTACTCCTACAGCGGCTATGACAACTCAAGAAGAAGCCGAGCCTCTGGCGACTAAAGAGGAAGCCGAGCATCGCATTTCTCAGAAGGATATCCGGCAGAGTGTTGATCCTGGTGTTAATGTTGATATGGGTCTGCAAGTAGGTCCCAGTGCTCCATATGATGGCAGCTCTGCAAGCAATGATTGCCCTCCTCCTGATGAAGACGATCCATACAAATTTTCTTGCCTCATCATTGAGGAAGAGTCTCCCTCCTCTCATGAAGTCTAAACAAGTTTGCATTCCTGGTTTTTTGGTTACTGTCAGCATGGAGGTATTCAATTCCAGTTGGATGCTTCACTGTTCTACAACTCTCATGTTCACTCTTTTGTTAAACTGTCGGTTTCCCCGCGTGGGCAACATAATTCGGTTTATGATTTCAATTTTGGCACCGACTCAGCATTTTGAAATGTCAGTTTTGGGTTCTATAATGGGTAGGAACTGTAAAAATCCAGGCCCTCTGGTACTGTCTATTGATGTCACTCCTTCAAGGTCTATTCATAATCTAGTCATTGAAGCCAATTGTCTCTTTGAGTCAGCTAAGGTCATAGTTTTTATAGCTCTCTTGGTCAGCTTTCAGCATGTTTCATCTATCAATGACCTGCATTGTAATGTGAGAATTCCGCAGCATTGGGCTGGAAATATTGAGGCCTCTGCCTCTTTGTAATTTTCTTTTGTATCAATATAGAAGTAGCCCTATTCAAAAAAAAAAAAAAAGGCGGTCAATACACAAAGTATTACAGATTTTATTGATCAGTTCATAATCACTAGGTTTGGCCTCCCATCAGCTTTGATATTCGATAATGCACCTGTTAGCCCCCCTATGAAATTTTTGACAAGCAAATAGGGGGCTAAATCATTTTTGAGTCCTCAAGGATTGCATTTCCTCTGAAAACACAGTCTCCTTGAAGCCTCCATGTGTCTTTTATCCTTTGATAGTTTCCCCTCTGCTGATTCCCCTTTTAAAGCCTCTCTGTTGATGAAGAAGTGCCCAAAGGCTTCCTTTTCCCTCTTATTTCATCCCCCAAAGCCTTTGTTTTCTCTCCCCTATATTCCCCCTTCTTTCCCCATTTACCCTCAAATCCCCCCAAGATCCCATTTAACTTCTTCCCCTACCCTTGGTTTTCCATTTTTTCCCTTTCCTTCCTCTATCGTTCCCCTTCCCCACCCCTTAAAATCCATTAAAAGGGGTAAAAACCCACTTTCCGACCATGTTATAGGGCTTAGCTCCTTTACCGCAAGCCCCTTCAACCACTTCCCCACATGTGCCCCAGCGCTGGGACCAAGTGCTTAAGTCCCGAGCGCCAATCGCAATCGGAAGTCAGGCGAGGGTCCATTTACTTTGTTACATCATAAAAGTCCCGATGCGATTGACTATTAAAAAAAGTCCCGCGACCTGTTTTCGGCCGTTGATTTGCCGTTCCAATCAACGGCGGAGCGCTAATCGCTTGCCCCCCGTCAATCGCAATCGCAACATGCATTGTGCACCCCCCGATTGATCGCATCGCGCTCCGATTGCGATCCTCCGATCATATCCTGGCCGTCCATCTCCCAGCCGATCCAACGGTCCTCCACTAATCGCAAATCCCCTCCGATCGCAATCGCAAGTCACATTGGTGCCACCCCGATTTCAATCTTCCGATTACATCATAGCCGTCCATCCGTTGCATGATCCAACGGCTATCGCGCAATCGCATCTTCATTTCGCCGCCCCTCTTCTGCCCCTCCGATTTAACGTGAACCATTGATCTGGCTTCGGATCTAACGTCCAGCGTTCAATCGCACCGCTGCTCCAATCGCTGATCGCAAGTCCTTCTGTCTCACCTCCGATTACATCTCCACCATTGATCTCCCCGCCAGATCGGACGGCCAGCATCCAATCGCAAATCTTTTTCTTCGCCTCCCGATTGCATCCCCACCGTCCGTTTCCTCTCAGATCGACGATGAGCGCTCAATCGCAGACCCCTTCTCGATCGTCAATCGCATGTCCTTCCCTCCGTCTCCCGATTTAATCGCAGCCGTCCATTCTCCCGCGATCCGATGGTCATCGCTCAATCACAACTCCCCCCCCCCCCCGATCGCTGATCGCAAGTTCTTCTCTCTGTCTTCCGATTTCATCTCTGCCGTCCGTTCCTCCTCCAGATCGACGGCCAGTGCTCAATCGCTTCATTCCTTCTGATCGCAAGTCTTTCTGCCTTCCCCCCGATTGGATCTTGTCCGTCTGTTTGTTACATGATCCAACGGTCATCGCTTCTTCCGCCCAATCGCAATCGGAAGTTTCAATGTGTGTCTTTTCTGTCCCCCTCGATTGAGATTGCCCGATTGAATCCTGGCCGTCCGTCTTTCCCGGATCCGACGGTTCTGATCCAATCGCCCTCCGCCTCCGCTGGGTCCCACATCCATAGCTCTGCTTCACTGTTTTTGTGCGTTTTCTTTGTATTATGCCCGAGTGTTCGACCTTTGGGCCTTTGCGCTATTAATCATTTCTCCGCCGCTCTGTGTTCTTTCCACCATTCTCCATTGCTCTGCCACCATTCCGCCGCCTCCGCTGCATTTCCTCTGCCATCACTGCCCGGGTTTTAAACAGGTTTATTTTAAAGTGTGCAGACACCACAGTGAGGTGTTTTCGGCATCGCCAGCAGATCAGCAGAAAGGATCCAAAGGGGTTAACACCTGTTATTGACATAATCAATGTTTAGCCCCACTTTCAAAGGATTAAGGCTCAGTTTGAAGACTGATGAGCACACCAGCAAATAATTACTGCACTACCTAACAGCAGAGTACTCTTTCTCCAGGCGTACACCTTTCCTACAGAGATCTCCATACCTCCTCGAGCCCATAAGTAATTAAATACACAGACAGGAGCTTCATTAAAGACTGTCTAAGCCGCAATGATGGAGGAATGGAGAAACCGTGCAGATCTTTCACCAGTTCATTTATTTCAGAGTGGCAACACAGAGTTCCAAGCACCAGAAAGGACTTCAATGAACATCAAAGGTCAATTTCCGGCCTGACAGAGCCTCCAAACAGTCTACAGAGTACACACAGCACTGCAGAAAGCCATTAAGCAATATGGGCGTGGACACTTCCGCCGATTCTGTCTTGATGAGATTCATTTAATTGTTCATCTACCTCTGTTTTCTCTCTTCTCCTATAAAAGATCCCCGAGAACATATTGAAAAGGTTGTTGTTGTTGCCTTGCTGGGCATCTACTATTAGAGGGATTCAGTTTGACTGTTAGAACAGTCGTGGGAGGGAATAGCAGAGTAGTTTGTATGTAATAGGTTGGGAGGAGAATTCTGGACTGTAACAGCCATTGAGCTTATTGTACATGACTGGTTTTGCATCAATTAATCAAAGCACATTTCGCAGGATCCTGGTCTATTACTATTGGTGATGTTTTTCTTAACTCTGTTATTTATATTTTCATATTGTTTCATGTTCTTCTGGGCTTGCATCAAAATAATGGTATAGGATTCACCCTTGTTAGGTGCCCTATGCTGTCTGATCTCCTTTCCATCAATGTTTTCTGCTAAAATGTGTTATCCAAGAGTAAATTCATGGGTTTAACCAGTGCAACGGATGTTATTGCCTGCTGGCTGATGTATGAACTTGGGGGTTTGCCACTTGGATGCTTCTTTGTCAAATCTATCTTTATTTTTTCCTTGGAGTTGCTAAAGCAGACCTGGAGTTAAATGACCTCTGGTTCGATCTATAAGCAGCCCCTTTGTTTCTTTGAGAGCTGCCTTTGAGTATGTCCAAGCAGGTCTGGAGTTAAATGACCTCTGACCTGATCTATAGACAAAAATTCGGTTGCTTTCCTTCTTTCACTTTCCTCCTTAATGTTCCATCCCATCATCTATCTAAAAGATCCTTTAGTATAGATGACTTGCCCTTTGGAAGCCTTGGCTAGTGGATGCAAGTAATTTCCCTCTCATGACTCCATAGCCCAATGGATGGCACGGTCTTGGCCCATCCTCTCTGCTGAAACATCCTGCTGCTTTGTTCCTTTTCTCCCATTGCTTTCCCAGTCCATGATCTCCTAACCAACCCAGCAACCTTCCAACCAAATTATTTAAACCCCCCTCTGTGCTTCATAACTAGCCTAACATCTTATTTTTGAGCTTCAAAGAGACATCATTCTTTGATCTATTTGGAGAGATCCCTCTCCGGGTCCAGGAGGGCTAGATCCTAAGGCCCCAAAGTGGTTCTGATGTTGTCTCATCTTTTGGTCTTGCCAATCTGGCCAAAACATGGGAACCCCAACATAATGGCGACTCCACTGGGGACAAATCTGAGAGTCAAGAACCGCTGATAGTTGGTCTATTTCCCATTGTCGTCACCAACATAATGGTGACTCCACTGGGGAAGGGACCGCGTTGCATCTAGATTGGCTTCTAATTGCTGATGGTGGACAACATCCTACTCCAAACATTCATAATCATCCACCTGGTGACTCCACACTCCCTATGATCCAAAGACCAGATGACTCCACTAGTGGAGGACTCTGAACTGGTTGGGAAGATACAGTGACCTCTTTCTGGTTTACAAACATGCTTCCACGCATACAGAGAAGATATGCCCCAATGAGCAGGGAGCATATCCCTGGATTTCCACACAAAATGCCTGAAGTGGACTGGTTGAAAAACCTTCCTACCTTTCAGGGTGAAGACGCTGAGGACCACTTGCTACATCTCATCAAGTTTCATATACATGTGTGGAAATTTAAAGTTGAATGGCATGAAGACTGCCTAATGAAAATGTTAATGGCAACATTAGAAGGAAAGACTAGGGTCTGGTACGAATGGTTAGAACCTCGGAGTTTTTTTTCTTTAAAGGACATGCACCAAGTATTCTACATGAATTATAAAGGAAACTCTCCATCCTTATCATGGGACTGTTGTGATCAATCTCAGAATATCATACAGTACCTGTTAGATATTGATGAGGATTTGGTTAATATGCAATCAGAAGATCTGTTGATACCATTCAAGAATTTCATATGCATCCTAGCTATCACAAGAACATGGATGAATCGGCTGAGGAAGAAAATAGTCAAGAGACTGTGGACTTTTTTCAAGATATTCCTGAAAACTTAGTTGCTGATTCATCATTCCTTATAGTTGAGGCTCAAGATGACATCCAGCCTCAAATCTGGTCTTGAGAGGAAACAGAGAGCTGCTGCACTTCTGCACAAAGGAATACAAGACCATCTTCCCCTTTGATAGAAGTAGAAATATATCAGATCATCAATAGACAGCCAGCCTCTGAAATTTTTTACAAATCAGACATCCTTTCCCATTCATCTGATGAGCTCTATTGTACAGAGTTGGAAAGCTCAAATGTAAATCAGAGTGAAGAGAAATCTGCTGATGATCCAGTATGTCTGGTTGGTAGCATTACTTACATTCATGACTCTCCTATTTTTGATCTAGATGATGATGTTCTCCAAATAGAAGAAGATCTGGTAGGGTCATCATTAGTAGATTTATGGGAGGATAGTCAATCCTTTTCACTTCCAGAGAGTAATGAGCCAATGCCGGCTATTTATGATACTGATGAAGAAAGCTTTGAGAGTGCAGAAGAGGGTGAAGGATCTCTAGATTTTTTCTTCACTCCATTACAACTCATCAGTAATGGTTTTCACTTGGTTGGAGGTCAGCAGCGTTTCATCTCAGATGATGAAGAGGAAAACAAAGAAGAGATTCTCGAGCAGGATGTGAATAATGAGCTTTCTCTCGAAAAAGAGGAAGCAACGGAAAAATACCCTGCTCAAGAATACATGGATCTTTTCACGGAGCCCTGCGCCTCAGAGCAGAATATATCAGAGCTCCAGGAGGACAACACGGCCATATATGATGAGTCCTCTAGTTCAGAAGATGAAGGGGACACTCTACTCCAAGAGAGTCTCATTCTCGATCCAGTGGAAGAAGAAGAGATCCTGGTCGAAGCCAGCCTGCCAAATATTCATAGCCAGGTATCTTTTCATGATCCTTATGCACATTTCCTGCATACATTTGAAGAAGGATCAAAGGTATTGCTCGGCAGCATGTTGCAAGCAGAAACAAAACTTTTCAAGGCTGATGTTGTTGAACAAAAAGAGTGGGAGCTGCCCTGCCTATCCAGCCTGCTCAAGGAGTTGAGCAAGAAGGACCAGCCATGGGATCACTTGATGGACTGGTTACATTGGAAGACCATGTTTGTAAGCTAGATTGTAAATATCCTAGTTAGAATAGGGTAGGTAGGAAAAGCTCAATAAAGCTCAGTCTATGAGCATGTAGTTAGTTATTTCATTTTCTGTTTTAGAATGTAGAGATGAAACCTGCTAGATAGTCTAATCCTAGCAGGTAGTAGTGTAGGTAGAGAAACATATGAGGCCAACAATCTAATCTGGTCTCATGGAGTAATAAAGGTAAATTATAATAGGTTTATTTTCCTGTTTGTAAAAATTAATGATATAAAAATTACGCAAGTCATTAAATGCACCCCGAGAAGAAATTTTGGGACTATAGTGTGGGTAGGTAGCTGGTCTAAAGAATTGTTACGGTGATATCGATGAATTTTAAAGCTTGTGGCGGCGAAGATCAAAGAAAAAGGATAGTTCACGCGACGGAGCATGTAGCTACACCCGATTATGCCTTACGGGTTTCTTGGCTCCCTTGAGAAGAAGCCATCCCCATGTGGGCTGCGTGGCCCCCCTATGAAATTTTTGACAAGCAAATAGGGGGCTAAATCATTTTTGAGTCTTCAAGGAATGCATTTCCTCTGAAAACACAGTCTCCTTGAAGCCTCCACATGTGTCTTTTTTATCCTTTGTTTGGTTTACCCTCTCTTTCGAGGGCCCCTTTTAAAGCCTCTGATGAAGAAATGCCCAAAGGCCCCCTTTTTCCCTCTTATTTCATCCCCCAAAGCCTTTTTTTTCTCTCCCCTTTATTCCCCATTCTTTCCCCATTTACCCCTCAAATCCTCCCAAGATCCCCTTTAATTTCTTCCCCTACCCTTTGTTTTCCCTTTTCTCCCCTTTCTCCATCTATCGTTCCCCTTCCCCAGCCCTTAAATCCATTAAAATGGGATAAAACCCACTTCTGACCTTATTATAAGGCCTAGCCCCTTTCTGCCCTTCCCCTTAACCACTTCCCCACACATGACCCGGCGCTGGGACCAAGTGCTTAAGTCCCGAGCGCCAATCGCAATCGGAAGTCGGGTGAGGGTCCATTTCCTTTGTTACATCATAAAAGTCCCGATGCGATTGACTATTAAACAAAGTCCCGCGACTTGTTTTCGGCCGTTGATTTGCCGTTCCAATCATGATGACCATTAGTCTTGCCCCAGTCGATACCATGTGCACAACGCACGTGTGCCCAGTTGATCGCATCGCCTCTCAGGTGCGATCCTCAGTCATATCACATCGTCATCTCCCCGGCCAGTCAGCGGTCCTAAAGCTGTCCTTCGAAATCAAATCCCCTTTGATCGCAATCACAAGTCACATTGGTGCCACCCCGATTGCAATCTTCCGATTACATCATAACCGTCCATCCGTTGCATGATCCAATGGCTATCGCGCAATCGCATCGTCATTTCTCCGCCCCTCTTCTGCCCCTCTGATTTAACGTGAACCGTTGATCTGGCTTCGGATCTAACGGCCAACGTTCAATCGCACCGCCGCTCCAATTGCTGATCGCAAGTCCTTCTGTCTCACCTCCAATTACATCTCTACCGTTGATCTCCCTGCCAGATCGGACGGCCAGCATCCAATTGCAAATCTTTTTCTCCGCCTCCCGATTACATCCCCACCGTCCGTTTCCTCCTAGATCGATGGTCAGCGCTCAATCGCAGACCCCTTCCCGATCGTCAATCGCAAGTCCTTCCCTCCATCTCCCGATTTAATCGCAGCCGTCCATTCTCCCGCGATCCGATGGTCATCGCTCAATCACAACTCCCCCCTCGATCGCTGATCGCAAGTTCTTCTCTCTGTCTTCCGATTTCATCTCCACCGTCTGTTCCTCCTCCAGATCGACGACCAGCGCTCAATCGCTTCATTCCTTCCGATCGCAAGTCTTTCTGCCTTCTCCCCGATTGGATCTCATCCTTCCGTTTGTTACATGATCCAACGATCATCGCTTCTTCCGCCCAATCGCAATCGAAAGTTTCAATGTGTGTCTTTTCTGTCCCCCCAGATTGCGATTGCCCGATTGAATCCTGGCCGTCCGTCTTCCCCGGATCCGACGGTTCTGATCCAATCGCCCTCCACCTCCGCTGGGTCCCACATCCATAGCTCTGCTTCACTGTTTTTGTGCATTTTCTTTGTATTACGCCCGAGTGTTCGACCTTTGGGCCTTTGCGCTATTAATCATTTCTCCGCCGCTCTGTGTTCTTTCCACCTTTCTCCATTGCTCTGCCACCATTCGACCGCCTCCACTGCATTTCCTCCGCCATCACTGCCCGGGTTTTAAACAGGTTTATTTTAAAGTGTGCAGACACCACAGTGAGGTGTTTTCGGCATCGCCAGCAGATCAGCAGAAAGGATCCAAAGGGGTTAACACCTGTTATTGACATAATCAATGTTTAGCCCCACTTTCAAAGGATTAAGGCTCAGTTTGAAGACTGATGAGTGCACCAGCAAGTAATTACTATGCTACCTAATAGCAGAGTACTCTTTCTCCAAGTGTACACCTTTCCTACAGAGATTTCCATACCTCCTCGAGCCCATAAGTAATTAAATACACAGACAGGAGCTTCATTAAAGACTGTCTGAGCCGCAGTGATGGAGGAATGGAGAAACCGTGCAGATCTTTCACCAGTTCATTTATTTCAGAGTGGCAGCACAGAGCTCCAAGCACCAGAAAGGACTTCAATGAACATCAGAGGTCAATTTCCGGCCTGAGAGAGCCTCCAAACAGTCTACAGAGTACACACAGCACTGTAGAAAGCCATTAAGCAGTATGGGCGTGGACACTTCCGCCGATTCTGTCTTGATGAGATTCATTTAATTGTTCATCTACCTCTGTTTTCTCTAGACTTCTCCTGTAAAAGATCCCCGAGAACATAATGAAAAGGTTGTTGTTGTTGCCTTGCTGGACATCTGCTGTTAGAGGGATTTAGTTTGACTGTTAGAACAGTCGTGGGAGGGAATAGCAGTGGTTGTATGTGTCGTTTGGGAGAAGTATGGTATGTGACCATTGAGCTTATTGTACATGACTGGTCTTGCATCAATTAATCAAAGCACATTTCACAGGATCCTGGTCTATTACTATTGGTGATGTTTTCTTACTCTGTTTATTACATTTCCATATTGTTTCATGTTCTTCTGGGCTTGCATCAGAATAATGGTATAGGATTCACCCTTGTTAGGTGCCCTATGCTGTCTGCTCTCCTTGCCATCAATGTTTTCTGCTAAAATGTGTTATCCAAGAGTAAATTCGTGGGTTTAACCAGTGCAGCGGATGTTATTGCCTGCTGGCTGATGTATGAACTTGGGGGTTTGCCACTTGGACGCTTCTTTGTCAAATCTATCTCTTTTTTTTCCCTTGGAGTTGCTAAAGCAGACCTAGAGTTAAATGACCTCTGGTCCGATCTATAAGCAGCCCCATTGTCTCTTTGAGAGCTGCCTTCGAGTATGTCCAAGCAGGTCTGGAGTTAAATGACCTCTGACCTGATCTATAGACAGAAAATTGGTTGCTTTCCTTCTTTCACTTTCCTCCTTAATGTTCCATCCCATCATCTATCTAAAAATATCCTTTAGTATAGATGAATTGCCCTTTGGAAGCCTTGGCTAGTATATGCAAGTAATTTCCCTCTCATGACTCCATAGCCCAATGGATGGCACGGTCTTGGCCCATTCCCCTTGCTGAAACATCCTGCTGCTTTGTTCCTTTTCTCCCATTGCTTTCCCAGTCCATGATCTCCTAACCAACCCAGCAACCCTCCAACCAAATTATTTAAACCCCCCTCTGTGCTTTATAACTAGCCTAACGTCTCATTTTGAGCTTCAAAGATAAATCATTCTTTGTTTATTGGAGAGATCCCTCTCCGGGTCCAGGAGGGCTAGATCCTAGGGCCCCAAAGTGGTTCTGATGTTGTCTCATCTTTTGGTCTTGCCAATCTGGCCAAAACATGGGAACCCCAATAGCACCTACTTTTCTAGAAATGCCATGATAGAATTTTCTTTGAAAAGAGGTTTTAAATTAAAATATTCAGCTAACTATTACCCGCAAGGCAATGGATTAGCTGAATCTACAAATAAAAACCTTATCAGAATCATTAAACGAACTATAGAACAAAATCATAAAAATTGGGATAAAGCACTATTATTTTCCCTTTGGGTAGATATAATCACCCACAAAACTTCAATAGGTACTTCTCCATTTGTGTTAGTTTATGGGAAAGAAGCAATTTTACCCACAAACATAACAATACCATCATTGGATTTAGTACAGTTTATTGATGAGAATCCTTCCTCTTCCCTTCAACTTAGACAAGATCAATTTCTTAAGTTAGAAGAAGAAAGAGAAAAATCCAAAGAAACTCATATCCATCATCGAAAAATAATAAAAGCTTCATTTGATTCAATTTCTGGCAGTCCAAATAATTTTGAAATTGGTGATTTGGTATTGAAGTGGGACAAAATGCATGAGGAAAAGGGTAAACACACAAAGTTTCAAAAACTCTGGCTAGGTTCATTTCAAATAATTGAAGAAATAGGCCCATCAACATTTTTGTTGCAAGATTTATCAAGAAAAAAGGATTCTTTGCCTGTTAATGGGAAAATTTTGAAAAAAAATTTCTCATAGGAGGTAATCCCTTCAATCCTTGTATATTAAAATATTTTGTTTTTCTTGAAAAAATAAAAGCTTGATTAGTACTGATAGTTGGCCTTTCAAAGAAAACCTCAGATAATTATCTTTTGATTTTTATTTTTACTTATAAAAAAATGAAAATGTTAAAGAAGGAAAAATGAAAGATTTAGAGAGAGAAATTGATTTTATCTTTCTAAAAAATGGAATTTCAATAAAACAGTAATTTTTTTTTATGAACTCTCATTTTTATATAGTGTGAATATTCTTTTATCAGTCTAGAAAAGAAACTTTAATATAGCAAGAAACCTTCTTGCAGAAAGGCAATTTAAAACTTGACATTATCATCCAGTATCTTAAAAGGACCTATGATTCATCCCATCTGGAAAATCTTATAAGTTTTCAAAAGGAATCCAAAAGAAAATAAAAAGAGATGATTTGAAGAAAAGTTTAAAAGATAATAAGTCTCATCACGAGCTTGTTTACCATGTTCATAAAGAAATATTTAAACTGACATTACTAACACTGTCTACCAAAATAGTGTAATGACTTGAGATTATATCATAAAGACAAGGGGTCTCATCAAGAGCCAGCTTGATCAGTTTAATTACTATTTGTGAATGGCATTGTCATTATTTGGTTACCAAGCCAAGACAATGGATTTTAAGCAGATAAAAATATATAAGGGAAAGTTTTCATAAATTAGAATTTACTTATGAAAATGATGAGAAATACTGGATGGAAATATGGATCATAGCTGGGTAAAAGGTAACCCTGCCAAAAGCTTAAAATTTCCTATTGGAACAGAGGCTCTATCTGTGATAAAAAGAGTAAATTTATATAAATCTAATCTGCAAAGGTTATTTACTTTATATTTTTTAAACTAATTAAGGATTAATATAGATTTTCATACTTATATCTTTATAGAGGAATTCTCATTAATAGTGAATAAAAGAAATTTTCATTGTGTGGCAAAGATATTATTTATTTGAAATTTCCTTCCTTTAACTATTTTGTTTTCAAAAAGGTTCAGAATTTTCAAAATCTCTATCAAAGACATCTGGTTCATCCAAGTGAATCGCCAATCGTTGTGTTATACAACAACCCCCATTTATTTTTTTATAAATAAGGGCCCTTTAAAAATAAATAGGAAATTATTTTTATAATTTCCTAAAAAAAAAAAAAAACTTAACAAATACAATTTTTGTTTTTTCTTTCAAAAGCGCATCGCATTTTACATATCTTATTTCAAAAAAGAATTATAAAACGTAAGATATGCGAACTGCGAAATGCGCTCAAAGCCTTTTCGATAAATAATTAAAAAACATTGTAAAAACGTCAAAATCATCGTTTTATTTTTTCTTTTTCGCATTGCACTTTAGTTAATCAATAAAGCCATAAGAAGCAAATGATATAAGTCGTGATACTCGTGGACCCGACAAGCAAATAAACTAGGAAATATAAAATCTTTCATGATTGCGTCCACTTTAAGTTTTTCGCAATTTGCATTGCGCACAACTTATAATATACATTCAAACATTATCTTATAAAATTTGCGATCTGCGATTTGCGCAGATCGCATTTCGCATCCTTTAAAGATTAAGCATCACGAAATATTATAAGGAATGATTGCGAATTGCATATTAAATGAATTCAGCCTGTGAAACCAACTTATGTCATATCAAATGGAATTTAAGATCTTAACGGCTCTAAAACGATTGATAGATCTTACGTGTGAGGCCATGTGATATATTAAATTAGGAATTATGAAAGATGATTGATAGATTGACATCTTCTCATATGCATTAGAAGTAAATGATTGATTTACTCTTATAAGACTCCTTATATGTGAAATTCTCTTTGCTCTCAGGAAACCAATTATTTCGTTGAAGAAGTTCAAAATGAGCAAAAGAGGCAAGGAAATCTCTCAAACATCATCCACATAAGATGAAAATATGTCTTCATTATTTTCAAACACCGTTTGCAACAAAGAATATGGCAGTTCGTCATGGGAGGAAATTTACAAACTCTTCGAAGATGAAGGACCAAGGGTGATAGAAAATGTTTCTGCTACAGGCATTTATTCTACCTTTGATGCAACCCTTTTTGATGTTTCATGCTCACACATTCACAGAATAGCAACGAGACCAAAGATTCTTCCTTATATAGACATGGTTAAGTGGGAAATTAACCATTTAAACATTGAAGATAGAATTTTCAAGAATTCGAGAGGAGAGATTATGGGTTCTTTCAAAGCAAAGGATTTAGCAGCAATGTATCATCTACCAACCCCGCATCAGAGATATGACAATAAGTATGTGCAGAATTTCAAAGAAAAAAATCCATATCTTATCAAAGTCATCCATGAATGGAAGGACAATGAAGGGAAATTGAAGCAAGACAAGTCTGGTATGTACCCAATTGCACAAATTCCTAATCCTTATTGTTATGCAGCCGATATGTTGTGTATAATATTTTCCAAGCCTGATAGTACTATATTTTCAAGAGATTGGGTTCCCCTAATTGACGCAATTGTCAATTCTTCTATCCTAAGTTGGGCAGACATTCTATCCAATTACCTAGCCAAGAATATCACTGAATATAGGAATAAAAGAAGTGTTTCGCTCAGAGAAATACCTCCGTTTTATATGTCTACTTATGTCCTGGATGCCATTTATTTTACTTCTAATTTTCCTACCATGGGTTGGAAATGGACCACCAAAAACCCTACCCCGATTCATATCTACCATAGAGAACTCTGGGATTCTGAGTTCTACTTGCACTTCTATAAAATCTTCTACGGAGTCATATTTCCCATGCATCAAATGATTTTCAACAAAAAGGCCACAAGGGTTTCTGAAGAAGCCAATGTAAATATTCTTCCCGTAGCAACATGGTTTGCTAAATAAAAGTTCACATATATTAGAGTATTTGGGAGTTATGCTTCTCCCCTTGTTTTACCTTACTATGTTTCGGATAAATTACTTGCAAAAGAAATAGCATATCAGCTTGTCAATGGTGTCACAAAGCAGTTAAAATATGGTAAAAAGGCTATTTGGCCTACTTTCCCTCTATAGTGCGGCACCTTTGCTCTAGCTAATATTGGCCATACATACAAAGAATTTCCCAAGATTCGGTTGTTAAAATTGGCATTTATGCCAGGAAGATTATATGATCCCAATGATGTGATTAAAAATTACATCACATAGCTAAAAATGAAGCCTTTTGTAAAGGAACAAGATAAATTTGATGATTTCTTCCAAGGCATGGAAAATTTCTCTGATGTTATCAAATACGTTTCTAATCAACTAAGTCAAGAAGATGCTGAAGCTTTTCAAACATATAGAAACAACATACTAGAAAATATTCCTTTGAATTTGTTGACTATTGAAGATGAAAAACACACTCCAAGTGTCAGTACAGATGATGAAATGAAAGATATATTTGAAAATGAATCAGGTCGATCACGGCAGTAGTCTGATAATTTGGATCAATCTGAATAATCTGAATCTAAGAAAGCAAATTCAGAAATTGACCAAATTCTTTAAGAAATAGAAGTTCTGGAGAAAATAAAGAACAACGGAACAAAATCAAATTCGGAAACAGTTCAACATCTCATAGCATGTTACTTCAATCCAAGCCCTCTCAAGTAAAAGATCTGATGAATGAAAGGGAATAATTTTCTCAAGCAATAAAGACTTCAAAAGAAAATCCCAATATTGATCAGACATCAAGTTTTCAAACACTAGAACCTTCACAAAAAAATAGTTGAAACTATCAATCCACTACAAAGAGTTCCAGCAGTACATGACAAAGAAATCATACCAGCCTACCCTATAGATCAGATAGTTCTGCAGATTGAAGATATTCCATCATTAGACATTTTCTACAGTCATAGCTACAAAGATGTGGTTAAAAGGAATAAAAGAGGAAGGATTGATGAATCAACTCCAAAACCAATAGATGAATCAGTTGATGTACTTAAGAAGGATTCCTCAGATGATCCCACTGAACATCTAACCAAGTTATCGCAATATGCAGGGGCATATGCCATATCTACTGTTGATAACGCTACTAATGTTAGAATATTGTTGAAACAAAAGGAAGCCAAAGTAAAATAATTAGAATAGTTGCTAAGTGAAGAAAAATCCAAGTCCATTGAGAAGATCAAAATAAGCACAACTCAATTTCATGAAGATATTGAAAACCTCAAATTGAAGTCTCAGACAGAGCTTAATGAAAAGCAAGCACATCTGGAAAGAGAAATGGCTGAATTATAGAGTCAACCATAGTTAGAAAAATTCATCAAAGAAGCACTTGATGTAAATACTATGTTAAAGAAAGAACAAGAAATGTTTTGTCACCAAGCTTCCATGATTGATTCTTATTGTGATTCCAATAAGATAATGATTCAGCAAATAGAAATTTAGAAATTGGAATGTGAAAGACTTGAAAAGAAAATCAAAGAACACATTCAATGGCAAATTTTAGACTCAGGAAAACAAGATAATCTACCACAAATAGATAAGCTTCACAAAGAATTTGTATTCATAGAATAGAGATCACAAATTAATCAAGCATAGAAAGCAGTAACCAAGACATCCAACAAATCAAATGAGATTATTCAGTCTATATGTGATCAATTGTTTAAAACAAAACTTCTTAAAGAAAACACGTCTGATTTTTTTTTTAGGAACAAGGGAAGTACAATTAAAGTGGAGATAGAGAGAAGATACACAAGAGGAAATGATCAAAAAAATTAATCAGATTGATCAGGAAAATCACTGGAATTTTCTGATCAAACCTTACCATCAACATCAAACTCTTCAGTCTCTTACAGATTCAACAAAAAGATCTCATTCAGTAATATGAAATGCTATTTTCAAGGGACAGATTCAGTCACGGATATCACAGCCAGCTCAGCTTAAAGCAATGTTAGATATTTTTCAACTTCGTGATCACACTCAGAAAGAAAGGCAGGATTCACAAAGTCAGGATTGTTAGTTCAAAATTCCTAGATTATTGTTTAAGTAAAGTTTTTAAAGAAAGTTTGTTTGAAACCTCCTCTACATTTTTGTAATAATTTAATTTTATTTTGTAGCTAGTTTAGTATTTAAACCCTTCTCATGCATTTAGAGAAGGGTCCAGAATTTTATTGAGAACATTTGCAAAGAATGCTTAATTGTAAGTAATTTTGTGAATGCCTTGATAAAGTAATGGAACACGGCCTTTTCAGTTATATATTTCATTTTGTTGATCAATGTTGATGCACTTTTGTATTCTTTGAAAGAATTATTGGTAGAAGAGTTGAATGTGGCCTATTATCATTGATCAGATGAAAAAATCAATACACATCTGGTACTATTATCATGTATGCTAATTCTGTTTTTTGAATATTAGTGATAAGTCCAACTTTCATGAATTTTAAATGAAATTTATTGTTTTTTAACTGAAATATCAGTTACACTATTGTACAATATAAAGATAGAAATTGGTATGTTTTATATATGATCATCAGATATATGCGATATATTTCTCATTTTATTTTGATTAACTATTTTTTCAAGAGAATCATCTTACAAAGTAATAATTCTATTAAATCTGCAATAATATGCATCATCACAGATTGAATAGGTATCATTTTAGATCGCATCAAACTAGTATTATCTTGGGTTAGATTAAATTAGGATTAAATTCAAAGTTTTGCATTTTTGAATAAATTTGTTTTAGTTTTTAGTAATTCTTCATGCAAATCCTTTGAGAGAAACCCAACAATAAAAAAAAAAACCAAAATATGGGAAACTGGTCCCATTATATCCAGTCGGAGCCACTATCCCAAATGGAAAAGGAGTTGTCTTAAGGTCTGGATCGGGTGGTTATCCCCCTTGTCGTTGCCACATATTTCTGAGGCCTCAACAGGACCATACCTGATAGATTTCAGTTTCTCACCTTCTCCTTTCAACCTGTCTTTGTTGATATACAACCATACCTGATAGATTTCATTTTATTACCTTCTCCTTTGTTTGAATCACCGCGTCCATCCACTTTATCTTCTTCACCGAACATAAAGTCCATCGGTGACTTTGGTAGATACCCCAAACATGTTTCAAATGGTGATCGATGAGTCGAAGAGTGTAAGTCTTGATTGTAAACATGTTGCACATAAGGTACAGATTCATCCAACAACTTAGGATGTTTACTGTAGTAACCTCGAATAATTTGTATCACGGTCCTGTTCTCCACCTCTATTTTTTCGTCAGTTTGTGGATGAAAATTTGTGCTCTTCTTCAGCTTTGTGTCAATGAGTCCCCAAAAATTGGACTAAAATTCTCCTACAAAGTGAGTATCTCAGTCAGAAATAATAGAAGTAGGTAACCCAAAGTGAAACCATACCTGTTGAAAGAACATATGTGTCGTATGTTCTGCAATTACTTTCTTTTTTCATGGAAAAATAATGCACATTTTTCTGAATCAATCAACCATGACATACATGTAATCATGTCCTTTCCTAGACATAGGCAGCTTCCCCAACAAAATCCATGGAAATGTTGTCCTATGGTCGCAAAGGAACTGGAAGTGGCATGTACAAACCAATATTTCGATTGCTTGGATTTCTTGCCAAACACATTACACATCCTTTAATGTACTTTGAAACTGTTTCATACATACGAGGCCAATAACAATACCTTTGAATTTGCACCATATTTTTTCTATGCCAAAATGTCCTGCTATCCTAGAAGAGTGAGCTTCCCAAATAACTTGCGCCCTTTTTGTCTGCGGTATGCACAACTTACCCAAATGATATAACAAACTGTCATGAATATGATAATTGATTTCTTCTATCTAAGTACCATGAGTTACTTATTCATAAATATCTTTGAAATAATCATTAGTGCAATACTGTTCTACATAACTTTCATGTTTCAATGAACTATTCTGTAGTACTACTGAAGCATTCAAAGACGGTCTAGACAACATATCAACTACTTTGTTTATTACACCTTTCTTGTACTTAATTACTAAGTGAAATTGCTAAAGAAATATGATCCATATGTAGTGGTGAGATTGTTGCAACTTGGTCTGTGATTGAAGGTATTGAAATGGTTGATGATCTGTATGAATCGCTATTTCCTTACCCATTATGTAATGTTTCCATTTCCTTACACTTTCAACCAAAGAAAATAGTTCTTTATAATATGTCGGATAATTGATTACTTCTTTAGAAGAAGTTTAAAAATGAAAACAAATTGGATTCCCATTTTTAAGTAAGATTGCACCCATTGCATAACCACTTGCATCTGTTTCAATTTCGAATGGATGTTGAAGATCGGGCAGAGCTAAGATTGGTGTTGTGACTAATTTATGTTTAAGTGTATCAAAAATATTTTTGTTGTTTCCCTTCCCACTGAAAGGAAACTTTGGATCCTGTTAAAGAATGTAATGGTGATGCAATCAAAGAAAACTGAGGAATAATTTTTCTCCAATACTGAACTACTCTTAGAAAACTTCTAACTTCATTCACATTTTGTGGTCTTGGCCACTTAACAATTGCATCTATCTTAGCTGGATATATCTTTAAATGACCACCTCCAACTATGTAACCAAGATAAACCAATGAATTTTTCACGAATTCACATTTTGATAGTTTAATGTATAGTTTTTCCCTGTGCAACACTTCAAAAACCTATTTAACATGCTTAACATGTTCTTCCTTACTGGAATTGAATATCAGGATATCATATAAATAGATTATAACAAAATTATTAATGTACGGAAGAAATACATCATTCATAACATGCATGAAAGTTTTTTCCGCATTACACAAACCAAAAGGCATTACTAACCACTCAAATAGTCCTTGCCTAGTTTTGAATGCAGTTTTCCATATGTCATCTTCCGCTATCCATATTTGATGATACCCAGTTCGCAAATCCAACTTAGTGAAATAGACAACATTTTTCAACTGGTCAAGGAAATCATCAATCTTAGGAAGAGGATACCTATTCTTGATTGTGATTTTATTTAAGGCGCTAAAATTGATACGCATTCTCCATGTCCCATCTTTCTTAGGAACTAGAATGATGGGTGAACCACATGGAGATGAACTTGTTCGAATTAAACCTTTTTCTACCAGTTCTTAGATTTTTTTCTTTATTTCTTCATTCTCTATTACTGATATGCGATACATTCTGACATTTGCAAGAGGGGCAATAGACATCAACTGAATCTCATGTTATATTTCTTGTTTAGGATGAAGATGTTTTGGTTCTTTAAATAGACTTTGAAATGAGAGTCTACCACTTTAACCAAGCTATCTTTAAATTGAGACTCGCAACCTGAAAAAGCATCATGAGGATCCTTATGATGTTATTTTACAACCATGAGTATATATCTCTTACTTGAACTTATTAAGCTCTTCATCTGATTAGCATTAACTAAATCCAAGTGAGTTTTGATTTTATGTGCCCGTACGATGTATTAAATTCCATCTTTCTTGAGATGATACTTATGCTCTTTCCTATAAAATATTGCATCATGATCATAGAGATAAGGACTCCCTAGCACTATTCCACATATGTCTAATAGTATCACATCTAGATCCACTTCATCAATGTAATTAGCTGTGATCGAAAATTTTAATCGACACTGCTTGGTAACATTAATCTGAGTCTGTTCCTTTAACCAACCTAAGGGATATGGTTTTGAATGATTATGTGTTTTCAAACCCAATTTCTTAACCAATGATTCAGATATCAAATTTTCTTGTAACCTGCTATCAAACAATGTATCTATTTGTGTATGCTTATAAGTTACCCTTATATGAAATAACTCAACACTTTTATCTTCATCCAGATGTTTAATGTTTGAAGAAGAAGAAGTACTTGAACTTGAACAAGCATTGGAATTTTTACCTGTCGTAACCATTTCAGTTATTTTGCCTTCATCACCTGAATCAGAGCCTAGGTCCCGTTGGACTGTTTTTCAAGCCTTCTTTTCACCTTTCTTCTTTTGGAACTTCTTTGGGTTCAGTTCCAGGTGAAGTTTCCAACATATAGCTTCATCATGCCCGATTCTTTGGCAATGAGTACAGGTAGTTCTTTCATCTTCCTTCTGAGTTGTAGTTGTATCCTTTCCCTTCGATCTGACTTTATTATTGTTGTCTTTGGTTTCCAATAGTTTGGATGTCGTTGGTGTAAACTTGAATGGCCTGCCACCTGATTCGACATGTATGGCTTGAACACATACTTACATCAAATTCATTAGGATTGAACATCAATAATGTATTTTATAAGTATGAATGTAAAATGCCAATGTACTTTAACAAAGTTTCTCGTGTATCCAAAGGAATACCAAGCACCAACGCTTTCCTAAATTCCAGAGTGAAATCTTAACCATTTTTTCCCTTACCTTGTCGCAAATTCTACCAATCAGTAACAACGTTTTGTGTGTAACCCAACTGATAGAATTGTTTCTTTAGAGCTTTCAAAAACTTAGACCATGAGGAGATTAATCTACCTTTATGCTTTAAATCTATCTGTGTTTTACTCTCCCACCAGATCAAAGAAACCCCCCCCCCCCATTCTAAGCATAGATAACTGGATATTTTTCTTATCATCAGCAATGTTTTGAATCTGACAATACACTTCTAATTATTTTTTCCAATTATCTAGTTTATTTGGGTTCATTTCACCATCATAAATAGCTAACTCAAACTTTACATCAAGTTTCAAAAGATATTTCTGAGGTTTCTTATCTATTTCATATTTTGAACCAGAAGAAGAAGAAGATGATGATGATGATCATGATGATGGAGGAGAAGGAGGTTTATCTAATTTTCATTTTCCCCTTTCCTTCTTCGATGCCTTTGATGAAGAAGCTACATCTCTCACCTTATTATCTTCGTAGAGTTCTCCCAAAATTTGTTGCAAGTTCAAAAACGTTTTCTAAATTTGATTCTCATTCACGTGCTTCACTTCACGAGTTTCACCAGTTTCAACGTTTTCAGGAGTTTGACCGGTTTTAACATTTTCAATCCCTGTTATTATTGACTGATGAATGAATTTCCACTTTCCAATTTATGGATTGAAATCCTCAAGCCTTCCTTCTCCATGTTGCAATCCCAACCTAGTTAACATCCACTGGAAAAAACACTACAAAGCGCAATCTTCTCTAATACCAAAATATATGATCTGAATGTGATTGATTATGTGCTGAGATAGTTTGATTATTTTTCCATAAAGTGAATTAATTGTTAACTGATGAATGATTTAATGTGGAATATTGAAGGAAATAATTTATGAATTAAACCATCAGAAAATTAAGAACTAAAACACCACAAATAACAGAGAGAAGAAACAACAAACATTGATTACGGAGTTCGTCCCTGGTGGACTACGTCTCTGGGTCTGCTTTCAAGATGGGCGTCTACTTTATTAGGATTCATCTGAGGAAGTATTTACATAGAAAAAACACCAGACTGAATGTGATTGCAGGCACTTTTGGTTTTTGAAAACAGGAATCTCTCTCTCTCAGCTTTCCAATGCCTGTCTCTGCACTCAATTCTGCCTCTGGAGAGTCAAGTAATGTTGAAAACAAAAACTTCCTCTAACCCTTTGAATCTGAACTCCAAAATCTCAATGTGTCCATGGAAGAAAAATGTCATGGTTTTATATTGTTTGTCTCGAACCATTGAAATCCAAATCAGGCATTTGGTTGAGAAAAATAATTTTGATGGTTCTTGGTCTTGTCACATTGTGACATATAGCATAAGGATAAGGTGTATTAATTAGGACCTTAGCGAAAATTTAATTCAAAAACACAAATTAGACTTTGGATAGGCATTTAACCCCGATGGTTAGCCTAACCGTACGGAGGTTGCAACTGTCGGAATGTGACCAGGAATTTTCGGTGCTACATTAGTTGTTGTATCCAATGGCCACAATTAATGCTTATCCATTCACATGAAATCCTCCGATGGTGGCGGTCATGGTTTATTACGTGACGGTTCCAACGCAGCTGATAACGGTAATTGTCATACCTACTCACATGTACATACATAGTTCTGACGCGGTTTATAGGTTGTGGTCAAGTCTGTTCATTGCCTTGTTTATAGGTTGTGGTCAAGTTTGAAAGTGGGTTTTGTAATTTAATTTTAATGCTTAGGTTTTATCACCATGGGTATGTTTGCACTAGGTTGTCACATAGGTTTAGGTGTTAGGTATTAAAGCTAAGGTTTTAGGTCTAAGTTTAGGAATAGGACTTAGGTCCTTTACATAGACATTTGACCCATTATTTTCACCATAGCATAAACAAAAAACCCACACTTGTGTCATGTCAACACATGATAATTACAACACAATGAACCCAAACTTAACCACGATCATTTTGAGGATTTCCTCTTCGAAAAACAATGTGAAACTGACGATACTAAAGACTGAATCAGACATCGGAGAAACTGGAGTTGACTGGACCTCTCTGCATTGAAAAATGTCCTCCATGATCAACCATCGTATACCATGATTATAAACCAAAGGGATTTATATTTAATCGAGGATTAATATTATAAACCCTATGATTAATATTATACCCTAGGATATGAAGAATTAGACTAATAAACCGAATAGATTGATATTATAAACCCAAGGGAATAATAAACCTAAAGGATTAATCCTAAAAACCCAAGGAATTATAAACCCAAGTGAATAATATTAAATTCAACATGGTTTACCATGACTGGTTTTGATACTGAGACAATCTTTGTCATAATATGACGTTGCACCATGGTTAATCATGATTGACCATGGTTGACGATATTTGAACATATTAAATTTCATATTCATACAATATTTGTCACAATGTGGTGTTGGACCATAGTTTACCATTGTTGAACATGATTATAAAGCCAAGGGTTTTATATTAAACCCTAAGATTAATATTATAAATCCTATGATTAATATTATACCCTAGGAATTTGAAGCCTTAGATAAATAAACTGAAGGGATTGATATTATAAACCCAAGGGATTAATACTAAAAACCCAAAGGATTAATATTATAAACCTAAGGTATATAAACCCTAAGATAAATATTATAAACCCTAAAATAACCATTGTTAACCATTGCTGACAATGGTTTATTTTCATTTTCGCATAATTCTTTTGACAATGTGATATTAAACTATATTTGAACATGATTAATTTTCATATGGATACAATGTTTGTCACAATGCGATGTTTGACCATGGTTGACGAATATTATAAACCCAAGATATTTGTATTAAGCCCAAGGATTAATATTATAAATAGTATGAATAATATTATACCCTAGGAATATGATCTCTTATATTAGTAAACCCAAGTGATTGATATTATAAACCTCGGGGATTAATACTAAAAACCAAAGGAATTATAAACACAATGGAATGATATTAAAGCCAAGGGATTAATATTATAATCCAAATTTATATAAACCCTAAGATAAATATTAAAAACTATAAAACAAAAATAGTTGACCATGGTTGATTTTCATAGTGAGTTGAATATTTGTCATAATGTGATGTTGCACCATGTTGGCCATGGTTGACGATTGTTTTTTTTTCTAAGTAAGATTAAATTCTATTAGTGTAACATAGTGTACATGGAGGCACAGGCTTCTGCAGCTCTAGCCTGATTCAAAGGCATAATTCGCAGAAAACATAAAAAATGGGATTGCCCACACAGGGGAAACCAGTCCAATAAGAGTTTGTTTCGTTGCCTCGCGAGAGGAAACCAGCGTAATACAAATAAAACTGTTAATTGTTTGCATATTGTGCCATACATAGATATCAGAAATTAACAAAACCTTGTGACCAAGGACCTTAACACTAAAAATAGTAAACCAGAAATAACTTGAGAGCCTAGGTGTCATGAGGAGTAGGAGGAGTCTCTTCTACAATGAGTCACCTGTATTCGTCGGTGTCGATGGCCTGCATGTCTTGGGTGGTGTGTGCTGGATGTTGGGGCTCCTTGGTCTCGCTAGCTTTTCCCTTAGCTTGTTTTCCATGCTTCCTATCGTCCCTGCTGCTTCCAGAGCTACTGCTGCTATCCGAGTGCGTGTTGTGGTCACCAGAACCAGGGTCACCCTTGACATCTACAGAGGAGGCATCACAGTGGGGGAGTTTCTGCAGTGTGGGCGGGCGGAAGCTAGAAGCCTCGGCGGGCTCCTCCTTGAAGGAAACTGAAATGGTGGAAATGACCCGAGGATGGTCCATGGAGCAGTGGAAGTGGAATTGAGCTGAGTGGGAGGTTTGCGGGGTGGCTGTGGAGTCCAGATGGGGCAGAGGCGGTGGAATGGTCACGGCGTTAGAGGGCTGAGCAGAATAACGAGATTGACCAACAAAGTGGCCACACCCACTGCGGGTAGTGGGATACCGGCCATGGGAGTGCTCCAAAGAGGAAGACGGGGTGTCTGAATGGGTAGAGTGCGACGAATGAGCAGGCCACCCTCTGCTGCTGCCACACCTACAGTGCATGCGATGCTGGAGATGAGGCATAGTGGCGCAGTGAGGTTGGGGGTGTTGTGGACCGAAGAAGAAGCAAGGTGGAGGCGCCACAGAGCCAGAGGCACAGTGGTGGAGGTGAATAAATTTGCTGCGGAAAAATTCAAATGACAGAGGACGCTCTGCGAATAGTGGTGGCCTGGGAGAATCTCAATATAACATCGAAGGCTACAACGTCTCCCTGTTGGCGTGCGAGAGCTTGGCTCCGTGACTCCAGGGGAGCAGTAGCTTCTCAGAGGTTGATACAGGGGAGGCTCGCAACCAGGCAAACGAGAAACGTAACCAGGTGGGGGAGGAAGGGTCTCCATTTTGAAACGAAGGTGACATCCTCGACTTCTGCAGAGAAATAAATGGTGAGTGGGGTGATGGCTCAAGCAATTTAATGCTCGTTGTTGGGGCCTGTGGGTGGTCATGTGGCCATGCCACTTGCCAACCCAGTAGCCCATCTCCATGGTACCATCATAAATCACCCACATCCGGGACATGGTTGACAATTTTTAAACATGGTTTATTTTCATATTAAGACAATATTTGTCACAATGTGGCTTTGGACCATGGTTGACCATGATTATAAACCCAAGAGATTTATATTAAACCGTAGGATTAATATTATAAACCCTATGATTAATATTATACCCTAGGAATATGAACCCTCAGATTAATAAACCAAAGGGATTGATATTATAAAGCCAAGGGAAAAATAAACCCAAGGGATCATTATCATTATTGTTGTTGTTGTTGTTAATTAATTATTATTATAATCATTTTAAATTAATTATTGTTACTACTCATTAATTACTATTATTATGATTGTTATTATTAATTAATATTACTATTGTTATTAATAAATAATATTATTTTTATTGTTGATTAAATTTAAAATCGATAATTTTTGTCAACGAAACAGTTACGGGACTACCTAGTACAACTCGTTTAGACTACTTTTTTCATAATTTTTTCCAAATAGAGCATGTGTCAAGAGATTTGAACCTGCAACGACTAGAAACATAATATGTTTAGCCTCTCCCTCTTGAGCGCAACTCCTTTGACAAATTTAATATCATTATTAACTAATAACAATAATAATAAATTAATATTAATATTATTTAATGAATTCATTTATATTATCTATATTGATTAATTGATTAACTATATTAAAAATTAATTAATTAATTTTATTTTTATTAATTTATTATTAATAATTATTAATAGTAATATTAATTCATTATTATTTATGTTAATTTATTATGAGCATTTATTAATAATTAATATTATTTACTAATACTATTTTATTATTATTAAAAATTGATATATTTATTAATATAATTTTATTATTATTATTATTATTATCATTATTATTATTATTAGACCATGTTAGACTATGATTGACTATGATTATAAAAGCAATGGATTTATAGTAAACCCAAGGATTAATATTATAAAAATTTTGAATAATATTATATCATAGGAATATGAACCCATAGATTGAGAAACTTAATGGATTGATATTATAAAAAGAAGGGAATAATAAACCGAAGGGATTAATACTAAAATCCCAGGGGATTATAAACCCAAGGAAATAATATTAAACCCAAGGGATTAATATTATAACCCCAAGGTATATAAACCCAAAGATAAATATTATAAACCCTTGAATAAACATGGTTTACCATGGTTTATTTTCATATTGAGACAATCATTGTCACAATGCAACATTAGGCTATGGTTGACCATGATTGAATTTCATATGGAGATAGCCTTTGTAACAATGCAACATTGGACCAATACTGATTTTCATATTGAGAAAATCATTGTCACAATGTGACGTTGGATCATGGTTTACCATGATTATAAACCCAAGGGATTTATTTTAAACATGAAAATTAATATTAAAAACCCTATGAATAATATTAAACGTCGGGAATATGAACATTTAGATTAATAAATCTAACGGATTGATATTATAAACCTATGGGAATAATAAACTAAAGGAATAAATTCTAAAATACCAAGGTATTATAAACCCAATAGAATAATATTAAACCCAAGTGGTTAAATTATAAACCTAAGTTATATAAACACTAAAATAAATATTATAAACCAAAAAATAAACATGGTAAAAAATGGTTTGTTTTTATTTTCCACAATGTGACATTGGACCAGGGTTGATTTTCATATTGAGAAAATCTTTGTAACAATGTGACATTGGACCATGGTTAATTTTCATAGTGAGAAAATATTTGTCACGATGTGACGTTCAACCATCCTTAAACAAAATTTTAAACCCAATGAATTTTATTAAACCCAAGGATTAATATTATAAACCCAAGGGATTAATACTAAAGATCAAGAGATTAATAATATAAACCCAAGTTATAGAAGCCCTAAGAAAAATATTATAAACCCTATAATAAACCTGTTTGACCATGGTTCATTTTCATATTGAGACAATGTTTTTCACAATGTGGCATTGGACCATGGTGAATTTTCATTTCGAAAAACTATTTGTCACATTGTGATGTTTGACCATGGTTGATTTTCATATTGAGAAAATCTATGTCAGGATGTGACGTTTGACCACGCTTGACCAATATTATCAACCCAAGGGGATAATATTAAATCGAAGGGATTAATATTATAAACAAGACGTATATAAAAATTAAGATAAATATTATAAACCCTAAAATAAAAATATATTACCATGGTTTATCATGGCTAATTTTCATATTGAGAAAATATTTGTCGCAATGTGACGTTGAGCCATGATTGACCATGGTTGACCATGAATTATTTTCATATGGACACAATTTTTGTCAGAATGTGATTTTGGACCATGGTTTATTTTCATATTGAGAAAATCTTCGCCACAATGTGATGTTAGATGATGCAAGAGCATCCTGCTAAGATGTGTGTTGGGCAACAACTGTAGGCCCCAACATTTATATGATGGCATTTTGGTTTTTAACCAAAGTTACGAGTATAATATGCATAATGCGAACATTTTAAATTGTCAGCACCAAGATTTTAAATCGAAATTACAAGCCAGGTATTTGTTTACTAAAGTGGGCATTTATATATTTATAACATAAATGTGTTAAAAGAATATTAATCCCACTTAAGGGCTCACATACAAGGAGATATATTTTGGGTCACATGAAAACAATTCACAATTATGTGCATACTGTGGGCAAAGGTGCAGCGTTGCTGCACCATTAGATCATGGTTGACCGTGATTATAAACCCAAGGTATTTATAGTAAACCTAAGGATTAATATTATAAACACTATGAATAATATTATACCCTAGGAATTTGAACGCTTAGATTAATAAATCCAAGACATTGATATTATAAACCCAAGGGATAAATTCTAAAACCCCAAGGTATTATAAACCCAAGGGAATAATATTAAACCCAAGGGATCAAATTTATAAACCCAAGGTACATAAACCATATTATAAATATTATAAACCCCAAAATAAACATGGTTGACCATGGCTGACCATGCTTCATTTTCATATTGTGACGATCTTTGTCACAATGTGTTCTTGGGCCATAGTTGACTTTCCTATTGAGAAAATATTTGTCACAATGTGATGTTAGACCATGGTTGATTAAGATTATAAACCCAAGGCATTTATATTAAACCCAATGATTAATATTAGAATAATGTTATACCCTAAGAATATGAACCTTTAGATCAATAAACCTAAGGGTTTGATATTATAAACCCAAAGGAATAACAAAACTCAAGGAATTAATACTAAAAACCCAAGAGAATAATATGAAACCCAAGGATTAATATTATACCCTAGGAATATGAACCCTTAGATTAATAAAATCAAGGTACTGATATTATAAACCAAAGGGATTAATAAACTCAAGGGATTAATATTAAAAACCCAAGGGAATAATATTAAACCCATTGGATTAATATTATAAATCAAAGGTATATAAACCATAAGATAAATATTGTAAACCCTAAAATAACCATGGGTTACAATGGTTGATTTTATTTGTACATAATCCTTGTGAAAATATGACATTGAACCATTATTTACTTTATTAATTTTCATAGGAAGATAAATTTTTTCACAATGCAATGTTTTACCATGGTTGACCATGGTTGAATAATATTATAAACCCAACGGATTTATATTATACCAAAGGATTAATATTATAAAGCCTATGAATAATATTATACCCTAGCAATATGAACCCTTAGATTAATAAACACATGGCATTTATATTATAAACCCAAGGGATTGGTATTAAAATCCAAGGGAATTATAAAACCAAGGGAATAATATTAAACCCAAGGGATTCATATTATAAAGCCAAGGTATATAAACCCTAAGACAAATATTGTAACCCTAAAATAAACATGGTTGTCTATGGTTTACCATGGTTTATTTTCATACTGAGACAATCTTGGTCATAATGTGAGGTTACACCATGGTTGGCCATGGTTGAGCATGGTTGATTTTCATATTGAGACAATCATTGTCATAATGTGAAGTTGGACCATGGTTGACCATCCTTATAAACCCAAGGGATTGATATTAAACCCGAGGATTAATAGTATAAACCCTATGATTAATATTATACCCTAGGAATGTGAACCCTTAGATTAATAAACCGAGGTGATTGATATTATAAAGCCAAGTGACTAATAAACCCAAGGGATCAAAAACATTATTATTATTATTATTATTATTATTACTTATAGTTAATCAATTATTATTATAATAATTTTAAATTAATTATTGTTATTACTCATTAATTAATATTATTATTATTAATTAATATTACTAGAATAATTAATAAATATTATTATTTTTATTGTTAATTACATTTAATATCATTACTTTTTTTCTAACGAAACAATTATGAGACTACTCAATAGAACTTGCTTATATGACATTTTTCACAATTTTCACCAAGTAGAGCCTGTCTCCAGATATTTGAAGCCACCACGACTAGAAACACAATATATGCCTCTACCGCTTGAGTTCAACTCTATTGAAAAAATTGATATCATTATTAATTAATCACAAAATTATATATATATATATATATATATATATATATATTAAATATATTAGAAATTATTATTATTATTGGACCATGTTGGAAAATCAACCATGGAAATCCAATAATCCAAGGAATTATGAACCCAAGGGAATAATATTAAACCCAAGGGCTCATTATTATAAATAAAAGGTACATAAACCATAAGATAAATATTATAAACCCCAAAATAAACATGGTTGGCCATGCTTCATTTTCATATTGAGACAATCTTTGTCACAATGTGATGTTGGAATATGGTTGAATTTTATATTAAGAAAATCTTTGTTATAATGTGATGTTGGACCATGGTTGACCAAGATTATAAACCCAACAGATTTATATTAAATCAAATGATTAATATTATAAACCCTATGAATAATAGTATACCCTAGGTATATAAACCCAAGGGAATAATAAAATCAAGGAATTAATGCTAAAAACTCAAGGGATTAATATTATAAACCAAAGATATATAAACCCTAAGAAAATTATTATAAACCCTAAAATAAACATGGTTGAACATGGTTGATTTTCATATTAAGACAATATTTCTCACGATGTGATGTTGCGCCATGGTTGACCATGATTGGCCATGGTTTAGCATTTTTGAACATGGTTGATTTTCATATTGGGACAATATTTTTCACAATGTGACATTGGACAATGCTTAACCATGATTTTACACCCAAAGGATTTATATTAAACCCAAGGATTAATATTATAAACCCTATGATTAATATTATACCCTAGGAATGTGAACCCTTAGATTAGTAAACCCAAGGGGTTAATTCTAAATCCCCAAGGAATTATTTTCCCATGTGAACAATATTAAATCCAAGGGATTAATATTATAAACCGAAGGTATATAAAACCTAATATAGATATTATAAAACTTAAAATAAAAATGGTTGACCATGCTTTTGCATGGTTGATTCTGATATTGAGACAGTTTTTCATAATGTGATGTTGCACCATGGTTGACCATGATTGACGATGGTTGAACATGGTCGATTTTCATATTCAGACAATATTTGTCACAATGTGTTGTTGGAACATATTTGAACATGATTATAAGACCATTGGATTTATATTAAACCCTAGGATTAATATTATAAACCCTATGATTAATATTACACCCTAGTAATATGAACCCTTAAATTAATAAGTCGAAGGCATTAATATTACAAACCCAGTGGAATAATAAACCCAAGGGATTAATACTAAAAACCTAAGGGATTATAAATCTAAGAGAATAATATTAAACCCATGGGATTGGTATTATAAACCCAAGGTATATAAAATCTAAGATAAATATTAGTATCCCTAAAATATCATGGTTGACAATGGTTGACTTTAATTTTGACATAATCCTTGTGACAATGCGACGTTGAACCACACTTGAACATGATTAATTTTTATATGGGGATAATATTTGTCACAATGCGACGTCAGACCATGGTTAATCATGGTTGACGAAGATTATAAAACCAAATGATTTATATTAAACCGTAGGACTAATATTATAAATCCTATGAATAATATTATGCACTAGAAATAAGAACCCTCAGATTAATAAACCCAAGGGATTTATGCTATAAACCCAAGGAATTAATAATAAAACCAAAGGAAGTATAAACCTAGGGGAATAATATTAAAACCAAGGGATTAATATTATAAATCCAAGGTATTTAAAACCTAAAATAAACATGGTTTATCATTGTTGGTTTTCAAAGTGAGATATTCTTCTTCATAATGTGACGTTGCACCATGATTGCCCATGGTTGATGATGGTTGAAGATGGTTTTTTCATAATGAAACAATATTTGTCATAATGTGATGTTGGACCATGGTTTACCATGATTATAAACCCAAGGGATTTATATTAAACCACTGGATTAATATTCTAAACCGTATGATTAATATTATACCCTAGGAATATGAACCCTTAGATTAATAAACCCAAAGGACTAATAAACTTACGGGATCAATATTATTATTGTTATTATTATATTAATTATTATTATAGTAATTTTAAATTAATTATTTTTATTACTCATTAATGACTATTATTATAAATTAATATTACTAGTATTATTAATAAATATATTGATTTATTTATTTATTTTTATTTTTTATTTTTCCGATAAAACAATTAAGGGACTACCGAGTATAACTCGCTTATACGACATTTTTCACAATTTTCACCAAGTAGAGCATGTCTGCAGAGATTTGAACCCACCACAGTTAAAAACACAACATGTGCCTCTCCTGCTTGAGGTCAACTTCTTTGTCAAATTTATTATTATTATTATTAAATAATAATAATAAAGTAAAATTAACATTAATAAAATAATGTTTTTTATTAATAAAAAAATATATTATCATTATTAATTAATAACAATAATATCTCTCTCTCTCTCTCTCTCTCTCTCTCTCTTTATATATATATATATATATATATATATATATATATATATATATATATATTAACTAATATAATAATAAATTATTATATTTTTAAATCTTGGGAGGACTACATCTTCATCACGTCCAATATATCACCCTAATCGAGGCGAGGAATTGAAATAGTAACTTCACATCAAGGAATGCCTTAATAGAGCACCCGATCACCATTTATCCAAAGCCCCGTGGATAATAATAAATTAATATTAATAATATTTAATTAATTCATTTATATTATCTATATTAATCGATTAATTAAATATATTAAAAATGAATGATAAAATATTATTATTTTAATTTATCGTTATTAATTAATAATAATTTATATTATTTATTAATAAGTTAATTTATTATTAATAATAATTTATATTTGTTGTTGTTGTTGTTGGAGGAGGAGGAGGAGGACCATACTTCACTATGATTATAAAACCAAGTGATTTACATTAAACCTCAGTATTAATTTTACAAGCCCTTTGAATAATATTGTACCCTAGGAATTTGAACCCATAGATTAATAAACCCAATGGATTTATATTATAAACCCAAGGGAATAATAAAGCTAAGGGATTAATATTATAAACCCAAGGTATACAAACCCAAAGATAAATATTATAAATCCTTAAATAGACATGGCTGACCATGGTTTACAATGGTTGATTTTCATATTGAGAAAATTGTTGTCACAATGAAACATTGGGCCATGGTTGACCATGATTGGTTTTTACATGTAGACAATATTTTTCACAATGAAACATTGGACCATTCTTGATTTTCATATTGAGAAAATCTATGTCACAATGTGATGTTGGATCATGGTTGACCGTGATTATAAACCCAAGGGATTTATAGTGACCCTGACGATTAATATTATAAACCCTATAAATAATATTAAACACTAGGAATATGAAACCTTAGATTAATAAATACAAGGGACAGATATTATAAACTCAAGGGAATAATAAACTAAAGAGATAAATTATAAAATCCTAAGGTATTATAAACCCAGGGGAATAATATTAAATCCACATGATTAATATTATAAATTTAAGGTATATAAATCTTAAGATAAATACTATAAAACCAAATAAACATGGTTGACCATGGTTCATTTTCATATTGAGATAATCCTTGCCACAATGCAACGTTGGACCATGGTTGATTTTCATATTGAAAAATGATTTGTAACAATGTGGCATTGGACCATGGTTGATTTTCATATCGAGAAAATATTTTGTCACAATGTGACGTTGAACCGTGCTTGACCAAGATTATAAACCCAAGGATTTATATTAAACCCAAGGATTAATATTATAAACCCAAGGGATAAATAATAAAAATCAAAAGGATTAATAATATAAACACAAGGTATATAAACCCGAAGATAAAAATTTTAACCCTAAAATAAACATGGTTAACAAGGGTTTACCATGGTTCATTTTCATATTGAGACTATATTTGTCACAATGCGACGTTGGACCATGGTTCATTTTCATATTGAGAAAATATTTGTCACAATGTGCCGTTGGACCATGGTTTATTTTCATTTTGAGAAATCTTTGTCAAAATGTGACATTGGACCATGCTTGACTAATACTATAAACCCAAGGGATTAACATCATAAACGCAAGGTATATAAACCTAAGATAAATATTATAAACCCTCAAATATGTAGAAATTATACAAACAATATGTATACCAATGGATTCAATCCGATCATGCAATATTCTAGAGCAAGATATTGAATCCTTCTACAATTTATTTGTGGAAATTAAACACGATCGCACAATCACACCAAGTAAGAGAAAGAATGATATTCACAACACATGAAATTTTCTAAGGAAATAAATCTGCTCAAAACCGCTCTATCTGTATTGTATAAAACCAAGGAATCATGAAACAATTACAATGCACTCTTCTCACAAGAGTCAGTTGCACTCTACCAATCGTCTCACACTAATCTAGAAAAAATCAACCAACACTTAGCCAATTTCATTCCCCTGCTCATCCTACCTTCCTTGCGCAATTCTAAGGACAATTGATCCCTATTAATTAATAAATTCAACCTTCAAAAACTGCGCAATACATCATGGGAAATCCTATGGTTGTCTGATTGAGCACTGACAATTTACTAATAATAAAATTGATAGATAACATCCCTTTAAAATATGTCTCAATTGGGTCTTCATTAGAACTGACATGCATGCAACTATTAATAGTCAATCATCAGTCACTTGATAGATCATTACATGTGAATTAAATCTGATTTAATTCACTTGACCTCTCACCTGTACAACAATCAGTTACAATTAGTTAGACTGAATTTAACTCACTTAATTGAGTTAACTTATTTCTCATGCATTAAAATAATACACTAACTGCAACTTGGACTCTAAAACAAATATAATCACTCTACATGCCTCACCAACCACCCTCAACTCAAATTTCATGAGCTGACTGAGTCTATCACACTCAGTTAACTATTACAAGTGATTATGAGATAAGATTACAATTTATTGTCCAATTTAATTAAGGGAAAATTAAATTAGACACACATTTCTTGTTGACTTATCAACACTCCCTCTCAGCAAGAAAGTGATTATCAACTACCCCGATTTCTTGTTGAGAGGGAGTGTTGATAAGTCAAGATAAGATTACAATTTATTGTCCAATTTAATTAAGGGAAAATTAAATTAGACACACATTTCTTGTTGACTTATCAACACTCCCTCTCAACAAGAAAGCGATTATCAGCTACCCCGATCCTGCCTCTGTGGTATTCAAATTTTCTCTTGGCGAGCGTCTTTGTGAGAATATCTACATCCTCATCCTCCATGGGAATGTAATGAAGTAACATAATGCATCTATGAACACAATCTCTGAGATGGTGGTACCAGATTTCAATATGCTTGGACCTGTCATGGAATACTGGATTAACCAAGAGTTTTATGCAACTCTGGTTATCACAATGTTCATCGTCGGATCCATTCGATGACCAAAAAAACCAGCAAGTATCTTCCTCATCTAGATGGCCTCACATGCCATCTAACTAGCTGCGATGTACTCTGCCTCAGCTCAACTAAGTGCAATTGATCTCTGCTTCATGTTGTACTAAGAAAATTTTGTCGATCCTATGTTGAAGATCCCTCCTGATGTGCTCTTCCTGTCTGATGGATTGCTTACCCAATCTGCATCGGTGAAGCCTTAAGGTTTTGCTCCCTCTTTCCATATGTACCATAATCCATACTCTGTATTTCCCCTAAGATATCTCAATACATGCTTCCCTGCCTTCCAAAATAGCTTGGTCAGCTTAATCATAGCTTGACTAAGCTGGTTAACTGCGTAGCATATGTCTGGTCGTGTGTTCACCAAGTACATGAGTGAACCCACTAGCTGCCTGTAAATAGTAGTGTCCACTACCTCACCTGAAGTAGCATCCTCCTTCCTCAAGTTTACTACAAGAGGAGCTTCCATGGGTTTACATCTGTCCATGTGGAACTTCCTCAGAATCTCCTTGGCATACTTTCCTTTAGAAACAAATAGCTCCCCATCCCGTTGCCATATTTCCAAACCAAGTAAATAGTGAAGGAGTCCAGTGTCCTTCATCTCAAACTCTCTTGAAATATCCTCTTTGAAAGAAGTTATGAGTTGCTAATCACCTATCAGAATAAGATCATCTACATAAAGTACAATAATTAGAAGCTTACCATCAACCACAATTTTGTACAGGTTTGCATCCTCTTTACTATTCGTGAAGCCCGACTTGATGAAATAGCTGTAAATCCTAGTGTACCAAGCATGAGGTGCTTGGTTCAACCCATACAATGTTCTCTTGAGTTTTCACACATGCGACTCCCTCTCTAAGGTTTGAAAACATTCTGGTTGCTCAATTTACACTTCTTTCTCAATAACTCCATTGAGAAATGTAGTCTTCATGTCCATCTGATTATCTTCCAACCAATCTTTACTGAGAGTGCAAGGATAGATATAATCGATGAGTACCATGCAACTGGTGCAAATTTCTCCTCATAGTCAATCCCTTCGACTTTTGAGAATCCACGAGCTATAAATCTAGCCTTGGACTTCTCCAAAATCCCATTTTCTTCCTGCTTCACCTTATAGATCCATATTGATCCAACCATTGACTTCCCAACTAGTATAGGGACAACTTCCCATGCATTATTCATGATGATGGAGTCATACTCCTCAACCATGGAATCAACCCAAGATTTTTGCGGCATTGATTCCTCAAAAGAGGATGGTTCTATCAGAATACACTTTCTCATAAGATCCATGTATCCAGTATACATGTCTGGTGACTATCTTTGTCTATGTTGTGATGTAGGTGCTCCTACATGTTCTTCCACATCAAGTCTCAATCTTCCAGCCTCTATGGTGCACCTCCTACCATGTCTGGTGGATGCCTCTACATGAGTGGTTTATGCCACTCCATGATCCTCCTTAAGTGGTTGCTCCACATCTTGAGGTTCATCCTTTGGAACCAAGATTTCCTCATCTGCATGGAAATTAAGCTCCCTCTCAAGGGAAAATCGCGTGGCTTTCTCCTCATCACATTTTACATCCCGTCCAACCACTTTCATTCTTCTATTCGACAAATACACCCGATAGTTGTGGGAGTATTAGTGTACCCCAAAAATATCCCAATATTTGTTTTTGGTTCTAGCTTCTTTCTGGAATATTTGGTCACATGGAAATAGAAAGATGATTCAAAAATTTTAAAATATGAAACATCAAGTTTATTACCAGAAAAATCCTCCTCTAGTGTACTCATGCCAAGTATCTGATTTGGACTACAGTTCTGCACAATACTATTGTGTTGCATGCCTATGCCCACAGATGCAATGGTAGGACCTGATCATGTAACATAACTCGTGCCACACCCACAATTGTTCTATTATTTCTTTCTGCAACCCCATTCTGTTGTGGGTTATGAGGCACAATCAACTCTCTCTGGATTCCTTCTTTAGTACATAAGTTCTTGAATTCATTGGAGATGTACTCATCACCATGGTCACTCCTTAGAGCCTTCACCTGATTCCTTGTATGTTTCTTAACCAGTTCTTTGAACTCACAAAATTTTGAGAACGTTTGATTTTCTTCTGCATGAAGTAGATCCAAAAATTTCTAGAAAAATCATCAACAAAAATCAAATAATACCTATGTTTTCTTGTAGAAGCTGTAGAGAATGGTACACACACATCTGAGTGAAATCTATCAAGGATTTCCGCTACCCGGTTCTCCTTCTCGTGAAAAGTGGCCTTTGTATACTTCCCCATGGTACATCCCTTGCGTGTGTCTATCTGCACAAGAGTACCCTTTGGAATCCCCATAGAAATATGCTACATGAAATTCAAAGCACTGTGGTTTAGATGGCCCAATCTCCTATGACATAACTCACCCTCATCCCAGCTCACCAATCTGTCTGATTTACTCATCAATGCTGCACAACCATCTACATCAAGGTTCCAAAGGTTCTTCACATGAACCCAAATCTTCTTAACTTTTCCTGTGGCTTTGTGACGAATGAATTCTTTCCCTTCACTAAAAACCATATCATATCCTATATCCTCCAACATATAAACTGGAACTAAATTCTTTTTCAAGCCTGGTACATGCATCACATATTTTAATAAGAAATGTTTACCTTAATTTCTCTGGAAAGTAACTCTACCAATCTAGGTAACACTATACCTACCATCATCACCGATATTGATGTGCATATGAGGATCCTTCTCCTCCAAGCTACTAAAGAGTTCTTTGTCTCTCGTCATGTGGAAAGATGCACCACTATCCAAGTACCACATTGATCCCATCGCACTAGACACCATGCATCCGATGAGTGAGAAGTCCAACTCGAACTGTGAAGCCAAAGCATCACTCGATGTAGATCCTGAAGCCTTATTGTTTTTATTCTTTCTCTGTGAAAAATTAGTGGCATAGTGTCCATGTTCATGACAATGAAAAAATTTCGCTCTGGACATTTCACGCTTCTTGCCTTCTTTTTCGGTCTCAGATTTGGAAGAGGATTTCTTTCACTTCCCCTTCTTTTCCTTACCATCCAAGACACAATTTTCCTCATCATATATCTTGGATGAGGATCCATCCTTGGTATTATACCTGAATTATTCTTGTACAAAATCCAACCAAAGTCGCTCCCAATCTGGTAGCTTCTCCCTCCCATTGACAAAATCTTGATAACTATGCCAGCTCTTGGGAAGGCCTAGAAGTGCTTGGTTCACCAAGTCATCATCTGCTACAGTAATCTCGACACTTCCAAGCTCATATCGACATTGGATGAACTTTTTCAAGTATTTCAGAATTATGTCTCCTTTCTCCATTTTGATTTTCCTGAGCTTGTCCTTCAGTGCCAATTTTCTGTTGTCATTGTTGTTCTGAAACATATATGTCAAGGCCTTCCACATTGAATATGGATTCAAATTTCCATGGAGACTTGAGACAATATGGTCTCGAACTCCCTCTAATAAGATCCTCCTCGCCTTTGCAACCTTATTTTTCCAAGCATCAAGAAGAGTGGCATCTGCTACTATGGGCCTTGGAATATTAGTGTCGATAGATTCTTTCAACCTATTTTCCTCCAGAACTCCATAAATTCTGTCTTTCCATGTAATATAATTAGAATGACCCTCGAGTTCATATTCCAATCTTAATCCATTGAAATCCATCGTTATCCACCTGTCGCACCAAAGAATATTTTTGCAAATTTGAATGTTTTTCAGCACAAACTCAATTTCTTCTCCACTATAGTGATTTCTTATACTCTTATACCATGTAGAAATTATAAAAACAATATGTATACCAATGGATTCAACCTGATCATGCAATATTCTAGAGCAAAATACTGAATCCTTCTACAATTAATTTTCAGAAATTAAACACCATCGCACAATCACACCAAGTAAGAGAAAGAATCAAATCCACAACACATGAAATTTTCAGGGGAAAGAAATATGCTCAAAAACCCTTTATATGTATTGTATAAATCCAAGGAATCATGAAACAATTACAATGCACTCTTCTCACAAGAGTCTATTGAACTCTACCTACTGTCTCACACTGATCCGGACAAAATCGACCAACACTTAGCCAATTTCTTACACCTGATCAGCCTGCCTTGCTTGCGCAATTCTCAGAACAATTGATCCCTATTAATTAGGAAATTAAACCTTCCAAAACTACACAATACATAATGGGAAACCCTATGGTTTTCTAACCGCGCGCCGAAAATTTACTAATAAGACAAATGATAGATAACATCCCTTTAACCTCTGTCTCAATTGGGTCTTCATCAGAACTAACATGCATGCAGCTATTAATGGTAAATCATTAGTCACTTGATAGATCACTACATGTGAATTAAATTTGATTTAATTCACTTGACCTCTCACCAATACAACAATCAGCTACAACCAGTTAGACTGACTTTAACTCACTTAATTTAGTTAACTGATTTCTCATGCATTAAACTAATACACTAACTGCAACTTGGACTCTAAAACAAATAGAATAACTCTACCTGCCTCACCAACCACCCTCAACTTGAATTTCATGAGCTAACTAATTCTATCACACTCAATTAACTATTGCACGTGATTATGAGATAAGATTACAATTTATTGCCCAATTTAATTAAGGGAAAATTAAATTAGACACACATTTCTTGTTGACTGTTCAACAAAATAAAAAATGGTTAACCATGGTTTACCATAGTTGATTTTCATATTGAGACAATATTTGTCACAATGTGACATTGAACCATGGTTGACCATGAATTATTCTCATATGGAGACAATATTTGACACAATGCAATGTTGGACAATGGTTGATTTTTCATATTGAGAAAATATTTGTCACAATGTGGCATTATATCATGGTTGACCAAGGTTATAAACCAAAGGGATTTATATTAAACCAAAGGATTAATATTATAATCCATATGAATAATATTATATCCTAGGAATATGAACCCTTAGTTTAATAAATCTAAGGGATTTATATTATAAACCCAAGGGATAAATTATAAAAGCCCAAGGTATTATAAACCCAAGGGAATAATATTAAACCCAAGGGATAAATATAATAAACCCAAGGTATATAAACCTTAAAATAAATATTTTAGACCCCAGTATAAACATGTTTGACTGTGGTTCATTCTCATATTGAGACAAACTTTGTCACAATGTGGTGGTTGACCATAGTTGATTTTCATAATGGGGAAATATTTGTTACAATGTGGCGTTGGCCCAAACTTGACCACGATTATAAAACCAAGGATTAATATTATAAACCTTATGAATAATATTATATCCTAGGAATATGAACCAATATATTAATAAACCAAAGGGATTGATATTGTAAACCCAAGATAATATTAAACCCAAGGAATTGATACTAAAGACCGAAGGGATTATAAACCCAATGGAATAATATTAAAAACAAGGGATTAATATTATAAACTCGAGGTATATAAACTCTAAAATAAACATGGTTGACCATGGTTTACCGTGGTTCTTTTTTATATTGAGACAATCTTTGTCACAATGAGACGTCACACCATGGTTGACCATGTTTGAATATGGTTGATTTTCATATTGAGACAATCTTTATCACAATGTGATGTTGGATCATGGTTGACCATGGTTGACCATGATTATAAACCCAAGGTATTTATTTTAAATCGAAGGATTAATATTATAAATACCAAGATTAATATTATAGCCTATGAATATGAACCATTAGAATAATAAGCCCAAGGGATCAATTTTAAAAACCCAATGGACTAGGAAACTCAGGAGATTAATATTAAAAACCCAAGGGATTAATAATATAAACCCAAGGTATATAAACCCTAAGATAAATATTATAAAGCATAAAATAGACATGGTTGACCATGGTTTAACGTGGTTGATTTTCATGCCGAGGCAATATTTTTCATAATGTAACGTTTCACCATGGTTGAACATGATTGACCATGGTCGAAAATGGTTGAACATGACAGATTTTCATATTGAGATAATCTTTGTCACGATGTGTCGTTAGACCATATTTTACCATAGTTGACCATGATTATAAACCCATGGGATTTATATTAAACCCTAGGATTAATATTATAGAACCTATGATTAATATTATACCCTAGGAATATGAACACTTAGATTAGCAAATCGAAAGGATCGATATTATAAACCCAAGGGATTAATACTAAAAACCTAAGGGATTATAAAACCAAGGGATTAATATTATAAAACCAAGGTATATAAACCTTAAGATAAATATTATAAACTCTAAAATAAGCATGTTTGAGAATGGTTGATTTTATTTTTGACATAATCATTGTGAAAACGTGACATTGAGCCATAATTGAACATGATTAATTTTCATATGGAGACAATCTTTGTCACAATGTAACATTGGACCATGCTTCACCATGGTTGAAAAAGCTTATAAACCCAAGGGATTTATGTTATACCCAAGGATTAAAATTATAAATGCTATGAATAATATTATACCCTAGGAATATGAACCCTTAAATTAATAAACCCAAGGTATTGATTAATAAACCCAAGGGACTAATACTAAAAAACCAAGGAATTATAAACCCAATGGGATAATATTAAACCAAAGGGATTCATAATACAAAACCATGATATATAAACCCTACAATAAATATTATAAACCTTAAAATAAACATGGATGACCAAGGTTTACCATGGCTGATTTTCATACTGAGACAATCTTTGTCATAATGTGACATTGCACGATGGTTGACCATGATTGGCCATGGTTAAGGATGGTTGAACATGGTTTATTTTGAGGAAAAAGTTTAAGGATGGAAATTTATCTTAAAGTTTAGAAACCTTGGCGAATCATACTAGTCCTTAACATGCAAACTATAAATTTTTAGCAATATGTTTGTAAAAATATTGAAATTTATAATGATTTTATATATTCTCTTTAAAACTTTGGCGATTTTTAAGGTAAAATAATTTTATGATATAAAATTTGGGCGAATCATTTTTAGGAAAAATGGAAATTGCCGAATCTTTTTTTGGAAAAAACAGAGAAAATTAGCCCACCTGCGAATATTAGCCCCTAAAAGTTTCCATGTTTATTTTCATATTCAGACAATCTTTGTCACAATGTGACATTGGAGGATGGTTGACCATGATTATAAGCTCAAGGGATTTATGTTAAACCCCAAGAATGATATTATAAACCATATGATTAATATTATACCCTAGGAATATGAACTCTTATATTAATAAACCCAAAGGATTAATAAACCGAAGAGAAAATATTATTATTATTATGATTATTATTGTTAATTATAGTTAATTAATTATTAGTATAATCATTTAAAATCAATTATTTTTATTACTCATTAATTACTGTTATATGAGTATTTTTATTATATATATATATATATAATTTAATGTCATTATTAATTAATATCAATAATAATAAAGTAATATTAATTTAAATTTAATATTATTTAATATTAATGTCAATTGATTAACATTACTTTATTAAACATCGTCATCTCTCACACACATATAAATAATATTTAATTCATTCATTCATATTATCTATATTAATTAATTAATTATTACTAATTAATATTAATTAATATTATTTATTAATACTACTCTATCAATATTAATAATTAATTGAGGGTGTAAACTTTTGTGATCCATATCTAATTTATCATAAATCTTTTGGAAAATCACATTATCATTTAAGAAGCCGACGCATTTCGAACTACTCAGTGTAGTTCATCATCAGGGGAATAATATATTGTTGATCTAGATCATTCAGTATAAATAATGCAGTTATGCAACGGTAAATATAACAACTACCACCAAAAATTAATGAAGAAGAATGTTAAGAAAATGAAAAATTAATAAAAATAGTAAAAAATAAATATAAATATTAATTAAATTGAAATAAAATTAATAAAGTAATAACAAAATAGTAATATTAATAAATAAAATCATAAAAATTTGTGAAAGTAACATAATTAAGATTAAATAAACCGAAATTCACAATTAATATACCAATTATTATAAAATATTAATAAACTAAGAATAACAATATTAACACTTGATCTAGTAAAATTAGTTAGAAATAAAATATTAAAATAATTAAATAAACATTTTTTTAAACAATAATAAAAATAGTAAAATTTAATAAAAAAATAATAAATAAAGTAAAATTTTATAAAAAAATAATTAAAAAAAAGATGACAATAGTAAAAATAACACAAATATGAAACCAATTAAATAACATAAGGAAACAGAGAAAGCCCTAATAATAATAAAAAATTAATAGGGATATAAAATATTATTTAAAGGAAAATAAAGATAAAATAACCATAATGTTATTAGAACTTTATATAATAATGAATAATAAAGGCAATAAAAAATTGTACACAAAGAGAGATAAAAAACCAAGGTTAGAGGAGAAGTAATTAAACTAAGAGAATAGGGACAAAACCCAACAGCAGCTTATTATTATTATTATTATTGAACCATGTTAGGTCATGCTTGACTGTGATTATAAAACCAAGGTATCTATATTAAACCCAAATATTAATATTATAAACCCTTTGAATAACATTATACCCTAGGAATATGAACCCATAAATTAATAAATCCAAAGGATTCATATTATAAACCCAAGGGAATAATATAACTTAAGCGATTAATACTAAAAACCCAAGGTATTATAAACCCAAGGAAATAATATTAAATCCATGGGATTAATATTATAAACCCAAGGAAATAATACTAAACCCAAGGGATTAATATTATAAACCTAATGTATATAAACATAAAGATAAATATTATAAACCCTTAAATAAATATGGTTGACCATGGTTTACCATGGTTGATGTTCATATTGAGACAATCATTGTCACAATACAACATTGGGTCATGGTCGACCGTGGTTGACCATGATTGATTTTCATATGGAGACAATATTTGTCACAATGTAATGTTGAACCATTATTTATTTTCATATTGAAAAAATATTCATCATAATGTGATGTTGAATTGTGGTTGACCATAATTAACCCAAGGGATTTATATTAAATTTGAAAATTAATATTATAAACCCTAGGAATATGAACCCTTATATTAATAAATCCAAGGGATTGATATTATAAACCCAAGGGAATAATAAATGAAAAGAATAATTTTTAAAACCCCAAGGTATTATAAACGCAAGGGAATAATATTAAACCCAAGCGATTAATATGATAAAGCTAAGGTATATAAACCCTAAGATAAATATTATAAACCCAAAAATAAACATGGTTGACCTTGATTCATTTTCATATTGAGATAATATTTTCCACAATGCGATGTTGGACCATGGTTTATTTTCATATTGAGAAAATATTTTTAACAATGTAACGTTGGACCATGGTTTATTTTTATATTGAGAAAATATTTGTCACAATGTGACATTCGACCATGCTTGACCAAGATTATAGTCCCAGGGATTTATATTAAACCCAAGGATTAATATTATAAACCCAAGGGATTAATACTAAAAACCAAAGTGATTAATAATATAAACCCAAGATATATAAACCCTAAGATAAATATTAAAAAACTCAAAAATAAACATGGTTGACCATGGTTAATTTTCATATTGAGACAATATTTGTCACAATGCTCTGTTGGACCATGGTTCATTTTTATATTGAGAATTTGTCACAATGTGACGGTAGACCATGGTTGGTTTTCATATTGATAAAATATTTTTCATAATGTGATGTTGGACCATGCTTAACCAATATGATAAACCCAAGGGATTAATCTTATACACCCAAGGTATATAAACTGATAAATATTATAAACCCTAAAGTAAAAATGGATGATCATGGTTTACCATAGTTTATTTTCATATTAAGACAAATTTTATCACAATGCGACATTGAACCATGGCTGACGATGAATAATTTTCGTATGGATACAATATTTTTCACAATACGACGTTGAACCATGGTTGATTTTCATATAGAGAAAATCTTTGTCATAATGTAACATTATATCATGGTTGACCATGATTATAAACCCAAGGTATGTAAATTAAACCCAAGGATTAATATTATAAACCCTATTAATAATATTATATCCTAGGAATATGAGCCATTAGATTAATAAATATAAGGGATTTATATTATAAACCAAAGGGAATAATAAACCCGAGGGATAAATTCTAAAACCCCAAGGTAGTATAAACCCAAGGGAATAATATTAAACCTGAGGGATCAAAATTATAAACCCTAGGTACATAAACCCTAAAATAAATATTATAAACCACAAAATAAATATGGTTAACCGTGGTTTCCATAATTCATTTTCATATTGAGACAATATTTGTCACAATGCAACATTTGGCCAATCTTGATTTTCATATTGAGAAAATATTTGTCATCATGTGACGTTGAACCATGGTTTACCAAGATTATAAACCCAAGGGATTTATATTAAACCCAACGATTAATATTATAAACTTTATGAATAATATTATACTCTAGGAATATGATCCCCTTAGAGTAATAAACCCAAGGGGTTGAAGTTATAAACCCAAGGGTATAATAAACCCAAGGATTAATACTAAAAACCCAAGGGAATAATATTAAACCCAAGGAATTAATATTATAAACCCAATGTATATAAACACTAAGGTAAATATTATAAACCCTAAAATAAACATGTTTGACCAAGGTTTACCATGGTTAATTTTCATAGTGAGACAATTTTTATCATAATGTGACATTGCACCATGGTTGAATATGATTGGTCATGGTTGACGATGGTTGAGCATGGTTTATTTTCATATTGAGGCAATCTTTGTCACAATGTGACGTTGGACCATAGTTGACCATGATTGTAAACCCAATGGATTTATATTAAACCTCAAAATTCATATTATGAACCCTATGATTAGTATTATACCCTAGGAATATGAATCTTTATATTAATAAACCCAAAATTATTATTATTATTATTATTATTATATATTAATTATAGTTAATTAATTATTATCATAATCATTTAAACTTAATTATTGTTACTACTCATTAATTACTATTATTATGACTATTATTATTAATTAATATAAATATTAATATATAAATATTAACATATATGTAATTTTAATTAATTAATTTATATTATCTATATTAATTAATTAATTAATTGTATTAAATTTGAATTAATTGATTATTATTAATATTAATTTATATTAATTTACTATTATTAAATAATTATAATTAATAAATTATATTATTTATTAATGCTACTTTAATAATAATAATAATGATAATAATTATTATTATTATTATTATTGAACCATGTTAAACCATGCTTGAATATGATTATAAAACCAAAGGATTTATATTAAATCCAAGAATTAATATTATAAAACCTTTGAATAATATTATACTCTAGGAATATGAACCCATAGATTAATAAACCCAAAGGATTGATATTATAAACCAAGGGGAATAATAAAACTTAAGGGATTAATACTAAAAACCCAAGGAATTATAAACCCAAGGAAATAATGTTAAACCCAATATATTAATACTATAAACCCAAGGAATATAAACACCAAGATAAATATTATAAACCCTTAAATAAACATGGTTGACCATGGTTGCTTTTCATATGGAGATAATCTTTGTCACAATGTAACGTTGGACCATTCTTTATTTTCGTATTAAGAAAATTTTTGTCACAATGTGACATTGGAGCGTCGTTGACCATCATTATCAACCCAAAGGATTCATATTAAACATGAAAATTAATATTATAAACCCTATGAATAATATTAAACCCTAGGAATATGAAACCTTAGATTAATAAATCCAAGGGATTGGTATTATAAACCCAAGGGAATAATATACTAAAGGGATAAATTCCAAAACCCCAAGGTATTATAAATCCAAGGGAATAAAATTAAATCCAAGCTATTAATATTATAAACTTAAGGTATATAAACCCTAAGATAAATATTATAAACCCAAAAATAAACATGGTTGATCATGGTTGACCATGGTTCATTTTAATATTGAGACAATCTTTGCCACATTGTGACATTGGACCATGGTTGAATTTCATATTGAGAAAATCTTTGTAACAATGTGACGTTGGACCATCGTTGATTTTCATATTGAGAAAATCTTTTCAACAATGTGATATTGGACCATGCTAACCAACACTATAAACCCAAGGATTTATATTAAACTCAAGGATTAATATTGTTATCTCAAAATCAGGGCCTGATAGGCTACTAATCAAGGAGACCCTGAGTAACTATTTCAAACCAAGATTTTAGCTGAGACTTAGCCTCCTCAGCCTAAGAGGGCTCTCTCAAAGTTTTTATGATTTTGAAATTAAATTCAGATGGCTAACTCTGTGAGTAAATGATTTAAATTTAGTAATTGGTCATACTACAATAAACAAGCATCCATTGGGCTTATGGGGTCACTTTATGTTTTTACTAAACATGGATATCAAATTCATATGGAAGTCAAGGCATATTAAGGCTTAGATGCATCAGTAAAACAATAAAACAGTAGGTCACATAGTCCATGAATATATGAAGGAAGCTAGATCACCTTCACAATGAGTTCTAAGTAACATACACTCATGCCACTATAAGTAAAATATAAAGGAGAAACATAACAACACCAATCATCCACAACCTTTTCTGAATCCTGAGTAACAAACTGATACCCTTGTATTAAGATAAAAATAGAGTTGCAGATAATACTAAACAGTACATTTGTTCCAGAAAAATTCCAACCCTATGCTATTATATTTCCTCCCTTTTATAGAGTATTCATTACATCTTAGGATTCTCTCCAATCCTTTGAGGAGAATTCGAATTTTGACACCTAATACTTTTCATAAAACAAACTGCATTTACAATTGACAGTTGAACTATCTGTTTAGACTCATAATACAATTAGGACTAAAACATCATTTATTACAACAAAACAACCTTATCTAAATACTTAAAACAACACTTGACAACTGCATATTCTAGTCTTCGACCATGATCATGTCTATCTTCCTGTTGTTAGACCCTCTTTATCTCCTCCTTATATGTCCCTATAAAATAGGATAGTGCTTCCTGTATAGTAGTTGAGTGCTTCACTAATACCAATTCGAACCATTTGCTGCATAATTTGAACTCAAAACACATGCCAAATGTCTTAGAGTCTTCATATAGCTTTGAGCCTCCATCTGTTTATATGTCATATTTTTCAAAAATGATGTGGAAATTGCCATAGTGCTGCGCTACGAAACTGTCTGTGTTTTCGTAGCGCAGACCTTTCTTTTGAAAAAAATGCTTTAAACTCAAATTTAATGTGCAAAAACCCTTTGAATATTCATTTATATTCAATATAAATCTCCCGTCAGCATCAGGGCTTCAAAACTGAACCATTTCTTCTTTGCAATTTGCAAAAATTCACAAAACTGCATCCTACAACAGTTTCGTAGCGCGCTACGAAAATGCTGAGTCTTCATCTTTCTCAGTTTTTTTCCTCAAAATTTCAATTCAGAAACCTTTAAAACTTAGTCTTCAGGTGTAGATCCATTCTTATAATCAATACCATCAACTTTGAGCAGTTTCAAAAATGGGAGCATTACTATATAACCTTTTAAAGTTTATTTCAAAAATGAAACTTACTGTTTAGGTTGTAGCTCATCTCCAAACTGATTTAACTGTATCTATAAATCTTCAATTCTCCTCTTGAGACTTATGTTATTAGCCCTCAGTTTTGTGTTAACCATCCTGATGAACTTGGCTTCCTTGATTGCAGGTAGGGTCCAGATGAAAAACTGAGCTTGACTGTCAATCAGTTCAGGATTTGGATTTTTCTCAAGCTCCCACAACCCTTTCATCCTTTCAAACATGACCTTCTCTTAAGAATATATTCTTTCTCTTTTCTTCAATTTCTCAATTTCATTATTTGCAAGCCTCAGTTTATTCTTTACCTCTTCATAGCTACTTTTTTCCTTTTGAACCTTGAAAACCCTGTTTCGATCTTCTTCAGGCATTGCAGATGATGCATTTGTAGTTTCTCCAAAAACAGTAGCACTTTCTTCCCCTATTTGATCTATCACCAAATCTAACTATTTCAGCTTCTTAGATTACCTCGTTGAGGGTCTTCTGGGTTTAAAAACAAACTCTACCACCTCTTCTTCAAATTCTAACTTTTTAGATGTCTTCAATTTTTTCAATTTGCTGGCACCTGTATCTAATTTGATGAATTTTGATTGCACTAGGGGAGATTCCTCTATGTCGATAGCCTGAAGTATGTCACTCAAATTTCCTCTTGTCTCTTCTTCAACTATAGCCTTACCCTTTTCTTTTAACCTATGACTTTTAGTCAACTTATTTGGATTTGCTTTGCTAGTTGACTGTTCTAAAATTGTTTCCTCAACTAGGGTTTTCTTCTTCTGTATATACCTAGGAGTCTTTTGGATATTCAATGATGTCATTTTTTCTTTCACTTGTTTCCTGGGTTTAAGTTTAACAAATATTTTAGACTTTGTTTCCACAGGATCAGCAATCTTTGATGGGGTTTTAGCTTGTGGGATGGCAGCTGTTCCTTCTATTCCAATTCCACTCAAAAAGAGGAATTTTTCCCAATCTCTATTTGCCTTTTGTAGCTCATGTAAGACTATCAATTTGACTAAGCCATGGTGAAATAAAGAGGTTTCACATGATTCAAATTTCATCTGTACCTTATCAGACATCTTAGCCAAGCTTCTGAAGAGAAAAAATGGTAAATCCAATGATATCATCCCTGTGAAATGAAGCAAGAGTTTAAAATGGTAGGTGCATACCTTATGATATCTACCCTCGCAAGTGAAGTATCTTTGAATATTGTAGAGCATATTGGCAAATGTGTCTCTGACATAACTCCTTGGCACAACCTTGTTCAAGTCAACTTCTGAAAACTCTGGTTTCAAAAAGATCTTGCATGGTTTCAAATCAAATTTGAAATTTTTAAACCACCTGTCTTCACCTCTTGGGATCTCTGTTACAGCTGATATTATTTCAGGGGAAATTGGTACATTTAGGAACCCAATCTTCGAATTTGATCCTGTGAAATTTATGGCAAACTCCTTGGTAACTTGAGTGTGCCCTCCTTGAAGTTTTTCACAAAACCTCCAACATCCAACCTTATTAAAAGCTACTTCGACAGACTTATCATTTGTAAGGGCTTCAACGCCTTCAGGTTCAATCCTTAAGCAATGGCCAGACCTATGGCTTCTTCTCTCCTCAACCATTTTCCTCTTGAAACCTGTATCGTCAGAAATCTGCAATAAACCCTTCTAAAAACCCTGTGACTTCAGTAAATTACCAAATCTGAGTCTCCTATTGAATAGACTGTTTCATTCAGGAAAAAAATTTAGCCTCGCTTGATAAGAACTCTGCCTCGCTTGATGAAATTGTTTTTTCTGCCTCGCTTGAAAAGTTAATAGCCTCGCTTGATAAGAATTCAGGTTTCACAGTAATGGATAATATAACCTGGATTTAAATCCATTCTGCCTCGCTTGAAATATAACCTCTGTCTCAATTAGCAATGAGACAACACAACCTCGCTTGATAATAAATACAACTTCGCTTGATAACTAGAAATATCACCACGAATTTTTTTCTTTCAATACTTAAGAATGCCTGCAATGTTTTCTTGCATGAGACAAATGAAAATGGCCAACTGTTTGAAATTTGAAAGGATCAATAATAACTGACCTCTAAATTATGACAAATGACCTCTAATGATGACAAAGAATGGTTGCATGCGTGGAGGACAACTCATGAAGGATGCCCAATGATGACAAATTTAACTATATTTGACGTATGTGATAGCCCAGAGACAAATATGTGAATCCCCGATTTCGTAGAACATGGTGTGCAAATTCTAGTTTTTTCACTACGAATTCACCAGCGTTTTCATAGCGCAAAATGGACTTTTTACCCTGGGCGTGCTACGAAAACACGGTGTCTGGGCTTATTCAATCAAATTTTCGAAACAGAGTTTACAAATGGGTTTTAAAACATGGCATGAGACTTGTGAAGATTGAAGTGAGGTTAATAACAATGTTTAATGATGGTATGAGACCTTTAACCATGATCTAGACCTCGAAAAATATCAAAATGACTCTAACCCTATCTAACACTAGGGCTTAGGAAAAAATGTAACTAACCAAGTTTTAGAGGGTTTTTTTTTTTTTTTTTTTTTAACAAATATTATAAACCCAAGGTATTAATACTAAAAACCCAAGGGATTATTAATATAAACCAAAGGTATATAAACCCAAGATAAATTATATAAACCCTAAAATAAACATGGTTGACCATGGCTTACCATGGTTCATTTTGATATTGAGGCAATATTTGTCACAATGCTACATTGGACCATGGTTCATTTTCATATTGAGAAAATATTTGTCACACTATGATGTTAGACCATGGTTTATTTTCATATTCAGAAAATATTTTTCAAAATGTGACATTGGATCATGTTTGACAAAAATTATAAACCCAAGGGAATAATATTAAATCCAAGGGATTAATATTATAAACCGAAGATATATAACCCATAAGATAAATATTATAAACCCTAAAATAAAAATGGTTGATCATGGTTTACCATGTTTGATTTTTATATTGAGACAATAATTGTCACAATTCGACGTTGAACCATGGTTGACTATGAATGATTTTCATATGAAGACAATCTTTGTCACAATGTGACGTTGAACCATGGTTGACCAAGATTATAAACCCAAGGTATTTATATTAAACTCAATGATTAATATTATAAAACCTATCAATAATATTATACCCTAGGAATATGATCCCTTAGATTAATAAACTCAAGGGATTGACATTATAAATCCAAGGGAATAGACAACCCAAGGAATAATATTAAACCCAAGGGATTAATATTATTGTTGGCCGGATAAATCGTTCTTGCGGACAAGACTAATCTCCCTAGCAACAAACAAACAACTAAGTTTGTCTTTCTCTAAATATATTCGTTTTACAGATAAATGTTATAAAGGTGTCGATCCTACCTTAGATCCAAATGATTATTTGCAGTCGTAGTGCTTCCGTTGCATCAAAATCCTTCTTTCGCAACAATAATCCTTCCGTCACAACAAGAGTTCTTTTGTCGCAAGAAAGTGTCGTCTTTCATCGACCTGCAATCACAAACAAGAAAATATTAAATAGCACCTGTATAACAAATAATCATAAAACATACCTATCATAGTGATCAAGGAATCTATGAAATAAATGATCAAATGGCAACTTATTGAAATAAACAATCGAACGACTATTTATTGAGAAAAACAGAACTTGATTTTATTAATCTTAAAATAACAGAAGAACCTTACAACCTTAGCCTTGATGTTAGAAAGGCCTTCCTGGGGTCCAAAGCAGGAGTCTCCTCTACTTTGATAAGTCTTGCACTCTTCCTCTAGGAGCACAAAGAGGTATGTGATATTTCCTCTCAAAAGCTCAGCAGAAAGAAGTCTAAATCTCAACAGCACTTCAACTCAATCACACATAAAGCTTGAACTCTAATCCTCAAACTCAAAAATCTCAATCTCCAAAAACTTAACCCATTTGAGGCTACCCAATGCCTCCTTTTATAGAGCAGATGAGGAGGTTAGGATTCCACCTTTTAAGGGATAGAATCCTCCTTCAAAGGGATAGACTCCTCACATCAAGGGATTAGTTCCTTAAGGTGAGGGATACATGAACCTTATCAAAGCGTACTCATACCCAAAAATTCTCATCTAGAACCTTCTAGAATTGACCTCAAACCACTTTTTTTACTTTACTTTCTCGCCTTTTTTACTTTGAGGAGGGTATGCAGGCATTGCAAAGGAAAAATGCATTCTAAAATGCATGTAAGCAGTGTATTACCTGCGTACCCAACCTAGGAATGCAGACAGGCTTCATGTTACCTGCGTACCCAAAGTTTCAGAGATTTTTAGGGTTTTTCCTCCTGTTTCAGGGCTTGACATGAGGAGTAAAGGTTGTAAGACTTGCAGAGGAGGTATGTATGAGTGTTAATGAGCTCATACAGTTAGCAGAATGTTAAGGTGACATTTTTTAGTGTAACAGATTGCCCCCTAAAGTGCGAAGTCTGAAATAGATGAAGATGAAGTCTGTCATATACGAAGAGTGAAGTACTTTATCATTTCAAGGATCATCCTGTGGACACCCCGGTCGGAACCTGTAAAAACATTCAATGCAAAATATATATATGTAATCATATCATCGCTTAGGTAGGCATTCCCATACTCAGATCAAACTAACTAAACTTGTTCTGATACAGAAATGATTTTAATATTACATCAATAGTGTAGACACAGCATGGGTGCAACCATCTGTAATTAATAGTCTACTGTATAATAATAAAACTCCTCGCAACTTGGATGGTCGAAACTAGATCCAGGGTCTTGATTTCTGCTTTCTGAACTAGTACGATTCTATCCATGCGATTAGATGTGTTGAAGTCGAACATGGTAGAAACCACTTGATTACCAGTCAATGATGTAAATTGTTAACAAGTGTGAGAGAAACCACCAATAATGTAACTGGCTCTCAAAGTACTCAGTACAATCCATGAAATTTGAATGAATTAACTGAAGTTGAACATGTCACAGAATCATTCGATCGAAGGTCAATGATGCAACCTATCATTGAAGGCAAGAAATCTACCATTGAGGCATGCAGATTTCAAGGTACTGACGATTTCTAGATCAACTTCCTAGATAATGAGTTGTCGTCGATAGAAATTGATCCGTCGTAGGCAAGCCCACAACACGAAATCATAGATCAAGTTTTGAAGAAATATATTGGCAAGGACTGACTCAGGGATGGACAAAATGGAAGACAAATATTTCGCAAATGAATGGTTTATTTGAACTCTCCTCTTGAGCACATAACGACACTGCAGATGTTTTGGTGATAATTGACCCAAAGCTAATACCCAGAAACCGGCTGAAGACTTTCAATATGGTTTGATTAACTGTTAGGCAAAGGATTTCCCAACCTAGGTGGACAAAAAGCGTCATGTTCAAGAGTGGTTAACGGTTTCTGAATAATTTAAATTTAACAAACAGGTTCATTTTTCTCTCTTTTCCCCCACCATTTCTGGCAAGTACCTCTTTATTTTTGACAAGCTTGAGGAGGATAACATATGCTTGTTTATAAGCTCATCCTTTGGATGAGTCCAACTTAGTTTAAGATTCGAACCCTAAGAAGGAGTGGTTTGTTCCTGCTGAAAATTAAATAGGTCCTTTACTGTTAAATTTTAACGAGTCCAGTATAGGAGAAACTCGGTGTTTTTCATTTTTAGGGAGTCAGAAGAAAAAAATTAAGAAAACTCCATGGGTGTACTTTTTCGTAAATTTAGTCTCTCGAGCCCGAAAAAGGATAAAATAATGCGAAAGAGAACTCTATTGACCATATTTAGTCAACGTATACCTTTTTCGTAAATAGTCCATTTCAGTCTATAAAAGGGGTAAACTTATACTGAAGGGACGATTATTCATTTACTTTAATGAGTTCGAATAATCAAGTGCTCGGCAATCTTTTCAATTTTAGAGAGTCTAAAAAGGGCTTAAAAGAGGACTCTAGATTTCATTTTTTCGTAAGTTTTAACGAGTTCGAAAAAGGGATAAAAATGTACTCATGGTTTTCACTTTTTCCTAAGTTTTAACGAGTTTGAAAAAGGGATAAAAATGTACTCATGGTTTTCACTTTTTCCTAAGTTTTAACGAGTTCGAAAAAGGGATAAAAATGTACTCATATGGCCGACTTTCAATTTAATTTAAGAGCAGGAAAAGACAGAAAGAACTCGGCATTTTCATGTGTTTTACGAGAATGAAAGATAGCAAAATCATCTCGGGATTTTCATGAGTTTAACGAGTCTTGAAAATAACCAAAATTGACTCAAGATAGGTTTCGTTTTTATAAAAGCTTGAAACAGAGAAAAACTATGCTTCAGAGTGGTTTCATTTTTTCACAAGCTTGAAACAGAGAGAAAACTGTGCTTGATGCCCCCTAAGTGTAACTGCTAGAGCGCATGCCCCCCCAGCTTCATTTCATTCAAATAAGTACACATATGGTAATTAATAGCTGGATGGAATGAAGGTTCATTTACAAGATCATATGAAAGACCCGACCTAAAAAAGTAAGAAAATTATGCAAAAACTGAAATAAATAACCTAAATATATGACTTAACATTTACAAGATCTAGTCAAAGACTCGACTCAATAAGGGAAGGATTTGTTTCATTTTTTTAACGAGCTTGACACAGGAAAATAACTATGCTCATGGAAACATGTTTCATTTTTTAAACGAGGTTGACACAGTAACAGGAACTATCCTCACCTAGATGTTTCATTTTTTTTTAACGAGGTTGACACAGTAAAGAACCGTCCTCAAATATACTCTCTACAATCTACCTATATAACCTACTGATTCATTTTTTAATGAGGTTGACACAGGAAAAGAATTGTCCTCATCACCGACTGATTCATTTTTTAACGAGGTTGACACAGTAAAAGGAACTATCCTCAAAGACATGTTTCATTTTTTAAAAGAGGTTGACACAGTAACAGGAACTATCCTCTTATCTAATTTCTATAATCTACCTACTGATTCATTTTTTAATGAGGTTGACACAGGAAAAGAACTGTCCTCATCGCTGACTGATTCATTTTTTAACGAGGTTGACACAGTAAAAGGAACTATCATCAAAGACATGTTTCATTTTTTAAAGAGGTTGACACAGTAACAGGAACTATCCTCATAATACACTGATTCATTTTTTAATGAGGTTGACACAGCAAAAGGAATTATCCTCATACCTGATTCATTTTTTAATGAGGTTGACTCAGTAATAGGAACCATCCTCGCATCTACTGACTATGGCTTCCAACTGTGAGAAATACATGTCAATGGACACACCTCGATCATGGCTTCCAAGAGGTCTTCATCAGAAGGAAGAATAGTTCTCTGGAAGAAACACATGTCAAGGGACTCAAAAGGGATAAGAACATCGCGTTTAAATAATCCCATAGAGTTTTCCATGTCAATTACCAAATCTAAGTCAAAGGAAGATGAGAAAATAGTGAGAGGCTCACTTTCATTGGTAATTGAAAACATGGGACTAGTTGCCACATAATTAACCCGTGGCGGGGTAGATACCACTTTAGAATCAGGAACATTTAGGGGTGTCATATTATTGGTAGTCAAAACAAGACTAGGGAATGAAAGTTGTTCTACAGTCACAATATTTCCATTGTGAGGGAAATACATTACGCAAAAGAGTGTTGATACGACAGCTTTCATTGCATAAACATAGTCTCACCCAAGGAGTAAATTAAAATCCAAGGGACCTAGAACTACCATAAGATCAATACAAATAGTTTTACCTTCCAAAGTAATAGAAAACTCAGGAAGGATCCCTAAAGGTTCACTAATGGTTCTGTTAAAAGCTTTCAGATTCTGCGTAATAGGCACAAGCTGAGGAGAACCCAAAGCTTTCCAAGCAGTTGAGGATAAAATACTAACAGAAGCACCTTCATCTACCTGTGTGCGGTGTATGTCCCTACCACCCAACTTCACAATGATTTGGAAAGGAATGGAGGAAGGAAGATGAGGTTCTGTCAGTTTATTCCAATCAAAGGAAAAGACCTCAGTACTTGGAGGGGGTTCTGTAGAAACAGGTGAAATTCCCCTCGGCGTAGAAGAATCTGATGTAACAAGAAGAACCTGAGTGGTATGAAGTTCACTCTCTACAGGGAGAATGGGATCGACCGAACGTGAAATCGAATCGACCACTTGATCAACTAATGGATCATCAACCCGAGTGATATGATTTTCACTCTCCGATGGAAGAGTGGGATCGACTGTACTTGAAATTAGATCAATCACTTCGTCAGTTGACGGTAGGTTGGGAGAAATTTTACAGTAACCAATTGGAAATTCTTGCTGTGGAACAGTAAGGTTTTCCAACAATTTTGAGGCTTCATCCATGTGAGGGAAAATGTGAGTTTGATTACTCCCTTTGCATAACTTAAAAGGAAACCTAACTTTACCCTTTTTCCCAGGAACCTGACTATCACTAGTTGATGGATCAACGACAAGTTGATGAGATTTTTCTGACCATACTTCCAAGACCTTCGGAATACCAGGACAATTGATAAGGAAGTGGTCACACTTACAAAGCCTACAAGGGTATTTGGGTTTACGATGCATGTTGGAGGTTTCCTCAACACAACTAACACTTACAACCATGGTTGGTTGGTTGACTTATTTCTTATCTTGCTTCTTCTGATTCTTCTTCTTCCCTTTCTTCTTCTTCTTAGCCATCTGGTTACTAGCGTCAAGGCTTTTACCAAGCGAAGAGGAAGAAATGGAGGAAGAAATATTAGGTGAAGAAGGTAAAGGGTCAACATAAGGTTGGTGATGTTGAGATGGTGAACTCTGTTGAAATGAAGCATCCGATTGAGGTGGAACAATTGGAGTATTCGGGGCCAACAAAGTTGAAAATAACCATATCGGTAAACCTATTGTAAATCTAGGTAATGAAAAAGTAGCCATATAAGGAGGACCAACATTTCCAAAGCAAGGAAAAGTACTAGGATTCTCATTAAGAGGGATTCCTTGGTTGGTAAATTCCGGAATAGTTGCCATTATATTCAACTTCAGTGAATTTTATTAACAAATTAAAAACTAAAATTAACAATTAACAATTTACACCTAACAATTAAAATTCACAATTCACACCTATGGTCTCAAAAAGTAAAAACAAACAAATTAACACGCGCTATCAAATCTAGGAGTCAAACCACACACAAACAGTAACTTCCCGTACTAAAAACACTAGTTGGTGATGAAATCCAACATCGTAGAATTTAATACCGAAAGGGCGGTTGGAACAGTTACCCCGACAACCTGCTTAATGAAACAGACTGGCACAAGTTTCTTCACAAAACCATCTCGAGTGAAGAAAACCCCCCAGAGAGTCCAAGTGAGTCTAGTCGACGTCTGCTCCAGGTACAATGAGATCTTTCCTTCACCGTCACCTTAGGAAATAATCTTAAGCTTATGGACACTAAGGTTACCAATAGTAACAAATACAACTGGGGGAATAGTCTACGATCCGATTCCACGCGCAAGGGCAGAGTAACAAAGCTCAATCCCCTTGAAGGTTCCTCGACATGGTCAATCCGAGGTTTACCGACAAGTGACCCCAGGCTCCTCGACAATGGTTAATCCGAGGTTTACCGTTTGTAATGCGCGCAAAATCTTCTATCTTTCCCAATGAAACAGAATTGATTGTCTCAAAGGTTTGGACATGATCTCGTGATTAACTCCTTTAAGAGAAGCTTCCCAGATTGTACCAATTACAATTGGATTTATTTCCTACCGCAAGATTTATCTACTTGTTTTTTTTTACTATCTTGGAGAGTTAATTACTCCCTACTCCAAGATACTAGCCTAAGCTATATTGGTGATAAGAGCCCTAGAAATGTAAAAATTACTAGATGAATTTTAATTAAGCGTTGTGTTATTTAGGATGTTATTACTCAAAAGGGTAAATGGATATGAAACCAATGGTGTTATGACCCGACCCAAAACTGAATGCAATCGAATATGATAATGTAATCTTTTCAATTCGATGAATCCTAACTAAAGTAAGGAGAGAGTTTCCATTCACTTCCAACAATGCAAAAATTTGATCACTAAGAGAAAATATAACAAATTCTCTAATGCACTAATTTCATCAAGAAAAACTAATGCAAATCAATCCCAAAACAATTTTTATATTTTTGTGTTTTTAAAACAAGCATAAAAACATCTAAATTCAAATCAAAGAAAACTGATCTAAATCTATGATTGATTTTTCAGAATGTAAACTATGCAGTTGTAATCTATGCACAATTCACTCGAAAAGTATGCAAATGTAATCTATGCACATTTTTCATTCATGTTCTGAAAATGAGAATTCTAATTATGCAAATGTGATCTATGCAAGAGAATTCTCAAACACAAGATGATTCTAATGTAATCTAAGAACCAATCAAGTGCAAGTCAAGAAAATTGGGTGAGAGTTCCAAAGATCAAAAAACACTCAAAGGCGATTAACACTCATACACAATTTGCAAAAACAAAAGCAAAAAGATGTAAAATTGTGAAAAGACTGAGACAAACCTCCAAGTAATGACCAAAGGAAATCAAATTAATAATTTCTCAAAAAAGAGACTCAAAACACCCAATTAACTTAATGGAGATTGATGAGATGAAAAATTGCTGAAAGAAATTCAGAAACAAGAGATTTTTGACAGAAAAATACAGATCTAGGTAGATGCTAATAATCCTAAATTAAATCTAAACTAAACTTGAAAAAATAAATCTAGAGTTTTTCCAAAATTTTAAAAGGGTCCGCAGGCTCCCAGAAGTAACAGGTGCGGTCCCGCACTGTTAACTCAAGGAAAGTGTGAAACTGCTCGCACTATGCAAAAGAACATAGTGCGGTCCCCAGAAAAGTTCAAGAAAAACGTAAAAGATTTCAAAATTTTCAAAAACAGAGAAAAACTAAGCTACCTAGGCAGATATCCATCAATCAAAAACCAGGAAATTTTTTTCCTCAAATCAAAATAAAAGAGAATAAAAAACAAAAAGTTATTTCCCTAGTATGGTCGCCAATTTGTTGGCCGGATAAATCCTTGTTGCGGACAAGACCGATCTCCCTAGTGTCAGAAGACAATCTAGCAACAAACGAACAACTAAGTTTGTCTTTCTCTAAATATATTCATTTTAAAAATAAATGTTATAAAGGTGTCGATCCTACCTTAGATCCAAATGCTTATTTGCAGTCGTAGTGCTTCCGTTGCATCAAAATCCTTCCGTCGCAACAAGAGTTCTTCTGTCGCAACAAGAGTTCTTTCATCGCAACAATAATCCTTCCGTCGCAACAAGAGTTCTTTTGTCGCAAGAAAGTGTCATCTTTCGTCGACCTGCAATCACAAACAAGCAAATATTAAATAGCACCTGTATAACAAATAATTATAAAACATACCTATCATAGTGATCAAGGAATCTATGAAATAAATGATCAAACGATAGCTTATTGAAATAAACAATCGAACGACAATTTATTGAGAAAAACAAAACTTGATTGTATTAATCTTAAAATAACAGAAGAACCTTACAACCTTAGCCTTGATGTTCGAAAGGCCTTCCCAGGGTCCGAAGCAGGAATCTCCTCTACTTTGATAAGTCTTGCACTCTTCCTCCAAGAGCACAAAGAGGTATGTGATCTTTCCTCTCAAAAAGCTCAGCAGAAAGAAGTCTAAATCTCAACAGCACTTCAGCTCAATCACACATAAAGCTTGAACTCCAATTCTCAATCTCCAAAATCTCAATCTCCAAAAGCTTAACCCTTTGAGGCTACCCAATGCCTCCTTTTATAGAGCAGATGAGGAGGTTAGGATTCCACCTTTTAAGGGATAGAATCCTCCTTCAAAGGGATAGAATCCTCACATCAAGGGATTAGTTCCTTAAGGTGAGGGATACATGCACCTTATCAAAGCATACTCATCCCCAAAAATTCTCATCTAGAACCTTCTAGAATTGACCTCAAACCACTTTTTTGACTTTACTTTCTTTCCTTTTTTACTTTGAGGAGGGTATGCAGGCATTGCAAAGGAAAACTACATTCTAAAATGTAGGTAAGCAGTGTATTACCTGCATACCCAAGCTAGGAATGCAGGCAGGCTTCATGTTACCTGTGTACCCAAAGTTTCAGAGATTTTTAGGGTTTTTCCTCCTGTTTCGGGGCTTGACATGAGGAGTAAAGGTTGTAAGACTTGCAGAGGAGGTATGTATGAGTGTTAATGAGCTCATGCAGTTAGCAGAATGTTAAGGTGAGATTTTTTAGTGTAACAATTATAAACCCAAGGTATATAAATCCTAAGATGAATATTATAAACCATAAAATAAAAATGGCTGACCATGATTTACTGTGGTTGATTTTCATATTGAGGCAATATTTGTCACAGTATGACATTGCAGCATGGTTGACCATGATAGACCATGGTTGACCATGTTTGAAAATGGTTGATTTTTAGTATTGAGACAGTCTTTGTTACAATGTCTTGGCAAAAAATGTTGAACAAGTTGAAACCCCGGGCTTAGGCACAGGGGCCAACAAAGTGTCTATCGTAGTCTAGCATAACATCAAAATTTTCACCTCACTCTGGAAGAGTAAGGTGTCTCACCTAAGGCATGCCATGACCTTACTTACTTGAGGGACTGGAACTAGGAATCATGAGAAATTACTGGAAATATACCAATATTCATTAAACCCACAACCAAGAAATTGAATATACAATCGTAACAACTTCAACATTCAAAAGGAAATGTAATAAGAATATGCATTTGTAGAAATTTTAATACAAAATATGTATTTCTTGGAGTCTCCTAATCTAACAATTATATGCCACTGTTAAATACAGAATCATTCTACAAAATATTTCCGGAATTTATAATATGATCACCAATTGCAATATCAAGAAGAAATATAAATCACACATAACACAAATTTTTTTACCGGGAAAGCATAAAGCTAAAAACCACACTATCTTCTATTATGTATTATATCATGGATCATGAAACAATTATATACAAAGCTCCAATCCAAGAGCTCTCAATACATCATACAATTGTCTCACACTTTCATAAAAAAATTGGCAAGTTCCTTAGCCAATTTATTATCTCCAAATATCCTGCCTCCACTACACAATCCATGATGGTAAAAAATCTCTGAATGAAGGAATGCTTGCCTGCCTTGAATGTGAAATCCTCATAGGCATATCCAATGTGTATGTGGTTGCATGAGTGCACCCACTAATGTCACAATTGATAGTCAAACTGTCCCTTTCACCTATATCTCAACTGGGTCTCTGCTGGATATGACATGCATGCAGTTAATAGTAGTAAACCTTCAGTTGCATGTGAGGCCACTGATTGTGAATTAATTAATAATTAATTCACTTGATCTCTCACTAGTGTATCTTCAGTTGCACTATGACAATTGATTTTAACTCACTTAACTGAGTTAAACTACTTTACAACTTTCATAACTACACTTCTAACTCTTTTACAACTTCGAATCATTCAGTTAAAAATAATTCCACTTGCATGTCCCACCAACCAACCACTCAACTAGAAATTCCTATAGCTAACTGATTTTCCACTTCAGTTAACTATTTCCAAGTGCTCATTGAGAATAGATTATTGTTTATTTTCCAACTAATATTAAGGGAAAATAATAGTCGACATGCATCTATAAATAGACATGAATTCTATAAATAGTACTTTCACATACATCTATAAATAGACCTCAACTATAAATATAATTTTCTCATGCATCTAAAAATAGACATCCACCTAAAAATAGCCTATGTGGGCCCCACCTAGTGTAGGTGCTTAATTTTCACTAGGATCAAGGATATTGTTTCCGGATGCCAATTTCATTGTTTCTTGTTGCAAACTTCAACACTCCCTCTCAATAAGAAAGGAATTTCTTTGCATGCGACATGCAAATCCATGCATGCACCCTGCAACCTTTGCATGCGCCATGCAGCTTCATGCATGCACCATGCAGCTCCATGCATGTCCCATGCAAATCCATGCATGCGCCCTGCAAACTTTGCATGAAAAAATTCTGAAACTGAATAGCCTCCAAACAACTGAATCCGTATAATGCATATGTCATCAAATTCTTATGACTTCTGCTAGTACCAACTGCAAATGTCTTCTGGATCCACTGCGTTGTTCACCTCTGCATCCATGCACTCTACACTTGATGTCAACTCTGATCCGCGCTCCAATATCTGACACTATCACTTTGATTTCATTTCCTCACGACATCTGACTGCATCAATCTAACTGATCATGCTATTGTTGTACTCTGTGCTCCTCGTAGCTAGTTTCAATTCATGAGATCCACACCATCTCAATGAATCTTGCCTAGAAATTTCTTCTTGGGATTATTCATGCATGTCGCCCCACCTCTCACCTGGTGGTATAGATGCATGCACTCCCTCTACTTATCTGGCAGGAAATTTCTCTTCATGAGTGGTTTCTCCCACTCCATGATCCTCATCTTGTGGTTGCTCCACATCTTGAGGTTCACTCATACCTGCATGAAAATCCAGCTCCCTCTCAAGGGTCAATTACATGGCTTTCTCAAACTTCCCAACAGTGGGAAGCTCTGTGAAAATACCATCTACATCAAGTCTATAGAGATTCTTAACTTGAATCCAAACCTTCTTGTCTTGCCCTGTTGCTTTGTGTCACAAGAAAACTTTTCCTTCACTAAAGACAACATCATAGCCTCTATCCTCTAACATTACGACTGAGACTAAATTTTTCTTCAAACGTGGTACATGCATTACATATTTTAAATGAAAAATTTTACCTGATGCCCTCTGAAAGGTAATGGTACCTATTAGTGTCAGTCTTTTCAGCCTTCCTCCAGTGATCAAAAATTCTTTTACAAAGTGATTTTAAGGTGTCAAGGTCAAATTTTGTCATTTCAGTGAGTCTTCAAGTAAAATTTGGTCACTAGGTATTAGGTCTAGGGTTTGCTTTTACTCTTGTCAAAGTTGTCCAAATGTCGGTTCATGTCACCATTCAGCTGAGTGTACCATCATTCAGAGGGTTTTCATCATCATGTCAAGTTCCACTGGGTCATTTTACACCTTGTTCATGCTTTAGTTGTGCCTAGGTAAGGTTCATTTCCCTCTCCTAGGGTTTTGAAGGTAATTTCTCTTGGAGGGTCAAATAATCAGCAAAACTTGTATCCTGATGTTCATACACCTTCCCCTATCCTTAATATACCTTATTAAACACTTCGCATCACTGAGATTCCCCAAATTCCTCATTTTTGCACAAACCCTAGTTTCTTGCTACAACTTGGCAATTTTCTAGGCTAGGCCTGTGTTTTTCCCTTTTGGACCCCTTCCCCTCACTCAATCCCTGAAATTCCACTTTCCCCTGCTTCCTAACATCCCTCCGTACTTCCCAAAATTTTCAAAAATAATTTAGAAGCCCCTTATCTCCTTCATTTCGCTTCATTTCGACAAATCCCTGGTTCCACACATCGGGATAGGTTTCACTCAAATGATGTTTCTGAGCAATAAAAGATGAATTTGGGAAAAATGAGAGATTTTTTTGTCCAAAACATTACCAAAGAAGGAAAAAATCCTTCAATTTTTACATAGGTGTCATGGTTTTAGAGAAATGTCAAAAATACCGTTGCCTCAGGAGAATTGAATGCACCTCTGAAGTGACCTTGGGAAAATCAAAATTTCTCCTAGCTTGGTTGGCCAAATGACTTACTTTATGAGTCAAATGGTAACTATACACAAATATCTTTCCAATGAGCTATCATGAGCTCAATTTGGAGTTGAGGAAGACCTTCAAAAGTTGACTGCAACAGCACTTTGCCTTGAGGCAGCCTCATTCTGCTCATTTTGAAAAGTTTTGGGAGATTTGATTTATGACAAGGAAAATGAACTCCAAATTGAAAAATTATACTTCGGTTGGAAATTAGACTCAAATATATTTCCAACGAGCTATCATGTGCCCAATTTGGACACTGGGAAGGCCTCCAAAAGCCTCCTGCAAAATGCACTATTTATGGCGCGGCGCATTGGGTAGGAGCACGGTGCACTGAAGGTGTGCGGCGCATAGACCATTTTTTCCCAGTGTAAATTAACACTGGAGTGGTGCATCCAGCCTACGCGGTGCATTGGGCTGGGGCACGGTGCATAGAGCCCCAAAGGCCAAACTCATCTTTGCTCCATAAAAACTCAATGTGATTTACTTCATTTTTCTCCAAGTAAGTTCTGTGCCCTTGCTATTTAAGTTTAACTCATGTTGGGTGCCATTTGAAAGGAGGAATTCAAATATTTTAAATGGTGAAAATATAACCCTATATCCGTATCAAAATTTTCTCCTAGGGTTTGAAATTGGTGTCAAAACTTGAACTTTGGTGCTTAAAACTCCCACCCCATTTTCGTTTGTGCTCTTATCATTGTTATCACTGTTATCACTGCTATTACTGTCACGCTATCATATCATAATACCCTCTCCTATTCCCGCTGTCCCATATCCATTATATCCTTTGTCCCATGTTTTAAATCCTCAAACCCTATCACTTTCCATCACTTCCCTCCATTGACAAAATCGTAATTTCCAGAACATTCGGGGACTGTCTCTATATCCTTGAATTCACTTGACCCAGGTATATTTTGTCATTTCACTTACTCCTATTTCTAAAAACTACCCCCCATCACTATCACTCATTCCCATATCACTTATAAATTTTCCAAATCCCGAAGTTCCCCAAGCAGTAAGTGATTGTCCTTCCACTCCAAATTCACTTGACAGTCTATTGTATTCATTGTGATATTTCCTCACAGCACCTTATTTCATATGTGGCACACTTGGTATTGAAAGAAAAAATTTTGTTTTCACCATAAATATCAGTATACACTTGTCAAACACCTTGTTTTCAGCATCATGTCAGAGACAAATTCATCATATGAGCAAGACAGTGATTCCGCCACTGAACTGCATGCACCAGGAGGACACTGAAACGGTGAAAAAGCCCTGATCCACTCCAAATCTTTGACGAAGCTTCCTTGGCTGAGCATGAAACATGATGGGAGACCTTCACTCCAAGTTTCAGCAAATTTGGAGTAAATTTTGTTATTTTTGAAAATTTTGGTTGCAAAACAAGTTTTTCCGCCCGACGCGTCTCGCCACTCGACGCACGCTTACGTTTGAGAGATCTTCTGGAGGAAAACTTGACATTTTTGGATTTTTTATGAAAATTTATGCATGCTCAGGAATGGCCGAGATATTTCATCAAGTTCTAGGTGGTTTAAAGGGTCAAAAACACCTTGAAAATGGCCTTTCTGCCACGTTTTGCACCAGCAGGAACCAGTCTTGGGAGATTGAAGTTTTGGAGGGGCAAATGACATCCAAATCCAAAAATTCCACTTGGGTTGGATAATATACAGGTAGGGAATTCCAATGAGCTATCATGAGCTCAATTTGGACTTCAGGAAGTGCCTCAAAAATAGGTCCAAAGTGGCACGACACATTGAGTTTTTGGGCGCGGCGCATAGAGAAATTTGGCCTCATTTTGACTCTTCAGCTCAGAAATTCGCCTAGTTTTGACTAGTTTCACTTTTGGATGTAATTTTTGATCTATATTGATGTAAATTTGTGGCTATGATGTAAATTTGGCATGTTTTTACTAGTTCTAGAGGATTCATTCACTAAAAAGTGAAAATTAAGTGAATGGATCAGTTTCCTAACATATAGAGGTAAGTTGTTTGGCTGCCTAGATTTTAGTTCCATGTTTAGAATTGGTTGAAACAGCTCCTAGAAGAATGATCTCGACCCCTAGAGGCATGGGAAGGGGTTAGGATGGTCTATATGATGTATTTTCTCAATCATTTTCAGAGGTTGGACTCTTGGGAATAGTTTGGCACCTCATTGTATATTCATTTCAGCATTTTTGGCAAAGGAAAGACCAGGGTTTTGCAGCACTTGTTGGGATCCTTGTGGCTATGATTTTTGATGATGTTTTTCTCCATGTGTCTGTAAGTTTCATTAATGTTATATGTATGCCATTTCCCTTCTCTTTGCTTCTGAATTAAACAAATGAGTAACTAAGGTAGAATTCATTAGTTTGTTGGTGCTCTGCCTTAAACTTTTGTTTAGTTTTATATGTTTTCCTCTGTTTGAAGAGGATCCTTGCACCTTCCTGCCCTATTCAGCTCCTCAGTAGTATTTTCTATCCATTCATTTTATCTAAGACATCAAAGTCATTGCCTACCCTGCCCCAACTTGAACTCTGCAAGTATTTGGCCTCATCCCGAAGCCCAAAATTGCCTTTCCCTTTTTCCAAAAAAAAACCCCTAAAAATCATTCCAAACTCCTTGATTAATATACCTAGCCTAAAATTAGCACTCATTTCAGTCATCTCAAGGCCTATTGATACATTTTTCCTGAGATTGACCTGGAGAGAGCCCTCTCTTGTTCTGGTAGGGCTAGCTACCAGACTGAGCGTGGTTTGGTGTTACCCTGAATCTTGCCTCCCTTCAGCCTGCGGTGGATTTGGGCAATAACAATACCAATTCTAGTCACACTGTATCGTCCATCGTCGCCCAGCTCAATATGCATCTAGTGATCTTTCTCCTCCAAGTCACTGGAAAGTTTCTTATCTCTCATCATGTGAAAGGAAGCACCACTATCCAAGTACCACCCCGATCCCGATGCACTTGACACCATGCATGCGATCAATGAGAAGTCAAGCTCAAATTTTGAGGCAAGAGCCTCACCAGCTGTAGCTCCAACAACCATATTTTTGTTCTTATTTTGTGGACAATTTGTGGCAATATGTCCATACTCGTGACAGTGAAAACACTTCACTTTGGACATGTTATGCTCATTTCCATCTTCCCCATCCTCATATTTAGAATGGAATTTATTCCCCATCCCCCTTATTTTACTTGGAATCCAAAGCACAATCCTCTTCATCATCATGCTTTGATGAAGAGCCATCTCTAGTGTTCCACCTGAACTCCTCCTGCACTAGATCCAAACACAATCCTTCCCAATCTAGTAATTTTTCCCATCCTTTGACAGTGTCTTCATAATTGTGCCAACTCTTAGAAAGTCCCAAGAGAGCCAAAATCACCAAATTATCATCAAAAAAACTTATTCCTACACTCCCAATCTCATCCCGACATTGGACAAACTTTTTTAAGTATACTAGAATAGTGTCCTCCTTTTCCATCTTGATCTTCCTGACTTTATCTTTGAGCGCCAATTTCCTATGATCGCTACTGCTTTGGAATAGATCCGTCAAAGCCTTACACATAGAATATGGTGTGGATTTCCCATGGAGGCTTGAGACAATGTGGTCTCGTACTCCCTCCAACTAGATCCTCCTCGCCCTTGCCATTTTCTTTTGCCATGCATCAAGTAATGCAACACTTGTCAAAGTAGGCTTAGGAACATCTTTGTTAATGAATTCCTTGAATCCATTATCTTCGAGCACCGCCTCCATCCTATCCTTCCAATAAATGTAGTTCGAGATGCCCTCAAGTGCATACTATAGCCGAAAGCCATTTCGATTTTTACTCAACTGTAGCACCAAGAAAATATTTCTGCAAATTGGAATTGTTTCCACCAACAAACTCAGTTCCTCCTTCAAAATTTCAATCGTCTATGCTTTGATACCATGTATAAATTTTAATACAAAATATGTATTACTTGGATTCTCCTGATCTAAAAATTATATGCCATTGTTAAATACAAAATCGCTTCTAGAAAATCTTTACGGAATTTAAAACACGATCACCAATTGCAATATCAAGAAGAAAGATCAATCACACATAACATAGATGTTTTTACTAGGAAAGCATAAAGCTAAAAACCCCACTATCTTCTATTATGTATTATATCATGCATCATGAAACAATTACATACAAATCTCCAATACAAGAGCTCTCAGTACATCATACAATTGTCTCACACTGTGATACAAAAATTGGCAAGTTCCTTAGCCAATTTACTATCTCCAGACAACCTGCCTCCAATGTGCAATCCCTAATGGTAAAGGATATCTGAATGAATGAATTTTCTACCTTGACTGCGCAATCCTCATAGGAATCTCCAATTTTTGTGTGTTTTCATGAGTGCACCCACTAATGTCACAACTGATAGTCAAATTGTCCCTTTCACCTATATCTCAACTGGGTCTCCAGTGGATCTGACATGCATGCAGTTAATAGTAGTAAATATTTAGTTGCATGTGAGGCCACTGATTGTGAATTAATTAATAATTAACTCACCTGATATCTCACTAGTGTATCTTCAGTTAAAACTTGCACAACTCAATTTAACTCACTTAACTGAGTTAAACTACTTTACAAATTTCGTAACTACACTTCCAAATTTGTTACAACTTTGAATCACTCAGTTACAATTAAGTCCATTTGCATGTCCTAGCAGCCAACCACTCAACTTGAAATTCCTATAGAAAATTGATTTTCCATTTCAGTTAACTATTTCCAAGTGCTCATTGAGAATAGATTATTGTTTATTGTCCAACTAATATTAAGGGATAATAATTGTCGATGTGCATCTATAAATAGACATTCAATCTATAAATAGAACTTGCACATACATCTATAAATAGACCTCATCTATAAATATAATTTTCTCATTCATCTATAAATAGACATCCACCTAAAAATAGCCTGTGTGGGCCCCACCTAGTGTAGGTGATTAATTTTCACTAGGATCAAGGATATTGTTTCCGAATGCCAATTTGACTGTTTCATGTTGCAAACATCAAAAACATTCATAGTAAAAAATTTAGAAGGGGACAAGTAAATTCACACGTGATTATTCTTGAACATCTATGCAAATCCCTCTTTCATTATATAGGAAACATTACATCATCACATTCATCTCAAACGTCTCATCAACAAAACAATGACTAGAAATATCATACAATATATGAACAAGAGAATATAGAATCGTGCGGGCCCAAGAAGCTTCATGATATCATTAATATACCTTTTCCTTAGGCCTTTTTAAATTCTTCTCTTGCTTGGAATATTTCTTCTCCTTAGATGATCTGCCCTTTCCTTTTCAGCCTCCTTTGTTGCTCGATTGTGGCTACCTTTAGAGAGCCCTGGTATTGCACCAAGAGTGCTGCAAATCCCAGGGGCTTCCCTACTTTACTTCATCAACCCGAGGTTTGTACAAACTTGGAGGTGAAGTGATATATGCATAGCAGATGCATTCTTTTCATATCATCCTCTTCTGCTTTACCAAAGGGTGCTACTTCTAAGGGTTTTCAGTGAAGTCTGTCACACTTCAATGAAACTAGACTAAGTTGCAGAAAGGAAATGGCAAGAATGAAACTAATTTAATTTGGAGAAAATAAATCACAAAAATGAAACTAATTTAACTTACTAAAAATACATGGCAGAAAGGAAATTAATTCTAAACCACACTTAACTTGGCCAAATGGCTAAACACGATCTATTTATCCTATGGTATATCTACCATGCTTCTATTCATGCAACTAATCTATCCATGACTCAATTCTAATTAAAAAGAGTGTTGATTTGCAGCTTGGAGGAAAGAAAAATGACTAAAGAGGCTAATGAAGGGCTTAGCACATGAAACAGGGCTTAGAAGTGGAAAGAGGGTGGTTTAAACCTTATAATATGGTGCATAAATGGCTTTGGAAAGGAATAATTTGAAATATGTGATGGAAGAGATGCAATGGAGGCAAAGGTTGCGATACGCGATATCACAATCGCAACTTTGAAAAATTGGAGCGGTAAGCGTTAAAAAAGAAACAAAAAAATGTGATTTGCGACGTGCGATGCGGAGTGGTGACGTGGAGGTGGGGCCGATATCGCAATCGAAATATCGCAGAGCTGGAGCGGTAAGTGTTAAAGAAAGAAACAAAAAACGTGATTTGCAATGTGCAATGTGGCGGTAATATTGCATCAATGTTCGGAAATGATAAATGTTAAAGGAAATAGGGAAATGTTGTGATGAGAGATTTACGATTCAGTGGAAATGCCACGATCGGTGGGAACGAGCGGTAAGTATTAACGGAACCAAATAAAAAGTGTGGGATGTGATTTGTGTTGTGGATAAAACATTAGAATGTGATTTGCGATAGGGATGATGTGGGAGTGGGACTGGCGGTAGAGCGCGATCGCATTATCGCAATCGGCAGAAAGTAAGGAGTAAGTCTTAAGGAAAAGGGGAAAGGTTGTGACGTCCGATTGCTATGTGGCAGAGTTGCAGTAAGTTGTAAAGGAAAAGGATGAAGGTTATGAAATGCAATATGTTGTATCACAATATCGCAATCAGCAGATGGGAGCGGTAAGTGTTAATGGGAACAACATAAATTGTGCAGAGTGAGAAATGTGAAGTATGTTAGCAGGGGATTTGAGGAGGAAGGCGGAGGTCGTGTTTTTTATGGTGTTTGATTTTTTTTTATGTGTTCTGTGTTAAAAGGGTAAAGGAAACCGTGAATCATAAAAATAAAGGAATAAGGTGAGCTGAAGGGTTTGAATGTTTGTGGGAATAAAAAGGTGGGTGCAATAGTCGGAATAAGAAGAAAATAGGAGGGAATGGAGGCGCACCAGCAGTGCTTGGAAATGTCACACAACTGTGGATTCATGCATGGAAAATAGACAACAATGTGTGATAAAAATAGTGAAATAGAGACTCAAACTTGGTAATGAAATTTTTGGCTTGTGGGAAGGTCCACCCTGCTCGAACTCTATTGACAGAGACGATAGGGGAGGCTTTACCACAACTTTTGGAGTTTTTCCTCTATCCTACTACTCACAAGAAAATGAAAAAATACAGCAGCATACTGAAAGAAAAACTAAACAACATTGAAACTATTTAAAAGAATAACTAATTGAATGACAAAAAGAAAAATAGCTAAATGGCAGAAAGTAAAGAATGAAAACATCAGAGAAGTTGAGGCACATGGGTTGGGCCCTAACCCACGAGCCTAGCTCTAACATGGGTTGCATGCATAATAATTTCATAGTTCTTTTTTTTGTGAACTAATTTCACCCTTGGTCACCCCTTGGTACTCCCCGTCTTCCATTAAAATCTTCTTAATACGCACTTTCTCAAGCCCTTTTTACTTTTGTCTTGGTCGTCTTCATGGCAAAAAAAGTGAGGCTAGTTTCTAGATAAGGCTAAGGTTTCTCTGCTACTGATTTGGCTATATAAAAAAAACTTTCCTTCTAATAATTTTTAATGTTTTATTAAGCTCAAATAGATTCGGGGAAAGGGTTAGATGATTGCATACGTGAGCCTTATCATTGATATGTTTTTGCAGGTGATATTGTAGTTGTTGTTGAAGCTGTTGCTGAAGCTGCATGTGGCGATATGCTCAAGGTCCTTTTGGATCTTTTGAGCACAAGAGGAGGAATTCCAAGTGTGACTACCTTTGACTAAAGTGTTGACCAATTTTTCTTTTTGAGCCAACTTGTTGTTTTTCTGCTTTCAAAGGTTGGAGAGCACCTGCATTCCTTTTTTTTGTAAGGCCTACTAGCTGCCCCAATGAGGTTTTCAAATAGTAGGTCTACCTAGGCACCTCAAAGGAGGTTTTCACCTATGATATTTTATTTTTTCTCTTTTTTATTTAACCCAATGACCGCCTCGTGGAGGCTTTCAATCAGTGAGCCAATCTGAGACATCTCAAAAGAGATTTTCAACTGAGATTTTATTCTTTTTCCCTTTTTTCTTCACTTTCCTACTCTACTTGAAGAAAACAAAACATTTTTCAAGTATAGGAATACTTCCAATGGATCCATGTACACATCAAAATAACAGATAAAATCATGTGCATACTTGGAATACTGGGATTGTATCAAGTACTGTTGGAGAAGAGTGTGTTGCTGCAACTTAATGACTGTTTAGAACCATATGCCAATATAGTTGTGATGTCCTTGGTCGACTTGTTGAGTTGGATCACCTTGGATGTCCTCTTCTATTATGATATTCAAATCTTCCTCTTTTTTTTTATTTTTCTCTTGAACACATGGAGAAAATGATGGTAAACATGAGTAAACATTCACAACATCCGATTTTGATTTCGGCTCTTCATCAAGTGCAACCCTCGATATTTTGATCTCCTCATTTGGATATTCTTCTTCTTGATGTTGTCCTTTAATGACATTAAGAAAATATCTTCTTTGCAATACCTTTCTTGAACTAATATGCATACCATTTAGATCAAGAGGATATGTTTGGTAGTGTTGTACTTCAGCTTTGTAATTGGGCTGAGATACTTCATGGTGTGGGTTTCGAAATGGTGGTACAGGTAGTTGAGTGGGGGTGGATATATGAGATGGATGTGGTTGAGGTTTTGGTTGTGGTGGAGCTAGATCATAGGGATATCATGGAGTTGGGTATGGAGGATATTAAGGGAAATATTGAGGATGTTGAGAACTTTCCCAATAAGGTCCTTGCCAACCATGCTACCAAGATTGGTTTTGGGGTTGAGATGTCCAAGGTTTCCAAGGAGGAAGTGTGTCCCAATTAGTTTGAGATGGATGTGAATAAGCTTGAAATTATGGAGTGGGTCCTTGCATCATATCAAGTTGACCCGGTTGCTAGGGTCTCCTTGGAGATACATAACATAGCTTCTTTGGTGATTGCCTTGCTCCATTATCTTCTTGGTAAACTTATTTAAACCTGGGGAATGATGAACAACATTTAGTACCATATGATTATGCATGGATAACAAAAATATCAACATCTTCTTTTTTATCATTTTTCATTCTTAAAATTTCTACTGGTTCGCTTATATTGCTAAGAATTTTTGTTTTAAAGTTATCAAGAAAATTTCCAAGTTCATCTTGCCTTACCAATGTTGATGCTGAATTACTTACTCTTTACCTTCCTCTTGATATGCACTTGAATGTTTCACAAATTTCTTAAAATGACAATTGATATACATATCCTTTACTCATGAGATTAAGGATACCAATCCACTCATTTCTAATTATTCTAAGTAAGAGGGTTTTTAGTGTGTCAAATCCTAAATGATGCAATTTTTCCCTCTTAAAATTATACATGAACCTCTCTATTAGATCCTCAAGGCTCTCATCTTTGTCTTGGTTCATTCTAAAAATTTGTTCTCTAAGATCATGTTCTTTGTATTTTTTTAGAAATATATTTTTCATATCATTCCATGATCTTATTGAATTAGTACTAGACTCATGAACCATTTAAGACATCTATCCTTCAATATTGCAGGAAAAAATCTCAGTTTTTGAGTGTGTGATAAGTAGCCATAAGACCTACAACGTATCTAAAATTCAAATAGAAATGTTTCTAGATCCTCTGTCCTCATACCATGGAAGTTGGGAAAGAAATATGGAGGGATTTTCTTCATATGTACACCGATGTCAATATATTGAATGGAAAACCCAATAAGATCTTCTTCACTGACATCATATCCATAAATATCTTCTAGCTTCAAAAGTGTATGGTGATGTGGTTCTTACTGCACCACATGGCCAAGTGGGGGGGTTGGTATTGGAGAAGTATTTAAAAATAAATAAATAAATCTGAGTATCCCTACTCCTATGAGGCATTAAAATCAGATCTTTTTTGTATTTTTTTAATATTTATGAAATGGAATGAAAACAATGGAAAGCATAAAATAATGCTAAAATCAAAATCAAAGCATATACTAGACACCTCCCTAGCAACGGTGCCAAAAGTGGTGAGTTTTGGTATTGCACCAAGAGTGTTGCAACTCCCAGGGGCTGCCCTACTTTACTTTATCAACCCGGGTGTGTTAGTGTGTTTGGTGCACGTATGTACAAAATCACACCAAATTAAGGGGTGTGGTAGTCCCTCTTATTTTATTGGTCACAGGCAGAAAATATATGGAGTCAGGAAAGTTAGTGGAACATGCTAGAACATAAACATACTAAATAGAGAAATAACATGCATATTCAAACATAAAAATTAAACTGAAACTAAAACAAATAACATAAAAGCTCTAAATAGGGTCAAACAACTTCAATAATCCAAACGGCTTGGGTGGCTGTCCTTAGGCGGCTTTAAGTGTGGAATCAATGTCTTGGATTGTGCCTTGTGGTCCTAGAAAGTGACTTCCACCACTCCCAGGATTGCGCACTTTTTGGGTCAAAAGGCATGCAAGGGCACATTTATCGAAGGATTTTGCGTGCAAAAGCAAATTTGACTAGTCCTTCTTGTATGCAATACTTTCAAATTCTCTAATGTCTCTCAACTCTGTAAATACTTCTGCCTGACATTAAATAATGTCACCTTTTCTTGTAAAATTTTCCAGTGATAACAGTCGCCCCTTAATGTGTGAGGTCTAGGAAGAACTGTATAGCCGAAATACATTATAGTTTCTTTTTTGTATACTCTACGTAGAGAGAGAGAGACCTGTGTGTAGCTCAGAATTGGACACACCCTGCACCGGGTCAAAGAATGACCATGTCCTATGGGAACCCTATAAGCAATGGTATAATATAATATATACAAATTTTCTATGAGGTGGGCATGTCCCATGCTCGTAATGCCTTGGCTAGTTAAAAAATATATTTGACAGATACAGATTCTGTCTGTGTCACTAATATGGTAGTCAGTTGTTGGTTGATTACGATGACTACTAACTCCCTCGAGGGCGTTTCTTCTTTGAAAATAGGTGGAAAGTGGTACCCATATGCGTAGACTTGGTATGGAATGTAAATGCACATTGTACGCATAGGTGCTGGCCGGGACCTCTAGTGTAATAATTGCTGACAGAGACGCTTATAAAGGCATGGGTCTTCGACGAATTTGGTCAAAGTGCAATGGATGTAAGGTAGTATACCATATTGAAATGAAAGCTTGTGCTATAGTCGAATTTCAGGAGGATAAATAACATCTGTGGGCAATGATGTCTCCCATAGTGCCACCCGAGGATGCCCTTTTTATGGAGAGGGGCAATCCAAGGTACCGCTTCCTTTTTGGAAAAAAGGTGTTGAAGTCAACAAAAAGGAAGCCTCAACTGAATGAGCGGGTCGCTAATACAGAGGGTCAGGATCCTGGATTTGATGGGTTTAACATAGACATGATGGTGAGGGGTGACTAAAAACTAATGATTGGGATTTAGTGGCCCAAGGTCGGAGTATAAAAAGCAGCTTGGCGACAGTCATAACTATTTCTAATGGGGAAAGCTTTGGAATCAGTAGGACTTCAAGGGTGGATATAAACTGGTTATGAATGTCATAGTGGCTTTTGCGTGAGGGTGATATAGTCTAACCAAGGGTGGTTAGGGACTACTGTGATGGAAGAAAAAATGAATGAGTGGGTGGGGGAGATAGTGCACCATTTGCTGTCTTTGTACACTTACCAAAAGAATAAAATAAAGGGGTTTTTTTTGTACAAAACAGAGAGATGGGTGCCCCAAAACATGAAAGTATTCACTCACTGATGGTGTGAGGAAGGTGTTTTGTTAAGGGTGGGGGGCCCATTGGTTTGTATCATGTGTGAGGTTGATGAAGCAGATGAAAAAGTATCACATATGGGATTATGATGATGTAGGTATGGTGAGCCAAATGTGAGGCGCGGTAGTGCGCTTTTGATCTGCTTGTACAACCTGGTCATCCAGGAAAGGGGTTTTATTTCGTATGGTAAAACTTGACCTTATAAATGATGATTGAATGGGCATGAGGTGCTTCCTAGACTAAAGTGGTATGGCCATGGCATCAATTTTGTTGTGATATATGGTCTACTATGGGTGACGAGCACTATGGGGGGGGAGGCTCTATCGACCAATGAGGATGTTTATCATGTACAAGGTGAGGTGATGATAAACATGGTCGGGTGTGTGGAACCTATGGATGATTTTTGATGGAGAAATGATGTCAAGGTATGTAGATTTTTTTCTGGGACTCTATCATGCTGGGGGTAGAATGATACCTACTCTAGAACTTTCAGTGAATGGAGTTGTGGGTGATTTTCGTTTTACCTGCAAAAAAAACTACCCCAAGTGAAAGCATCTTCTTTATCAAATATTATTGAAAGACATGTGATTTTTTTTTTTAAATAAGATGAGAGAGGGCATACATTCTGGTGCTGAAAATTTATTTTTTCTGGTGTGCGAATGTGTGGCATTGCCTTTATGCGTTATGGAATTCTAATCGTAGTGCTGCTTTTGTTCTAGTGATCGTGCTTTCTGAAATTTCGTTATGGTCCTCAAATTTTTTTGAAAAGGGAGATATAGAGGTGAATATGGCCCTAATTCAATTCATTTGTGTCTATTGAGTATTTAGAGGTCAGAGGCTTCTGCGGAGCAGTTCTTTCCATTGTGGTTAGCCTGAGTACTAGGGATTAGCGATATTATGCCAAGGTAAACTCCATGATGTCCTGCGTTTAATTTTTTTGGTCTGAGGGTGCCGGGGTCCATACAATATTGGTTTTTATGGATTTTGAGCTTGTTTTACCTGGGATTCCGTAGGCGATCAGGGTAAAATCATGCCTTCTGCGCGAAAAATAAGGGTAAGAGCGCACCTTATTCATGCTTTTCTCAGCATTGGGAGCACCTTCTATGCGCCTATGGACAAACAGGTCCAAACTCCATGTTTTGATGCTCAGATGAATATGCCAATATTTTTATAGGATTCCTCTTTTGGAGAGGTGCAAGATCGATCTAAAGATCATCTTGATCCGATGAGAAGAATATTTATTTTGAATTTATTCAAAATATGTGTAGGTTGGCCTTAAGGTTTTGTGCCCCAGAAGTTGTGTCACACACCATCATTGATGGATATATATTGGTCAATGTTGGAGGAAATTTTCACTCATCTCATCCTCACACATTTCTCTCTCCTCATCTGATTGGTTCGATCACCTTGGAGGCTCTTCTCTTCACACGTGAAAAACTGCAACAAGAAGGAGAATTATTTTTTCAGTCTAGGGTTTCTGCAACAGTGTTGACCAGCGTTGAATTTGGTCAATGCTAGGTCAAACGGACCTGAAACTCTCCCAAATGTTCGATTTTCAAAATCTACATTTTTTTGGCACGATTCCTGAGGCTGGATGTTGACTTTGACTTGGATGCGTTGACCTAGCTGCTGTTGTTGTTTGCATTGACCATTGACTGACACCATTGACCTTTGGTTGACTCTTGGGTTGTGTTTGGTTGTCGTAGAGGGTTGTGTGACACTTCTGGTTGGCTAACCATATTGAAAATTTTCTGGTTGAAGCATCCTGTTGACCGTCGTAACGCACCAATCTGGCTTGTCTTCTGTCGATCTACTGGTATGTTCTATCTGCATTTTACTTTATTGTTATGTGATTGCTGAATAATATTGGGATAAAAAGTAAATTTTCATCAAGCATAGAACATCTACAAAAATTAACATGGTATCAGAGCTGAAGTGAAGACAAATCCCTAGTTTGTAGCAATCACCAAATAAGAGGATGGGTTCCTCAAACTACAATGGATTTATGGATGATGAAAAATTGAATGGGAAGGATGAATTTTATGCCTGGAAGATGACATTGAATATGATTTTGGAAGACCAAGATGTCATGGACTATGTGCAGGGTAAAATCCAAGAGCCTCCATCCATTGCAACTGCTGCTGACAAAACAAAGTACAAGAAGGGGGAAATCAAAGAAAAGTTGATGATCAGGGACTCAATTCATAAGAGTCTGGTTGCCTACATCTCTAAGCTGGGCACATCCAAGGATATGTATGATAAGTTGGTCCACATTTTCAAGGCCAAAAATGTGAATCAAGTCCTATTCTTCAAGAATCAATTAAAGAATCTGAAGAAAGGAAGGGATGAGTCTGTTCAATCATATTCTCTGAAGTTGATCGAAATTAGAAATAATCTTCTCGCTATTGGGAATAAAATATTTGATCGAGAGATGGTTCTCATTGCACTTGGAGGTCTCTCTTATGAATGGCATGTATTCAATACTACCATTCTCAATAACAATGTGATACCTAATTTTGACGAAGTACTATCAAGATGCGTACAAGAAGAAACAAGGATGAAGGAATATGAAAATGAAGGAAATGATGTCTTCGCTGCTTATACTAAGAATAAAAAATTTTATAGTCCAAGGAACAAAGGAAGAGTAGGGGCCCAAGGAAATAAGGGAAAGTACTACACTTGTCACAAGCTAGGTCACTATGCTAGAGAATGCCCTTTCAAGAAGGATTCTCCCGATGATGATGACAACAACAACAACCGAAGGAATGGAAATCAAAAGAACAACAGGTTCAAAGGAAAGACGAAGGCTTCCTCTGGTGGAAATGGGCAACCCTTAAAAATGTCGAGAAATTTCAGGTATGAGGAATCAAATGCTGTTGATAAAAGACATGGATTCATTCTTGTATCTGCCCTCTCTGCTGCATCTCCACCCGACACTATGGATGTCTAGTTGATAGATAGTGGTGCCTCAAGACACATCATTGGGTTCAAAGAGTTAATTTCTGATATGGTTGAGAAGGATAATAAGATGGAAATTAATACTATGAGTTAATGCCACATATCTCGTGAAAGGGACAGGAATTGTCACCCTCCACTTGTCTCAAGTTCAAGTCCTTTGCTTGTAGGATGTACTATATGTACCTGACTTGAATAAGAACCTTGTGTCTATATCGGCCATGGAAGACAAAGCTTTCACTGTGGAATTTGTTGATGGGAAGGTGCGTATTTGGAAGAATAGTTTCATGGAAGCTATCATGATTGAGTTTAGAGTTGATACACTCTACCAGGTTGGAGAAATTCCACTGGGAGCGATGATGTGTGATACTATCTGACAGACTAAAATATGGCACTGGAGGTTTGGATACCTTCACTAAAAATCCCTTCCTGAAGTAAGGAAGGTGGTGATGGGGATGCCTGAGTTCACAAATGACCATGAAGGTTTATGTCATGGTTGTGTCGAAGGAAATCATACAAAGGGACCTTTCCCCTTAATTGTCACAAAGACATCTGATGTCTTGCAATTAGTACATTCTGATCTGCTCGATATGCTTCCTGTGACATCCTTGGGAGGATGTTCTTATTATATGACATTCATAGATATCTTCTCTCGTAAAACATGGATATACTTCTTGAAGAAGAAGGATGAGACTTTCATGTGGTTCCATACCTTCAAAGCCTTAATGGAAAATATAACAGGGAAGAAGATCAAGATATTGAGAACCAATAATGGCACTGAGTATGAGATGAATGAGTTCAAGAACTTCTGCAGAGAAGCTCTCATCAAGAGGGAGACCACAATGTTTGTGGGCTATAGTGAAACTTAAAAGGCCTGTAAAGTCTATGTGCCTAGTCAAATTGAAGTGGAGATATACTATGATGTTACCTTTGACAAAGATGCTTCCCTGAGGAAAGTAATCAATCTTCCAAGATCTGAGGAAGATCAAGAAGCGAAGCCTAGAAATTAAGAAGAACCGAAGGATGATGCTCGATGTTGAAGGATCGATGGACCCGATTGATCCACCTCCTTCGATGAGGAAGATACCATAATGGCTCAGGGATACTCTCGAGGATGTCGAGGGACATATGGCCCCAAGGGGGACATTTCGTGAAAGCAAGAAGCTGAATAGATACCAAGGGTATCTAATAGCCATGAGTACTATTGTACAATCTGAGCCTCGATATTTTGAGGAAGTCGTAAAGCATCAAGTCTGAAAGGATGCTATGCACAAAGAGTATGAGTCCATAATGAAGAATGATGTCTGGGATGTGGTTCCAAGACTAGAGGACAAAGCAGTTGTCAGCTTGAAATGGCTCTACAAGATCAAGCATGGATCTGATGGAAGTGTTGAAAAGTTCAAGGCAAGATTCGTTGCTCATGGCTTCTCTCAAAAATAAGGCATAGAATATGATGATATATTTGCACCTGTAGCTCGATATACCACCATATGATCTATCATAGCCCTTGCTGCTATGCAAGGATGGAGTATTCATTAGATGGATGTGAAGACCAAATTTCTGCATGGTGTGATAAAGGAATAGGTGTATGTGGAGCAACCTCTAGGGTTCGAAATCCAGGATCGAGACACCCATGTCTGCAGATTGAAGAAATCCCTCTATGGGGAAAAGCAAGCACCCAAAGCTTGGTACAAGAGGATACATAGCTACCTGATGAAGCTGGGCTTCACTCGTAGTAATGCTAATCCGAACCTTTACTTCAAGGTTGATAAAGAAAAGCCTCTCATTCTAGTGTTGTATAAGGATGACCTCTTCCTGACAGGTGCTGGCCCTCTCACTCATCAGTGCAAGAGGGAGCTCATTTCTAAGTTCGAGATGAAAGACCTAGGACTGATGCATTACTTCCTAGGCCTAGAGGTCTGGTAGAGACCTGGCAAGATTTTCCTTTCTCAAGGAAAATAAATTGTGAAGCTTCTGGAAAGATTTGGTATGGTGGAATGTAAGTCCATGTCGACATTGATGGAGCTCAAATTTAATAATTTGAGTGGCAACGCTATTGTTCCCATGCTAAAAAATCCTACTGAGTATCATCAACTCATAGGGGCCTTGATGTTCTTAGTGAACACCCTTCTAGACGTATGTTTTGTAGTGAACACATTGAGTCAGCATATGATTGAGCCTCATCACTTTCACTGGGTTGGTGCCAAGAAAATATTGAGATACCTCTGGGACATGATAGACCATGGAATGAGATACACTGCCAGGAGGATGAAACTCCATTGATACTCATGACGATTGGGTTGGCAGTGTGGTGGATCATAAGAGCACATCTAATTGTTGCTTCACACGTAGATCTGCTTCGGGCTTGAAACTGAAATCACTTGGTTGGGAAAGCTCTTCAGTGAGCTATTCGAGCATGTGCTAGATGCCATTGTTATCATTTGTGATAACTAGAGGATGATTCACTTCTCATAGAATCTCATGTTCCACGATCGATCCAAGCATGTTGATGGTTGGTTCCACTTTATCTGGGATATGGTACAACGAGGCGTTGTAAGGCTCGATCATATAGGAACTGATGAGTAGGTCGCGAATATTTTCACAATTCCCTTGGGGAAAGTCATTTTCCTAACCTTCCGTGACAATATTTGAATTGTGGAATGGCCCTATTCTAAGGGTCTTGTTGGACGATGAGCTCTGGGAGATCTGGGGGGCTTTGGGGATAGCTTCTCGGAGCTATAAGCAACCACAGGGCTAGGCTTGTCGAACCTTGTTGGTGTGCTTCTGCTCCACTATTATGATGATTGAGTTGGTTCATCTCTCATTACCTGTGCCCCATATGCACCCTACCCATTGAGTCCCATGCTCATGGGAAGTAACTCTCATTTGACTAGTGAGGTGGAAAAATATAGAGACTAGTAGAAAATGCTAATGGACGAATTAGAGATTGTCGTACTCTTTATATAGGATGGCACATGTCCAACCACTTGATCTAGGATCAAGTCTAGTGAGGTTTTGAACCTCCAACTGACTTCAGGTTAGTGAAACTAACTTCGAGTTAGTATATGACTCTCTTGAGTCCAAGTGAGGCTTTGAACCTCCAACTGACTTCGGGTCAGATAAACCAACTTCGAGTTGGTATGAGACTCTTTATGAGTCCTATAGAGGTTTCATACCTATGGGCTAAATCTGCTAGCTGGGAATGATGTCTTTGTGACTGACCCACTTTCGTTCTGAAATAAAGAAGGTAGAAAATAAAGTTACGGCAGGATGACGCATGATGTTTGGATTGTAGAGGTGGATGCATTTCTCCCTAGTTGAGAGGGAGTGTTAATTTTTGACAACTAGGTACAAAATCCATGTTTTAATTCTAGAATGAAGATGCCAATATTTTTATTGGATTCCTCTTTTGGAGAGGTACAATATCGCTCTAAAGATCATCTTGATCCGAGGAGCAGAACATTTATTTTGAATTTATTCAAAATATGTGCAGGTTGGCCTTAAGGTTTTGTGCCCTAGAAGTTGTGTCACACACCCTCATTGATGGATATATATTGGTCAACGTTGAAGGAAATTTTCACTCATCTCATCCTCACAAATTTCTCTCTCCTCATCTGATTGGTTCGATCACCTTGGAGGCTCTTCTCTTCACACGTGGGAAACTGCAGCAAGAAGGAGAATTTTGTTTTCGGTCTAGGATTTCTGCAACAGTGTTGAATAGCATTGACTTTGGTCAAATCTAGGTCAAATGGACCTGAAACTCTCCCAAACTTTCAATTTTCCAAATCCGAATTTTTTGGCACTATTCCTGAGGCTGGATGTTGACTTTGACTTGGCTACATTGACCTAGCTGTTGCTTCTGTTTGCATTGACCGTTGACTGAAAACGTTGACTTTGGTGTTGATTGTTTTGGATGTCCTAGATGGTTGTGTGACACTTCTGGTTGGCTGATCATATTGAGACTTTGCTGGTTGAAGCATATTTTTGACCATCGTAACGCGCCAACACACTTATATATTTCTGGCTTGTCTTCTGTCGATCTACTAGTATGTTCTATCAACATTTTACTTTATTGTTTATGTGATTACTAAGTAAAATTGGGATAACAAGTAATGTTGTATCAAGCATAGAAAATCTAAAAAAATTAACAGCACGCCTATGAGAAATACATGCACGCCTTCCACGTGCTTGTCTGAGGGACAGGCGCGCAAAATTTCGAGGCAGTTTTTGTTCAAATTTGGAAAAATTTTCCTGATTTTTTGATGTTTTTATGCTACTGATGTGCTTCTGTTTCGATGACAAAATGTTGTGGAGGGAGTGGAATTGGCTTGAGATTTTTACTGCTTCAGCCATCGATGGTTAGGCACACCAATAGTTGGCGTAGTGGGGTCTCCTAAATTTTGTGGAGAACGACCTTCTTCAGTCACAGGACTGACTCTTGCATTACCTCATTGAGCATTGGAACAAGAAGTGCAAGGTGTTTGTGTTGCGTGGGTGTGACCTTGCAAGGTGTTTGTGTTGCTGCCTCAGGGTGAGGCGCTGCAGTTTCGCCTCCCTTCTCGGAGGGTGGATTTTGAGCAGTTCCAGATGGGACACTATTGTGGGGCACCCCTTCCGAAGGGGTGGATAGCCATTGCATCGATGAAATATCTAGCCGAGCAATGTGCTCTGGAATATATCGTGTGACTCACAGGGTCATTTTCTCCACATCTGGAATCGGGCCTGCAGGTTGGAGTCTTGCGCCAACTGAGGGCCGAGCATTTTTTCGACTTTGCCCATTTTTGCTATGATGGGATGATGGCGCAGCTTTACAATATCCATAATGGATCAAAGCTATTTGTGTATGCCAATATTTTATGCAGCATCATGTATGATGGGTGGTGTTGTTGAGACCGGTGGTGGAAATTTCTGCTGGGGGGCCACGGGCGCCTCGTATGAGGAGGTGGCCTCTTGTGATGCCACGAGGAGGTGGGGGGTATGGTGGGGTGTTACTAAAACACTACGATGGTTTGAGGCCAACCCTCATATGTTTCTGCCATTCCCATATGCAGGGATGGACTTTCGGGGGGATCCAGAGATGGTCTCCCTCCTGGCTACGCTTGGGGGCTCGTAGGTATGATTTTTATTTTCTCCATTTATTTGGGTATTTATGTTTACATGTGTTTTTATGGTTACACTAACTTAGTTTTGGTTACTCTTGCATATGTTGGCGAGGTTGGTTGCATTGTGGCTCGATTGTGTTAGGTCCCTATATTACTAGTATAGTCCCTTATTGTTGTTAGTGTAACCCCCTTATTTTTATTATTGTACCCTTGTAACCCCCATATTGTTATTATTGTGCCCTTAAATTATTATTGTTAGGTCGGCTAGGATTACATTGTGGCCCCACTAGGATTACATTGTGGCTCCATGGACTCCTATATATAGAAAGGAGGTTTTGTAATTTGAATCATCCAAGAATTTTTCATTCATGTAATGTATTGGAGGTTGCCCCCTCGAAGTGGCTTATTTCTAAAGAGTTGATATCTCTTTTATTCTCTTTTTGGAGCTGGTTTCACAACATTTGGTATTAGATCTTTGAGATTCTAGGGTTTCGCTACTCCAAACAAGTCATCGTGGAATTTTCGTTATAAAGTTTTTTCTACGAAGGTTCAGAATTTGAAATTGTTAGAGTGCGAAGCCAAAATCCTGAGGAACATCGTCAAAAAATTTCAGAGCTTGGTTCGTAATATTTTCTAAGATATGATCTGTGCAAGTTAGGTCATTTTGTAGGCTCCTGAATTTAACCTAAATAGGTCATCGTGGTATTTTCGTAATAATTTTTTTTCTAAGAAGTTTCAGAAGCTGAAATTTTTAGATTGCGAAGTTGCAATCCTGAGGAACATCATCACAAAATTTCATATATTTTTTCACAATAGTTTCGGAGATATGATTTGTGGAAGTTAGGGCTTTTTGAGGCTTCTGAATTTCATCTCAAAGAGGTGATCGTGGGAAAATATTCATAGCTCTCTCTCTGAGCATCAGATTGGAATGTTGTAAAAAGTGGTCACAAGTACACGGAATGTAGTTTTCGGTCTATCAATTTCAGATCCATAGAAGGAAACAGTGACACGTGGAAATCTGTACAAGTTCACTCTAATGAACTAGTCCAAAATTGGGTAAGTGTGGGAGATTGGACATAACTTTGCATTGAAGAATCCAAATCAGATCAGAACTATGGCATTTGAAAGAAGCTTCAGAGGGCTACTATAGGGCTGAATTTTAGATATTTAGGATCCACAATTATAGAGAAAATTCAATTTCAATATCGAGCACCTCAAAAGCAAGTAAAAGGTGTCTATTGTTTTTTCCGAATTGCATAAGTCTTGTTTGAAGAATCAAGTTGAATTGATTCCAAGGGAATATTGTAGAACATATATCAGTATTGGATTCTAAAATGGCCCCTAAAAAGAATTCAACACCCATTAAGCCTTTATAAATCTCTACTATGACTCATGAAGACGAAGAATGGCAACATAACATATCAAAATTACAAGAGAAAGTGCAACAAATTTCGCTCTCGCAAAGAGCAACAAAAAATGACATGGAAGTTTTGAAGAAAGGCGTGGAAACTAAGATGGATGGTTTGAAGAAAGGTGTGGAATCTAAGATGGATGGTTTGAATAATGGCATGGAATATAAGATAGATGGCATGGAAGCTGGCATGGAATCTAAGATGGATGACATGGAAGCTAATATCGATGAGAAAATGGAAAACATTAAGAATGATCTAAAAGCAGACATGGAAGGTTTGACGAAGTTGATACAAGAAATGTTTCCTAATGGTGAAAAGATAGTAGAGGAAACTCATGATGAGAACAAAATAAATGTTAATCGTGATGTCATAAAATCTAACGTTGGCGGGAAGAACCACCATATTCAAAAAATGGATATGAGGAAGTTTGAAGTTTGATGGAGTAATATTTTGATCTCCATAATGTGCAAAACACACAAAAGGTACGCATTGCAACTTTACATTTAGAACAAAATACATTTGTATGGTATCGATGGCTTTGCTCCCGTAAAAAAATGGTCACTTGGTCAATTTTTACAGAGGAAATGATAGCACATTATGAGGATACAAAGAGCAACAACTTCTTTAGCCAATTGATAAATCTAAAAAAAAAGGGTTTAATGGGGGAGCACATTGAGGACTTCCAAAAATTGAATATAAGGGTAACTAATATTCAAGAGGAACACAAGATTGATCTCTTCATAGGTACTTTAAAGGATAACATCCAACATGAAGTTCGCATTTTGGAACCTGATTCATTGGAGAAGGCATTCAGGTTGGCAAGAAAAATTGAATGTAAACTTATGGCGACAAGGAAGCCTACCACTCACTTCTATAAAGAGGGAAGTGTTGCTACTCCTAGATTTTCACAACCTACAAGGTTGACACCACAACAATTGGAAGAAAAAATAGCAAAAGGGTGTTGCTACAATTGTGATAGAAAATACACTAAAGGTCATAAATGTGCTGAGAAGAAATTATTTTACATAGATTGTGAAGAGGAAGAAGAAAATGAACAAGAAGAGGATATACACTAGGAACCAACCCAAGAAGAGGAAGAAATGAGTCCAACAATATCATGTAATGCATTGGAAGGAGTTACCACTCCTCAAACTCTCAATATAGAAGGACATATCAAGAAGAAAAAGCTAATAGTGTTGATTGATTCAGGTAGTACCCATAATTTTATTCATTGTAAGGTAGCCAAGGAATTGAATTGTTTCCTATACCCAGCACCAGAATGTCAAGTGATGGTTGTAAATGGAGGAACTATAAATTTCTTTGGAAAATGCCATAATATCAAGCTAACCATGGGGGAATATGTATTTAATATTCCAATGCTTTCCATTCCTATGGGAGGTGTTGATGTTGTACTAGGAGTATAATGGTTACAATCTTTGGGGACGGTAGCTTTTAATTTTCAAGAAATTTTCTTGAATTTTTTTCAGAAGGAAAGGAAGTCGAATTATGGGGTATTGCAGGGAAGCCAGGAAAGATAATAAGCTCTAATGTCATGACAAAGCTTCTAAAAAAATAAAAACAAGGCATAATTGCACAATTATGCTCACTAGAAGTTCCAACATAAAAATCATCTATTTTTGCAAATCTCCAAAAAGTCTTGGACAATCATTCCAAGGTTTTTGAAACTCCAAAAGGACTCCCACCTATTCGTGATCATGATCATGCTATTCATTTGATTCTAGGAAGTGTTCCTCCAAACATCGGGCCTTATAGATATCCTTATGTCCAAAAGAGCGAAATTGAACGTATGATTGCAGAAATGTTAGAGGCAGGTATAATTCAACCTAGTCAAAGTTATTTCTCTGCTCCTGTAGTATTGGTACACAAGAAGGATGGATCATGGCGCATGTGTCCGGATTATAGGGAGTTCAATAAGCTCACCATTAAAGATAAATTTCCCAATCCTGTGATTGATGAATTATTGGATGAATTACATGGAGCAATTTATTTTACCAAATTGGATCTTCATTCAAGGTATCATCAAATTAGAATGAAGACTAAAGATATTCCGAAAACAGCATTTCGAACTCATGAGGGTCATTATGAATTTTTGGTCATGCCTTTTGGCCTTACCAATGCACCTTCTACATTTCAAGGGTTGATGAATTCCATTTTCAAACCCTTCCTTTGAAAATTTGTGCTAGTATTTTTTGATGATATACTAATCTACAGCAGGTCTTGGAAGGATCATGTTGAACATGTTGACAGGGTGCTCAAACTATTGCGGGAGAAACAATTATATGCAAAAACATCCAAATGTTTCTTTGGAGTACAAGAGGTGGAATATCTGGGTCATATTGTATCTCATGAGGGTGTTAAGGTAGACCCTAACAAAATTAAAGCCATTAAGGAATGGAAAGTCCCCACAACCATAAAGCAGTTGCAAGGATTTCTCGGGTTAACAGGGTATTATCGAAAGTTTGTTAATAATTATGGGAGAATAGCAGCACCTCTAACAACATTATTGAAGAAAGATGCATTTTCATGGACGCCTGAAGCAACTAAGGCCTTTGAACATCTTAAAGAGGCAATGTGCCTAGCACCAGTCTTAGCTACGCCAGACTTCACAAAAACCTTTATTGTGGAATGTGATGCCTCAGGAAATGGAATTGGTGTTGTTTTAATGCAAGAAGAAAGACCCATTGCTTTTTAAAGTCATCCAATCAAAGGAAATTATTTACAAAAACCTATTTATGAAAAGGAAATGTTAGCAATACCGCATGCACTAAAGAAATGGAGAACTTACCTAACGGGAAGACACTTCAAGGTAAAAATTGATCATGATAGTATTAAACACTTTTTGGAACAAAGACTATCTTTAGAAGAGCAACAAAAATAGGTCAAAAATATGTTGGGTTATGACTTTGAAATAATATACAAAAAAGGGAAGATAAATGTTGTTGCAGATGCACTCTCAAGAAAGAATGAAGAGGTGGAAGCATTTCTTTGTGCCATTTCTATTATCCAACCAGATTGAATAACTGAAGCAAGAGATGAATGGAAGAAGGATGAATAAGTGTGGACACTCATTCAAAAGTTGCAACAAGATCCTAGTACATCTGATACATTTAGTTGGAAAAATGATTCCTTATGGTACAAAGATCGCTTATATCTTTGTAAGAATTCCCAACTAAAATAAAAGATTCTTTTGGAATTGCACACTTCTCCTTTAGGAGGACACTAAGAATTTTTAAAAACTTACCACTGGGTAAAGAAATAATTTTTTTGGGATGGCCTTAAATATGATATTCAAAATTTTGTGGCAGAATGTTTGGTTTGCCAGCAGAATAAAGTTGAGACAATTAATACCCCGGGTCTTCTACAACCTTTATCCATTCCAAGTCAACGTTGGGAGAATATTTCAATGGATTTTATCACAGGTTTACCTAAGTCCGAATGAAAGAGTGTCATCATGGTGGTAGTTTATAGACTTACCAAGTATGCACACTTTTATGCATTATCTCATCCATTTAAAGCAAGTACAGTTGCTACTACATTTATGGACACAATTCAAAAGCTACATGGAAACCCAAGGGTTATTGTGAGCGACATAGATCCCATTTTTACTCAAAATTTTTGGATAGAGTTATTTTCTTGTTTGGGTACTCAATTAGCTCATAGCTCATCTTATCATCCTCAATCCGATGGTCAAAATGAGATAGTAAATACATGTTTGGAAGGATATCTTCGTTGTTTTGTATCTGATTAACAAACACAATGAGTCAAGTGGTTACCTCTAGCTGAATGGTGGTATAACACTTCCTTCCATACTGCAGCAAAAATGACCCCATTTATGGCACTTTATGGATACCATCCACCATCCATCACATCATCTTTAAGAGAAAATTTGAAGGTTCAAGTAGTGGAAGATCACATTGAGCATCAACAAGAAGTTCTCCAACTCTTAAAGGACAACCTAAATTTGGCACAAAATCGAATGAAACAACAGGCAGATCAACATCGCAGTGAGAGAAGTTTTGATGTAGGAGACTGGGTATTTTTATGTCTACAACCATACAAACAAATGTCCCTCAAGAAAGCTAAGAAGGATACTAAATTATCGCCAAAGTACTATGGTACTTACAAGGTGTTGCAAAAGATTGGTACTATGGCATACAAAATGGAGCTTCTCGCTTCTTCACGAGTGCATCCAATTTTCCATGTTTCGTGCTTAAAGAAGGTTATAGCTGAAAATCTTCCAGTTCAAACAATATTTCTAGAACTTGATGAGGAAGGAAAAATCATATTGGAACCTGAAGCGGTCACGGAAACAAGAACTGGACAACTACGGAATCTATCAATTTCAGAGTATCTCATCAAGTGGAAGAACTTAACCACTGAAGATTCGACATGGGAGGATGAGAATTTTATACAGAAGCACCCAGAGCTACTCAAGCGTTGAGGACAACATTTTTTTGAAGGAGAGGGGCATGTTAAGTCCCTATATTACTAGTATAGTCCTTTATTGTTGTTAGTATAACCCCCTTATTGTTATTATTGTACCCTTGTAACCCCCATATTTTTATTATTATGCCCTTAAATTATTATTGTTAGGTTGGCTAGGATTACATTGTGGCCCCACTAGGATTACATTGTGGCTCCATGGACTTCTATATATAGAAAGGATGTTTTGTAATTTGAATCATCCAATAATTTTTCATTCATGTAATGTATTGGAGGTTGCCCCCTCGAAGTGGCTTATTTCTAAGGCGTTTATATCTCTTTTCTTCTCTTTTTGGAGCTGGTTTCACAATAGATTGGTTGGCCACGGTCCTCTTAGGAGACCTCGGGGAACTTGTGGGGGGTTGGGAGGAGATCCTGCATAGCCTCAGGGTGGGGGACTTGGTGATGAGGTCTACCCTTCAGGAGAGGGGAGCAGCTCGACTACAGCTATGCGATCTCGTGTCAATGCAGTGGAGGCTCGTGTAGATGTGGCAGAGGCTCATGCTGTTGAGCTGACCACTCGGGTGTCGATTCTAGAGGATGCCTAAGATCGAGTGGATCGCTTGACCCAGGGGATCCCATCTCGAGGCTTCTTGCATGACCTCGAGGAGGTATGGCTGGAGACCTTGATGGCTCGAGAGAGGGAATATAGGCCAATTTTACATTGGGTGGCGGTCTCGGTGTTGACGATGACTCTAGTAGTGGTACCGGGGGTGGTATTGGGTCCAGGTGCCCCACCTGGGGGAGCACTGCCTTGGAGTATTTTTTTAACATGGGGAAAGCACCCATTGTGAGGATGCTTCCCCTATTTTTGACAACTTATTGGTGTGTCTTTTTGGGCTGACCGATGGGTCAGAGACACCATTTTTGTACTCAAACACATACATTTGATATATATATATATATATATATATGAGAGATATTTTTTGCAGCCCTACATGGTGTGCCCCTTGTTTCTACTTATGGATTTATGTTATGCTAATGGATATCTATGTTTTCTATGTTTTTTTTATTTTTTATGAATGATGGTTTATTTGAGATGCATTCCAATTTAGAATATTGTTAGCTATGTGATTAGTTCTTTGGTTTTGACTCCTTGGTACATGTGTGAATGTAATGTAGTCGAATTGTCTAAATCTTTTTTCACGCAAATATCTTCTAAATATATGTGAATCTCAAATCTCAAATGTTTTGTTTAAATGCGACACTACTAACTGGGATTCGAGGTAGATATGCATATGGTGTATGCCTTGATGGAGGGTGTCACACATAAGTCCTATCACAATGTCATATTCTGCCTGATTTTTTGTTGTTGAACTGATACACACACCGTTTTTGTAGAGTGGTGATCGGTCAGGGTGATAGATAACCTAGGTTGTTTCTGCTAAACTTTGAGACAATCTTGATGCTCCATTAACAAATCCGAAGTAAGGTTCGGTTTAGTAATCCATTATGGCACTCGAGCGCATTTTGTAACAAGCCTTTTGGTCAAAATTTTAAAGTGGTTGGGTTTGTGTACGTTGACTCTAGGGTAGGGATTTCTTGGCCTTTATGGGTAGAAATTATTGAGGTAAAGGCTGTTAATGGGGTTATTGAGGTAAGTCCCGTCTGGTTCCGTCAAAATGTATGCCCCTTGGTGGAGGCAATATTTTATGATGTAGGGTCCTTTCCACAAGGTTTCGAACTTTCCTAGCCCTAGGGCTTCTTTTGCGACATCATAGCGAAGGACTAGTTCACCCTCGGTGAATGAGAGAGGGTTGATGTGGCGGTCGAATGATGCTTTTACCCTTTTCTTATGGGCCTCATTTTTTTGTAGCAACTTTCATCTAATTTCTTCAATGAGATCTAGTTGTACTAGGTGTTGTTCTAGAGGTTGGGTATCATCGAGGAGTTCAATGGCGGCATGAAAATTCAGGATCTCGCATACTATGGGAATCACGGCTTTGACCCCATATACCAAGTGGAGGGGAGTGAAACCAGTAGACGTCTTTACAGCTGTGCAGTATGCCCATAGGGCAGAAAAGAGAATATGGTTCCAGTTGGTTTTATGGTTATTCACCATGCGTTGTAACATCATTTTGAGGACTTTGTTTACAACTTGTACCTGTTCGTTGGATTGGGGGTAGTATGGTGAATGGAATTTGTGGGTGAATCTGATGTGGCGAGATAGCTCCTCGAAAACATCATTCTCAAAGTGTTTCCCATGGTCGGAGAATAACTCTTTGGGAATGCCAAACTGGGAAAGTACGTCATTAAACAGAAATTGAGCTGCGGTTTCTGCAGTGTTGTCATATGTGGGCATGGCCTCTACCCACTTGGTGAAATCATCGATAAAAACTATGATGTATTTATTATTGTGTGATGATGCGGGGTTTAAAGTCTTGAAGTCGATTCCCCATTTACAAAAGGGGTCGGCAACGATGATAGGGTGTAGAGGAGTGGGAGGGACTCTTGCCTTATGAGCCAAGTGTAGGCATCACTAGCATCTCTTGACTTTTTTAATGCAATTGCGAAGTAGGGGGGACAAAAATATCCTGCCAATAGGAATTTTTGGGTAGTGGCCATTCCAGATAGGTGTCTACCGCAAGCACCTCCATGGCAGTCATTAAGGGCTTGTTCCGCTTGGTTGTGAGTAAGGCGTTGACGTAAAATGGTGTCGATGTCCCGTTGGTACACAAAATTTCTCATGAGGAGATATCCGAGGCCTGATGGAGTATGTGTCGATGGTCATCTCAAGTGATATGGGATCTGAAATTTTGAGTTCATAGGAAGAGGAGAATGTCTTTGTACCAAGGGTCGTCAGTTGCTACGAAAAATAGATGCTCGTCTAGTAGCGAATCGTTTAATGGTGATCCCATGGTATTCCTTGGGAGGTTATAATGAAATTTTCTAAGGTAAGTTCCTTTTTTCTTTTAGGGGAGATAAACTGTAAGTCGTATTCTTGGAGAATGACTATCTAGCAGGTGTACTTATGGTTCATTAGGCGGCATGTGAGCAGGTATTTGATGGGATTAATATCTTTGATGACCGTAGTGGTTTTTAAGATGATGTAGTGTCGAAGCTTCTGTACTACATGTATTAATTCTAGGGAAGTATTTTCTTTAGGATCATAACTTAATGTTGGGCCCGATAAGGTTTTGTTGAAGTAATAGATTACGTTCTCCTTCCCATCTAGGCCTTCCTGAATCAAAACTTCGGCCAAAGTGGATTCGGAAGCTGATAGATACAAGATGTAATATTTGTCAGAGTCTTGGGGACTGATGAGTGGTGTTGAAGATAAAGTTTCTTTTAGTGCATCGAACGCTTTTTGGGTGTGATTATCCCATTTGAATGGGATGTCCTGCTGAAGGAGGCATAGGAACCCTTGATCACAAGTGGCATAATCTGGGACAAAGCATCTCAGAAAATTGGCCTTCCCCTACAAGCTTTGCAGTTTCCTGAGAGTTTGAGCTGGAGGTACCTCTTTGATAGCTTGTACCTTGAGGGGTTCCATGCGAATCCCTTGCTGGGATACGATAAAACCTAAGTCTACTTGTGCTAATGTAGAAGACACACTTGAGGGGGTTCAAGCGTAGGTTGTATTGATGACATCGTTGGAATGCCAATCACGGATCCTCAATATGGTCTAAGTGCTTCTTGGAGAAGATGGTTAGGTCATTCAAGTAGGTGAGGATAAGGTGTTACAAGTCATGAAATATATAGTTCATGGGCCTTTGGAATGTGGCTCTAGCATTTTTTAGGCTAAATGCCCTAGGGAGTGGTGAACGCAGTTTTGCACCGGTCTATATGGTGGATTTGAATTTGGTTGTACCCAAAATCCATCCATAAAGGAGAGGGCCTCATGACCCGCACAAGCATCGATGACCTTGTCAATGAATGGGGTGGGGTAATTTTCCTTAGAACAAGCTTTGTTCAAATCCTGAAAATCAGTGCAAACACGTATGGTGCCCTATTTTTTCATGACAAGAACAGGGTTGGAAACCCAAGATGTATAAGCAATGGGGTAGATAAACCTGGCTTTATGAAGCTTATCGATTTCTCATTTTATTGTTTCTACCTTTGATGGGTGGAGTTGATGTTGTTTCTGGCACACTGGAGGTATGTTAGGCCAAATGTAAATATGGTTGGCTATGATAATGGGACTAAGCCTAGGCATTTATGAGTAGTCCCATGCGAATATATCTTGATAATATTGTAGCAATTGGGTATAAGAGGCTATTTCTTCTAGAGAGCATGTTGTCCCAGTGAGATTTCTTCGACGTTTGTAGGATTTTGGGATATGTTCACCTTGTAGGTAGGTGAGATGTTTGATATATTTCCTTCCTCGAACACATCAGGCGCCGGGATGGGATTTTTGAACCTATCGGCTTTTCCTGATGGGAGGAAATATTTTGATTCAATTGCATAGATCACCTATTATTTTGTCTTGTTAGGACTGAATGTGTGCTTGGGGAGAAAAAGTGAATGGTGATGCATTGCATCCCATGGATAATCTAGCTCTGTCATTACCTCTAGGATGTCCTCATCTGAATGAAATAGGGATCCTAAGGGGGATTGATCCTGCACAAGATTATGTTGAATAGGTTCAATCCTCATGGAGCTGATTGAGAGACAAAAGAAGGATTCCATCGTCGATGTGGTGGAACCAGACGCAGTCGACAGAGTGTAGAAAGATTGGGTCTGCACTATCGTAGGTACATCTACTCTCGTAGTTGCAGCTGACTCGACACCTATGGAAGATGAGAAGACAAATTGATTCATAGTCCTCATACATGATGATATGAATCATATATGGTGTATCGTGTCATCATTGTTTGGTGGGGGAAGAATCTTTATGATGGGAGTTTGCATAAGCGCAAGGTTGGGTTCAATGCTAGGATGGTCAATTTCCTGTTGGTGGAAATTGTGCCTCGTGCATAGGTGCCTGAATGTTTCCATTAGCAGGCATGCTTCTGGTTCATGATTATGGCTAGTGCAGATGGTGCATGGTACCATTGTGTCGACTGAGTATATTGTGTGGGAACCAACACTAGTCTTCATCCCAGATGTGGATGCTTGGAAAGGATTTGTAGTAGAAGATGAGGTATTTTTCTTCCATTTTCGTATCATTGGCTTGGGTGTGTATAAATATTTTGGGGAATGTAGACTTAATGCTGCTCTTCCCACTCTAATATTGGGGAGATGGTCACATTTAATTGTATGATGAAAGTGTGAACAAATCTGACAATAAGTACACATGATTTTCTCTTGGTTAGAGAGAAGTTTCTGTGGTAGAGAAGAGACTGTGCGAAAACAATTTGTGAGGGGCTTCAGTTCTTTGCACTGATTGTCCCAGTGGTCAATCAGGTCACATAGTCTGCATGTTATCCTAGGTTGGGCCTGGGTCATGCTTGGTTGGCGTGCTATCCCTGTTTTCCCATCACACTGATGTGGGTGTGGGGTTGTTGGCCTGGGGGTGTTGTATTTTCTATATCGTTTGAGAAGATCATCTCGTTTCTTCTCTATTGTATGAATCATATAAATGAGAGGACGAAATTGCGAGCTATAGGTACAGTACTGTCCACATTGATTTCCTTGACATACTGGGAAAAATAGCCTAGATATGGGGGTTCCTTCGTGCTCATTTTGTGGTCTGGTAGGGTACCAGTTTCATAACGTTGCTAAATAAAGGTAAGTTGCAACCACATGATTGGGAATTTTACGCAACACACATGTTGGTATTCTCTATAGAAAGTGGTTGGGGGAAACTAAGAGTTTCCTGATTGGTCGCTTTTCAGCTGACAAGAAGAGGATGGATCTTCTCATCACATCTTCTAGGGTTGTCGAGATGCCATGGATTCTAATTATGTGCCATCTTCTTGGGAGAGGTGGACTATGGTTGATCGCATACAAGTTAGTACTACGTGAAATCTAGGTATGTAGTGACAACAATGCACTAGGAGGTTGCCTCCACATATCTAACATGAATACTTGATGTCAATTTTATTTTGATATACTAAATGAACTAGATACCATTGCTGGAACATTTCTAGAGCTGGGAAATCAATGATGAAATGATTGAGATCATCGCAGAGTACACAACTCTCGATACCATCGCTGGAAAATTTCCAGAGCTGGGAAATCAATGATGAAATGATTGAGCTCATCGCAGAGTACACAACTCTCGATGCAAGGAGGGGGCATGACTGGGAGTCTTTCGAGTGCCTGTCATTCCTCCTATAGGTACAGGATAGTACGAGGTTCATCTCCCGATGACTGGGTGGGGGGATCCTCTTGATCAGATTGCTCGATGGCATGTAAGGTGTCCCTATATCATGGGATTTATGGGAAATGATGGGTATAGTGCCCATAATTGTTGCAGATAACGCATGTGTGATTGGTACGCAATGATTTGCCTTTACTTTTGGTGGTAGGTTCCTTTTTACAGGAACGTGGAATTACGATGTCTGCCTTAGAACTAAGTAGTGATTTTAATTCGTCTAGCTCAGGGAAGATGTGGGTAGGGTGTCCTACTACATCACATATGGTGCAACCTATTCATTCCCATTGTGTGGTGGGAGTCTCCACTCTCTTTCCTCTCTCGGTTTTCTTAGCCAAAATTATTGGTTTTGAAATAGGAGTTTCCTTTGCAGGGATGTTTTCGACAGTTTCCTGAATGGGTGGGGCCTCCTCGGGACTGAGGGGTTTTAACCCTATGGTAGTGATGTGTGTGGCTCTTGTCCCAGTAGGGGGAATCAGGTACCAAATGGTATTAAGAAAGATATATTTTGTAACACCATTGTTACCAAAAGCTATTGGGATACAAAACCAACTGGGGCATAGAGGAAAGGGGTTTGGGATGCAGCATAGGCTAGAGAGGCTGTTGTGGCTGAGGACTTAGTGTCATTACTACTTGTGTCTATGTCCTGACAAGATTTGGCACTTGATGTGGACATCATGCACACTGTAGCCCCTATGACATTAGGTGATCACTCAAGTATAATAGGGGGATCTCCTAGGAATTATCCTAGGATGGATGACGCTTTGAACTATCCAGGGCCATACTCTTGGTACCATGAAAGTGCATCCACGGATATATCTATGTAGGGTAGAATGATATCGATATTTGTTAGGGGCCGCTTTTCTCTATGTGTTAATTGGTCGACCTTAACAATGTGATCCTCATGGGGGAACATCATAGTTTGGAAGACAGAGGAGGCTACATCAGATATGGCGTACATATAAATCCAACCAATGAGTATATTATAGTTCAAGTGGGCATACAAGACATCAATGTCTATAAGGACCATCTTTCCTGCTAAGCAGACCAGGACGTTTTGGTAGAGACCGAAGGGAGTTGAAGGGTGACCATCGTAAGCTCCAAGCGTGATGTCTGATTGCTTTAGCTCGGGAGACCCTAACTTCTGCCAAATGCTCTTTTACATGATGCATGTGGATGCACCCTCATCAATGACACATCGGTGAATGGTAATGTTTTGGACCAATACTAGTATCTGAAAGGTGACCATTGAAGGAACCCTAGGGGTGGCTTTTTCTAAATCAAAATCCATTAGGTGTGTATCGGTAGGGTCGATAGCTCCTAACAAAGAAAGCAAGGCTTTCTGTTGCTTTGGGAATGATTGTAATACTTCCAAATATGAGATGGTAGCAGGAGATTGAGCTAGATCATCCACAATGCTATAGTTATGGGCTGCTTTGGAATAGTTCCTGCTCGCCTAGTTGGTCCCTTAGCCATCTTTGGCAAAGGTTCAATAGGCATATTTGATATGGTCAAAGGTGTTTTTGGTGCACTGGTACTAGCCCCTGACGCGTTGGTGTCTGGTGGGGTTTCGTAATTTCGATTCTGTGTCTGAAAAAACATTTCCTTTCCAGTCATGTAGATTTCATGGCTGTTTTTTCCAGAGTCGTCGGGAGTTTTTTATTGCATTCTAACTCTCCCTTGATGGGGGAAAGGTTCCTGCATGAGTGTTGGCTGTTGGGCGTATCCCCCTTGTCCACAGTTGCTCTGCAGCTTCTTCATCTCAGGGAGTTCGGGAAAGTGGTGAGTGTAATGGTCGTACTCACCACAGATTAAACAAGAGTGGTTTGTTCGGAGAGGTGGCCTTTTGTTTTGCAGTTGGAAATTTCTTGGCTCCTGGTTTTAATTTCAGTTGGAGTTGCATCCAACTTGAGATTATAGAGGGTGCTACTGGTTTTTTCCCCCTTGTCCAAGATTTCATTTAGGCTTGTTTTTTCCTTTTTTCTTAACCACGTTAGGAGGATAGTTGTCCTGGTTATATGTTTGGTGCGGTTGGTTCTAGGAAGGTTCCACAAAGTTCACCTGTGAATTATTTTGCATGGGTGGGTCTTCTGCTGGGGATTGAGCATAATGTGATCCTTGGTTTATAAATGGTTTTTAGGGGGGGGACTCTTTTGTCAGTGTGTATATCTGCATACTGGGTCCCAAGAGCCAGAGGATAGGGTCCTATGTGCTGATGGTGATACGATGACACCCTACTGGTCAAATTTTGCGGAGGCATGTGATGACTTTGGTAGCTGGGTTGTGGTACGTTCTGGGTAGAATCATACGTGTAAGCAGGGTTTTGAATGTTGTTTCCTGAGTAAATTTGGATCAATGACCCAATTAAATTGTCTGTAGAGTTAGACGAACTTGGAAATTCTTTGTAAGTTTGCAGGTTTGGGGCATTCGACAGGATATTGTAAATATACCCTGACTGTGTATAGATCAGCTCAAGCTGTTATGCCTTACTGATGGTGTCATCATCAGATATTGGATTTTGTTGCACCACATCCTTCGAAATCTCTGCGATGAGATTTTTCAGGAACAGGTCTAACAGAACTTGATCGTCGAGTTTGGCTTTGCATAAACTATGACATTGCTGCCATTCATGGAGATAGTCCGAGATATGGACGGCAGGGGTTTGCCTAAAGTGGGTCGGTAATTCCATTCCAGAATCGTGGTGGATGGGTAACCGAAAATAGATCAGGAATGCAATGGAGAGGGTGCTAAAGGTTCCATGTGTAGCATAGGGTTGCTCCACATACCATTTCATTGCTACTCCAGTCAGAGTGCGTTGAAACAGTCTCGGTGGAATAGTATCATCAACATTGTTATTTGATGAACACCATAGGTGGAAAGTCATAAAATGATTTCTGGGGTCTTTCGCTTGCTTCCCTTTAACTTTGGAATGTCTGATGGGAGTTTTGTGGGCATGGGAGGCCATATGGGGTTGTGCGCAATGGGGTCGTTCGTCAACTTGGTTAAATCTGGTAGATTCAACGAAGCTATAAAAGGTGATTGTGAGGTTGTAGCCATTGCCAGTTTTGAAAACACAATGTTCTGGTTAGGAATGGGGTTTTTCTATGATTTACCCTGTTCTGCGGTCAACTGGCTTCATGAATGGGTAGCGCTCCTCTGCTCTCTGGGGGTTGTGGCAGGAGTGGTGTTTGGTGTGGCATTGGAAGACCGACTAGGTTTCCCAACTAAAGATGCCCCAATAAAACATGAACCAATAATGGTGGCAATGGTCCATATTTGACGCCGAAATGGAGAAAGACCTAGAACTGCTCTTGATAATGAGGGGAGGTCCAAAAGACGTCTAGATTGACGAGGTCCTATTGGGTCCATTTTGGCATTGACTAGGTATGGATTTGGAAATATTTGAGAGGATAGAGATTATAATCAAAGTAAAATTCTGATCTCATACATAAAACAAAGGGAAAATAAAATAATTTTTCCCTTTAGATTAATCCTATGTGATCAGTCAATCAAAAATATGGTTTTTTGTTTGTTTGCGTATAATACTCAAATCCTAGAAGACCTAATCATCCTCACACACTCAAATGTAATTGGGCCTTGAGAAGATATCTTGCAAGTGCTGGTACAATGTCCCATAAGAGCTGGTGACACCCTTAGTCAGCTAAAGAAATTCCACCAAGGTAAGGATAGAGGATCTAGTGATTACCTGTATCGTCACCTATAGGGAAAGGATGCCCTAATTTTGGCCACTAAGTACCACCGTCCCACATGAGCGTTCGAGTCTTGGGCTTCTTGGTAATTCAGCTAACAGTACTGAGTATCAGTTGGGTTAGGTAGCCCCAACTGATACCTGCCCGCACTGTGCCTAAGCCTAACCCCCTCTAAATCGGGTCTCTACAACGCTCGAGTTTTCTTTTCCATGGGTTTATATTTGGATTTGAAAGTTCCCAAAATAGTCAAATTCTATGTTTCAAGATGAAGAATGATCAAGGCTTCGTATTGGATTCCTGCCCCATTTATCCTAACTTATACTATAAATTCTTTTGTGGCCCCTGTGGGGAGAATTTAGTGAGTTTTGTTAAGTTAGTTTTAGGTGTCTTTTCTTTGCTTAGTGTCTGGATGAGTGTGAGAAAAAAGTGAAAAATCACATAGTTTGAACGTGTGGATATGCAATTATCCTTTTCAAAATCCCCTATTTAAACTATGCTCTATTGTTCCTTGCTCAAAAGAAAAACATGTGCGGATATGGGCCGCTTTCAATTTTTCCTAGTTAATCTATGTGATCAACTATAGGGAGATGGTGAGTTGTGAATAGAGAGTGTTCATATTCTTGCCTAGGATCACTGGAGGGTGAAAAAACATCAGGGATTACTTTCTCTTCTATTGAGAATTCGGTCCTGGTCCCGAAATACTAGTGCAAAAATTGAACTAAACTAATGAGTTTTACACTTAAAAAAAAGAACTAGATAAGCATGCGTGGACTTGGGCCACTTACTTTGGCTAATTATCTAGGTTTTTTGGTACCTAAATTTGAAAAACATAATTTTTTTTGGAATGCAAGCTAATTTCCCCCCTACTTAAACTATGTGTGTGACTTTGGAAAAATCAACTTGAAATAAAACTAACACCAAGCCTACCAAAAGAAGCTAAGAGTGAGCTTCAACAAGCTACGGGGAACCTCAACCTATGTTGGAAGATGTATTATGGGCTGCCAGGCACTTTTACAAGCAGGAAAATGTGGAAATATTGGAGAAATTTCTCATTTTGTTTTTTGCGCGCAAAAGGCTGAAACATGTGTGCTTTCTACGCACAGGTCAGCTCTGAATACACGCCTTGGGGCATGCCTGTCTATGAGAAATGTGCACAAATTCTTGCAAATGTAATTTTTTGGAGCTTTTCTGCTTCAGTCTATCACTAGGGTTGGACCGGGCAATGAAGGAGAGAAAGGGGGCAATTCCAGCCCAACTCCACAGCAAAGACAAAGATCTCTGCAAAAAGGCACTTACCACATAAACTTGGAAATAAACGTTAGTGGAGTCGCCAATCTTGTGTTAGTGTGTTTGGTGCACGTATGTACGAAATGACACCAACTTAAGGGGTGTGGTATTCCCTCTTAAGTTATTCGTCACAGGCAGAAATATATGGAGTCAAGTAAGTTAGTGAACATGCTAGAACATAAACATACTAGATAGAGAAATATCATGCATATTCAAACATAAAAATTAAACTAAAACTAAAACAAATAACAAAAAATTTCTAAATAGAGTCAAATAACTTCAATAATCCAAAAGATGACGCTTACGTCCCCTCTTATTGAGCGCTAGTAGGAAATGAGGATGAAACTTTAACCCACTTGCAAAGGGGACCTTAGAACTTGGGGTTCTAAGTCCTAATGCAAGGATGTATTTACTTATGAGCTTCCTTGGTGCAAATTCTCCCTCTCTCTACTACGGTGGACTGGAGTTGTTAGATGGCCAACAACTAAGTCCCCTCTACCTCCGCTCCGGATCACACACTGCTCATATTGCTTGGGGCAATTCTGGCTAGCATAACAATGTGCTATCAAGTTGTTCATTTCTTGGTGGCATTTTATAGGGGGATTCAAATCTTCCTTCCCTCTCTTGGTACATTGTGGATAGTGACCCAAGAGAGGAGGGTGATTCCATTATGTGCCACATTTATTCCAATATGTGCTCCCTTGATGTCCTAAGGAGGCTTGGGTGGTTTTCCTAAGGTGGCTTCAAGTGTGGAATCAATTTCATGGAGTGTGCCTTGTGGTCTCAGAAAGTGACTTCTGCGACTCCCAGGATTGTGCTCTTTTTGGGTCAAAAGGCGCGCAAGGGCGCATTTATCGAAGGGTTTTGCATGCAAAAGCACATTTAACTAGCCCTTCTTGTACGCAATTTGATTTTTCCTCAGACCTTAGATATTTTTTAAATACTTTCAGATTATATAATGTCTCTCAACCTTGTAAATCCTTCTGCCTAACATTAAACAATGTCACCTTTGCTTGTATGATATTACAGTGATAACACCGGGGTTCGTACAAACTTGGAGGTGACAATGTTATATACACAGCAAATGCATTCTTTTCATATCATCCTCTTCTTCTTTATGAAAAGGTGTTATTTCTAAGGGTTCTAAGGGGATTATTTCACACTTCAATGAAACTAAAATAAGTCTTAGAAAGGAAATGAAAAGAATGAAACTAATTTAATTAGTAGAAAAGAAATGACAGAAAGGAAACTAACTTAACTTGCTAAAAAGAAATGGCAGAAAGGAAACTAATTCTAAAGCACACTTTACTTGGCCAAATGGATAAATTCACTCTATTTATCCTATGGTTTATCTACCATGCTTATATTCATGCAACTAATCTATCCATGACTTAATTATAATTAAAAAGAGTGTTGATTTGCAGCTTGGAGGAAAGAAAAAGGGCTAAAGAGGCTAATGGAGGGCTTAGCACATGAAACATGGCTTAGAAGTGGAAAGCGGGTGTTTAAACCTTATAAAACCGTATATTATGGTGCAGAAATGGATTTAGACAGGAATAATGTGAAATATGTGATGGTGGAGATGCAATGGAGGCAAAAGTTGCGATATGCAATATCGCAATCACAACTTCACAAAATTTGAGTGGTAAGAATTAAAAAATAAACAAGAAAAACGTGATTTGTAATGTGCAATGCGAAGTGGTGACATTGAGGTGGGCCTGATATCATAATTGTGTTATCACAAATTTGGAGTAGTAAGCGTTAAATAAAGAAACAAAAAACACGATTTGAGATGTGCGATGCAGCGAAAATATCACATCGGCGTTCAGAAACGATAAATGTTAAAGGAAACAGTGAAATGTTGTAGTGAGTGATTTGTGATGCAGCATAAATACCGCAATCGGCAGGAATGAGCAGTAAGTATTAACGGAACCAAATAAAAAGTGTGAGATGTGATCTGAGCTGGGGATAAAACGATGAAATGTGATTTGCGATAGGGATGACATGGCAGTGGGACTGGTCACAGAGTGCGATCAAATTATCACAATCGGCGAAAAGGAAACGGTAAGTATTAAGGAAAAGGGAAAAGTTTGTGGCGTGTGATTGCGATGTGGCGTAGTTGCAGTAAGTTGCAAAGGAAAAGGATGAAGGTTGGGAAATGCGATATGTTGTATCGCAATATCCCAATCGGAAGATGGGAGTGGTAAGTGTTAACAGGAACAACTTAAACTATGCGGAGTGAGAAATATGAAGTACAATAGCGAGGATTTTGAAGAGGAAGGTAGAGGTCGAGTTCTTGATGGTTTTTGAATGGTTTTTATGTGTTCTGCATTAAAAGGGTAAAGGAAACCGTGAATCATAAAAAAAATTAATATGGTGGGCTGAAGGGTTTGAATGTTTGTGGGAAAAAAAAGGTGGGTAAAGTAGTCGGAATAAGCGCAAAACAGGAGGGAATAGAGGTTCACCAGTAGTGATCGAAAGTGTAACATACCTGCGGATTCATGCACAGAAAACAGACAAAAATGCATGATAAAAATATTCAAAGAGAGACTCAGACTTGGTAATGCAATTTCTTCCCTAAACTCAAACAAAAAGAAAATTTTTTCATGTGGGAAGGTCTGCCCTTCTCGAAATCTATTGTTAGAGATGAGAGGGGGAGGCTTGACCGCAAATTTTGGAGTTTTTTCTCTATCCTACTACTCACAAGCAAATGAAAATCTACAGTAGCATACTAAAATCAAAACTAAAATTCAATGAAACTATTTAAAATCATAACTAATTGAATGACAAAAATAAAACTAGCTAAATGGAAGAAAGGAAAGAATGAAAACAATAGAGAAGCTGAGGCACATGGGTTGGGCCCTAACCCACGAGCCCAGCTCTATGGAATTAAATTAGTAAAATGGAGTCTGTATACTCATTGCATTAAAAATACAGTCTTATTACATCTCGAAGGTCTTAAACCAAAAAAGTCTAATAGCTTGCAGCAAAAGTTCTAAATGGAATTGAATCCCCTGGAATTGACTAACATTGACTCACTCTTCCTATTTCTAGCTCTGCTCTATTTATTCTATAGGCCAGCTACCAACAACTCCATAAAAATAGGTAATGAGTCCACTTGACTCCAAGTGAAGTATGGCTTGAGTGCACTTGGTCTTGAGTTGCTTGGCTACCTTTGGAATTTGAATTGCTAGAGGGGATCTCATAAGGATCATTTTGTTGCCTTTGAGGGTGGACAACCCCCTTGAATCTCTCCAAAATTTCTCCCTAATTTCCTGATATTCTTCATTGTTGATCTTCCAGTGGCAGGGAGCAAGTCCCTAAATTATCTCCTTCTCCAAATATGCATATTCTGCCAAATATTCCAACAATATTCTAAAAAAAAACCAATATTAGGCACAAATATGCAATTACCTTTAAACCTTCCTAATAAAATATAAAAGCATAAGAAAACATTATTAAGTTCAGAAGGATAGATTTAATATATATTTTCATGTGCACAAGGAAGGTATATGGGCTTAATCAAGGTTAGATGGGCAGTATTTTATGTGAAATTTAGAGGCCCATCATCACCCCCCTACTAAAATTGTTGCTCATCCTATGAGCAACCTATTCATCCTCACCGCCTTTTGGTTCTTCTTGCATGCTGGTTTATTTCATTTTCTGTTTATTGGCCCATAAGCTACTCTTCCTACTAATCTTTTTGAATTTATTCTCATAGGTGTTTCATGGAGGTCCTCATATGCCTTAAGAAAATCTGTTTTGCATGCCAAGAGGGGGTGGATCCACCTTTATTTTTGTTTATTCTTCTTTTTATTTTTTTTAATTGCATGTAGAATAAACTCACAGTTATTTTTCCTGTGATCTGAGTTCATCCTTGGTCACCCCTTGGTACTCCTTTTCTTCCATTACAATCTGCTTACTACCCACTTTCTCAATTCCTTTTAAAAAATTTCTTATTCCTCTTCATGGCGGAAAAAGTGAGGCTAGTTGCTAGATAAGACTGAGGTTGCTCTGCTACAGATTTTGGAAATATAAAAAAAAATTCCTTCTCACACTTTTAATGTCTTCTTAAGCTAAAATAGATTTGAAGAAAGGGTTAGCTTATTGGATACCTAAACCTTACCATTGATTTGTTTTTTCAAGTGATATTGAAGCTACTGTTGAAGCTGTTATTGAAGCTGCATGTGGCGATCTGCTTGAGGTCCTTTTGGAGCTTCTGAGCATAGGAGGAGGAATTCCAAGTGTGACTACCTTTGACTAAAGTCTTGACCAAATTTTATTTTTGTGCCAAATTTCTTTTTTTCTTCTTGTAAAGGTTGGAGAGCACATGCATTCATTAGAGAGAGAAACATGGAGAAATGCAATCTTTTTTTGTAAGGCCTACTAGCTGCCCCAATGAGGTTTTAAACTTGTAGGTCTACCTAGGCACCTCAAAGGAGGTTTTCACCTAGGATATTTTATTTTTTCTCTTTTTTTATTTAACCCAATGTTTGTCTCATGCAGGTTTTCAATAAGTGAGCCAATCTCAGACACCTCAAAAGAGGTTTTCACCTGAGATTTTATTCTTTTTCCCTTCTTTTTTTCACTTTCCTACTCTACTTGAATAAAAAAAAACCTTTTTCAAATATATGAATACTTCCAATGGAGCCATGTACACATCGACATGATAGATAAAATTGGGTGCACACTTGGAATACATGCTTTGACATGTACCTGAATATGAGAGATGAATTGCTTTGACTGGGATTGTATCAAGTATTGTTGGAGAAGAGTGTGTTGCTGCAACTTAATGACTACTTGGAACCATATGTCAATATAGTTGTGATGTCCCTAGTACACTTGCTAAGTTGGATCACCTTGGATGTCCTCTTCTATTATGACATTCAAATCTTCCTCTTTTTATTGATTTTTTTCTTGAACACATGGAGGAAATGCTGGTAAACATGAGGAAACTTTCTCAACATCTGATTTTGATGTCAGATCTTCATCAAGTGGAGCCCTCGATATTTTGATATCCTCATTTGGATATTCTTATTATTGATGTTGTCCTTCAATGACATTAAGAAAATATCTTCTTTGCAATACCTTTCTTGAACTAATATGCAGACCATTTATATCAAGAGGATATGTTTGGTAGTGTTGTACCTCAGCACTATAAGTGGTTTGAGATACTTCATGGTGTGCGTTTGGAAATGGTGGCACATGTAGTTGAGTGGGGGTGGATATATGAGATGGATGTGGTTGAGGTTGTGGTTTGGGTGGAGGTGGATGGTAGGGATAACATGGAGTTGGGTATGGAGGATATTAAGGGAAATATTGAGGATGTTGAGGATTTTCTCAATAAGGTCCTTGCCAACCATGTTTCCATGATTGGTTTTGGGGTTGAGATGGCCAAGATTGCCAAGGAGGGAGTGTGTCCCAATTATTTTGAGATGGATTTGAATAAGATTAAAATTGTGGAGTGGGTCCTTTCATCATATCAAGTTGACCATGCTTCCAGGGTCTTCTTGGTAAACTTATTTAAACCCGGGGAATGATGAACAACATTTAGTAGCATATGATTCTGTATGGATAACAAAAATATTAGCATCTTATTTTTTCTCATTATGCATTCTTAACATTTCTACTTGTTCACTTATATTGCTAATAATTTATGTTTTAAAGTTATCAAGAAAATTTCCAAGTTCATATTGCTTTACCAATGTTGATGGTGACTTACTTACTCTTTCCCTTCCTCTTGATATGTGCTTTCATGTTTCACAAATTTCTTCAAATGAAAAATTATATACATCTCCTTTACTCATGAGATTAAGAAGATAAATCCACTCATCCCTAATTGTTCTAAGAGAGTTTTTAGTGTGTCAAATCCTAAATGATATTTGTATTTTTCTAGAAATATATTTTGCATATCATTCCATGATCTTATTGAATTAGTACCTAGAATCACGAACCATTTAAGAGTTATATCCTTCAATGTTGTTGGAAACAATCTCAGTTTTTGAGTGTGTTATAAGTAGCCATAAGACCTACAAAGTATCTCAAATTCAAAGAGAAATGTTTTTGGATCCTCTATCCTCATACCATGGAAGTTAGGAAGGAAATATGGAGGGATGTTATTCATATGTAAACTAATGTCCATATCTTGAATGGGAAACCCAATAATATCTTCTTCATTTTCATCATATCCATCCATATCTTCTACCTTCAAAAATGTATGGTGATGTGGTTCTTACTACACCACATGGTCAAGTGGGGGGGTTGGTATTGGAGAGGTATTTAAAATAAAAAAAAATTGAGTATCCCTACTCCTATGAGGCATGAAAATTAGATCTTTTTTGTATTATTTTTAATATTTCTAAAATGGCATGAAAATAAAGGAAAGAAGAAAAGAATGCTAAAAAAAAATCAAAGCATCTACTAGAGACCTCCCTGGCAATGGCGCCAAAAACTAGTGAGCCTGGTATTGCACCAAGAGTGCTGCAACTCCCAAGGGCTGCCTTACTTTACTTTATCAACCCGAGGTTTATGAAAACTTGGAGGTGACAGTGATATATACACAACAGATACATTATGTTCATATCATCCTCTTCTTCTTTACAAAAGGTTGTTATTTCTAAGGGTTCTTAGTGAAGTCTTTCACATTTCAATGAAACTAAACTAAGTTGTAGAAAGGAAATGATAAGAATGAAGCTAATTTAATTTTCAGAAAATAAATGAGAGAAAGGAAACTAATTTAACTTTTTGAAAATAAATGGAAGAAAGGAAACTAATTCTAAACCACATGAAAATTGGCCAAACGGCTAAATTCACTCTATTTATCATATGGTCTATCTACCATGCTTCTATTCATGCAACTAAGCTATCCATGACTTAATTCTAATTAAAAAGAGTGTTGATTTTCAGCTTGGAGGAAAGAAAAAGGGCTAAAAAGGCTAATGGAGGGCTTAGCACATGAAACGGGGCTTAGAAGTGGACAACGGGGGTTTAAACCTTATAAAACCTTATAATATGGCACAAAAATGGCTTTAGAGAGGAATAATGTGAAATATGCGATGGCGGAGATGCAATGGAGGCATAGGTTGCGATATGTGATATCGCAATCGCAACATTGCAAAATTGGAGCTGTAAGCATTAAAAAAGAAACAAAAACTTGCAATCTGCGACGTGCGAAGCGGAGTGGTGACATGGAGGTGGGGATGATATTGAAATTGTGATATCATAGAGTTGGAGTAGTAAGTGTTAAAGAAATAAAGAAAAAAATGCAATTTGCGATGTGCGATGCCTCAGAAATATCGCATTGGCGTTCAGAAATGATAAATGTTAAAGGAAATAGGAAAATATTGCAGTGAGCAATTTGCGATGCAACGGAAATACCACAATCGGCGGGAACAAGCAGTAAGTATTAACAGAACCAAATAAAAAGTGCGCAATGCGATTTATGATGGGGGTAAAATGATGGAATGTGATTTATGATAGGGATGACGTGGCAGGGGCACCGGTGGTAGAGCGCAATCGCATTATCACAATCGGCGGATAGGAAGCCGCAAGTCTTAAGGAAAAGGGGAAAGGTTGCAGGGTGTGATTGTGATGCATCCGAGTTGTTGTAAGTTGTAAATGAAAATGACGAAGGTTGCGAAATTCAAAATTCTGTATCATAATATCACAATTGGCATATGGGGGCAGTACAGGGAAAATTTTAAGAACCCCCCTAAATTTATATGTATAATAAATGGGTGAATCCCCATGATACATAGGAAAAATGGAAGGAGTTTTATTAATAATATAATATGTATATATAATTTTTTTGGCGAATCTCTCACAAGATTGTATTATCCTATAAAATCATGGCGAATCACTAGTACAAAATGGTGAATAGTTGTCTAGTGGAGTCCGTGGTGTTGGTTCCAGTGAACATATGGTAGTTGAACCAGGAGTTGAAGGAAGCGAACCACTGAGACCAAGCATGGCACATGGTGACTTGTGAGGGAATTATTTCTCGTGCAGTTTAGAAAATGTGTTCTTCTAGTTTTTCTAAGTGTAGTGTTGTTGCTCATGCTACTACTAGCACTGATATTGAGGTTGGAGAGGAGTTTGAGGAGTCCTCAGACTCTGAGCCAAATGATTTTTATGTAGCTCCTGGTGATGATTCCATGTGTAGTAGTGGTGATGAGTTTGATTAGTGATCATGAAGGCAACATAATATTCAAATTTAAATAGACCCATTACACAAAATCCATGAAGAGAAAACTCTAGCAAAAATATTGTCGTGCAAATCTAGATTCTACAGCATTATTAGAACTCCTTGCTGCTCTGCAAATATATCCATGAGATGAATAATATGGAAAAAAAAATGGGGATTGATATATTTTATGGGAATTAAAACTATTCATGTTCAAATTCTTTCAGATGCAGAGACTTGATAGTTTTTAGTGAAGGAAATCTTTCTGAGCTTGGGGATTTCTCATAACCTTTTTTAGAGAGAGCACCACAATGTATGAAGTTATATTAGAATTTTATAGGTTATATGTGTAGGTTTTTAACCTGAACAAAAAATATCTACAAACAAATATTAAAAATAAAAAATAAACAATAGCGACAACATAAAACATAAAACAAATATACACAGATATTTTCCCCTGGATCCCAAATTGGGACGACCAACTTGATTTTTCATTATATTCCTTTTAGTGTTACAACACATATATATACATGCCGAAGCATACATAAATCCAAATCCATTAACCCTATATTAGAACATAACCGTATTTCCCTTGACCAGATCTACAAAATACCAAGGGCCGAAAACCATCATGCCCCAAAACCATGGGCTAGTCCTCTCACCAGAAAATAAGGACCAAAAAAAATTTCCTGGGCTGCTACCTCGAACCCCGATAGGGGGAGATACCACCCCCCTTATGACCCCCCTGCTATGCCCGATGCAACATACAGGGAGTGCTATCCCCCCCCCCGCGACCCACACGTGACTAATCGTGGAAAGAATATAACACAAACCTAACATTCTCCCACTTGTTGTTTTCTTTCTGTAGGGGGCCATAAGAGAGTTGAGTCATTAGCCTAGCTTTTCAACACCCATTATTTCTCTACACCAAGAGAACTTCTGAGTGCTCACAGAATTCGTCAATGCATCTGCAACATTCTTCAAAGTGTCCACATCTACCAGCAACAGCCTTTTAGCCTCAACCATATATCTCACAAAGTGATATTGAACATCAATGTGATTTGTCTTTGAATGATAAGCAGGGTTCTTAGCCAATAAAATTTCACTTTGGATATCACAGTCTATCCTTATAGCTTGCTGCACCAACCCCATACTTGAACACAATCTCTCCAACCAAACTGCTTCATTGCTTGCATGAGTGGCTGCCATGTATTCTACCTTTGTAGTTGAAAGAGCCACTACAGACTGTCTTTTACTCATCCAAATGACTGCACCTCAAAATAGGTTAAACACATACCCACTTGTAGATCTTCTTTGGTCCGATCTCCAGCCCAGTCTGCATCAACAAAACCACGAATGTCCAATACTCTTTCCAATCCTAGTCTTCCCTGATAGCACAGGCCATAATCACTAGTGCCACGCAAATATCTGAAAACCCACTTCACTGTTGTCCAATGCTACCTCCCTGGGTTTGACATAAACCTGCTCAATACTCCCACTGCATGTGCAATGTCTAGTCTAGTATAGACCATTGCATAAATTAGGCTACCCACTACACTTGCATACGGAACACGGGACATATCCTCCTCTTATTCATGTGTCTTGGGACATTGTTCAGCAGACAAATTTACACCTACAGGGATCAGCACATTCACCGGTTTAATATCCTGCATATTGAACCTCTGCAATATAGTCTCGACATACTTCCTCTGGTTTAACTAGAGCTTCCTCTTTGCCCGATCTCTCTTAATTTCCATGCCCAAAGTATAGTTTGCAGCACCAAGATCCTTCGAATTTGGATAATATTTGGGTCTTCAAATCTTGGATAATTTATTTTTCCTTTCCAAACAACAACATATCATCCACATACAAGACCAAATAATAACACGATCACCAATTAATTTAAAATAAACACAGTGATCCTCCTTGCTTCTGGTGAAGCCAAGTCCCCGTACATAGGTATCAAATTTCTGATACCACATCCTTTGTGACTATTTTAACCCATACAGAGACTTATTTAACCTGCATACCAGTTCTTTCTTCCCCTTCACCATAAAACCTTCAGGTTGTTTCATGTATATCTCCTCTTCTAGATCTCGGTGAAGAAATGTTGTCTTCACATCCATCTATTCTACCTCAAAATCAAATGCAACAGCAACAAATAAAAGCAATATAATAGAAGTAAATTTGGCAACAGGAGAAAAAATATCACCAAAATCAATTCCCGGCACCTGGGAATAACCTTTTGCTACCAACCAAGCTTTTTATTTTTCCACCTTGCCTTCTACATTCATCTTCTTCTTAAACATCCATTTTCTCCTGATGGGCTTCCTTCCAGCTGACAAATCCACCAGATCCCATGCCTCATTTTTATGCAAGGATGCCATTTCATCAACCATGGCCTCCTTCTAGATTTTTCCATCCTCTAAATCTACAGCCTCCTTGATGGTTCTGGGATGATCATCAGTTATAGTTAAGGAAAAATTTGAACAGAAAGCAAATGGACTATACCTTTATGGTTGTCTTCTTTCCCGAATTGATCTTGTCACAACTGGAGTTTGTGGCTCTCCCTCTTCTGAGTCTTCTTTTGTTGTAGATTCTGATTCATCCTCCTTTAGCTCAAACTCTATCTTCTCAGGTTCCTTTGGTAGGACTTCATGTTTAAAAAAATATTTCACCTCTCTAAACACCACATCTCGGTTGTACACAACCTTCCTTGTTTCTGGGTTCCAAAGCTTATAACCCTTTAAACCATCCTTATACCCAATAAAGATGCACCTTTAAAATTTATTATCCAACTTGGTCCTTTTCTCCTTTGGAACATGTACATATGAATCACATCCAAATACCCTCAGATGTGAAGAGAGGGTTTCTTACCAGTCCATACCTCATGTGGATTCTTATCCTCCAATACTGATGAAGGTGATCTATTAACCAAGTAACATGCAGTATCCACTACTTCTACCCAGAATTCTTGTCCTAACCCAGTACCACTGAGCATGCTTCTTGCCTTTTCCATCAGTGTTTTGTTCATTCTTTCTGCAACTCCATTTTTCTGAGGTGTGTAAGGAGTAATCTTCTATCGTGCTATACCACACTTATTAGAGAACTCTTCAAATTCCTTCTTGCAGAACTCCCCACCATTATCTATCCTCAACACCTTTATCTTCTTCTCTGTCTGGTTTTCCACCAGAGCCTTAAATTCTTTAAATTTGTCAAATATTTCAGATTCCTTCCTCAAGAAATATATCCATGTATTCCTTTAGAAGTCATCTATGAATGAAACATAGTACACATACTTACCCAATGATGGAACTGACACAGGTCCAAACACATCACTGTGCACAAACTCTAATATCTTGTTCGCCCTCTTAGCACTTGAAGGAAAACTCACCCGATTTTGCTTCCCATATACACAATGTTCACAGAAATAGAAATTCAGAGAGCTATTAGACATACCTTCTACCATACCATTTCCATGTAGTATCTGAAGGCCCTTCTCTCCAATATGTCCAAGCCTTTGATGCCATAGCATGGTCCTTTCCCCAGAGCCAGCTAGGATTTCTGCTACACTTTCGAGAACCACAAAACTATTGCACCTATCAATAACAGTGTCTCCCTGAAGCTTGTACAAAGTTCCAATCTGAACTCCCTGCATTAATACCAGTGCTCCCCGAACCATCTTATAATTATCCTTCTCAAACACATTTTTTACACCTGCATCATCCATCTTACTTACAGAAATCAGATTTCTGGCCAATGCAGGAATGTGCAGAACACCAGGAAGTGTTCTAATCCTTCCACCTTGCAGCTTCAGCTTGATTTTTCCACGTCCGATTATTCTGGCCTTCCTATCATCACCTAAGAAGACATCACTGCCATCAAATTTCTCATACTCACAGAACCACTCCCTATGAGGAGTGAAGTGAAAGGATGCACCCAATTCAATCAACCATGAATCATGATCTACATGTGTATCTGAAGAAGAAGCCAAATACACATCCTCACCTTCATCCAAGGTGGTTTTTGCCTTTGTATAAGGAGCATCATTAGATCCCTTTCCTTTCTCAGGAGCTTTAGATCTACAGTCATTTTTGTAGTGCCCTTCCCTTCTGTATTTCTAGCACACCTTTACAAACTTTCCAGGAGATTTAGATCTCCCTCTAGATTTAGATGTCCCACTCAAAACCTTATTCTTGTTTCTATTCTAGGACCTTCCTCATACAGATAAGGTATCTCCATTATGACCCTCCATAATTCTCCCTCTCATTTCCTCTGACAGCAAGGCTGAGACAATGTCATCAAAATTCAAGGTAGTTGTATTGCTACTTATTGCAATAACCAGACTGTCCCACGAATTTGGTAGAGAACACAGAAAACTGATGCACTTATCTTCATCTCAGATTTTAATATCAACATATGACATCTGACTTACCACAATATTGAAGGCATTCATTTGCTCTATCACCGAGTCTCCATCCTTCATCCTCAGGTTATACAACTTTTTCCGCAGGAACAATTTATTCACCAGAGACTTAGATTGGTACAAAGTCCCTAGCTTGTCCCACAAGGTATTAGTTGTACCTTCCCCAGATACATTCAACAATACTGAATCTGAGACACACAACTATATTGTGCTCTTTGCCTTTCGATCCAGCTTCTTCCAGTCTTCATCTGACATTGTCGTTGGTTTAGTACCCAGATCTACCACAATCCACTATTCTTTATCCACCAGCAGATCCTCCATCTTGAGCTTCCACAACTCAAAACTTTGATGATCCATGAGTATTTTGATTAGTACATATCAAAATAGTTCCAAGTCAACTTCAGCAGTTCAACGTCCATTTTAGTCTTCAGAATCATCAATTTGCTAGTGAAAAGGTCCTTCAGTATCGTCCATGGTTCAGTGTTAGGTTCATGGCATGGTCATCATGTGTTTTGAATTTGGGTTAATAAAGATCTACAAAAGGTGTAATACCTTATCATGTAAAAGGTCTAAGGTTAAAGCTAACCTAGATCTAAAATCCTAGACCTAAGGTGTCAAACCCTGAAACATATGTCAAAGACCTTACCTAAAGGCTATGGTAAAAATTTCATGTAAAGGACCTAATTCTAAAGTCCTAGACATTAAAACCTATTCCTGTTCATATAAACCTAAGTCTAAAGTCCTAGCGAAAAAATACTAAAACCATATTATAAAAACTATACCATGAACCTTTTAACAAAGGTTTAGATGTTGGGTTTAAAACTATGGTGTAAACCTTAGTTATAAGGTTTGAGGTATTAAAACATATATGATGGTTTAAAAACTTTATAATAAAACAAACCACAATGCTAATTAAACCGCGTGGTTTCGAAACCGTGTCGGAGGTGTGTAAACACATGTAACAATGTGTATTAACCACGACGAAGAACAAGTTGACAGTTGTAAACCACGCAACATGCCGATTGTCATGTGACACCTATAGTTGTGACCGTTGGAGCTACTTTAACCACTGGTATCCTTCCGCTCGGTTAGCCTAATTGTTGGTGTTATTTTTTACCGTCATCCTGATCACATGCTGACGATTGTTATCCTCTGCCCGGTTATCTTTACTATCAGGTGGATTTTTATAATATATGGTTTAAAAGTGGGTTTTTAAAATCAATTCAGTGCTAAGGTGTAGGACTTATCCTTAGCTTCATGAATGAGAAGATATGATTCGATACCCAATCACATAATTTCTTCAACCAATTACTATTTTGAGCTTTCAGAGGTTCGAATATAGTATTATAAATCCATGTCAAATTATTTTAAGGGGTACATTGAGTTTTTGGAGATCATTTTTAGTAGGTTAGAGGCAATTTTTTTTGCAGCATTGCTTAGCCATCGGTGGTCAGAATTGAGCAAGGAGATGGGTGTCAGAAAGATGAGGAAGAGTAATTTCTATTTACAGGTTTCAAAAGTGCCTGTGAGCGTAGTCATTCTGTTCCATTTCATTGTAAATATTCTTCAAGATCAATCCTAATAAAAACGGATGCCCACTTAAAAAAGGACCCAGAGATGTAGTCCAGGAGGGACGAACTCCGTCATCAAATTGTTTGCCTCTTCTTCTCTCTTATTATTGTTGTTATTTAATTCATTTATGTTGCTAGTTTATGTCATTTTTCATTAAAGCATACTTCAGTTCACGATCAATCTAAAGGACAAACTAGTCAAATTGCTTAAGCACTTTATTCGATCAGTTTTAGATCATTTTGGTGTCAAAGAAGTTTGTGCTTGTGGTTTGTTTTTTAGTGGATGTTAACCAAGTTTGGATTGCAACGTGGAAAAGGCGAGCTTGAGGAATTTGATCCAGAGATCGGAAGGCGGAAATTCGATCATCAATCAACGATGACAAGGACTGAGACCGTTAAGACTCCTGAAGCTACTGAAAAGAAACCCATGGATGAGAATCAAATCCAATAGATGTTTCTAAACATGCATCAAATGTTGGCAGAATTATATGAAGATAATAAGATGAGAGATGCAGCCTCATCGTCGAAGGAATCAAAGAAGGAAAAGGGTAAAGGCAAGGCAGATAAATCTCCTTCTCCTCCGTCATATCCATGATCTTCTTCTTCCTCTTCTATTTCTAGTTCTGAATTAGAAAAAGAAAAGAAACCTAAGAGTCCATTATTGAAACTTGATGTTAAGTTCAAATTACCTGTGTATGGTGGTGAAATAAACCCTGAGAAACTACATAATTGGGTAAAACAGTTAGAAGTCTATTATCGTATTCAAGATATTACTGATGATAAGACAAAGATCCAATTAGTTACTCTTAGGATGGGGGGTACTGCTTTGATCTGGTGGGAGAGTAGGACACAGATAGATTTAAAGCGTAAAGGAAAAGTTATCACCTCATGGACTAAGTTTATTAAAGCTCTAAAGAAACAATTCTATCCATTGGGTCACACACAACAAGATGTAATTGATTGGCAGCGCTTGTGAAAAGGTAAGGGACAGAGTGTTCAAGAGTTCACATAGGAATTTAGAAAGAAAGAATTAGCATTGTGTATTTCTTTGAACACAAAAGAAACTTTGTTGAAGTATATTGGCAGTTTGCATTCATATTTACAGCATACATTATTAATGTTCAATCCTAATGATTTTGATGAAGTTTGTGTTCAATCTATTCATGTTGAATCAGGTGGTATACCATTCAAGTTTAGACCAAAGACATCCAAGCAGATGGAAACTGATGACAACAAAAAGAAAGGCAAGTTAAAGGGAAAGAACACTGCCACAGCTCATACGGAAGAAGATAGACCTACATGTACACATTTCCAAAGGATTGGCCATGATGAAGCTAGGTGTTGGAAACTTCATCCAGAGTTGAAGCTAAAGAATTTTCAATCAAATAAGGGTGAAAAGAAGTCTGAAACAATAGTCCAGCAAGGCTTGGACTTGGGATTCGATTCAGGCGATGAAGGTAAAATCACTGCTATGGTTACAACAGGTAAAATTTCTGATGCTAGTACTCATACTTCTTCAAACATCAAACAACAAAATGAAGATAAAATAATCGAGTTATTTCATATAAGGTTAACTTCAAATCATACTAAGATAGATACATTGTTTGATACAAGATCACAAGAAAATTTTATTTCTGAGTCATTAGTTAAACAATTGGGTTTGAAAACACATAATCATCCAAAGCCATATCCTTTAGGGTGGTTAAAGGAACAAAGTCAAATTCATGTTACCAAACAGTGTCAATTAAAATTTGCAATCACAGCTAACTATATCGATGAAGTGGAGCTAGATGTGATACTGTTAGACATTTGTGGAATTGTCTTAGGTAGCCTTTATCTCTATGACCGTGATGCAGTATTTTATAGAAATTAACATATGTATCATCTCATAAAATATGGGATTAATTACATCGTTCGGGCACATAAAAACAAAGATCACTTGAATTTAAATAATGCTAATCAGATGAAGTGCTTAATAAGTTCAAGTAGGAGATACATACTCAAGTCGATAAAATATCAACATAAGGATCTTATTGATACTTATTTAGGTTGTGAAATTTAGTATGAAGGTAATTTGGTTAAAAACGCAAATTAATTTCAGGATCTAGTTAAAGAACCAAAACATCTACTTCATAAAATGGAAATATCACATGAGATGCAGTTGATGTTTTATGCCTCTAATAATGAAATGTATCACAAGTTAGTTATAGAGCATAAATAAATAAAGCAAATAATTCCAGGGAAGGTTGGAAAAGAATTAATGCAACTTAGATCATCTCCATATAGTTCACCCATAATTTTGGCTCATAAGAAAAACAGGGCATGGGGAATAAGTGTCGATGTTAAAGTTGATTCAATTAAGAAGAAAATTTTCACAATATTGATCAATAATCAATAGCCATATGAAGTTAAAATAGATTTTAAAGTTTATGCAATGGAAACAATGATTCACATAGATTATCAGCGGCTTCAATACTTTTAGTGATATACTAAGTTGCAACAATCTCACTACAGTTGGATGGGATTTCTTCAACAAATTCACTTAAAAATTAAGGACAAGGAAGGTGTAACAAGTAAATTAGTTGATATGTTGTCTTTGAATGCTTCAGTAGTACTGCATAAAATTTCATTGGTTTATGAAATTCATGTAGAACAGTATAGTACTGATAATGATTTCAAAGATACTTTTGAATCACTAACTCATAATGCTCAGATAGAAAGGGTGCAGGTTATTCAGGAAATTTATCTTTCTCGGATTGCAGGTGTAAGCAAGACTACGACACAAAGTCAAAAGTATTGTTATTGGCCTCATATGTATGAAACAATTATGAAGTACATAAAAGGATGTATCATGTGTTCGACAAGAAAGCCATGCAATCGAAATATTGGTTTTCACATGCCACTTCCAGTTCCTTTGCAACCATGGGGTAGCATGGATTTGGATCAAGGACAGACAGAAATGGTGAAGAGAACTGGGACACATATTCTTCGAGGTAACTGCAATAAACATCCTAAGATATGGGATGAATTTTTAAATTATGTGCATCAAGCTTACAATCAAGCCTTACATTCTTCTGCGCCACGACAAACATTGAGTCAAGTCAGGTTCAAATTGTGCCATAATAAGCATCAGTTTCAAGTCAATGAGATGGTATGGTTGTATGTCATCAAAGTCAATATGAAAGTGAGAGAGTTGTATTCTCACTTATTGTGAGTTTAAGATCAATCTTTTGTGGTCCAAAATATTTTTAAGTGGAGAGGATTGATCCAGGAGGATCTTGATTAGTACAGATCAACAGAGTTCCAAGTCAACTTCAGCAGTTCGACGTCTATTTCAGTATTCAGAATCATCAATTCGCCAGTGAAAAGGTCCTTCAGTATCATCCATGGTTCAGTGTTAGGTTCATGGCATGGTCATCATGTGTTTCGAATTTGGGTTAAGAAAGATCTACAAAAGGTGTAATACCTTATCATGTAAAAGGTCTAAGGTTAAAGCTAACCTAGATCTAAAATCCTAGACCTAAGCCTAAATTTCTAGACCTAAGGTGTCAAACCCTGAAACATATGCCAAAGACCTTACCTAAAGGCTATGGTAAACATTTCATGTAAAGGACCTAATTCTAAAGTCCTAGACATTAAAACCTAGTCCTATGCATATAAACCTAAGTCTAAAGTCCTAACGCAAAAATATTAAAACCATATTATAAAAACTATACCATAAACCTTTTAACAAAGGTTCGGATGTTGGGTTTAAAACTATGGTGTAAACCTTAGTTATAAGGTTTAGGATATTAAAACAAATATGATGGTTTAAAAACTTTATAATAAAACAAACCAGAACGCTAATTAAATCGCGTGGTTTCAAAACCGTGTCGTAGGTGTGTAAACACATGTAACAATGTGTATTAACCACAGTGGAGAACGAGTTGATAGTTGTAAACCACGCAGCATGCCGACTGTCATGTGACACCTATATTCATGACCGCTAGAGCTACCTTAACCACCAAGAACCTTCCGCCCAGTTAGCCTAACTGCCGGTGCTATTTGTGACCGTCATCTTGATCACATGTCGACGGTTGTTATCCTCTACCCGGTTATCTTTACTGTCAGGCAGATTTTTATAATATATGGTTTAAAAGTGGGTTTTCAAAATCAATTCAGCGTTAAGGTGTAGGACTTATCCCTAGGTTCATGAATGAGAAGATAAGATTCGATACCCAATCACATAATTTCTTCAACGAATTACTATTTGAGCTTTCATAGGTCTGAATACAATATTATAAATCCATGTCAAATTCTTTCAAGGGGGGCATTGAGTTTTTGGAGATCAGTTTCAGCAGGTTAGAGGCGAATTTTTTTGTAGCATTGCTCAGTCATCGGTGGTTGGAATTGAGCATGGAGATAGGCGTCGGAAAGGCAAGGAAGAGTAATTTTTGTTTACAGGGTTTGGAAGTGCCTGCAAGCACATTCATTTTGTACCATTTCAGTGTAAATATTCTTCAAGATCAATCCTAATAAAAATGGACGCCCAATTAAAAGCAAACCCGGAGATGTAATCCAGGAGGGTTGAAATCCGTCATCAAATTGTTTTCATGTTGTTCTCTCTGATTATTGTTGTTATTTAATTCATTTATGCTATTGGTTTATGTCATTTTTCATTAAAGAATAATTCAGTTAACAGTCAATCTAAAGGAAAAACTAATCAAATTTCTTAAGCACTTTATTCGATCAGTTTCAGATCATCTAACCATTAAATTTCTCAATCTCTATCTTCCTGCCGCTCACTAGCTTCTTTCACCGCAAGAATCGATTCCACAGATCTCCCACCGAACAGGGTCTACCTCAAGCCCAAGAAAAAAACCCCTCAGTAGCAAAGGCGTCCCCTTGAAGCCGAAACAACTTTGATACCGAATGTAGGTTTTAACCCTGAATAGAAATTATCTGCAAACGAATCTTAAAAACAGAAAATAAACAATAGCAACAGCATAAAACATAAAACCGATATACACAGAGATTTTCCCCTGGATCCCAAATTGGGACGACTAGCTTGATTTTTCATTATATTCCTTTTAGTGTTACAACACATAAATATACATGCCGAAGCATACATAAACCCCAATCCATTAACCCTAGATTAGAACATAATTGTAGTTCCCTTGACTGGATCTACAAACTACCAGGGGCTGAAAACCATCATGCCCCAAAACCATGTACAAACCCATGCACAAAACCATGGGCGAGTCTGCCCACTGGAAAATAAGGACCAATTTTTTTTTTCTCGGGGCGCTGCCCCGGACCCCGACAAGGGGGGGTGCCTCCCCCCCGTGACCCCCCTGATACGCCCGACGCAACATATAGGGGATGCTTTCACCCCCCCTATGACCCCCTCCCCCTTGTGCGTGACTAGTCATGGAAATAATATAACACAAACCCAACAATATGCATTGTAGATGTCGATGTTAGAAGTGGAAGAAAACATTTCAAATATTAGCAAAAGATATCACTACAAATTTTTGCACTGTACAAAGGTTTTATCTAATATGCAGGAAATAGAGGCTTCCTTATATGAATTGAACAATAGTATCACTTGCAACAATAGACTTTCTGTTATGTTGAATAAAGAAGCTTTCATTATGTAAATTCATCTAGTCAGGGCATAATTCGACATGTCAGATTTTCCACCCAAAACATACTCAAATGGAGGAGCCTTAAAATAACTCCCATCAACCCACACAACAGGATGATCACCTCCCTCCTTTTTAGAGCTCACACACAAAAGAAATAAGTTACATGCAAAGAGAAGTGCCACCTCAGTATGCAGATTCATGAGATCTTGAGGAGACCCATTACCTCCACCCATGAGACCCTACAATAGTGTCTCTGTCCAGGCCCTTTTTACAATCGCATAAGACACCCTCCTTCCCACTGATCCAGGTCTCTGCAAAGAGCAGCCTATATGCACAAGATCGGATCTTCCAATTTATCCAAAGTTCTCCATTAGGGGATTATTCACTTTATCTTCATATGGTAGGAGATATTCAGTGTTCACCCACTGGTAATACAGTTTTAGATGCCAGCAGTTTCTCCTACTCCGTCCTAATTAGTAGGTGATAGCTCCTCCAAACATTGATCGCTTTCTTCAGGAAACCTTCAATCAAGATATTTCTCCTAATTCTCAAGTTCTTGAGAGGGACCCTTTCTTCTTTGGGACTCTCAACTTTGTAAAATTTTATATCTTAGATGAAGAGTTTGACCCTTTAGGTATTTGACCTCAGAAGTTAGATATGCCTTTTATAGGAGCTGCACTCATGCTCCCACTAAATAATGTTTATGATGTACCTTGAGGTCCATTGGACCTATTTGTGGTGATTTTCTTTTTGAAGCTCTATGTTGCATCCCTCCACTTACAACTCTCTAGGGAGCTTGGGCAGAGGCAACATAGAGCACGAGGAAAGGCTGGATTCCAACCTGAGCACTAGAATATTAATCACATATTTACACTCCAGACCACAATTGAGGAAGCCCAATATTGCTCCTGGAAAATTTACTGTTGTTTCATAGAATTTTAAAAAGGCTTTTTACTCTATCCCCATAGATCCTTTATTCCACATACTCAGAGATATTAGCATACTCATAGATATTGGCTTCAGTCTTAATGTTCTTCTTGTTTATAGTTTCAGTGAATTATTGTATTAAAAATATATTTTGTTATAATTTACTTAGTCTCCAACATGTGGATGACAAGTAAAATATTATTTGAGAGAGAGCTTGAACTAGCTATTATCTGGTTGTTACAAAGTAAATTATAAAAGGCTAGCCTCTCCTCTCTTTCAAGTTGTTGTTGAACTGTGAGATCACTCTATGGCATACTAGAACATTTATTTTGCAAACACCTTAAATACATTTTGTGGCTTGCCAAATTTTCTATTTTATCCTTTCTTGGTTTATGTTGTAAAGGGTTTTAATAATATAATACACATAAACCCCCTTTACCAAAGGTTCAATTCTAGAATAACTTATTTTTTTGGTAAATATATTAAAATTTCACTCATTTGGGCTAATTATAAGTATACTCTTCAGTGAATTACAACCTCAATTATAGCTTTTAGAGTTAGATTATGTAACCGTAACAACCAATGGGGACTAATTAATAACCCATTAATGGTGTATAATAAATGACATTAATGACAACTAAGGGATCACTAAGTCAAAATTAACCACCATAACTCTAACCTAGGGAAACATTACAAGAAAGAATATGTTTCTAAAATAGAGAATAACACAAAAATATTGCAAGTTAGATTAAGGTTTCGTTATCACCCAAAATTGTGAGGCCTCAAATGTAATGTTTCGAAAGTAAGTGGGTGATTAATCCTTCTTTCTCTTGCTTCTTCTTGATTCATGCCCACTTGAGGAAGGGGTGGAGGGGATGCTTGGGCTCAGATTCGGGATGCTTGGGAAAAAAAATTCAAGCTCAGAAGAGGTTTTTTTGTCCTGTTTGAGACTGCAATGAAAAACATGCATGGAAGTCAGACCTTTTGCTCTATAATAGCAGATTTTGACTTTTAGAATCTGTTGAATAAATTTAAAACTTAGAATTTATAAAAAAGATCGTACAATAAAATCTAGTGCCTCGTGAGGGGGTAAGGAGTCGAATAAAGAAGAAAACCAGTTAGAGGAATGTATTAAAACTAACTAGCTAAGTTGAAAACTTGATTTCAACTGGAAAACAAGAAAATAAATAGAGAAAAATGAGCCTTCACACACACACATGAACATGAATCCAACAACAAAAGAGTTAAATTCTTTTAATTGATGAAAATTATTGTAGAGCAGTGTCTAGTCAGTATAACTTATACATTTATACTATAACAAAGCTTGAAATCAGTTTGCTATATCAAAGTGAGCTATAAGCATAGCCACAATATTAAGATGCACCTACAGTGTGGGATTGATATCATGCAACAACATAAAAACAGAATTCCAAAGACAGAATTATGAGAAAATATAGGAAGAAGGATGAAAAATACTAAAGCTCCTTCCAATGATTAAACCTGTTATAGTCTTTACAAGCACATTGTTCATTGAGATTTGGGATTAGCACCATTCTCAAGCTTAGAAGAGTATGAGTTACTCCCTGGAGTCAGCCCCACATGCTGCCATAACAGCATCCTGCGATGAATGATTATAACTCCTTATTGAACACCTTTGTTACATAATAACCTATGCATGTGCCATCCTTAGGATAACACATAACCTTACAAACAAATGAACCTCCCTTAGAATAGTTGGCGCAACTTCCATTTTAACGCTGCTCAGGATTCTCATCAGACTTGTTTTTTGTAACTCCCACTTGAGCACCCTCATGCAAGTATTGAGTGCTTGATGTGACTGCCACTCGGCATGATATAAACAAATCCTCGCTCCACTGGAAATAGGTCCTTTATTGCCATCAAAACAGGTCTACAGATGGCAGCACTCTTCTCTACTATCATAATAGTAATTGCAATCCCCAAAACAACTTTCGTAAATCCTAACTGCTATGCTCATCTTCACCATGAATAGGATGTGTAATCACTATCACATTTAATATCAATCTGGATATTTCCTATAGGTGTCAACCTCATGTGTAAAACAAAGCCTTCAATAGTCATAAAATTCTCCTGAACAGAGCTCGCTATGCCTGCTTCACTTCCTCAAAAGTGTTCATTTTCTAGTTAAATGAATAGCACAGTTTCACATCTCAGGTCTGGACATGAACTAATCACAAGGACAACCAGTTATAAATAGTTGGATGAATGGTAGTGTTATCACTATCTATACCCTCCATTGTCTATCTAGGATCGAGTTATCATTACAAGTGTAGGCAACATCATTGTATGATATGTACCGTAACTCCATCTTTGGGGATTGTATCTATATATGTACATATGACTATGACTTGAATAGAAGCTTTAATGACATTTCCTATCATGCCATCACTGTTGGGATTTTTCAATATTTTTCTCTTATTTATTTATCGTGTGGCACATATTATTTATTTGTTGACTCTGACTCGCTTTCATTTCCAAGATCGTAACTTTCAATGTATTCATACTAAACATTTGGTATAATCACGAGTCTAAAATTCTATAAGGAAGACTCCTGCTGTGGTTGATGATGGAAAAACCCAATCTGTTTTTTGATGGAAATTGAGGAGAGACAAACTAAATGAGGAAGTGAAGGCATGATGAAGATGTGTGTTTGATGGATTTTGGACCTGACGAGATGAGTACCCTCCAAAGTTAAGTAATACAGTTACCTAAACCAATATTGATTGCATGTGATGTAGAGGTTATTAGGGGACACCAAACATGGTTGCAAAGCATAGTGATCATTAAATTTTATTAAAATGATGGTTTTAACTTTTAATGGTCATGTTTATTTGCTAATTGTATTTCTAGATACGATTAATATGCCAAGGAAGAAGTCCCAATGAGTCAAAAAGTCGAGCAGTGTATTATTAACACTAGATTACAAAAAAAAGCAGAAAGAAATGAAACAAAGTAGTGATTGCATTCATAGGATGAAAACGTTTTTCCCCATTGGATACATCAAAATATTTACTAAGCCTAGTGACAGACCAATGGCCTTCCAACTACTCGAATCCTTGATCTTTCCTCAACTAACTCTCTATTGGTATGGGTATTTAGTCATCTGAAACAATGTTTTATAGACTATAAATTCTCAAAAAAATATGAGTGATTTTGAAGCCTGGAAGATGTCTGAAACAATAGAGTGTGAACTAGTAAAGTTAAAATCCTAGATAGTATGAACTGAAGAAAGCCAAATTTTTTTGAGATTCAACAAGATGATGAGCTTAGTGAAAAGATTCGCCTTCACTAAGTGGGCCCCACAGGCTATTTTTGGCTCAAAGTCTATTTTTAGACATGTCGATCATATTCTATGAGTTGCAGGATACTATTTGTGGATGGTTGGTCAAGTTGGAAAAATAGATGGACTTCTATTTTTAAACATTTTGGGTGAAGTCTATTTTTAGACTGTGAGTCTAAAAATAGAAATGTCGAATATTATTAACTCTTAATAATATTTGGACTCTAAAAATTATCTTATTCTCTTGGAGCACTGACATTCAGTTAACAGATTGCTCAGATCAGCTAGCTGAAGGAATTACGCAATTCCTAGAGCTATTGGTGGTTCATGCATGGAGGACTTCAGTTAGAACTCAAGTGGCAAAGTTTGGTGGAGTTGGTTTCTAGTTTAACTACACTTGTGGAGTTAAAATCAATTGACCTGATTGTGTCTATTTCTAACTGATTGATACTTTCAGTGGAGTTGAGTGAATTAATTATTTAAATTAATTCACTAAATTATAAATCATTATTTAACTGGATAGAGACAACAATTAACTACAGTGCAAAACAGATCATTGGAGACTCAGTGGAGAGATTGGTGAAAGAGCAAGCATGACTATCAGTTGTGACTATAGTGATGCATTGATTACAACCAAAACTTAGTGGAGATTCCAATGAGGATTGCGTGAGCAAGGCTAGAGCAATTTGAACTCATCCAGAGCCATTCTTCAGCAGGGATTGCGCAGTAGAGGCAGGCTATCAGGAGGGCAAAAATCAGTGCAGATTTTTGCTGATTGTTCTTGATTAGTGTGTAGCGGTTGTATTGTACTGAGAGCTTGATATGATCAGATTTGTATGAGGATTGTTACATGATCTATATGACATATATTATATACAGATAGTTGGGGTTTTCAACTTCAGGCTTTCCCGTTAAACAACTGTGTTAATGTGTGCGAATTTTTATTATTTCATGTGTGCATTGCAATCTTGATTTAATTTCCGCAAATGATCAATGGTGGAATAGATTATGTATTTTGCATGAAGTTAAAATAGTGTGAGATCAGGAGAATCTTGGACATATAACACATAAGTTATATAATTTCTACAAATTTTGTATTATAATAACCTCTCCATCTGAATCAGTCCATTTGGTAAATCTTACACCCCATCTCTGCTACAATGGAGAGCATTGCTCTAATTGAGGTGTATTGAGCCTGAGATTGCATTGCCCGAGGAGAGAAATCATACAACAGTTTGGAGAATACAAAGTTCATGCTTGAATTTCTAGGCTGGGACAGAGCCATGACTACCAAGAAGGTACTACAGAGGTTCCAACATGTTTTTCAAGGAGGTTCCAATTCATTAATTGCAAGTCCGCCAACACAGAAGTCGAGGGAATTAAATTTGGTTTGACAGGCCTAAAAATTTAGGAATATGAGCACTGAAATTGAGGTTGTTACAATTCATTAATTGCAGTCAGACAGCCCTGAATATCGAGGTCAATTATGTGGGTTTGCAACACACATTTCAAGACTGATTTTGGACATGTTGTCTCATGGTGTTGGCATTGATGTCAAACTAGTAGTGATGATCCTCATGATGTCATCCTAGTAGAAGTGGTCCTCATGGTGCTATTGGTTCACATAGACTCATGGTGATGGCATTGATGTGGTGGCCCTTGTTTGTTTGCCTTAATTTGTGTGTCAGATGTATAATTTACATAGTGTTAACTTCTGTTTGGTAAGTTACAGTAACAAATGATATGAGTTGTCCACCATGTAGTTAAGCTATTATGAAAATTAAAAAAAATGTAGCCTATACTGTTGCTTTTGGTTTACTTCTGTTTGGTCACGGAGAACATATTGTCCTCAATGTCTCTACCCATATGGTGAAGTCTCCAAATACCTAAAATTTTGTGTGGTAGGATAATTTGTGTACAACAACCACGTATCATCATGATCTTCATAATAAAATTAAGACGTTCATACCACATTCAAATTCATTATACATTAATAGATCACCTTGCTACATTGTAATCCTAAGTGATGAAGTAGATTTAACATTTTTCAAGGAAAAATTAAAAAGGGCAGACAGCATCTAAATGTCAATGAAAGGGGAGGGACAATGAAAAATTATAAAGCAAAAAAATGTAGGAGAAATCCCACACACATACAGTCCAATTCAATCCTATGCTCACTTACAGCAGTGGATGATGAATCTTTGAGGATATACCTGTTGATCCTGGGCACGTGGTACTTGTTGTTCCTGTGCTTGGGCAGATCCAAATCATTACAGTGCTAGATCTGCTTAAACCTTTTGTTTTCATAATGTTGATTTGTTGGTCTGTGATATCTACTGATCTCTGTCCTTTGTCAAGTCCAAATCCTTCGAGATCCAAAGCTACATAAGCTTTTTAATTTAATATTGTTAATTTGCTGAAATTGTTTTACTGGGTGTGTGTGTGTGTGTAGATATAAGTTAATTATTGATATTGAGATACTTGTATTGTTATTATTATCGTTTTTATTTTTTGAATACTATATTTGTGCCCACAGTGGCCCATAGACCACTAAGAGTCTTGAACTTAATCACTTATCAAATTATTGCAGTCATATTGAATATGGTTGATTAAGATTACCCTTAATGACAGATTGCATATATGTAAAGGGATAGTAAGGCTCCTTAAATATAAGTGCACATCATAGGGCCATGACAGCTGGAAGGAAATCCGTGTGAGACAAAACTGGTGCAGCCCTGAAAATGTTTTTGAAAACAACAAGAGTGGCAAAGGTGCAATAGGACGTCTCATATATCAAATTAATAGATATGTTTGGGCAGTTGTAAGTTGATGGGCAGAATTTCAGGAAGAATAGATGGAAGGAGTTCATGGAAATAAAAAAGTGAATTGTTCATTTTTTATTCTTCTTTTATATTAGTCATTCCTTGGAGAAGCAAATATCAACAAAAAGAAGCTCAACTGGCAAAACATGAGTACAGTTGATAGATCTGCAGTTTGCACCATTCTAATCAATGTCCAGCAGAATGTAAAAATGGGCAAGATATTTCTAAGTGGTGAAGGGGATAACCTCTGGAATTTGCAATGTTTGAAAATTTAGATAGTGTAGCTGCTTTGGTACAGGTTACCAGACTAGTTTCAAGTGAATGATGCAACCATAAAAGAGTTTGGCTCTGGTTGATTTTGAATAGGGTCACAAGTACAAGATTGAATTTTGGGTCACAAGTACAACACTTAACTTTTTAATTCTAATTTTCATCGAATTTCATTTATTTATTTATTCTATGTTGCATCACATTTTGTTTCACATATCAGATTTATATATTTAAGTTATTACTACTATAGTTAGATATGATTTGTTTTTTTTCATGGTTAGGTACTTTAGAGGGTCATGGATTGTTTATTGGTAGAAATTTTGTCTGAAATTTTTTATTACCATTGATGCAGATTGTATTGGGTCAACATTCAATTCCAAGGGAGCAATGCAATGCCCAAACTGTAGGCATGTAGAGCATGGTCAGTGGCTCTATGCTAATGGATGTCATCCATTTGAAGAATTCACTGTTGAGGATATACCACATGACAATTACCTATATGATCTGCATCATACTGAAAAGGTAATTTCAAAATTTTCTTCCATTTTGAAATTTATAATTATGAATACTAAATTGTTCTATGCTGACATTTTCGAGGACATGTCTTCTATCTCAAGAAAAGATGAGTATTTTTATTTCTTGCCAAGGACCCTACGATTCTCGTAAATTGAGGCATTCCATTTACCGTCATTAAGTTGTCCAAAAGAGAAAGATACTAGAAATTTAGATGTGGGCATAGCTATGATGTCACTACACACTGATATTATTGTCTATATTAGGTACCAACATCTGCATTTTTACCATTCTCACTTCAACAAACCTGTACAAACCATTCTCCTTGCTTCCTGATGTGATAACCCGTCCATTTCTTTTGTCTCTCATGAATCATCAGCTTGTTCTAAACAATACTTCAATATATGGATTTTGTGTTGTTATTTGAGTAACTGATAGGAAATTTATATTCATACCTGGCATGTCAAGGAAAAACCAAAAAATGGATTTCTTACCACATGATAACTTTACCCACACATCACTATTCCCTTAAAAAAAATGAGTTTTACGATTGTCGAAAATCACAGTTTCTGGTTTAAGCTCTAGAAATTAAATGAACCAATGCTTCTTATCTATCATATGCTTTATGCACTCAAATAAAGAAACAATGATAAGGAGTTGAATAAGGAAGAAAACCACTCAGAGGAATGTATTGAAACTATCTTTGGGGCCTAAAAGTCAACATGTAGACTTGACACTCCTATGAAGAAGGGTTAACATAATAGTGGCATATCAATGGAATTTCATGTTCTATGATGATAGAATCAGTATCTTGAAGTGGTGATTCCATCACAACATTCAAGGAATAAAAATCCAAACCAACATAACAAGCACACAATCCAACTGGAACTTTAAATACATCAATGTTTAAGGTCCTAGAGGAGACTAAAAGCCCCCAAAAAAATATTCTTTAACAATATGTTTGGAAGCATAAGAAGACCTTTCTTAGAGTGGGAAATCCTCCCTTGTGTCATTGGATTGAGAAATAATGCTCCTTTGTATCACTGTATTAAGAAACAATTCTCCTCTATGTCACTGCCTTGAGAAACAATACTTCATGGTATATTCTTTCTACCACAAGGGTACCACTACTTAGAACTAGGGAATTTTGAACTACGTGAACTCTTGATTACTGATCTTGAATGAAACTTAAGGATGGACCTAAAGGGCATAGATTGTAAAAATGGATTACCTCTCCACTTTAGAATCTAATGTTGCTATGATATAGACCTTTCATGAGAGTATCCATGAAAGAAGACTCTGCATGGAAGTTTGTTGCAAAGGGTGATCAAAGTCTAAAGAAGATGGATCCTCAATCAAATTTTTTTTCAACTAATGATGAAAATGCTATTGGTACTGCTCCTAGGGATGCTTGTATTTCTTCTAGTTCAGCTTCTAGTGCCAGGAATTATGATGCTTCAACTGCTCCTTTCACTTTTGATGGAAATGATTCAATTTCAACTGATGTTGCTTCTTATTTAAATGATGAGGTCGAGATATAGGAGCACAAGCCTCACTACTCAGCCATTCTCACACCCAACTCCATACCACCTTCTTCGGAATGGAGTTTTTTTTTTTTTCACTGAATAAATTTCCTGGATCTGGCAACAAATTATCCTTCTCATTTCAATTAAACTAATAAAAAAACATAAATTCGTATAGATCACTATATAAAGCTTTCTGATTTTTTATTTTATACAACATATAGCTAATTATAACCTCGGAATTGCAACAGATCTAAAGGAATACAATGATACATACAGAAGAATCAAAATAATGATAAGAAGAGAAGAATACACACATACCTCAATCAATATATATATGGCCAACCTCAAGGTTTATTCCACTAAATCATCATGGACTCTAGAGGACTGGTACCAGATCATGAGCAGAACAATCAAAAGCACAATGGCCACGCCAACAGGAGATCCCCTAGCCCTGTGAATGGAAGAGGGATCCCCACCACCGAAGAATGTAGAAATATTGTTAGTGTTGGAAGAGGAGGAGAGCCACCTTATGATCAAGATCAATACCATGGGCACCGCCATGACCAAGACTAGATTTATCTTGCCTGCCATCTCCACCAGATTTCTATGTTCCGAAAACAAAAGTGGCACCACAATAATCATGGCCACTATAGCTACCAGGAGAAGATCATAGGATGGAGAAGAAGCATATGAAGGTGGGTATGAAGTGGTCATGGTTCAAGCCTCAGTCGGACCCCTGGATACTATATTAGAGGATCAGAATTAAATACTCGGGAGCTACAAATTGCATAGGATATGAAAGGAGATAGAGCATCTTTGGGTATTGTTGTGTGATAGAGACCCCACCTGAAACACGTATGGTGGAAGATATACATCGGCATGTACACTTATATGAAAAAAAACATATTTAAGGAATCTCACCACAAGGCCCTTGATTCTTGAATCCTATAAAAATGCCTTTATCTCTCCAATCAATAGGTGAAGGAGCATCACACGTATCAAGCCTGGATTGCTCATTTTCTAAATGAAAACACGCGAGTTTATTAAGCTTACTGGAATATTAAATAGCCTTGAAATCCTCATTTGACAAATCATCGAACTTATCGAGACCCAACCAGTAGTTGGAACCCTTCTTGTTGCTTCTTCTATTTCTGTTATTAGCATCAATGTACTTCATATTACTCCTAAATATTTCCAGCCTCTTCGATTTCTCTTGCAAACTAAGGTAATCCTTGCCATATTTTCTCTGCCATGATTCAAATAGTTTTAAGAATCTCTCTTCTGAAATGAGGTCCATGAGAACGCCAGTGAAACCCAAACCAGTAAAGCCCCAACCAGTAAAAAATTATTGATATAGTGAAACCCAACTAGTAAAGCACCAACCAGTAAAAAATGGGGGCCAATGTAACTTTAATCCCCCTCCTACCCAGTAAATCGTGGTGAATACCATTCAAATCCGCTCCAAACTAGAAATCGGGAGGCGAATCCATTGTTTAAATGTTTATGCGCATTTATTTGATTTGGATAATAACTAATAATTAATTATTTTGAAAATAATTATAGGGCTAACTATATAAGACTATACAAAATGGATTTTATATAAAAAAATTGCCCCTCCAAAATATAAAACCCTTTAAAATTCACCTTTGGGCTAAAATTCGCCCCTAAAATTTTCCCTAGAGCAATAAGTGTTAACAGGAACAAATTAAATCATGTGGAGTACGAAATATGAACTATGATAGTGAGGATTTCGAGGAGGAAGGTGGAGGTCGAGTTTTTGATGGTTTTTGAATGTTTTTTACATGTTCTGCGTTAAAAGGGTAAAGGCAACCGTGAATCATAAAAACAAAGGAATAAGGCAGGTTGAAGGGTTTCAATGTTTGTGGGAATCAAAAGGTGGGTGTAGCAATCAGAATAAGAAGAAAATGGGAGGGAATGGAGGTGCACCAGTATTTCTCAGAAGTATAACATACCTGCAGATTCAGGCATGGAAAACAGACAACAATGCGTGATAAAAACAGTGAAAGAGAGACTCAAACTTGGTAATGCAATTTCTTCCCTAAACTCAAACATAAAGAAATTTTTGGCCAATGGGAAGGTCTACCCTGCTCAAACTCTATTGACAGAGATGAGAGGGGGAGGCTTGACCACATATTTTGGATATTTTCCTCTATCCTACTACACACAAGAAAATGAAAAAATACAACCGCATACTGAAAGAAAAACTAAACAACAATGAAACTATTTACAAGCAGAATTAATTGAATGACAGAAAGAAAACTAGCTAAATGGTAGAAAGGAAAGAATGAAAACAACAGAGAAGCTGAGGAGCATGGGTTGGGCCCTAACCCACGAGCCCAAGTCTCTGGAATTAAATCAATAAATGGAGTTTGTCTACTCATTGCATTAAAAATACAGTCTTATTACATCCCGAAGGTCTTAAACAGAAAAATCCTAATAGCTTGCAGCAAAAGTTTTGAATATAATTGAATCCCCTGAAATTGAATAACATTGACTAACTCTTCCTAGCTCTAGCTCTGCTCTATTTATTCTATAGGGTGGCTACCAACAACTCCCTAAAAATAGGTAATGATTCCACTTGACTCCAGGTGAAGTATGGCTTGAGTGCACTTGGTCTTGAGTTGCTTGGCTGCCTCTGGAATTCGAATTGCTGGAGGGGATCTCATGAGGATCCTTTGGCTGCCTTTGAGGGTGGAAAACCCCCTTGAATCTCTCCAATATTTCTCCCTAATTTCCTGATATTATTCACTCTTGATCTTCCAATGGAAGGGAGAAAGTCCCTAAATTATTTCCTTCTCCAAATCTGCATAATCTACCAAATATTCTCACAATATTCTAAAAAATAACCAATATTAGGCACAAATATGCAATCACCTTTAAACCTTCCTAAGAAAATATTAAAGCGTAAGAAAACATTATTAAGTGCATAAGGAGAGATTTAATATATATTTTCATGTGCAAAGGAAGGTAGATGGGCTTAAGAAAGGTTAGATGGGCCTTATTTTATGTCCAATTTAGAGGCCCATCAACCTTCTCGGTTTTCAATGAACATTACAACTCAGTTGTGATTACATGTGCCCTGATTTCCATGGCCGATCATCTACAACTTCTATATTTATGTGGATTCTTTCCCCTTCCTGAACTCCCTTCTTTGCGACTTCCCACTAGTCAACTTTGGTCAAAATGTGGTCAACTATCAAAACGTAAAAAAAAAATTGTTTCCAAATCTAAGGACACAACAGGGCCCAACCATAGTCCATTAAATCATCTTCGAGTCAATTAATTTTTGGTGTTGTTGGTGCTTCTCACTATTGCGGTGCCCCTACCAATGTTTCTCCTTCTTTCCCAGTTCCTTAAAATGAAGGACCCAACTCTAGAATAGACTCAATGTTTGTGTTCTTGAATTGTGTGTATTCAACCAATGTCACATGCCATGAACATATAATGTTGCTTGCTTGATCAAGGAACTGTGTTGCGAGTTTGGTTATTGTTTGAGAAGGGTGTGTCATTAAGAGGGTGCTCCATTGAGTTTCTTCCTCCTTGTTGGTCTGTTGTAGCTTCTGGAAGTGACCCTTTGTGGTGGGTAGATCGAGGTCACAGAGCAAAATATTAGTCTTAATATATTCATCCTCAATTTTTTGTATCTGGATTTCAAGGAATCCGCCTATGCAAGTAGCTCTTTATATTGGTTATGGTCTTTGGTTGCCATGACTTGGTTCAAGAAATCATTATCCTGTTGGCACAAGGGGTAAATGAGTTTATTTTTCCCGTCAAGGAAGATGGACTAGTATCGAACTTGTGCTAGGATTCCTTTAGCTTCTCCCATATCCTAGATGATATAGGCTTTTAGATAAGTAAATTTAATGATTTTATACTCAATCTCATTGGAATACTAGGAAGTTGGATCTGGTAGCACCCTTTGAGTGGCAGAAATAGTTCATTTGAGCTCTGTGTTTTTTGAGACGAGGTCGATGTAGGATAATTTAATGTGATTACAAAATTATAAGAGAGCGCAAGTCGAAAAATATTACGGTGCATCTGTGACTATCTCGGCAATCAAGGATGAGAGATCCTGGAACTTTGCGCTTATTTTGTTGACCTAGTTCTGTAGAGTCTAATTCTCCTAAAGAATGTGATCTTGTTCTGTTGCAATGGAAATAATTTGTTGTTGTTTCTTCTCATGTTATTTTGTCAGATTTTTGTGCAACACCTCCCCTTGGTGTGCAGCTAGTTGAATGAAATTAAAAAATTGATATGACGACCAAATCTGGAGGTCATCAGGGGTAATACTAGTGGGTGTAGGGTACCGACTATGTAATGGTTGGCCGTTGGAAACTAATTTCTCATACTGCCATTACTGTGATATTTCGTGTTGCGAGGGTTGAGAAATGCAAGGATTGAAATGGTTCATACTAGATGGTGGTGGTGGCAATGAGATAGGGTTGGAAGTTAGGGCCAAGGTGTGGATGGCTTCTCTGACCCGGTTCTGAGGGTTGATAGGTTGATAAGTTTCAATGAATGTTCCTAGTTCTAGAAATAAAGATAGAAATGATGTAGTAACATAATTTTTTTCTCTTAGGGATAATTTTGAGTGTCCCATTGGTAGTATTCATGATGGAGTGTATTATGGAGTCGACCTCTATTTTTGTTTCACCACCGATAAGATTTATGGATAGAGGATTTTCTGAGATGGTGGATGAGTTGGAGGTTTTTCGGGAGAGATGGATTGCACGACATTGAGGATATAACAAATGTGGACAATGGATTTTCTTAAGTGGTGGGAGTGTTGGTGTGATGTTGGGGTTCCTCTCTAGTAATATCAACAACTTGAGTACAGGTCATTTTAATCGGTTTCTTGGGAATTAATGGTGGCGTGGTGGTGAGGGGGAAAGTATTCCTTATGGTGGATTCGGTATGAGAATGGGGTCCCACTCGCGAAATTAAAGTAATGACTAGGCTGTAAGTCAAATAAATAATTGGAATAGAATTGGTAAATTCATAAAAACAAGGGAAAAGAAATATTGAAGCCTCAAGGTACTCCAGAGTGTTGTGGAAAGATATCATCTTTTTCTCAAGCTTATTTATGACTATATTGAGTGTTTATTCACTCAATCACTTCTGGGATGCAGAAGGGGTTTTTCTAGGAATATGTCAACATCCCTTCAAACGAATATGTCATCCTCTCATCCCGAATTTCTCCAGAAACTCGACGATAGGACGAGACTTTTGTATGGAATTATTCTTCAGAGAAAATGAAGGGTTGAGCTCGCTTCTGAAACATGTCTGGTTTAACACACTTATTCCAATACCGAGTGTTTCCATGGCTAACTCAAAACCATATATCTTGTGAATACGCATCTAGGAGAAATGATGAGTTCCTTTTCCTACTGTTGGTGACAACCAACAAAATAATTTTCTCCCGCAGCAGATAATTGTCATCTCCCATCTTCTTTCACTACTTGGAAGTATTCTTGAATTCAAATGATAAATAAAAACTCGTAATAGATATTCCTGTGAGTCTCTAAATGTCTATGACATGTATGGGGTATTCCTTGTCAATCCAGAGAGAAACCTCATGCATTCAGTTGATGAGAAATTTTGTACATTTCATTGTTTCTCATGTAGTGTCGAACATTGGTAAGCTTCTATATACACTTCACTCTTGAGTGTTGGGAAATGGAAGGAGTCTGAGATATCATTATCCATGAGAAAAACCTTGTCATATTTCCCATAGAGGATCAATTTTAGTGATTTTTGAGTCAATTTTAGGTGTGGGAACAAAGACTATGGTCTTGATCATGGTTTCAGATCGATAATTATAGATAATAGACATGGGGGGTTTGAAATTGAGCTGAGGACACTAGAATCTAGAATAGGAATTTTGACCACCTCAGCTTTATTACTAAAGAACTTATCATTGCTATAGGTCTCAAAATCCGTGGATAGGCATAGGCCCATGTATTCTAAAGAACTCAGAAATAGTTTGTGAAAATTCCACTCATAATGTGTTTTATTAAAACAATTAATTATTTTAATGTGACCGTAAGTTTAAACTTAGGAAAATGAAATAATTAAATGGTATTAATAAAATAACTTGTGAATATTCAAGAGAATGTGAATCAAGTCAAGTTATAATATCAGTTTTTGATTGGAGATCTAATATTGGCCATTGAAGTATCAACGAGGAGGCTATAAAGGAAGGCTTGAGGGTCATGGTGAAAGACACACCGAGTGAATCTAAGTGATTGATTTTTTGAAGTGATTAGTGCTCAGAGCATAATTTTATCTAAGTGATTCCAGTGCAAAAAGGGGCATGTATAGCTTATAGGGAGATATTTTCTCAGCCATAGAATCATCAGCAGATATTGATCTAGCAACTCTCACATAGAGGTTGATAGCCATGCAGAGCCACTAAGAGGCAGCGTAGAGGGAAAGGAAGAGTCTAATATTTTGCAGAAGAATCAGTTTCAGAAGTTGGGAACCAGGGTGTGATACCGGGAGGCTGAGAACAGTGATTTCAAGTTGTATATTCATCTCCTAGCTAGATGATACAGTCCCTAGAGAGGATGACGCAGGGAATACGTAGGGACTGTGCAGAGGGAGTGCATGCCCTACTAAGGGCACTTCATCCAGTGACTTGATCATCCAGTGTGCAGATCAATGACTAAGTGAGGTAAAACTCACAATGTTTCTACCAGTATTTCTCTCTCTGTAACTGAATTACCGTTGTGGTATTCATAGATGTATTCATAATTTTCTACTACTTAATAAAGTCAAAGCCTCATATATGTTTCACTAGTTTCCCGCACTGGGTATTTTTGGGGACTTTCGTCCAAAAATAATAGTGTCCTATGTGTATATTTTTCATTGTTCAGTTTCCTTGTTTCAAATTGATAATTAATTAAGTGTAGGTTGCTTCAGTAATTTTATTCAATAATTCATGAAGAAATATGAAATAATTCTATAATGTAATTTACAAATACGAGAAGTAAATTTAGCTGTTTGCAATACGATTCTGGAGATCATTTATATCTAGGAATTTTCAGATGGTTTTGGAGTGAGGTTTGGTGTGAAATGGAAAGAGAAGATCTAGCACTAAAGTGAAGTTCGAATTGTTGTAGCAACAACAGATCGAATCCTCAGTGGGATTACACAGTTCTAGCTAGAAGGGATGAATTTTTGAGGTTGTCTCTCTCTGAGTGAGTCGAAAGAGAGGTAAGAATTTTGGATCCAGATCTTTCCGAGGTAGAGGGAGCAGTGCAGAGCCTTCACACAGAGCCAGAGGGGCGCAGTTTTCTGCAAGCAGTTTCTGGGCAGAGAAGTGACAGAAGAAGAAGAAGATCACATCATGAGTGAATTCCTCCAAAGTGAATTCCTTGGTGAGGAATTAATTTTTTCTCGTTTTCTAGATAGTAGAGGAGAAACAAACTTACCAACTCCATCAGGAAGTGTGTAAGCCAGACTAGAAGCTATGCAGTAGGGATAAAGAGGGATAAGTTCAATATTTTTCGGATGATATGGCGTCTCATGGACTTATAGATCAAGATCAATTGGAGGGATCCTCCAACTACGTGATCTATAATGAAAGAATCATATTCCTTATAGATGAGTATGATCTCAAGGCGTTCGTAGATAACCTGGTTGTTGTGCCTACAAATCCAAATCAGAATAAAAATTGCAAGTCTGATATGGCAAAGGCCAAGTGACTTATTCTTAATGGTGTAAACTATCATATAGTCTCTCATATAGCTGGCAAGAACATAGCCGAGGAGAGATAGTAGGCCTTGTCCATGCTATAGGAGGGAAATTCTGGGCAGCAAAAGATGTACTTGGAGTAGAAGCTCCAAGTGATCCAGATGCAGAAGGGGGAGTGCATTATTCCATTCCTTGCGATACTTCAAGAAATATGTGATCAGTTGGCGGTCGTGCAATCCACCCCATATGCTACAACTATGGTGAGAATAGCCCTTAACGTAGTCACTGAGGAGTGGAAAGGTTTTATCCAAAGTATATTGGGCAGGGAGACACTACCGAGTTGGGAGGCAATTTGGGCAACTCTTCAGGAGGAGGAGCTGAGAAGAGATTTGGTCAAGTGTAAAATTATGGTAAAGTGTAAACTTGACGGTAGCAGCAGGAGCAAATAAAAGAATCTATAGGAGGAGGAGAATTAAACCCTCACATCGAAGGGAAGCAAGGGCAACCGAGATGCAAGAACAACATCTCCAAGGTGAAGTGTTTCAAATGTGGTAAGATGGGCCACTATGCATCACAGTGTCCTTTGAAGAAAAATGTCAAGGATGAGAAGCACGATCCAAAGGTTGCAGCCAGGAATATTGAGATGGATGAGTATGCCATGAGTGCCCACGCATCTCTAGGAGGGAGATGGGGTGACATGGAACTATATTTCGCCTTGAAATTCAGTTGGGAAAGATCCTTGAGGAACCCACCTCATGGATAATCACCTTGCTATGGGTGCCCAAGATTAGTAGTAGTAGAATGGAGGAGTTTTTAGTGGGAGTCAAGGAGTGATGGAGCGACAAATGCAGTGGTTAGTTGCGCTAGAATTTGAGAAACACAGAGCAGAGAGGCAGTAATTTGTAAAGGCACAGTGCATGAGCTTCATCAACATAGTGGCTTCAGAGGGAAGTGTGGGACTCGTAGCAGATAGATCTTCAGCACCGAGGTGCATCCACTGAATTCTTGTTCCATTTCTGGGTGGTTTTAGTTTCTTCTCTCAATAACTGAGTTGCAGTGCAAATGTAGTGTTAGTAGTGGCAATGCTAGTAGAATAGTAGATGCAACACTTGAGAGGGAGTTGTAGTACGGATGTAACATTGGAAGTGGTAGTGTCAAGGGAAGTAGTACAGTTAAAAAAGTAGCACAGTGGTTGGTGGATATCTTTTCAAACATCAGTAGTGCAGAGGATGATTCAAGGTTAGATAAATGTGCAGCAGGCATGTTGTTAGAGCACTTTCCTCACTAAGAGGAAGTGTTTATTTTTGGTAGCATTGGAAGTGCTTTAAGTCTCAAAATATTTGGAGAGTCTTAGGCACATGTATTCTAAAGAACCCAGAAATTGTTTGTGAAAATTGCACACATAATGTGTTTTATTAAAATATTTAATTATTTAATGTGACCCTAATTTTAAACTTAGGAAAATTAAATGATTAAAGGGTATTGATAAAATGGAGTGTGAATCTTCTAGAGAACATGGATCAAGTCAATTTATAATATTATCCTTTGATTGGAGATCTAATCTCGACCGCTAAAGTCTCAACAAGAAGGCTATAATGGAAGGCTTGAGGGTCATTTGGAAAGACACACCGAGTGAATCTAAGTAATTGATTTTCTGAAGTGGGTAGTGCTAAGAGGAGAATTTGATCTAAGTGATTCCAGCGTAATGAGGAGCATGGATAGCTTCAAAGAGATATTTTCTCATCCGAAGTATCATTAGCAAAGAGAGACAGAGAGTGATTCAGCAGCTCTCATACAGAGGAAGAGGGATCACAGAGGGTGAGAAAGAGTCTGATATTTTATGGAAGAATTAGTTTCAGAAGCCGAGAACTAGGGTGTGAGACTGGGAGGCTGAGATTAGTGATTTTAGGCTTCAGATCGATCACTTATCTAGGTGATACGTTGCCTAGAGAGCCTGATGTGGGGACTGCATAGGGACTGTGCAGAGGTAGTGCAAGGCCTGCCAGGGGTACTTCATCCAATGACCATATCAGCCGAGATTTTTTCTATGATAGTGAGGTAAAACTCACAATATTTATGCCAATATTTATCTCTGTAATTAGATTGCATTTGTTGTATTCAGATATGTATTCATAATTTTCTACTACTTAATAAAATCAAACCCTCTAGTCTTCTGCAATGGTTTTCCTGCATTGGGTTTTTCTGGGAATTTCATCCAAAAATAAAGGTGTCCTATGTTTAAATTTTTCTTTGCTCAGTTTCCTTGTTTCAAAATTGTATGTAATTAAGTGTAGGATTCGTAATTAATTTTCTTCAATATTTCATGAAGAAATCTGAAATATTTTTTTAATGTAATTTACAAATAGGATAAGTAAATTCATCTGGTTGAAGTAGGATTTTGGAGATCATTTAGATCTAGGAATTTTCATAGAAAAAATTGACAAGACATTTTTTATTATATCATTTAACTAATTAATACAAAAATTTTGTATACTTTATTCAAATCATTGCAATAACAGTGATCGTGACTTGGACCTGACCTGAATGACACGAAAACTAAAAATGATGGTGGGAATGATGCTTAATTATGATGATATGATGGCAGATTCCTACAAAGTGATGACCATATCATGCCAAGGATATTATGGGATAGATTTATCCCAAATTTGAAATAATTCCGAGAATTGTTACTATTTATTAAAAATAAGATGATTTCCATGTCCAACTCCCTGACCACAAATAGTTGCAATAGGAGTCACTCGACCAACACTACTAAAGTAACTGCCAGAAATGTATCCGTAACTAACTCAACTAAAATAATTAATGGAACTAAATAAACTTACACAACTGAAGAGAATGGCCCATTAAAATAAATGATTGACTCTACCTAGACCTAACTACGATCCCATTTTGGAGATCAAATCATTTTCATATAGAACTAATTGCGTCATGGAAGGGATTCTGGTGTTCACCATTCACCCAACCAGGCAATAGGATTCCATCCACTTGCACGAGCTTGAAAACTCTCAATTATTTCACTTCCACAATAAGGAATGGTCCTAACCATTACATTCTAAATTTTTCGGGATGTTTCAAGAACTTACTGTCATAAAAGAGAACCTGATCCCCTACTACAAAGGATTTCTACTTTATTTGTCAATCATGCCATGATTTTTTCCTATCCTTATCGAAAATTTGGTGGAAATTAGCTAAGAATATAGTTTTTACCAACTCCCATAGTTCATCCAAGCATTTTTTAATTTATTCATTTTTTGTCATTTGTGTATTTCGTGCAATAAAGAGGTTGGGGATGAAAAACTTGGTAGGTACTATGAATTCTCATCCATAAAAAAGTTACAAGGGTTTATACTTGTGTATGTGCTTGAAGGTTCTACAATAAGCCCATAATGTGGCCAACACCCATTCATCCCAATCGTCTTGGTTAGCAGAACATATCCTGGTGAGGTCCCTCTGTAGGATTTTATTAATAGCTTCAATAATACAATGTGCTTGAGGGTGGTATGGGATGCTCTTATGGTGCTACATCATAAATATTTTCATCAATTAAGCAACTGTCTCATTAATGAATTGGGTTCCTTGGTCACTTGTGAGGCTTCAGGGTCACCCAAACTGAGTGATAATATTTTTGAAGATGAACTTCGTAGCAGTTTATGCAGTGCAATATTTAACTGGTGCAACTTCAGGCCATATCGTAAGGTAATATGTGGCAGTGATAATGTACGTGGAATGGGAATGACTCACCAGAGGATAAATGGGTCCCAAAAATTCTATCTCCCACTTATCAAAGGCATAAAGTGCTCGTACCGGTTGTAAGGGAAGTTCATCCTGGTGTGATGGATTTCCCGCACATTGGAAACATTGCATTTCTGAGCGTATTCCTTTGTGTCTCATAAAAGAGTGGGCCACTATATTCCTACCTACAAGACTTTCCTTACAGCGGGCTGCCCAAACATATTCCACCTGCAACTCTCGAATGGAATTCCCATAATACATCTTGTTTCTCATGATCAAGAACACACCTTTGTAATATCTAGTCAAGGCCCATTTTTGTATAATTGGCCTACAATCAACCAATAGTTTGCAACTCAAACCACCATGTTCCTCTTTTTTTTCGCCATATACTCCTCTAGGAATTTACCTATGGCTAACAATGATCCAATATCCTCCAAGTAGTCTGGTATGGCCTTAACTTGGAATAGGTCGGAATTTGGAAATTAATATTCTACTGATCGCCCAATAATCAAGACCCATGTTCCTCCTTCTCGGTTTGAAAGTTACTTCAAATGTGAAGTCTTAGAATAGAAAAATCCATCTACAAATCCTTCCTTCAAGTACAGGCTTGTTCACTAAGTACTTCAGGGTAGAATGATCAGTAAAGAAGTTGAGTGGTCCCTGAAGAAGATAGTGTCAAAATTTTTGTAGTGAGTACACCATCACAAGTGATTTACACTCAGCTTTCGTGTAGTTCCTTTCCACTATGGAAAATTTTCTACTATCAAATTAGATCAGGTGATCAAGTTTCCATATTTTATTTGAGCCAAAACAACTCCCAAGGAGATTCCTAATGAATCAATATGGACAGGAAATTGCTTGTTCCATTCTAGATAAACCAAGATTGGTGCACTTCCCAGCTTTTCCTTCAGCACATTGAAAGAAGATCCACATTCATCTGACCATGCAAACCTTTCATATTTCTTCAATAGCTTCTCCAGTGGTGCAGTGATCTAGGCATATTTGTGGATGATCTTGTAGTATGTGGCTGAGAGTGGATCTTAGCTCCTTAACACTCATCGGCATGGGCATATTTAGGATAATTAAAACTTTAGCAGGATCACCACATACTCCCTCTTTATAGACTATATGGCCCAGAAGTGTTTCAAAAGGGACGATGAATATGTATTTCTTTAAGTTTAAAGAAATATGCAATTTTTTACAGTGGTCAAACATCACTCGGAGAAAACTGAAATTTATTTTTAGCAAATTGTAGATGGTCCAATCATCCATGTAATACTCTATAAACATGTGAATATAATCCTCAACAAAATTTTTGATGCATTCTTGAGTCCAAAATGCATGACATGGTAGGCATAGGACCCCCATTTTTTTGTGAATCTGGTTGTATTTATATCCTCTTATGCAATACAAACTTGGTTGTAACCAGAGAATTCATCTGTAAAATATTAGGCCTCATTTCCTATCAGATTTTCTAGGACCTCTTCACTCAAGGGGGTGGTAAAAGGGTCATGAACACATGCAAATTTTAGACTCTGGGAGTCCACATAGACTCAGATTTATTCAGAGACCTTATTTATTTTTTATAACAATTGTACTGACCCACTCAACCTCGTCAACCGGGAATAGAAGTTCTGCTGCCAATTTTTTTTCTATTTCCTTCTTCACCTTCTCTTTTGCCCTAGGTTTCAATATATACGACCAATGTTTCACTGGCTTCACATTGGGATAAAGCACAATCTTCATGTCCTATAGATCCCACTTAATCCAATTAAGCTCCACAATGGATGAAGGGAACAAGTCTTTGTATTCTGTTAGGAGATCAAATATCTATTTGGTACTCTTCTCATCTCAATACTCTCCAATCAAAGCTCATTTAAGCTTCTCTTCAGCGTCGATGTTGTGTTTATGAAAATTTAGAGGTAGCGATTGTGGACTAGAGATTACATACCCATATTCAATGCTCTACTCTCCTTTAGATTCCTTAAATGTCATATGCCTTAAGTCTTCTTAATCACCTCCATCGGGTTCCAATTCTATCTTTCCACAAGCCACGAATTCGCGGAATCCAAATTCATATATGTGATCAAAGGTATTTTAGTCTATGCAACCATGAGTCAATTTTCCTACTAAGAGAAAAATCCTTTTGACTTCTTGCAAAGCAACTATTATCCTCTCATCATCATCAGTGGAGAAAACATTATTGATAAACTAAGTTTCCATACAATCCCACTCATCAATATGTCTTCTTATCTCTTCCTTCACATACCACACCAATGTGTGGACAAATTTGTGCACCCACAATTTTTCTAAAACTATTATGATCCATATGGGCTTACTGCCTTACAGGTGTTGCTCAGGGCCAGTGTTCCCGCAATACCTAACAAGATTGGTTAGGTAGTCCTTTGAACACCCAAATTTGGCTACCAGCTTTGTCTTAACCTCCTACCACTCTATGAGATGGTTGCAGTGACAGCCCCACCACCTTTTTGGAATCGCTTGTAAGGCCATGTCCAGTAAGGTTACCTTGTGTATTTTATATATGTTTTCATCAGTTTTGTTAATAAAATTAGTAACAGAATCCATGTCATTAAAAGTAGTAAATTCTTGTACCTCTGTACCAACCCAGTTGATCCTTGTATGCCCTATTACATGTCATCCCATGCATCCTTGGATACAACTTCAGAGCTCTGAACACTTCTCCCAGTGATCGATCCCCCCGTTGTAGGGTTAATATAATATTCCCCTTTTCCCGATGTCAACTGGTATAACTAGTCTAACAACTCAATTTTTTATTTTTTATCCATTGGTTCAGTGAACCTTCACGCTTTATAGGGGTATAGGGGTTGTGTTGTGAAACTAGCTCCAAAAATAGAACAAAAGAGATATCAACGCCTTAGAAATAAGCCACTTCGAGTGGGCAACCTCCAATACATTACATGAATGAACAATTCTTGCTATATATAGGAGTCCATGGGGCCACAATGTAATCCTATCCGACCTAACAATAATAATTTAAGGGCATAATAATAGCAATATGGGGGTTATAGGGGTACAATAATAACAATAAGGGGGTTACACTAACAACAATAATGGAATATAATAGTAATATAGGGACCTAACATGCCCCTCTCCTTAAAAAAAGTGTTGTCCTCAACGCTTGAGTAGCTCTAGGTGCTTTTGTATAAAATTCTCATTCTCCATGTAGAATCTTCAGTGGGTAAGTTCTTCCACTTGATGAGATACTCTGAAATTGATCGATTCTGAAGCTGTCGAGTTCTTGTTTCCATGATCGCTTCAAGTTCCAATATGATTTTTCCTTCCTCATCAAGTTCTAGAAATATTGGTTGAACTGGAATATTTTCACCTATAATCTTCTTTAAGCATGAAACATGGAAAACTATATGCACTCGTGAAGAAGCATGAAGCTCCAATTTGTATGCCATAGTGCCAATATTTTGCAACACCTTGTAAGGACCATATTACTTTGGCGATAATTTATTATCCTTCTTAGCTTGCTCGAGGGACATTTGTTTGTATGGTTGTATCCGTAAAAATACCTAATATCCAATGTCAAAACTTCTTTCGCTGCGATGTTGATCTTCCTGTTGTTTCATTCGATTTTGTGCCAAATTCAAGTTATCCTTTAAGAGTTGGAGAACTTCTTGTTGATGCTCGATGTGATCTTCCACTGCTTGAACCTTCGAATTTTCTCTTAAAGATTATGTGATGGATGGTGGATGATATCCATAAAGTGCCATAAATCGGGTCATTTTTGCTGCAATATGGAAGCAAGTGTTATACCACCATTCAACAAGAAGTAACCACTTGGCCCATTGTATTTGTTTATCAGATAAAAATCAATAAAGATATCCTTCCAAACATTTATTTTCTATCTCAGTTTGACCATCGGATTGAGGATGATAAGATGAGCTATGAGCTAATTGAGTACCCAAACAAGAAAATAATAACTTTGTCCAAAAATTTCCAGTAAAAATGGGATCTCTGTCGCTCACAATAACCCTTGGGTTTCCATGTAGCTTTTGAATTGTGTCCATAACTTTATTAGCAACTGTACTTGCTTTAAATGGATGAGATAATGCACAAAAGTGTGCATACTTGGTAAGTCTATCAACTACCACCATGATGACACTCTTTCCTTCGGACTTAGGTAAACCTCTGATAAAATCCATTGAAATCACCTCCCAACGTTGACTTGGAATGGATAAGGTTGTAGAAGACCCGGGGTCTTAATTGTCTCGACTTTATTCTGCTGGCAAACCAAACATTCCGCCACAAACTTTTGAATATCAATTTTAAGGCCATCCCAAAAAAATTCTTTCTTCACCTTGTGGTAAGTTTTTAAAAATCCTAAGTGTCCTCCTAAAGGAGAAGTGTGCAATTCCAAAAGAATCTTTTGTTTTAGTTGGGAATTCTTACAAATATATAAGCAATATTTGTACCATAAGGAATCATTTGTCCAACTAAATGTATCATATGTACTAGGATATTGCTGCAACTTTTGAATGAGTGTCCACACTTCTTCATCCTTCTTCCATTCATCTCTTGCTTCGGTTATCCAATCTAGTTGGATAATAGAAATGGAAAAAAGCAATGCTTCCACCTCTTCATTCTTTCTTGAGAGTGCATCTGCAACAACATTTAGCTTCCCTTTTTTGTAGATTATTTCAAATTCATAACCCAACATCTTTGTGACCCATTTTTGCTGCTCTTCTGAAGATATTCTTTGTTCCAAAAGTGACTAAAGACTATCATGATCCATTTACCTTAGTGTCTTCCCATTAGGTAAGTTAAATGCTCTTTAGTGCAGCAATTATTTTATTTCTTCATTAAAATAGGTTTTAAACAAATGCTGTTTGATTGGACCAACAAAGCAATGAGTCTTCCTTCTTGCATGAAAACAACACAAATTCCATTTCGAGCATCAGCAGTGGGTTCATCGTTTTCAATATGGCATAGCTAATACGGTGCTAGAACACATGCCTCTTTAAGATGTTCAAAACCTTAGTTGCCAGTCATAGAAAATGCATCTTTCTTGATAATGTTGTTATAGGTGCTTCTATTCTTCCATAATTCTTAACAAACTGCGATAATACCACAATTAACCACAAATCCGATGTTACTTTATCAGTTGTGGGAACTTTCCATTCCTTAATAAGCTTCTAGTGCAATTGAGGTCTACACAACACCCTGGAAGGGGTCCTGATATTCCCACCTCTTGTAATCCAAAGAAAAAATTAAGTTTTTGCATATAATTGTTTCTCTGTAATAAACTTGACATCCTTAATGACCAGACATGAATGCTTCCAGACTGCTTTGGCGAATTAGTATATCATCAAAAAATACTAGCACACATTTTCTAAGGAAGGGTTTGAAAATGGAATTCATCGACCCTTGAAATGTAGATTTTGCATTGGTAAGGCCAAAAGGCATGATCCAAAAATCATAATGAGCCTTATGAGTTCGAAATGATGTTTTCGGAATATCTTCAGTCTTCATTCTAATTTGATGATACCCTGAACGAAGATCCAATTTGATAAAATAAATTGCTCCATGTAATTCATCCAATAATTGATCAATCACAGGAATGGGAAATTTATATTTAATGGTGAGCTTATTGAGCTCCCTATAATCCAGACACATGCGCCATAATCCATTCTTCTTGTGTACCAATACTACAGGAGCAGAGAAAGAACTTTGACTAGGTTGAATTATACCCGCCTCTAACATTTCTGCGATCATACGTTCAATTTTTCTCTTTTGGACATAAGGATATCTATGCTTGTATTTGGAGGAACACTTCTGAGAAATCAAATGAATCTTATGATCATGATCGCAAATAGGTGGGAGTCCTTTTGGAGTTTGAAACCCCTTGGAATGATTGTCAGAACTTTTTGGAGATCTGCAGAAATATATGATTTTGATGTTGAAACTTCTAGTGAGCAGAATTGTGAAATTATGCCTTGTAGTTATTTCCTTAAAAGCTTTGTCATGAAATTAGAGATTATTATCTTTCCCGGCTTACCTGCAATACCCCGTAATTCAACTTCCTTTCCTTTTAAAAAATAATTCAAGAAAAGTTCTTGATAATTAAAAGCTACCATCCCCAAATATTGTAACCATTGTACTCCTAGTACAACATCAACACCTCCCATAGGAATGGAAAGCATTGGACTATTAAATACATATTTCCCCCATAGTTAGCTTGATATTATGGCATTTTCTAGAGTGTTCTAGAAGTAAATCCTCTGGGAAGGAGGCGATCCCTACTAGCTGGTGAGTCTGTGATAGTATCCGTAGGCGCAAGTTCCTGAAAATTTCAATAGACAAATGCGAAGAAGGAATACCTTGAGTCCAACGCCGTTTTTAAGTAGAAGATGGCGCTTAAGCACCTTGCTCACGGAAAATCTGAATTCTCCCCGCTATCGTGATCAAACACTTGCACATACAATAAATATAGTGAACAGAGCGTAAGAGGCAATATATGCAATTATGTATATCAGATCATGAAGACACAACTCATGATCTATTAATCAGTGGAACCATAATAAAATTAAGCTTATCATTAGTAATACAAAAGGAGCTCTAACGGCTCTAAGCGGAATCTTCTTTCAGGCGAGGTAGACAATCGCATCTCGGTAAAGCTCGTCAGGAATGGGACAAGCCTCTCTCTTTGGTTGTCTTGAAAATAATCTCCTTGCTACTGATTTGGCTCTATGAGGACTATCAAGGCTCTTGAAGCATTCTTTAGGCTCTGAAGGGTCTTGGAGACTAGCTTGCAAAGGAAAATGGCAAGCTTATATAGATGGTGGAAGGGGAGTTGGGATCCCTACAATCATGGGATTGGCCCTATCCTCAAGGAAGCTTCCATGAGAGGTGGAAAACCACTTCCTCTACATGGAGATCCGGAGCCAAACATCCCAACTCAATTTAGAGACCAGTTCAGGAATTGGTTGGAGTCAATCTTCCACCATTTATTTTTAAAAAACACTCCTTAATAAGCCTGGCGTGGGTACAGCACTGAGACAGTGTACTAGCTGGTGCGCCCTCTTTGGAGGATTTCCCCATTGGTGCGAGTGTTGAACTGACTAATCGCGTCGAGGCAAAAAAGGCTATTTTTAGGGTTTTTCACAAGGAATTGTCTTCAGGGGAATGAATTCCCTTGTCCAGGGTGATGCCATGAAAGTGGTTTCAGGTCATGTCACTTCTCACAGGTCACGTAATAAGCCCTCCAATGTGCGGGACGAGGTATTGCAGGGACGGTGACAAATTGTTGTGTAACAGATGCCCCCTAAAGCACGAGGCCCGAGAGAGAGAGAGGGGTGAAATTATTTACAAGAATGTGTCCAACTGAAAACACTACTGTCGAAAAACCTGCTTAGAGAAGTACAACTGATATCTCAAATACATGATATATGTGGTATGGGCACAGTCATCCATAACAGAGTATACAATAATCCAGATCCAATGCATGAACGCAGCCATCCAATGAGGATCGATAAATAGACTCAGGCATGGTCACATCCATCCAATGAATGAGTCATGTAACCAATCATAATAATCCACATAATCGTAGCCTGGATTCTAACAAACAAAATCCAAGGTCTTGCGCTCCATCTCGACCCAAACCGAGTACAAGTTCAAGCATGTGAATAAGTGAGCTAAAGTCGAACATGCAAGAACATTGTCTGATTACCAGCCAATGATGAGAGCTATTAATAGAGACGAGAGATACCACCAATAGTGAAAATGGACCTCAAGGTACTATAGGTACAATATACGGCATGTGAATCAGTGAGCTGGCATCGAACACCCATAGAATCACTCGATCGGAGGCCAATAATGAAAACCTCACGTCGAACACGAAGAACTTGCCATTGAGGCATGCAGGCTCTAAGGTACCAGAAGGGAGTCTCTAGATCAGCTTCCCAGATAATGAGCTGAAGTCAACAGGAAGTGACCTTGATCGAAGGTGGGCCATAGTGTTTCCAACATCATCGACATGAGACAGTGGAAAATAATGTTTGTGAATCAGGATCATATGAGAATCAGAGGAAGGTTGAAACTTTGCAGAGGTCAACTTCTCTTGAACATATCGGCAGCACGACAGTGGATTTGGCAGTATTTGACATCAAAATATCAGGGGTCATGATGACGAGGCAAAGAGAAGATGAGAGGTCAAAAGGGATTACCCAAACCCACGGAGGAAAATAGATAATGAGGTGAGATGTCCCCAACCTGACACGAATGCAGACAAGTGCCATGTTCAAGAGCGACATACTGCCGACACGACAATGATACTGGTTCCATTTTTCCCACCATTTCTGGTGAGTACCTCTTTATTTTTACATAAGCTTGAAGAGGATACCATATGCTTGTCATATAAGTCTGTCCTTTCGAGAAAATCCATCCTAGTACATTTAATGAGCCCTAGGAAGGAGAAACTCGAATACCGTCATTATGACTGAATCTGATGTCATCAGGGTTTAACGAGTCTGACAAAGGAAGAAATCGACATCTTTTCATGTTTAGAGAGTTTGAAAAGATATCAGAAAAGTAAACTCCAATAGTCCCTTTTCGTAAATAGTTCCTCAGATCCGAAAAGGTAGAAAACTATGTCTGAGAAAACCTCCTAGTCGCGATAGGCTAAGGTATTCCTTTTTCATAAATAATCTATCCCAACCCGAAAAAGGGGTAAATGTATACTGGGTAGATGTCGTTTCACAGCCACTTTAACGATATCAAAACGACAAGCGAGTTGGCAATATTTTCATGTTTAGAGAGTCAGAAAAGTGCTAAAATATGACTCCTCCTGGAGGAACGAGTGGTATAAAGGGTAGCAACTGGTTACGGTAATGGTGGAACTACTCAGAACAAATAAAGGTTAAGAGGTTGTCTAACAAAGACCACTCATCGCAGCGGTTCCTCAGGAATGGGTAAAACAACCAAGTGAAATATAATCGGCCAAGCAGATAGTGACGATGGAGTGAGAAAACCAAGGCTCATCTGGAAAAAAAAGGCTGATAAAATGGCGATCACAAGAGGTAAAATGGGAATGGTTTCATTTTTACACAAGCTTTAAATCAGGAAACTCTGCTTGAAGTTGGTTTCATTTTTACACAAGCTTGAAACAAAGATAAACTATGCTTGAAACCGGTTTCATTTTTACACAAGCTTGAAATGGAAACAAACTATGCTTGAGAAAGTAAGCATGCCCTCAGCATGGTGACTCAATTCGAGGTACATACCCCCCAAGCTTCAGTCCATGCACCTGAGTAAACAGATGGAGGGAGTGAAGGTTCAATTTACGAGATCTAAGAAAGTCTCGACTGGGATTTTACGAGATCTGATCAAAGACTCGAATTGAACAAGAACGTGTTTCATTATTTTAATGAGGTTGAGACATTAAAATAACTATCCTCAGGACACCTTGTTTCATGGTTTAAGGAGCTTGGCACAAGACAAGGAACTCTGCTCCGACAACCTTGTTTCATTTTTTAAGGAGCTTGACACAAGACAAGGAACTCTGCTTCAACAACCTTGTTTCATTTTTTAAGGAGCTTGACACAAGACAAGAAAATCTGCTCCAACTAACCTCATCATAATGAACAAGAATTCATCGCTTCAAAGAGTTCCACTCCCGATAGAAGGAAAACATCTCAGAAATAAGGACCCAATGCCCCCAGCACACTATGCACGACGACATCGTCACTGAGTATAGGCACGGGGTAGGTAGCCACATAGTTGACGTACGGTGGGGCAGATACAACGGGTGGATAAAAACCAGGAAGGGATGATGGTGGGCCAGCTGCCACATCAGGACCAAAGAACAAAATTTGATCAATGGTCACGATCCGTCCTTCATGTGGAAAACAGACCACACGAAAAATGGAGGAGACAAGCGCTCCCATGGCATAGGTGTAATCGCACCCCAAGAGCATATTGAAATCCAAAGGGCCTGGAACAACCATCACATCCATATGGACAGTTTTACCTCCCAAAGTAACAGGTATCCTTGGAAGGATCCCTAACGGTTGACTAGTTCTTTTGTTAAACGCCAACATATTCTGCGTAACAGGCGCAAGCAGCGGCGAACCGAAATCTTGCCAAGTAGTTGAGGATAGAACACTAACACATGCGCCTTCATCTATAACAGTGCTAGGTATGACTAGACCAGAGGTTTGTACCGTTATCTCAAAAGGCACATAAGACGGAAGGCGGTATCCTGCAAATCGATTCCAATCAAAGGAAGCGCCAAACTACTTGGAGGGGATACCCTTTAACCGAGATGGTCTTCCCCTGGTGTTATAGAAGAAGAAGGAGCATCCTCCACAACCTTCATCTCGAAGGTGGGAGGGGTATCCTCCGGGACCTCCGTCACGGGAGGCGGAGGAGCAGCTTCTTGAGGTATGGGGACAGGAGAATCTTTCTCCAAGTCTGAAGAATCTAAAGAAATAAGAAGAACCTGAGGGATGTGAGATCCACTCTCAACAAAAAATAGCTCGTGCATTGTAGACGAGGCCAGTTCAACCGATCCCACTACCAATGGTTATTTGGGGATGGATTCCTGAATTTGAATTTCTGAGGGAGTGGGATTGACCAAGGATGACTCTTGACCAATCGTAGGATCGGCTGGAGAAAGACTCAAAGAAAGTTGTTTGTAACCAGCCGGAAGGCATGGTGCAAAAATAGCCGAGTTTTCCAAAACTCGCTTGGCTTCATCCATATACGGACAAAGGTGAATGACATGGTACCCCCCACACAACTTACAGGGATTGGTAATCATACCCTGCTTCTTAGGAGCTTTACCGGCACCAGTTGAAGATGTGCCCCCAACCTGACTCCCGGAAACCAAAGGAAACAACGGATGACCATTGGACCATGCTTCAAGCACCTTGGGAATGCCAGGGCAGTCTCGAAGAAGATGGTTTCCCTGACACAACATGCAAGGGAACTTGAATTTCCGTGGAGGGTTGGAAGGTTTATCAATGGAAGGATTCTTAGGCACAATAGCCGCAGAGATAGCCTCTCCTTTATCTAACTTCTTCTTCTTAGCCACCTGGTTACTTGAATCCAGACTTTCACCAGGAAAAGTAGAAGAGGAGGACGCAGAAACAGGCGAAGAAGGGGAGAGGTCCACCTTGGAATCAACATGATGTTGTTCAGGTGGAGGAACTGATTGAACAGTAGCTGAGACATTCAGAACCACAGAGGTTGAAAAAAACCAAACGGGAAACCCAACAGTTAACCCAGGAAGGGACAACGTTGCCATATAAGGAGCACCAACATTCCCAAAAGGAGGAAAATGACCAGGATTCCCATCAGAGGGGATTCCTTGGTTGGTGAACTCCAGAAAATTTTCCATCAACAACTCAGAACCACACACGGGCTAAAAACCAAGATACACAATCAAACGGCCAACAAGAAAATTCTAACAGGGCGTGTGATCGCAGGTGATTTATTTTACCACATTGAAACTTAGAAACTTCACCGTTTCATGTTTTAAAAGTCGAGAAACGGATGAAAGGTGACTCTATCTCTTTTAGTTTTGAAGCAAGCGTGAAAGGACAAGTGCTTGGTGATATTTTCAAATTTAAGGAGTCAGATAAGATAAAAATGACTACTGAGGAATGCTAGGCAAAAGGTGTACCAAATAACTGTGAATTGCAATATACACCTTGGTTTCAAAATGAAAGAGAAATTGACCAAGGACTTAACGTACATGCAGGAAATCTCCCCGAATGTTGTGTCCGGTGTATCACGGGTATATGGTGGTAGATGCGACTTCTTATGAATAAAGGATATAAACCTAGTGGGGTCTCCCTTTATATACTCGATGGTACGGGGAGCACAAGTCCGTGCTAGTGCTGTCTAAAGCCAGGAGGCGAATGACAACTGCTAGGTTTAACGATGCCAGAACACGTCTCTAGCCTAGACCTCTAAATATTTCGTTAATGTTTCAATGCTGCCTTAGTGTAAATTGAATAAATTTTAATGTTAATCTTCAATTATGTTTCAATTTTCAGGCCCTAGTGAGTGTAATGTCTCAAAATATCCTAAATGCACACTACATGCCACAGTATATCATTTCATTCGATGAAAGCTAATTACGAGAGAGTTAAGAGCTTTTCACACAATAACAAAATGACCAGACAACAACCAGTGATGTCTTTAATGCAGCTAATGGAAACTAAAAATCTTTTCTTTCAGAGTTATAAATCACTAATAACATAGAAAAGATTCTATTTGCATGAACTAATCAAGAGCAAAAGAGAATTTTTGTATTTTCAGTGTTTGAGAGCAGAGTGCACTAAACAAATGAAAACTAATGAAATGAACAATTTGAGAAGCGAAAGAAAAAGAGTAAAATCAAACAAATTTCACTCAATACAAACACACAATCAGACCTCAAATTGACAAAACAATCCCTCAAAACCAAGAGAATCCCAAAGACTCAAATGAACCGTGTAATCTAGGCCCAAAACAAGACAAGGCAGAATTCGAATGAGGAAGAAACCAGTCACTTAAACAACGCAACAAAATGATAGACAACCCACCAAACGAATGCAGAGAAGCAATCACAAAATTGACTGAACAAATAGAAACCACAAACTTCCACGGGATTCTCGACACACTATAGCACCTAGATGCCCTAGGGCTAGAATGCGAAATCAATAGAAGAGGGCAAACAACCAAAGGATGAAGGCCACAGTCAGTCAAACAAGGCTCCATAACACTCAGGCAGTTGTAAAATTGAAACCAAAATCACAGATGAAGCTCAGAAAGCTCAAAACAGAGCAAACCCTAGCGCCTTACCATATTGGCGTGACTGTTAGGCTAAATCTAGCGCAAGAACAGGATTGGCATGGGTAATACACTGGCAACATGCGCCAATGGGCGCGACTGTCAAGCTAATAAGCGCGCCAGTCGATTTTACTAAGCAATAATAAAAAAGAGCAATCCAAGAAACAGACTAGTGATGGTGAAGCTAAACAAAAGCCAAACACATGAGAAGAGCCAGCCAAAAGAGCTGATCAAGCAAGAAAATTCAAGAATCGACCGAAAAGACAAGACAATACTCCAAATCAACGTCTCCCCAGTGGAGTCACCAATTTGTTGTAGAGGTAAATCCCCTCTGCGGACAGAGGCGATCTCTACTAGCCCAAATCGGGTCTAGCAACAATTGTATCATGCTAAGGCGCAAGTTCCTAATTGCAATAGACCAAATTGTGAAGAAGGCCTACCTTAAGTCCAACACTGTTGTTCATAAAGAAGATAGTGCTCCCATTTCCTTGCTCTGGCATATCACAATTCTCCCGCTTGTCGCAATCAAACACCTGCACATACAAGAAATACGACGAACACAAGCGTAAAACCCAATATATGCAATTATGTATCAGTCATAGAAGACACAACTCGTGATCACAATGAACAATATGAGTGGAACCATAACCAAACTCGCATATCATTAATTAATACAAAGAAAGATACAACCTGGCTCTAACGCTGAATCTTCTTTCGATGGGTCGACAGGGGAATACGTCTCGGTAAATCTCGTCGGGAATGGGACAAGCCTATCTCTTTGGTTGTCTTGACAATAATCTCCTTGCTACTGATTTGGCTCTATGAGGACTATCAAGGCTCTTGCAGCATTCTTTAGGCTATGAAGGCTCTTGGAGACTATCTTGCAAAGGAAAATGGCAAGCTTATATAGATGGTGGAAGGGGAATTGGGATCCCTACAATCATGGGATTGACCCTATCCTCAAGGAAGCTTCCATGAGAGGTGGAAAACCACTTCCTCTACATGGAGATCCAAAGCCAAACCTCCCAACTCAATTTAGAGACCAGTTCAGGAATTGGTTGGAGTCAATCTTCCGCCATTTATTTTTAAAAAACACTCCTTAATAAGCCTGGCGCGTGTACAACACTGAGACAGTGTGCCAGCTGGCGCGCCCTCTTTGGAGGATTTCCCCATTGGGGCGAGGGCTGAACTGACTAGTTGCGCCAAGGAAAAAAAGGCTATTTTTAGGGTTTTTCACAAGGAATTGTCTTCAGGGGAATGAATGCCCTTGTCCAAGGGGATGCCATGAAAGTGGTTTCAGGTCATGTCACTGCTCATAGGTCATGGAATAAGCCCTCTAATGTGTGAGATGGGGGATTGCAGGGACGGTGACAAATTGCTGTGTAACACAGAGAAATTTATAGTTCCTCCATTTTCAACCATAACTTGACATTCTGGTGCTGGGTATAGGAAACAATTCAATTCCTTGGCTACCTTACAATGAATAAAATTATGGTTGCTACTTGAATCAATCAACACTATTACCTTTTTCTCCTTGATATGTCCTTATATATTGAGAGTTTTAGGAGTGGTAATTCCTGCCAATGCATTACACGATATGGTCGGACTCATTTCTTCCTCTTCTAGGGCTGGTTCCTGGTGTATATCCTCTTCTTTTTCATTTTCTTCTTCCTCTTCACAATCTATGTAAAATAATTTCTTCTCAGCACACTTATGACCTTTAATGTATTTTCTATCACAACTGTAGCAAAGCCCTCTTTCTCTTTTTTCTTCCAATTGTTGTGGTGTCAACCTTGTAGGTTGTGGAAATATATGAGTAGAACACTTCCATATTTATAGAAGTGAGTGGTAAGCTTCCTTGTCACCATAATTTTACATTCAATTTTTCTTTCCAACCTGAATGCCTTCTCTAATGAATCAAGTTCCAAAATGCGAACTTCATGTTAGATGTTATCCTTTAAAGTACCTATGAAGAGATCGAACCTGTGTTCCTCTGAAAGATCAGTTACCCTTATAAATTTTTGGAAGTCCTCAATGTGCTCCCCCACTGAACACTTTTTTTGATATTTATCAATTGGCTAAAGAAAGTGTTGCTCTTTGTATCCTCATAATGTGCTATCATTTCCTCCGTAAAAATTGACCAAGTGACAATTTTTTTATAGGAGCAAAGCCATCGATACCATACAAATGTATTTTGTTCTAAATGTAAAGTTGCAATGCGTACCTTTTGTGTGTTTTGCACATTATTGAGATCAAAATATTGCTCCATCTGTAGTATCCATGTTACAGGATCCTTTCCATCAAACTTCCTCATATCCATTTTTGGAATATGGTGGTTCTTGCCTCCAACATTAGAGTTTATGAAATCACAATTAACATTTATTTTGTTCTCATCATGAGTTTCCTCTACTATCTTTTCACCATTAGGAATCATTTCTTGTATCAAATTTTACAAACCTTCGATGTCTACTTTTAGATCCTTCTTCATGTTTTCCATGTTGTCTTTCATTTTTTCATCGATCTTAGCTTCCATGTCATCCATCTTAGCTTCCATGCCCACTTCCATGCCATCCATCTTAGCTTACAAACCATTCATCTTAGCTTACATGCCTTTCTTCAACCCATCCATCTTATTTTCCACGCCTTTCTTAAAAACATCCATTTCATTTTTTGTTGTTCTTTGCGAGAGCGAAATTTGTTTCACTTGCTCTTGTAATTTTGATATGTCATGTTGCCATTATTCGTCTTCATGAGTCATAGTAGAGCCTTATAAATGCTTAATGGGTGTTGAATTATGTTTAGGGCCATTTTAGAATCTAATACTGATATCTATTCTACAATATGCCCTTGGAATCAATTCAAATTGATTCTTCAAACAAGACTTATGCAATTTGGAAAAAAAAATACACACCTTTTACTTGCTTTTGAGGAGCTCGATATTGAAATTGAATTATCTATATAATTTTGGATCCTAAATATCTGAAATTGAGCCCTATAGTAGCCCTTTGAAGTTTCTTTCAAATGCCATAGGTCTTATCTGATTTGGATTCTTCAAGACAAAGTTATGTCCAATCTCCCACAATGACCCAATTTTGGACTGGTTCAGTAGAGAGAACTTGTACGACTTGCCACGTCTCACTTTTTCATCCTTTGGCTTTGAAATTTTTAGACCAAAAAGTACAGTCCATGTACTTATGGCCACTTTTTACAGTGTTCCAATCTGATACTCAGAGAGAGAGCTATGAATATTTTCCCACGATCACCTCTTTGAGATGAAATTCAGAAGCCTGAAAAGCCCTAAATTCCACAAATCAAATCTTCGAAAATATTGTGAACCAATATCTAAAATTTTGTGATGATGTCCCTCAGGATTCTTGCTTCGAATTCTAAAAATTTCAGCTTCTGAACCTTCGTAGAAAAAAATTATTACGAAAATACCACGATGACCTGTTTAGGTTAAATTCAGGAGCCTGCAAAATGACCTAACTTGCACAAATCATATCTCCGAAAATATTGTGAACCAAGCTCTGAAATTCTGCGACGATGTTCCTCCAGATTTTGGCTTTGCACTCTAAAAATTTCAGATTCTGAACCTTCGTAGAAAAAACTTTATAGCAAAAATTCCATGATGATCTGTTTGGAGCAGCGAAACCCTAGAATCTCAAAGCTCTGATACCAAATGTTGTGAAACCAGCTCCAAAAATAGAAGAAAAGAGATATCAATGCCTTAGAAATAAGCCACTTCGAGGGGGAAACCTCCAATACATTACATGAATGAACAATTCTTGGATGAGACAAATTACAAAACCTCCTTTCTATATATAGAGGCCCATAAATACAATGTAATCCTAGCCGACCTAACAATAATAATTTAAGGGCACAATAATAACAATATGGGGGTTACAGGGGTACAATAATAACAATAAGGGGGTTACACTAACAACAATATGGGACTATACTAGTAATATAGTGACCTAACAGGTTGGATCACCTTAACTCCCTCCACTTCAAAGGTCATTGTCTCCCTCTTTAGATCAAATATTGCATAATTTTTAAAGGCCCTGTCTATTCCTAGAAAATTCCGATAGGGATCTTTATCTCCCATAATATTTATTACCTCTAAGTCATTGTAATTCTTTACCCCTAGTATATCGACCTCTACATCCTCCATATGACCCATGGGGAGGATGCAATACCGGTTCACCATGCGTAATTGAATTGGATAACACAAGCTTAGTCCTTCCCAAGGCTTCCCAGGTTTTCCTTACTATAATATTCACATCTGAACCCAAGTCTAGCATTGTATCCTTAATCTGAAAGCCTGCAATTTGTGCATCAATCTGTAACTCCCCCCCTGTTCTATTTTTTTTTCTACACACCCATATGGAGTGTATTTATGGTAGATTGGCATAAATTAGTCCTTCCCTGGTCACCCCATCCTTAACAAAAAATTTAAGATTTTCTCGAAACTCTCTGAAAATTTGATTATTTTTCCTAATCTGTAGAAAAAACCTGAACCATTCAGCTATAGGTTGGGAATTATGTTGCAATATGTTCAATATTTTGGTTTTTGAAGGTTCTGGTGTTTCTTCTTGGAGCTCAATAATTGGATTCAATTTATTAAAAATATTTGTTCCCTCTTTGTAATATTAATTTTGCTAGTTGGAATCATATGGGTGCTTTGGTGAGCCCAACTTTATAATTCTTGGCTTTTCAGTAGCTCCTAAGTCAGCTCTGATATTCTTCCCTCCTCATGTCACTATAATTTTTGGTAGGAGAGCTATCTTGGGCTCCCTTTTCTTGGAATTTATTAAATTTTCTCCCCTTTTGTGGTTGTGCTCTTCCCATCTCGAAAGTTACTCCATACAGTCTTTCGTTGCATGTGTGTTGACCTTACATTGAGAGAACCAAGGTATTTTGGGCAGCATATAGTCTCTTGCAACATGCCCCTCTTGATCACAATTGTAACAAGGGATTAGAACTCTACCTCTTATTCTTCCCCCCTTGTTCCTCCACCTCCTCGTCCTCGAGGAGCTTCATTGATCATGTAAGTAGAATGATCCATCCAGCCAGCTAGGGAATCTAATTCCCTACAATGATCAATGTGGTGATTAGGTGAACTGCAGAACTCATAGAAAAAAAATTGGGACATTTGAATGCTTTTGTAAAATTGGAGAGAGGCGAGGGAGATGCCCGTAGGTCTTGAAAATTTCACAATATTCATTTGGAGCTGAATTCCACTGGTTTGGGAAAGCATGTAATTGTATGTTCCCTGCATATAACCCTTTTGTACCAACATGCACAACTCCAGCGATGAGTAAATATGTAGAGGGCCCCGCTGGTATGGAGGGAGTGATCGAGCTTCATATTCTTGGGAACTATGTGGCATGATCCCCTTCGACATGGAAGTTGGTACACCAGATGTGTGGTGGTGATGGTTAAAACACCTGCATGTCCCTTAAATTATCTTTCAAATAGATGATTTGATGTTGTTGTCCTATGAGAGTAGGGTCGTGGGAGACCATTCCTCCTCGATGTTCATGTGGGTATCCTACCATTGCCTCAATTCGTATCGCATGTTCTAGGTTATCCTGTAGAGTATAAATCTTTTATAGAGTCAAAAATGTGCATGTGACTAGAAATAACACTTTAATAAACCAATATTACTGATGATTAGGATCAATAGGGTAGCTTATCTTCTCAATGGAATCCTTCAACATTTTCATCATCTCCTAGGATTGTAACCTTTCCTCTTCTTAATTTCCCATAGTTATGATAGCCCTTGATGATTAGTCTGAAGGAGTTTAAACTCTTGAACAAACTCTCCCCAAACCTCATCTATGATTGGATTCTTCTATAGTTTGGACTACTTTATGAAAAATCTCACGGCACTATCTTGAAGAGTGGTATAGAATTTAATAAGCTTCATTTCATATAGATTATAGAAAGCTCTATAGATAGCCTCGTATAAATACAGATGTTGGTCGACATATTCATTCCCTTTCCTAGAGAATTCAGGATATCTAGCAAAGGATTCTTCCATGTTACTAGTCATAAAGAGTTGAACTAACATAATGAGTATGAATCCCTAGGAACCCATTTGTAACAATCCCTTGGGAACCAAACTACAATTACTATTTATACCAATAGAGGGACCAACCTTGTCGGTAGAGTGCACATTGTGGACCTTAATATCTTTAACTAGCTTATACAAAAATTGACCAAGGTTGCTATAAAGTACCAGGGGAAGGTTGGGGGAAGTAATACCTAAGATGTTGGGCAACGAATCGCTACTCGTGGGAGACACATCATTCTCGAAGAAAAAAAATTATCATAATGAAGTGTATGTCACCATCTGATCTTTCCTTAGAGCATGTAGGGTCCGATCTATCCTGCATTCCCATTTCCGCTAGCAGGGTCAAATCTCTATTACTTCTTTAAAAAAATGTCACTGTGATGGTATAATCCTCTCCTATTGCCCAAATTTCACTCTAGCATCATCTGCATTTCTCTGTAACTTTAGCTGATTTCTTTCTCTTTCTCACACCTTTCGATTGCTCAACATTGCTCCTGCTTGGTGTAGCTCCTTTTGTCATCTATAGATATTTTGAAAATATTTATCCCACCATTCTTTAGCTATTTTTTCTCTCCTTTGTGCTCTCATATATCAAGCCTTTCATAATTCATCCACATCCATTTATCCAATATTTTCATAGATTTCAACAAGGTAGCATTCCTCCCCCATTTAGGACCTCCCCCTAGTATCGGGGATTTAAGTTTCCATAGCTGGCTTCTAGAACACCAACAAGTTTTCTTTTACCAGTATAACATTAATCCACAATAGTATTTCTCAGCCTTAGATAAATATTAATGACCCTTTGCATCAAACTCAATAGTATACCCCTCTCGAGTTGTTTGCACCTAGAATTCAATAACTCAAGTCAAGTTTGTGTCGAGTCGATGTAATCAAGAAAGATCAGCTTGTGTCCAGGTACGAGGATATTGGCTCTGAATTCCAATATTTTTCTTTTATCTACAGTCTTAGTGATCAATTGAAGAGATCCTATGGTAACTTACAGTAGAAGATATCATATTTATCACATGAAGGCTTTGCAAGTAGAATTTCTTCCTACATATGCTTCACATTTTGGTAACGGAGTTATGCTTATTGAGAGGAAAACCATTATAATTTCTCATGCCACCAATATTTTTTATAATTTTTTAAGATCTTCGATACTATATTCCACACCCCTTTTGGAATTTTCAAGTCTCGAGAATGGAAACATTTGTTGAAAAAAATGGTGAACAGGTTAAGACCCTAGGTTCAGACACAGGTGCTGACAAAGGGTCCATCATAGTCTAATGTAACGCTGACATTTTCACGTTACTCTGGAAGAGTAAGGCATCTCACCCGAGGTGTGCCACAACCTAACTTACTTGAGGGACTGGAACCAGACATCAAGATAAATCACATGAAAGCTACCAATACTCATTAAAACTAGAACCATGACATCGAATATACAATCGTAATAGCTTAAGAATTAAAAATTACATGTAATACGAATATGAATTCAATGTGACACATAAATTCACACAAGAATATTCTTGAACATCCTTACAACTACCTCTTTCATTAGTTGGGAAACACTACATTAGTACATTCAACTCAAAGGCCTCATCAACATAACAATGACTATAAATATTTGACAATACATGACTAAGAGAATATAGAATCATGCAGGCTCAAGAAGCTCCATGACAACATTTCAATACCCTCCCCCTTGCTTTGCTTTTCCTTAAGCCTTTTTAAATACTTATCTCACTTGGACTGCTTCTTCTCCCTCATATTCTCTCCCATTTCCTTTTTAGCTACCTTTGTTGCTCAGTTGTGGAGGCTTTCTCATATGTCAACAAACATTCCAGCTCGATTGTGTCTGCATGTGCCTTGATTACCCCGGTCGATCCTTTATAATTGATAGACTTCCATGGATTATTTCCCCTTGCTCCGCTTCCTTCTCTACAACTTCCCACCGGTAAAATTTGGTAAAAATGTGGTCCACAATCAAAACATGAAAAAAAATGTTTCCAAAATGAAGGACCCAACACAATGTGATTGTGGACCATTATTTACCATGGTTTACCATGGTTATAAATCTAAGGGATATATTAAACCCTATGATTAATATTATACCCTAGGAATATGAACCCTTAGATTAATAAACTTAAGGGATTATAAACAAAAGGGAATAATAAACCCAAGGGATTAATATTAAAAATATGAGGAATCATAAACCCAAGTGAATAGTATTAAATCAAAGGGTTTAATATTATAAAACCAATGTACATAAACCCTAAGATAAATATTATAAACCCTAAAATAAACATGGTTTACCATGGTTTATTTTCATACCAGGACATTCTTTGTCATAATGTGATGTTGCACCATGGTTAACTATGATTGACCATGGTTGACGATGGTTGAACACGGTTGATTTTCATATTTAGACCATATTTGTCACAATGTGATGTTGGACCATATTTGTCCATGTTCCATGATTATAAACCAAAGGAATTTATATTAAACCCTAGGATTAATTTTATAAATCTTATCTTTAATATTATCCCATAGGAATATAAACCCCTATATTAATAAACCTAAGGGATTGATATTATAAAGCAAAGGGACTAATAAACCCAGGGGATTATAAACCCAAGGGAATAATATTAAACCAAAGAGATTAATATTAAGAAAAAAAGGTATATAAACCCTAAGATAAATATTGTAAACCCTAAAATAACCATGGTTGACCACGGTTGACAATGGTTGATTTTATTTTTCACATAATCCTTGTGACGATGTGATGTTGAACCACGATTGAACATGATTAATTTTCATATGGAGACAATCGTTTTCACAATGCAACGTTGGACCATGGTTGACCATGATTTATGAAGTTTATAAACCCAAGGGATTTATATTAAACCCAAGGCTTAATATTATAAATCTATGAATAATACTATACCCTAGGAATATGAACCCTTGTATTAATAAACCCAATGGATTGATATTATAAACCCAATGGATTAATACTAAAAACCCAAGGAATTATAAACCCAAGATATATAAACCCTAATATAAATATTATAAACCCTAAAATAAACATGGTTAACCATGGTTGACCACAGTTTATTTTCATACTGAGACAATATTTGTCATAATGTGACATTGCACAATGGTTGACCATGATTGGCCATGGTTGACGATGGTTGAACATGATGGATTTTCATATTGGGACAATATTTTTCACAATGTGACATTGGACCATGGTTTACCATAATTATAAACCCAAGGGATTTATATGAAACCCTAGGATTAATATTATAAACCCTAAGGTTAATATTACACCCCATGAATGTGAATCCTTAGATTAATAAACTCAAGGCATTGATATTATAAACCCAAGGTATATAAACCCTAAAATAAACATGGTTGACCATGATTTATTTTCATATTGACACAATATTTTTCATAATGTGACATTGGATCACATTTAAACATGATTCATTTTCATATTGGGACAATCTTTGTCACAATGCGACATTGGAACATGGTTGAGCATGGTTGATTTTCATATTGAGACAATATTTGTCACAATGTGACGTTGGTCATGGATGACAATGGTCATCACAATGTGACATTGGATGAAGAGACAATATTTATCACAATGTGACCATGGTTAATGACCATGGTTGATGTGCACATTGAGACAATATTTGTTACAATGTGACGTTGGAGCATGGTTGACCATGTGTGACCATGGTTGATCATGGTTGATTTTTATATTAACACAATATTTGTCACAATGTGACATTTGACCAGTGTTGACCATGGTTAACCATGATTGGCCATAATTTAGTATGGTTGACAAAGATTGACCAATCTTGACCATGATTCACCATGATCGATTTTCATATTGAGAAAATCATATGATAAACCATAAGATTATTATTAGAAAGCAAGGTATGCCCCCTATGATAAATATTATAAATAATGAAATAAACATGTTTTGACCATGGTTGTCTGTGGTCGATTTTCATATTGAGACAATCTTTTTCATAATGCGATGTTGAACCATGGTTAACCATGTATGACCATCATTGATTTTCACTAGTTGACCATGATCATAAACCCAAGGGATTTATATTAAAAATTAGGATTAATATGATAAACCCTATGAATAAAATTATACCCTAGGAATGTGAACCACTATTTTTTTTTTCTAAATAGGCCTAAATTATATTTATAAAAACATATAGTAGATGGATATTCTGGCCTCTGGAATTGCTGGTCTAGCCAATTCTAGAGGCATTGTTATGCAAAATATCATAAAAGTGACTGCCCTAGAAGGAGAAACCAGCCAAATTGGTTTTTCTACAGCTTCCCACGATGGGGAAACCAACTTCATACAAGTAGAAATGATATATGTTTATGAGCATCATAATGAAGTGGAAAAAGAGTCCCAAAAAACCAGAAACCAAAAATCAGAAACTAGAAATAGACCTGAAGAATTAGGTGTCATTTCCTGGGGGAGGTGTCTCCTCCACAATGAGACACCTGTACTCCTCAATGTCATCAACATTCATGTCACAAGTGTCATCAACTGCATGTTCATAAATGTTGGTAGTGCATGCGCTGATTGGGTCTCCATCATCACCCAACTAGTCTTCGCTGCTGCTGTCGCTACCACTTCCATCATTTTTTGTGCTTCTGATTTTGCTGCTGGAGGCTCGAGCACCATGAAAAACGGAGGGGACAACTGACTTTCCCATGTGCGGTAGAGGCGCCGAGTCTGAGGTAGACCTTTTTGTGAAATTTCTTAGGATGCGGGCTCTCAGCACTGATAGCTTCCTCTTTAAAGCTTATGGAGATAGTAGCCATGATGTGTGGTCGGTCTAGGGTGTAGGTATAATGAAATTGAGCGAAATGAGCAAGCAGCTGGGAGGGCAATGTTTCCAGGTGAGGCATCGGTGGGGGAAAAGGGCTAGAGGGAAGGTGCAATGGTGGGGAGTGAGACCTTCTCGAGGCCAAGTCTTGGCCTCTACCACTGTGGGTAGCAGGGTAGTGCCCATAAGAAGTTTCCAGTGAGGGAGAGGAAGAGTTAGAATGAATGGAAAGCGGTGGCCTGGATGCCCTGCCTCGACCACTGCCTCGGCGACATCGCATACGGTGGAATTTGGGCATGGTGGTACTAGTGGAGGCACAATTGAAAGGCTGAGACCGTTGGGCCGAAAGAGCAGAAATATGAGAAGCCAACAGAGTAGAGGACCAAGGAGCCGAGTGAGCCGAGGACAAAAGACATTCTGAGACAAAATTCAAGCTATAGTGTAGGCTGTGGGAAATATGAAAGCTAGGAGCAAGTTCAATGCAATAAAGGAGACTGCATTGCCTCCCTGTAGGCGTCTGGAAGCTCAGCTCCGAGACCCCGAGGGGACAGATACAGCTCGAGGGCAATGGCGATGGGGAGAGTCTACTACGCAAAGTCATTTTGAAGAAAGGAGGAGTACATCGACAGTCAAGCGGAGTAAATGATCTCCTGTGGGTGCATTAAGTGTGATAAAAGGCCCGCGGCTTCAGCCCATGTGTGGCCATGTGGCGGAGCCACGTGCCACACCATGGGCTCGCCGTATACCAACCCTCAAAGGTCACCCACATCTGGGAAATATGAACCACTATATCAATAAACCCAAGGGATTGATATTATAAACCAAGGAAATAATAAACCCAAGTTATTAATACTAAAACCCTAATGGATGCTCATGTTGACTATACTTGACCATCTCAACAGTAGCAAACCATAGTTAATATATGATAATGTATAACTATTATAAAACTGAATATAGTCAACCACATTTATCCCTTGAGTTTATAATATCAATCCCTTGGGTTTATAATATTTATCCCTATGGTCTATTAATCCCTTGGGTTTATAGTATTTATCCTTATGTTCTATTAATCCCTTGGGTTTTTAATATTAATCCTTAGGTTTACAATAATAATAATATCTTGTATTTATAATATTGATCCACTAATTTTATTAATATTGTTTTGCTCAGTTTATAATCTGTTGGCTTTATAATATTAATCTCTTGGATTTATAATATTAATAATCCCTTTGGATTATCAATCCCTTAAGTTTATAATTAAACCCTTGGGTTTATAATATAAACCTAATGGTTTAGCATGGTATTCATGTTCACTATTCTCGATTATGATGTCCATGTTGACTATAGTTGACCATATCAACATTAGTCAACCATAATTAATATATGTTAATGAACATAATGATTTATAGTTAAGACATTATAAATGTGTAGATTAATATATTACTAATATGTAATTAATGATATATTAAACTCATTAATATTATTTAATGTTATTAATGTTATATTAATTCCTTAATAATTTTATTTATATATGTCTTAATAATATATTAATATCATAATTAATTATTAAAAATTTATATTTTAATTATGTATTAACTATTGTATCAATAAATTAATAAAATAATCATTATACAGCTTAAGTGGGCTTAATGATACAGCTTGACTGTGCCTAATGGTTAAGAGCATGTGTTTCCTCCTAATAGGTCACAGGTTCAAAACCAGAGGGGGTAGAGAATGCTTGCCTTTGTAAACTTAGCAGTCAAATCGCTATGTAGAGGTGGGTCCCTTGTCCCACAAAACAAGTATCTCATACACCAATTTGGTGTCTAGATTCACTAGCTTAGTTGCGACCTTAAAATTAAATAATAATAATAATAATAATTTAATCTTTTAATTTTTATATTAATTAATTAATTAATAATTTAATAAATTTAAATTGTAAATGAGCAAATTAGTTTTTTTTTTTTGGTTCAAATTATAATAACATTGTGGTTGTTTATGTCATGAAGTCAAACTTCCTACAAGTAAAAACCTTAATTTGGTAAAGAAGGGTCAAGCAAAGAGCAAGGCACACTCGCCATGTCAAGTCAAACTATTATCATTATGTTTTTTTTTTTAATGTTTTATACAATTTGCAGTGAGGATAGACTTTTAAATTAACAAATTAGTCTTTTTTGTGTTCAAATTATAATAGCATTGTGGTTTTTTATCTCATGAAATCAAAATTGCTACAAGAAAAAACCTTAATTTGGTAAAGAAGGGTCAAGCACAGAGAAAATCCAAGTGGCCATGTCAAGTAAAACTATTCTCATTATATTTTTTTCATGTTTTATAAAAATTGTGGTGAGCATAGTTTGATGTCAACATAAAATTTTCCTTCTTGTAAAATCATAATATAGTTTTTCCCTCATGAAAATTATGATTTATAAATTGTATATGGTAATATCTTTATCTACAATCTTTTTCTTTTCACCTTATTTTTGTTTTTGTTGTTCTAACTTGATAAATAGATTTAAACTCACTACAACCAATAAATATTAAATTGAATATTAAATGCATCTATATGTACAAATTTAGAATTTAACTTGAATGTGTCCAACCATCTGAAAACAAATACTAAATATATATATGAATAATTTAGGTTAAACTAAATTAAAAATACACATATTAAAAACGAATATTGAAAATACACATATTAAAAACGAATATTGAAATATCGATTCAATATTTCTAAGTAAAGGATGATATGGTAGCTCACATAAATGACGTATAAACCATGCAAGCATGAACTTGATAGTTGATACTCATTTATTAAAAAAAAAAAAAATCATTCATTTATTTATTAAAACAACTTATATATTAAAATGTATTAAATATTTTCTCTATTTCTTTTAACTTTAAACTTTACATATTTATAAGTAACCTAAATTTATTACATATTAATCATAGAAATTAACCAAAAGACAAAGGTTCAAAAGACAATATTTAACATTTATAATTAATATATTGAAATTGATAATTCATATTTAAAAAAAAAATAGATTAATCATATTATTAAGATTCGACATTTCGAATCATCTAATGTGATTCATAATCTAATGTGGTTAATCCGATTTTTTTTTTTCTAAATTATACATCACAAAAGTCTTAGATCTAACTCATATTTAAATAATGTCTAATGTATCAACCAAATAAATTGGAAAATATAAAACTTTGACATATCAACATTAAATTTTATCGAAAATTTTATTAAAAACTCTCATAAAATACATAAACAATTATAAAAACTATTAATCTCTATGAAACAATTCTTCAAACATTAATATATTAAATGATATATATTTGAATAAAAAAAAATATAAGTCAGTGAAAAATACCTAAAAATCAAAACACTTATTTCATAACATATTTTATATTATTAAAAAAATCATTCATAATACCTATTAAATAAATAATATAAAACTTCCTATTTGCAATTTAAGCAATTAAATTTGAACTTTCAGCTAGATCAACAAATATAAAAACTACCCATTAACCCCTAAAGAACATGAAAATTCCATGGACAATAATGTACTACAGGAAAGGAAAACAGCATGTTTATAATATTTTGAGCTCTCACCACAATGAAAGATGTCTAGATTATTATGCAATCGGTGCAATCAATTAATCTTCCAAGTCTGTAATACATTGTATGCGGGGTTGGACTCCCATAAGAATTGGGATGTGCCATCTGTGCAAACAATAACACTGAGATAGCGTTACTACAAAATCAAATGAGTAATTTATTTGATTTTATATGATCAAAATCCAAATCAAATCAAATTTTCAATAATCATATTCAATGATATGCCAATTATATATCTCTTCTTATTAAATTTATTAGTTGAGTAATGTTTTGTAACTTACACTTATTATATTAGTTGAGTAATGTTTTGTAATTTACACTTATTATATTTTTATATTTTTATTTAACTAGTAATATTAATTATATATATATATATATATATATATATATATATTCAAGTTTCAACAATGTATCATTGATACATATATCATATTTATGATGAAAAGTGCATTTAAAGTGAATATAAGTATTTTGACTTTTTCCTAGTGTGTACCATATTGTTTTATTATATAGTGTGATGTACTAGAAACATAGACTTCATGTGCTTGCATTTAGTACATGTTAGGTGTAAAAGCTAAACATTATTTTCTTATGGAGTATTTGGTTGGCATGAAATTTATTAGTTTTTCAAATAAGTTTATTTCAATTTTTTGCATGTATTTACATATTTATGCTCTATGAATAAAATGCATTATTTAGAAATGGAAAATAGTGTAAGCTATATTTGATCACTTTTTTCGATTGTGTTTACATGGAACTCGATAGTTTCATTGACAATTTATCCAAAAAGAGACTCTAAAGTTTAGGACTTCAACATAGATTACTCTACTTGAGTCTATAAATGGTTTGATTGTCAACATGTTTTTCTTGATGTAAAAGTGGTACTCCTTAATCACAACACATGACTCGTTAGTTTTATCCCTACCATCAAGATTCAATTGTGCATGTTCATACAAAACATGTACAAATATGAAAACTTGGTATGAGTGATAGTACTCACTCTTGATCTTCATCTAAGGAGAAAGTTTGTAATTCTCAGCAAAGTATACCACTGATAAGATTGTGCCTAGCTGGAATATATTACGAGAATGTTTAAATTCATTAGCTTGCCACCTAGACCTATGAAAGTGTTTGATATATTTATAGATATGGTTTTGAAAAAACCCCATGAATTGTGAAATGGGAATCTCATCCTCAACATAGTTGATCCTCCTAGGAACCAAATTTGAATAAAATGGTTGATTTCTAATGACATACTCATATCGCTTCCATGTGACGGTGACATCTAACATCTCACGTTGGTTGGGATCAATAAGAAAATTCCTATGGAATAATGCAAAATCACCACATTAAATTCATATTCTCCCACCTATACATATTTTAATTGGGCATGTGTTATAGTCCCTCCACATCTCATGGGATTCGAGGCAGTGCCCCAGAAAAAATTTATTTTATGCAGACCCAATAATAGTTGGGCGGACCCCAGGATGGGGGGAAGACTCAAATATGGTGGGCGAACGTATCCATGGTTTTGTGCATGGTTTCAGCACACGGTTTAGGGGCACATTATTTTTTTCCCCATGGTATATGTAGATTTGGTCAAGGGAACTACATTTATGTTCTAATCCAGGTTTAGTGGATTGGGGCTTATGAATGCTTCGGGATATATATATATATATATATATAACATTGAAAGGAGTATAATGAAAGATCAATCTGGGATTCCTGGTTTTGGGATCTAGAGGAAAATAGTTGTGTATAATTGTTTTATTTTCTCACTATTGCATATTTTTTTAGTTTTAAGAATTTGTTTATAGGTAGTTTATGGATAGAAATCAAAGGATTGTTTTAGGTCCAGTTATGACACCAATAAGAATGTCAAACAAATACTGGGAAAATTTAGATTGCAAGGAAAAAAACACAACACAATTGTGTCTCTCAGATTCAGTATTGTTGAATGTATCAAGGGAGGTTATAGAGAAGGATTTGTGGGAGAAGTTAGGGACTTGGTATCAATCTAAGTCTTTGGAGAACAAATTTTTCTTGCGAAAAAAGTTGTATAACCTAAGGATGAAGGATGCAGACTCAGTGATAGATAATTTAAACACCTTGAATACTATGGTAACCTAGTTGTTATCTGTTGATATTAAAATTTTAGATGGAGATAAGTGCAACAGTCTATTGTGTTCTCTACTAGACTCGTGGGATAGTCTGGTTGTTGAAATAGGTAGCAATACAACTCCCTTGAATTTTGATGAAATAGTATCATCCAAGTTGTTGTCATAGGAGACGAGATGGAAAAATATGGAAAGCCAGAATGGAGATTCCTTGCCTATGAGTGGACGGTTCCGAAATAGGAAAAAAAAAGTCCTCGAGTGGGAGATCTAAATCTCTAGGAAAATCTGTAAAGGTATGTTGGAAATGTGGAAAGGAGGGACATTACAAAAAGGAATGTAGATCTAAAAATCCTGAGAAAGGACAGGGACATGATGATTCTCCTTTTGCATAGGTGAAAACCACCTCAGATGAATATGGGGATGTGTACTAGGCTTCTTCTTCAAGTACACACATAGATCATGAGGCATGGTTGATTGTATCTGTTTCATCCTTTCACTTCACTCCCCATAGGGAGTGGTTCTATGAGTATGAGAAATATGATGGGGGTGATATCTTCCTTGTGGATGACATGTTGGCTAGAATCATAGGACACGGAAAATTAAAACTAAAGTTACAAGGTGGAAGGCTTAGAACACTTCCTAGTATTCTGCATATTCCTACATTGGCCAAAAATATGATTCTTATAAGAAATATTGACGATGCAGGTATAAAAAAATGTTCGAGAAATATACCTTCAAGATGGTTCAAGGAGCACTAGTATTTATGTAGGCAGTTTGGATCAGAACTTTGTATAAGTTGTTGGGAAGTATTTTTATTGATCAGTGTAATAGTTTTTTGGTTCCTGAAGGAGGAGTAGAAAATATTTTAGTCTCTAGATAAAATTATATGGTGTGGCATCAAAGACTGGGACACATTGGAGAGAAAGGCCTTTTAAGACTTTATGGTAATGATATGGTAGAAGGTACGTATAATTTCTCTCTAAATTTTTATTTTGTGAAAATTTTGTATATGGGAAGCAGAATCGAGTGAGTTTCTCCTTTGTTGCTAAGAGGGAGAAATGGATATTAGACCTTGTGCATAGTTAATTTTGTTTACTATGTCTCATTTATAAATTACTTCTCGAGTAATACATCGATATATTTCCTCAAGAAGAAATATGATTCTTTGACAGGTTTAAATAATTTAAGGCTTTAGTTGAAAATCAGACAAAATAATATTAAGGTGATGAGAAGAGAAAATGGTGGAGAGTTTTGCAAGAAGGAATTTGAAGTGTTTTATAAGAAGTGTGGCATAGCATGACAGAATAATACTCCATACACACCTCGTAAAAATGAAGTTGTATAAAGGATGAACATGATGTTTATGGAGAAATAAATAAGCATGCTTAGTGGTGTCAGGTTAGGATGAGAGTTCTGGGAAGAGTTAGTGGATATTGCATGTTACCTATTTAAAATATCACCTTCATCAGTGTTGGAGGATAAGACTCCACATGAGGTATGTACTGGTAAGAAAGCCTCCCTCTCACATCTCAAGGTATGTTATTTTTATGCATATGTACATGTTCCAAAGGAGAAAAGAACCAAGTTGGATAGTAAATCTGAAACATGCATCTTTATTGGGCATAAGGATGGTTTAAAAGGTTATAAGCTTCGGAACCAAAAAACAAGGAAGGTTGTGTACAACCAAGATGTGGTGTTCAGAGAGGTGAAAGATGTTACTAAACATATAATCCTACCAAAGTAACCTAAGAAGATAGAGTTTGAACTAAAGGAGGAAGAATCAGAATCTACAGCAGAACGAGAATCAGAAGAGGAAGAGACACACTAGATCAATTCAAAAGAGAAGGAAACTGGATAAGTATAGTGCATCTAATTTTTGTTCAAATTTTTCTTATTTATTATTTATGATGATCCCATAACTATCAGGGAGGCAATCGATTCATAGCATGGAAAACCCTCCAATGAGGCCATGATGGCATATTTGGATAAAAATGATGCTCAAGAATTGGTGTAGTTGTCGCCTGGAAGGAAGCCCATTGGTTGCAAATGGGAATTTAATAAGAATGAATGTAGAAGTCAAGGTGGAGAAATACAAAGCTCATTTGGTAACAAAAGTTCATTCCCAGGTGTCAAGAATTTATTTTGGTGATATTTTTCCCCTCTTGCCAAGTTAGCTCCCATTAGATTACTTTTATGTGTTGTTGATTCTTTTTGTTTTGAGGTATAAAAGATGGATGTGAAGAAAAAATTTCTTCATGGGTATTTGGAATAATATATCTACATGAAGCAATCTGAAGGATTTGCAGTGAAGGGTAAGAAATAACGGGTATGCAGGTTAAAAAGGTATTTGTATGGGTTAAAACAGTCACCAAGTATGTGGTATCAAAAAATTTATACATATATACAGGGGCTTGGATTCAAAAGAGGCAAAGAAAATCATTGTATGTATTTGAAATTAATTGTTGGCCATGCTATTTATTTGGTATTGTATGTGGTTGATATGATTTTGAATGGAAATGACAAAGAAAGTACCTAGGATTTGAAGAAACGATTGTCCTCTAAATTCGACATGGAGGATCTTGGTGCTAAAAAATATATTTTGGTCATGGAACTTAAACGAGATAGGGAGAAGAGGAAGCTATGGTTAAATGAGAGGAAGTATTTTGAGACAATATTGCAGAGGTTTAATATGCAGGATAGAAAACCGATGAACATTCCTATTCCTATGGTTGTAAATTTATATGTTGAATAGTGTCCCAAGACACAAGAATTGGAAGAGGACATGTCTCATGTTCCATATGCGAGTGCAGTTGGTATCTTGATGTATGGAATGGTATGTACCTAAGCATACATTGCACATGTAGTGGGAGTATTGAGCATGTTTATTTCAAAACTTGTGAATGATCATTGGACATCAGTGAAGTGAGTTTTGAGGTATTTGTGTGGTAGTAGTGATTATGGTCTATCCTACCAAGGAATACCATGATTGGATAGAATTTTGGATATATGGATTTGTTGATGTAGACTGGGTTGGATATTTGGATCAAAGAAGATCTAGAAGTGGGTATGTGTTTAACATATTTAGAGGAGATATTATTTGGACGAGCAAGAGACAATAAATAATGGAACTTTCAACTATAGAGATTGAATACATGGCAACGAATCATGCAAGAAAGGAAGTAATTTTGTTGCAAAGATTGTGTTCAAGTATGGGGTTGGTATAGCGAGTTATAAGGATAGATTGTGACAGCCAAAGTGAAATTTTCCTGGCAAATGGCCTTACTTATCATTCAAAGACAAAGCACATTGATGTTCAATATCACTTTATGATGGATATGGTTGAAGATAAAAAGGTGTTTCTAGTAAAGGTGGACACTCTAAAGAATGTTGCAGATGTATTAACAAAGTATGTGAGCACTGAGAAGTTTCTTGGTGTAGAGAAACAATTGGCAGTGTAGCCTTGGAACAATGACTAACCTCTCCTATGAGCCCTACTTTGGAAAGAAAACAATGAGTGGGAGAATGTTGGGTTTGTGTTATATTCTTTCCACGTGTCATCGGGTCTGGGCCAGTTCCCTAGAAAAAAACTATTTTATGCAGACACAAGGATGGGGGTAGACCCATAGATGGTGTGTAGACCTACCCATGGTTTTCTGCATGGTTTTCATGTATGGTTTTTGGGAACATTCATTTTTTCCCATGGTATTTGTAGAACTTGTCAAGGAAACTACGGTTATGTTCTAATCTAGGGTTAGTGAATTGAGATTTATGAATGCTTCAGCATATATATATATAACATTGAAAGGAATATAATGAAAAATCAATATGGTATTCCTAGTTCTGGGATCCAAGGGAAAATATTTGTGTATATTTGTTTTATGTTCTTGCCATTGTATATTTTTTGTTTTGTTTTAAGAATTCATTTGCGGGTAATATCTGTACAAGGTTAAAACCTTCATTTTCTTGTAAAACAACTCTTATGGCTCTTTTCTACACAACATTGATGAAACAAAATCACGCATTATAAGAGTAGGTGGGTTGATGTGATAGTTATTCTTGTAAAATTCCCAAAAAGTCTCATAATGAAGTTAAAATTCAACATGATATTGGCAACAATACATGTCATGGATTAAATTAGGCCTAATAAACCATGGTTTCAATTTCTAAAACATCCTTATGGATATCTTCACATGGTGATTTATTTCCTGAAATTCCTCAAACAATGCTACTTTTTACATTTCTACAACATTCTTAGCATGATCCACATACTCATCATTAGCTATGCGATGTTGTACGACATTATTTCTATCTAGAATAGAATGGGGATGGCTCTCCCAAAACTCTACCCTAATTGTTATGATTCTTGTTGTAAGCCTATCTTGGTAGGGTTTCCTGGTGATAACAACCCAAAAAGAAGATTCATCATTTTCATTTACTCAAAACTTGAATTTTGTATGCTTATGAAATGTTTTTCTTGAGACATGGAGAAATTTTGACATTATTGCAAATTTTGTTTTCTTGATGTATTTGGTCCTACAATAGTAGTTGTAATTTCCTTGCAAGTAACTCAAACATTGGGTTTTCTTGAGTTTCCAAATAGAGTGAATGTCTTTGATATATTTTCAGTAATTCATATGTGTCTTCATGCTTTTAGAATCTTGGATAGCCAAAATATGTGGCATGTTTTATTTTATTTTGTTTGATCAACCCATGTAGTATTTGAGCTAGTGTAACAACTAAATGTTTCTAAAAATATTGTCTAATGATGTTATTGACATGATCTATAATAGTGTGAGCAATTATAGGCTCCCCAAGTTCCTTTCTTGTGCATTCATCCAAATTTTCTGCAAACCTTCCACCCCTTTCCAAACCACTGTAACTCCATGTTATCCTATCTAATTGAGAGAAAAAAACATAGTCTTCTGGTGGTTGATCAGCTTGATAGGGAAAATATTCTTCCTCTAGTGGTCGATTAGTTTGATATGGAAAATATTGTTCCCATAGTGAAACTTGATCATCTTGATAGGGTACATGTTGTTTCTCTAGTGGTTGATCAGCTCCAAAAGGCACATCTTGATCATCATCTGGTTGATCAATTTGATATGACACATCCTCTTCCTCATGTGGTTGCTCAATTTACATCCTTGCATAGTGGAATACGAAATATACTTGTAAGTCAAGTGAATCATCATCATAATACAATTGAATAGTATATCTACACATGTCTATTTAAGAAATCACCATATGTTACACGTCATTTTGTGACCATTAGGAAAATTACTGCCAATCCTGATCTTTCACTATCAGTCGAAGTGTTAAAAAGCATTCCCTTGCAGGATTAGAAGCAAAAAAATCCCAAACAGGATGGTAATTTTGGATTACATGGTCCAAAAAACCATTTTTGAGCAAGTTCAGGGTTCCCTAGCTAGATTTTTCATAGACAAATATCTTCCCATTATAGCCAGTGCAAATATGTGCTCTATCTTCCCCTATGAACTGTGGAAATAACTTAACATAAGTAAAAATAAAAATTGATTTCTAGAAGCTTTTTTGGAGGTATATTTCGCAACTAAAAGTGTCGAGCTTATGCTTACTTAAGCTTCATCCCTTTTTCCATGGAGAAACCCCCCTCTCTTTTTGGAACCATAATCCCTCCTTTTGAGGATCTCATACCTTGAGAATAGGATCTCAAACCTCTTCCTCTTGGCCTATAAATCCAACAAAGACTAGAGGGATAAAAATGACTTATGAATGCAAACTTATATTGTTGGAATAGGGACAAAAAGCTTTTCATCTAAGGATAATATTGGAGACCATTGGGAGGAGGCATATATCATCAAGGCTATGGTTGTATTCTCCTTCATATTTGAGATTAATACAAAATATTGTTTCTTTCCTACTGTATTGTTCAATGGAGCTAATGTAGTGTGTATTTACTTCCATCTTTCCATTGATAATTATATTGGGTACTAGTTTCTTGATCACTAGTATAAAATTTATTGAATCATTTATCTATCATATGATTTTGATATTTTGTTGTTATTATGTTTGAAGATCTAGATTTTGAGCATTAAGGTGCTGCATAAAACCATAATGAGGATATTCATCAAGAATTTCATTTGAGAGGTATGGATTCTGTATTCCATCATTACTGCTTTTGATTCAATAGGAATGAACTCAAGGAAATATTCACTAGTATGTTTGTTTGTTACTAGATTGAACCATTGAATCTAGGGAGATTACTCTTTTCCACAAGATAAATTTGTATGCCATAACACCATAGGTGGAAGGTCATGCTATGATTTGATAGTAGTAAGTTAGGTAGAAAAAATTGACATGGACCAAGGGTTCTAAGTTTAAACATGAAAAGTGGTCGGTGGGAGGTTAGATTTTTAATGGCTTGAACGAATCATTGGTTAACCACTTTCATATTTCAATTGACTGTTTATTCAATGATCAATAAAACTATTTGAATTTCAAAATAAATCACTTTATTGAGCTCTTGAAGACCTAAAAATCATAGTTCTAGCACCACTTATGCAAATTTCTCTACAACCCCATTTTGTACCCTAACGGATTTAGGGAAAAAATTGTCCTTAAGTGGCAGTGTTGATCATGTTGGATTTGTGAAAGAATCCTCTATCCAATGGCATATGAGTTTGAAATTTTTGAATTCATATAAAAAAAATTATCTATTTTCTTTTAAACATAATGCTTGAATTTGTTTTTAACGGTTTTAAAGAAGCCGAATAAAAAATCAATAACATAAAATATACATAATGAAAAAAATTCAAAAAATACCATTATCTTCGTTTACGAGTCCTCTTCAAAATGGTACTCTTTGTTTTTTTATTTATTTAAATAGTTGACAAAAACCTTACATGAACACATGTCTAAAAAATCTTCAACAACTTTGAAAAATAATAAAAAGTATTTTTTTTTAATAAAAAAAAATTAACATGAAATACTTAGTTCTCTGTGTGTATTTCATGCTTATATATATATATATATATATACTAAAAATTATACATTTTAGACTAATTTATGCTACACGAACACATGCATATCTCTTAATGTGTCAAAATTTGCAAGGACAAGTACTACATTTAATGGAAAATCTAGAGATTATACAACACACAAAATTTACAAAAAATATCATTAGGACAACAACATAATTCTCCACATATTGTATTTTTACTCTCAATCAAAATTCAGAATACTTATATGAATTTTTAGGGCTTCAATTTGATAAAAGAGGAAAATTTTGGAATTTCGTCTCCACATTTGGCCCAAAAGTGTAACCCATATTCATGAATTCACCCTAATAATAGGCAAAAATTCTCAAAAATGGACAATGGGGTGTAATTACACAATTGTGTTCATTGTATGTTCAAAAATATATATCGTCTACTCCATTAGATCTCCAAAACTGTATTTATTTATTATTATTTTTTAGGCTCAGGATTATCTAGAGGAACCAAAAAACAGGCTAGGCTTGTACTCATGGGATAGGGAGTCAATTATAACCACTACCACTATAACCTCTAGGTGACCCTATACATTCCCCAATGCATAGACCACAAGGAATGTTAACCGTAAACATCAAATTTTCACAATGTATTCATATCATGTTGATCACCAATCTAGTTTCACCCTTAGGGGATAAATCTCCAAAAAATTATCAATAATCATGCAAAGGAATTTGGAAATATTCTGAAGGGTCTTCCACATGATTGAAAGAATGACCATGTTATTAATTTGCAACTTGGAAGTGTAACACATAACATTATCTCTTATAGTTATCCAAATGCATATAAAAGTTATATTGAGCATATGATTGAAGAATTGTTAAAGCTTAATGCCTTTCAACCTAGCCAAAGTGCTTACTCTTCACTCATGGATGGTGTTACAAACTAGGAAAATACCGAGAGGGGTTGTTACACTAAAATTTGTCACCATGAAATTTTAGTGTCTATATGGGTTCATCATTACTCATATATTACTCCCTTAGAAGTCTACAACATCAAAGTTCCTAAAATCAAGCCTTGAAATTGAGAGAAAAGCTCATAAAAGTCTTAAAAACATTTGTACCGCACTTTCTCTTAACATTGCCTGTGGTGCTGCACCTATTTGTTCTAAAGCATGCGGAGCTAAATGCACTTTTGCTTCATTAAAGGTGCGGACTCCTGTAAAAGGTAAAATGAAGGCGGAAAGTAACATTTAGAAGCCAGCAGTCAAATTAGGAAGCTTCTAGAAGCAATTATCTGGTCGAAGGTTCGCTCCTATCATGTATGTTCATTCCTCCATTATGGGAGCCTACCCCTTGGTTTATGGAGCTCAATCACTTCAAAAGAGGATTCTATCCCCTCTTATGTGGAGCTGCAACCTCTTCTCTTTTCCTATAAATTGAATCCATAGTGCAGCCTCAAAAGAGGGTGAGAATTTGAGACTTTTTGAGGAGAAATGTTGTAGAAACTCAGACTCTCTTAACTGATCATTATGTGGGAATGATTACACACCCATGTGCATTTTAGCTAAGAGAGTGCAAAGCTTGTCAGAGTAAAGGAAACTTTTGTTCTGGACCCCAGGAAGGCCTGTACAACATCAAGGCAGACACGGTTGTAAGGCTCTTTCTTCATCAAAGATAATATGAATGAATCTCGTTTTCTCAATGAGTTATTTAATTAAGTAGCTTGTTTATCATGTTTTGTCAATGAGTTATTTAATTAATTTGTTTGTTTCTTGAATTCCTTGATCATCTTGATAGATATATGATTCGTGAATTAGTTTATACTATGCAGGTGCTATTGATTTTTTCCATGTTTGTAATTGCAGATCTTTGAAGACAACTCTTTCAAGCAACTGGAAATAAGATCATGAACAGCGTTGGACTACAGTTAGGTATTCAAAACCCCTATTGTAGCTAATTCTGAATCAAATATTATCTAGAGAAAATAGTTTTTGTTTGTCTGTTTGTTGCTAGCTGTCTGTACGACACTTGGGAGGTCTGTCTTGTCAGCAAAAATGACTTATCCGTCCAACAAAATGGCGACTCCATTGGGGAATGGATCTTGAACTTCGATTTCTTTTATTTTTGACTTGTGAAACTATTTTTCTGATTTTGATTGATTGATACTGGCTTGGGTAATTTATTCCTACAGAACCCCTGAAAAGTGCTTTAGAGTTTTTTATTTTTCTTTTATTTTTCTGGTATCCGCACTTTTCTTTTAGAAACAATGCGATCATCTCTGCTCTTTTCTTGTATAAACTGTGGGACCGCACCTGTTTACACCAAAACCTGCGGACCCTATGAAAATTTTTAGAAAACCTTAAAATTCTCTCTTTTGGATCAGTTTGTTAGATTCTCAGTGTATACCCAGACTTGTATTTTTTGTCAGAAAGCCTTGTGTGAATTTCTTTCAGCAATTTTACAATCTCATCAGTCTCCATTAAGTTAATTAGGTGTTTTGAATATTATTTTTTGATAAATTCTTAATTTGATTTCCTTTGGTCATTACTTCGAGGTTTGTCTCAGTCTCTTAACAATTTTGCATCTTTTTGAAAAAAAAATTCCCCCTCATTCGCCGAGGGGGGACTTAATTGTGTCTGAGTGTTAATCACCTTTGAGTGTTTTTATTTTTTGATCTTTGGAACTCTCACCCAAATTTCTTTACTTACATTTGATTGGTTCTTAGATTACATTAGAATCATCTTGCGTTTGAGAATTCTCTTGCATAGATCACATTTTCATAATTAGAATTCTCATTTTCAGAATATGAATGAAAAATGTGCATAGATTACATTTGCATACTTTTCAAGTGATTTGTGCATAGATTACAACTGCATAGTTTACATTATGAAAACTCAATTGTTGATTTAGATCAGTTTCTTTAATTTGAATTTACATGTTTTTATGCTTGTTTTAAAAACACAAAAATAAAAAAATATGGAATTGATTAGCATTAGTTTTTCTTGATGAAATTAGTGCATTAGAGAATTTGTTATATTTTCTCTTATTGATCAATTTTTGCATTGTTGGAAGTGAATGGAAACTCTCTCCTTACTTTAGTTAGGATTCATCGAATTGAAAAGATTACATTATCATATTCGATTGCATTTAGTTTTGGGTCGGGTCATAACACCATTGGTTTCATATCCATTTACCCTTTGAGTAATAACAGCCTAAATAACACAGCGCTTAATTAAAATTCATCTAGTAATTTTTACATTTTTAGGGCTCTTTCCACCAATCTAGCTCAGGATTAGTGCTTTGGAATATCTTGTAGTTAACTTTCCAAAGAAACTAAAACAAACAAGTAGTCGATCTTGTGGTAGGAAAATTCCAATAGTTGCATGTATGCTCTGGGAAGCTCCTCCTAAAGGACTCAAGCACAAGATCATATCCGAACCAGTGAGGTAATCAATCCTTCCTCATTGGGAACGATAGAAGATATACATGTATTAACAACGGTAAACCTCAGATTGACCATTGTCGAGGAGCCTGGGGTCACTTGTCGGTAAACCTTGGATTATGTCAAGGAGCCTTCAAGGGGATTAAGCTTTGTTACTCTACCCTTGTGTGCGTATTGGATCGTAGACTATTCCCCCAGGTATATTTGTTCCTGTTGGTAACCTTAGTGGCCATAAAATTTAGGATTATTTCCCAAGGTGACGGTGGAGGGAAGATCCCACTATACCTGGAGTAGACATCGACTAGACTCACTTGGACTCTCTGGAGGGTTCTCTTCACTCGAGATAGCATAGTGGAGAAACTTTTACCGGTCTGTTTCATTAAGCAAGTTGTCAGGGTAACTATTCCTACTGCCATTTCTGCATTAAAATTCTACGATGTTGGATTTCATCACCAACTAGTGTTTTTAGTGCGGGAATTTACTGTTTGTGTGTGGTTTGACTCCTATATTAGATAGCAAGTGTTCATTTATTTTTTTTTAATTTTAGAGACCATAGGTGTGAATTATGAATTTTAATTTTTAGGTGTGAATTGTGAATTGTTAATTTTAATTTTAAATTGTTAATAAAATTCACTGAAGTTGAACATAATGACAACTGTTCCAGAATTTACCAACCAAGGAACCCCTCTTACTGAGACTCCTAGTAATTTTCCTTGCTTTGGAAATGTTGGTTCTCCTTATATGGCTACATTGCCATTACCTAGATTTATAATAGGTTTACCGGTATGGTTATTTTCAACTTTGTTGGCCCCGAATACTCAAATTGTTCCACCTCAACCGAATGCTTCACCTCAACAGAGTTCACCATCTCAACATCACCAACCTTCTGTTGACCCTTTACCTTCTTCGCCCAATATTTCTTCCTCCCTTTCTTCCTCTTCGCTTGGTAAAATCCTTGACGCTAGTAACCAGGTGGCTAAGAAGAAGAAGAAAGGGAAGAAGAAGAAGAAAGAAGATAAGAAAGAAGTCAACCAACCAACCATGGTCAGAAAAATCCCATCAACTTACTATTGATCCATCAACCAGTGATAGTCAGGTTCCTGGGAAAAAGGGCAAAGTTAGGTTTCCTTGTAGGTTATGCAAAGGGAGTCATCAAACTCACATTTTCCCTCACATGGATAAAGCCTCAAAATTGTTGGAAAACCTTACTGTTCCATAGCAACAACTTCCAACTAGTTACCGCAAACTTTCTCCCAACCAACCGTCAAATGACAGAGTGATTGATCGAATTCCAAGTACATTCAATCCCACTCTTCCATTGGAGAGTGAAACTCATATCACTCAGGTTGATGATCCTTTTGTTGATCAAGTGGTCGACTCGATTTCACATTCGGTCAATCCCATTCTCCCTATAGAGGGTGAACTTCATACCGCTCAAGTTATTCTTAATACATCAGAGGGAATTACGCATGGTCCTATAGATCCCCCTCTAAGAACCGAGGTATTTTCCTTTGATTGGAATATATTGACAGAACCTCGTCTTCCTTCTTCCATCCCTTTCCAAATAATTGTGTAGGATTGTCGTAAGAATGTTTGCCGCACACATGTAGATGAAGATGCTTCTGTTATTATTTTATCCTCAACTGCTTGGAAAGCTTTGGGTTCCCCTCAGCTTGTGCCTGTTACGTAGAATCTGAAAGCTTTTAAAAGAACCATTACTAAACCTTTAGGGATCCTTCCTAAGTTTTCTATTACTTTGGAAGGTAAAACTGTCTGTATTGATCTTATGGTAGTTTGAGGCCCCTTAGATTTCAATTTACTCCTTGGGCGAGACTATGTATATGCAATGAAAGCTGTCGTATCAACACTCTTTCGTGTGATGTCTTTCCCTCACAATGGAAACATTGTGACTGTTGACCAAATTTCATTCACTAGTCTTGATTTGACTACCAAAAATACGACACCCCTAAATTTTCCTTATACTAAAGTGGTATCTACCCCGCCACAAGTTAATTATGTGGCAACCAGTCCCATGTTTTCAATTATCGATGCAAGCGATTCCTCTCATTGTTTTCTCAACTTCCTTTGACTTAGATCCTGTAATTGACATGAAAAACTCTATGGGATTATTTTAACATGATGTTCTTATCCCTTTTGAGTCCCTTGACATGTGTTCCTTTCAAAGAATTTTTCTTCCATCTGATGAAGACCTCCTGGAAGCCATGATCAAGATGCATCCCTTGACATGTGTTTCTTCTATTTGGAAGCCATGATCAACAAGTCTGGCGAGGATAGTTCCTATTACTGTGTCAACCTCGTTAAAAAATGAAACAAGTCTGGTGACGAGAGTTCCTTTTGCTGTGTCAACCTCGCTAAAAAATGAAACAGATATATGAGGACAGTTCTTTTACTGTGTCAACCTCGTTAAAAAATGAAATAGACCCATGAGGACAGTTCTTTTCCTATGTCAACCTCATTAAAAAATGAATCAGTAGGTTATGTAGGTATATTAGAAATAGTATTTTATGACGATAGTTCCTTTTACTGTGTCAAATTCATTAAAAAATAAAATAGGTCACTATGAGCATAGTTCTTTTTCTGTGTCAAGCTCATTAAAAAATGAAACAAATCCTCTCCTATTCAAGTCGAATCTTTCATCCGATCTCGTAAATGAACCTTCATTCCATCCAGCTTTTAGTAACCAGTAGTCTACTTAGTTGAATGAAATGAAGCTTGGGGGGCATGCGCTCTAGCAAGTTACGCTTGGGGGGCATTCAAACTTATCTCAAGCATGATTTTTCATTTGTTTCAAGCTTGTGTAAAAATGAAACAAACCCTCTCTCAAGCACAATTTTCCTACATTTCAAGCTCATGTAAAAATGAATCTACTTTCAAGCATGATTTTTCCTTTGTTTCAAGCTTGTGTAAAATTGAAACAAACCCTTTCTCAAGCATAGTTTTCCTACATTTCAAGCTTGTGTAAAAATGAAACTACTTTCAAGCATGATTTTTCCTTTGTTTCAAGCTTGTGCAAAAATGAAACAAACCTTTTTCAAGCACAGTTTTCTATGTTTCAAGCTTGTGTAAAAATGAAACAAACCTATCTGAACCATAGTTTTTCTCTGTTTCAAGCTTTTGTAAAAATGAAACCTATCTTGAGTCGATTTCGGTTATTATTTTCAAGACTTGTTAAAATCATGAAAATATCGAGATTATTTTTCTATCTTTCATTCTCGTAAACACATGAAAATGCCGAGCTCTTTCCATCTTTTCTTTCTCGTTAATTAAATTGAAAGTCAACCATATGAGTACATTTTTATCAATTTTTCAAACTTGTTAAAATTTACAAAAAAAGTGAAACTACTGAGTATACTTTTATCACTTTTTCGGACTCTTGAAAATTACGAAAAAGTGAAACATTGGAGTTCTCTTTTAAGCCCTTTTCAGACTCTCTAAAGATGAAAATATTGCCGAGTACTTGACTATTCAAACTCGTTAAAGGAAATGAACAGTCATCCCTTCAGTATAAGTTTACCCCTTTTCCGAACTGAAATGGACTATTTACAAAAAGGTATACGTTGAATAATCATGGTCAATAGAGTTCTCTCTCACATTATTTTATCCTTTTTGGGGCCTGAGAGACTAAAATTACGAAAAAGTACACCCATGGAGTTTTCTTAAGTTTTTTCTTCTGACTCCCTAAAAATGAAAAACACCGATTTTCTCGTATACTGGACTCGTTAAAATTTAACAATAAAGGACCTATCGATTACAAACAGGAATAGACCATTCCTTCTTAGGGTTCGATTTTAAACTAATTTGGACTCATCCAAAGGATGAGCTTATAAAAAGCAAATGTTATCCTCCTCTAGCTTGTCAAAAATAAAGAGGTACTTGCTAGAGATGGTGGGGGAAAAAGAGAGAAAATGAGTCCATTTGTTACACTTTGATTTAAAAGCAGTAAACCACTCTTTATCACGACACTTTTTGTCACACTTCTACTTGGGTTGGGAAAATCCTTTGCCTGCCAGTTAATCAAACCACATTGAAGGTATTGAGCCAGTTTCTGGGTATTAGCTTAGGGAAATTTTTACCAACCCATCTGGAGTGTCATTATGTGTTCAAGAGGACATTCAAACAAACCATTCATCTACAAACATTTGTATCCATTCACGTTTACCATCCCTGAGTTAGTCCTTACAAAAAATTTCTTCAAAACTTGATCTATGGTTTGGTGTCGTGACATTGCTTACGATGGATCACTTTCTATTAACGACAGCTCATCATCTAGGAATTCGATCTAGAATCTGTCAGTAACTTGGAATCTACATGCCTTAATGGCAGGTTTCTCGCCTTCGACGACAGGTTGCATCATTGATCTTCGATCAAACGATTCTGTGAAATGTTCGACTTCATATCACTTATTCACATTTCATGGATTGTATTGAGTACTTTGAGATCCATTTTCATTATTGGTGGTTTCTCTCACACTTTTTAACAGTTCACATCATTGACTGGTAATCACGTGGGTTCTACCATGTTCAACTTCGACACATGTAATCGCATGGATAGAATTGCACTAGTTCGGGAAGAAGAAATCAAGACCCTGGATCTAGTTTCCACCATCTAGGCTACGAGGAGTTTTATTATTCATTATGGAGTATACTATTAATTATATATGGTTGCATCCATGCTGTGTCTACAATATTGATGTAATATTAAAATCATTTCTGTATCAAAACAAGTTTAGTTAGTTTTTGTTCTGAGTATGGGACTGCTTACCTCAGTGATAATATATATATGTGTGTGTGTGTGTGTGTGTGTTTTGAATTGAATGTATTTACAAGATTCCGACTAGGGTGTCCATAGGCTAATCCTTGAAATGATAAAGCACATCACTCTTCGAATGCTCTCAGACTTCGCACTTTAGGGGGAAATTTGTTACAATGAAATTTTTAACCATGAGATTTTAGTTTCTATATGGGTTCATCATTACTCATATATTACTCCCTTAGAAGTCTACAACATCAAAGTTCCTAAAATCGAGCCTTGAAATTGAGAGAAAAGCTCATAAAAGTCTTAAAAACATTTGTACTGCACTTTCTCTTAACATTGCCTGTGGTGCTGCACCTATTTGTTCTAAAGCATGCGGAGCTAAATGCACTTTTGCTTCATTAAAGGTGCGGACTCCTGTAAAAGGTAAAATGAAGGCGGAAAGTAACATTTAGAAGCCAGCAGTCAAATTAGGAAGCTTCTAGAAGCAATTATCTGGTCGAAGGTTTGCTCCTATCATGTATGTTCATTCCTCCATTATGGGAGCCTACGCCTTGGTTTATGGAGCTCAATCACTTCAAAAGAGGATTCTATCCCCTCTTATGTGGAGCTGCAACCTCTTCTCTTTTCCTATAAATTGAATCCATAGTGCAGCCTCAAAAGAGGGTGAGAATTTGAGACTTTTTGAGGAGAAATGTTGTAGAAACTCAGACTCTCTTAACTGATCATTATGTGGGAATGATTACACACCCATGTGCATTTTAGCTAAGAGAGTGCAAAGCTTGTCAGAGTAAAGGAAACTTCTGTTCTGGACCCCAGGAAGGCCTGTACGACATCAAGGCAGACACAGTTGTAAGGCTTTTTCTTCATCAAAGATAATAAGAATAAATCTCGTTTTCTCAATGAGTTCTTTAATTAAGTAGCTTGTTTATCATGTTTTTTCAATGAGTTATTTAATTAATTAGCTTGTTTCTTGAATTCCTTGATCATCTTGATAGATATATGATTCGTGAATTAGTTTATGCTATGCAGGTGTTATTGATTTTTTCCATGTTTTTTATTACAGATCTTTGAAGACGACTCTTTCAAGCAACTGGAAAGAAGATCATTATTAATAGCGTTGGACTACAGGTAGGTATTCAAAACCCTTGTTGTAGCTAATTCTGAATCAAATATTATCTAGAGAAAATAGTTTTTGTTTGTCTATTTGTTGCTAGCTTTTCATAGGACACTTGGGAGGTCTATCTTGTCAGCCCGTCGTACAGGGGTGTGTGAATCAATATTGTAAAAATTTTAAAACTTTCTTTCACTTTCAATGATACTAGGACGCCAAGAAATACATCAGCAATTAATTTAGATGAGCATGGAAGGAATCAACATAACTATTACAAAAAATACACATATATTCTTCAAACATTTCTTCAATATATTCAAAGGAAAAAATTTAACTTTCTATCACGAAGTTATCTGGATACAACTAGGAGGAAGAAAGTACTCCCTAATTTATCAACTAAAACTAAAAGGAGCTACAACCCCTAATTTTGTCAGCTACCACTAAAAGGAGATTCAACCCCTAAGTATTTACCAAAAACTAATGGAAGGAGGTACAACCCTTGGCGCGCAAGCTACAACTTTCATGACCTAAATAATTAATATTTCATAGAATATTCATACTCAAATCATGAAGCCAATACCTTTATAAAACAAATCAGTTTGTCACTTCAACACTCACCAAAACCACCATTACAAACACCTTCAACAATATCTTATTATTGAACAACTTACCGTACTCACCAGTAACATCAATCCATCTCACCAACACAATTACGCTATTGTTCTCAATCTTGAAAATTCAACTCTACTTAGAAATAATTTTTACATATATATTTAGAATTGAAACTTTAGTTATCTTCAAATTTTGTTCTTGTATGAATATTTTATTTTTTCCTTTGTCTTACTTATGTTAATTCATTTGAATATGGTCTTCAAGTATTCAAACTCTCCTTACATGTTTCTACTAGAAAAGTTGAGCTTAACTGCTCAAATTTGATATTCTAGAATTTTTGCAAGTTTTAGCTGTGACTTTCTGAATCTATTGTATCACCTAATTTAGCGTTTTGGCCAAATTTTCCTCCAAATATATCCATGCTGCCATCGGAGCTACGAACACATTCATGTTTTTTTTTTCACTATTTTCAGTGCTCCACTGGATATGGCATAAATTAAAAAATTATAAAGTTGCAAACCCATCCATGCAAATATGGTGTATAATGCCAAAATTAGCTATTGGCTCATTCATTCCATGGCCCTAATTCCTAAATATAAATTTTCCAACTATATGTTGTATGTCTCATTCTTCTGCAGGCTTATTTCTCTTTAATCCTTGAGGGATTATTTTGCATTGCAAACTCCTCCACGCTCTTGGTTTCACATAAAATTTCCACAAAACCATTACCGAGGTGTGCACTTAATTTTGTGATAGATTTTTCCGTCTTCTGAGCCCGTCATCTCGACCATTTTCCTTTATGTGCCTTTGTTTTCCTTACATTATTATCTTTCTGGGATGATGTGTTGTGTGGGACCACCCAACACTCTATTCTCATTAGTCATGTACTGCCAAATTGTATTGTCACCGTGTTTTAGAGCGTTGTCAACCTAGTGGTTCTCCATTGTGCACTTAAGAATCCTTCCTAGTTCAAGCCTTCGGGATGACATGCCCCTGTCAGTACCATCGTCATGCTCATGGACTAATCACAATAATATTGGGATGATCTATCTCTCACACCTGATACATCTACCTAGTACCTAGTCAGCATGAAGCCTCCTCCTTTGTGTATTTTATAAACATTCTAGGATAATGCCTTTGAGATGATGTCATGGTTACGTCATAAATTCCATGTGGAACCTCTATATCATTGACACATGTCACCCATATTTAGCGTAATATGGTACCTAAAAACATTGAGTATTCTTTCCATGTGTCCTTTGTACTGACATCATCATGGACCAATAAAATGTTGTCACATGTTTGTCGGAGAGGAGAGAGAAAACAGTCCCAAGCCTTGTGTTTTTCAACATCTTTCTTTGTTGAGTTTTAAAACAAAAAAGTCACTGTATTAAATCATTTTATACCTCCATTCTAGCCCAACTAAATTTTTATTGGTCTCTACAAGCTTCTACTCTTCACCATGTCAGCCTGCCGCTTAATCATCCTAGGCCTCTCCTCTTGAACTACTTAAAATTTCTCTGGGAAGCCTTCCCGCTAGGGTGAGATATTATGTGGGGCTCCACCAATAACTAATAAAAATTATTCCCACTACTTTACTATATAGGCCATGTTTTCCTAGTCCTTTGGATAGTGGCTCCCCTAAATTACTCCTCTATGTTTGGAAAAATGCCAAACTAACTTTATCCAAGGGGTCCTTCTCCAGTTTATCTCTGCAACTTTCACTTTAGGGTGTACACAAATTTTACTGGCATTAACATTTAATTAGGAGGCCATTTTTATCTTCCACATACCACTGGAAAAAATTTTCAGAGATATATCTATCAGAGTGGTCATATCTATGTTGTAAGAGATATATATGAAATAGAAATGGTTTCAAATGTCCTGCACCATATCCACCTTTACATTCTGCATGCCTTTAGCTTACCTTCATTCTTATTGTAATATTATCTGTGTCTTCCTTCTTCCCCATAACCTTTTCCATCAATGAAAACACATTTCTAATAGTCTCCCCCTTTGGCATGATAGCAACACCTTGATCAAGAAAAATCATCACCATGAAGAAACAAAGTGTGCTTCTTATTTTTCCTTCTCCTTTGGATGTTGCTCCCCTTTAAATGCACCCCCCTTTAATTATATATTTGATGTGTTTTTCTTCTCCTTTATTTACTCACCGATACATCTCCCCCTTTATTTGAAGTGCTTATTCTTCTATCGTTTGATCACCAACACTACTCCCCCATTGACATCAATGTTAAAGACACCTATATTCTCCCCCTGTCAAAAATATCCCCCTTTCATGTTGATCCTATGGACCTGGAAGCTTCATCTTGATATGTTGAATGCTTGTTATCTTCCTTAATTCTTCTTAATGGAATATCTAATGGAGGGAGGAAAGAGTAACAAATCCAAATATCAACCTTAAATACTCAAACATAACTCTTAGGAGAGGTTTTTTGAAAATATCAGCTACTTGTTCTTTTGTAGATACATACTCTAGCTTAACAATATGATTTGCAACTTGTTCTCTCAAGAAGAGGTACTTGATTGGAATATGCATTGTCTTTGAGTGAAAGACTAGATTATTTAACACGTTGATGGAACATGTATTGTCACAGATAATAGGAACAAGATGATCATATAACACTTGTACTTCTTTCAAAGTTTGTTTCATCCATAAGAGTTGAGTACAACAATAAGCTACTACTATATATTCTTATTTAGCTATATATAGAGAGATAGAAGCTTGCTACTTTCTCAACCATGAAACTAGAAAATTTCCAAGAAATAAATCACCACCACTAGTGATCTTTTGATCATCTACATTACTGACCCAATCAACATCAGTATAAAAAATTAGTGAAAATTATTTACTTGTTGGGTACCAAATTCCATGGTCCATCATGGCTTTAAGATATCTAAGAATCCTTTTGGCTGATAGAAGATGGCTCTATTTGGGGGCTACTTGAAATATTCTAAGAATACCAACTACTTGCATGATGTATGGTCTTAAGGTTGTCAAACAGAAGAGGTTGCAAATAATAGATATGTATAAAGTTGGATCCACTTTTAGTGATTCATCAATCTTTGTAAGCTTGCAATCTGTAACAATTGGTGTGCTCACCAAACAACATTACTCCATGCCAAGTTTCTTCAATAATTCCTTGAGATACTTGGTTTTTGAGATAAAAATTCCTTTGGAAGTTTGTGCAATATATAATCCAATAAAATAAGAAATCTCTCCAAACACATACATCTAAAACTCGAACTTCATATCAGCTGCAAACGAACATGTTAGTGAATCTAAATCAATAGAAATTAGAATATCATAAACATATACAAACATTGTTATGAATTTGAAATTATTAGATTATAACATATAAATTACTATTAGTTGCACCTCTTTTGAAACCACACTTGAGCAAGTAACTGTCCAAATTTGAATGTGAACCCTGTGGGGCTCGCTTGAAACCGTACAAGGCCTTCTTTAATTTGCAAACATAATCATGATTATATGATAACCGAAAACCATTTGGATTCTATATTTAAACTTCTTCCTACAACACTCCATTTAGAAAAGAATATTTGACATCTATCTAACATATCTTGAATTTATTAAAATAAGAAAATGCCAAAACAAATCTAATTTCCTCTAATCGAGCAACAAGAGAAAATGTTTCATCAAAATCCAGACCTTCGATTTGTGCATAGCCTTTGAACACTAATATTTCCTTATTTCTAGCAACTTGACGATGCCATTCAACTTATTTTTGAAAACCCACTTCATTCCAATGACATTCTTGTTTTCTAGTCTAGGAATAAGCTCCCAAGTCTTATTTTTCTCGATCTGGTCCAATTCTTCACGCATGGCTTTTAACCAATTGTTATTTTAATAGGTCTGTGCAACATCCTTTGGTTCCTCCATAGATAATATAGTTTCATGCACTTGAGTAGTAGGAATTAACAACTTCCTTATTGTCTATACACCTATGTTTAAATCACCAACAATTTGATCAGTTAAGTGGTGTTTTTTCACATACTTGAAGGATCTTTGTCATGAAGACTGGGTGGCTCTTCATTGTCTTGATCTGAAGGTGACTCATCATTTTTCTCATCATTGTTGACTAGAACAATGGGGTTGGTATTTACTGGTTGTGTGCATTCATATTCAATATACTCATCCAGTTTGACATTAATACAATCAACAATCCTCTTTGTATTGTTATTATAGCATCTATAACCTTTGAAATTATGAGAATATACAAGAAAAATACCTTCATTAGCCGTTGCATCAAACTTACCAAGCGTGTCATTGTTCCTTTCAATGTATCATTTACCTCCTAAAACTATGAAATTATTTATTGTTTCAGGTCTGCCATACCAAAGCTCATATGGATTTCTATCACTGTTTGGTATGACGTTAATTTTGTTGAGAATCACTAATGTTGTGTGAATGGCTTCAACCCAAAATATTTTTTGAACATTAATTTCTCCTATCATGGCTCTGGTTAACTATTGAATTGATCTATTTGATCTTTCTACTACATCATTCTTCTCTGGGTTCTTTTCTACGATGAACTTCCTTTTGATCCCATGTTCCTTGCAAATTTCATCAAACTCTTTTGAAGTAAACTCACCTCCATTGTCATAACTTATAATCTTTATTTTGCAATATGTTTCTGATCTAGAATTATGCAAGAACATAAAAAAAACAAACATAAACATAAACATAGAGATGCAGAAGAAATAAATATTCATTTCATTAATATAAAATAACTGAAAGATGCTTACAAACATAATGGAAATAAACTAGCTTGGGCAATGGTAGCTTATCTTTGATGAGATATGTGGTGGTTACGTGCCGCTAAATTGTGTTACAATGAGGCTCAATGGCCTTTTTATTATTGAACTACAAATAAATACACTAAACAACCAAAACCATAACCCCAGGAGATGGAACGCCAAGATTTTGTAGGCCTCGTTGGGGTTATATAGGCAGCCAATTTCTCGAGGTCATAACCTGGTCATATGATCTCCATTTTGCACGTATAATACACTGTTCGAAATATATCTCCAAGTACTATAATATTTTCTACATGCCCCTACCTATGGCCATGGGCATTCTGCGGATATCAAAAAACCACCGTTTATGGGGTCAAAACAGCTTCATAAGTAATCCTAAAAATAGTAAATGTTGTTATAATCAAGGAAACGAATGAAACTGACTAGGCTGGGGGTCTAGGTGGAATAAGTGGGTGGCCACCAATGTCCACCTATGTCAATATTCCTCCCTTATAAATAATTTTTTCCCATTGTGTGTACAACCTCCATTAGGTGAGGAAATTTATGTTGAACCTAGTCCCTAGTGAACCACTTTCCCTGGTGAAGGAGTTAGCCTTCTTTGACAACTTGATATATTTGGATTATCAGTTCGAGAGTGTTATTGAAATATGTGTCGATGATGCTGTCAGTTGTGGCCTGTTCGATCCAGCTTGGGTTGAGATCTGTTTATGTCAGCTCCTTAGAAATGTCGGATGTGTTCGACAATGGGGGAAAGTATGGATGCAACTGGTCCACATTAAATAATGGGTGAAAGCCAAGGAAAAATGGAATGTTGAGCTTGAAGGAATTCTCCCCTACAACCTTGGTGATGGTGTACGACCCATATTGAAGCAGGTGAAGCTTGCGATGGGACCCAACGATGTGCTTCTTCTGCAAATGTAACCAAAATTTGTCATCCACCTGGAATTTGTGTGGCACCTGATGTTGATTATGTCGTTTCTTGAACTTGGCATTGGCTCTTTCCAATATGGCATGGACCTGCTCGAAAATGTGTTGAATGCACTCAATGAATTTTTTAGCCCTATAAACTTCATACTGGACATGAGATGAATTTTTTTGAGTAGCTGCAAATGGTATTCCCACATCAATGGGACATAGTGGCTGGAATCCCAACCCCACCTAAAAGGGGTTGTGTCGATTTGAGATATGGAGAGCTCTCTTATAGTTGTGCTAGATATAGGAAAAGATTCCATCCCATGTGTGTGGATGCTTCGAGTCGTACATGCGCAGAATGTGTGTGATCATCCTATTGATGACCTCTATTTTCCCATCAGTTTAAGGGTGGAAGGTCATGTACTTAGTGAGCTTGGTATCTAGCATCGACCAAAATCTTGACCAAAATGTACTTAGGAACCTACTATCTTGATCTGAGATAAGGTCCTATGGGATCCCAAAGTGTACCCACACTTGTTCAAACAAGATCTCAATAGTGGTTTTTGCTGTGATACTCTTCTTGCAGGCTGCCAGAATGGCCATCTTAGAGAATCTGTCGACGAGCACAAAAACGTAGTAATTTCCATGCTTAGTAGAAGAAAGGCATGGCATGTAATCCATGGATATGAATTCCCAAGGCTAACTAGAAGTAGGAAAATTAGTATACAAGCCTTGCTTCTTTATTTTTGGTTTGGAAATGGTGTAGGTAGTGCATGATCTAATGTACTTCCCAACATATTTTCGAAGGTTTGGCCAGTAAAAATACTTCTATAGCATTGCCACTGTTCTCTCTACTCAAAAATGTACAACGACCTGGATGTAGTACCCCTTACAAATCATCTTTGAACAATCACTTAAATGAACACAGAGGTAACCCAAGTGGAATTACAGTGTGTCCTAGAGGTGATAATATAGAACTTAATTTCTTTCGAGGAGCATTTGGCATGTGTTGTCAAGCTCTAAATCTCTTTTGTAAATATGTGGACACCCCGAAGTCTCGTGTCGATAAGATTAAAGCACAATGGTCAGCGTTGTTAGTATCTTATAGTCATAGTAGTAAGACAACGAGTTTTATATTTCAAAATTATAACAAATGTATAAAGGTTTGGCTATGATATTATAGAAGATCAAGCTATGAGTCTTATTTTAGAATAAAATTTTCTTTATTCAATGTAATTATATCAAATTATGTCAAGACTCATGAAAATGGTCATTAATGTCATGTGAGGTTAAGTTAAGTGGGTCTAGGGTCATGCTTCATCAAAATATCATGAGTGAGGTCATTTTTTAATGTCTTGTGATCACGAGAACATGTTTATAGTGTCCCTTGGGTTAGTTAGAATATAAAATCATGATTAATCATGACAACATCACCAATACAACAGTCTGAAAGGTTCGTTGTGCAAAGTCTGCAGGGAGTGTTGCGCTTCAACTGCAAGAATAAAGTTTCAGGTTTGAAGGTTTGTGTATGGACTAGAAGTTTTTTCATGCATTTGAAACATTGTATGGACCATCCATACCATCCCAGTACCCTCAGCATGTCAAATGATGGTCGAAGATAGTACAAGCTTGGAGCGTCGCACTTTCACATAGACATTGTATTTTCACCATATATCTTAAACCCTATACCTATTTTCCATGAAAATTTTAGAGGATATGTATGGGGGTGAGATGAATAATATCACTTAATTTTAGGTCAAAATGTGTAATGATTTTTGAGAAATGAGCCACCATCATCTACATCAATTTTTTGGACTTTATCGAGATTCGTGAGTCAGTTTTGGCTCAGCATTTGTGTGGAGAATGGTCATAATTATTTTAAGTTTATTTCAAAAAATCCGCTCAATCTGATTCACCTTTTAGGATATATTTGAAAAATACAGTCAATGCACTTTTGGACATTAGTTGCATTTTTGGACAGTTTCACTTCAAGGTTAATTCTTGGCCAAATGGAGATGGATTTTGAAATTTAAATTTTTTTTGTTAATCACGATCCAAATAATAAAAAAATCCTTCAGTTTCTTCACAGGTGCCATAGATTGGAAGACTCGAATGAATCTTTAGAGTCTAGTTTTCATATTTTATTATTTCTTGTTTTAGTCATGATTTTTCGGCGCATATTCCAAGGAGATATAGAGGAATTTGCAAAAACTGAGGGAGGTTTCACCCAAGGACAATCTCATATACAAAAAAAAACTTTTGTTTTTGCAACAACTATCATGGTTCAAGAGATACGAGTTAATATTGCACCCCTATTTTCAGAAATTCGGTCCCTATTCCTAGCAGGAAGTTCTAAATTTAATGTAACTAAATCTATCTTTGGGAAAATGGTTGAGCTTGATCCCATGATTCCACATATGAGCTAATTTTATATAATTTCATGAGTTTTAGTGTGAAAAAGGTTGGTTTCTTAGTCAATTTGTGGAAATAAGACTATTATTTTGTACTCTCAATCAATTTTTCAAGTGAATAGAAGAAGGTCAGAGTGGCTTAACAAGGATTCATGTGTTAGGCCTTTTTGGTAATGTGTTTTTCTCTATTGTGAATGATTTATTGTCAATTTAATGCTTTAATACATGTCTTCATGTTTGTCTTAACAATAAAATATTTCATAATTCACTAATGTGCTCTGTTTTATGTAAGTTAATCAATTTATGTTTCTTTTCCCTCTTTATGGAACTTATAATTCATCTTGTGACCTGGTGATCTAGATTCCATTCTCATAACTCTTCATTCACCCTCTCTACAATGAAACCAAGTTAAAATACCAGAAAACTGCCTATCTTTGAATTGCTTAAATCACCTCATCATTACATATTCATTTGAAACCATTAGCAAAGTGTCACTCCATGCCCAATGGATGTGTATTCTCCCACCTGCTTGCAAAAGATTGAAATAAACCTGATTTCCGGATCCTTGTAACTAGCCTAAGATCAAAAATCATTCAGTCATCTAACCGACTAAGAAAAACTTAGTGAGAGAGCCCTCTCCAAGTCTAGAAGGGCTAGATTCTATCCTAAAAGTGGTATGTGGTTACCTTCGAAATCCTTTTTCAACCTAAAGGAAATTAGGTAGTGACAAAATTCTGGCATCGTTGCCGGGGAACGAAAGGTTTCATCTTCTCTAGGAAATATCATCAAATTTTTAGATATGATTGTTGATGGTGGAAATCAGTCAAACACATGAAGGTTTTACCATTCACTTGGAAACTCAAATCAAGTTTCAACTTGATCCAAAGACTCCAGTGGCAGAAGGAGCCTTAAATTAGGGTTTTACTAGCGACTCTATTGGCTCAAGATGAGTTCTATATATTCGATGTATGCTCCTGTGCACTGCATACATATTCCTGGATTTCCAAGTCATATGCCCTGTATAGATTGGAAATCATATTTGAAAATTTTCAAAGTTGAGAATGTTGATGTTGCTTATTTACATCTTATCAAATTTCATATGCATTCATAGAAGCTTAAATTTGAATGGCATGAAGATTTTCTCATGAATATGTTCATGGATACTCTAGAAGGAAAGGCGAGGTCATGGTATGAACAATTATCAGCTGCTAGTGTATGTTCTTTAAAGCATTTCCATACAATATTTTTTGAAAATTATAAAGGATCTTATGATCCACATTTGCAATATCAGATTCGCAAACCCCGAAGGCCTCCTATGGAAAATGGAAAGAAACACAAGGGAGAAGGAGATCCAATCAAAATAATGCTCGAGGAGTACCTTGAGAAATAAAGGAACATGGTGATGGATAATTTTTTCGAGATCCTTTGAATGGCTACCCACAGCAACACAACTTCATGTGGTAGCCACTCTAGAGGCACCACTCCTTTTAACGTACAATTTAGCTTTGACATTCCCATATTTTAGGACCAAATAGATGTAGACGTCATAGATAGATGGTTGAATCTATCATAAGGATATTTTTCATTTCATTAATTTTCCAGTCTGGAGAAGATTACTTTTGCACTCCCTAAAGCAGCCCCCATGTCAAGTACTGGTGGGAAACCTAATGTGAGCAAAAGGGTGAGGGGTAATCCTCCCTATTCTCAGTCACACCCACTTGGAATTATTTTCAAGATGCCATTAAGAAAAAATAATACCCCATGGGAAGCTATGAGGATAAGTACATACAATGGACTACACTACAACAACACAAGTTGTGTGCCAATTTGGAGAAATGCAGTTTTGGCATGACCGAGGTTTAATTTCTGGGGTACATTATTGATGAGTGGAGGGTGCATGTGGACCCAACCAAGATCCAAGTCATTCAGTATTGGCTAGCCCCAACGAATCTAACAGAGCTCTACATCTTTCTAGGTATTTCCAATTTCTATCACAGGTTCATGTTGGGGTTCTCTCCTATCACTTAGCCTTTGAGTCAAGTCACCAAGGGAGGAGCGAAAAAAAAATTATTTTGGTATGAATCTCAACAGAAGATGTTCACAAATTTGAAGCATTAGCTCTGCTCTGCACTAGTACTCACATTACTAGACTTGCAGCAACCATTTGAGATCAAGACAGAGGCCTCCAACTATGCTATCAGGGTAGTACTTACACAGAAGGGGCATCCAGTGGCATATCAGAGTGAGACATTTTTAGACATAGTTCTAAATTATCCCACCTATGACAAATAGATGTATTCCATTGTGTAGGTCTGTCGACAATGGAAGCATTACATTTTTGGGAAGGAAACAATCATCCACATCGATCACTGACCCCTGTAGTTCATACAGACACAAGGGAATTTGTAGAATGATATCCATTATAAATGGTCCACATACCTGCAGCAATTCCATTTTAACATCAATTACAAGAAGGGAAACACCAATAATGGTGCATAATGCCTCAGTTGACCACCGATCGTGGCATTAACCACTGTGCTCGACTCATGTGGGCACGAGACTTCAGGTTGGCCACATCTCGATAAAAATGATCTAGAATTCGGAAACACATACCAGACACTCCTAAAGGGTAAGAAAGTTCCAGATTTTTACCTCAAGGTGCACAGTTATGCCATCTAGGACACCTCTTTGTTCCTTCAAGCAAGAAAGCCAAGATTATTTGGGAATCACACTACAGTCATGTCGCTAGAAATTTATAGGTTGAGAAAACATTTTCAGTCCTGCAGAAGTATTTATATTGGCTAAACCTTCGACATGATGTTGGGAAGTAAATCATATCCTATATCATCTATGTCATTTCCAAAATTACCATCAAGAAGCAAGGCCTATATAATCTGATTCCTACCCCTAGTCAACCATGGGAATCCATCTCGGACCTTCCCTCTACCAAACATGGAAACAACTACGTTTTTTTTTCGTCGAAATATTCTCTAAGATGGCCATTATGGCGGTCTGCAAGAAGAATATCATAGCAGAATCCACTGCTAAACTCTTCTTTGAGTGAAAATTCCATTATCTCAGATCAGGACAGTAGGTTCCTTAGTACATTTTGGTCAAGTTTGTCGTCGATGTTGGACACCAAGCTCACTAATTCTATAACTTTGCACCCGCAAATTGATGGCCAAACAAGGTCATCAACAGGATGATCATACACATTCTACGCATGTACAACTCGAAGCATCCATTCACATGGGATGAAAGCCTCCCCTATGTCCAACACAGCTATAACTGGGCTCTTCATAGCTCAACTGACCACATCCCCTTTCAGGCGGGCTTGGGATTCCAGCCACTATGTCCCATAGATGTGGCCATACCATTTTCAGCTAATAAGGCAGATTTGGATCATGTCCAGTTCGAATTCGACAAGGTGAACAAATTCATTGATCACATTCAGCACATCTGCCAACAATTCTAGGACATATTGGATAGAGCCAATGCTAAGTACAAGCAAAAATATGATCAACATCGGGTGCCACACAAGTTTCAGGTGGGCGAAAAATTTTGGCTACATTTTCAGAAGGAGTGCTTCACTGGGCACCATTGCAAGCTTCTCCCACTCTGATATGGGCCATATACCATCACCAAGGCTATAGGGGACAATGCCTTCGAGCTCATTATTCCACTATTCCTTGGTCTGCACCTAGTATTCAATGTGGACCGCCTTTTACCCTACTTTCCACCATTGTTGGACACATCCGGAATTGCAGAACAACTCAGAGAAATAGAGTTAAACCTAGACTTTATGGAATAATACATAATTGATAAGATCATGGAAACACATATCAACAATATCTACTAGTAGAAGATCTAACTATATTGAGTTGTTAATGCAGGCCAACTCCTTCATCAGGGAAAGTGCCACACCAGGGACCAAATTTAATAGAAATTTCCTCACCTCATGGAGGTTCTGCACGCAATGGGGACCATTTATTCCTAAGGAGGTAGGAATGATCCAAATGGATATTGGTGTCCACCCACCCATTCCACATAGACCCCTAGTTGGTTTCATCAATTTCATTTTTTATAGTAACATTTACTATATTTAGCCATTTTCAGGTCCTAAACATCCGAAGTAGTTTTGACCCCCTAAATGGAACTTTTTTTTAGGTCCCTAACAGGACCATAGCTGTAGGTAGGTGCCTCTGAATAAACCTATAGTACTCAGAGAAATATTTCTGATGATATATCGTATGTGCCAAATGGAGATAATATGACCAAGTTATGACCCTGAGAAGTTGGTTACCCAAATAACATCAATAGGGCCCACAAACTCTTGGCGTTCCATCTCCTAAGGCTAGTTTTTTTGTTGTTTATTTTTTTTCCCATGTTTTTCAATAATAAAAAGGCCCTTGAGCCTCATTTTAACACAGTTCATAGTCATGTATTTTCCACATCTCTTCTCATAAATAAGATACCATCGCCTGAGCTAGTTTATTTCCATTTTGTTTGTAAGCTTATTTCAATTTAATAGTAATGAAATGAAGTATATTTTATGTTGCATCTCTGCGTTTATGTTTATTTTTGTATCTTGTTGCATTCCTGTATAAATCCAAATCATCTTATCCATCTCTTATACTAGTTCAAATTTGTTGTGATCATTTTAAGAATTTCATTCAACATATGGAAATTTTTTATGAAGGTGATGTACTTATGGATGATGATATTATAGAGTCCTTTCATGAGAATCCTTTTCAACATCAGGAGGAAGAATTAGTAGAGTTTAGTGCCTTGATAAACAAGAACATTTCCAGTAAACAATGTTTTCTTTCTTGATTGAAGACCAATCAGATTTGCTTGATGAAATCCATGTTACATCCCATGATTTTAACGATGATTGAAGAAAAATTGTCAATTTTCATGTGAATAAAACAAGGATGAAGAAAAAATTTCAATTTTTCCTTCATGTCATTCCTCTGTTGAATTTTTGTTTCATAAAAAAGTCTATGAAAATTAGATCTCTGAAATTGTTTGCATGGAAAATGTAGGTAGTGAACTAGTCCTTGTTGGTAGCTTACTACATATATAGGAGGATCATTTGCAAGAACTTGTTTCTCTTCATTCCTATGAAAGTAAAAATGAACTTTTTTTTATGTATTTGAGAGTGATTTTAAAACTAAAAACACAGAACAATCAGCACTAATATATGAAGCTTCTCTTACTGTCTTTGTTCATCAAGAAGAGATGATTGTTGGGTGTGGAGCCTGATTTTCATCCTGATTCAGAGATCCTTTTTTTAGCTGGATGTATACCCCAGGAGAACTGTACACCCTTGTAGTGGGGGGGACTTGTCCCGCCCGCGAGGTCTGGGGGGTCCGGGGGCCAGCGATCCCCCGGCGGGGGTTTCGGGGGCAGCGCCCTCGAAGCTAAAAATAGATGTAAAATTTTCTTGTAAAAGTATAGTAATTTCTAGTCAATCTGGGCCATTCATTAAGCGGATGATCTGATGGTAGAAGTTATGTTTAGTTTAGGGTTTTTTTCCCTAGAAGGAAACTCCTCTCTTTGTATGAGGGTATTGTATTGTGGCTGTGTAATTCTCTGAGTGGGAAATAGAAAAGGGAGACTGTGAGAGAGAACAGAGGATATTACAGCAGATCTGATGTAGGTTTTGTCTCTGCATTTTGCTAGATAATAGAAAGGACGGACTGGCTGTTCGGGGTGGACGTAGCCCAAACTGGGTGAACCACGTATATCTATGTCTCTCTGGTTTTATGTGTTCTATGTGCTTGTATTTTCTGCATATTTTATGTGTTGCATTGCTCTATAATATATAATTTTCGAAAAACTGGTATCAGAGCTGAAGGTATATTTGGCTGATAAACTCGCAGGAAAGAAGGGTTCATGGTTCTAGTGCGAGCAATGGCGGAAGATGGTAAGTTTAGGGTCGAGAAATTTAACAGCCAAAACTTCCCACTGTGGAAGATGAAGATGGAAGATTATCTGTATCAGAAAGATCTGTACCTACCATTGAGCAGAAAAACAAAGAAGTCGGCGGCCATGACAGACGTGGAATGGAACATTCTTAATAGAAAGGCACTCGGAACAGTAAGGTTGTGCCTTGCGGTGCCAATCGCCTTCAATATTTCAAAGGAAACAACTACAGAGGGTTTGATGCAGACATTGGCGAAACTATATGAAAAAACCTCGGCCTCAAACAAGGTATTTCTTATGAAACAACTATTTAATATGAAGATATCAGAAGGTGGATCTATTGCAGACCATTTAAATGATTTTAATACAGTTACCAGTCAGTTAAGTTCTGTAGGGGTAAACTTTGATGATGAAGTTAGAGCTTTGTTATTCTTGTGCTCATTACCAGAGAATTGGAATGGTTTAGTAATGGCCATTAGTAACTCTGTCTCTGGATCTAGTACTTTAAATTTTGATGATGTTGTCGGTGCTATCCTTAGTGAGGAAATGTGACGGAAAAGCTCCGGTGAGACATCGGGTAATTATTTGAGTGCAGAGTCTAGGGGAAGAAGAATGGAAAGAGGAAAGAGCTTAGGATATTGTAGTAAATCAAGGAAAGTCAGATCCAAGTCCAGATCGGGGATAGTGTGCTGGAAATGCAGAAAGAAAGGACACCTAAAGAAAGAATGTAGATCTTAGAAGGGAAAAGAAGGAGACACACAGCAAGAAATAAATCATGAAGAAAATGTGACAGGTGATGTGTTACAAGATGCTTTTATTCTTTCTTTCGAAAATGTTACTGATTCCTGGGTAGTAGATTCAGGGGCCTCATTCCATGCCACACCTGATAAGAAATATTTTTATGACTATGTTCAAGGAGATTTTGGACAAGTCTGTTTGGTTGATGATAAACCCTGTAAAATTGTTGGAATGGGTAAGGTTCTTGTAAAACAGAAAAATGGAAACCAATGGCTATTAAAGGAGGTAAGGCATGTTCCAGATCTAAAGAAAAATCTGATTTCAACAGGGTAGTTAGGTGGTGAAGGTTGTGTGACAACTTTCACAGATGTTTGAAGGTCACCAAAGGAGCCCTGGTAATAGAAAAAGGTGAAAAGGTTGGTACATTGTATTTATGCAATGGTATTTCTAACTTTGTTAATGCTTTAACTTCCAAAGGAGCAGATGCAACATTATGGCATCATAGGCTCGGAAATATGAGTGAGAAGGGGATGAATATTATTCACTCAAGAAATTTGTTGCCAAGTTTGAAGAATGTTGATTTGTATTTCTGTGACAAATGCATTTATGGAAAACAAAAGAGAGTCAGATTTCTCAGAGTTAGGAAAGAAAAGAAGAGAAAAAAATTGGAGCTTGTGCATACAGATGTATGGCGACTTGCTTAGGTATCATCTCTCGGTGGCTCTCACTATTATGTTATGTTTATTGATGATGCAACTAGAAAAACTTGGATTTATTGTATTCAAAATAAATCTGACGTATTTGATACTTTCAAGAAATGGAAAGTTTTGGTTGAGATTGAGACAGGAAAAGTTGAAGTGTCTCAGACGATACAATGGAGGTATTGCAACAAAGAGTTTGATAGGTACTGCCTGTGTTATGGAATTGGTGAGAGAGAAAATAAATTCAAGAACACCACAAGAAAATGGTGTGTCAAAGGATGAACAAAAATCATGTGAGCGTGCAAGGTGCATGAGATTGCATGTGATTGTTTCATAATTTTGAAGATGTCGAAGATATTGTTGTTTATCTAATAAACAGAGGGCTTTCAAGTTCCTTGGATGGTGGTATTCCAAAGGAAGCATGGATAGGTAAAAAGGTAAACTAATCTTTTTTAAAGCCTTATTTTTGTGAGGCCTTTGTCCACATTATTAAAGAAAACAGAACAAATATTGAGGCAAAATCAAAGAAATGTACCTTTATTGGATATGGTGTTAATGATTTTGGTTATCTCTTATATGATTATGAAAATCATAAAATCATTAGGAGCAGAGATGTAATATTCAATGAAAGGGTATTGTATAAGAATCAGTTGCAGGAAAAGAAACAGGAAAAATAAAACAAAGAATACACAGTTCTTGATGAGATCACAGAAAAGGTAAAGGTGCCTGAAAATAATATTAAGGAAAACTAGCAGAGGGCAACAACTACCATAACAAACAAGACAAACACCCAAAGTGGTGAATATTCATCAAGATAAGTAGACCCCATGAATGATACTCTTTGTCATTATATTATTTATTGTTGACTGATTCTGGTGAACCCGAATGTTATGAAAAATCAATGCAGGTTGAAAGTAGTAAGAAGTGGGAGCTAGCCATGGAAGAAGAGATGGACTTCTTAATGCATAACCAAACTTGGGACTTAGTCAGGTTTCCTGCAGGTAAAACTACATTGAAAAGTAAATGGGTTTATAGGTTGAAGGAAGAAGATGGAGGAAAACAAAGGTACAAAGCTATACTTGTGGTGAAGGGGTTTTCACAAAAGAAAGGTATTGATTTTGATGGAACATTTCTTTCTCCACAAAGCAGATGACTTTGAATCTTGAATATCTAAGTCTTGTAGTAGTGAAGATTTACATCTTAAGCAGTGGATGTAAGACAACATTTCTCCTATGAGATTTGGAGGAAGAGATACAGAAGTAACAAGGAGAAGGATATAGTCAAAGGAAAGAAAAATTGCAAGAAGAGCTAGTTGGCGCTAAAAACAGGCTCCAAGGCAGTGGTATCTAAAATTTGACAAGTTTATGTCTGAACAAGGTTATACTAGATGTCACTCTGATCATTGTGTTTATTTGAAAAATCAAAATGATGGCAGCTATATTATATTGTTATTGTATGTAGATGACATGCTTGTTGCAAGGTCTAACATGCATTAAATAAATGTGCTCAAACAAAAATTGGCAAATTCATTTGCAATGAAGGATTTGGGAGCCGCAAAACAGATCCTTGGTATGAGAATAACTAGAGACAGGAAAAATCGCAAATTAACACTATCTCAGAATGAGTACATACAAAAGGTGTTGAAAAGATTTAATATGCACAATGAAAAACCAGTTAGTACACCTTTTGCTAGCCATTTCAAACTTGGTAAGGAGATGTGCCCAAAGACCCAAGAAGACATGGATTATATGTCTAAAGTTCCATATGCATCAGCAGTTGGAAGTTTAATGTATGCAATGGTCTACACAAGGCCTGATATTGCACATGCAGTGGGAGTTGTAAGCAGGTATATGAACAATCCAGGAAAGAACATTGGATGGTAGTAAAATGGAATCTCAGATATTTGAGAGGTACCACAAATCAAGCATTATGCTTTGGTGGTTCAAAAATTGCTCTACAGGAATATGTTGATGCAAATATGGCAAATATTAGGATAACAGGAGGAGCACTACAGGATATGTATTTACTGTAGGTGGAACAGATGTCAGTTGGGTTTCAAAAATCCAAAGTGTTGTTGCACTTTCAACAACAGAAGAAAAGTATGTTGCTGCTACAGAGGCTAGTAAGGAAATGATTTGGTTACAAAGTTTTATGGATGAATTGGGTAAGAAGCATGATATCGACACGTTATACAGTGATAGCTAAAGTGCCATTCATCTTGCAAATAACTCAGCATTTAATTCCAGGACTAAACACATACAGCTCAAGTACCATTTCATACGGTCAGTATTGGAAGATGGACAATTGAAGCTGGAAAAGATACACACTAGCTAGAATCTTGCAGATATGCTAGAAAAAGTTGTAACCAGGGAGAAACTGAGATTATACTCACTTTCAATCAGTCTTCAAGGATGAGGATGAATATGAGAAACATCCGGGTCTGAAGTGGAGTCATATTTTCCTTAAAGAATGAAGTAGCGGTAGAGTGCTAAACCAGCTCTAAGGGAGATTGTTGGGTGTGGAGCCTGATTTTCATCCTGATTCAGATATCCTTGTTTTAGCTGGATGTATACCCTAGGCAAACTATACACCCTTGCAGCGGGGGGGACTTGTCCCCTCCGTGGTGTTCGGGGGGGCTGACCCCCCCCCCCCCCCCGGCGAGGGTTTCGAGGGCAGCGCCCCTGAAGCTAAAAACAAATGTAAAATTGCCTTGTAAAAGTATAGTAATTTCTAGTCAATCTGGGGTGTTCATTAGGTGGATGATCTGACGGTAGAAGTTATGTTTAGTTTAGGGTTTTTTTCCCTAGAAGGCAACCCCTCTCTTTGTATGAGGGTATTGTATTGCGGCTATGTAATATATGTGTATTTTCTAAGCGGGAAATAGTTAAGGGAGACTGTGAGAGAGAACAGAGGATATTACAGTGGATCTGTTGTAGGTTTTGTCTCTTCATTTTGCTGGATAATAGAAAGGAAGGACTGGCTGTTCAGGGTGGACGTAGCCCAAACTGGGTGAACCACATATATCTGTGTCTCTCTGGTTTTATGTGTTCTGTGTGCTTGTATTTTCTACATATTTTATGTGTTGCATTGCTTTGTAATATATAATTTTCTAACAATGATTTTGCATATTATTCAATATTCTTTTTCCAACCTATTTGAATCATTAGTGAAGTCATATTTTGTGTTCTTTATAGAGCATGGGTTTTAGTTTCATTTGGAATTTAGTTTGCCATTATGTATCATTTTTAGTCAACTTACTGAGGATGTGAGAAAAATTACAGTGAGTGACCATCTCCTTGCTTGGCTTCACTAGAAATTTCATATCACTTGAGTGAGTAGGTTATTCAGTAGTTTTGTGTAGATAACAGTGTAAATAAGATCATTAGTTTGTGTATATTTTTTATTAATTTTTATATTTCCATTTCAGTATTGTGATTATTTTCATATTAGGTTTGTGGGCAGTAATTTCAATTTTAGTTTCAACTTACATTTGGCTACAATTTAAAATCAGGGCAGAGCATGTTGCAATATTGGGAGCAGCTCAATGGTCAGGCACATGGTCTACGGTGTTCTTGGCACCTCATATGGAGGATGTCATCCCCATTGAAGCCAATTTTAGTATCCTATAGTCATAGTAGTCAGAAAACAAGTTTTTCCTTTCAAATTATAACAAATGTATAAAGGTTTGCCTATGATCTTGTAGAATATCAAGTTATGGGTCTTAATTTAGAATAATTTTTTCATTATTCAATGTAATTATGTCAAAGAATGTCAAGTGTCATGAAAATAGTCATTGATTTCTTGAGAGGTTGATTTAAGTGGGTACAGGGTCATGTTTCATAAAATAATCATGAGTGAGGTCATGTTGTCATGTCTTGTGATCATGGGCACATATTTGTAGGGTCCCTTGGGTCAGTGAGAGTGTCAAAACATGATCACGCATGACATCATCACCAATACAATAGTCTGAAAGGTTCATTGTGCAAAGTCTACAGGGAGTGTTGTGCTTCTTCTGCAAGAAGAACGTTTGGGGTTTCAAGGTTTTTGTATGGCCTAGAAGTTTTCTTATGGTTTTTAAATGTTGTATGGACCAGTCCAGGCCATCTCAGTACCCTTAGAATATCAGATGATGGTGGGAGATAGTATAAGCTTGGAGAATTGTGCTTTCACACACTCACCGTATTTTCACCACATATATTAAACTCTTTACCTATTTTCCATGAAATTTTTACGATACATGCATAGGGATAATATGAATAATCTTACTTAATTTCATGTCAAACACTAAACATTTTTTGGGAAAAGAGCCATCGTCATCTACAACCAATTTTGGATTTTATCGAGATCCGTGAGCCATATTTGGCTCACAATTTTTGTGGATAAAGGTTATAATGATATTAATTTTTTGTTAAAAAATAAGCTCAATCTGATTCACCTTTTAGGATATATTTGAAAAATACAGTCGTTACGCTTTTACGTTGTGCTTTTCGACAATTGTTGTGTCTTTGGAAAGTTTCACTTCAATATTAATTCCTGACCAAATGGAGATGAATTTTGAAAAAAAAAAAATTTGTTAAGAACAGGCCAAATAACAGAAACATCCTTCATTTTATTCATAGATGTCATATATTGGAATACTTGAATGAATATTTACAACATATTTTTCATGTTTTATTATTTCTTATTTTATTCATGATTTTTGGCCATAGATTCCGAGGAGTTTGAGAGGAATTTTAGAAAACAGAGATGTTTCTACCAAGAAAAATCTCATATATACAAACCTCCTTTATTTTTGTAACATATATCATGGTTCAAGATATACGAGTTAATCTTTGATCCCTGGTTTCAGAAATTTGGTCCTTATCCCTAGCAAGGAGTTCGAAATTTAATGTAACTGACTCTATCTTTGGGGAAATTGTTGAGCTCGACCCCTTGAGTCCAGGGATGAGCTAATTTTATATATTTCATGAGTTTCAGTGTGCAAAAGGTTGTTTTTTTAGTCAAATTTTGGAAATAAGACTATTATTTTGTACTCACAATAATTTTTTCAAGTGAATAGAAGAAGGCTTGAGTGGTTTAACAAGGATTCATGTGTCAGACCTTGTTGGTAATGAGTTTTTCTATATTTTGAATAATTTCTTGTCAGTTTCATGCTTTAATACATTTATTCGTGTCTGGAATAACAAGAAAATATTTCAAAATTCACTATTGTGCTTTGTTTTATGTAAGCTAAAAAATTTATGTCTCTTTTTCCTCTTAATGGCACATAGAATTCATCTTGTGAACTAATGCTCTATATTCCATTCTCATAATTCTTCACTTACCCTCTCTACAATAAAATCAGGTTAAATTACCATCAAGCTGCCTATATTTCCCTTACTTAGATTGCCTCTTCATCTATGTGCCTTCTCCCATGACATCTGCAAAACATTGAAATGAACCTACTCTTTTGATCCTCATAACTAGCCTAAGATCATAAATAATTCAGTCATATAACTGACTGAGAAAACCTTAATGAGAGAGACCTCTCCAAGGCTAGAAGGGTTATATTCTAGCCTAAAAGTGGTATGTGATTACCTTTGTAATCCTTTTTCAGCCTAAAGGAAATTACAAAGTTCTAACAAGCACCATAACCGGTGGTTGGTTGAGACAGTCTGCAAAATTAGTGGTGCTTCTCTTCTTATATTTGATATTAAAATGAAATTTTTGCAAATATGTGGACCATTTTTTATGGTGATGGTTCTGAAATTTTCCTTGTGTTTGTATGAACTATACGGGTAGTGATCTTTGTGGATGAATGTTTCCTTCCCCATAATGTAATGTTTCCATTATCGATAGGCCTCTACAATGGAATACATCTCTTTGTCATAGGTGGGATATTTTCACACTGTGTCTGAAAGTTTCTCACAATGATATTCCACCATATGCCCCTAATGAGTAAGAACTTCCTTGATAGCATAGTTGGAGGCATCTATCTCAATCTCAAATGGTTCTTGTAGGTTTGGTAATGTGATCCCTAGTGCAAAGAAGAAGTGAAACTTCAACTCAGAAAATTCCTTTTTTGGGGATTTGGACTAGAATAAATTTTCTTTTACTCCGCTCTTGGTGACTTGACTCAAATTCCAAGTGATGTGAGAGAAACCCAACACGAACCTGTGGTAGAAATTGGCAAGTACCATAAAGTTGTGTAACTCTGTTAGAGTAGTTGGGGCTAGCCAACATCGAATGAATTTTATCTTGGTTAGGTCCACATGCAACCCCTGCTCATCAATGATGTACACTAAATATTGAACCTGGGTCATACCAAAAGTGCATTTCTCAAAATTGGCACACAAATTGTGTTTTTGCAGGGTTTGGAGGACCTGTCGAATATGATGTAGGTTCTCTTCCCAATTTTGGTCGAAGATCAAGATGTTGTCCAAATACACTATGATGAATGAGTTAGTGAAGAGTTGCAAGATGTCCTCCATCAGCCTCATGAAGGTTGCAAGGCCATTGATCAACCCAAAAGGCATGACTGGCCATTCGAAGAGGCCCTCCTTCGATTTGGAGGCAATATCCCGCACATCGGAGGGTTTGATTAGAACTTGGTGATAACCAAACTTCAAATCAATCTTGATGAAATATTTCCCCCCCTTGATTTGGTCCTTAAGGTCATAAATCCGTGGGATTGGATACCTATTCTCGAGAGTGATATTATTTAGTGCTCAATAGTCAATACAGAGTCTCCAGGTGTCGTATTTATTATGTAACAACACAATCAGGCTCCCACAGGGTGATGAACTTGGCCCTATGTTCCCTTTCTATAACATCTCCTAAATATGCCTCTTAATTTCACCATTATGCATAACAGAGTGTTGGTAAATTGTTTCGTTGGGTAGCAGCGCGCATGGGGTCAAATCGATGGAGTGCTTGACTTGACATTGTAGGGGTGCCCTTGTGGATGAGGTGAACATGTCCCTGTATTCCTCCATGACCTTGCCCAAATGTTTTTTCCATGCAAAGGAACCCTATTTAGAGGCCCTGGATGTGGCCACAGTCTTCTTCTTTCCCTAGGGGTGAATCATAATGAATACAAATTTCTCATTTTGGGAAATGATCTTACTAGTTTCCTTCGCAGATATCAAAGAGATGATGGTAGGCGGTGCTACTTGCGGTATTCTGTATAACCTATTTCCCAAACAAATAATAATAGTACGAGACCTAGACTAGTACATAGCATGACGCTTCTACAAATATGGTTGTCCTAATAATACATCACAAACTTCAATAGGAAAAACATTAGATAGTACCTCATTTGTGAAGGGCTTGATGTTGTAGGGAAGGCGGAATTGTTGGTTGACACAGAGATCTCATCCTTGGTGAAGCCACCCGATGGTGTACGACTGCAGGTGTGGTGTGGTCGGTAAGCCCAACCGCATCATGAAATTTTTTTATATGAGGTCCTTTTGGCTTTCTTTTTCGACAATGAACTACGGCGGAGAACCCTTCACACACATATGTGAGTGGAAGAGCCACTCCCCTTCCTTTGGATCTTCGAGGTCAATATTCTCGATTTTGGTGGTGGCAATGGTGGCACTGGGTTTCGCATCAGCAATATGTTTCCTTTTGCCATTTTCCTTGTCATGTTTTGACTCAGAGTGTGAACATTCATCTAATTACGAATCCTTCGACTTGACCACCAATGAATTCTTGGCTCGACACTCACTTGTGTTGTGAGTGGGAATCTTATGTAACTCACACCATTTCCCTGTGTCCTTCTTGTCTTCATGGTCATGGTTTTTTCTTGTGGTTACGAAGGGTTGTCCTGGGTCAACCCACCTTGGCTTTGTCCTTTTTTCTACGATTTGGGCATGAATTTCCCTTTTTTCTAATTCGCATATCCAAAGTCTCGCTTCTTATGCTTAAATTTCTGCTCAATCTTAGTAGCATAGCAGTATACTGCACCAAGTGAGGAGATGTCCAATATCTTATTTTCGTCCTAAATTTATTTTTTCAAGCAACTATTATACTTGAGCACCAGATGTTTTCCAAATATTTGACACCTAAATTTTTGCACAGGGTATGGAAAATATTCATCAACTCATGCACATGTTGATCTATTTGTTGTCGCAGCATTGTCCATTGTATGTACTTGTCCTCATATCTTTCCACGGCGTAATATTGTTCCTTGGTGGCATCTCGGAAATAATTCCAAGTGGGTGTGGCTGAAAACAATGAGGGTTATCTCTCATCCCTCTATTCATAGTAGGTTTTCCACCAGTTCTTCACATGGGGTGTGACTTTGAGGAGTGCAAAAGTAATAATTTCCCAATTGGAAAACTCATGAACTGAAAATATCCTTCCAACAAATTTAAACATCTATTTACGACTTTTGCATCTATCTTCCCTTCAAATATGGGAATGTCAAATTTGACTTGTACCTTATAGGGAGTGACGCCTCTAGAGTGGTTGTTGGGTGAAGATGTGTCGCATGTGGGTAGCTACTGAAGTATCCGTGAAATGTTATCCATAATCGTGTTCCTCTGTTGCTCAAGGTAATCCTTGAGAAATATTTTGAAAGTATCTCCTACTCCCTTGTATTTATTTTCTTCCACCATGGGAGGCCGTCGAGGTTTACGAGGCTGGTCTTGCAAATTTTCAACCAGTTCGAGCCCTAAATGCTTATACACTGACCCCATTCGGGACATGCAAAGAAAAAGAGAGAAACAAAAAACCACTATGATACCAATAATATTGAATTATGCAAGAATGCAATAGAATGCATATATAAACATAAACAAAGAGATGTACTAGAAATATATCTTCATTTCATTAATATCAAAGACTCTTAAAAACAATATGGAAATAAACTAGATCGGGAGATGGTAGCATATCTCTGAGGAGAGATTTAGTGACTACATGCCCCTAAACTATGTTATAATTAGTCTCAATGGCCTTTTTATTATTGAACAACAAGGGAAAACCTAAAACAATTAAAACCCTAATCCCAGGAGATGCAATGCCAAGAGTTTGTGGGCCCCGTTGTGGTTCGTTGGGTAGCCAAATTCCTGGGGTTGTAACTTGGTCATATGATATGCATTTGGTGCATACGATACTTTCTTATAAATATCTATCTAAGTATTACAAGATTATCCACAAGCCCCTTCTTATAGTTACGAGCCTATTGCAAACCTCAAATAACTCTACTTTTTCAAAAATCTTGAATTATTTAATATTTCCTATTAACATAGGTTAGTTACCAAAATATATCTATCATGATAACCTTAAATTTTCTTTTAAATAAATATTTAAATCCCTCTAATATTTAGTATTTAATAATTTTTAAAAAAATAATACTAATTCCAAAATAATAACAAATAGGGCAATTTTTTTTAAAATTCAAGAAAAACAATAATATATAATTTGGCATAATTAAAATTAGAAATAAAAATTTGCTAAACTAAAATAAATAATAAACTAATACAAATTAAAAAAAATTAAGAACCGGTCGGTTCTCTCATCTCCTCCTTTCCTCTATTTATTTCCCTAATTTCTTCTTTTCTCGGCAGGTTTGTCCTGATGATGAGTCTTGATTTAGACTCGAAACGTTGACTAAAAATGAAGATTGTGGATATTTTGAGTGTTGCATCTCAAAATATACAACACAAAAATCTCCAATCTTCCATTTAGGGGGTCAAAACAGCTCTGGAAATTCAAGACCTGAAAAACTGCTAAAAATAGTAAATGTTGCTATAATCAAAGAAACAGATGAAACTGAATGGGTTCTAGGTGGAATAGGTGGGTGGCCACCAATATTCACTTTGATCAGTTTCATTCTCAACCATGAATTTAAAGGGTTTAAAATTCTCAAAATATTTTGATTTTTCTCAAATAAATGCAACCCACGTCATTCTGCTGAAATCATCAATGATAAGCATGACATACAATTTACCTGTGGATTACTGGGTTCTTAAGGGTCCACATAAGTCCATATGTACTATCTGAAATGGCTTATTTTATGAGAACTCCTTTTACTTAAGTGTTACTTTATCTTTCTTACCCAACTGATAAGATTTGCAAGTAGTATTCTCAGGTTTTGAAAGATTTGACAGACCTTTGACAACATTCTTCTTTCCCAATAAAACTATCTGATCAAAATTCAGATGTCCAAGTCTTATATTCCATAGCTAACTCTGATCAATTCTTCATAAGTTCCATCAGATATGTATCTTTAACCAATGGATTATTAATTTCATCATACATATGGTCTGCAGTAAAGAGTAGAATAAACCATCACACATAAGCAACACAACAACACATGAGAACACCGAGATTTTTAGGTGGAAACCTAATGTGGGATAAAACCATCGCTACTATCATATATGTCTTCTTTGTTATTATATAAAGAAAATATTCTTACAATCTTGGGCGTAGACTCTTACCAGTACATGGACACCCACCTGCAAAAGGTGTATAAATTATACAAACAATATGTATATCATGGACTCAATCCAATATAACAATTTACTAAAGCTATATACTGAATCACTTCTACAAATCAATTACGGAAACTAAATACAATTACCAATCACATGAAGCAAATAAGAATCAATCAAACCATAACACAAATAATTTCCCGGGGAAATATTGCTGCTCAAAACCCCACTATCTTCTATTGTATATTCAACATGGATACATGAAACAATTACAATATACTCTTCTCACAAGAGTCTCATGTACTCAGCTAATTGTCTCACACTGTCGTCGACAAAACTGACTAACACTTAGCCAATTCTCAGCCTCTAAACAGCCTACCTTGCTTGCGTAATTCCTGATGAATGAAATCCCTATTATTTAGGAATTTTGGCCTTCCTAAAAACTGTAAGGATCATGGGAAATCCAATGAGTGTTTGGTTGCATGGGTGCAAACCAATAATCCTATAACTGATAGTTAACACCCCTTTCACCTTTGTCTCAACTAGGTCTCCACTGGAACTGACATGCATGCAGCTAATAACATTAAATAATCAGTTACATGTTAGATCATTGATTGTGAATTAAACAATATTTAATTCACTTGATCTCTCACTAGTGCCACAAACAGTTACAACTAGCACAACTGACTTTAACTCACTTAACTAATTACACATGCATTAAACTAATGCACCAACTGGACTTCGAACTCTGTTACAACTAGAATTACTTTGCATGCCTCACCAACTACCCTCAACTCGAAATTCATGGGCTAACTGAGTTTATCACACTCAATTAACTATTACAAGTGATTATGAGATAATATTACATTTTATTGTCCATTTTAATTAAGGGAAAATTAAAATAGACACTCCACCAATTTAGCCCACACCAGTGTAGGTGTTGCTAAGACCTCCTGGTCCCACACTAGTGTAGGTGCTGTAATTTCTTGTTGGAATTCATCCCTCTCAACAAGAAAGGGATTATCTGCCACCTTGATCCTTCCACTATGGTAATTGAATTTGTTTCTGGTGAGCGCCTTCGTCAAAATATCTGCATCTTGATCTTCCGTGGGAATGTACTGAAGTAACATTATGCGCCTTTGAAAAAATTCTATGATATGGTGGTACCAGATGTCTATGTGCTTGGAAATATCATGAAACACAGGATTAACATAGAGTTTAATGCAACTCTAGTTATCACAATGTATCGATGTCAAATCCATCTGAGAACCAAAAAAACTAACCAGGATCTTTCTCATCCAGATGGCCTCACATGCAGCTTGAATTGCTCCCATGTACTCTAGCTCTAATAAATTGAGTGCCATAGATCATTGCTTCTTGTTGTAGCAGGAAAATATTGTCGATCCTATGCTAAAGATCCCTCCTGATGTGCTCTTTCTGTCTTATGGACTACCTACCCAATCTACATCCGTGAAGCCTTGAAGCTTTACTCCCTCTGTCTGTATGTACCATAATCCATACTCTGTATTTCCCCTGAGATATCTCAAGACATGCTTCCCCGCCTTCCAAAAGAGCTTTGTCGCCTTCACCATATATTGACTCAGCTGGTTAACTGCATAGCAAATGGCTGGACTGGTTTTCACCAAGTAAATCAATGAACCTACTAGCTGCTTGTAGACAATAGCATCCACTACTTCTCCAAAAGTAGCATCCTCTTTCCTCTAATTTTCTAGAAGAGGAGTGTCCATGGGTTTACATCTCTCCATGTGAAAATTACCCAGTATCTCTTTGGCATACTTGCCTTGAGAAACAAAAATTTCACCATCCCGCTGCCATATTTCCAAACCAGGGAAATAATGAAGGAGTCCCATGTCCTTCATTTTGAACTCCCTTGCAAGATCCTCTTTGCATGAGTGTATCAGCTTCTCATCACCTATCAAAATTATATCATCAACATAAAGTATGATAATCAAGAGCTTACCCTCAACCACAATCTTGTACAGGTTTGCATCAGTTTCAATTTTGGTTAAGCCCAACCCAGTGAAATAGTTGTCAATCTGAGCGTACTAAGCACGACGTGCTTGCTTCAACCCATACAATGCTCTCTTGAGTTGACACACATGTGACTCACTATCAAAGATCTTGAAACCTTATGGCTACTTTATGTACACTTCTTCCTCAATAAATCCATTGAGAAATGTAGTTTTCACATCCATTTGATGAATGCGCCACCCCATTTTCACTGAGAGAGCAAGGATAGATTTAATGGAAGAGTACCTCTGGACTGGTGCGAAAGTCTCATCATAGTCGATCCCCTTAATCTGTGAGAATCCCCGGGCCAAAAATCTGGCCTTGTAATTCTACACACTCCCATCAACATCTTGCTTTACCTTGTATATCCATTTAGATTTAACCATTAATTTACTAACCGGACTTGGGACACTCTCCCATGCATTGTTCTAGACAATGGAGTCATACTCCTCCACCATTGCATCAACCCAAATTTCTTTGTTGCACTGCCTCCTAAAAGGAAGATGGTTCTATCACAATACACTTGCTCATAAGAGCCATGTATCCAGTAAACATGTCTGGAGACTGTCTCTGTCTGCGCAATGAAGTAAGGGTTCCTACATTCTCTGCCGCATCAAGTCTCAATCTATCAACTTCCATGGTGTGCCTTCTACCATTTCTGGTGGCTGGCTCTAAATGAGTGTTTTTTTCCACTCAATGATCCTCTACATGTGGTTTCTCCACATCTTGAGGCTCATCATTCCTAACTAAAAGTTCCTCCTCTGCATGAAAATCCAGGTCCCTCTCAAGGGACAATCGCACGGCTTTCTCATCATCAAATTTTATATCTCGTCGCACAACAGTCATTTTGTTGTTTGGAAAATACACCCGATAGTTGTGGGGAGTTTCAGTGTACCGCACAAATATCTCAATCTCTGTTGTTGGTTTCAGCTTCTTCCTGGCATCTTTGGTCACATGCACATAAAAAAATGAGCCAAAAATCTTAAAATGTGAAACATCAGGTTTCTTACTAGTAAAATCCTCTTCTGGTGTACTCATGCCAAGTATCCTACGAGGACAACGGTTCTATACAAATACTGTTGTGTTGCATGCCTTCGCCTAGAGATGCAATGGTAGGCCCTAATCATGAAACATTGCTCTTTCTGCACCCATAATCATTATGTTCTTTCTTTCTGCAACCCCATTCTTCTATGGGTTATGAAGCGCAATTAGTTCTCTCTGAATTCCTTCTTTTCTATAGAAGTTCTTAAACTCATTGGAGATGTAATCACCACCATTGTCGATCCTAAGAACCTTCACATTCTTCCCCATGTCTTTCTCCACCAGTTCTTTGAACTCAAGAAACTTTGAGAACGTCTGATCTTTCTTCTACATGAAGTAGATCCAGCACTTTCGAGAAAATCCATCAACAAATATCACATAGTACTTATGATTTGCTATCGAATCAGTAGAGAATGGTCCGCACACATCTGAGTGAACTCTCTCAAGGATCCTTGAGGCTTGAAAAGGTGGCCTTTGGATATTTTCCCATAGTACATCCCTTGCATGTGTCTAACAGCACAAATGTACCCTTGGGAAGACTTATAGAAATTTGTTGCATGAATTTTAAGGCTCCGTGGTGAAGATGGCCCAATCTCCTGTGCCATAACTCACCCTCATCCCGGCTCAACACTTTGTATGCCTTACCCATAAATGTTGCGCAACCATTTACATCAATTTTATATATATTCTTAACTTGAATCCCAATCTTCTTGGCTTGTCCTATTGTTTTGTGTCACAGGAAATTTTTTCCTTCACCGAAAACAACATCATAGCCTCTATCCTCCAACATTGCAAATGAGACTAAATTTTTCTTCAAGCCTGGTAGATGCATTACATATTTTAATTGAAAGGGTTTACCTGGATGTCTTTGGAAGGTAATGGTACCAATTCCAGTAGCACTCTACCGCCCATCATCACCCATTTCGATATGCATCTGGAGGTCCTTCTCCTCCAAGATACTGAAAATTTCTTTGTCTCCTGTCATGTGAAAGGATGCACCACTATCCAAATACCACACCGATCCCATTTTACTTGACACCATGCATGCAATGAGCGAGAAGTAAAGCTCAAATTGCGAGGCCAAAGCCTCACTAGTTGCAGATCCCGAATCCTTCTTGTTATTTTTCTTTTGTGGACAGTTAGTGGCATAATTTCCATGCTCGTGATAGTGAAAACACTTCGCTCTGTACACGTCATGCTTCTTTCCATCTTTACTAGACTCAAATTTGGAATGGAATTTCTTTCCTTTCCCCTTCTTTGTCTTGGAATCCAAAGCACAATATTATTCATAATAAATATTATATGAAGATCTATCCCTGGTAGTCCGTCTGAACTCCTCTTGCACCAAATCCATCCAAATTCGTTCCCAATCTGGTAGCTTTTCCCTTCCATTGACATATTTCTGATAACTATGCCAACTCTTGGGAAGTCCTAGAACATATAGCCTCACCAAATCATCATCAGTGACAGTAATTTCAACGCTCCCAAGCTCATCCCAACATTGGACAAACTTTGTTAAATATTTTGGCATGGAGTCACCTTTCTCCATTTTTATCTTCGTGAGTTTATATTTTAGTGACAATTTTCTATGATCATTGCCTCTCTAAAATAGATCTGTCAAACCTTTCCACATTGCACATGGTGTCGCTTTTCCATGGATACTTGTGAAAATGTGGTCTTGTACTCCCTCTAGTAAGATCCTCCTCGACTTTTCAACCTTATTTTGCCAGGCATCAAGATTTACAACATCTGCAACCGCGAGTTTGGGAACATCATTGTCAATGAATTCCTTCAATCCATTTTCTTCCAGTATTGTCTCTATCTTGTCTTTCCAAGAAATATAGTTAGAGCTGCCCTTGAGTGCATACTCCAATATCAAGCCATTTTGATTCGTAATCACTTGTAGCACCAAGAAATTCTTCCGCAAATTAGAATTCTATTAAGTCACAAACTCATCTTCTCCTCCACTGTTATGATTTCTTATGCTCTGATACCATATAGAAATTATAAAAATAATATGTATACCATGGATTCAATCCGACCTAAAAATTTACTAAATCTAGATACTCAATCGCTTCTAAAAACAAATTACATAAATTAAACACAATCGTTAATCACATTAAGCAAAGAAGAATCAATCAAACCACAACACAGATAATTTCCCGGGGAAAGATTGTTTCTGAAAACCCCACTATCTTCTATTTTATATTCAACATGGATACATTAAACAATTAAAATAAACTCTTCTCACAAGAGTCTCATATACTCATTTAATTGTCTCACACTGTCCTGGACAAAACTAACCAACACTTAGCCAATTCTCAGCCTCTAAACATCCTACCTTGCTTGCGCAATTCCTAATGAATGCAATCCCTATTATTTAGGAATTTTTTCCTTCCCAATGTTAGGTCCCTATATTACTAGTATAGTCCCTTATTGTTATTAGTGTAACCCCCTTATTGTTATTATTGTACCCTTGTAACCCCCATTTTTTTATTATTGTGCCCTTAAATTATTATTGTTAGGTCGGCTAGGATTACATTGTGGCCCACTAGGATCACATTATGGCCACATGGACTCCTATATATAGAAAGGAGGTTTTGTAAATTGTATCATCCAAGAATTTTTCATTTATGTAATGTATTGGAGGTTTCCCCCTCGAAGTGGCTTATTTCTAAGGCGTTGATATCTCTTTTCTTCTATTTTTGGAGCTGGTTACACAACATTTGGTATCGGAGCTTTGGATTCTAGGGTTTCGCTGCTCCAAACAGGTCATCGTGGCATTTTCGCTATAACTTTTTTTCTACGAAGTTTCAGAAGCTGAAATTTTTAGGGTGTGAAGCCGAAATCCTGAGGAAGATTGTCTAAAAATTTCAGAGCTTGGTTCGCAATATTTTCGGAGATATGATCTGTGGAAGTTAGGTCTTTTTTCAGGCTCCTAAACAGGTCATCGTGGCATTTGCGCTATAATTTTTTTTCTACAAAGTCTCAGAAGCTGAAATTTTTAAGGTACGAAGCCAAAATCCTAAGGAAAATATTCAAAAAATTTCATAGCTTGGTTCACAATATTTTCGGAGATATGATCTGTGGAAGGTAGTGCTTTTTTAGGCTCTTGAATTTCATCTCAAAGAGGTGATCGTGGGGATCGGAGTGTCGTAAAAAGTGGTCACAATTAAATGGACTCTAGTTTCTTGGATATCAATTTTAGAGCCGAAGGATGAAACAGTGACACGTGGCAAGTCGTACAAGTTCGTTGTGCTGAACCAGTCCATAATTAGGTCATTGTGGGAGATTGGACACAACTTTTTCTTGGAGAATCCAAATCAGGTCAGACTTGTGGCATTCAAAATATAATTTAGAGGGCTACGTTGGTACCGAAATTAAAATATTGAAGTGCTACAATCATAGAGATAATCCAATTTCAATATCGAGCTCCTCAAAAGCAAGAAAAAGGTGTGTATTTTTTTTGCGAATTGCATAAGTCTTGTTTGAAGAATCAATTTGAATTGATTCCAAGGGCTTATTGTAGAATAGATATCAATATTGGGTTCTAAAAGATGCTGCGTAAAAATAATTCAACACCCATTAAGCCTTCAGAAGGCTCTACTATGACTCATGAAGATGAAGAATTGCAACATGATCTATCAAAATTACAAGAGCAAGTGCAACAATTTTCACTCTCGCAAAGAGCAACAAAAAATGAAATGGAAGTTTTGAAGAAAGGCATGGAAGTGAAGATGGATGGTTTGAAGAAAGGCATGGAAGCTAAGATGGATGGTGTGGAAGCTAAGATGGATGGCATGGAAGCTGGCATGGAAGCTAAGATGGATGACATGAAAGAAAACATGGAAAACATGAAGAATGATCTAAAAGCAGACATCGAAGGTTTGACAAAGTTGATACAAGAAATGTTTCCTAATGGTGAAAAGATAGTAGAAGAACCTTATGATGAGAACAAAATAAATGTTAATCGTGATTTCATAAACTCTAATGTTGGTGGGAAGAACCACCATATTCCAAAAATGGATATGAGGAAGTTTGATGGAAAGGATCCTGTAACATGGATACTACATATGGAGCAAAAGGTACGCATTGCAACTTTACATTTAGAACAAAATACATTTGTATGGTATCGATGGCTTTGCTCCCGTAAAAAAATTGTCACTTGGTCAATTTTTATGGAGGAAATAATAGCACATTATGAGGATACAAAGAGCAACACCTTCTTTAGCCAATTGATAAATCTCAAACAAAAGGGTTTAGTGGGGGAGCACATTGAGGACTTCCAAAAATTGAATATAAGGGTAACTGATATTCTAGAGGAACACAGGATTGATCTCTTCATAGGTAATTTAAAGGATAACATCCAACATGAAGTTCGCGTTTTGGAACCTAATTCATTGGAGAAGGCATTCAGGTTGGCAAGAAAAATTGAACGTAAAATTATGGCGACAAGGAAGCCTACCACTCACTTCTATAAAGAGGGAAGTGTTGCTACTCCTAGATTTCCACAACCTACAAGGTTGACACCACAACAATTGGAAGAAAAAAGAGAAAAAGGGCTTTGCTACAGTTTTGATAGAAAATACACTAAAGGTCATAAGTGTGCTGAAAAGAAATTATTTTACATAGATTGTGAAGAAGAAGAAGAAAATGAACAAGAAGAGGATATACACCAGGAACCAGCCCTAGAAGAGGAAGAAATGAATCCGACCATATTGTGTAATGCACTGGTAGGAATTACCACTCCTCAAACTCTCAAGATAGAAGGAAATATCAAGAAGAAAAGGTAATAGTGTTGATTGATTCAGGTAGCACCCATAATTTTATTCATTGTAAGGTAGCCAAGGAATTAAATTGTTTCCTATACCCAGCACCAGAATGTCAAGTGATGGTCGCAAATGGAGGAACTATAAATTGCTCTGGAAAATGCCATAATATCAAGCTAACCATGGGGGAATATGTATTGAATAGTCCAATGTTTTCCATTCCTATGGGAGGTGTTGATGTTGTACTAGGAGTACAATGGTTACAATCTTTGGGGACGGTAGCTTTTAATTTTCAAGAACTTTTCTTGAAATTTTTTTCAGAAGGAAAGGAAGTCGAATTATGGGGTATTAAAGGGAAGCCAGGAAGGATAATAAGCTCTAATGTCATGACAAAGCTTCTAAAGAAAGAACAACGAGGCGTAATTACACAATTATGCTCACTAGAAGTTCCAACATCAAAATCATCTATTTCTGCAGATCTCCAACAAGTCTTGGACAATCATTCCAAGGTGTTTGAAACTCCCAAAGGACTCCCACCTATTCGTGATCATGATCATGCTATTCATTTGATTCTAGGAAGTATTCCTCCAAACATCAGGCCTTATAGATATCCTTAAGTCCAAAAGAGCGAAATTGAACGTATGATTGCAAAAATGTTAGAGGCGGGTATAATTCAACCTAGTCAAAGTTCTTTCTCTGCTCCTGTATTATTGGTACACAAGAAGGATGGATCATGGAGAATGTGTCCGGATTATAGGGAGCTCAATAAGCTCACCATTAAAGATAAATTTCCCATTCCTGTGATTGATGAATTATTGGATGAATTATATGGAGCAATTTATTTTACCAAGTTGGATCTTCGTTCAGGATATCATCAAATTAGAATGAAGACTGAAGATATTCCAAAAACACCATTTCGAACTCATGAGGGTCATTATGAATTTTTGGTCATGCCTTTTGGCCTTACCAATGCACCTTCTACATTTCAAGGGTTGATGAATTCCATTTTCAAACCCTTCCTTAGAAAATTTGAGCTAGTATTTTTTGATGATATACTAATCTATAGCAGGTCTTGGAAGGATCATGTTGAATACGCTGACAGGGTGCTCAAACTATTTTAGTAGAAACAATTGTATGAAAAAACATCCGAATGTTTCTTTGGATTACAAGAAGTGGAATATTTGGGTCATATTGTATCTCACGAGGGTGTTAAAGTAGACACTAACAAAATTAAAGCCATTAAGGAATGGAAAGTCCCCACAACCATAAATCAGTTGCGAGGATTTCTCGGGTTAACAGGGTATTATCGCAAGTTTTTTAATAATTATGGGAGAATAGCATCACCTCTAACAACATTATTGAAGAAAGATGAATTTTCATGGACTCCTGAAGCAACTAAGGCCTTTGAACATCTTAAAGAGGCAATGTGCCTAGCACCGGTCTTAGCTACGCCAGACTTCACAAAAACCTTTATTGTGGAATGCGATGCCTCAGGAAATGGAATTGGTGCAGTTTTAATGCAGGAAGGAAGACCCATTGCTTTTGAAAGTCGTCCAATCAAAGGAAAGTATTTACAGAAACCTATTTATGAGAAGGAAAAGTTAGCAATACTGCATGCACTAAAGAAATGGAGAACTTACCTAATGGGAAGACACTTCAAGGTAAAAACTGATCATGATAGTCTTAAACACATTTTGGAACAAAGACTATCTTCAGAAGAGCAGCAAAAATGGGTCACAAAGATGTTGGGTTATGACTTTGAAATAATCTACAAAAAAGGAAAGCTTAATGTTGTTGCAGATGCACTCTCAAGAAAGAATGAAGAGGTGGAAGCATTTCTTTGTGCTATTTCTATTATCCAACCAGATTGGATAACCGAAGCAAGAGATGAATGGAAGAAGGACAAAGATGTATGGACACTCATTCAAAAGTTGCAGCAAGATCCTAGTACATCTGATACATTTAGTTGGAAAAATGATTCCTTATGGTACATAGATCGCTTATATCTTTGTAAGAATTCCCAACTAAAACAAGATATTCTTCTGGAATTGCACACTTCTCCTTTAGGAGGACACTCAGGATTTTTAAAAACTTACCATAGGGTGAAGAAAGAATTTTTTTGGGATGGCCTTAAATCTGATATTCAAAAGTTTGTGGCAGAATGTTTGGTTTTCCAATAGAATAAAGTTGAGACAATTAAGACCCCGATACTTCTACAACCTTTATCCATTCCAAGTCAATGTTGGGAGGATATTTCAATGGATTTTATCACAATTTTACCTAAGTTCGAAGGAAAGAGTGTCATCATGGTGGTAGTTGATAGACTCACCAAGTATGCACGCTTTTGTGCATTATCTCATCCATTTAAAGCAAGTACAGTTGCTACTACATTTATGGACAAAATTCAAAGGCTACATGGAAGCCCAAGGGTTATTGTGAGCGAAAGAGATCCCATTTTTACTGGAAATTTTTGGACAAAGTTATTTTCTTGTTTGGGTACTCAATTAGCTCATAGCTCATCTTATCATCCTCAATCTGATGGTCAAACTGAGATAGTAAATAAATTTTTGGAAGGATATCTTCGTTGTTTTGTATCTGATAAACAAACACAATGGGTCAAGTGGTTACGTCTCGCTGAATGGTGGTATAACACTTCCTTCCATACTGCAGCAAAAATGACCCCATTTATGGCACTTTATGGATATCATCCACCATCCATCACATCATATTTAAGAGAAAATTCGAAGGTTCAAGCAGTGGAAGATAACATCGAGCATCAACAAGAAGTTCTCCAACTCTTAAAGGATAACCTGACTTTGGCACAAAATCGAATGAAACAACAGGCAGATCAACATCGCAGCGAGAGAAGTTTTGATGTAGGAGATTGGGTATTTTTACGGCTACAACCATACAAACAAATGTCCCTAAAGCAAGCTAAGAAGGATAATAAATTATCACCAAAGTACTATGGTCCTTACAAGGTGTTGCAAAAGATTGGTACTATGGCATACAAATTGGAGCTTCCTGCTTCTTCGCGAGTACATCCAGTTTTCCATGTTTCATGCTTAAAGAAGGTTATAGGTGAAAATCTTCCTGTTCAAACAATATTTCCAGAACTTGATGAGGAAGGAAAAATCATATTGGAACCTGAAGCGGTCATGGAAACAAGAACTCGACAGCTACGGAATCGATCAATTTCAGAGTATCTCATCAAGTGGAAGAACTTACCCACTGAAGATTCTACATGGGAGGATGAGACGTTTATACAAAAGCATCCAGAGCTACTCAAGCATTGAGGACAACACTTTTTTGAAGGCGAGGGGCATGTTAGGTTCCTATATTACTAGTATAGTCCCTTATTGTTATTAGTTTAACCCCCTTATTGTTATTATTGTACCCTTGTAACCCCAATTTTGTTATTATTGTGCCCTTAAATTATTATTGTTAGGTTGGCTAGGATTACATTGTGGCCCACTAGGATTACATTATGGCCACATGGAATCCTATATATAGAAAGGATGTTTTTTAAATTGTATCATCCAAGAATTGTTCATTTATGTAATATATTGGAGGTTTCCCCCTCAAAGTGGCTTATTTCTAAGGCGTTGATATCTCTTTTCTTCTATTTTTGGAGTTGGTTACACAACACCTAAACTGCGCAAGGATCATGGGAAATATAATGAGTGTTTGGTTTCATGGGTGCAACCCAATAATCCTACAACTGATACTTAACATCCCTTTCACCTTTGTCCCAACTGGGTCTCCACTGGAACTGACATGCATGTAGTTAATAATAGTAAATCATCAGTTGCATGTTAGATCACTGATTTCGAATTAAATAATATTTAGTTCACTTGATCTCTCACAAGTGCAACAAACAGTTACAAATAGAACAACTGACTTTAACTCACTTAACTGAGTTAATTTATTACACATTCATTAAACTAATGTACCAACTACACTTCGAACTTAGTTACAACTAGAATTACTCTGCATGCCTCACCAACTACCCACAACTTGAAATTCATGAGCTAACTGAGTTTATCACACTCAGTTAAATATTACAAGTGATTATGAGATAAGATTACATTTTATTTTCCATTTTAATTAAGGGAAAGTTAAAATAGACACTGCACCGAATTTAGCCCACACCAATGTAGGTGCTGCTAAGACCTCCTGGTCCCACACTAGTGTAGGTTATGCTTGGACCCATTGGTCCCACACTAGTGTAGGTGCTGAAATTTTTTTTTGGACTTCAACACTCCCTCTCAACAAGAAAGGGATTATTTGTCACCTTGATCCTTCCTCTATGGTATTCAAATTTTCTCCTAGTGAACACCCTCGTCAAAATATTTTCATCCTGACGTTCCGTGGGAATGTACTGAAGTAACATTATGCGCCTTTGAACATAATATCTAAGATGGTGGTACTGGATGTCTATGTTCTTGGAACTATCATGAAACACATGATTAACTGAGAGTTTAATGCAACTATGGTTATCACAATATATCATTGTCAGATCCATCTGAGAACCAAACAAACCAACTAGAATATTTTTTATCTAGATGGCCTCATTTGAAACTTGACTTGCTGCCATGTACTATGCCTCCACTGAACTGAGTGCCATAGATCACTGCTTCCTACTATACCAAGAAACTGTTGTCCATCCTATGTTGAAGATCCCTCATGATGTTCTCTTTCTGTCTAATAGATTGCCTACCCAATATGCATTTGTGAAGCCTTGAAGCTTCACTCCCTCTGTCCTTTTGTACCATAATCCACACTCTTTAGTGCCCCTAAGATATCTCAAGACTTGCTTCCCCACCTTCCAAAAGAGCCTATTTGGCTTAACCATGGCTTGAATCAGCTAGTTAACTACGTAGAAAATGTATGGTTTGGTGTTCACCAAGTACATTAGTGAACCTAATAGCTGCATGTAGACAGTAGCATCCACTACTTCAAAATTAGCATCCTCTTTCCTCCAATTTCCTGGAAGAGCAGTGTCCATGGGTTTACAACTCTCCATGTGAAACTTACCCAGTATCTCTTTGGCATACTTTCCTTGAGAAACAAAAATTTCACCATCACGCTGCCATATTTCCAAACCAAGGAAATAATGAAGGAGTCCCATGTCCTTAATTTCGAACTCCCTTGCAAGATCCTCTTTTCATGAGTGTATCGGCTGCTCATTACCTGTCAAAATTAGATCATCAACATAAAGTACGATAATCAAGAGCTTATCATCAACCACAATCTGGTACAGTTTTGCATCAACTTCACTTTTGGTGAACCCCAACCTGGTGAAATATTTGTCAATCCAAGTGTACCAAGAACGAGGTGCTTGCTTCAGCCCATACAATTCTCTCTTGAGTCGACACACATGCGACTCACTATCAAAGATCGTGAAACCTTTTGGCTACTCTATGTACATTATTCATTAATAACTCCATTTAGAAATGTACTTTACACATCCATCTGATGAATGCGCCACCCCATCTATGTTGAGAGAGAAAGGATAGATCTAATGGAAGAGTACATCACGAGTGGTGTGAAAGTCTCATTATAGTCGATCCCCTCAATCTGTGGGAATCCCCAGGCCAAAAATATGGCCTTGTACTTCTCCACACTCCCATAAACAACTTTCTTTACCTTGTCAATCCATCTAGATCCAACCACTGATTTACCGACTGGGCTTGGGATAATCTCCCATACACTGTTCTTGACAATGGAGTCAAACTCCTCCACCAATGCATCAAACCAAATTGGTTGTTGCACTACCTCCTAAAAGGAAGATGGTTCTGTCACAATACACTTGCTCATAAGAGCCATGTATCGAGTAAACCTGTATGGAGATTGTATTTGTCTGCATAGTGAAGTAGGGGCTCCTACATTCTCTATTGCATCAAGTATCAATCTATCAGCTTCAGTGGTGTGAATTCTACCATTTCTGGTGGATGGCTCTACATGAGTGTTTTCTTCCACTCCATGATCCTTCACATCTTGAGGTTTATTCTTTGGAACCAAGAGTTCCTCCTCTGCATGCAAACCCATCTCCCTCTCAAGGGACAATTGCATGGATTTCTCCTCATCGAATTTTCTATCTCGTTGCACAACATTCATTCTATTGTTTGGAAAATACACCCGATAGTTGTGGGGAGTTTCAGTGTACCCCACAAATATCCCAATCTCAGTTTTTGGTTTCAAATTCTTCCTCGTATCTTTGGTCACACGCACATAAACATATGACCCAAAAATATTAAAATGTGAAACATTAGGTTTATTACCAATAAAAGCCTCTTCTGGTGTACTCATGCCAAGTATCCTATGAGGACAACCATTCTGCAAAAATACCGTTGTGTTGCATACCTCCACCCACAGATGCAAAGATAGGTCGTGATCATGCAACATTTTTCTTGCTTCACCCACAATCATTCTATTATTTATTTCTATGACCCCATTATGTTGTGGGCTATGAGGTGCAATCAGTTCTCTTTGAACTCCTTCTTTGTTGCAGAAGTTCTTGAATTCATTGGAGATGTACTCACCACCATTGTCGCTCCTAAGAGCCTTCACATCCTTCCCCGTGTCTTTCTCCACCAGTGCTTTGAACTCAAGAAACTTTGAGAACGCCTGATATTTCTTTTGCATGAAGTAGATCCAGAACTTTCGAGAAAATTGATTAAAAAATATCACATAGTACTTATGCTTTGTTGCCAAAGCATTAGATAATGGTCCACACACATCTGAGTGAACTCTATCAAGGATCCCCGGCTTGGTTCTCCTTCTCATGAAAGGTGACCTTTGCATATTTTCCCATAGTACATCCCTTGCATGTGTCTCACTGCACAAGTGTACCCTTGGGAAGACCAATAGAAATATGTTGCATGACTTTTAAGGCTCCGCGGTGAAGATGGCCCAATCTCTTGTGCCATAACTCACCTTCATCCTGACTCACCACTTTTTCCTCCTTACCCATCAATTTTGCGCAGCCATCTTCACCAAGTTTATAGATATTCTTAACTCAAATCCCAATCTTCTTAGATTTTCCCGTTGTTTTGTGTCGCAAGAAAATTTTTTCCTTCACGGAAAACAACATCATAGCCTCTATCCTCCAACATTACAACTAAGACTAATTTGTTTCTCAAGCTTGGTACATGCATTATATATTTTAATTCAAAGGGTTTACCTGACTATCTCTGGAAGGTAATGGTACCAATCCTGGTAGCATTGTACCACCCGTCATCACCCATTTCGATATGCATCTGGAGGTCCTTCTCCTCCAAGCTACTGGAAAGTTCTTTGTCTCCCTTCATGTGAAAGGATTCACCGCCATCCAAATACCACACCAATCCCATTGCACTTGACACCATGCATGCAATGAGTGAGAAGTAAAGCTCAAATTGCGAGGCCAAAGCCTCACCAGCTGTAAATCCTAAAGCCTTCTTGTTCTTCTTCTTTTGTGAACAATTAGTGGCATAATGTCCATGCTTGTGATAGTGAAAAAACTTCACTTTGGACATGTCGTGCTTCTTGCCATCTTTATTAGACTCGGATTTGGAATGGAATTTCTTTCCTTTCCCATTCTTTTCCTTGGCAGCAAAAGAAAAATATTCTTCATCTTCATTCTTAGATGAAGACTCATCTCTGATATTCTGTTTGAACTCCTCTTGCACCAAATATGACCAAATTCATTCCCAATCTGGCAACTTTTCCCTTCCATTGACAGAGTCCTGATAACAATGCCAACTCTTGGGAAGTCCTAGAAGAGCTAGGCTCACCAAATCATCTTCAGCAACAGTAATTCCCACACTCCAAAGCTCATCTCAAAATTCGACAAACTTTTTAAAATATTTTAGCATGGAGTTGCCTTTCTCCATTTTGATCTTCCTGAGTTTATCTTTCAATGCAAATTTCCTATGATCACTGCTGCTCTGAAATAGATATGTCAAAGCTTTCCAAATTTCATATGGTGTCTCTTTTCCATGGATACTTGAGACAATGTGGTCTCGTACTCCCTCCATTAAGATCCTCCTCGCCTTTTCAACTTTCTTTTGCCAGGCATCAAGATTTCCAACATCTGCAACAACGGGTTTGGGAACATCATTGTCAATGAATTCCTTCAGTCCATTGTCTTCCAGTACTACCTCCATCCTGTCTTTCCAAGAAATATAGTTAGATCTGCCCCCGAGTGCATACTCCAATCTCAATCCATTGAAAGCCATTTCTATCCTGAATCACCTGTAGCACCAAGAAAGTCTTCTGCAAATTCGAATTCTATTCAATCACAAACTCAAATTCTCCTCCACTATTGTGATTTCCTATGGTCTAATACCATGTATAAATTATACAAACAATATGTATATCTTAGATTTAATTTGATCTAAAAATTTACTAAAGCTAGATATTGAATCACTTCTACAAATCAATTGCAGAAACTAAACATAATTGCCAATCACATGAAGCAAAGAAGAATCAATCAAACAACAACATAGATAATTTCCCGGAGAAAGATTTCTGCTCAAAACCCCACTATATTCTATTTTATATTTAGCATGGATACATGAAACAATTACAATACACTATTTTAACAAGATTCTCTTGTACTCAACTATTTGTCTCACACTGTCCTGGACAAAACTGACCAACACTTAACCAATTCTCATCCTCTAAAGAACCTACCTCTCTTGTGCAATTCTTGATGAATTCAATCCCTATTATTTAGTAATTTTGGCCTTCCTAAAATGTGCAAGGATCATGGGCAATCCAATGAGTGTTTGGTTGCATGGGTGCAACCCAATAATCCTACAACTGATAGTTAACATCCCTTTCACCTTTGTCTCAACTAGGTCTCCGCTGGAACTAACATGCATGCAACTAATAATAGTAAATCATCATTTTCATTTTAGATCATTGATTGTGAATTAAATAATATTTAATTCACTTGATCTCTCACTAGTGCAAAAAACAGTTACAACTAGCACAACTGACATTAAATCACTTAACTGAGTTAACTGATTACACATGCATTAAACTAATGCACCAGCTACACTTCGAACTCTGTTACCACTAGAATTACTCTGCATGCCTCACCAACTACCCTCAACTCGAAATTCATGAGCTTACTGAGTTTATCACACTTAGTTAACTATTACAAGTGATTATGAGATAAGATTACATTTTATTTTCCATTTTAATTAAGGGAAAATTAATAGACACTGCACCAAATTTATCCCACACCAGTGTAGGTGTTGCTAAGACCTCCTGGTCCCACACTAGTTAAGGTGTTGCTTGGACTCGTTGGTCCCACACTAGTGTAGGTGCTGCAATTTCTTGTTTAACTTAAACAGAAGGCTACAACCTTCTCTCGTTCCCCAACACTCACTGGAAGGGAGATATAGCACCTTGAAACCGTTACCAGCTCCTACCGAAAGGAAGATCCTACCCCCCTTTCTGAAGGTTATAACCCTCAACTCCTTGTGGATCAATTTTCATAATATTTCAGACTCGATCCACCTGTCAAACAATATATAGGATACCTTTCATCATATTTCAAACTAGACCACTATAAATAATATTTTAAAACTGAAGCATTGGATCTCAAACGTTGTAACATTGGAAATCCATTGAATTTCTAAAGAATCAAATCAATGCATGTAGACCCCAACCAGAAAAAACAAACATCAAATTTTTTGTGCAACTGTACTGAATAATAATTTTGTATGTATATGCCTCCTCTTTATAACATCACATACCAATATTAAACTACTGCAAAATTAATCATGAATAACTGTAATGTTGAATCAATCACTGGATCATGTATTGAATCAATCATAGACTATTGAACCAAACAAAAATCACCAAACTATAGTATCATAACTAACCAATATTTCAATCATGAAAAACAAGCCCAATTAGTATTGTGAGGCAAAGATCATTAAGATAGACACATCATCGACAAACAACAAAAATCAGAACAGAATTAATCAAATTTCATCACTTAGGCACACTGCAAAACCCTATAACATATACGCAACCTCAACAAAATATATACTACCATGGATAAAACTGACATAAATATCTAAACATACTAAATATATTTGCAGAAATCATATGCAAATAACCAGAAATAGATTTGCATATGTACACGACTATCCGAATGTGAAAATTCCAAGATCCTCAATCTGAGAATCCCTACTACTACAACTGAACTACTTCTCCTACTTGTAAATTCAAATTTAACAAGTTATTAACATATTACTTATGTAAATATTGAATCAGTTACTGAAGTAACCTTCACTCATTAAAATACATTTGTGAATTTAAAAAACTAAGCAAGAAAGATTAATGCAAACATAGGAAAATGTTATTTTTGGACAAACATCCCTGGAAAAACCCAATGTGGGAAAACTGATGCAGCGGATATGAGGGATTATGTATTATGCAGTAAATTTATGAATACAAATCTAGGATTCCTTTCTGTAAATCCCTGTAGAGAATATTTCTGCCAAAAGTTTAGTGAGAAAAATATCACACTGATCTGGAAGCTTGACTGACCAACAAACCCTGATCTTCAAGCCCTCCACTATGTTGTGCAATATCTACATCACTCTACGTGGGGAGTGCGTAGCTTCTACATCACTTTTCTTCTACTTGTTGGATCTGCCCTTCTGTCCTCTTTTGGTCTCACAACCCATATATCTGGCACTGGATCTGGATGACCCTCAACTGAATCTCAAATTCCCTTGAGGCTATAGTTTTTCCACTACGTGGGACTACATTGGCTCTATGTAGCTGATACACTACCTATGTTGATCTTCTCGATGCCTTCGTTGCTCTATATTATCCAGCTCGGGAAAATATCCAACCAGAATTACTTCCCCTCACTGCAATCAAGAATCACTTAGATCTAATTTTCTTCCGAGCACTGCTCCATTAGAAAATTTTGATCTCAAGACTCTCTCGGTGTAATTTACAAATGACCCTCAAGTCTTCCTTTATATCCTTCTCATTGAAAAATCAACGACTGAGATTAGATTTCTAATCAATGGCTAAATTTATATTAGACTTGATCTTCTTTATCTAGAAGATTCACCCACAGTTTACATTAATATTGATTAATTATTTCAATTTCCTAAGTTAGACATAGGGTCCTCATTATAAATAATTATTTTTTCATATAAAATTTCTTCTGGGTGGAATTTCCCAAAACAATTATCGGTTTATTTATAACGCATGTCTCTAAGCCTCTCCATAAAGTTTGAGACTTAGATCACATCCTATGCTACCAAAAATAAACACCAAAGAGACACTACATATAGATATGAAAAATTTCACTGAAAAACACAACTTCACTCTTTGCAACCTTTACTGTCAAAACTATGGACTTTTCAAAGCAACATCATTATAATCACACATCTATCATTGTTAGTTACTTATAAATTTTCAATAATTAAATTAATCAATCATATATGTCAACATACTTTAGATCTTTTAGATCTCAATCTTCTCCTTACTCCCTAGTGCACACATGTTCTAGATCATATTACACATGAATAAATCATTATTTTCACTCCTAACACTTTGATCTCCATCTCCTTATATATTTTTAGCCTTAGTCAATAGCTTGGGTAAATCCCTTGGTAATGTCATTATTATTATTTGATGGGATCAAATAACCATTGTTGCACTTATTACTATGGGCCAATACGATGGTAATAACCCTTGGTATCCAAAATACCATGGTGCAGATTTTGTATGTGACTTTTCTTCACAATACTTGTGTATGTAAGCGACTTTGATTCACAAGACCTGCGTATACTTTCTCAAACTTTACATTTTCCATCCATCTATCTCTGAATTGTCATTTATTTGACCAAATCATCTGTAGCATCATAAACATTTTTTATCACAACGTTGACATCTTTATTGAGTAGGTTGCCATTAAGGACAACACATTAGCCATAATGCCAACAATTTCCCCCTTTGGACTTGATGGAAACCACTTTGGTGGTTTTTCACTACCTGTAACCACCTACAAATACCAAGACTTATTACAAAGCTTCTCTCCGTACATTTTCTCCAAACACCAAGCTTCTCTCCCCCTTTGACATCAAGGGAAAAGGGCTTATCTCCCCCTTTGTAGAGAAGACCATTATAGATATGATCTATTGAATATAAAATTTGTAATATTACCATGGTCCCCCTAAGCATATGCTAAATCTTGTGAAGATATTCAATAGAGTAAAAGTATTTATGACTCAATCAAATATGACTTTTCCTATCACCAATGACTCATGATTATTTCAATCGCCCAACACAGTTGGGTTACATATTTGGCTCATCATTACATCAATTGCCAAAAATAATGGGATTACATACACAAATACCTTGACCCTAGTAGCACATATATGAAAAAAGTCTACAACATGGGTATTTTCATGACCTTTACATCAAGAGACATATATGCCATTTATAACCAAAACTAGAGACCTCAACAGTGAAGTATTGAGATCATGATAGTCATAAACATCACCATATACCTGCAACATGAACATCCTCATCACCAAGAAGCTAAGTAAGATAAGAAAATGTGTCGTCAATATTTCCAACATCATCAACAAGTGACCAATCATGAATACCGACAATACATTAATTATTTGGTATAGATGCATTGTTGATAACTAGTGACAGAAAAACAACATATAAATATTCATAAGTAGCATTATAAGCATCCAAACATAAGAAAACATATGTAACAAGACATGCTCAAGAAACCATAATTCAAATAAGGAACTATAGGGCCATAATAGCTTCTCCCATGAACCCAAAAACTGCAACAAACTAATTTAAAAACTATAATACCAAACATGAAATGATGAGTGCATATAGAAAGATCTCGTTGAATCTATGCCACTCTTTTTCAATTAATGACATGTATACGCAATTGTCTCACACATAAATTGTGTATATATGTGACTGTCCTTCACACCATACATGTATAGAAAGTAAATTGTAGTAATTTACAGTCGCATCTCCCCCTGAACATAATATACCTGCTAGAACAATCAATAGAGTGATGAGGTAGAATTCATTCCTAATTTTTTCTGATATATCAAAGGAATCACTTGGAAGTGGATTTGTAAATATATCTATAGCTTGTTCCTTTGAAGGAACATACACTAGTTTGAACTTTTGTTCAAGCACATGTTCTATCATAAAATGATATTTGATTGGAATGTGCTAGGTTTTTTAGTGCATGAAAAGATTCTTAGAGATACTTGTGGCACTAGTATTGTCACAAAGAATGGGTATAGTTTGAGGAAAAGTGACTTGAATACCTTGAAATGTTTGGATCATCCAGAAAAGCTGATAAAACAAGATGTAGCAACAACATATTCTATCTCAACAATATATAAATAAATAGAACCTTTCTTCTCACTAAACCATGAAACCAAGCGATGTCAAATATAAAATTCTCCTCCACTAGTACTCTTGTGATCATCAACATTACCTACCCAATCTGCATCTATGTAAGCATGAAGTGAAAAGTCTTGATTTTTGGGGTATCATATACCAATATCTTGAGTTCCTTGAAGATAATTGAAGATTCTCTGAACTGTTAGGAGATGAGTTTCCTTAGGATTTGCTTGAAAGCACACAACAATGCCAACTACATGCATAATGTCTAGTCTTGTACCTATAAGATAGAGCAAGTTGATAATCATAGATCTTTAATCTGGTTGATTGACTGAAGGATAACCATCCTTTTGACTAAGGTTGCATCATGTTACCATTGGTGTGCATACATGCTTACAAGCTTCCATTCCATATTTCTTCAAAAAAATATTTAGGTACTTGGTTTGAGAGGGAAAGATACCATTCTTATTTTGTTGAACTTGAAGGCCATGAAAATATGTTAGCTAACCAAGTAGAGACATTTCAAATTCTTGTTACATAACTGAAGGAAATAGTTGACTCAAATATTCTACATTGCTTCCAATTATGATGTCATCTACATAAACAACAACTATCAAAAGTTTGTCTTTATAAAATTTGATATCTAGGTTGCTATCTACAAACCCATTTTTGGGGCCTTATTGCTGAGGATACCTATCTAGATGGTAATACCATGCAAGAGGAGCTTGTTTTAACCCATATAATGCCTTATTAATTTTTCACACAATATTTTTATCATTTCCAAGAAAGAACCCTTTGGGTTTTTCAACATAAACTTCTTCTTCTAGATCTCCATTTAAGAATGCATATTTAACATCCATTTGATATGCCTTAAATTTATGAAATATTGAAAATGCAAGAAACAATATTATGGATTCAAGTCTAGATACAAGTTAAAAATTTTCTTCAAATTCTATCCATTCCTAATGAACATAGCCTTTATATACAATTCTTCCTTTGTTTCAAATTACTTCTCCATTTTCATTCATTTTTTTCTTGAATATCGATTTTGCCCCAATTACATTTTTATCATGAGAACTTGGTACTAATTCCAATGTATGGTTCTTTTATATTTGATAAAGTTAGTCATGCATTTCCTTAACCCAACATTCATCTTTGTTTGTTTAATTCACATGTTGAGGTTCAATTGTGGATATTAAATCTAACTATAAGTTCCAACAAGAGTTCTTCTGGTTTGTATGTATGGTTCCTTTTCTCCTAGAATATAAGATTCGTAATGGTTTTTCTGAACATACCTTTATGGAATATTTTCTGATGTATCTGTACTTTCATTTAATTCTTTTGATGCTTCTCTATTTCATTCTCCTACAACCTTTCTCCTTGTAGTAGGGAGAGGTTTCTAATCTATTGGTGCTTCACTTTTAGAACATGTGGATGCTTCATCAATCACAACATCTATGCATTCAACAATATTTTGAAGCCTTTATTATAAAATTTGTATCCTTTTCTTCTAGAAGAGTATCCGAGGAGGATTCCTTCATCAACTCTAGATTCAAAATTCCCAAGTTTATCATCATTTTTATTTATGTAACATTTTCTTCCAAAAATTCTAAAACATTTGACAGTGTAGGCTTACCAAACCATAGTTCATTTGGAGTTTTATCATTGTTTAATTGAACATGATCTTTGTTAAGAATATCCACAGTTGTATGTGTTTCTTCTCCCTGGAAGGTGTGAGGTTTTCGTGACTCATTAAGCATGGAACATGCCATTTGTTGCAATTTTCTATTCATTTTTTCTACCAATCCATTTTATTGAGGAGTATTAGTTATGGAGAACTATCTTCTGATGTTGTGTTGTTCACAAAAATTGGAAAACTCATATGATATATATACTCTTCTCCTCTATTAGATCTAAGAAATTTTATTTTCGGATCTAACTCATTTTCTAACAGAGCCTTAAATACTTTAAATTTATAAAATGCCTCATCTTTATGTTTTCGTAAGCCAATCCAACACATTCTTGTAAAATTATAAATGAATAATATGAATTATTTTTCACCTTGAGAAGACTTTTTTTATCATAGGAACACATAAATCAGTATGAATAAGTTTAAGTGGATTACTTGAAGTACCTTGTTACCAAATTTCTTACCACACAATTATTTGATCTAAAAATAACTCCATGCCTTGGTCACACATTTGACTAACATTTAACCAGTTATATCTTAATCCATCATCAAATAATACATTTCCAACCTTGACCCTTTTCTTCAACAACACAGTTCCTTTTCCTTTGATAGCAGCAGGTGAGTCATTACCAAAAGTTACATTTTTTTCTTTCTTTATTTCATTAAAAGAAGCAAACTTATCTGTATCACCTGTCATATTTTTTGAAAATCCATTTTCAATGTACCATAGATTTTTTTTATCTCCTGCATACCAAGTTAGACCACAATTTTCAATGTCTGTAATTTTCTTTTTCCATACCTTGGGTGGTATTGTATTATGTTCATGCTCGTAAGATGGTCCCATTCTGCTTATGCGTTACTTTATTAATGACCAAAGTTATTCCAAAGAGAACATTCCATTTCATCTTGAAGTGGTGAGGAGAAAAAAATTATATATATATATATATATATATATATATATATATATATATATATATATATATATATATATATATATATATATAATTTTTCATTATAAAAATTAAAGGTTAAATCACTTAATTGAAATGAATAGTTGAGAGTTAAGTTTGGTACTTTCTTTATTTATGTTTAAATTTTTGATACAAAATTGCTTTGTTGCAGGTAAGTTTTGGATTTTTCTAATTTATATTTAATTTTTTTATAATAAATTCGATTTTTGATAATAAGGTTAAAATAATATATATTCTAATTTTATTTTTTTAATTTATATTTCATTTATAAATTATTGGATTTCTTTTTTAATTATAATTAGTGTGCTACTCTTTATAATTTAGTATGGGAGAGATGTGTAAGTGCTATACAAATTAAGAAAGATCGTATGTCAACATTTTATAAATATTTTAATTTAATTTTAATATAACACTTTTTATATTTTTTTATCTCGGGTTTTTGTGATATATAATGATTATTTGAGACTAACTTTCGCATTAATCACATTGAATTATTTTATGTTTCAAATATACTAAAGAGGTTCATCTTTAGGACCAAGGTGAGAAAAAACCGATCAATCAATATAATTAAATAGCGATGAGATGCATCAAGTTCCAGAATTAGTCGTTACGACTAAAATTATTTAATAAAAACTAACATTAACGGCTAGTTTTTGGTTAAGAAATTATTGTGCTGAGAGGCGCTTTACAGCTCAGTATGGGGAGATGTGTATGTGTTAGATGTAATTTAAGAAAGATTTTATGTCAACATTTTTTAAACATTTTATTTTAATTTAACTTTATAACATTTTTAAAATTTAATCTAAAAGCAAAAAAGTATGAGGGAGTTGTATTGATGTAAAATAATTATGTGAGCATATTTAAATTTAATTAATAAGCACATAAAAACTTAATAATTACCATAAATTTCAGGTCCCTTTACATTGTTAGTTTCTCTAGCCTGTGTTTTCTCCCATCACCAAGATCCCCCATCTGCAGACCCTCCACCTGCACACCTCCCTGTCCAATAGCACAACGTTGCACACTCCCTGTCTCTGGTCAAAGCCTCTCCTCCATACCTCTCATCCCCCCATCTACCCTCTGCTTCATGTTTCCATGGCTCCAAGACTGCACCAAAGAACAATCATAGAAGGCCAAGGAGGTGTTTTCCCTAGACACTACCAGCGAGGGATCGATAACCATTTGGAATCCTTTGAGGGCTTCTCTTTAGGTAGTCATGCTAGGGAGGCCCCTCAAAGCCCTCCACATGACCAGGAGGAGGAAGCCCCCACTCATGAAATGCAGAGAGGCAGAAGAGGACCAAGTAAATCCACCATTATGTACCAGGAGCACCCCAGGCCCTGCAAAACCGAGCCTCTTCTGGTAGAGGAGGCAGAGGGGGAATACACCAATGTTTTGATAATAGACTTGGATGACACCTAGATGCGAGTACCGAATTCTGAGTACCTGGTCGCTCCCATCCTCTGTGCACCTACTTCCGGGCCTCCGCACCGACCAACTTCTCAAGAGGAGGCCATTACTTAGGAGTATGCCTGTTGTATCGAGGAGGAAGATCCAAATACTGAGGATGATGCAAAAAACTCATGACTGCGTGGCTACTCAGATTTGTTTAGATTTTTGTTATGCCAGTTATTATTGCAAAACCTGTACTTTCACTAATGCCACGACACATTTTGTAATCTTTTGTCTCATGTTATTTCAGGGCTGGTTTCCTCCAAGGAGGCGGCCCCATACATGTGAAAATATGAAAGCAACAAAGGCAAGGATTGGTTAAGCGCAGCTTACCAACTCAACTTGTAGCATATGTAATGTTTTATTTTTGAATTAATATAGTTTAGCCTCAATTACCAAACAAAAATACTTACCATAAATTTATAATATAACAAGATTCATCACCATGATATTCATGTCATTTTACCATGGATATTATTAGCTTATAAATAGCCTTTGTTACAATATCATGGGCCAATATTATGGCTTATTATGAATATCGGATGTCCAAAAGCCATAACTCAATTGAAAATCAAAATATTTTATTTCAATTTTTTTAATAACATTTTTTAAATTACATCTAAAAGAAAAAATGTATGAATTTATTTCATAAGCCATAAAAATTAATACTTAAAATAAACTTACAATATAACAAGCTTCATAACCATGGATATTCAATCTATTTTTTCATGGATATTATTAATTTATAAATAGGCATTGTTACGACAAGATGGGTCAATACCATGGCTTAACATCAATACTAGATGCCGAAAAACCATAACTCATTTCAAAATGAAAATATTTAATAAATATTTTGTTTTAATTGCGCCAAGAGGCACCATCCATCCTAAAATGTTGTAATTTTGTGTCCTGTAGACATTTTGACTAGATCAAAAGAAAAGAAAATAAAATAAAAATAATCGTATATTGAATAAAATTTCTGCATTATTTTTTTTAATCAATTTTTTTTGGGTGTTTAAGGTAAATTTGAAATAAAATTAAAAATAACCCTATATTAAAATAAAAAATTTATGTTATTATTCTTTTTTATTAGTTTCTTTTGGGTAGTTAAGGTAAACTTGACTTGGTTGAGTTATCAATGATTTTTGAAGTCCATATTTATGAAAACTCTTGGTATTCCCCATGGTATTCATGTGGAATATAGCATATTTAAAAGGGAGAATTAAACCAGACGAGATCTATCTTAACTCCGAATCTACCAAGCGGCTAGAGGGATAAAATCCCTTGAGATGCAAATATCTTAAAATGCAAAAAGGTTTGATCCCTCTCAGTGCTTGGTAGATCCATAGTTATGATGGATCTAGGCTAGTAACTAATATAGTCAATGTGTAATAATTATTAAATTTTTTATATTAATTCTTTATTCTTAAATTATTAATTTATTATTTATTAAATAAAATTTAATCAAAACTAACATTAACGGCTAGTTTTTTGAATAACTAATTTAGTCATAAAAATATTAAAATAGAAATAATTTAAATTAATTATTCTCAATTGATGATGATGATTAACATCTAGTAAGACCAATATGGTATAACGACAGTTAATTGGGATTATTTAAAATTTTATTTCTATGATAAAAAAGGAAAGAAATAAGCGTTCATAGATCACTGTAGTTATGTTGACTAAACAAGTCCAGGAGGTTTGTAGTGGGGGAAATGTTTTGGAAATGAGAGCGGATGTGAGTTAGGGCCGAATAATCCAAGAGGAAGTGAATTTCATCTTCAACTCTCTAAGTATCACAAAGGAGTCATATTCTATTGTCTTGAGGTATAATGGGAATTCACTCCGGAGATCACGAGAATTAGTCATAATCCTTGCAATATTCATTCTCTTCTTAGCACTTGCTAAGGGAACAAAAATATTTTTATTTTTATTTTATTATTATAATAGAAAAAATTAAAATTAAAAAAAAATAAGAAATAGAAATTAAAAACAAAATAAAATAAGAAATAATAATCACAAAGAAAGGGCAGGAACCCAACTCTTAATTTCCAACCATCGCCCCTATTGAGATTTTTGTTTTGCTTCTCAATTTCAATGGTCTCTCTCAACTTCCTATGGTGGAAATGATTAATGTTTGCAATGCCCTTGGAATCCTCAATGCATACATGATGCTTAGCTTTCTATCACTAGTATAAAATGGCTAATTAGTTACTAAAAAAATGACTAACATTTTCATATAAACGACTACTTTTTGGTCGGTGACCAATATTAGCTAATTACAGTATCTTATAACGCGACCCACATTTGGTCCTTTTTTGCTTAGTCATTAATTGGTTATCTCAATTTTGTTGTATAGTTTATATTTGGTCATTAATTTAGTCATTGATTTAGTCATTAATTTAGTCGCTAATTTATTCATTAATTTATTCATTGATTTAGTCATTGATTTGATCATTAATTTAGTCATTGATTTGGTCATTAATTTAATCATTTATTTAATTTTTGATTTAGTCATTAATTGTCACAATTAATGACCAAATATACAATAAAATATATTACTACATGATCACCCGAGAAAAGAAATTAATGACCAAAGAAATATGACCAAAATGTTGGTCGTGTTATAAGATACTGTAAATTAGCTACTAATAGTCATATATATGTAAATTTTAGTCATCATTTGAAACCAGTTAATGACAGAAGAAATATTACTAAATTTTAGTCATGTTATAAGGTACTGTAAATTAGCTACTAATAGTCATATATATACAAAATTTAGTCTTCATTTGTAGTCCCAAATTTATCATTTACAGTAGCCATTTATTCATTATATAAATGACTAATTTAGTAGTTTATATTCATTTCATTTACTTTCAATAATAATCATTATAAATTACTAATTTAGTCGTATATTCATTTTATTTGTGTTCATCATTAATCACTATAAACTACTAATTTAGTAGTTTTAAATTGATTTTGTGTTCATTATTAATCAACATAAATTAATTTGTATAATTTAAAAAATGTCATACAATGTGCATGTTCATCTAATAGGAAAACACAAAGTCACATATTTTGATTACAATACTAAACAATATCAAGTGCAACTATAAATAATTTCAACCACATAAATTATATTATATGAAATGTTAGAGTATTACAATATGATTTTCGAACTTAATATTGGTTGGACTACAATTTACGCATGAAATGGTGTTTCATCACTTCAAAACATTATCGTTGTGTTTTCAAGGCATTGTAGGTGAATTCACCAACTCTAAAGACTTGACCATCAGTCTTTATATCTGTCTTATGCGAGGTATTGGCTCTAAGAGTATCACCTGAAAAGTTCTCCTCTCTCTCTTTTTTCATTTTTCGCTCCAATGTTATTGCTCCCCTCTTTTTTCAATTCATGCTTCTTAACATATATACTAAGTTCATTTTCTGAAAACAAAAGAAGATACAATGCAGAGTGTAAAACATGAAATACAATGAACACTAGAATATAAACTAAATTAGACTATAAATAGTTTATACGACATATACCTCAACATCAACAATGTCAAAGCCATTTTTCCCCATAAAAGTAAGAAACTCGAACAAATTTTCTTCATTAGGGTGATAATTGTCATTATAATGTGACCAGATAACCTGTATAAACAAAGCAATTAAAATATCACCATATATAGAAAAGAACACCTTATTAACTTAGTATTCAACTTTTAAGGAAAGCTTAAGAAAAATCATGTCAACTAAGTTATATGCTAAAAAGCTCAAGCTGTAGATAACTTGTGAAAACAAATAATCTGAGGTGTGATGTTTAATCCTTGTCATTTTATTCACAACAACGTTTCATTTTCTAACGCATGAACTTAGTCAAGTATATAAACAACATGTACTCAAATAACAACAACAATGTAACTTTTTCTAATAGTCATAAAAATATTTTAACACAAAATAGCTATAAGGACTCCAATTAATATCTTGTAATACTAATTTCATCTTCAAGATTTGGTTGTTGTTTAAATGTACATGGTACTAAGTATTTTCAATTTCATAGTTAAAATACAAAACAAAATCAAAAGAAACGTCCAAAATGCAATCAAACAATAAAGAGAGGATATCATGGAATGGAAATTGCAATTATAAAAAATTTGTTTACCTGTCCACCGATGTCGTGTCTCGCATTCCTAGGAATTTTTCTTGCCCAAAATAACAATGAGGTGAAATAATAACAACATTAAAAACTATAGGAATTCCCACTAGAAACATTTCCAAATTCAGTGGCTTAGGTGTCTAAGTGATCTCTAACAGCAAATGAACCATATCCAAGACGTGATATGCATTGTCTCCCCATCCTTTTTCCAATCACATTTCCTGTAACCTGCCCACAATAGAGTCAAGTAACAATCAAACAAAGACATTGACATTTGTTTTTATCTTTTATATCTATAAAATTTGAATCTGATTTGTTTCATGAACATATTAATTCATATTTAAAGTCTTCCTGACATATGAGAAAGTATCAATCAAATAGGACATCAGAAAAATCGACCTCAATGAGGTCCTCAAACCATTTCTACAATATCAATATTTTTCTTGTTGTGATATATTGGATAGAAAAAAGAACATATCTATAAAAGAAAAATGCATATATTACTTATGGTCAAATTTTTTTTATGGTGTATTCTTAAGCAGTTTTTTAAGATGTTCCTCCACCTTTACCAAAGTGAATTGTAGTTTGGTTAAACTATGTATCCTTTCATTCAACATCAATTTATGCAAGATAAATGTCACACATTATTCTTTCCCATTTCTCAACATGCTACATATGATAAATTGAAAGTCGCATAAAACCAAGAGCAAACCCTTTTCTAACCAAAACAAACAAATAGTGTCTCTAATAAAACTTCATTATAATATTAGAAAATGAAAAGAGAGTGGACCATTTTTGTTTTTTGACTTTTCATATTTTTGTTATGAAATTTCTTGAGCTTCAAGAACCAACAAATGTGAGGGAAGTCGTAAATGTGAAAAAAATTAAGTTGACCTAATTTGTATACTTCTTCAAAATTATGTGAATGATGCCATTTTTGGATGTGGTAAATCTCATAATAAGAAATGGCATGTATTCTAATAAATTACATTAAAATCACTACCATGAGCTTCCACGGGTTATAGATCCTCACTATGTTAACCTTGATGATGAAAGAGAGATGGAAACAATGGGCGGTCCTAGTTTGTATGGTGGATATCTTCAAACCAAGGGCGCCATCTCAATGAACCTAGGTTCTAACATGGTAAACCTGGATTTGGTCTTCACCCAATTTCATTCCATTATACTTTGTCAAGACTCAAGAGGACATAATGGTCCTTCAGCTTATAATAGGGTATTTTTTTTTTAGGTTATAAATAAAGCTTATCCAAATCAGATGTATTTTTAGGCTCCAAGAGATATGGATAATTTAAATGATAACAATTATATGTTTTTTTCCCACGATTCAAATGTAGGGATACATTTTGTGGATTTTACTAATAAATAGAATGAGAGAAATAAACCGTGAGGAGAATCTACTGGTCATTTTGATTAGGGAAATACTCGGAGATAATAAGACTATTTAGGTTCAAATCAAATATGGTGTTGATTATTCTAGCTCCTCCGTTTTTGGTAGTTTTTAAGGTAGGAATTTCAGTCCTTCAAGGGTGGGGTCCTTAAACATAATTGCATCTACCTTGGTCATATCACCCAAAAGAAAAACATAATAAAAAAAGAGTAAATATGTCAAGTTTAGGGAAAATCCTATTTTTATAGTGGTCAAGCTTATAGTTCTTTTTTACTCTATTATAACTCTATTGAGACCACCTACTCAATAGTAAAAAATGGCAGAGGAGCCATTAGTCATGCCTACCTATGGTCTCTTGTAGACATGATAGAAGAATAGGCTGAGCCATTAATTAGAATTTCACATATATTGAGGAAAGACAATTCATTATCTAGTCAACCAATTGCACATTGAACCCTATATGGATGAGTAGCCTAAATAAAGCCATCTTTCTCTATCATATGCCTTGGAAAGACAAACTAACATTGCTTGTAAATTTTTAGTTTCATGTTATAAATTCCTTCTTGGGAAACTCCTATTCCGTAATGGATTTGTTTCCAAGGAAGGATGCAAAATTGTTCTAAAGACATGGAATCAGCTTAGTGTATTTTGATCCTACATGACCAAGGAACTCAGGAGTCTTGGGCGCATCAACAATAGCATCCTCCAATTAAAATAATACAGTCTCCAACCTAGAAACATCAATATTATATATATTTATAATTCATAATCGCAAATGACCATATATTTTAGTAGTACTTAAATAAATTCAAACTTGAATAAGAACAAACACAAAATTTCACATCACCCTTCAGTAAGTTGTCCTTGATTTAGCAAGAAAGGCTCAAACTTGCATAAATGTGTAAGTATATTCCCCAGAAGATTAATTTCAACATATTTCTTGAAAAAAGCATCTAATATCCAAAGTGAAACCATAGTTGACTAGAGCAATGGTACTTTAAGGTCATCTACACAAAAATTTACCTCCTTCAAATATCTCAGACTGGATGGTATGTCATTCAAAATTAAGAAAACTTCATGGAAACTTGTCAAATTCTCTAAAAGACATAATGAAAATGCATGGAAGCTTTGTAAAGGAATGCACTTGTAATATTCTTTGATTTCCATTTCAGCCTTTTTCCTAAGTTGAACCTCAATGAGTTGTGAACTCAAAGTTCTTTGAGAAGAATATTCTTACAGTTGAAATTCAACATTTGCAGTCTTCCCACCTCTGTCACCATATGATTATGAATTCTTAAACTCTCTTATTTCATTATCCAAAACATTTCTTTCATGGACACATGATTTTTCAAATAAAGGCTTTTTTGCAGCATAAGTCCTTGTCAAAATTTCATCTCTCATACTAAATGGCATCTGGTAAGAACTGCAACCTGAAATTGGACCTACACTTGTTCGTATATTACTTAGGATGTGAATGGTGGAATATCTGCTAGAGCACTCAGCATATGGCAGAGGTTAAGCGCTCCCTCTTATTCCCTTGCCAAGACTTCCCTTAGGACCAAGAGTCAAGTGGCCATCATTAGAAACTTTTTGTGTTAAAGGGCTTGGCATAGACTAATTTTCAAATTTAGCCCTATCCACAATCCGAGCATCTTGATTGGTGAATCCATGGTCACGTGGTCCCATATGGGGTTGTGGCCCTTTAATCCCACCCATATGTGGAATTAAACCCGTTTTTGCACCTGCCATGCAAGGTGGCATCACAGGTCCTCTCAGACCATAATCAAGTAGTGTCATAAGTCTCCCACCTAAATTTCCCATATTGGTACCTTGAGAGTGGCCTCCCTATCCATGTAGTTCTTGCACATCATCCCGATGCACTTTCTCTATTTTCTTGGGGCCCTCAACTTTCTTCCTTTGTTTCCATCCATTCCTCCTCGGATCAATCAAATCCCTCAACATGAACCTTAGCCTAGAGGGAAGCCCTTGGTTATTGGACATTTATGTTATCCTATCAAAGTAAGCATCAATATGTTCCTTGGCCTTTGAATGGTCAATCATATGACCAATAGTGCTCATCAGTTTGCACAAAGCTTCAACATTTTCCTCCTTTGGATGTTGAAATTCACCAATTAATTTCTTGATGCATGCATGCATAATTCTTTCGGTCAGCATACTTTCTTTATAAATCTCACCAATAAACCTTATATTTCCTAGCATTTGTCGTCGTGTTGCAGCCTTCTTCTCCCATATTTCTTCTGCTAAAAGGCTTTTTTCACCATGCTCTTCTACTTTCTCGACCTTTGCCTCTTCTCTTTCATCTTTCTCAAATTCTTCCTAACATTTATTCAAAATAACTCGCTTTAAAACAACCTTCTCATTATCTTCATAAAATTTTGTTATTCCTGCAGCAAGCTGAAAACTGAATTTTGCATACATTTCACAAAAATCCAGCTCCATCAAGGCTTTGTCAAATATTTGAGATATTATACCATGAAGATATGATGCAGAGTCAATGTTCACTTCTTTGACCTATTCAAAAAATTTCTCAAAGTTTTGGGGCATTAATTTATTAAGGATGGATTTAATTTGTCTTTGTTTCAATTGATCCTCATCAAAAACCTTGCCCACTTCATATCGGTTCTCTAATATATGAATTGTGGGTAGAGAAGGCTATGGAGGAGGAATCAAACCCTTCTACAAACAAGAAGCATGCTGCTAACTATCAGCATCAGAATTATTTCTCACTAGCCCAACTTGTGGAAGTAGTGCTTGCACATAAGGCCCTCTAGGAAGGATGACATTCATACTCATTTGTGCTGCACATGTATTTCTTGCAAAGCCGGTATTATAAACTTGGCCAATTTGAAACACAACAGAGGAACCACTAAGATCTGCATCCATCTACATATCACAGCCATCAGCAAAATCATCCACTGGCTTGGCCCATCTATCATCATCCAAACTAGCCATATTTCTCCCACGACATTCAAGTAGATAATTCCCACCCAGCTTCCTGTCAAGTCCTCTTGCAGTGCTTGCTAATGCATCAGCCTCTCCTACATTACTTGTAAGTGCTTGGGAGTTTACAAGTAATTCAATAATGTCTGGACAAATTTCAAAATTATTTGGTAGATCTTTTCACTGATCCTTGAATGTCATCAAAAAATATATGGAGTACTTTCTGTCTCCTTAACATTCAGCAACTAAAATAGCTACTTGATTCATAGGATTTGAAAGCTCAACTACATCTTCCCATCCATCCACTTCTTTCAGGACTTGCTTCTCAGGCTCTTTCGAAGAAATATTACTCTTGACAACATCGGTTACTATTTTGGATGGTTTTGGAAGGTTCACATCTTCCTCCTCCTCTTGAACCTTATAAGCATTATATAAATCTCAGTGGGAGCTATAGCATTTTCCTTACTAGATAAATCCTTATTTTTCTTCTTCTTGTTGACAACTACTACCTTGGTAGCATCACCAATATTTGCAACATTATTCTTCACAGAAAAATTGGAAGAACTTTTATTCTCCTTTTATGTCAATATAGCTACTAAATCCTGCTTGACTTCACTTTCAATAGGAAAATATGACACCTGGAGTTGAGTAGACATTTCACAAATATCACTATTAGTGGTGGATACTTGACCCTTATCTTGTGTGTCAATTTCCTTCACATTGGTAGTTGAACCTTCCCCAAGTACTTTAGCACTATCATGGTTAATCCTACCTTTGTTTCTATATCCAGAAGATCGTTTGCAGTCAATGACTTTGTTACCAGACAGAAAACCTGGTTTTTCCTCCAAAATAACCATATCAGCTTTAGGGAGGACTGTTGTAGCTTCTGATTGTAATTCTCATTCATACACCTTGCCTATATTTGTTGTTGACTACTCAGATACAACTAACACTTCACCCTTTTTCTCTTTGAGTATATTTTGATCAACAACCACTGTGCCATTGTCATGTGTAGACAGTTGAGATGCCAACCTACTCTCATGCATTCCATTGATTTTTCTCTCCCCAACATGCAAACTATATTTTTCTTTTCCAATGACAGAATTGGAAAAATAAGTCAGATCTTTTTTTATGTCATCATCAGGTGAACTTGAAAACTCATATGGGGAAAAAGGAACCACAACAGTCCCATTCTCACAATGGAGAACATTTCCAAGACCTTTCTTCTCTCCAATTACATAATTAACAAAATTATTGTTGCAGCTTTGTCTAGCATTATTGCTTGTTGATTCAGATTGTTTATTCTTCACATTTCTAAGTTTTGAATGGGTAGACCACTATCACCTCAAAAAATTACCTTTAGGGGTTGTAGAAACTAAAGATAAGGGAAAGGATTGTGTCAAAACTCTTTTAGCATCCAAGTACAATGAATTCTTAATAGTAGAAAAGATAATGATCTAACCATCAATTGAAGAAACATTGACATTGTTGTCATAGAAACTATACTCCCCTAGTGAACCCAACCACACCCTGACTTTAGTTTGGGTGGAGAATGTCAAGCAATTAAGCCTAGTCATAATCACAACCTAGAAGAAAGAGGTTATCTATGTGACTATCATAGAAAGATACTAGAGCTTATGTTGTATGAAGGTAACCACCACGCTGATGAGCAAAGACAAGAACCTTTGATTAAGGTATCTAAGAAGACAAAAATTTAGGCCTATAATTCTTGAAGAGGCAAATGCATCCTAAGTCATTGTGTTCATTAAATTTGAAATTTAAAACTTGAATTTATACATACCAAAGGCTCATATTGATGCAGAAAAAGGTAAAGGTAAAGGAATGGTAGATGATGATCAGTTGTAGGATACAGAAGGTGAAACAAAAGCAGGGAGACCAAGGACAAGAGGTCTCAAGGGGGCACTTGAGAAAGAAAAAGAATCACCTCCTCCATAAGGTTGGCAAACTTTTGATGAATTAATTGTTGTTGAAATCAATCAAGATAGAGAGTATTCACTTGACAGGGTGAATGGAAATCTTGAGAAGCTTTTGAAGAAATCCAAAAAGATAATTTACCTCAAGAGGCATATGGCAAACCATTCTTGTGCCAAAAAGAAAATCTCCCAAATCAGGCTGAAGCAATTGAAGAAAAATCTCAAGGAAGCCCAAATGAAGATCAAGGAGAAGGATAAATTGGACCTACTTACTGAGGCATCCTTGGTTGTTTAGTATATCATCCATAGGTGTCATAAAACAAATTTTGAGAGATTTTGAACATTTTTGGGGATTTTTGGGAAATTATGGAAATTTGGCTTTCACAGAAGCGTCGCGCAGTGGCGTAACGTTTTCTATCAGGGCACTCAAATGAAGAATGGCTTATGTTGTTGGATGCATTTTCACTTCTACATTCTAGATCAGGTCCTGATTTTTCATGACACATCTTGATTGTGGAGAAAAAGAAAAAAAACTGCCTCGTTTTCATGTTTCTGCCAGTGATTTTGACTAAGCGTAGTGCTTCTGGAGTGAGGTTGGGAGAATCAAGTTTTGAAGGTCTTCCCATGGGTTTTTTCTCAATTTTGAAGGTGCATTGGAAAGTAGACATGTATGGCTACCTAACTCAACCTTCATACTTGCAAATGTATGCTTTAATTTTGGTCAAATTCACCTCTGAACAGGTGCGAAACATCTGCTGGAGAGGTACAACACTTCTTCTAATGGCGCTACGTTTCTGCATTGGATTCCCTTCAGACAACTTTAAAGCAGGAAAACTCTAAAATTCGAATTTTAACTGTCCCATGAGGTTTCATTTGAGTAATTTAGTTTTTTTTTGCCTCTTGTGATGAGGAAACATGTAATTTAATGAAGGAGACACACACTCCTAGTGTTCAGCTGAATTTTAGGGAATAGTTTCTAACTTCCATAGATTCTAGGAAGTGACTCATCTAATGTAATTATAATGCTTTTTGGATAGGATTTAAACCCTATGAGGTGTCATTATTCTTATTTTCATATGTGTAGTCCAAATCAAACCATTTAAAGGGTTGTATAGTTGTTATTTGCAGTGGAGCTATTGTATAAGCTTTTGTTTTTAATGAAATCAAAGACAGTCTTGCAAACATAATGTTGAGACTCTAGTGGTATGCCTTTGAGCATTTTTTTTTCTATGTAATATTATTAAGTTGAATGTTATGTTATCCTTATTTCACATATATGATTCTTTATTTTAATCTTTTCAGTTTATAGACATAAATCATGCTTTCCATGCTATGTTTTTGTAATATTTACATAAACATGTCTATTCTCTTCTGATGAATGAATTCATTTTAATGCTCATTCTGAATCTCTCGTTGTTCACCCTATACACAATGAAAAATTAAGCATGTTCCTAAGCTTACCTACCTGGCCTCATCCTTGCATCTGCAGCTAAACCTTTGAAATCTGACTTAAACCCTAGACCTAGTTTCCTAACTGTCATTCCTATCCAACAAAACTTTAAACAAACAAAACCCTAATCTACTGAGCATCATAAATAACCTAATATCATTATATCCAGTCATCTCATTGGTTGCAAAGTGACGTTGAGAGATCCCTCTCTAGTTTTGGTAGGGCTAGCTACCTGACCTAAAGGTTGGTTTGTGGTTACCTTCCTTCATTTCCATTCTCAACCTTGTGAAACGAGGGGAGTGATAACAGTACCAACTCAATAGAAAATTCCACTTCTCAGTGTGGCGAAAAATCTGAAATCTCTATGGGAAATACATCCTGGAACTGTTGTAAGATCGAGTACCTGATTAAAACCTCCGCATCCTCATCCTCCTTACCTTTATCACTACAAATGTGCACTGCAAATAACACACACCCTTTTATTTGACTACGCTTTTCCTGCATAAATGTCACCATTCTAATTGATGTTGCCTTCTTCTTACCCTGCAATATCCTCTAATCCCCATTGTCATCCAAACAATCAATAGCTTTGTCACAAAAATCCACCTTAGTCTTGTGAAGATACAAATATTCCATACCCAAAAGCATACTATATGATCCCAACGACAATATATTAAAATGTTTTTTTGTAGGCATACCATTCAACTCGAATGCAAAATCTCTTACTTCTCTTCTTTGTACCTTTAGCCAGCTGCACTAATCAAGATTCTACATGCACTTCTTTATTCAAACCACATGTTATCACAAAATTGTACTTGATTGGTTGCTTATCAAACAACTCAGTGTAACTGTTTCAAACCAGATTTTTACTGAAGCTTAGCCTCTTCAGTCTGTGAGGGCTCTCTCAAGGGGGTTTTATGATATTGAATAATGATAGTAGTAGATGGATATCTCTAAGGGGAATTTAACTTGTTTTTTTATGTTTGCAGGTTGAAAAGAATGCAGGCTTTCTACCATATCTTAAAGTTGCAAGAAAACTTTTTCAACCATTTATACAAACTTGTCATGTCTTAAAGGGATAAAAAATGGTCGCTACTTAATGCAAGCCAATGAATGATTATATAAGTCTAACATTACAGTTAAATTCAAAGACAAACATGAACCAAGTGACTCGGATTCTATCTACACAAAAATATTGTAAGAAACAGAGCAATGAAAGAAGTGCTCCTTTTTCTCTACATCACACAAGAAGCATCACCTGCAAATCCATTTTTCCCTTTAAATATGGAAATTCACCTCCATCCTCCACTAGTGAAAACATACCCACTATTGGCAATAAGATAAGTGTAAATCTTGTGCATCAAAGGTTCAAGCTTGTGTAAGCATAACTAGTGCTATCCAAGAGAAACATTTTTCTTATGCATACAAAGAAAGTTGGAGGTAGCCAAGCTAAATAATGAAAACCTTAGAGATCTAGAGAACATAACATAGCATAGGAGAAGCCCATACATTAAAATCAAGACTTGAGACCATTTTTTGTGGATTTTTTTCCTTACCAAAATGCAACAAAAACACATTCAACACGGTACCCATATTATTGGTAGATATGCCACCTGTGGAGCTATATGAAAATTTTATAGTCATGCATAAGCACTATGGTGGGAATTGAAATCAAGGAAAACTAATTATGGATATCCGACCTTAACCACAATGTCAAACCAAGGCCTTCAACAAGAGACCCACATCATAAGTAATATACTCAAAAACACAAAAAAGTTAATAATGTCATTGCTAGAACATGAGACTGGGTTTAAATGAAGAACGCTTGTCTTTAGCAATTTTCCTACAACCACATTTCAATTCCACTATCCTTAATTTAAACCTTGACAGGAGGAAAATTTATATCCACCACTAAAACTGGCAGTGGTAAACTACATTCAATCAGATAGGTTGTTGGAAACAGTGTCAACAATAAAATCATTATTATATTTTCATCAACATTCCAACCTATAAATCTAGATGTGGATACTTAACCTCGAAAACAAGGCTCCTGCACCAATTTTATGTGGAGAAACCATCAGGTCAATGCTTTTGGTCTACAACTTGACAAGGCCCTCCAAGGCTTAAAGTGTTTCCACCATGAATATTTGATGCATTCCATTTGTTGTTTGTGGTCCAATTTGCAAAGATTTCCCATGTAAAAGTGTTGTTGGACCTTCAGCCCCTACTAGTACATTTCCAAAACTTATGCCTAGAAAAGAAGGCATCGCTACAAAATGCACATTTTCTCTATGAGTAATTGTAGGAGGATAATCTACAAGAGAGGCAGTTTGAGGAACACTTGAAGATAATGGTTTCCAAACCCAGTGTCTAGGACTAGTCATAATGGATGGAACATGACCATTTGAGGAGGGGGTTTTGGGGACTTTATGCATTACACCACCAATCCTTATGTGAGGAGGCTCATGAGGGTGTTGATTATTATCACTATTCATCCTTACACTCCCTAAATTATTACAGATAGAGGCACCAAAATTTTCTCTTGCACTGAAATGAATATCATGTGTTGGTATTTGTAAATCTACCGATGGACCTCTATCAATATTTATAACTATATTTGGAGCCACAAATGTACGAATGTAGTTTTCCTCCCTAATTTATGTTGTAGAAGAAACAGAGAAAATTTTGGCAATGGAAGTTGGATGAAGTAATGCACCAATGTGCATAGTGGGCATACACAAACTATTTTGGGAAGAGGGCATACACAAGCTTTTGGCATACATGAAAATTCTTTATTACCCTGATATGGATGGGATTCCTTCCATTATTTGGATGATCGTTTGACAGAAGACAAACCAAATTTCCACGAGTTCAAAACTACTTTGATTTCCCTGAAGTCAACAAAGTTGATGTCTGGTCTCTAGAAAGATGTTGAAGTAAATGCAAAGGACCTGATGACTCAAGTATAATGAAAATATATAACAGTATTGACTCGGCTATAATAACAGTATATAAAAGTATTTTTCATGGAAGGAAATTGCAAAATTAGAAACCTTAGTGAAAATTTCCCTAGGATATTACATGAGATATCCATAATAAAAAACTCCATCGATGATACCATAGACTTCAGCACCTGCCTATTTGTAAATTGATGAAAGCATCAATACTTGTATGAAAATTCTTGTCATATACATAAGGAAAACCTACAAAGAATTTTCTTGAATGGGAATTGAATAAAGAATATTTTACTTACCAGATTAGGGACCGAAACCTTTCCTACAACTGCAATTCTTTGTGGCAGTTTATCAAATAGATTTTGAGTTTTTGGCCTTCAGTTTTGAATAGTTTTTGAAGTGAGATCTTGTGAAATATTTATCGGGGAATGTTTAATTAGAGAAGTGTCCATGGGAGTCAAAGTTTGTGAGACAACTTCAAATGAAATGAATAAAGAGGAGAAACCAAAGAAGGGGAGTTACTTTGTTTTAATTCATTTTCTGTTGATATTGGAAGGTTCATTTTTGAACAATTCTTGAAGAGAAGGGGCATGTTCAATTGGAGAAGTGTCCATGGGAATTGGAGTTTGTGAGACAATGTCAAATGAAATGAATAAAGAGGAGAAATGAAAGAAGGGGAGTTACTTTGTGACAGGAGATAAGAGAAGGTTGGAAATAACAATGAAAGAAAAATGCACAATAAGCAAATTCTCAAGGGATGATGCATGCACAAGCTCCAGACAATTTTATACAAGTTCATATGAAATTTGCAGAAATCATCCAACAACTTACAATAAATTAGGTGCCTCAACTTGGAAAAATCACATTGAATGTGTCTATAAAATTTTAATATCCTAAGTCGAACTATGAACTAGAAATGTTGATTAGGGAAAACACTGTCAGCTGGTGAAGCTAGAGGCTTGAAGTTGTCCCATTGTACTCCATTTGCAATAATAGAATATAATGTTAGGATTATTTTATTTAAAATATGGGCTATTGAAACCTCACCAAGACCCTTTCAACATCAATTAGCCCATTATGTTTTCCATATGATTGTTGGAACTATGGCATAGCAGAGGAATGGGGGTATTCGAAAGAAGACATCCCAGAATCACAAGAAGATCAACTCTTAGCTTCTAACCCCGGCATTACTATAGATAGTGAGAAATCTGGCACTACAAGAGGATGGATCTTTGTCAATGACGAGGCATCTATGTCATATTTCAGAGAAAATTCAAGTAAGAAAATATTTCCATAAAGACCACTCCACATATTTAGAAGCACTTGATGATGAAGGCCATGCTTTCCATTTTTTCACTAGTGTATAGACCACCTGCAATGCTCAGACTGATGATATGGATGTCTAACATTTTTCTCCCTTTTGACTAGAAGAAAAATCAAGCAGCGGATATGATGAAGCCCTAAACACATCCAATCATAATCTATTTGGAGATGCATTGAAACCTGAACATGCTTCTCAGGTTAGAGAAGTGTATTTTGATCAGCAAAAAGTGAGATAAGATAAGATAAGATAATTTTATATATCCAATGAATGACAATAAATAGGTCAATGGGACTGAAAGATACAGTTAGTATGACTACAATGTGGGAGTGCAAACGTAACTCCTATAAAATTACAAAGCTAAACCTAGGGTAAAAGGAAGCAAAGAAGAATACAATAATAGGACATCCTCATAAACATGTATATAAACTGATCATGTAGAAGTCTAAGTGAGGGTAATAAAGCTATGGGCATTCATGGAAACACATTTGGCAGCTCAAAATTGCATTCTAAGTTTGAGAAAAACAGAAATATAACACCTATGTTGAATTTTGATGCCAATGATGAGTGTGGTAGAGATAAAGAGAGGTATTTTCCTCTGATAAATTATGATTTGCAAACAATGGGATGCTTCAGTCTATCCATTACTCATTTTGAGGCAGTGTTAATGACCACCCTATTGAAGAAGACAAAGAAAAGTTTCCGAAAAGTTTTTTGACATGCTTAGCTGGCTTGCTACACTTGGACAGGGATATGCTACACTTCTTCATTTGATTCCCCCTTGAAAACAATCCATATTTCCAAACTATTGATAATGTGAGAAAAGGTCCTGAATGTAGAGGAGGAATATTAGCAGGATGGTAGGAAACAACTTTCAACCACTCTTGCAATCACCCTAGAAGACTTAGCATGTGATGACATGGGTATCATGCCATGCCTTTTTTCTACACTGGAAAATGGAAATTCAACCAACATATGATAAAATCCTGAGCGCAGATGGAGATAATGGACAAGACTATAGATCTAGTTTTCCTGGGAATGAGAGTAAAAATACACTCATTAATGAAGGGAAATCTTGAAGATCCCTTAAGTTTCAGGAGACCAACACTCCTATTTGTGATTTTGAATATGGTAGAAACTTTGGCACCCATAATTATGTGCATCTCCAATCAGCATTTCTTATTAAATTTTAACGGAACAGTGCAAGATCTGGTACTTTTTCCTTTGACATTCATCCTACATATGACATGGACTCTGATGAGGAATAAAATAAGGTTGATCATATCATCAAGAAGTTTTTTCAACCATATGATACAAAGGCAGAAAGGTCCATTCCATTTTTTAAAGGCATCCTTATTGAAGATGAATAGTTTTGTCATATTGAAAGAACAAACCAATATCTAGGAAAACAAGAGGACTTATGCAAACCCATATTTGATTAACTACATAGTGAGAAAAATCATTTCCAGGTTTGTCTCTTATTGTTCATAGGTATGATAGTTGATATTCAAAGGAGTTTCTTCTCCTAACTATAAATTATATTAAGGTAGATTTAATATCTCACATAAAATAGCCCCATGTCTGCAACATTGATGTTCATGGACAACATAAAATTGTTCCTATGTTTGATCCAGAAATGTTGGAACTTACGAACTTGAGGATAACGATGGATCTGTGGCTTGAAGAAGTAAATTATTAGCTCCCCTTAGATTTCCTTGAATAATGTCTACTACAACATGATTCTATATTTATCAATACCCTACCTCTCCAAGAGTATTCCCATCCTAAATATGGGATCCTAAATCTCGCTAAAAAGATCCTAGCAAAATTCCCTAATCTAAGCCTATTTTTTCTGAATGTTTCATTCATGAAGATGGGGTCACAGCAAAATTACTAGAGAAAGACATGAAAAAAAATTATGGATGATTTATCAGCATGCACAAGGTTGAGCTATGGAAGGTCATTATTCATAAGAAAGCACCTAGATACATACTAAAGTGATGAAGTTGATGATTTAGTGAAGACAAGAACGACTCAAAGCTTAAGCATACCACAAATTCTAGCACTCCAGGAAAAAACAAATGAAGCCATAAAACTATTGCTTGCAAGGGTTCAAAATTCAATCTAATATCCTTTGGCTCCAAGAAACAGAGTGCATAGACTAAAATGGTTACCAAAAATTAGTATCCCTGGGAAAAGAAGATGGTAGGAACTCCAAAGGGTTATAAATTAGCTCAATTAAAAAGAATCTTCACAAATACGAAGCCATTCATGTTTCAAGTTACCTTACACGTTTCAGAAGGGATATTATAGTTATAATGGGGATAAGGCAACAGATTCCCCCAATTTGAATGAGTTTTCCTGTCATACTAGTATGTCACTCAACCCCTTTGATTGTTATTTCCAGATAAATAAGCTCAAAGAATCCCCTCACACCGTAGGATGTTATAATTATTAATTCCAAGAAAAATGTAGATATCTCTAATTCATTTCCTAAAAAACATTAATGACAAGGTAGAAGGACATACCAAGCCTTAAAATTTGACCCTTCCCAAAGCGATGAGTTGCCCTAGAAACAACATATTGTTTACCTCACTAAGTTTGGGTCAGTCGAGTCCAATGTTGGAAACTTACAGAATCTTTGGCACTAGTTCCAACATTCCAAGTCAATAATGTCAAACACTATTCCCAATCCTTGGTCAACTCATGCAATTATTTTCCCAAACCATGCCATTATAACTTAGTCAAGTCAAATTGTTCCCAGTTCATATACATTGAACCCATCAACCAATCTAGATAGAGAAGATATGCTTCAACAAAAGCACATGAATGTAGAAGGTGAAATACACATGGTAAATGTAACCTAGAAAGAAAATCAACTTACATCTCAAGAACAGGAAGAACCTAGAAATATTAAGTCTTCCATTTTCAATATTGATGCTAATTCACTTCTAGACAAGTCCCTCAATCCTGTCACACAAATTTCTATTATTTTGGACTCTTTAATAAAAAATGGTAGTTGTATCTTAAGAGTATTTTCCAGAGTCAATAAATGTAAAGAAGTGAACAAGAGAATGTGGATCTCATTCATTTTGCTTCATTCTTCCAACAAAAATTAATAATTGCAGAGAATGTTTCCATTGTTGTAATACTCGGTAAGGGAATTGTCATACAAAGATTAAGGAACTAAAATTGAAAAATGTATATTAAGGATACTTTGATAAATTTTCAACAAAGATAAATGGTCATAGGGCATTGCTTCAAGTTTCAACAGACATTGGATATTCCTCACATGGAACTTTAGGACTATATTATCGAGGAGGAGTGGATATTTGGAGGCCATGTCTTGCTTGGTCAATGAAGACCCTAACAGACTCTTGAAAGAAAATGAACTTTTACTTTTGAAGACCAACCACACCATTACTCGGTTCTTGTAATCATCCAATTCTTCTTATAAAGATACAAGGAAATTCCATCTTTCCTAGCATATACTAAATTATTGAATGATCAAGAAACGTTTGCACTAACAAACTTGGCAGGGACAACTACTCCAACCCTATGACTAGGAATTTGGTTGAGTGTTGACGTCCTTGGCTTGGAAAGTATTGATGCTAACTATTCTCAAGGCTATATTAGGAAGTTGGCGTAGAGTCCTATCAAACTAAAAATGGAGCATATCTATTAATTATGGTCCAAAAACCCATCTTCAGGTAAATTCATGACAAGTATTGGATAATGCTATGTATGAATAAGAGGGAACATAAGAAAATTTTTGCTGGGGGAGATTTTGAAAGTCAAAGCTCCTATGAAGTCTAAAATTTTTATGTGATTAGCATTAGGAAATAGATCCTTGAAATGGGAGGTATTCCAAGAACCCTTCTTCAAGTAAATTCATGACAAGTCTTGGATAATGCTATGTATGAAGAAGAGGGATCATAAGCAACTTTGTGGTGGGGCATATCTTGGAAATCCAAAGCACATATGAATTCTAAAATTTTTATGTCAATAGCATTCGGTAAAAAATCCTTGAACCGGGAGGTCCTCCAAAGAATGGCACAACAAGGTCCGAGGAGATGTGCACCTTTTGGAGAGAGGTGGAGACAATAGATCGTTTTTATTTACTAAGGAGGCCTTAATTCTACTATTTTTTCTCACCACAAGCAGTAGGACATTGCATTCAACATGACAAAGGCTATATTCCTTGGTGGATTTGACAGGAAATATTTATCTGTGTTTCCCAAAAGATATTAAGATTAGACACATAACAAGAAACAAGAATTGCATGAGAAACATATTTCCCTTAGGATTGTTCCATAAACATTGTTATCTTCCCAAGGAGAAAAACTCTCCCTGGAAACAATTCCAATTTAGATGTTCCCCATCTATCAATTTTCTCCAATGCTTGCTCAGACGATAGTTAAGCAAACTCTGGCTCAATAATTAAGATAATTTCTCTAGTAGAGGGAAATATGACTCCAAATATTTCACTTGGTTAACTGGTCTATTATCTAGGAACCCAAATCTCAGGTGGGGTTGGAATCAAGGATTCTAGCAATGGGTGTTAATCTCCTGTGAAGGCTAGTGTCAGGGAAGTATGAATGGTGGAAAAAGGTTTTAAAGTTGCACAAAAAATATTTCATACAGGAAAGAAAGTAGTCTCCAGATGATATTCTCCAAGTGAGAGGATGGACATCCATTTGGAGACTTATGAAATCTGACATTCTAATAATAATGGATCAGTTTACCTAGATTTTAGGAAATGGTAAAATATCAATATTTGGAAGAATAACATCATGGGTCACCAGCTGCTTGACTCTCAGGGATCTCACTCCTTTAAAGATATGATTGAACAACAAGGAGACAATTCCATATTTGACATTTCTTCATGGGACAGAGCTTTAGGACTATTGAGAGGGTGGGATTTTAGTGCTCCACCTTCACACTTGTTCCATTTGGTGGCCTTAATAGAAAAAAAATGGCATGGATGTGCCCTTAAGAACCTAGAGGAATCAGACTGTAGTGGGTGAGGTTTAGCTGAGTATTCAGTTAAGCAGAGCTATGCCCAACAACTTTCTTATTGTTCACTTCCCCACAAAGCCTCAATCTGGAGCAAAATATGGCATTCAGATGCCTTGTCAAAGATTAATATTTTCTATTGGACCCTATCTTATGAAAACATATTAACCTCATAAAATATGAAAAGGAGAGGAATCTAGGGTCCCTCTAAGTGAGCTCTTTTCCTTTTTAGTTTGGAATATTCTCACTGCTTGTTTTTTTATTTCAATTTCACTATGGCTGCTTGGTTAGCGGTGGTAAATGGCCTTAAGAGTCGATTCAAGTAGTCAAATTCACTAAAGAAGCTATTTTGGATGTGTCATATTCATTACATATGGTCCTTTCATTGCAAGACTCTTTTGAAAGGGTCTCGTTTGCATTTTCTAAATTCATATGTTGGAAATATGGCTGGCAAAAAAATGTGCCATCTTCCAAATAGATGATGAGTGAAATGGAGATGGTGGAAATTAAAGCTAAAGCACTACTATCTAAACATATTAATTCAAAAGGGATTAAATTCATTCCAGATCAAGATCTAGACAAGTAAGAACTTCGATGCATGTTCAACAATAGATGAGGAGTGGGAACGATTATGCCTAATGTCTTTTGCATGTTCTTGAATTCTCATACTAATTGAGTGACCATTTTCTCCAATGTAGGGAATCTCGCATGAGCAAGGGATTGAATAAACCCCTTTCATGTATTTAGGGTTCACAGGGTCCTTAACATATCTAAGGGAGCTCCTAATAGTATTAAGGAATTGAAGGTAGCAGTGACGCTATTATTCTTAATAACATGAGTGATCTTATCAGTGATTCCATGGAAAAAGAACATTTTAAAAATGTTCATCACAATATTTCTTAATCAAAGAGCCTTTACAGGATTTTTGAATAGCTACAAGACCTTACTGTCTACTATAGCTATTATTTTCAAAAACTTCCAAAAGGTGGGATTTCTCATATTCAAGGTGGCTTTCATCTTAGACCCTCAGCACACAGGTAACAAGGGTGTTAAGAACTCCAATTTATTACGCTAGGCAATGGTGAGAATTGGCATGAAGATATTGTTCTGTGTGAGTTTTCTTGCGAAACACCTGGTGGGACAAGGAGCCATCATCCATTATGGAGAGGAAAACGTCAAGGAAAGGAAGACTACCATCAACTTAAACCTCCATTGTGAATTTGATGGAGTCAGATTGAGAATTAAGATGAACAAGGAACAAATCCAACTTCTCAAGACCATGGAGCCAGACAACACAAGTATCATCTACAAACCTTTTCCGGATCTTGGGTTGAAATTGAGAAGAGGCCAAAGCTTTGGTCTCAAAATCCTCCATGAATAAGTTAGCAACAATAGGAAAGAATCGAGAACCCATGGCAACTCCACATTTTTGCTCATGGAATTCATCCTCGAGGCTGAAATGGGTAGATTTTAGGCAAAGACCAACTAATTTAGCAGTGTCATCATGAGTAATCCGATTTATGAGATTAATTTTTTTTAGACCATATTAATAATAATCATTTAATAATTAATTTAAATTATTTATATTTTAATCATTTCTTACGACTAAATTATTTATTCCAAAACTAGTCGTTAATGTTATTTTTGATTAAATATTATTTAATAATTAATAATTTAATAATTTAATAATTAATAATAATAATGTTAATTTACTAATTTCTTACACATTGGTTATATTAGTTATAATTTCTTAACCAAAAACTAACCGTTAAGGATAGATTTTATTAAATAGCATTATAGTCCTAATAGCTAATTGTGGAACTTGATGCATTTCATCCCTATTTAATTCTATTTATTGATCTTTTTTTTTCACCTTGGTCCTGAATATGAACCTCATTAGTAGGTTCTAAAAGTCGACCAGATAATAATTCTATGTGACTAATCTGAGAGTTAGTCTCAAACAACATTTTTTTTAAATTAAATCTAAAAGAAAAAAGGCATTGGGAAGATGAGATGTAAAATAATGATTTTGTAACCATATTTAAATTTAATTAATAATCACATAAAAACTAATACTTACAATAAATTTAAGATACAACAAGATTTTTAATCATGGATATTCACCCTCATTTAACCATAGATGTCATTAACTTGTAAATAGGCTTTGTTACAATACCATGTGTCAATACTATAACTTATTAAAACCACATGCCCAAAAACCATAACTCATTTCAAAATCAAAATATTTTATTTTTATTTTATTTAATAACAATTTTTAAATTAAATCTAAAAACAAAATGGTAGGGAAGAAGTTATAATGTTCCTTGAATTAGTTAGAATAAAATTAAATTAAAATAAAATAAAATAAAATAATTAATAGTTAATAATTATAATTATCAATAAAACATTTCTATTTGGTCAAAATACATAAAACTAAACTAAAATAATAATAAATTCATAAAACTAATAGTAGAATTATAATTATAATTAATGAAAAACCAACCTAGATCCATCTTAACTCTAAATCTACTAAGGACGTGGAGAGGGATTAAATCTCTTTTCACTCTTATAAAGGTTTGCAAGAGATTTGATCCTTCATTGTTCTTGGTAGATGCTAGTTAAGATGGATCTAGGTTGGTTAATTAAAACATGGCTATTATTTCATTTTTTTAATATATTGTCATATATATGCATGGTGAAAAAAATTAATTTCAAACATACTTGGAACTTTGCTTAACTTGCAAATTTTCAAATAATTTGTAAATTATACATGACCAACAAAATAACATGTTCATAAATATATACATGCACATGATGTTAGTGTTTTGTTAAAATTTTATGTAGCTTGACTTTACATTTTTTTCTTGTTAAGTGGTCTAAGTTCTTCAAGCTTGACCTGTGGCTTGAGAAACCACTACCTAGGGGTATCTAAGCCATCAAAATCACCTAGGGATTGCACCCAGCTTGGGCCACACCAACCCGAGGATCACACCTAGCCTGGGCCACCGCAACCCTTAACATGGTTGGAGTTTTTCCCACAGAGTTTCGAACAAGTGATATTCACATCACTGAGTGAATTAACAGTACACTCTATCAACGTCTATTCACCATATATTCTACACCCCATGGGCATAGTTTGACTTTAAATTAATAAAAATTGTTTTGTATTTGTTATTTTAATAGAAAATGATAATTGAATAAAATAAATGTGGAATTTAATTAAATATGTTGATGATGGTTAATATTATCTATAAATTTTATAAATTAAAATTAATAATAATGTTTATTATTTATTTGCAGAGATCTTTCGGTGATAATCACATAAACAAAGATTTAGTCGACGCTTTTCGAACCAACCAGTGTGGCTCATCTTCATAACATATGAGAAATTAGATCATTGCAACCTATTCAAAATAGATGAAGAGAAAAGTTAACTAGTCATTAGAATGTAAGGATTAGTTTGATTAAAACAAAAGAATTATTTTTATGTTCCAAATTTAATTTAATATTTTATGTTATATTCTATTATTAAAATTTCTAATAATATTTTAATATTATATTCTATAATAAAATTTTAATAAAATTTAGCTACATTATATTAGTTTGACTTAAAATAAATCGTTTCATCAATCTCTTTCTCTTATAATATATTAATATTATTCCAGCAATATTAATACATATATGTAATCATATTAGTTTGACTAAAATGAAAAATTATTAATTTTTTATATTGTTTAAATTTCATTCATTCCTTTCTATTATAATTTAATAATAAATAAATATTATATTATGCTATTTAATCTATTTTATTTATATTAAACTAGATATATCAACCATTTTTAGTCCAAGGGTCAAAGAGAGGGAGGATTATTAGATATAGGCTATATACAATATAAATTGAGGTTAATAACAAATATCAATATAAGCATAATAACATAAGAAATATAAAAATGAAAGAATAAGGGAAGGGGGCCTACCCAAATAAAAAACAACACTTAGCAGTATAAGGCGGGGATCCATCACTTGCTAATACTCCAACCTTCATATCTATTAAGGTTGACCGAACTTTTTTTCAATCGCTAAAGCATCCCTTAACTTACGGTGATGAAAATGGTCAACGCTAGAAATGACCATAGCCTCTTCAATGCAGATGTCATGGTTAGTGTTTTCTTCATACTCCGTTAAAGCATAGGAGCAGGATCTTCCATGTTTTATGTCGACTGCGTGTTCACAAATCCTTTGATTTATCGATCGACCAATTTCACCAATGTACAAAGTCCCACATGAGCAAGGTATGATGTAAACACCTTTTTTATCCCTAGGATCCACAGGGTCCTTCCCCGATTTAAGAGAGCACCAAATGGTGTTAAGAGACTTAAAAGTTGAAGAAATATTATGCTTCTTAAGGATTCTAGCAATATTATCTGTGGTCCCTTGGATAAACGGAATATGCACTCTAGAGAACTATTCATTAGGATCTTTTTTATTATTTTTAGGACATTTTTCAGCATTAAGAAAAGCTCTGAGGCCCTGGAACTTGCTATAACCAGTCTTATTAAAAAAATTCAGGAGGTGGGGTTTTTCTTCTTTGAGGTGGAATTCATTGGAGATTTTGACTACTCTGGTGGCTAAGGTGTTGAGAACACCTGACTTCTGAGTAGGGAAATGATGTGAACTAGCATGAAGATACTGCTCCTTATGAGTCTTCTTTCGAAAGAAATGATCGGAGAAAGAACTGTCATCTTTCCTAGAAATGAGAACGTTGAGGAAGGGTAGGGTCCCCTCAACTTCACATTCCAAAGTGAACTTTATGGTGACAGATTGATTTTTAAGATGTTGTAAAAATACTTCTAACTTTTATTTTCCATGAGGCTAGATGGCGCAAGTGTCATCCATAAATATTTTCCAAAGTTTGGGTTGGAGAAGAGGTGAGGACATGGCCCTAGACTCAAAATCCTCCATGAAGAGATTAGCCACCATAGGGGGTAGGGGGAAACCCATAGCCACACCACAAGTTTGCTCATAAAATTTACCTTTGAAACTAAAAAAAAGTAGAGGTAAGACATTTATTTTTTATTTTGAAAAATTATTATTTATTAATTATATTTTATAAAATTAAAAAAATAATATATAATAATTATAGTTAAGTTTTCCAAATTTAATTTATATTTGAATTTTCAAATTTTCAAAATAGAAATTATCAATTAATTTTTGATAATTTTTTAGTAAGTCCAAATATAAAGGTGAACATTGACTAAAACCTAATTAAAATGATAACTTGATTTTAAAGGATAAAGGAAAAAAATATTTGTTCTTAGAAAAGTGTGATAAAAAAATTAAAAAGATAAACTTATTTTATCTTTTTGAATTTGAGTGTGTAAATTTTTTCTAACAATATATTTTTAATCATTAATTTAAAAAAATAATAATAATATTTATTTTTTAATTTATAACCAATTAAATTTATAATAAGTTTAGTTAAATCATTAATTTAAAAAAATAATAATAATATTTATTTTTTAATTTATAACCAATTAAATTTATAACAAGTTTAGTTAAATTGAATTTTATTGTAAAATCTTATGTAAATTAAAAAATAATAATAAAAATAGGAAGTAATTATTTTCTCTTCAAAAATATATAATTATTCATAACTTTATAATATTTTTTTTTAGCATATAAATAAAAGAATACAAAAGAAAAAATTAAAATACTTGAAAAAAAATATAATATTTGAATATTATAAAAAATAATTAAAATTGAGATTTACTTAAAAGCAAGGTAAATAATTTATAATATTATTATTATTGAGGAGGAGAATAACTCATTAAATCTATATAAAAGAACACAAAAGAAAAAATTAAAATACTTGGAAAAAATATAATATTTGAATATCATAAAAAAATAATTAAAGTTAAGATTTACTTAAAAGCAAGGCAAATAATTTATAATATTATTATTATTGAGGAGGAGAATAACTCATAAAATCTATATTATTTAAACTCATTTTTGTTTCCCAATGGGGTGTTGCATCAGATGGCCATGTGTGGGGTCGGTATGCGCGGGGCGAACAAGCCTCATGCCATGCGTCACCAATTATCATTAAACCACCATCGCACGAAGGCAGTTATGGCACTTTGGGATGAGCAGAGGTGTGACCTTATCAAGCCTTCGGACAAGGAAAATGGTATTTTGGAGGTCTGAGCGATGGTGAAAATCTGCAAGGAGGTCTCACCCTGTGCAGCGACATTGTCACTCAAGCTACAACTTGAGCTTCGACCGTAGGGAGTGTGTGGGAAGAAGAGGGAGACGACGAGCTAGGGATGGTGGCATAGATGCTCGTGGGATCCTAGTAGTCTGGGTTTGAGGAGTAGTGGATTGCAGAGGTGGTGATAGTGGTTGGGCTGGTGGTGAGGAAGGTACCCAATTGGGCATGTATTGTGGAATTCTCATACCACTGAGGGGACGAGTTTTTTGATGGCAGTGGAGACATCCAAGCAGCGGTGTTGGTGCAAGCTCAAAGGCCACTCCAACCCAAAAACAGTCTGATGTAGTCGTAGGTGGAAGCTCCGCTCAACCAACGAAAGAAGCAGAGATTGGCTACTCGGGACGACGATAGTGTCTTGTGATTTTGTGGGTGCTGGTGGTTGGATGAAAATAAGTGGTTTGCGTGATTGCACTCTATTTCAATGGACTGCACTTCGCACGGCCAATTGGACTCATAACCGGGAAGCCACAGGGTGCACAGGGGCTTCACTGCAGAAGCAATACCATAACACGTGGGTTCATATTGGGGGATAGATAATGAGGAAAAAATGACATAATATATTGTGGGATATATAAGGGGTAAAGGGTTTTTATATTGGCAGGTATAAAAAATGGAGCTCAAATTTCATGAAAAAATATAAAGGGGTATTAAAAATGTTAATGAAAAAATGGATACCTACAACATATAGTGAAATTAGGGGATTTTTAAATTCGGAAGGCGTATTGGGTATGTATTGGTAGGGGGTTAAATAATGTGATTTTTTGAGGTATTTTCTAATATGTACTCAAAGTAAGGGCATTGTTTAAAATTCTATGATCGCATGAAATATGTTAGAGGTTTATTGAGTGACGCCCCCATGGCAGGGTGTGGGAAAGGAAATTTCATGCCACAACAATGTGGATGTGCGCACATAGGAGGACTTGGTTGTAGGATGGAGGAGCATCGACCAAATGGGGACCTGAGATCGAATTCATAATCCACCAAGAGTTAGCATTTTGTCGTTGCCATGGCAGTCTCTCCAACCTGATCACTTAGTCAAGTTAACGCTCTGATCACCCTAGACACGATTTCAGTTCAATTGCAACAAATCCAACTCAATATAGACAACATGAGGGAACATAGGTATGAATAAAGCAACGAGATCATCACTTACATTAATGATATTCAACATATGCAAAATGAAACTTTAGATGCTCTGGAGAGTCTGTGCCATCAGCTACGGCGCTCCCATGACCACTTTCGAGCACTGGAAATACAGATCGAGCACTTTGACTACAATGTGCACAACTGTGCAGGTTTCTTTGCGGGGACACCAACAGCCCCTCCAAATCCTCCTCCATGAAGCTATGTATTTGATTTTTTTTTGTTAGTGTTGTGGCCGAAATAACCAGTGGCACCATTTGCCTCGGTATGCACGTGAGAGAAGTATGGCATCTTTGCAACTCAGGTTGCTTAGATGTATCACAACAATGTTGTTTTATGATGTAAATTTTGAAATGATAATATAAATTAGACTTTGACCAAAATAAATAAATAAATAAAAATAAAAATATTTAAATTATAAATTTATATTTCATTTATACAATATTGAATTTATTTTTAATAAAAATATAATAAATAGAATTAATAAAAAGTTTAAAGTTTTGGAATATATCTTTTTAGTTGATTTTCTTTAAATAAAAAAGAAATAAATTAATAGTTTAGAGAATTAAGTCACATCAAAATTTATTTAACCAATAAAAAATTAGAAATAAGATTTTCAAAAAATAAGAAAAATAAAATATTAAGCATTTTTCACAAATTTTAGTTAAAATCACAAAAACTCAGCAAATTAATCCACAATTTAAAAAAAATTGATAATAAAATGATTCTTATAATCCTAATAAAGACAAATAAAAACTAGGACCAATAAATGAAAATTGCGATTACATTAGGCCCATTTCTATGAAACATAATCTTAATAAAAAGAGATCACATTTATAATTATAAAAATAAAACCTTAATAACTTTATTAAAAACTTCAAATCTAAGATGATACTCAAAGTCAAGTGAATGGTAGACTCAATGTGATTAATTTTATGAGAATCAAATCAAATTGTAACATCATTATTATCATTATCATTATCATTATATATATATATATATATATATATATATATATATATATATATATATAGAGTTTGTTTGTTTATTTATTTAATTATTTATTGACATTTAAATAAAATAGGATTAACTCAAGCAAGACTTTTTAAGAACCGATCATGTGTTCAAATTTTAGAAAGGTATAATATATATTCTTTTTATATTAAATAGTTAAATGGTAATTGTGCTAAGAGGGGTTATATACAACTATATGGAGAAGATGTTTGGAGTAACATATTAAATGAAAGTAGTGAAGTTTTAAATAAAAAATTAATAATAATAAAACAGATTGCACAAAAAATTTAAAAATTAATAAAAATACTGTAATTTGTTTGTATTTTTTTTATTTTTTATTAATAAAATCACAAATAGTATATTTTTGGAAAAAATTGTAATATGTAAATAAAATTAAATAATAATCATTTATGTTTGTAATGATGATAAAATTAATATTAAAAAGAAATTGATGATGATGATGATGATGATGGTTAACGTCCACTGAGACCAATTTTTGGTCTATCGGACCTAAAGAAAAGAGTTATTTAGTTTGATTTAATATTTTATTCCTATGCTCGAAAAGCTTGGAGAGAAGTCTCCCAAGCTCACTATAATTTTGACATCTTAAAAGGTTAGGAAGGTCAGTATTGCAACAATGATTATGAAATTGAGCTCTAATGTGGTTGTATGCAAGGCACTCTAAGAGGAAGTGATTTTCATCCTTGATGTTCATATTCTCACAGAGATGGCAGATCCTTTCCATCCATGGTGTTTTAGGAACTGTCCAACGACCTGTTTCACTATGGAGCTCATGAGAGTTCATTCTAATCTTGGCTATATTAATTTTCTTCTTTAAGCTAGTTAAAATAGAGAGATACTTTTGATCTTCTAGGGTGGGGTAGATGACCTCCTTATAATATCTTAATTTTCTTTTAGCTGCTAGATCTTTCTCACACCACATTTTTTCTTTGAACTTAGAAGTAAAAAAAATTTTAATGCTATTAATGTTTTGCAATGCAACATTCTCGTTGACAGGGCAAAATTTTAGGGGCTAATATTCGTAGGTGGGCTAATTTTCAATGCTTTTTCCAAAAAAAAGGTTCGCCAATTTCCATTTTTTTGAAAATTGATTCGCCCACATTTTATATTATAAAATTATTTTACTCTAAAAATCGCCAAAAATTTATATATATTAATATAAAATAACTAGAATACTAAATATTTTACAAAAATATCATCAAAATTTTTACAATTTACATATTAGGGACTAGAAATATTTGCCAAGGTTTCTAAACTTTAAGATAAGCTTCCATCCTTAAAATTTTCCCTTCTCGTCGATCTCCCAATGGTTTAACCAGGCCCTGGTGTCTTTATACCAACCTATTTTAAGCCTTAGGTGGTTTTGGCTAGAATTTAAAGCTAAATTAGGAAGTCTATGGTCTCCTATGCTATTGAGCTTGTGCTTGTACAATAGAAGCCTAGTCATAGCTAGGCTCTTGATAGGGGAAAGACCCACTTCTATAAGGAGAATAGGATAGGGTGTATTGCTTTTAATTTTAAGGTTATACGTTATAAAACGCTTCTGGATTTGCTCAATATTTCTCCAAGATTCTCTAGAGATGTTGCAACCCCAAACCTCACATCCATATAAGATAACAGGAGTGACTAAAGTTTCAAAGAGGAACTTCTTTCTATCCCACATTACGAGGTTTGTCGTTTTACAATTATTTTCAATACCAAAATAAGCTTTCCACCCCCCATTAATCCTTTTCTGAATGCTATAGTTCCAATTGAGCTTGTGATGAATATCAATTCCTAGGTACTTCTAAGAAGACACTTCCTCCAATTTACTATTGTCATACATAAAATTAGCGTAAGTGTCCTTCTTGGATTTGATAATCATAACTTTTGTTTTGTCAGTGTTAATAGACATACCCATGGTAGAGCAGAAATCCTTAAGAAGTCTAAGTTGCTTATCAAGATCAGATGGGCACCTTGCGAGAAGAACAATATCGTTAGCATAGAGAAGAAGGATGATGACTATCCCAGCTAAGATCGTGCCAGCACATCCTGCTTCCTCTAAACAACCTTCTAGCTTGTCGATGTAAATTCCAAATAGGGTAGGGGAGAGGGGGCAACCTTGTTTAACTCTGATATTACACTTAATATCTTTCAACCACCCCTCATTTCTCTTTAACTTGGCAATTACATTCTCGTATAACCTTATAGCGGCCGCTCTTAGCTCGAAAGGAACATTTAGCTCTTCTAATCTATTCCATAGGTTGTTTCTAGGAACCGTATCAAAAGCCTTTCTAAAGTCCACAAAGCAACAAAAGAGATTGGATTTATCATTGTGGCATTCCTCCACAATGGTCCTAAGCGTAATGAGGTGGTTCGTTGTTGAGTGTTGCCTTCTAAATTATCTTATAGTGTTTTTCAACTTAATTAATACTAATGAATTATCATAATTATTTATTTTTAAATTATAATATTATGATTAAAATAAAATATTTTAGTGTAGAAAATTTGATTTGCATTTATAAACATGTGTATACTTAAAAAAATGGCTTATGGAAAATCCAATAATATATTTTTTTAGTTGAAATACATATATATATATATATGATGATGATGATGATGGTGGTGGTGGTGGTGGTGGTGGTGGTTAACGTCCATTGAGACCAATTTTTGGTCTATGAGACCCAAAGAAAAGAGTTATTTAATTTGATTTAAGATTGTATTCCTATGCTCAAAAAGCTTGGAGAGAAGCCTCCCTAGCTTACTATAATTTTGACATCTTGAAAGGCTAGGAAGGTCAATATCGCAACAAAGATTATGAAATTGAGTTGTAATGTGGTTGTACGCGGGGCACTCTAAGAGGAAGCGATTTTCATCCTCGATGTTCATATTCTCACAGATATGGCAGATCTTTTCCATCCATGGTGTTTATAAAATTTATGAATATTAATTTTTAGTGTAAAAATAATATTATAGAAGTTAAAGAAAATTAATGGTTAAGAGGTAAGACTCTCTTTATTAATGTTTAAATTTTTGATAAAAAAATTGATTTGTTGGTAGTTTATTGTATTTAAATTTTTGGTAAGAAATTTGATTTATTAGAATAAGGTTAAAAATATATATGTTTTTTTTTCTTTTTTTTAATAATTTTTTCGGTAATAATCACATGCAATGGAACATGATTGACGCTTTTCGAACCAACCAATGTGGTTCATCATCAGGACTATGTGAGAGATCAGATCCGGACATTAAGTATAAATATATGTAGAAATGGCTGAACTAGCCGTTAGGATAACGACTAGTTTGACTTTGAATATTTAATTATTTAATTATTTAATTATTTATTATTATTATTTATTTATTTATTTATAAAATGTTTAATATATTTATTCAACTAATTAATCAATTAATTAATTTAATAGTTAGTTATTTAACCAATAATCATAATAATATGTATATATGTATATATCTCTTATTTTATTTAATTGATTTAATTATTTAATAATTAATTATTATTATTAATTCATAACTATAAATAATTTTTAATTATATATTTGACTATTTAAAAGAGCAAAGGTCCAAGGAACAAAGAAAATTATAACCAACGCCTATCAAAGAATCATACAAGGAGCTAAAAAAGAAAAATAATAATAATAATAATAAAATAAATATAAATATAAAAAATATAAAAAATAAATAAATAAATAAATACATAAATAATATAAAAAATAAAAATTAAATAAAATAAAAATTAATAAATAATCAATAAATAAATAAATCAAGAATATAAGGCAGGAATCCAACACCTGTTGATATTCTAACCGTCGTCTCTATTGAGATTAACAGGTCTTTTTTCAATTTCAACGGCTTCTCTCAACTTACAATGATGGAAATGGTCGATCTTAGCAATGACCTGAGCATCTTCTATGCAAACAAGATGGTTATTCTTTTCTGCATGCTCAGCTAAGCCAGACGAGCGAGATCTTCTATTTTTGATGTCAGCAGCATGCTCACAGATCCTTTGATTAATAGACCGACCAGTTTCACCAATGTAAGGAGTCCCGCAGGAACAAGGAATGATGTAGACACCTTTTCCATCTCTGGGGTCATTCGGATCTTTAACCGATTTGAGAGAACTGTGAATCGTGTTAAGGGGCTTGAAATACGAAGACATCTTATGCTTCTTAAGGATCCTAGCAATCTTATCAGTGGTACCCTGAATGAACGGCAGGCGGACACTGCTAGACCATTCACTAGGCTCTTTTTAATTTTTAACTAAAAGACCTTTTTCCGCTTTAAGAAAAGCTTTAAGGCCTTGTGACATACTATAACCATTTTTACAAAAGACATTCAACAGATGAGTCTTTTCCCCCTCAAGGTGAGACTCATCAGAGATTCTCAACTCCCTAGTGGCTAAGGTGCTTAGGACACCTAATTTTTTAGTAAGGAAATGATGGAAACTAGCGTGAAGATATTGCTCAGTATGAGTTTTCTTTCGAAAAACTTGATGGGAGAAAGAACCATCATCCTTTCTAGAGATAAGAACATCAAAGAAAGGAAGGTTACCCTCCACCTCATGTACCATGGTGAATTTTATGGAGCGAGATTGACTATTAAAATGAAGGAAAAAGAGATCTAAATTTTCTTTGCCATGAGGCCAAACGACACAAGTATCATCTACAAATCTTTTCCACATGGAAAAGAGGTGAGGAAATAATCCTGGATTCAAAGTCCTCCATAAACAGAGTCGCAACTATCAGGGAAAGGGGAGTACCCATGGCAGCACCACATGTTTTCTCATAGAATTCACCTTCAAAACTGAAGAAAGTAAAGGTTATGCAAAACCCCACTAAATAGACCGTATCTCGATCAGTAAATATATATGTTTTTTATTAAATTATAAATTTATATTTTTATATATATTATTGAATTTAAATTTTTTTTTTTATAATTATAATAAATATAATTGATAATAGGTTAGGATTCAGAGGATGTTATGAAATTGTTTTAGTTCAATTAATTTTTCTTAAGGAATTAAAAAAAGATAATGATAAAAAAAATTATAAAATATATATTTTTTAAATAATAATTACGAGTTAAAATTACTTTGAAAAATCACAATTATAAGAGGCTTTCAAGTTTCAAATCGTGCTGAGGAAGATAGGGTGGTTATAAGCGAGAATGTATTTAAAGAAGGAGAAGAGCCCACGTGAATACTTCAACAAATCGTCTTCCCCAGGGAATCGAGCACTTGAAAAGTGAACCAATGTAGCACCACATTTAATGTTTTAACTCATCATGTGACCCAATTAACACCTCCCAAACACACCAATCAATAAAGGGAATCCTACGACTCCGATAGCGAAGTCTCAAATTTCAATATTTAATTAATAAATGAATGCATTTTCTAAAAGGGAAGCACGTCATGGGAATTGAAGGAGAGAACGCAGGCTGCCCAAAGTCGCCGTCGTCCGTCCATTCGAAGTTGGCGCAAACTTTATCCGCCATAATTTCTCCCGCTGAATTCTCCCATCACGACGCGCCGCCCTAGTGGTGTCGTGGATAGGCAGAAAAATACAATTAGTGGTGGGTATTAGAAATATGGTTCACAACCGCGTTTTGTTCACATACTGCAACATTTTGAAATTATTTTATTCAATCCTCCTCCCAACATAAATCAGTTGCTAAAAATTTTAGAGCTCTTAGCACTCCACTATTTTTAACGAGTAGTTTGCATTATCATTTTTTTACCAAACTGAATTTTTTTTAAATGCCAAAAATATTACTCAATTTATTAGATAGGAGAAAAACGATTAAACTCGAGTAAGATGTCAACCCACATCAAAATGTAATCACGAAAATAATGGCAAACTAAACTCCATTGGCCCATCAGTTTTAGCGCTGTTATCGATGATGAACGTATGAGCCGCAGCGGACATGTAGACTGATCAGCAGTCCCGAGTGTCGAGGGTTGAAGACTGAGAATGAGAATGGCTGTTACTGTAAACTTGTTTTTGCTGTAAAAGGTATATGTACTCTTCTTATGTAAAGCCTGGCAGCAACATTCTCATTATCGATGCCTAAATTCCAATCTCATCTCCTCTCCCGCACGAGATGCTTCTGCTAAACTTGCAGTTCTCTGTCATTTCCACGTGCCCAACCAGTCTTGCCCTCCTAGTTAGCAATTTTGACAGTTGCAGTCTTGCTCTTTTCGTTAGCAATTTCGACAGTTTCTTTGGCCGTACTCAAATTCCACGAAGACCCTGAGTCTGCAGAAATTTGTCGTTGCCAAATGCAGAGGCTATGTTTTACCTGAGTTGCCAAATGCAACTTAAAAGAAATTAAGTTGAATTACCTGAGTTTTACATTCTCTGGTGTTCAAACTTGCAACTAATAAAATATGTTTTATTTTTAGCTTATCCATCTCTCTGACATTAGTAATAAATCTACCATCATTGGAAACTCCTTGTGATGACGACTGAAGAAATTATGGAGAGAATCCTAAGTGAACAAAGTGGAGCCTGCTCCTGGGCCTGAGCCTGAAGGCTATGTGGATAGTGAAATTATTGGAGCAGTAACTTGAGGAGGTGGGACGCTGAGAGCAGACATGTGGGGACAAACATGAAAAGTAGGTAGGGGTGAGAGTGGGGCGATGGAAATAGGTTATCAATTCTGGTGGCGTAGAGGGCGTGTGAGCGAGGGACTCGTAGCCCGAAAATACCCCACAATCCACTGGCCATGAAATGGGCGCTGACTCCAAGTCAAGTGTTGGATTATCCGCTTCTTTATTGGAGTCATGCCTTGTATGTATGCATACATTAATGATGTATATATTTGTTTATGTATGTGTGGGTCACTTTTCCCCTCGTTTTAGCGTTAAAGTCAATAAACTCTTCTATCATTTTGAAGCAATATTAAATAATATATAATTTTCAAGCAATATTAAATAACTAGCAGTGGCCTAGAAGGTGCAAAGAGAGGCCGATAGGAGTATTGTTTTTGAATTATTAATTTGAAGTATTGTAGTTTTTGACATGAAGGAAGTGAATGATAATTTACTTTTTTATTTAGTCAATGAAAAGAAATGACCATTTGAAAACAAATTTGAAAAACCTGGAAAATGGAGTTTGAGAAAACTTTGTGATTGGAACGAACGAATACAATCTGAGATCCAAAACTGATTTAAGATTTCCGATCAGAATTCAGCAATAAGCAATGAAATTGTCCCTAGCAGTCCTGCAAATGATATGATTTTCATCCCAGAATATTGGTTGAAATTGGGACAAAACAGGGACAAATTATATAGGGTTCATGTTGAAGTTTCCCTTGATCAGTATGGCAGATATATAACAGTGAAGTTGTGACCAAAGTTCCTATTCCCAGATTGAGTATTACGTATCCAGAAGGAGCTTCTTGTCATGATAATTTTAGGTGGAATAGGTGGATCATTTCATATTAGCAGAAGAAATCCTGCAGGGTGTTAGTGCTCAAGAAGTAGCAATCAGCTAATACCACTATTCATTTAACAACTCGACAGCGGAATTGACATCTAAATCAATTTAGCTTAATTATGATAAATTTTCTTACTATAAGAAAAAAAGTTTTTTTCAATTTATAATATAATTTGAAATAAGATAAACCAAAAAATTATAATAATAATGGCCTCATTACGAGGATGCGCCATGCACAAGGATGATGGAACCACGAGGCATGCATGGAGCTACTTGCATGCCATCCAACGCATTAATGCACTTCCAACAATTTACAAATTCCAAGATTTTCTACACCATGTCACTGTTAGTTGTTAAAAGAAAGTTTTCCATCATACAATATCTCTGAAAAATTAAAAAGCAGCAGAAAACCATGGAGAAACAATCAAGAATACACAATGTGGGGCAGTTGAAAAGAGACTTGCTGCTGCAAGTTTCTATTTCTCTCAAACAAAGAAGGTTTTCCATCATACAATTGTTGAAACTCAAAAAGAAACAAAGGGAAAATTATGATGACCAAGGAGAGATACACAAGTGCTTGAAGCAAGTTCTGAAACTCTTGTTTTTGTCTATCAGTTGTTCTGCCATCGTCATGCATACAATTGTTGAAAGAGAAAATTATGATGACCAATACACAGATGCTTGAAGCAAGTTCTGAAACTCTTGTTTTTGTGTATCAGTTGTTCTGCCATCATTTTGGATTGGTGTCTATATGATTTGGATTGAAATCCTACAGAACAGTGCGCAAACGAACATCATTCAATGGGACCTGAAAGCTGTTTGTGTAGCTGTGTACAAGCTCTCTCAGGGTCCCTTCAAAAACTTTATGAAGAGAACTGGCTCCTGTTATCCAAGGCACAGATGGATCAATGGTCCCATCTTTGTAAATATAATGCCCTCCATCTTCATACAATCTCCTGAACTGCTCCAGGGGCCTGTCCCTCACAGGATGAAGAGGCACCCCCCTGCATGCAAAAAATGAGAAAACAAAAAAATAAAAATACCCGCATCAGAAAACAAATACCCAAATTAGAAAACAGAAGCAGAAACCCAAAGATAGGCCAATCTCAATACAACAAACTCTATTAAAAACAAAACATAGATACCTGACATGGAAATGATCAGCAATGTCCCCGGAGCGAGGATGGAGAGGGAAACAGTATCACAGAAGGCCCTGTAGAGATGTTGCATTGTAGAGAAAACCTTCCCTTTCACTGTTATGGTTGCTCATTCACTATTTTAGAGCTGAACCATGAGTCTGTCAAGCTAAACATAGAACCCACTTACCATGGTCTGAAATTTTAACATTTTATGCCAGGAGTTTACCCAAAGAATTCATAAACCCAATTAAATTACATTTTGTTAATAATGACAATGGGAGAATGAATCATATTATACTACATACAGGATGCAAGTTAGGACTGTATCAAAATTAAATGATAAGAATGTTTTAGTATGGTTGCTTAGTAAAATTATTGCACAATTTACAGTTCAATCTAGAAACAAAGTTGTTGAGGCATACCAAGTAGTGACCTGCTAGAGCTTATAACTTCCAGTGCTAATATCCATTTTGAGCAAACTCACAGTTATTGGAAAGTTATTTCAGAAAGGAAAAGAATTGTGGGTTCAATTTTTGTAGAGATACTTATGATCACACAAAATAATTAAAAGAATAGAGCTATAGTTGAGGAAATATTGCACAATTTACTTAATAATATTATTGCACAGGAAATAGAGCTGTAGCTGAGGAAATATTGCACAATTTTGCTTAAGGAAATAGAGCTGTAGCTGAGGAAATATTGCACAATTTACTTAATAATTAAAAGAATAGAGTTGTAGCTGATGAAATATTGCACAATTTTGCTTAATAAAATTATTGCACAATTCACAGTTCAATCTAGAAACAAAGTTGTAGAGGCATACGAAGTAGTGACCTGCTAGAGCTTATAATTTCCAGCACTATTATTGGAAAGCTATTTCAGAAAGGAAAAGAATTGTGGGTTCACTTTTTGTAGAGATACTTATGATCACACAAAATAATTAAAAGAATAGAGCTGAGGAAATATTTCCAAGTGCACAATTACTTTGCAAATATGAAGGGTAGAGTTGCCACATTTGATCTAAGTGACAGAGCTTCAACCTGGTGGGATCACCTCTAGAAGGTAAAAAAGATTAATAATCAACTAAAGGTTGTATGGAAGTAATTCAAGAAAAGGTTTTGTGCATTATAGGTTATGGGTACCCAATCAATATGGACTTTGGAGTGTATGTGAGGGAAAATTCTATTTCTATCAAGTCAAAAATCACTTTTTCATGAACAATATGTCATACAAAGCAGCAATACGTTATTTATATTCACAGGTCTATGAATATGCCAAATCTATTTGCAATTGAATGGAAAACATACCACTCTTTGATTTATTTTTTTGAACAGGAGACAACGTGTATGGAGTAATGCCAATTTATCATCATATGACCCTCAGATGTACAAAGAAGAAACAAAATATGACAATTATGATGACAGCATTTTCTCTTTTTTTTAGATTGATATCCAAAACAGTTTATTTCCCATTTTGGACAGCACAAGCACACTTTACTATCTAGAATGAGTACAGGGACGCTTCTTGCAAAGTATGAGAGGTGTATGTACTTGGAGTGTAGTGTTGGGCTGAGTTTGAGGTTGCAGTTGCTACCCGTGATGTACCAACGAGAAACAGGAAATATGCAGCATATGTGGAAGGAAATCAGACCTATCTTAGCGTAAGGAAGCAGGTGAGCAGAGTTCAAGTGTTTTCAGGTTGTGTCCAAGTAGTATAGTGAGGACAAGTGTGTTCTTTGGGTCACTATTTTCCTTGTAAAAAAATCAGATTTCTCAGTGTCTATCAATAAAAAATACTGCAACAAAGAGAGGGTTTTCCCAATTGGGTTTCCCTAGAAAAATAATTATGTCTCTTGTGTGACTGTGTTCTTTATTTCTATGATTATTCCACTGCTTATGTGTGTTGAGAAATTTTGTGTCTTAGTGGAAAGAATTTTTAGTTTCAATTGTTGCCATTAGTTTCAGATTGTCCATCATAGCAGTTGCAGAATTTTTGTGGAAATTCAACACAAGCCAGTTAGGGCAGAGAAGTTTGATCATAGCAATAAACAATAAGCAAGAAGGTCTCGAAAGGAAGTCTGTTAGGGCAGCAAGATACCCAGCCCAGTTATGGCAACACCAGTATAACATTTTTCTTAGCCAATTATTCTGAATCGATAAAAATTGTATGGGATAATTTGTTAATTGAAGTTGATGATGTATGATGATGTATGATAATGTAGGGTAATAGTAGCAATTGTTGAATTGGTTAGGATTAATTTGTGGCCATATTATCAGTACTAAAGGGATCAATATTGTTAGGGTGTAACAACCCTAGTAAACTGTTGTGGAACCAATATAAGTTACTAAAGTTTTAATTCTATTTATCTATAGCTTGCCTACAACTGATGCATGTTGATGATACTTATCACTGCTGCATTTTAATTACTTTGTGGAAAGTTACAAGGACTATTGTGATATTGGTGCAATATTTTTTTCATGTTTGAAACCCTAAGGGGCAGAAAAAATACCCTAAGACACTACAGATTGCTTTGAAGAAATATTAAAAAACTGAAAAGCTATCTAATTTATCAAGCAATTCCACATAGAAGATTAATTATGAGAACCAACAATAGACATCTATTTGCCATCAATTCTTTGAAACTCATAAAATATCACTCTCCTATGATGCATGCAATGTCTCTAGAATAATGAGTGGGGAGGAAGAAGTGTTGAAAGAGTTCATAAAAAGATCAAAGGGAAAATGATAAAAAAAATGTCTCGCTATTTCTCCCTCTCTTATAGAATGAGCAAGGGTAGTTACAATTAATGTCTCTCTCTCAAAAATAGGAAAATAACTTAGTCAAGGCACCCTTACATATGCTAAGAAAAAATGAAGCAACTCCCTCGAATGGGGTGCCTATGGTGCATGAGTACCTCTGCATTCACTCACCTTCATGCCAACAATGTGTTGCCAGGAAATAAGGTGCAAGTGTTGTCCACAAAAGGATGAAATGTGGCCCTTTATTGATGTCGAGAAAAGGTAAAGTAACTTGTCTAATGACTCACTAACTGGCATAATGTTGTCATAATAATTGCAGATCAGCTCTATTAGTTGGCTACAATATTTCTACCAAATCCGACAGGATGCCAATGCCTAAAATAGGTGAGTGAAGGGTGAATATAACTCTATAAGAATGTGCCCTCCAATCTAGTCAAGAATAAAGCATTTAACTGTCATCATGAAGGCATGAAGTCAACATGAAAAATTGAAAGAAATTGCGGCTAGACTACTATCATACTGGCAACCTCCAGACTGCCATAACCTACTAAAATCAACACCTCAAACAGATTTTCAAATCAGCTGTCATAGACTGTCATATAACTTTGTTAAGATACTGCCCAAAATAGGATTAAAAACTAACAGAAGCTATGCCTTTCTAGCTGATACAAGATTGTACCCTAGTGCTATCATAAAAGCTGACATACTTATGAAATCCTTTTTCAGAATAGGTTGTAGCCTGTAACATCCATCATCAATGCACCCTTACTCTGTCCGGTATTCACCTAAGGAGGATGCTTATATTTCCTTGGAAAGTGCACATTTGAGAGTTGTTGTAGCTCACATCCTATGCCACCCACTCTTGTATTGATACCATCAAATCTACCTTGAATAGAGGACCCAAAATGCTAGAAAAGGCCCTCAAAGTCAGCATGAAGCCACCTTGAAATCTATACCAAAATTCAGCGAGTAAAAGTCTGAAACATCTCTACTAATATGATCTTAAAATGTTGATTTGGAAATCTGGGTTGTGTCTTTGTTTCTAAGCGTGTATTCAAAGGTTAACAGTTACTCCAACTTGGGGCAACATCCCCCTACAGGACACTGAGATTCCCGGAACTCCAGATGCTAGAGAAACTTCAAAACAAGTGAATGACTCAAATCAACCCGTCAAAAACAACTTCTGGATTCCAAGACCAGTGACATATAACACAGCCTTAAAACAAACCATGTTCCCAAGTCAACTCCAACCACATGATTCGGACTCATCCCATAGTCTAAAAAGAAAAACTACAACCTAACAAATATTAACCCGGACCTAACCTAAGATTCTAAACTAACCAAACATAATCAAAATTGATCAATATACTTAGATGACACTGAAACCAGCCATAGAGCTAGTGAATCTGACATGACAACTCAAAGTACTCAACATGCCAGTGTAACTAAACATGCACATTGATCTTGGAAAACTATTCATGATTGAACATCTAGTGTAATAGGAAATCCTTGGTATAAGATGTATCTATATGCTCAATCATAAAAATAGGTAATGGAGACAAACCTTCCCAAGAAAGAAGGGGTACTTCTACGTCATCGTCCAGAAGAAGTTATACATGTAGTGCCTGATCAAATTTCCATAGCTACCATAGATTAATATAGGCAATGGTTTGAAAAAAATAGATGATGAATACAATCAGAATGAGAAACCATTACCTAATTAAAGCATTCACAATATCTCTAGAGGATGCTTTTTTTGAAGGGACTCTTACAAGAAAGGAAGGTGGTCACTCATGTTGATACAAATCTTGGTAGATGGGCTATTGCATATCGTCTTCCAGAAAAAATTTAAGCTATTATCCATTTTCAATCTTGACCAGTTTATTAGACATCGTAAATTTAAACTTAAATCTACTTCAAATACATCTCAAACTCTCCAATTAAAAAACTGAAGAAAAGGAACAGGAATTCAAAAGGTAAGATCTTAATGCATTATGTCCCTAACCCCACATATACATATATCATTTAAAAAATATGCATATATCATTTAAAACCTAAGAAAATCTCGAACACATGTTGGATCCATACAATTCTCTATGGCCAGGCCAAAATCAAAGTTCAGACACTGATATTAATTCTGGAAAAGGACGACAAAATTGTCTATACCTGCAACAAAGCGTTGGGTTGTGGTTGAGGTTGAAGGTTCAACCAATGATTTACCAACTAGAACCGCTGCAATTTACTGCACTCGCCAATTTAATCTTGAACTGCTGCAATTTACTGCACCTGCCAATTTAATCTCGAATAAATATATAGTGTGTCTTGTTCCTTTTTTTTCCTCCACGACATCTCCATTAACTGCAAACCTAAAAATATATTACAAATGACAAACTTTGCCTCAAATGCTAAAAATTCATAAATGTAACATGGATTCATAATGGAACATAGAGCTCTGCAATGATGCTTCACACTGAAAACATTTTTTGTAAATTAAATTATGGATGGAAAGAGAAAAAATTAGGAAAAAACGAAAAACAAAAAATTCCCATTTCAAATATGAAAACCTCTGAATAGAAAAAAAAACCTAAAAACCTAAATAATCAAAACTACCGACCAAAGAAAATTAAACCAATAAGCTCATTTAGTGTGAACTTTACCTTGAATAGCTTTTGTTTTATTGAAAGGCCCTTGATCTTGAATAGCTTTTATTTTATTGAAAAGCCCAATGGCAGCTAATATCTTCCAAGAATTATGTGCATCCCATACCCTCGAGCAACCATTATAAGCACAGAGGACATCTCATTCTACAAATATTTATTAATAAATAATTATTTAAATAAGTATATATATTCAAATTAAAGAAAACAAATCCTAAAATAAGTATACCTGCTTGGCCCTTCCAGTGATTAGTCATAAAAGGAATCCAAATCAGAGGCTCTCTTCTACTTGTCCATTTCTTCTTTAAATCTTGCAAAAAAACAAATCAGAGGACTCTCTAATACTCGTCCATTTCTTCTTTAAATCCTGTAAAAAACAAACAAATTGACCAATGTGCACATACAAACATATGAAAATAAGAAGTCAAACCCAAACAAAATTAAAAGAGAAAATGGACTGTAAAATCCAAGATGCAAGCCCATGCACAAAAAAATATGAAAAAAAGAATTACCAGATCAACCAGCAACACAGCCTGCAAATAAGATAACCTCGCCCAATCTCTACCCATGTTACCCGCATCCTTGACCCTTAGCGACCTAATGCCCTATCTAACTTGCATTTGGTGGTCTTCCAATCAAAGTACATTTCCAAGTGCATGTAACCATGGGTAACAGAGAATTGAAGCGCAGAAACGCGCATGGGTAACAGAGAATTGAAGCATTTCAATTTTCAGCAACACAGCAATGGGTAGAGGTCAAGATTTTGTGACGGATGGATTTAACTCTGAATACCAGGCTTCGATTGAGCTTATGGTTGGTTTCCTCCATGACAAGAGACGGGAATTGAATCGAGCAGAGCAGGAATTGTGTTAAGAACAATAACGACCCATGCCATTGGAACTGTGAAATGCATTTCATGGACGTTGGTAGCCACCATATGCAACCACATAGCAAGATTCATTCTGCTCTGCTTTGCTGGTTTTGAAAATGAACATTTTGAAGGATTCCCTTCCAATACTTACAACATTCTCTCCCCTCGCGACATATTGCAAGCATAGAGAACAGAGGCGACAACGCTAGTATTTGTGAAACCTCTGGTCTGCTATTGTAGATGAGAGAGGTGGAGTTTCCATCTCCATCTTATTACACAGTGACAGCTCTTTCTATGAAACGAATTAGGGATAACCTGGAAGTCGAAATACCAGGGGAATAGTAATGAGAGAATTATCCACTCCTTCCATTACCTACGATCTGGATTTCTGAGAGCATGGCAGGTGGAATTTTGCAGTTAGTTACACCAAAGACCGTCGGCGAAATTGATGTCGTTATGAAGCTGGACGCCGGGAAATAAGTAACCAGTGTCATTTTTTTAAATGAGTAACAGGTGTCCTGTCCAGAGAAGATATGTTGACGAAAAAAAAATTGGTCTCTTTCAAAAGAAAAGGCCTATCGGCCTAATTATATAATAATATGGTATGTTTTAAAATTGTTTTTATTTGGTTAAGAGTTTGTTTTTTATATATATAATGAAATAGGTTATTGGTTTATTAATTTTGAGTGGAGTGGTTTTCCTTCTTTATAACATCACGCGTGTAGAGTTCTCATTTACATTAAAAACAAAAAAAACAAAAACAACGATGTTAATTATATATTAAGAAAATGAATAAAATTAGAGATTTTATGGTAAGCTTTATCTTGCAACTAAATTAAACCAAAGGTCACAAAACAAAACTAATCTCTTGTTTTTTTATCATTTTTTCTCGTCTGTTTGTATTAAATAGGCAATATTGTTTTTGGGTTGCTAAGCCATGTAAAGGGCCTTATAGTATAGCATAGGGTTTGCAAATGAATCATATTTCTATGAAAGGGGCTTGATTCAATGATCACAAGTAATATGGATGTGTTGTGTAGCTCATGCTATGATTTCAAATCAGAATTGTGTATTTATATATGTTTTTTTTAATCTAGGGGAATTGATAACTAGTTGGGATTACTTGGGTGGGGCTTAGGTTAAAATTTTCGCTAATTACCACTATAAACCATAGGCTAGTACCAACAACACGCAAGACAGCACCTACCAAAAAACTTGTGACTTAACAAGGGTTGAGGCATCCAAAGGCACACCCTCAAGGGTGGTCCCACTCATGGAGGGTGCCTACACTTCTAGCCTTATCACAACAGGCTAAAGTCTCATCTAGGATTTGAGCCTGAGAATGGACAGTGTGACACCTACCTCCCAACAATAAAATTGAACTGCTTCAACTAGAATAATGTATTGATCTCCAAGTAATATTTCTTAGACTCATGGACTATGCATGCTGTAACAAACCCAATACATTCCCTAAAGAAGGACTTCATAGATGATAAGAGAAATATGGGTCCAATTTCAAGGATTATATGCAATATGGATAGGTTTCTTGACAATGGTTGTAGGATCATGGGTCTTGAACTATGGTTTCAGTTGTGAAACCCATCCCTATTGTTACCACACAAACAATCACCTCTTCTCAAAGTCCCAAAGATGAGTGATAACCTTGTGGAGCTACAGTGGAGCTCAAGAGGTTGGCTAATGTTACCTCTATAATCTACACTTTAGACTTTGAATGGGGTTTCCTTATTGGTTAACGAGGCTCACTTCACATACTAGGAATTGAAGAGAACCAGGCCACAATTGTGATGGAAATACGATTTAAATGTAAAATATGGGCTTGGGATGACAAGTGAACAGAATATGTTCTCATCTTTCTCAAGCTATGGGCTCTAAATCACTCTTGAGTATTTTTCCTCTTATCATATTGTTTAAAGTCACTAAACCTCTTGGAATACTGTTTAGTGAGCACCAAACTAGGAAAAAGAAAAAGAAAAAATATTTACAACTACTAAGTGTGAAAATTAGGTCAAATCCCCTAGAATGTTCTTGGATACAATGTTCAATATAATTCTAGTGCCACATGTCAGCTTCTTCCACCCTTGTCTTCATGTAAAGGAAAATTTTGGATGCCATTTTTCTTCGTCACGAGCAAAATAATAATAGATGGGTAGTGAAAATTTCCAATAGGTGTGCATGAACTCCATCTATACAATTATAAGGTGAAGGTTATTTCCTAGAAATAACCAACTCATAATAATATTATCATTTAAGGCAGGAAAAATTTCAAGAAAATGAGTGGTTTTCCATCTACAAATATTTATTTATGAATATGCACTTGTAGAACTGTATTCCAATGCTAAGTGTAATTCTTTTTAGATCTTTTTAGAATACCTTTAACCAATAAAACTCTGAAATAATCCTTTTGTAAGTGTTCACTTAATATTTGTTCCTTGTGGATCACTTTGACTAAAAAAAACACAGAATTGTTCTCCATGTTCACATAAAAACCTCCACCATGCATGAATTCACTCTAAAACAGACAAAATGATTGTATCATTGAAGAATGTGCACTTATACCCACTTTTACCAAGTCAACCTTTAATTTCTCACCTTAAAATGACTGCTCTTAACATTCGTTCAAATGGGTCTTCATCAATTTAATCTGATCTCAAAATATGTGAAAATGGGTACCCTTTGACTAAGTCAAATCATCACTAATCACTTCATAAATGTGCAAGGTGTGAACAATATTATACAAGAAGTGGATATATCCTCATAATGGAGCACACCACCTAGGATATGTGCATGAGTTGATAAGGTAGATGAGGTTGATGGTAAAAATCCTAAGGTGCATGGGTAAATAATCTTCTTAGTCAAATAAAGGCTCAACTAACTCCTCAAATATTGTGCCAAAGGATAAGAACAAAAAATGAATGACTTGGCATGTGTGAACACGACTTACACTAAAGTGAGGGAAAATTTGTTTTCTTTCATGTGTTTTTCCCTCGTGCCAAAAGGGGCACTGCCTAGTCTCAAGTGTACCCATGGACTTAAGTTATAACCCCTGGTGACATATTCACAAATAAAAGTTAGGGAAAAAGCCTCATTAAAGAATTATAATAATGAATATTGATATTTCAATATTAGGCACTAAATCTAAGGTTTAGGGTTTTTAAATTTTAATTAAAATATCCTAAATTAATTAGGTTTTTGTTTCCACTAGAAAAAGTGGAAATGTGATTTTTTTTCAGTACAATTATTGTTTAAGACTAGGGGAATTATAGACAAAAATATTATGGGCCTTCAAGGAGGTGAAGTTAAGTCAAATTTAGATGTAATGGGGATTTTACCTAAGAAAAATGGTAATATGTGATGTGATAGACAAATCAACTAGGTAAAATAATGAGAAGTGGTGACAATGTATGTGAGAACTGGATTTTAGTGAGGAAAAGTTATAATATGCTTGCAATAACAAATTTACCTAGGTAAAACTATGGAAATCATATGAATATGAATGGAAGTAGGTGAATGCATCAACATGTTAGAGGTCAGTCTTGCAACACTAAGTGAAAGTGACTATGATGTGACCACCACGATGAAGATCACTGAAGAAAAGTATGATTTTTTGAATTAATCCCCATCAACATTCCAACCTTTTGAAGGCTAGAGTGATCCCATCAATTTTTACAGATCAAGTTTACCACTTATGTCAATATGGGGGCTGACAAATTATCCCTACTTTGGGACATGTGCTCTTTGAAGAAGAGTGCATGAGTACCCCAAAATATGTGATAAACCTATCAAAAATAAGGAAGAAAGAAGAGGGACATGTGGAGGGATTGTCTAACTCTCATCCTTAAACAACGCATCCAAAATTATTTCAACTTCATCAAAATTGGCCTTACAAATAAGACACACTCCAATAATGTCAATGCTCATAATAGATAGCTTTTCCTTATGTCTCTCAAAGACTTATTATTTCTACTCCTAGTAGGCTACATGAATAATATACAAAGGCTAAGTGTTCATACAACCAATGGAACCACTCTAGCTCTTTGTTTAGATAGAAACTTATTCTCTTATGTTTGGTTATGAACCCTAAGGATACCTCAAACATCAGGTATATATGAGTTGGAATCCCCATACAAACAAGTCTAAAATAGTCATTGAAGAGTGTTATACAATATTTTATCACCATCCCTACAATCCCCATCCTGAACTTTGGAGGACCTTTTCAGTGACCCCTATGTACTGTCATACATTTCCATAAATTTCATTGCACCCCTTGACATGTCAAAAACATGATCTTTGTTGATCATTCCTCAAGAAAACCCTCATAAACCTATGCTTTTGGGTTGGCGTTGGTAGGTAGTTATGTCCTCGCCCCCATGAACAAATTAACACTGAGCCTCATGCGAGTCAACGCTCTGTCTTAGAAGGGAGCTAGCGTCGAGCTGCTTTTGGAAAGTTTTTTAAAATAGAAATGAAGCTTCTATGATTTAACAGCTTCATGAGTGGAGTCATGAGTTTTTTCGACTGGATCAAGTCAATTTTCTCCCTTTGGCCTATTAGTTCCTACAAATGTGAAACTCCCCAAAGGGATTGACCTCTCCTCCACCTTATGTGGATCCAAAACCTCCTTCTCCTCTCCTATAAATTCTTTTTCCTCACATTGATTTAGCTAGATAAACAGTCATTAGTTATAGCTGGTGTGTTGGAGAGTAGAGAAGAGCCCATTGTTGTGAGAGAGAGTTTAAGTCCACTGCCTCATTGAATCGAATGACAAGCAAATGCTTGAGACCTGGCCGACTGAACTCGTCGAAGGAGATCTACAACGTCAAGGCATAAGGTTGTAAACGTCTTTTTCATATATCAATATTACATGACTGGTTTCTAGTTCCAACTTTGTTTCCATTTTTATTCGAAGTGTTTAACTCTCCTTGACTAATTGAATAGTTGTATATGAATATACATGTTTTTATGCTATCAACGTTTGTTTGATCTATGTTCAAGTGCATGGACATCGTCACCAACAGAGCGTAATCCATGAATACAAAGATCAAAGGATCGTTGCTACGTGCCATGACAAAAGCATTGGACTGAGGTAGGATATATGTTCTAGTCCATATTTCATTTACAAACTAGGAATTTAGGAATTCAACGTGTTCCCTTGTTGCTAGACCCACCCTAGGGCTAGAGGGATCGTTTCTGTCTACAGAGGGTATTTTCCTGCTCAACAAGTTGGTGACCATACTGGGGATCAGTGTGTCTGTTGTCTCTTGTTGTTTTTTTCAAAGTTTTGCTTGTCTATCCAAATTTGGTCATATTATGATTTTTATACTTTGTTTTGCTTATTTAACTACTTCAAGCCACTCTACCTATTCTCAAAGTGACAAGCCTAGTTTTTCCTCAGCTGCCCTTTCCTCTTTCCTTGGTTTCCTTACTTGGCGATTATGTTTTCCTGACAGTCACGCCCATTGGTGCGAGTTTCCTTTGGCACGGGTGCGATTTTCCCTGTTCAACGCGGATTACTACTGAACAGTCGCGATGATTCCTGTAGATTTTATTTTTTTGCTTCTTCCCTGAGCTTCCAATGTATCTTGCCCTCTGGATTGGTTTTTCTTCCTGGATTTGTTCTTGACTTCCCTATCTCGTTCATCTTGGTTAATTATCTCTCATATGATTAATGTGGCTTTTTTCATCCTAAGGTTTATAGGTGTCTTTGATTTTTTGTTCGGTCACATGTTCGTTGAGTCTCCGAGCTGTATATGAGTCAGTGTAGTCATTCATATTTTCAGCTTCTTATCTAAATTCTTGGTCCTTTCTTTCGATTATAAGTGTTGTAGGATTGTCGAACTGTCATTCTGGTGTCCATTTGACCCTCCTTATATTGCCCTAAGCATTGATCACATTGCTCATTGAGTCGAGTTGAAAGTCCTTTTTCTGTATGAAGAAATGCATTTCTAGTTTTGAGTGTGTTTTACATTCGCTTTGAATTGGTCTCTTTTTATTTTGATCATTTCATTCGAAGTTGCTCAAAGCTAGTGTTTGTTTTGTCCTTTCAGTGTAATGCTACATTATTTCTTCTCATTCATACAAAAGAACAAAATTTGCATTCTTCTTTTCTGTTTGAAAATGAAAAGTACTCTTTTGCATTAGTAGCTTTATTTTTCATTAAAAAGTGAAAAAAAAGAGAAAGATCTTTCGTTTTCTGCTTTGGCTGTGTTAGTAGCATAAAGGAAAGTGTCTTTCTTGCATTTGATTGATTTCTACTTTGTTGTGAACTTCTATCCCTTTCTTAGCTAGATTTTCATCGAATTGCAATGGTATTATTTCTCTCATGTAGTTGTGCATTAGAGACTTGAGATTAGATTTGGTAAGGCCTTGAAACTTAAACATAATTTCAAGATAAACTATAAAAGTAACTCATGGCAACCTAAGGAAGCATTGAAACTTAACGCTCACACTTAGAGGTCTAGGCTAGTGACGTGTTATGGTATCGTTAAACCTAGCAGTTGTCGCTCTCCATCTAGCATTAGACAACACTAGCATAGACTTGTGCTCTCCATACCATCACGTATATAAAGGGAGACCCTCATAGGTTGCAATACTTTATCCATAGGAAGTCGAGTCTGCCGCCCTCTAATCGTGATACACCAAACACAACATTCGGAGAGATTGGTTGTTGTACGTCAAGTCCTTCGTCATTTCTCTTTTATTTGATCACCAAGGTGTATATTGCAGTTCACGATTACCTGATATCCCTTTATGCCTACAATACCCTGAGTAGTCATTTTTTGATCTTTACTGGCTCTTTAAATTTGAAAATATCATCGAGCACTTGTCCTTTCGAGCTCATTCAAACTAAAAGCAACTAGAGTCACCTTTTGTCCTTTTCTCGACTCTTAAAACATGAAAAAGAAATGTTTTTCTTCAGTGTCTTAAAAATTGACTACCCACGAAATATTCCTGGTTAAAGTTACATTCCTTAGTGATTGTTTAGGGTTGATTCCAATGGCAATGTTTCCAGAGTTCACTAACCAATGAATCCCCTCAAATGGGAATCATATTCCTTTTCCTTCATTCGGGAATGTTGGTGCCCCGTATATGGCAACGTTGTCCCTCCTGGGATTAACCATTGGTCTGTCGGTTTGGTTATTTTCAACCCCTGTGATTTCGAACATTCAAACAGTTTCTCAACCAAGTTCTCCTCTACCTGAACCTTGTCAACCCCATGCTGATATTAAGGTTGATCCCTCACCTTCTTTGCCCATTCCTTCACCTCGTTCTTCCTGCTCGCCTGATGAAAGTTTGGATTCTAGTACCCAGGTGGCTAATAAGAAGAAGAAGAAGTCGAAGAGGAAGAAGGAAAATAAATTAGGGGCCAAATCGGAAGCCATCGCTACTGATGTATCTTATATTGAGAAACCTCCCACTCTGTCTCAGATACCCCAGTGGTCCTAACAGTAAACAATGGATGCTAAGTGTTGTGCGTATCGAAACAGTTAGATATATGTTAGTGGGTAGCGGGAATCAAACGGATAAATTTTGTCGGATCCTCAGTTTCGGAAATAATTCTGCAAATCCTCGACAGATCGGATAAATTTTCTTTCTCCGTAAGAGCCGGATGTGGAGGATATGTGGTGGGAGAAAAGATAAAGTTGTTAAAAGAATTAAATTCATTTTACGAATATGGTATTATAATATTTGACCATTAATGATACTTCCAAAACCACACCAAGAGAAACCTGTTTAGGAATGTCCTTAAAACTGCTTAATTCAGAATATGGTAAAGTAGCTCCTAGATGGGGAATTACTGCTCTTGTTGGTTTTACTTCAATCATAAAGTAGTATGATTGAGAAACAAATCTATTCGATGAAACTCTTTCCTTTACATAACTTTATGGAACTTGGAAATGAAACACCGGAAGAATATTTAAAGTCTTTCACTAAAAATTGGTTATGCAAGGGTGATCATCTTCTTAGATATTGTCATGGTATTCCCAAGGTGTTTGAAGTATGGTATGTTGGCCCAAACCGGCCTTTGTAATCAGCCTTCGGTGGTTATGCTAGTGATGAACCTTCAGCTAGAGATAGTAAGACTCATAAATAACAGGGTAAGATCAGATTTCCCCATAGGTTATGTGAAGGGATTCATCCCATTCACCTCTGTTCTTATATGGATGAAGCTTCTAAATTATTGGATACCCTTTCAGCTTCTGAGTACAATCTTCCCATTGGTCACTTTTAGTGTCAGTCTAGTCATACTGCCATCAGTGATCAAAGTTACTCTTTGCATTTGCATATTAGGTGTCTCATACCGAATAAATTTCACCATTCCAATATGTCATGGATTCATTGGTGGTAGTATCGTTTGTTAGTTGTCCCTCATGAAGTACTTGCTGATTTTCCTTTCTATGGTCTTTAGTTATTAGTCACTTTAATTCTCAAAATAATATCAGTAGGTCATAGGATGGGTCTCATTAGTTTCTAGGGGTCTCACCATGGTCAAATTAATGAGTCAAATGTCAATAATGTCAACAAGGTCATGAGGAAGTCAATAAATTCGAAAGTTACAGCACCAGGAAGATCAAAGAGACATTTTATTCGGTTTGATGTAATTTTCACCTCAAAACCATGTTTTGAGGTGAAAACGTGATATTTTGCCTCTATTATCATTCATTATGTAATTGTGTATCATCATAAGTCACAATTCAGAAGCTGTTATCTCCACAAAGTGATGTTCCTGCCTTCATAAAAGTTTTCCACAACATGTTCAGCACCAGATCATCTTCAAAGCAGATCCATCAGAAAGAGCCTGAAAAGAGCTTTCCAACGATATACTACACTCTCAAAAATGACTTCTGGATTGAAATTTATGCTTAAGTGAAGTAAAATTCCCTAAGCCTCCCCTATTTCCCATTTTTCCCTTTAAACTTTGTGTTATTAAAATTTTTTATTTTTCCTTTAAAAATCCCTTCCCCCCCCCCCCTCCAATTATAAAATCGCATTATAAATTACTTCTTAAAAATATATATGCGATTTTATTATTAAAACCACTTCCCCTCCATGACCCATTGGACTTTATAATAAAAAGTTCCATATTATAAAGCCCCACGCCTTTAACCACTTCCCCTTTTTCCATCCCCGCCATGTACATAACAAAAATTTATGATAAAGTTTCATATTATATATAAACCCCGTCGTTTATAAATCGCAATCGCAACGTTTAACAAATTTCAACATTTATACTGATCGGTTCATCGCAAAATTTGTGATGCGATTGATCACACAAAACTCCGATCACTCCAATTGCAACTCCCCTCCGATTCCCCGATCACAGTCTCCTCCCGATTGACCCAATCACAAACTCCAATCGCAACTCCCCTCCGATTCCCTGATCGCAGTCTTCTCCGATTGCACGATCGCGACATCCCCCGATTGAAACCTCCGATCGCTCATCCCACCATTGATTACCCCCGCTGATTGGATGGCCAACCATAAATCGCAAAACTCCCATCGCAACTCCCGATCGCTTTTCCCCTCCGATTGATCACATCGCAAGCTTTGCGATTGCAATTACTCCCTGCTCTAAACTTCGATTGCGATTTCTGTTTGTTACGTTATATCCCTCTGCCGGTTCATTCTAATTGCGATTTATATGGGTCTCGCCTTCTTCCCTTCCTCTTTCCCATTAAAAAATTGGTTTCCCTTCACTAAAAGCAGAATTTTTCGTTCAAAGCCATTTTTATTTAAAAAGTTGGTTTTATTCAAACAGCAAATGGGAAGCAAAGAACAGTCAAAGACCGAGAGCTCAAAATACAACAAAGATATCTGCCACAGCAGGAAAATAGGATTGGATTGTCTATTTTGTCCTCAGTTACGATTTAAAGGGATCTATGTTGCAGGTTTCCACTCCTTATTGGCTATCAACTAATTCGAGAGGCATAATGTAACGATGCTCCTTCTTATGGGAAAATTGTTGTTTTTCTTTGCCATATTCAGATTTCAGTTCTGGAGTTTTTGTAACAACTCTCCTTTCTGTTGATCTACATTTCCACGAATATGTTCTATTTATTGTATTGTAAATCATTTGTAAGAGGTCGAAGTCTAAGTCTCAGAAAGTAGGGGAATAGTATGGAAGAACATTTCTGCGCTACATTGTACAGTTTGACAGGAATTAATAAGAGATGCAGCTCTGATTTGTGGGATCCATGTGGTATGAGAGTTAGCATTTTTTTCTTTCCTTTGTTTCATATGTGAATTGTTATGTGTTTCATTCACCCATAAACATTTCCTTTTGAATGTTTTCAAGATAGAAAGGTAGAATCCATCCTTAAATGCTCTACCTTGGGAAATCATTCATGCTCTGTATTTTTTCTTCTGTTTGAAAAGGATCCATCTATTTTTCCCTTTTCAGCTCCTTGCCAGTCTTTCCGTCCCATCCTTATTAAACCTTAAATGCTAAGTTTCCTGCCTATCTTGCCCCATGAAAAATCCTGTGTCCTGATTTAATTCCTGGTTTCAACTGTCTCTATATCCCGCACATCCCTGGAAATTTATTCATTCATTCTATTAAACCTTTTCCATCATTTTATCTAGCCTAATATCAATCCATTTATTGTTTTCCATTGAATATTCTTTTACGGAGAGAGCCCTCTCCTGTCCTTGTAGGGCTAGCTACAAGGTTGAGCGTGGTTTAGTTTGTTACCCTGTTTTGCCTTTGCAGCCTGAGGTCCAATTCAGGTGCTAACATTCTCTGGCAACTCCGCTAGGGATACTGTTCAAGATTGTTTGTTTGTTAGTGTTATTTTTTTTATAAACTACAGACGAAGCCTGAAGTTATGCCAGGTAGCCTTCGAATTGCACATTGCTTTGCAGGTGCATAAGTAGATAAATGCTGCTTCAGTCAATCTCCGGTCTAGTTTTATAGACAATAACATCTGACTTGCAAGATTTTCCTCAGTAGAACAAATAATTCCAGACTTTTGAAAGATGATGTTCAGATTTTTACTAGGCTGCAAAATAAGATTTTTGTAAAATAGACATTTGACCACACTAGCTTCAAGAAGATACACCAGGATTAATCCAGATCCAAATCCTCCCCCTGTGTTTGAAAATCCAAATCTTATCCCAAGAATTGTCAGAAGACAAGAAGGATCATTAAGCCCTAGACTCGTTTTTAGATCCTATACTTGGCCCAGTGAATGGTTTTTCGTAGAAGATCTTTCCTTTGACGAGAATTTTGAGCTTTCTTTATTTAGGAATAAGTCTGAAAATGACATTGATGATACAGTTTTAGATCCTGACTTCCTTGTAAATATTGAAGTCTAGAGAGAAAATACCTCCATTGACGATTACATTTTGAGTTCTCCTCAGTCCATCACTGTAACTAATATTCCTGAGCCTTCAGAATCATCAGGAACAGCATTTCCCCCTCCCAATTCATTAGCATTCCCATCAGTCAATTCCCAATTATCATCTCCTCCATTAACACCTCCCTCAAATCCTACAAATCATGTCGTAAATCCACCCAGAGTTATGGCTGCCAGGTATGCACCCCTGGTCTTACCCCAGGTCCTCAATGACATGCCAGCTGACTATCAAAGAAAAATTCCTATTTTTGATGCCACTCAGAGCATCACGGCTAAGCAACATGTTGACAAAATGAATGAATTTTTTTATTTGCATGAGGTAGAAGCAGAAAATGTAACGATGAGGCTGTTTGTTCAAAGTTTCGGAGGTGAAGTCAGAAAGTGGTTTAGAGCCCTACCGCCAGGCACAATTCGTACCTTGCAGGAGTTGCACACTCAGTTCCTGGACCGATGGGAGGTAAAAAATAACCCGCTTCAAATTCTGTCTGAATATGAGAACATTAAAAGGAATGTGGGTGAAACCATGCAGGATTATTGTTTGAGATTCAACGATGTATATAATGTTATTCCAACTAATTTGAAACCTCCTAAGGGACTGGCATTGTTAAAATTTCCCGATGGATTTGATGCCGACATGGCATATCAGCTATGTGAAAGAGATCCATCTTCACTTGAAGACATGCAGAAGATAGCAGTTAATGTTGAAGCAAATATGTTGGCTAAAAGAGCACGAGCCAGAGCTGAGAAAAGAATCACAATAAAAGAGGAGGCCTCTACTTCAGACAGTAAAATGGACACTCTGATCAGAACAGTGGAAAAAATGGTTGATAGGTTAACCATCGCAGATAGACCGGAGCCTCAAATAAGAAATCCCAATTTCAGAGGGCAGCAGCCGCAATTCAAAATTAAACAGAGAGAGCCGAGAATGCAGGATCAAGCTGCACCACCGCAGCAGCAGATTAAAACTCCTTTGCAACAGAACTACGTGCAAGGGATAGATTCAGATGACGATGATCCCGTGATTGAGGCTAATCATTTTTTCACAGCCGATGGTGCACCTATTTTCCTTACAAAAGATGATGAATACATAGTGGCGACTCCCGACATTCAAAAAGACCAGAATTTCATTTTGGCCAATGATACCATACTGGAAGAAGAGTATGATGACTATCAGAGAGGGTATATGAATGCTCTGTCGGCTCAGCAAAGGCAGTACTCTTTAATGAACAGAGAGGTTACAGTCAACCCCATCCAAAAAAGAAAAGAACTTCAAATTAAAAACGATGCACAGAAGAAGGGAAAGGAGCCAACTGATCCTTCTTCTAGTAAAGCGCCTGCAGTTGCTAATACAGCCAATGAGAAGAACCAACAGAACATAGTAAAGGAGCCAACAGAGAGGAAAGACCTGCCCATTAAAGAGGTAGAAAAAGCTCCCTCCTTTAATCTAGAAAATGAAATCTCAAAGTTAAAAGTGTATATGCCCCTTACAAAGTTGGTGAAGAATAGTGCGTATAAAACTCAGGTGTCCAAAGTCTTGCAAATCGATTCTATCTTTGATACGGTCAACATAGAAGATGACTACCCTGAACTTATTTTCGGTCCAGCCACAGAAGAATCTGTAGAGAATGAAGTCCCCCCTTTTTACTTGAGTCTTAGAGTGCATGAGTTTATCCTTCATAACGCTATGTTGGATTCTGGGGCCTCACATAATTTGATGCCCAAAGCTGTCATGGAGAAGCTAGGTCTTGACATCACTCGTAAATATCATGACTTGTATTCCTTCAACTCAAGTAGGGTCCACTGTATTGGTTTAATTAAAGATTTGGTAGTGTCTTTAGATCAGATTCCAGTAAAGAATGTCTTGATGGATGTAGTTGTTGCTGATGTCCCACCAAGGTTTGGAATGCTTCTATCTAGGTCTTGGGGTGCAAAACTTAAGGGAACCATGCAGCTTGACTTCTCTTATGCCACTATCCCTGTATTTGGCCAGTTGAGGAAGTTATATAGGGAAAAGAAAATGAAATATATGATTACCAGCAAAGACAAGCCTGTAAATTATCCCATTAATGCTGTCCATACAGACTTAGAGTCTTTTGTCTTGTATTCTGATGGTGGTTTAAATGATGAGAATGTTCAATTGGTACAAGTGGATGAAAGACCTGAGATTTCAGAGAATTTCAGAGAGGTCCTCAAACAGGAAAAGGACAAAGAGGCAAACACTTCTGAACCTCCTGCCTGCCAGCAACAAAGTGGCAATGACCAGCCACAAATCAGTCAAGGTAAAGAAGAGAAAGAAACAAATTTCCAGCATCTTCAAGAAGAAGAAGAAGGCCTGTGGAGTATGGATTTTGATGGAGCTGTTGGTAAGGATGGAGCTGGCATTGGAATATGGATTAGGAGCCCTATTTTTCAACCTGAGAAGGTTCCAAGTAATGTTAGAGTTTGTGCTTATAAGCTAGCTTTTGATTTCTCTAACAATGAAGCAGAATATGAGGCTTTGATTGTAGGTCTCAAAATTTTGAAGAAGTTGAATGCAAAAAGGATTTCTGTGTATGGCGACTCTGAATTGATAATCAAACAGGTGAAGGGAGAATATCAAGCAAAATATCTGAGATTGAGGGCATACAGAAATGTAGTCTTGGACATTTTGAAAACATTCCTAGAGTATACTTTGACAGCAGTGCCCAGGATGCAGAACATTATTGTTGATTCTCTTGCCACTACTGCAAGTAACTTGAAGATTCCAATGAACTCCAGCAATAAGTTTGAAATCTATGTCAAACATAGGCCTGTTGTTTCGGACAATTTAAGGTATTGGCAAGTATTTTGGGATGATAATGAGATTAATGCATTTTTGCAGGGTGAGGGAAAATTCAAAGATACTCCCATAGAGGGTGAGTATGAGGTTGATGATCAGGAGTTGGAAGCAAACCAGATGGACATATTGCAGTTAAAGGATAATGTAATTCCTAGAGGTCTCATACCTCTAGAGGAGCTTTTTGATCAGGATGATGTCGCAAAGAAACCAAGCTTGGTGCCCACAGAGAAAGGAGTTGAAGACGTGAATATTGGAATAGCCGATCAACCCAAGTTTGTCAAATTATCAAAAGCATTATCCCATGAGGTAAAGGAGAAGTATGTTAAATTGCTTTCTGAATTTTCTGATGTATTTGCATGGGATTATTCAGATTTGAAAGTGTATGATAAGAAAATAATTCAACATACAATTCCTATAAAGCTGGATCAGAAGCCTTTCAGACAGAAGCTAAGAAGAATCAATCCAAAGCTGCTACCATCAATTGAAAAGGAAGTAAACAGATTGTACAAAGCAGGAATCATAGTTCCTATTAGATTTTCTGATTGGATTTTGAATTAGGTCCCAGTGCGTAAAAAGACTAGAGAAATAAGACTGTGTATTGACTTTTGGAACTTGAATAAGGCATCCTTGAAGGATAATTACCCACTTCCGAAAATGGACCATATTCTGCAGAGAGTAGTTGGAGCATCTAGAATGTCACTACTTGATGGCTACTCAAGGTATAACCAGATCTTGGTGCATGAGAAGGACCAAGATAAAACTACTTTTACAACACCTTGGGGAACCTTCCAATATGCCAAGATGCCTTTTGGACTGAAGAACGCTGGAGCCACATTCTAGCATGCAATGGACATTGCTTTTGCAAATGAAAAAGATGTTTTTCTTGTTGTTTATTTGGATGATTTGACAGTGTTTTCAGGTTTAGACAATGAGCATTTGCACCATCTAAGAGTGGTTTTTCAGCGTTGTAGAAAGTTTGGGATTTCTCTCAATCCCAAAAAGAGCCTTTTTGCTATGGATGAGAAAAAATTGCTTGGGCATATCATCTCTAAAGATGGCATCCGCATAGATCCAGCCAGAGTGGAGGCGATTCAGCACATAGTTCTTCCACGGAACAAGAAAGAGATTCAGGCCTTTAATGGTAAGATGAATTTTTTACGCAGATTTATACCTAATCTGGCTGAGCATTTGAGAGAAATGACCAATATGTTAAAAAAATGCAGCACTGTTAAGTGGAGTGAGGAAGCTATCAAATCATTCAATCTGGTAAAGTTTGCTTTGTCTAATGCCCCAGTTCTGATCAGTCCCGACTATACTCAAGATTTTTTTATATTTTCGTTTGCATCTGATCACACTATGGCCGTTATTTTAATGCAAAAGAGAGACGGGGTAGAAAAGCCAATCGCTTTTTTCAGTAGGACTATTAGAGATGTTGCTTTAAGATATAATATTATGTTAGGTCCCTATATCACTAGTATAGTCCCTTATCATTGTTAGTGTAACCCCCTTATTGTTATTATTGTACCCTTGTAACCCCCATTTTGTTATTATTGTGCCCTTAAATTATTATTGTTAGGTCGGCTAGGATTACATTGTGGCCCACTAGGATTACATTATGGCCTCATGGACTCCTATATATAGAAAGGAGGTTTTGTAAATTGTATCATCCAAGAATTGTGCATTTATGTAATGTATTGGAGGTTGCCCCCTCGAAGTGGCTTATTTCTAAGGCGTTTATATCTCTTTTCTTCTATTTTTGAAGTTGGTTACACAACATTTGGTATCAGAGCTTTGGGATTCTAGGGTTTCGCTGCTCCAAACAGGTCATCGTGGAATTTTCGCTATAACTTTTATTCTACGAAGCTTCAGAAGCTGAAATTTTTAGGGTGCGAAGCTAAAATCTTGAGGAAGGTTGTCTAAAAATTTCAGATCTTGGTTCGCAATATTTGAGGAGATATCATCTGTGGAAGTTAGGTATTTTTTCAGGCTCATAAACAGGTCATCGTGGAAATTGCGCTATAAATTTTTTTGTACGAAGTTTCAGAGTCTAAAATTCATATGGTGCGAAGCTGAAATCCTGAGGAAATTCGTCAAAAAATTTCAGAGCTTGGTTCGCAATATTTTTGGAGATATGATCTGTGGAAGGTAGTGCTTTTTCAGGCTCCTGAATTTCATCTCAAAGAGGTGATCGTGGGAAAATTTCAATAACTCTCTCTCTGGGTAGTGGATTTGAGTGCCGTAAAAATTGGTCACAAGTACACGGACTGTAGTTTCTTGGCTATCAATTTCAGAGACAAAGGACGAAACAGTGACACGTGGCAAGTCCTACAAGTTTTCTCTACTGAACCAGTCCAAAATTAGGTCATTGTGGGAGATTGGACACAACTTTGTCTTGGGGAATCCAAATTAGATCAAACCTATGGCATTTGAAAGAAGCTTCAGAGGGCTACTACAGGGCTGAATTTCAGATATTGAAGATTTTCAATTACAGAGATAATTCAATTTCAATATCGAGCTCCTCAAAGAAAGTAAAAGGTGTGTATTTTTTTTCCGAATTGCATAAGTCTTGTTTGAAGAATCAAGTTGAATTGATTCCAAGGGAATATTGTAGAATAGGTATCAATAGTGGATTCTAAAATGGCACCTAAAAAGAATTCAACACCCATTAAGCCTTCAGAAGGCTCTACCATGACTCATGAAGATGAAGAATTGCAACATGATCTATCAAAATTACAAGAGCAAGTGCAAAAAATTTCACTCTCACAAAGAGCAACAAAAAATGAAATGGAAGTTTTGAAGAAAGGTGTGGAAGTGAAGATGGACGGTTTGAAGAAAGGGATGGAAGCTAAAATGGATGGCGTGGAAGTGAATATGGAAGGTTTGAAGAAAGGCGTGGAAGCTAAGATGGATGGTGTGCAAGCTAAGATGGATGGCGTGCAAGCTAAGATGGATGGCGTGGAAGCTAAGATGGATGGTATGGAGGCTGGCATGGAATCTAAGATGGATGACATGGAAGCTAAGATCGATGAGAAAATGGAAAACATGAAGAATTTTCTAAAAGCAGACATGGAAGGTTTGACAAAGTTGATACAAGAAAGGTTTCCTAATGGTGAAAAGATAGTAGAAGAACCTCATGATGAGAACAAAATAAATGTTAACTGTGATTTCATAAACTCTAATGTTGGCGGGAAGAACCACCATATTCCAAAGATGGATATGAGGAAGTTTGATGGAAAGGATCCTGTAACATGGATACTACAGATGGAGCAATATTTTGATATCCATAACGTGCAAAACACACAAAAGGTACGCATTGCAACTTTACATTTAGAACAAAATACATTTGTATGGTATCGATGGCTTTGCTCCCGTAAAAAAATTGTCACTTGGTCAATTTTTTACGGAGGAAATGATAGCACATTATGAGGATACAAAGAGCAACACCTTCTTTAGCCAATTGATAAATCTCAAACAAAAGGGTTTAGTGGGGCAACACATTGAGGACTTCCAAAAATTGAATATTAGGGTAACTGATATTCCAGAGGAACACAGGATTGATCTCTTCATAGGCACTTTAAAGGATAACATCCAACATGAAGTTCGCGTTTTGGAACCTGATTCATTGGAGAAGGCATTCAGGTTGGCAAGAAAAGTTGAATGTAAAATTATGGCGACAATGAAGCCTACCACTCAATTCTATAAAGAAGGAAGTGTTGCTATGCCTAGATTTCCACAACCTACAAGGTTGACACCACAAAAATTGGAAGAAAAAAGAGCAAAAGGGCTTTGCTACAGTTGTGATAGCAAATACACCAAAGTTCATAAGTGTGCTGAAAAGAAATTATTTTACATAGATTGTGAAGAAGAAGAAGAAAATGAACAAGAAGAGGATACACACTAGGAACCAGCCATAGAAGAGGAATAAATGAATCCGACCATATCATGTAATGCACTGGCAGGAATTACCACTCCTCAAACTCTCAAGATAGCAGGACAGATCAAGAAGAAAAAGGTAATAGTGTTGATTGATTCACGTAGCACCCATAATTTTATTCATTGTAAGGTAGCCAAGGAATTAAATTGTTTCCTATACCCAGCACCAGAATGTCAAGTGATGGTTGCAAATGGAGGAACTATAAATTGCTCTGGAAAATGCCATAATATCAAGCAAACCATGGGGGAATATGTGTTGACTAGTCCAATGCTTTCCATTCCTATGGGAGGTGCTGATGTTGTACTAGGAGTACAATGGTTACAATCTTTGGGGACGGTAGCTTTTAATTTTCAAGAACTTTTCTTGAAATTTTTTTCAGAAGGAAAGGAAGTTGAATTACGGGGTATTGCGGGGAAGCCAGGAAGGATAATAAACTCTAATGTCATGACAAAGCTTCTAAAGAAAGAACAGTGAGGCGTAATTGCACAATTATGCTCACTAGAAGTTCCAACATCAAAATCATCTATTTCTGCAGATCTCCAACAAGTCTTGGACAATCATTCCAAGGTGTTTGGAACTCCCAAAGGACTCCCACCTATTCGTGATCATGATCATGCTATTCATTTGATTCCAGGAAGTGTTCCTCCAAACATCAGGCCTTATAGATATCCTTACTTCCAAAAGAGCGAAATTGAACGTATGATTGCGGAAATGTTAGAGGCGGGTATAATTCAACCCAGTCAAAGTTCTTTCTCTGCTCCTGTAGTATTGGTACACAAGAAGGATGGATCATGGCGAATGTGTCAAGATTATAGGGAGCTCAATAAGCTCACCATTAAAGACAAATTTCCCATTCCTGTGATTGATGAATTATTGGATGAATTACATGGAGCAATTTATTTTACCAAGTTGGATCTTCGTTCAGGATATCATCAAATTAGAATGAAGACTGAAGATATTCCAAAAACAGCATTTCCAACTCATGAGGGTCATTATGAATTTTTGGTCATGCCTTTTGGCCTTACCAATGCACCTTCTACATTTCAAGGGTTGATGAATTCCATTTTCAAACCCTTCCTTAGAAAATTTGTGCTAGTATTTTTTGATGATATACTAATCTACAGCAGGTCTTGGAAGGATCATGTTCAACATGTTGACAGTGTGCTCAAACTATTGTAGGAGAAACAATTATATGCAAAAACATCCAAATGTTTCTTTGGAGTACAAGAGGTGGAATATCTGGGTCATATTGTATCTCACGAGGGTGTTAAGGTAGACCCTAACAAAATTAAAGCCATTAAGAAATGGAAAGTCCCCACAACCATAAAGCAGTTGCAAGGATTTCTCGGGTTAACAGGGTATTATCGCAAGTTTGTTAAGAATTATGGGAGAATAGCAGCACCTCTAACAACATTATTGAAGGAAGATGCATTTTCATGGACTCCTGAAGCAACTAAGGCCTTTGAACATCTTAAAGAGGCAATGTGCCTAGCACCGGTCTTAGCTACGCCAGACTTCACAAAAACCTTTATTGTGGAATGTGATGCCTCAGAAAATGGAATTGGTGCAGTTTTAATGCAGGAAGGAAGACCCATTGCTTTTGAAAGTCGTCCAATCAAAGGAAAGTATTTACAGAAACCTATTTATGAGAAGGAATGTTAGCAATACTGCATGCACTAAAGAAATGGCGAACTTACCTAATGGGAAGACACTTCAAGGTAAAAACTGATCATGATAGTCTTAAACATTTTTTGGAACAAAGACTATCTTCAGAAGAGCAGCAAAAATGGGTCACAAAGATGTTGGGTTATGACTTTGAAATAATCTACAAAAAAGGAAAGCTTACTGTTGTTGCAGATGCACTCTCAAGAAAGAATGAAGAGGTGGAAGCATTGCTTTGTGCCATTTCTATTATCCAACCAGATTGGATAACCGAAGCAAGAGATGAATGGAAGAAGGACAAAGATGTATGGACACTCATTCAAAAGTTGCAAGAAGATCCTAGTACATCTGATACATTTAGTTGGAAAAATGATTCCTTATGGTACAAAGATTGCTTATATCTTTGTAAGAATTCCCAACTAAAACAAAAGATTCTTCTGGAATTGCACACTTTTCCTTTAGGAGGACACTCGGGATTTTTAAAAACTTACCACAGGGTGAAGAAAGAATTTTTTTGGGATGGCCTTAAATCTGATATTCAAAAGTTTGTGGCGGAATGTTTGGTTTTCCAGCAGAATAAAGTGGAAACAATTAAGACCCCGGGACTTCCTCAACCTTTATCCATTCCAAGTCAACGTTGGGAGGAGATTTCAATGGATTTTATCACAGGTTTACCTGAGTCTGAAGGAAAGAGTGTCATCATGGTGGTAGTTGATACACTTACCAAGTATGCACAATTTTGTGCATTATCTCATCCATTTAAAGCAAGTACAGTTGCTACTACATTTATAGATAGAATTCAAAAGCTACATGGAAGCCCAAGGGTTATTGTGAGCGACAGAGATCCCATTTTTACTGGAAATTTTTGGACGGAGTTATTTTCTTGTTTGGGTACTCAATTAGCTCATAGCTCATCTTATCATCCTCAATCTGATGGTCAAACCGAGATCGTAAATAAATGTTTGGAAGGATATCTTCGTTGTTTTGTATCTGATAAACAAACACAATGGGTCAAGTGGTTACCTCTCACTGAATGGTGGTATAACACTTCCTTCCATACTGCAGCAAAATGACCCCATTTATGGCACTTTATGGATATTATACACCGTCAATCACATCATCTTTAAGGGAAAATTCGAAGTTTCAAGCAGTGAAAGATCACATCGAGCATCAACAAGAAGTTCTCCAACTCTTAAATGACAACCTGAATTTGGCACAAAATTGAATGAAACAACAGGCAGATCAACATCGCAGCGAGAGAAGTTTTGATGTAGAAGATTGGGTATTTTTATGGCTGCAACCATACAAAAAAATTTCCCTCAAGCAAGCTAAGAAGGATAATAAATTATCACCAAAGTACTATGGTCCTTACAAGGTGTTGCAAAAGATTGGTTCTATGGCATACAAATTGGAGCTTCCTGCTTCTTTGCGAGTACATCCAGTTTTCCATGTTTCATGCTTAAAAAAGGCTATAGGTGAAAATCTTCCAGTTCAAACAATATTGCCAGAACTTGATGAGGAAGGAAAAATCATATTGGAACCTGAAGCGGTCATGGAAACAAGAACTCGACAGCTACGGAATTGATCAATTTCAGAGTATCTCATCAAGTGGAAGAACTTACCCACCGAAGATTCTACATGGGAGGATGAGAATTTTATACAGAAGCACCCGGAGCTACTCAAGCGTTGAGGACAACACTTTTTTGAAGGAGAGGGGCATGTTAGGTCCCTATATCACTAGTATAGTCCCTTATTATTGTTATTGTAACCCCCTTATTGTTATTATTGTACCCTTGTAACCCCCATTTTGTTATTATTGTGCCCTTAAATTATTATTGTTAGGTTGGCTAGGATTACATTGTAGCCCACTAGGATTACATTATGGCCCCATGGACTCCTATATATAGAAAGGAGGTTTTGTAAATTGTATCATCCAAGAATTGTGCATTTATGTAATGTATTGGAGGTTTCCCCCTCGAAGTGGCTTATTTCTAAGGCATTGATATCTCTTTTCTTCTATTTTTGAATCTGGTTACACAACATATTATTGAAAAGCAGGCATTGGCTCTTGTCAAGGCATTGAAAGATTTCAGGGTCTATATTCTACATTCACACACTATAGCGTATGTCCCTAACGCAGCAGTCAAGGATGTGCTCATACAAACTGATCCAGAAGGTCGAAGATGCAAATGGATAGCAGCTATGTTGGAGTATGATCTGGAGATCAAGCCTACTAAGTTGATCAAAGGCCAAGGTTTGGCGAAATTGATGGCCCAATAAAATCTGCGTGCTTTAGATATAAACCTCATTTCAGCAATGTCAGAAGAGGAAGATGAAGGTTTGCTGGTTCCCATTTCAGATATTTTTCTGCAGTCCCCTTGGTATTCAAATATTGTGTATGTTCTTCAGCATCTGTCGCCTCTTCCAGGCATGTCTAAGAGCAAAGGTAGATCTTTGAAGCTTAAATCTGCAAAATATTGCATTTTGAACAGTGCTCTGTTTTGGAAGGATCCAGGAGGCGTTTTGCTAAATTGCCTGGTTGAAGAAGAAGCTCAGAAGGTAATGCACGATTTTCATAAAGGTGACTGTGGTGGTCACCTGTTTTGGAAAACTGCAACGAACAAAGTATTGAGAGCCGAGTACTACTGGCCCACATTATTTTCTGATTTATATAAAATAGTGATGAATTGTCATGAATGTCAAATTTTCCAAGGGAAGAAGAAATTTCTTCCACTTCCTTTGAAACCTATTTCAGTGAATGCGCCCTTTCAGCAGTGGGGCTCGATTTTATAAGAGAAATTCATCCTGCGTCCTCAGCGCAACATCGATGGATACTGACCGGGACAGATTATTTCACGAAATGGATCGAGGCCATCCCTACCAGGAAAGAAACTGATACGGTAATTATTCAATTCCTGGAAGCAAATATTCTATCCCGTTTTGGTTGCCCATGTAAAATTGTGACAGATAATGCAACCGCGTTCAAATCCAAGAAAATGGTCGATTTCTGTGATAAGTAAAACATTGTGCTGGGCCATTCAACAACATATTATCCACAGGGCAATGGCCTGGCAGAGTCATCCAACAAGTCGCTGATGAATATAATTAAGAAAATATTGGAGGAAAACAAGAGAAATTGGCACCGGAAGCTTATCGACGCACGATGGGCAGACAGAGTCAGCAGTGAAAAATCAATAGGTATGTCACCTTTTGAGCTGGTTTATGGTACTGATGTTGTCTTTCCTACTTCTCTTACAGTTCTAGTTATGAGATTATTACAAGAAGTTGGCAGTGAAGATGATGACAACCAACGAAGAATCAACCAGATGATTCACCTTCAACAAACAAGAGAAGAAGTGTTACAGAAAACAAGTCAGTTACAGGAGAAGATTAAAAAGATCTATGATAGGAAGACTAAAGCAGAAAAGTTTCAGTTAGGTGATGTAGTGTTGAAATGGGATGCAAGAAACAAGGACAAAGGGAAGCACGGTAAATTTGACAACCTTTGGAAGGGACCATACAGAATTACAGCATACAGGGGCCAGAATGCCTTCTTGCTTTCGGAAATGGATGGCCAGGATTGTCCTGGAGGAGCAGTAAATGGTAGGCTATTGAAGCACTACCATTGTAGAAAACATGGATTAGAATCTATCACATCATCATTGTATATACCATTTTATTTTTCCAAAAGCAAAGTTCAATATCCACAGTCATTCAAGTTTGGGGCCCAAGGTGAAGGCCATAAAACTTGGATGATATGGGTATAGTTTGGTTTTATTTCAGTTTTCAGTCTTAGTCTAGAGTCAGAGTCAGTTTGCATTTGTGTCAGTTTTCAACATTATTGACTCCATGCCCAATGGATAAAGGCTACTTGGTCTACGGTGTTCTTGGCACCTCCAAGGAGCTACCATCCCCATTGGAGCCAATGTTAGTGTCAGTCTAGTCATACTGCCATCAGTGATCAAAGTTACTCTTTGCATTTGCATATTAGGTGTCTCATACCGAATAAATTTCACCATTCCATTAGGTCATGGATTCATTGGTGGTAGTATCGTTTGTTAGTTGTCCCTCGTGAAGTACTTGCTAATTTTCCTTTCTATGGTCTTTAGTTATTAGTCACTTTTATTCTCAAAATAATATCAGTAGGTCATAGGATGGGTCTCATTAGTTTCTAGGGGTCTCACCATGGTCAAATTAATGAGTCAAATGTCAATAATGTCAACAAGGTCATGAGGAAGTCAATAAATTCGAAAGTTACAGCACCAGGAAGATCAAAGAGACATTTTATTCAGTTTGATGTAATTTTCACCTCAAAACCATGTTTTGAGGTGAAAACGTGATATTTTGCCTTTATTATCATTCATTATGTAATTTTGTATCATCATAAGTCACAACTCAGAAGTTGTTATCTCCACAAAGTGATGTTCCTGCCTTCAGAGAAGTTTTCTGCAGCATGTTTAGCACTAGATCATCTTCAAAGCAGATCCATCAGAAAGAGCCCAAAAATAGCTTTCCAACGGTACACTACACTCTCAAAACTGACTTCTGGATTGAAATTTATGCTTAAGTGAAGTAAAATTCCCTAAGCCTCCCCTATTTCCCATTTTTCCCTTTAAACTTTGTGTTATTAAAAGTTTTGATTTTTCCTTTAAAAATCCATTTTCACCCCCCTCTAATTATAAAATCGCATTATAAATTACTTCTTAAAAATATATATGCGATTTTATTATTAAAACCACTTCCCCTCCATGACCCATTGGACGTTATAATAAAAAGTTCCATATTATAAAGCCCCCACCACTTTAACCACTTCCCCTTTTTCCATCCCCGCCATGTACATAACAAAAATTTATGATAAAGTTTCATATTATATATAAACCCCGCTGTTTATAAATCGCAATCGCAACATTTATACTGATCGGTTCATCGCAAAATTTGCGATGCGATTGATCGCACAAAACTCCGATCACTCCAATCGCAACTCCCCTCTGATTCCCCGATCGCAGTCTCCTCCCGATTAACCTGATCGCAAACTCCAACTGCAACTCCCCTCTGATTCCCCAATCGCAGTCTTCTCTGATTGCACGATCGCGACATCCCCCGATTGAAACCTCTGATCGCTCATCCCACCGTTGATTACCCCCGCTGATCGGACGGCCGACCATAAATCGCAACACTCCCATCGCAACTCTCGATCGCTTTTCCCCTCCGATTGATCGCATCGCAAGTTTTGTGATTGCGATTACTCCCTGCTCTAAACTCCGATTGCGATTTCTGTTTGTTACATTATATCCCTCCGCCGGTTCATTCCGATTGCGATTTATATGGGTCCCGCATTCTTCCCTTCCTCTTTCCCATTAAAAAATTGGTTTCCCTTCACTAAAAGTAGAATTTTCGTTCAAAGCCATTTTTATTTAAAAAGTTGGTTTTATTCAAACAGCAAATGGAAAGCAAAGAACAGTCAAAGGCCGAGAGCTCAAAATACAACAAATATATCTGCAACAGCAGGAAAATAGGATCGGATTGTCTATTCTATCCTCAGTTACGATTTAAAGGGATCTATGTTGCAGGTTTCCACTCCTTATTGGCTATCAACTAATTCGAGAGGCATAATGTAACGATGCTCCTTCTTATGGGCAGATTGTTGTTTTTCTTTGCCATATTCAGATTTCAGTCCTGGAGTTGTTGTAACAACTCTCCTTTCTGTTGATATACATTTCCATGAATCTGTTCTATTTATTGTATTGTAAATAATTTGTAAGAGGTCGAAGTCTAAGTCTCAGAAAGTAGGGGAATAGTGTGGAAGAACATCTTTGCGCTACATTGTACAGTTTGACAGGAATTAATAAGACATGCAGCTCTAATTTGTGGGATCCATGTGGTATGAGAGTTAGCATTTGTTTCTTTCCTTTGTTTCATATGTGAATTGTTATGTGTTTCATTCACCCATAAGCATTTCCTTTTGAATGTTTTCAAGATAGAAAGGTAGAATCCATCCTTATATGGTCTGCCTTGGGAAATCATTCATGCTGTGTGTTTTTTCTTCTGTTTGAAAAGGATCCATCTATTGTGCCCTTTTCAGCTCCTTGCCAGTCTTTCCGTCCCATCCTTATTAAACCTTAAATGCTAAGTTTCCTGCCTATCTTGCCCCATGAAAAATCCTGTGTCCTGATTTAATTCCTGGTTTCAACTGTCTCTATATCCCGCACATCCCTGAAAATTTATTCATTCATTCTATTAAACCTTTTCCATCATTTTATCTAGCCTAATATCAGTCCATTTATTGTGTCCCATTGAATATTCTTTTACGGAGAGAGCCCTCTCCTATCCTTGTAGGGCTAGCTACAAGGTTTAGCGTGGTTTAGTTTGTTACCATGTTTTTCCTTTGCAGCCTGAGGTCCAATTCAGGTGCTAATAGTTACAAAAAAATTTCTTTGAGTCCTCCCATAGTTGATCAAGTCATTGATCGGAATTCATCTCCAGTCAATTCCACTATCTCTGAAAGTCAGTCTCCCGAGTCCATTTCCGACCAATCATTGGTTAAGAAAAAGTTCAACCTTATTCCATCTACAATTCATAAGGGTTTTTCTGTCGAGAGTGGGTCTCATCCCAGTTAGGTTCTTTTTGTTTCCTCTGATTCCCCGGGATCGGACGGAAATCCTCCTGTTTCCATGATCTAGGAGGGTGATCCTCTGAATCCCCTCGCCAGAGTTCCAGAAAGTGATCCTCTTGCTTTCATCCCCGGAGCCCAGTAGGGTGGTCTTTCCACTCCCGTAACACAAGGGGATAATCCTCCTATTCTTATGGCACCCCCTACTTGTAGTTTGGTCGCTTCCTTTTATTGGAATCGATTCACAAGATATTTTCTTCCTTCTTATGTGCCTTTTGAGATCACTGTACGGGCCTTCAATATGGTCGTACCAGTACAATTATAGATGAAGGTGCCTCATTTAGTATTATGTCCTCAACTACATGGCAAGCTTTCTGTTCTTCCTAGCTTGTGCCTGTTACTGAGAAACTGTTGGCTTTCAACAGAGGAACAAGTCAACCATTAGGGATCCTTCCAAAGTTTCTTATTAATTTAGGAGGTAAAATCATCTATATAGACGTGATGGTGGTCCAAGGCCCCTTGGATTTGAATTTACTCCTAGGGCGCGATTATGCTTATGCCATGGGCGCGCTTGTTTCTTCCCTATTTTGTGTGATCTATTTTCCACATGAAGGTCGAATCATGAACATTGATCAAATTTCAGTGATTGTTCCTAATTTGGCTCCTAGTCCACCATCAACCCTCACTGGTCTGTACGTTCTGGTGATATCTTCCCCGCCACAGGTCAATTATGTGGCCACTTGTTCCATGTCCGCGTCCATTGATAATTCAATTAGTGAGGTAGTACACAATGTATTGGGGGCATTAGATCCTAATTTCCAGAGTGTTGTTCTCCTGTCGGATGAGAAACTCTTGGAAGCCATGACTTCTTATTTTTCATGATCAGGTCTTTCAAATCAGAGTTCCATTTCTTGTGTCAGGCTCCTTAAAAAATGAAACAAGCTCATCAAAGCATAGTTCATTTTCTTGTGTCAAGCTCCTTAAAAAATGAAACAAGGTCTTTGGAGTAGAGTTCATTTTCTTGTGTCAAGCTCCTTAAAACATGAAACAAGGTTTCATGAGGATAGTTTATTTCACTATGTCAACCTCATTAAAAAATGAAACAAATTCCCGTTCAATTCGATTCTTTTATTAGATCTCGTAAAATCCAAGTCGAGTCTTTCGCCTGATCTCGTAATTGAACCTTCATTCCATCCACCTATTAGTAAAAAGTAGTCTACTTAAGTGAATGCCATGAAGTTGGGGGGCATGTACCTCGAATTGATTCATCATGTTGGGCGCATGCGAACTTATTTCAAGAAAGGCCGGTTGCAAGCATAGTTTTCTAAAAATTTTCAAGCTTGTGTAAAAATGAAACCAAATTCAAGCAGAGTTTCCCAATTTCGAGCTTGTGTAAAAATGAAACCATTCTTATTTTACCTTTCGTGATTTCCATTTTATCAGTCTGTTTTTCTAGATGAGCCTTGGTTTTCTCATTCTATCATTACCATATGCTCGACCGATCATATGCCCTCACTTGATTTTTTTACCCATTCCTGAGGAACAACTGCAATGAGTGGTCTTGTTAGCGAGCCTCTTGACCTTTACTTGTTCTGAGAAGTTCCACCATCACCGAGACCAGTTACTACCCTTAATGCCACTCATTCTGTTATCACACAAAAAAATGAAACATCATTTTGACAAGGTTAAATAGGTTCATGTGTCAAAATAGGGTTGTAAGATTCATTTTTTAAGTTTGGTCAAGGCAAATATTAATTTTTTATTGTTTAAGTTTACCCTAAAGTCCAAACCCACTAATTTTTAAACTCCTTCATGTCATATCATTCATCATTTTCAGACTTATTTCAATTTCGAAGGTTTTTTGTACCGAAAGTGTCAAATTAGCCAAGAAGCCACAATTTTGTAGCGAAATACACTGTGAAAAGTCATTTTTCGCTACGAAACTGCTGATGGCTTCGTAGCGAAAACAGTCAAATTTTCACTAAAAATGCTATGAAAGCACGGTTTTCTGTTTGCCTTGTCAGTCTAGCTGTTAGATGTCAGAAAATCGTTGGGAATGAGTAAGTTAGATGCCATTCGAGGCATGGAAGGATAAATCCAAGGTACATGCTCAGGTCTGCAGTCATCATGATCAGTTAGGTATGTATAGTCATCATAAGGTCATGAAGGGACATCAAAACTTCAAATCCTTTCCTAATTTAGTAATTTATTATTTCACATTCCTTCTTGCATGATATTGAGCTCTGGAGAGCTAGTGCACTAAGCCAAAGTTGTGGCTGGTGTTTTCAAAGGATTACAGTAAGCATCATCAAGCGAGGCTATGAAGACATTGAAGAAACCATGGCAGAAAAAAGGAGGACTAACAAGGGTGGCCACTGCCGAAGATATGAACCTGCAGACATGAATTTGATCAATGAAGACCCAATAATAGTAGAATCTTTCAGAAGAGCAGGTTGCCTACAGTTTTGTGAGAAGTTACGGGGTTTTCATACAGAGGTGTCCAAGGAATTTGCTTTGAATTTTAGTGGAACAGCCACTAAAGTGGGAATGCTCAATTTTTCCATCACACCAGAGGTTATTTCTGCTGCTACAAAGATTCCAAGAGGTCAGGAGAACTGGTTCAAAAGTTTCAAGTTTAACATGGAGCAGTGCAAAGATTTCATGAAGCTTGAGCATACTGATATGGATCTCACCAATTTCATTCCAACAAGTTACATAAAAGACAATTATTCAAAATTTTGCTCATCATCCAAATGTACTTTACTTGTGAAAGGAGATACCACAAAGTGTACTCATATAATTTCAAATTACTTATGCACTTTACTGGTAATATTTCCCTTGATCTACCTTTTTATTTGCATAGAATTCTGTCAAAAATGGCCGATAAGTTCCAAGCAAAGTCTAAGGGGAGTGAGACTTCTTTATTTCATCATGGTTTAATGAAATTATTGGTATTAGATGAACTTCAAAGTTTAGGTAGAGACTGGTCCTCATTCTTGTTTGTTAGTGGTTTTGAGCTGGATGCTCTTACTCCTTCAAGAACCCCTAAACCTAGGAGAATTCCATCACCATTAGCAACAAAACAGAGGGAATCATTGGTAGCAGAGCCAAGTGAACCTGTAAGAGCAGAATCAAGTGAAAAAATTATGAATGAGTCAAAGAAAATGCAGATTCTTGACACACCAAGTGTCCCACCTACAAAACAGAAGTCAAAAGTGGTCAAACCTACAAAACAAAAACAAACTGTTAGTAAACAAGGAACCAAAAGTATGACAAGGAGCCAAACAATGGTTTTAGAAGAGAAAACAGTGGCTGCAGAAGACAGAGCAGAAACTAAGGGAAATCTAGAAGATATTTTACATGCCATTGACATAGAGGAAACTTCTATTGTCCAATCTGAGTTTACAAAGGAAGGTGGGCATAAGTTAAAAAAGGCTAAATCTGCAAATAAATTAGAATTTGAGGGAGAAGATGCAGATTTCATGTTCCCAGAAAGAAAGCCTATGACAAGGAATTCTAGGAAGCTATTAGAGAGCAGTAAAGTAGTTAAACCACCCACTGACATAGCTCAACCACCTCAAGATATTATTGACCTTTCATCACCTCCAAAGAAGGATACAGTTAGCAAATCAAAGAAGGGAAAAGAGAAGGTGATGGAAAAAATAGAGCTGCAGCTCCTTGAAGAAAGAGGCCAAACATGTCAGGAAGATGAATACACAGTTGAAAGCCTCCAATATAAGATGAAGGATGAGGTTAAAGAGCTTTAGGATCAACTTGAACTAATTCATGAAGAGTTAGAGAAAAAAGGTCTTAAAATGACAGTGCTTGAAGAGCCAATAGATCAACCAATCGTAAATGAAGAAGAAATGCCTCAAGGATCATAAGGTGATTTGGTTTATGATTTTTAAAGGTTACTGACATGTTAGAGACAATATTTTGGTACTTACAGGGTTCAGTTTTCAAAATTACAAAAAAAAATGGTTTTTTAGCATTTTTTAGTAGTTTCGTAGCATGCCTGGGCTTGAAGGGTAGAAAAATGCTATGAAACTACTGTAGCTACTCTTTTTACACTTTGAATCAGTTTTGGATGCTATCAAGAGGTGAAATTGGTGTGGGAGATGTGTTTAATGATGATGAACACTATTCCAAAGGAAAGAATCAAGAATTTTGAGGATAAATGGCATGTTTTGCAGCGCTATGAAAGTACGCTACGAAACTGCCTTAATTTCGTAGCGTACTGTATTTCAGCCTTTTTAGCAAGTTTTGGAGCATATTTGGAAATATAGAGATTTTTGAAGGGTTAAAGACCATGACAAGAAATTATTCAGCACTCAAGGACCACGAATTGAAGAAAAACTGACAGCCGAAGAATTTGTTGAAGAAGAAGACCATTTGCCTAAAAAAAAGGGTTTTGTTTCCTAGTTTTGAGGAGGTTAGTTAAGTTGTCATAAAGTGATGAATCCAATCATCTCAATTCGAACATGTGAAAGCATACTTTTCAAAGAATGTAATTTATTTAGTAGATAAGGTTGTTAAAGGCAATAATGAGTAGTTTGAGTCCTATTAAGAAAAGGACTATCAAGTAGGATAAGTGTCTATTTATCATTAAGTTGATGTTTTATGGTTATGCAAGGTGTCATTAGGCAAAAATTAGATGAATCTAGCTATAAGGAATATGATCTCATGATGTAAAAAGTCTATTAAAGGCCATGGAGTCAAATTTGTCAAGGGTTGGAGATTTTTGGAAAAATTGTAGCTTATTGTAAATTGATTATTTCAGCAATACAAAGATTTGTTACTTGACCAACCTGAGATTATGAATGAGTTTTTAGTGCTTTCATATCTTATCTATACCTTTTATGTATTTCATTTGCAGTGGTTTTCATTTATAATACTCATAATTCATTCATGTCATGCTCTAACTTCCTTTATAGATGAATTCATTGTGTATTTGCCTATTTCATATGTGTGTGTCCTACTACTAAAAACTATGACCTGCCTTAGCTTCCATGTCAAGTGAACTCATTGAATCACTGAAATGTTGACTCCATAAGCCCAATTTTTACTTACTGATATTATTTTCAACCTATACTCATCATAAGCAAGTTTTTTCCTAAATAGAGTTAGCCATCTACATCTTTATTCAATATCATTAAACCTTGAGAGAGCCCTCTTAGACTAAGGAGGCTAAGCCTCAGTCACAAGATTGGCTTGAAATAGTTACATGAGATTGTCTAATTAGCAGCCTATCAGAAGAAATTTTGTGATAACACGTTCCTCTAGGAGGAGTCAAATTTCAGTTCTTTTCTGACTATCAAAAATTGAAAAGATTGTCAAGACTCTTGTCGTTTTGAACTCGTTAAAGGCTGTGAAACGTCATCTGTCAAGTATACGTTTACCCCTTTTTCAGGCTGGGATAGATTATTTACGAAAAAAGAATACCTTAGTTAAACATGGCTAAGAGGTTCTCTCAGATATTGTTTTCTACCTTTTCGGGTTTGTGAGACTACTTACGAAAAGGGACCCACTAGAATTTTCTTCTCCGCTTCTTTTCAAACTCTCTAAATATGAAAATATGCCGAATTTTCCCTTTGTTAGAATCGTTAAAACTAAATGAAATTGGATACCGTCATCATGACGTTACCGATTTCCTCCTTCCTAAGGCTCGTAAAATGTACTAGGATGGGTTTGTCCAAAGGAAAAACATACATGACAAGCACATGCTATCCCCTTCAAGCTTGTTTCCAAAAATAACTGGGGTACTCGCCAGAAATGGTGGGGGAAAATGGAACCAGTTCTCAATTGTGTCGGTAATATGTCACTCTTCAACATGACACTTGTCTGTAGTTCATGTCGGGTTGGGGACATCCCATATTCGTCATTTTTCCTACATGGGTTTGGGTTATCCGTTTTTACCTCTCATATGCTCTTTGCCTCATGACCATGAACTCAGATCCCTTGGTGTCAAATAATGCCAAATTCCGAAGTCATGTCGCCAATATGTTCAAGAGAAGTTCCTTCTGCAGTTTTTAACCCTCGATCCTCTGTTCAGTCCTGATTCATATCATCTTATTCCTTTGTCTCGTGTAGATGATGTGGGAAACATTATGGCCCTCCTTCGACTGGTCACTTCCAAAACGCTGATCTAGAGACTCCCTTCTGGCACCATAGGGATTGCATGCCTCAATGGAAATTTCTTTGCATTTGACGACAGGTTCTAATCATTGGCCTTCGATCAAGTGATTTCGCAGGTGTTCGACTCTAGCTCATTGTTCAGAATCTGTGGATTGTTGTTTCGGGGAAAATCACCCTAGAGGTTTGTTGGGTCTAAACCTCCACAGAGAAGGGCATGCTATTCAGAAGGACTCACACACAACCATACTTGGATGCAAAAGACTAGTTAACAACGATAGCAGAACTCACTCGAATTCCTACGTTCGATGTAGATCCCGCGGGGTCCAAACCCCCAGCAACCTTTCTTCCTCCTTCAACCTGGAAAACAAGAAAGAACGTGCACGGAAACCTAGTTGTACAGCATATATTTCTCCTAAACGTTAGTGTAATCAATGTGAAACATTATATAAACCATAATAAATGCTTAAATGATAATCTTTTCACATATATAAATAAACATTAACACACGAGTTCAGGAACAAGATGGTTCTTCATTATCACGAACAGCATGTACAGTAGTAAAAGTGGAGAGATCACCTGAATCCTTCCATGATCTTCAAGCAGACCGTCGTCCAGATTCGTCCCGCCCTTGCCTCGCTAAGATTCTTCCAAGACTTGTGCACTTGAGATGGCATATAAATGGATGAACATCTCCAGGAAACAAGGGTTTCCTGATATAAATCTGGGAAAGTGCAGGAGGCACGGGGAATCAGAATTGAACTGGGATTCCAACAGAGTATAATGTCTATAAAATTTCTCTCTCTCTTAGGCCATGCACATGAGGGGTTTTTATACTTCCTCAAAGTAGTTTCAGTCAGTTGGAAACAGTTTGCCACGTGCTGGGGTGGTTGAACTACTAGAGTAACCATCAACCCAGCCCGAAAATATGGATTTTTATATATTTTTTAATGATTTTAATGGCATACGCGGAAAAGTACATGTGGACTCGCGTATACACGCGGAAAAGTCTGGGCATATCCGCGTATGGGGATTTTAACACTTTTTTTTAGTGAATTTTGTTCAAGTCTGTAGGAATGGGTGCCCAAAGCCATAAAAGCAAGCATGAATCATATGAAGGTGAAAAATGATGCTATAACAGATGCCCCCTAATATATGAGGTCATAAGGGGTACATGATGGCCGAAATGTATTATGCACATAGAAAGAACTTCGTAAGGACAAGAGAGAACTTCACCAGATTTCAGCCTACCAAAAACCAATGAAAGAAAACAGAGAGTCAACTCATGCTGAGGTGGGCATACCCATGCTCAGTCAAAAATACATCATATGGAAAGTACTAAAATAGATCCAACATGTATACAAGTATAGCTGAACTGAAAGTACACAATGAATCATCTGAGCATGGCCCGGAAGTATAAGTCTGAATCAATGTCCAAGTATCACATATAGAAAGCTGATCAATGATGCTGAAACTGGATGTCTGATCATAGAAGTAACTGAATCTCCATGTACCAAATCATAAGGGGTGGAATAAATGGTACAATCACGCAACTCGGGAGCCAACATATAGGATGCTGCTGTACTGAAATGCAACATATAAGGGTGGACGGCATCACTGGCAGAAACTGAATGGACTGTCAAAAGTGAACCGAGAAATGCTGATGCAACCCGAGGTCTTCACCGATCACTATGGCACAATTCTACACAATGGGAATAAATGAGCTGAAGTCGACCATGTGAGAAATCGTTGGATTACCGGTCAATGATGTATACCATTAACCAACGCGAGACAACCTACCAATAATGAAAATGAGTGTCAAGGTGCCCCCGTATAATCTAACAAGTGTGAATGAATGAGTTGAAGTCGAACACTTGAAAGAATCTATCAATCAGGAGGCAATGATGAATCCCCACTGTCGATAGCGAAGAGTCTGCCACTGATGACTGCAAACCCTAAGGTACTGAAAAAAATACTCTAGACCTTATTCCCAAAGCAATGAGTCGGAGTCGATGGGAAAAGATATGCTGGAAGGAAGGCATTAAGGCATCCGACATCAGTCCAGCGCGAGTGTAACCCGTAGGCCAAGATTTGGAAGGAATCGGAAAAAGTAGAGTGACGAAACCAAACCGAAGTACGTTTCCGACATGCACAAGATGAAGCTAGCACACAGAAGAAATCCTCTGAACCAACCAATAATGAAAGCTGACACAGAGGCGAGAAATCCACCGATAGGGTCAAATGGAAATCAAGGTACTGCACGAATCCCAAGTGTGATAATGTGTGCTGATGTCGAACACAGGGTAAACCACTCAGTAAAAGACCCATAATGATGATCAAATGCTGAGCACAAGGTCACCTATTAATGATGGAAATAGGGCCAGGGTGCGGCTCTAGGTTTTCTCTCAGAGCAATGTGTCATAGTCGATAAGAGACAAACTCGCCAGCGAGAAGTCAATGGGGACCTTCTCAAACCAGCACAAGCAGAAGACCAAAACATCTGATGTGATAGAACAATAGACGGACAAGACCGGGAAGGCCGACTGAATAATGAGTCAAGAGACACCGCAGAATGGCCGACTCTGGTTAGACTTCCCTTGAACAAAATCATGACTCGTGATGACCATGGCAGTAAAAAGTGACACTGTATAAGTCTGTTATGCAGGAGGCAGAACAAACTCTCCATATGATTGAAAGAGATAACCAACCGGGGGAGAACTGACAAGTGAAACAAGGTAAAGGCTAAACCTAGGTCAAAACTAAAACCATCCCAAATGGAGGAAAGATATATAAGTGTATATGCTTTGTTCAAGGGCGACAAACTGACACTGTACTGCCATCAAATAACGAAGTTACATCCCGTTCCCGCTCTTTTTGTTATATTTGATTTTTTTGTCTTTTCCATATAATAAGCCTAAAAAAGAATAAAAGAATGCTATGGTACAATGGATAGAACGAGTATCAAGAAACAGATGCACTAGTTCCTGGGATTAGAACGATCCTATGCTCAATGCAAGGTGGCGAAAACTGGTAAGCGATACTCAGAGGAATGTTCCATCCATGGGTAAAAGGGTGTCAAGTCGCGATAGCTAAGTGCATGCAATGGTTTAACTTGTACAGATAGACAAGGTCAAAAGTTGGCTTAAACATTGAGTCCAAATGAAGCCGGCTAAAGACCAGGATAAACAAGTAGCCAATATGCAATGCAGTGATACAACTCAACAACACCAGGGAGCCTCTAGGGTAATAGCCAGAAAAAAATGATAGTGAGGAAGAAGAAGAATGAAGCTTCAACACATAATTCATGGCGGGACTAAAGAGGACTCCCGAGCCTACATAAAACACAGCATGGGCAACAAGTGATAGCGAGGAACTAACTAGGAAGCCCATGTAAAGGAAGGCTCTACCACCAAGTCATGATTAAAAAATCGGCGAGTGAAATAGGCGTAATACTCATGACCTGATGGGATCGACCCTATGGCAAGTGATCAGTATGGAGGCTAGTATGCAAGATGCAACGGAAAGTGATTTCCCTAACCTATATGCCAGTGAAGATCATATACCTGCCATGACGGGTCAGCAGTCATGGATCAAAATCCGGAAAAAATCTCAAAAATCGTCAAAATGTACCTGAAAACATACCAAACTGGGCATTTCCAAGCATCCGGGTTATGCAGCTTAAGATAGATTGAAAAAATAAGCATAACAAATTTTTGCAAAAATTTTCAACTTTTTGGGCATAAATAGACAAATTACCTCATATTTGGTTCATTATTACATTGCTGATTTGGAAAAAAGTGCTCTGGAGAAAAAAACTTCTTTCGTCAAATCAGGAGCAACCGACCGTCGAATTCCACCGAATTTCTCAGGTTAGCTCTTAATTCATCCTGCTATTCATTTTGTCCGTTCATAAATTAAAATTTAGTAATTTTTCACCATAGAATCTCTTGCTAAAAATCACGGGTTTGCGCATATGCGGGTTGGTAATGAGAAAGTCGCGTATACACGTGACTGTGCACAAACAAAGTCGCGTATGCGCAGGCCCAAATGAAAAAATGCGTAGCTAATGAAGGATTTATTGAAATTTTGTAGGATTACCATATCATGGAGAGAGCGTGAACACAGTGCAACTGATCAAGAAGTCATGCAGGACCAAGCATCACTAAATATTCTTCGAAATTGCGGATTACTCAAGTTTTTCAAAATGCCAAATATGAAGAGCAATGTCCGATTGCTTGAAATGCTTGTGAACTATTAGGAACCGGAAGAGGACTGCTTTATGATAGATCAGATGCCTGTATGCATTGAAGTGGAAGACATATTTTTATCACTGGACTCTCCTGGAGGGGGGAGCCAGTAGACTTGCATGGTAAGCCTTTGGGAGGGCTCACCGTGGAAGATTACGTCCACATGTACTGCGTACAGGGTTCCAAGAAAGTTGGAACTCAAATTGCAATCAAAGATTTAAGGGATTTGCACATGAAAATCCTCCTTTTCACCATTGGCAGAGTGGCAGCATCTGCCTCCCTACACCAGGTGTCCAGGACGCAAATGAGCATAGCAGTGGAATGCTTAACTCATATATATGATTGGTGCACAGCCCTATTGCTGAACATGAAGCAACAATTGACCTCTATCCGCCAAGCAAAGACAAAACACTTTGGATATGGTACAATTTTGATGACATTCTTCTTTGAGAAGATTCCAGCACTAAGACCCAGAGTGATCTCTACCATCAGTAGCCCGAGAGACCCAAGAATTGCCCGCTGGGCAGACATGATGAAGAGATTGGGGGGAAGTGAAGTTCCCTAGACCACTTGGGATGATGAGTTCTTCCTATGGTGGAGAGAACAAATCATCGTTGTGGACAACTATCCCTATGTTGGGATGGACTTTCATGGCAATCCAGATCTTGTCCTTCCACCAGGCACAGCATGGGGTACAGTCAGTAAGTTTACAATTTTTTACTTATATAATTTTTTTGGATTTTTTTCAATATATATGAAAAAATGTGAAAAACAAACATGTTTTTGATTGGATTCATAATGACTTTAAAAATGATCATGATACAGATATTGGACCAGTTCGACCTGAGGGTTTCCCGCAACACAAGCGTCGCCGAGGCGAAGCAGATACAGTGGATTGAGACAGGACCCTCCAATATGTACAGAGGAACTTGGAGGGATTAACCCGCCAAGTACCTATGGCTTTCGTGGAAGATCTACCGGAAGCCATCCAGAGACTAGTGGTAGGAGTGCCCCGAGACTGGGTACGGTTATTCCGCCGAGTTGCCACCGCGATTGTGTTCTATAAGAACACAACTTCTAGGCAGGGACCTCAGGAGTAGATAGATATGATGTATCAGATGACTGTATATTATTTGAGACTGAACATGATCGGGCATAAGCCCAATTTTTGTATGACTTTATGGATCCAAATTTTTGTAAATTTTTTGAACACTCTGATGATATATATACAACGATGTTTGATGTGATGTGATAAATGTATCAAAATATATGATGTTTTTGATTAATTTTTATTATATGGAATGATTAATGTGTCAATCAATTGCTTGATTAGCTAATGAGTCCGCCAACCAATTGTCAACTCGAGGAATATGAATGAAAGTTAAAAATTGAAATGATCTTTGTAACAAACATACCCTCAAGAACAACCGGAGTAAAAATGGATCTCGAACCCGATAATTATTGTTCAACTGCGACACCACCAGCTGAGAGTCCAAGAAAACTACCAACGAATCAACACCCAAAGATATTGCCTCCGAGAGTAGATAAACAATTGCAATGTATTCTGCTATATTATTGGAAGCAGGACCAATGCAGACCCCTCTTGATACTAACAGCTAACCGGATGGATAATGAAGCACCCAAGCCACGGAAGCTAAGTTTCGGGTGTGTCTACTAGCACCATCGGCGAAACCAAAATGACTCATGACATCCGACACAACCTGCCAAAGCAGATCAAAAACATCACCATCCCATCAAAGATCAAAAATCAACCAGATATGTACAAAGCAAAAACTACTATATACAAAAGCAATATGCCAGGCTGAAGCCTAGGCATAATACTTCTTCAAATAGAGCCCATTTCGGGGCTCCGGCAACTCGTTCCCTTCGAAATCAACCAAAGTATATGCTCCTTTCTTAAGGACTTTTTTAACGATAAAGGGGCCATACCACATAGACTTAAACTTTCCTACCCCCAGGGCATATTTTTCCTGGGCATAGACCAAAACAAGGTCACCTTCCGAAAAAACCCTAGGCTTGACCACCTTATCGTACTGAGTTTTAACTCGGTTTTTATGTGCTTCATTCATCGTGGCGGCATCCGACGCTGCTCATCGAGATGTTCCAGATGAAGGAGTCGTTCTTCAAGACTAGAAGTGTCAGGAAGAAGTTCAACAGCTAATTTAAGAGAAGGAATCTCGCATTCAATGGAAAATACGGATTCCAACCCGTTAATCGGTCGAAACGAGTAAAGCCGCTGCGCTTTTCACCGACCTCCCGTATGCCCAAAGTGCGTGATATAGCATATCATGCCGCTTGATCTAGCTTTATCAATTGTCCTTTGAAGAATTGTCTTCATGATTTATTCACTGCCTCCACTTGCCCATTGGCTTGAGGATAATATGGAGATGAATACTCCCGCCGGAACCCAATTTGAGAGCCAACTCACCATCATGTCGTTAAGGAAATGACTGCCATGATCGCTGACAATCTCTCTAGGAATACCAATTGGAACAATAACTCCGGTTAAAAAGTCGATTTTTCAGCTCTACCCTTACTTGCCCCTAAAAGTAGGCATAGCCTCGACCCACTTTGTAAAGTAGTCTACTGCTACGATAATGTACTTGTGACCTTTAGCTGAAGGCGGGTTACAAGTAGTATAATCAATACCCCACTTTGTAAAGGGACCAACAGTAATGACTGGAAAAAGCGGAGCTGGATGAGCATGCATTTTTCGAGTATAAATTTGACACGGATGACACTTTTTGACCGACTCCATACAATCTTTGAAAATCGAAGGCCAAAAGTACCCAGCACGCAAAATCTTTTGGGCTGTGTAAGCCCAGATAAATAACCACCACAAGCTCCACTGTGGCAATCATTCAGCATAGCCTCAGCTTCTTCGAGAGTTAAGCAACGTCTCAGGATTGAATCAACCCCTCGACGGTATAAAGCATCACCAATAATCAAGTAATTCTTAGCCAAGTGACGCAACTTACAATGCTCATCTTTCAAAAAAGTAGAGGGAAACTTCGCAGTCTGAAGATACACAATGATATCTCCATACCAAGGATCCTGTGGAGAGATAAGAAACAAATGTTCATCCGGGAAGGATTCATCATAGACTATCTCTTCCCCACAGGGCAACTCGGAGATCAATTTCGCGAAAACCAATGATTTCTTGGACTTGGCAGACATAAACTCAAGATCAAATTCCTACAAAATCACAATCCATCTATTGTATTTTCCCCCAATCACTCGCCTACTGAGGACAAACTGAAATGGATTGGCTGCTGCCAAAACATAAGTTTTGCGTAGAATAATGTAATGTCGGAGTCACTGCACATCATGAACTACTGCTAAAGCTAATTTTTCTATCAGAGTGTACCAGAGTTCAGGTTCTACCAATCCTTGACCAAGATAGTAAATAACATGCTATGCAAGAGCATCATCCTCCTGAACCAGAACCATACCAATAGTAGATTCTGCTGCTGCCAGATACAAAAGGAAATCCCTGCTATAATCAGGTGGACTCAATAAAGGAGCATAGGTCAATGCTTTTTTCAAAGCATCGAATGAGCGTTGAGCGAAGTCATCCCAAAGAAAAGGAACTCCCTTCTTCAACAATATCATAAATCCCTTGGTAACTTCAGCATAATTTACGATAAACCTCCAAAGAAAATTAGACTTTCCTTGTAGACTTTTAAGTTGACGAACAGAGGACGGGGGAGGCAACCGAAGTATTGCCTCAACCTTGAAGGGATCTATCCTAATCCCTTCTCTAGACACAATGAATCCCAATAACCGACCGGATGTAACCGTGAAAATGCACTTGTTCGGATTCAACCTAATCTTATAGAAACGACATCGTTCAAATATTTGCCGGAGGTGAGTAGGATGATCCATCCTCTTTCGAGAATGAGCAGCCAAATCATCCAAATACGCCTCGATAATCTTTTTGATGTCGTGAAAGTCATATGACATGGCCCGCTGAAAGGTAGCCCCAGCATTTTTAAGACCAAAAGGCATCTTCTTGTATGCAAAAGTACCCCAGGGACAAATAAATGCAGTCTTATGCTGATCTTCAGGACGAATAGTAATCTGATTATAACCGGAAAAACCATCCATGAAGGAGAAGATCTCATTACCGGCACACTCGTCAATGATCTGATCGATAAATGGTGTGGGGTAATTATCTTTAGGACATGCTTTATTTAGGTCTCTGAAATTGATGCAAACTCGAATCGTTCCTTGCTTTTTATCTACCGGAACAGGGTTTGAAACCCATTCAGTCAAAGGAAAATGGAAAATGAATCCCTCCTTAAGCAGCTTCTCAACCTCAGCTTTGATAGCTGCTGCCTTCCTAGGATTGACCGGACAAAGTTTTTGCCTCACAGGCTTAGCGTTTTCGTAAGTCTTGATCTCATGATGGACAATAGATGGATCTATACCAGGCATTTCCTCATAATACCAAGTGAATACATCCCTATACTCTTTAAAGAGCTCGGTGTAAGTCTGAATCTCTGCACGGGAACATTCAGCTCCGATGAAGACATTCTCAATGATATTGGGATCCCTGGAAATGTTCACCGGGATAGTAGGAGAAATCACAGCCATGTTCCCTTCAGCATAAACCTGTGTTGGTGCTAAAGGGTTCAAGACTGGGCGAACAGGACCAGGACGGAGGACTTGGAAAACTCATTTCAACTTCGCTCAAATCAGGTAAAAAGTAAGACCGATGATGCAAATCATCCCACGGTCTATCTATACCAGTCATAGCTTCCAGGATGGCCTCTTCAGATGGAAGAGTGGTATCAAGGCAATCCTGGGCAGAAGAAGAACTAAGTGCCCAAGCCGGAGCCACATCTCCATCCAACTCTTCCGGTGAAAGAGGAGCTGGACTGGATTCTGCAGAGTCAACAATAGATTGATAAGCAATCTCTGCTGCAGACATTGGAAATGCCATTCCACCCACTTGACCTTCCGCTAATGTGGCAGTAGGGGAAGGTAGGGTCCAAGGGTCCAAAAAATAATGAGTTCTAAAGAACTCTCTTCGAAGAGGAGCCTTGGAGGATGAAATTGCATTTATATGCACCATAGGAGGAGGAATATCAAAAGTACCCATCAAGGAAGAATACATTCCAACTCCTAAATTCTCAACAGGCGCCTTGGTATTATCCAACTTGGGAACAGATGAGTCAGTGGACGCATTCGGGTCTACAGGAGGACAGTCCAGTTGGTCCACTGTAACAATCCTCCTTTCGTGAGGGAAACAAATAATGAGGATGTAATGGCATCCATCTCATAAATCCAGTTTCTCCCCAACAGAAGGTTGTAGTCCAAGCTTGCATCTACTACCTCAACCTCTATATTCACAGTTTTGCCCCCAACACAGATAGGCAAAGCTAGGACAATACCATGGGGTCTGTGAGAATGACCATCAAACGCAGTCAAAAGAGTGGTAGATGGAATAGCTTTGGGAGATCCAATCATCCTCCAACATGTGAGAGACATCACGCATGTGGAAGCACCCTCATCAACAACCGTTCGAAAGATATTGCACTTCCGGTACGATGATTTAATATGAAAAGCCATATGATGGGGGAGTCTCTTCTTAAAATTAGTCATATAAAATGTAATCAGAAGAGAATTTTTCAGATCAATAGCCCCAATGGCAGTGAGCAAAGCACTGCGCTGAGCCAGACAAGACTGGAGCACCTCTAAAGCCGACATGGCACAAGGACTCTGCGCCAGATCTTCCACAATAGAGTAGTTCTGGGCAGCCCTAGCATTTGGATTAATCGTCGACCGCTTGGTAGATGATTTGGGCATCCGAGGTATAGGCTCAACAGTAGGCCTTGTAATGTGAAGCAGCTCAGTAGCATCAGGAGCATCCTTAGCTTTCGAAGACTCTTCTCCGCCATAATCACGGGATCTCGTAGTGACATCCACGTGAGCACTCATCATGAATATGTTTGATGGAATTTCCCCTTCCTGGGTGCCCCCAGAGGAAGCCCCAGGATTTTGATTTGTGCCAACAACTAGTTCTTGCCCTTGGGGAAAAGGGTTTTTTAACACAGCCTGGGAACTAGAAGAACCCTGCTGAGCTAACAGGCGTTGCGCATCCTGAATTTTAGGGCAAAGGTGTGTAAGATGGTCTCCAGCACATAGCTTGCATGGAAACTTCACTTTCTTTTTCTCCTTTGGACCCTCACCAACATGCTCGTTGGCTTTATTTGCATTACCCTTCCCGTTCTTGCCCTTATTCTTATTATTTTGTCCCTTCTTCTTCCCTTCGGATTGTTGATTTCCTTTGGGATTAGAAGCTTGGACAGCATTTATGGACAAAGATTGGGAAGGCGATGAATCATCAGGCATAGCTTGACCAGAAGGAGCATATTGCAAAGACAACTGCTGCAATTGAGTAAGCAAGCCGGCTGCACCACTATTGATTGACTCGATAATCCCATCACCATGAGGCCCAGGCTTAGTTTTGGATAAATCTAATTTGGAGCGAGGAGCATTGGGCAAATATTTATGGAGGACCCCAGACTGAGAATAGATCAGTTCCAGCTGTTGGGCCCTAAAAATGCCCTGCTCCTCAGAAAATACCCCCGACAGGGATACATCTTTAGAAATGTCTGACTGCAGAGATTTCATAAACCATTCCAAAAGGAATTCTCCTGGAATATGAGCTTTAATAAGCCTCTTCCTTCTCCTCCATTCCTGAATATGGTCAGAAATGTGGGTTGCGTCGTCCTGTTTAAAATTAGCTAGGAGTTCAGTCCCGACATCATAACGGACAGGCAACTGGAAATGGTTTAGAAATGTAACAGCCAGTTCTCCAAATGTAGCAAAACTGCCCCCAGTTAGCTCAATATACCATTTGGCAGTGTTTCCAGTTAGGGTGCGTTGAAACAATCTCAACCTAATCGAATCATCGATCAGGGAGTTTGAATAACACCATAAATGGAAAGTGGTGATGTGGTCAGCCAGATCCTCTCCATTCTTCCCTTCAAACTTTGGAATGTCTGAAGGTAGTTTGGTCGGGACCGGAGGCCACCCCGGACTATAACGGATCGGATCATTAGTCAATTTCGAGAGATCTGGCAAGTTTAACGTTGCCAGAAAAGGTAAACGAGGCGGAGCGTGAGGATTCCATCCTTGATAGGATGAATTCCCAACATTTTGAAAAGAATACCCTGGATTTGATGAGGCACCAGGTTGCCAAAAAGAACTCGTAGAACAAGGAGAAGAACCTCCTCCCAACGCAGAGTTAGCAAAGCCCAGACCAGTTCCCCCCCCCCCCCGAAGTATGAAATGAAGAGGAAAGCCCCTGATAGGGGTTCCAGGCATTAGACAGAGGAGAAAAAGTCTGATAAGCACTCGACGAAGGGAAAGAAGCATTCCCTTGGTGACCAGCGTAAAACTAATTCCCTGCCCCCGCTGTAGTGAATACATGGTTCCAACCTGTAAAAGTAGTTGAATTTTGACCTCCAGACCAAGGGTTGAAACTCTGGGTCTGAGAAGTAAATGGAAAGGACCCTAAAGAAGGATTCAAACTAGGAATATGTCCAGTTCCGAAGGGGAACCCTTGAAAAGAAGCTGATCCACTAGCCATGGAAGACATGGGTGTAGATCCAACTGCAGCAGCGGAAAAGGAAAAAGAAGGAATCCCACTAGTGGGCATTCCAAAACTGAAGGGACCAGATTGAGAAGCATGTGCTTGGGTGAAACCAGAGCCAAACACACCAGCACTAGAAGCAATCGAAGATATAGCAATAGTGCCCCCTCCTTCAACAGAAGCAGGAGTCTAAATGCCTGCAACACTCACAGCAGAAACTGCGTTCCCAGTGGTGGCCATCGAAAGGTATGTATAATACGGAGGATCTTTTGGTCTCTCTGACTCAGGTCCGATGTATTCAACAACGAACGGATAATCAGGAGGAAGAGGAGATGGAAGTGACACTGATGGTTCAGGTACTTCCTCTATTTGAACTTCTTATTCCTGCGAAAATAAAACTCGCGAGGTGAGTGGAACGCTCCTCTTGGAACCAACACCAGAATCAGCTATGAAACCTTCAGACCCTTGTGGAGGATCTCTCTCCACTGCGTCAGATGCCACAGGGTGGTAACCACCTACTAAATCACTCCTACGCCTTCTTGAAGAAGGCTCTGGACTCTTGGGAGATAACCCCCGGATTCTCCTCGATCGACGAGGCACTTGATCAGCCACTTTAACAAATTTTAATTAGACTCAAAAAGTGTAAAGCTAGGCAAGCTAGGAGCAAAGAGCACTCACTACAAAAAATAATCCCTGAGATACAATCAAGCAAACAGCCTTCAAGTATTTCCGCTCCGGGTGATGAGGACCGGACACCAAAATACAGGAAAGCGAAATATAGGACCTTCCGAAAGTAGTCTGGGATAATTACGGCCCAGGCCTACTAGCGAAGGTATCAGAAACAGTTACGCCAACCTCCTAACGACAGCCTTTGTCGGCTCAAGTACCCAAGCTTCGCAAGGGCAGCCCCCAGAAGTACTGTTGAAAGTGATGCGACGTCTGCCTCAGGTACCACGGGTATTCCCCCCCGCAGTCACCTATGTGGAACTTAGGAGTGGCAACTATGGGCACCAATCCGTGTCAGAAGCCGGGCGGAACAGTCTTGAGGTCAGATTCAGCGAATCAGAGAGGGGGTATCTCTCTTCTTAGCCTTCACTTCCCCTCGCACTTGACTCTCTGGAGGAGAGCTTTCCCGGTCCACCTAACAGAGTTGGATTTCGCTCAATTAATCAACTTCTATGTTTTGTTTGAGCAGCCTTGGAGAGTTAACTCTCCACTCACCTAATCCAAGGCCCTACAACCTAGCTAGTTGGTGTATGACACTTAAAAAAACTTGCTAGTTGCCTTTAAATTATATCTCTTATTTTAATCGGTTGTTATGTTAAGTCAAAGGGATACGGAAATGAAACTTGTGGTGTTTTGACGCAGAAAAGAAATTACTAAAAACCAAACTACATGCAAATGCAGTTATTGTCTTTCGATGAAAAGAAACTTCTACACAGGTTCTACGAGATTAAAAATTTTATTTTTTCTTTTCAAATAACAAACTCCACACTCACAAAAACTATGAAAATGACTAAATGCTTAAGTGCACCTGATGCAAATCACTAAAAGCATGAAAATTCTAAGATGAAAAATCTACTAAAGCAGAGCGAAATTTCCCAAAAATCCTTCAGTTTTATCTCTTTTTGGTTGTCCAGAAAGCTAGTTCCCTAAATCAGAAACTCTTAATATAAAGACATCAAAAAACACTTGAAACAAGAGGAAGAAACCAATGACAATTCCTTTCCAAAATCAAGTTGAAAACCAAAAGCAAGAAAACTCCACAAAGCTTTAACAGATATAACAAAACGAAAACAAAAATGCGAAACAAAAGCAAAGGACAAAATAAAATGTTTTTGAGCTTTTGAGTTTTATAAAAAGGAAGAGCTCGACAAGACGAAGAAGACTACCAATTTCCAAGCCAAACAATTCTGAATTTCAAGAAAAAACTTCAAAAATGCTCCAAACCTTATAGGGCTAGCTAGTAGCAAGATCTATATGAGCAAAAGAAGACAAGAAACTCAAACACTCAGCCTAGAAGAATAGTACAACCTTGTAGCAAACAAAAACTTCAAAGAACCTAGAAAGACTCTTCAAAAATTGCAACAAGAGCTAGTCAACTGAACTCAAGAAAACCAACCAAGAAATGGGCAAAAATCGAAGTGCAAAGCAAGACACAAAGGTAGGAAAGAGTAAATGAGTAGAATCTCTCTGTTCTGATGAAGCAGAACAGCCAAGAATCCCCAAGAAGAGATCTTGGTACTCAAACCGGAAATGCCAGCACAAGAAACAAGATTTTCCAAATAAGCTAGTTTTCAACCAAACAAGAGAGAGAAGAAACCAAAGACCACTTTCTACACAATCCAGAGGGTACAAAGACACTTTAGGAACATGTCTCCACAGGCAGACAAGGCTAAAAAGCCAAAAAACCTAAAATTTCAAAATTGACCTAGGTATACGCGACTTGACAGTTTGACAACAAGCGTGCATACGCGACTGTGCTAAAGGAAACCCGCGTATACGCGACTCCCTTTAACAAAAACTGCGTGTATACGCGTATGTGTATAGACTAACCCGCATATATAAAGGTAAATAATGAAAATTAAAAAAATATCAAGCTTGGATAAGAAACCAGGGCTCCAGTCTGACTGAGAAAGAGTAAACTGGACTGGAAATAAAAGTTAAAACTGTTGGAAACCTATCAAACAACTGAAACCACCCAACAGGGGAATCACAAGAATGTGATCCCTAGTGGAGTCGCCAATTCTGTTTCGGGGAAAATCACCCTAGAGGTTTTTTGGGTCTAAACCTCCACAGAGAAGGGCATGCTATTCAGAAGGACTCACACACAACCATACTTGGATGCAAAAGACTAGTTAACAACGATAGCAGAACTCACCCGAAGTCCTACGTTCGATGTAGATCCCGCGGGGTCCAAACCCCCAGCAACCTTTCTTCCTCCTTCAACCTGGAAAACAAGAAAGAACGTGCACGGAAACCTAGTTGTACAGCATATATTTCTCCTAAACGTTAGTGTAATCAATGTGAAACATTATATAAACCATAATAAATGCTTAAATGATAATATTTTAACATATATAAATAAACATTAACACACGAGTTCAGGAACAAGATGGTTCTTCATTATCACGAACAGCATGTACAGTAGTAAAAGTGGAGAGATCACCTGAATCCTTCCACGATCTTCGAGCAGAACGTCGTCCGGATTCGTCCCGCCCTTGCCTCGCTAAGATTCTTCCAAGACTTGTGCACTCGAGATGGCATATAAATGGATGAACATCTCCAGGAAACAAGGGTTTCCTGATATAAATCTGGGAAAGTGCAGGAGGCACGGGGAATCAGACTTGAACTGGGATTCCAACAGAGTATAATGTCTATAAAATTTCTCTCTCTCTTAGGCCATGCACATGAGGGGTTTTTATACTTCCTAAAAGTAGTTTCAGTCAGTTGGAAACAGTTGGCCACGTGCTGGGGTGGTTGAACTACCAGAGTAACCATCAACCCAGCCCGAAAATAGGGATTTTTATATATTTTTTAATGATTTTAATGGCATACGCGGAAAAGTACATGTGGACTCGCGTATACACGCGGAAAAGTCTGGGCATATCCGCGTATGGGGATTTTAACACAGTTTTTTAGTGAATTTTGTTCAAGTCTGTAGGAATGGGTGCCCAAAGCCATAAAAGCAATCATGAATCATATGAAGGTGAAAAATGATGCTATAACAATTGTACTAGTAGTACCTTGATAACCATTGTCATTATTGGTGGTCTCTCTATCACCTGTTAACAGCTTTCATCATTGGCTGGTAATCAGGTGACTTTCTTGCATGTTCAACTTCATCTCATTCATTCGCATGCTTGAATTTGTACTTGTTCAGGTCGAGACAGAAGGCAAGACCCTGAGTTTTGTCTGATAAAATCCAGGCTGCAGGATGATTTGGTTTATCATGACTATATGCATGACTCTTCTGATTGGATGGCTGTGACCATACCTGAGTCTATTTAATGATCCTTCTCGCTGGATGGTTGCGTCCATACCTTGGATCTTATTACATGTTCTCTATTATGGATGGTTGCGTCTATACCACATATTCATGTATCAGAGATATCAATTGTACTTGATCTTGTAGGTCTTCTGACGGCAGCGTTTTGTTTTGGGCATGTTCTCGTAAAGAATTTCACCCCTCCTATCTCAGAATTCATGCTTTCGGGGGCATCTGTTACACAATATTTTTTCACCGTCCCTACAATCCCCATTCTGAACATTAGAGGACCTTTTTAGTGACCCCTGTGTAAGGTCATACATTTCCATAAATGTCATTGCACCCCTTGACATGTCATAAACATGATCTCTATTGATCATTCCTCAAGAAAACCCTCATAAGCCTATGCTTTTGGGTCAGCGCTGGTAGGTAGTTATGTCCTCGCACCCATGAACAAATTAACATTGAGCCTCACACGAGTCGACGCTCTGTCCCAGAAGGGCACCTACGTCGACCTGCTTTTGGAATTTTTTTTAAAATAGAAACAAAGCTTCTATGATTTAAAAACTTCGTGAGTGGAGTCATGGTTGTTTTTTCGAATGGATCAAGTTGATTTTCTCCCTTTGGCCTATTAGTTCCTACAAATATGCAACTCTCTGAAGGGATAAACCTCTCCTCCACCTTATGTGGATCCAAAACCTCCTCCTCCTCTCATATAAATTCTTTTTCCTCACATTGATTCAGCTAGTTGAACAGTCATTAGTTATAGCTGGTGTGTTGGAGAGCAGAGAGGAGCCCATTGTTGTGAGAGAGAGTTTAAGTCCACTGCCTCATTAAACTGAATGACAAGTGAATGCTTGAGACCTGGCCGAATGAACCTATCGAAGGAGATCTACAACGTCAAGGCATAAGGTTGTAAACTTCTTTTTCATATATCAATATCACATGATTGGTTTTTAGTTCCAACTTTGTTTCCATTTTTATTTGAAGTGTTTAACTCTCCTTGACTAGTTGAATAGTTGTATATGAATATATATGTTTTTATGCTATCAATGTTTGTTTTAAATTTGTTCAAGTGCATGGGCATCGCCACCAACAGAGCATAAGGCATGAAGACAAAGAACGAAGGATCATTGTTGCATGCCACGACAAAAGCATTGGACTGAGGTAGGATATATGTTCTAGTCCATATTTCATTTACAAGCTAAAAATTTAGGAATTCAACGTGTTCCCTAGTTGCTAGACCCACCCTAGGGCTAGAGGGATCACTTCTGTCCTCAGAGGGGATTTTCTTGCTCAAAAAGTTAGCAACCATACTGGGGATCAGTGTGTCTGTCGTCTCTCATTGTTCATTTCGCAGTTTTTCTTGTCTATCCAACTTTGGTCGTATTGTTATTTTTCTACTTTGTTTTGCTTATTTGACTACTTCAAGCCACTCCACCTATTCTCAGAGTGACAAGCCTGGTTTTTCCTCAACATCCCTTTCCTCTTTCCTTGGTTTCCTTAATCGATGCTTCTGTTTTCCTGACAGTCGCACCCATTGGTGCGAGTTGCCTTTGGCACAGGTGTGATTTTCCCTGTTCAGCGCGGATTACTGCTGAACAGTCGCGCTGATTCCTGTAGGTTTTATTTTTTTGCTTCTTCCCTGAGCTTCGAGTGTATCTTGCCCTCTTGATTGGTTTTTCTTCCTGGATTGATCCATCTAGATTTTTTCTTTACTTCCCTGTCTCGTTCATTTCGGTTGATTATCTCTCATCTGATCAGTGTGGCTTTTTTCATCCTAAGGTTTCTAGGTGTCTTTGATTGTTTGTTCGGTCACATGTTCGTTGAGTCTCCGAGCTGTATATGAGTCAATGTAATCATTCATATTTTCAACTTCTTTTCTGAATTCTTGGTCCTTTCTTTCGATTATATGTGTTGTATGATTGTCGAACTGTCATTCTAGTGTCTGTTTGACCCTCTCTCTATTGCCCTGAGCATTGATCACATTACTCATTGAGTCGAGTTGAAAGTCCTTTTTTTGTATGAAGAAATGCATGTCTAGTTTTGAGCGTGTTTTACATTCACTTTGAATTGGTCTCTTTTTGTTTTGATCATTTCGTTCGAAGTTGCTCAAAGCTAGTGTTTGTTTTGTCCTTTCAGTGTAACATTGCATTATTTCTTCTCATTCATACAAAAGAACAAAATTTGCATTCTTCTTTTCTGTTTGAAAATGAAAAGTACTCTTTTGCATTAGTAGCTTTCTTTTTCATTAAAAAGTGAAAAAAAAGAGAAAGTTCTTTCGTTTTCTTCTTTGGTTGTGTTAGTAACATAAAGGAAAGTGTCTTTCTTGAATTCAATTGATTTATGCTTTGTTGTGAACTTCTATCCCTTTCTTAGCTAGATTTTCATCGAATTGCAATGGTATTATTTCTCTCATGTAGTTGTGCATTAGAGACTTGAGATTAGATTTGGTAAGGCCTTGAAACTTAAACATAATTTCAAGATAAACTATAAAAGTAACTCATGGCAACCTAAGGAAGCATTGACACCTAATTCTCACACTTAGAGGTCTAGGCTAGTGACGTGTTCCGGCGTCGTTAAACCTAGTAGTTTTCTCTCTCCGTCTGGAATTAGACAGCGCTAGCACAGACTTGTGCTCCCCGTACCATTGTGTATATAAAGGGAGACCCTCATAGGTTGAAATCCTTTATCCATAGGAAATCGAGTCTGCTGCCCTGTAATCGTGATACACCAAACACAACATTCAGAGAGATTGGTTGTCCTATGTCAAGTCCTTGTTCATTTCTCTTTCATTTGATCACCAAGGTGTATATTGCAGTTCACGATTACCTTGTATCCCTTTATGCCTAGAATACCCTAAGTAGTCATTTTTTGATCTTTACTAGCTCTTTAAATTTGAAAATATCATCGAGCACTTGTCCTTTCGAGCTTGTTCAGACTAAAAGTGACTAGAGTCACATTTTGTCCTTTTCTCGACTCTTAAAACATGAAAAGGAAAGGTTTTTCTTAATTTTCTTAAGAGTTGACTGCCCATGAAATATTCCTGGTTAAAGTTACATTCCTTAGTGATTATTTAGGATTAATTCCAATGGAAATGTTTCCAAAGTTCACTAACCAAGGAATCCCCTCAAATGAGAATCCTGGTCCTTTTCCTTCGTTCGAGAATGTTGGTGCCTCATATATGGCAATATTGTTCATCCCAGGATTAACCATTGGTCTGTAGGTTTTGTTATTTTTGACCGCTGTGGTTGCGAACATCCGAACAGTTTCTCAACCAAGTTCTCCTCTACTTGAACCATGTCAACCCCATTCTGATCTTAAGGTTGACCCCTCGCCTTCTTCGCGCATTCCTTCACCTCGTTCTTCCTGCTCTCCTGGTGAAATTTTGGATTCTAGTACCCAAGTGGCTAAGAAGAAGAAGAAGAAGTCAAAGAGGAAGAAGGAAAATAAATTAGGGGGCAAATTGGCAGCCATCGCTACTGATGCAGCTTATATTGAGAAACATCCCACTCTGTCTCAGATACCCAAGTAGTCCTAGCCGTAAACAATGGATACTAAGTGTTGTGTGTATCGACATAGGTAGATATCTGTTAGTGGGTCGTGGGAATCGAACGCATAATTTTTTTCGAATCCTCGGTTTCAGCAATAATTGTGCAAATCCTCGACAGATCGGATAAATTTTCTTCCCCCGCATTAGTCGTATGTGGAGCATATATGGTGGGAGAAACTGTAAAGTTGTTAAAATAATTAAATGCATTTTACGAATATGATATTATATTATTCGACCATTGATGATACTTCCAAAACCACGCCAAGAGAAACCCGTGTAGGAACGTCTTTAAAACTGCTTAATTCAGAATATGGTAAAGTAGCTCCTGGATGGGGAACTACTGCTCTTATGTGTTTTACTTCAATCATGAAAGTATTATGATTGAGAAAAAAAATTATATTCGATGAAACTCTTTCCTTTACATAACTTTATGGAACTTGGAAATGAAACACCGAAAGAATATTTAAAGCCTTTCACTAAAAATTGGTTATGCAAGGGTGATCATCTTCTTAGAGATTGTGCTGGTATTCCCAAGGTGTTAGAAGTATGGTATGTTGGCTTGCACTGGCTTTTGTCATCAGTCTCTTGTGGTTATGCTGGTGATGAACCTTCATCTAGGGATCATAAGACTCATTAATAATAGGTTAAGATCAGATTTCCAAGTAGGTTATGTGAATGGATTCATCCCATTCACCTATGTCCTTATATGGATGAAGCTTCTAAATTATTGGATACCCTTTCAGCTTCTGAGTCCTGTCTTCTCGTTGGTTACCAAAATTTTTCTTCGAGTCCTCCCATAGTTGATCAATGGCATTAATCGTAATTCATCTCCAGTCAATTCCACTCTCTCTGAATGTCAGTCTCCCGAGTCCATTTTTGACCAATCATTGGTTGAGAAAAAGGTCGACCTGATTCCATCTAAAGTTCATAAGGGTTTTTCTGTCAAGAGTGGGTCTCATCCCAGTCAGTTTCTTTTTGTTTCCTCTGATTCCCCAGGATCGGAGGGCAGTCCTCCTGTTTCCATGATCCAGGAGGATGATCCTCTAACTCTTGTCACCAGAGTTCCAGAAAGTGATCCTCCTGCTCTCATTCCTGGAGCCCAGTAGGATGGTATTTTCTCTCCTATAAATCAAGGGGATAATCCTCCTATTCTTATGGCACCCCCTCCATGTAGTTTTGTCGCTTACTTTTATTGGATTCGATTCACGAGATATTGATCTGGATTTATGCAGGAATGCAATGGAATACAGAAATAACAATAAACATAGAAATACAGCAAAAATAAGGCTTCATTTCATTAAAATAAAATCACAGAAACATGCTTACAAACATGATGGAAATAAAATAGCTAGGGTGCTAGTAGCGAATCTCTAAGAAGAGATGTGGCAACTACAGACCTCTGAACTATATTACAATGAGGCTCGAGGACCTATTTATTATGGAGAAACAATGGAGAATTCTAAACGTCCAAAAACCTAACCCTAGGAGATGAAGCGCCAAAACTATGGGCCCCGTTTGGGTAAATTGGTGTTTCAACTTCCCAGGGACATAACTTCGGCATACTATCTCCATTTGGGGCTTCAAAATGGCTCCAAAAGTTTAGGACCCGAAAATCTACTAAAAATAGTAAGTTGTGAAAAAAACTGAAAGAGACAATGGTGGGGCCCCAAGTGGAATAGGTGGGTGGCCACCAATATCCACCTGGATCATTCCTCCCCCCTTAGGAAGCAATGGTCCCCATTGCATTGAGTTCCTCCATGAGATGAGGAAACTTCTATTGAACTTGGTCCCTGGTGAACCACTTGCCTTGGTGCAGGAGTTGGCCAGCTTTGATAACCCGATACAGTTGGATCTTATGTCAGCGAGTGTTCTTGATTTTCATGTCCATGATACAGTATGTGGTGGCCTATTCCATGTAGTCTGGGTTTAACTCTTTTGGTGTTAGTTCTTCTGCAATGTCAAAGGTGTCCAATAGAGGTGGGAAGTAGGGACGAAGGCGGTCTACATTGAATACTGGGTGAAAACCACGGAATGGTGGAATACTGAGCTCACAGGTATTGTTCCCTATAGCCTTGGTGATGGTGTATGGCCCATATCGGAGTGGGCGAATATTTTGGTGGGGTCCAGTGAGGCGCTCCTTTTGCAAATGTAGCCACACTTTTTCTCCCACCTGGAAGTTGTGTGGCACGCGATGTTGATCATTTTGTTGCTTTTACTTAGCATTGGCTTTGTCCAATATGTCATGAACCTATTGGCGGATGTGCTAAATGCGCTTGATGAAGTTGTTTGCTTTGTCAGCTTCAGACTGGACATGAGTCAAATCAGCCTGAGTAGTTGCAAATGGCATGGATATGTCAATGGGACATAATGGCTGGAATCCCAAGCCCACCTGAAAGGGGTTGTGGCTGGTTGAGCTGTGGAGAGCCCGGTTATAACTATGTTGTACATAAGGAAGGATCTCATCCCATGTGCGTGGATGCTTTGAATTGTACATGTGTAGAATGTGTACAATCATCATGTTGACAACCTCTGTCTGGCCATCAGTTTGGGGATGGAAAGCTGTGGACTTGGTGAGCTTGGTGACCAACATTGACCAGAGGTTGGACCAAAATGTGCTGAGGAACCTACTGTCGTGATCTGATATGAAAAATTGTGGGATCCCAAAATGCACCCACACTCGTGCAAAGAAGAGTTGAGCAGTGGCTTCTGCTGTGATATTCTTCTTGTAGGCTGCCATAATGGCCATCTTTGAGAATCTGTTGATGACCACGAAAACACAGTCGTTTCCATGCTTAGTAGAAGGAATGCCTGACATGTAATCCATGGAGACGGATTCCCAAGGTCGACTAGGGGTAGGTAGCGGAGTATAGAGCCCTTGCTTCTTGATGGTCGATTTGGCAATGGCGCAAGCAGTGCAGGATCTGATGTACTTCCCGACATCCTGTCGAAAGTTCGGCCAATAGAAATACTTCTGCAGTACTGCCATTGTTTTCTCGACCCCAAAATGCCCAGAAACTCGACTGTAGTGCGCTTCCCATATCATCTTGGCACGCTCGCTTGAAGGAACACAAAGGTGTCCTAGCTGACATAATAGTGCATCTTGGAGGTGAAAATTTGGAACTTGCATACCCCCCAAGAGTGCCTTGTTTGTGTAGCTGAATTCTAGATCGCTCTTGTAGAGAAGCGGCCAATCAAAAGTCTCATGCTCACAATAATTGAGAACGGTGGTTATGGCCACGATCGATGGTTGGCTGAGGCAATCTGCAACATTATTGGTGCTACCCTTCTTGTACTTGATGTTCAAATGAAATTGTTGTAGATATGTGGACCACTTCTGATGGCGATCGTTCTGCAACTTCCCTTGTGTCTGTATGAACTGCAGGGGTCGATGGTCTTTTTGGATGATTGTCTCCTTTCCCAAAATGTAATGCTTCCATTGTCGACAAGCATGCTCAATGGAATACATTTCTTTGTCATAAGTGGGATACTTTCAAACTGTGTTGGACAATGTCTCACTGTGATATGCCACTGGATGCCCCTTTTGAGTAAGAACTGCCCCAATAGCATAGTCAAAGGCATCTTTCTCGATCTCAAATGGTTGTTGCAAGTCTGGTAATGTGAGCACTGGGGCAGAACAGAGGCGATGTTTCAATTCTACGAACGTCTTCTGTTGAGATTCCGACCAACAGAATTTTTCTTTTGCTCCTCCCTTGGTGACTTGACCCAAGGGCCAAGTGATATGAGAGAATCCCAACACGAACCTACAGTAGAAATTAGCAAGACCCAGAAAGCTGCGAAGCTCTATTAGGGTGGTTGTGGCTGGCCAATCCCGAATGACTTGGATCTTGGCTAGATCCACATGCACCCCCCTTTCATCAATAATGTATCCCAGATATTGAACCTGGGTCATGCCAAAAGTGCACTTCTCCAAATTGGAACACAACTTGTGTTGCCGTAGTGTTTGGAGGACTTCTTAGATGTGGTGGGGGTGCTCTTCCCCAAGTCTGGCTGAAGATAAGAATGTCATCCAAGTATACCACTACAAATGAGTTGGTGAATGGACGCAAGATGTCATTCATCAACCTCATGAAGGTTGTGGGAGCATTTGTCAATCCGAAAGGCATGACAAGCCATTCGAAAAGGCCCTCCTTGTTGGGTATGTGTTATATTCTTTCCACAACTAGCCCCACACACTGTATGTTGCGCCGGGCGCAGTAGGGGGGTCACAAAGGGGGAGGCAGCCCCCACTGTTGGGGTCCGGGGCAGCGCCCCGACGAAAATTTGTTTGGTGTGCGGACCCACTCATAGGCGGACCCACCCATGTTTTGTGCATGATTTTTCACATGGTTTTGGGGTACGATGGTTTTCAGCCCCTGGTATTTTGTAGATCTGGTCAAGGGAACTACGGTTATGTTCTAATCTAGGGTTAATGGATTGGGGTTTATGTATGCTTCGACATGTGTATATATATATGTGTTGTAACACTAAAAGGAATATAATAAAAAATCAAGTTGGTCGTCCCAATTTGGGATCGAGGGGAAAATCTCTGTGTTTATTTGTTTTATGTTTTATGCTCTCACTATTGTTTATTTTCTGTTATAAGATTCGTGTGTGGATAATTTCTGTTCAGGGTTAAAACCTACATTTGGTATCAGAGCTATTTCGGCTTCAATGGAACGCCTTTGCTGCTGAGGGTTTTTTTTGCTCGGGCCCAAGGTAGATCCTATTCAGTGGGAGATCTACGGGATCGATTCTTGCGGTGAAAGAAGATGGAGAGCGGCGGAAAGATAGAGATCGAGAAATTTAATGGTCAGAGTTTTGAGTTATGGAAGCTCAAGATGGAGGATCTACTGGTGGATAAAGATCAGTGGATCATGGTAGATCTAGGTACTAAACCAACGGCAATGTCAGATGAAGACTGGAAGAAACTGGATCGGAAGGCTAAGAGCGCAATATAGTTGTGTGTCTCAGATTCAGTCTTGTTGAATGTATCTGGGGAAGCTACGGCGAATAATTTGTGGGAAAAACTTGGGACTTTGTACCAATCTAAGTCTCTGGTGAATAAGTTGTTCCTACGGAAAAAGTTGTATAACCTGAGGATGAAGGATGGAGACTCGGTGACAGAGCATCTGAATGCCTTCAATATTGTGGTAAGTCAGTTGTCATCTATTGATATTAAAATATCAGATGAAGATAAGTGCATCAGTTTGTTGTGTTCTCTACCAGATTCGTGGGACAGTTTGGTTATTGCAATAGGTAGCAATACAAATACCTTGAATTTTGATGACATTGTCTCAGCCTTGTTGTCGGAGGAAATGAGATGGAGAAATATGGAGGGCCAGAATGGAGATGCCTTATTTGTACGAGGAAGGTCCCAAAATAGAAACAAGAATAAGGTTTCGAGTGGGAGATCCAAATCTAGAGGGAGAGCTAAATCTCCTGGAAATTTTGTAAAAGTATGCTGGAAATGTGGAAAGGAAGGGCACTACAAAAAGGACTGCAGATCTAAAGCTCCTGAGAAAGGAAATGGATCTAATGATGCTCCTTCTACAGAGGCAAAAACCACCTTGGATGAAGGTGGGGATGTGTATTTGGCTTCTTCTTCAAATACACATGTAGACCATGAGTCATGGTTGATTGACTCAGGTGCATCCTTTCACTTCACTCCCCATAGGGAATGGTTCTGCGAGTATGAGAAATATGTTGGTGATGTCTTCCTAGGGGATGATAGGAAGGCCAGAATCGTCGGACGTGGAAAGGTCAAGCTGAAGCTGCAAGGTGGAAGGATTAGAACACTTCTTGGTGTTCTTCATATTCCTATTGGCGAAATGATTTAAATAAGCAAGATGGATGATGCGAGTGTAAAAAAAATGTTAGAAAGAGTGTACGCAAGATGGTCGGGAGTGCTTGGTATTAATACGGGAGTTGTTGGAACTCTATACAAGCTACAAGGTAGCAGCATTATTGATGGGTGCTGATTCTATAGTTCCTTAAATATCAGAAAAGCCCCATCTCTGGAGAACTGACCATGCTATGGCATCAAAGGCTTGGACATATTGGAGAGAAGGCTCTTCGAATATTTGCATAAAATGGTATGGTAGAAAGGTATGTCTAATTGCTCTGCGGATTTCGATTTGTGAACATTGTGTATATGGGAAGCAGAATCGGGTGAGTTTTCCTTCTGGTGCTAAGAGGGAAAACAAGATATTAGAACTTGTGCACAGTGATGTGTTTGGGCCTGTGTCAGTTCCATCACTGGGAAATTCTGTGTACTATGTCTCATTCATAGATGAATTCTCAAGGAATACATGGATATATTTCTTGAGGAAGAAATTTGAAGCTTTTGACAGATTTAAAGAATTTAAGGCTCTGGTGGAAAACCAGACAGAGAAGAAGATAAAGGCGCTGAGGAAAGATAATGGTGGGGAGTTCTGCAAGAAGGAATTCGAAGAGTTTTGTAAGAAGTGTGGTATAGCAAGACAGAAGACTACTCCATACACACCTCAGCAGAATGGAGTTGCAGAAAGAATGAACAGAACGCTGATGTAAAAGGCAAGAAGCATGCTCAGTTGTACCAGGTTAGGACAAGAATTCTTTCACATCTAAGGGTATTTGGCTGTGATGCATATGTACATGTTCCAAATGAGCAAAGGACCAAGTTGGATAATAAATCTAAAAGGTGCATCTTTATTGGGTATAAGGATGGTTTAAAGGGTTACAAGCTTTGGAACCCATAAACAAGGAAGGTTGTGTACAGTCAAGATGTGGTGTTTAGAGAGGTGAAAGATGTTGTTAAACATGAAATCATACCAAAGGAACCTGAGAAGATAGAGTTTGAGCTAAAGGAGGATGAATCAAACTCTACAACAGAAGAAGACTCAGAAGAGGAAGAGCCACAAACTCCAGCTGTGAGAAGATCAACTCGGGAAAGAAGGCAACCAGAAAGGTATAGTCCATCTGCTTTTTGTTCAGGTTTTTCCTTAACTATAACTGATGATGATCCCAGAACTGTCAGGGAGGCAGTAGATTCAGAGGATGGAAAACTCTGGAAGGAGGCCATGGTTGATGAGATGGCATCCTTGCACAAAAATGAGGCATGGGATCTGGTGGAGTTGCCGGCTGGAAGGAAGCCCATCGGGAGAAAATGGGTGTTTAAGAAGAAGATGAATGTAGAAGGCAAGGTGGAGAAATACAAATCTCGGTTGGTAGCAAAAGGTTATTCCCAGGTGCTGGGAATTGATTTTGGTGATATTTTTTCTCCTGTTGCCAAGGCTACTTCTATTAGATTACTTTTATCTGTTGTTGTTGCATTTGATTTTGAGATAGAACAGATGGATGTGAAGACAACATTTCTTCACGGGGATCTAGAAGAGGAGATCTACATGAAGCAACCTGAAGGCTTTATGGTGAAGGGTAAGAAAGAACTGGTATGCAGGTTGAAGAAGTCTCTGTATGGGTTAAAACGGTCACCAAGGATGTGGTATCAGAAATTTGATACCTATATACGGGGACTTGGCTTCACCAGAAGCAAGGAGGATCACTGTGTTTATTTTAAATTAATTAGTGACAGTGTTATTTATTTGGTCTTGTATGTGGATGATATGTTGTTGATTGGAAATGACAAAGAAATTATCCAAGATTTGAAGACCCAACTATTCTCCAAATTCGACATGAAGGATCTTAGTGCTGCAAACTATATTTTGGGCATGGAAATTAAGAGAGATCGGGCAAAGAGGAAGCTCTGGTTAAACCAGAGGAAGTATGTCGAGACTATATTGCATAGGTTCAATATGCAGGATAGTAAACCGGTGAATGTTCCTATTCCTGTAGGTGTAAAGTTGTCTGCTGAACAGTGTCCCAAGACACAAGAAGAAGAGGAGGATATGTCCCGTGTTCCATATGCAAGTGCAATGGGTAGTCTGATGTATGCAATGGTCTGTACTAGACCAGACATTGCACATGCAGTGGGAGTATTGAGCAGGTTTATGTCAAACCCAGGGAAGGAGCATTGGACAGTAGTGAAGCGGGTTTTCAGATATTTACGTGGCACTAGTGATTATGGCTTGTGCTACCGGGGAAGACCAGGATTGGAAAGAATGTTGGACATTCGTGGTTTTGTTGATGCAGACTGGGCTGGAGATCTGGACCAAAGAAGATCTACAAGTGGGTATGTGTTTAGCCTATTTGGAGGCGCAGTCAGTTGGATGAGTAAAAGACAGTCCGTAGTGGCTCTTTCAACTACAGAGGCAGAATACATAGCAGCCACTCATGCAAGCAAGGAAGCAGTTTGGTTGCAGAGATTGTGTTCAAGTATGGGGTTGGTACAACAAGCTATAAGGATAGACTGTTATAGCCAAAGTGCAATTTTCTTGGCTAAGAACCCTGCTTATCATTCAAAGACAAAGCACATTGATGTTCAATATCACTTTGTTAGAGATATGGTTGAGGCTAAAAGGGTGTTGCTGGTAAAGGTGGACACTTTGAAGAATGTTGCAGATGCATTGACAAAGTCTGTGAGCACTCAGAAGTTCTCTTGGTGTAGAGAAACAATGGGTGTTGAAGAATTGGCCCAATGACTAAGCTCTCCTGTGGCCCCCTGTGGAAATAAAAAAACAAGTGGGAGAATGTTGGGTATGTGTTATATTTTTCCACGACTAGCCCCATGTGTTGTATGTTGCGTCGGGCGCAGTAGGGGGGTCACAAAGGGGGAGGCAGCCCCCACTATTGGGGTCCGGGGCAGCGCCCCACGAAATTTTTTTTGGTGTGCGGACCCACCCATGTTTTGTGCATGATTTTTCACATGGTTTTGGGGTACGATGGTTTTCGGCCCCTGGTATTTTTTAGATCCGGTCAAGGGAACTACGATTATGTTCTAATCTAGGGTTAATGGATTGGGATTTATGTATGCTTCGGCATGTATATATATGTGTTGTAACACTAAAAGGAATATAATGAAAAATCAAGCTGGTCGTCCCAATTTGGGATCCAGGGGAAAATCTTTGTGTTTATCTATTTTATGTTTTATGCTCTCACTATTGTTTATTTTATGTTATAAGATTCGTGTGTAGATAATTTCTGTTCAGGGTTAAAACCTACACTCCTTGGATTTGAAGGCAGTCTTACACACATCAGAGGGTTCGATTGGTACCTGGTGATACCCAGACTTCAAGTCGATCTTGCTGAAATATTTTTCCCCTTTGAGTTGGTCCAGAAGTTCATCAATTCGTGGGATCGGGTACGTATTCTGAACAGTGATCTTGTTCAGTGCCCGATAATCAATACAGAGTCTCCAAGTCCCATCCTTCTTCTGTACCAACACGATCAGGCTCCCACAGGGCGATGAACTTGGTCGGATGTGACCTTTTTGCAGCAGCTCTTGAATCTGCCTCTTGATTTCATCATTCTCCAGAAAATAGCGCCTATAGATCGGTCCATTGGGTAGCGGCGCACTTGGGGTCAGGTTAATCGGGTGCTTGACCTGACAGTGTATAGGCACCCCTGTGGGTGAGGTGAAGATGTCCCCGTACTCCTCCACAACCTTGTCCATTTGTTTTTGTCGTGCAGAGGAGCCATGTCTGGAGGTCATGGCCACAGTCTTCTTCTTGCCCTGGGGGCAGATCATCAGGAAAAAAAATTTCTTGGTTTGGGAAATGAGCTTACTGCATTGTTTCATAGTAACCAAAGAGATAGTGGGAGGCGGTGGTACCTCTGGTATTCTGTACAATTTATTTCCCAAAGTAACAATAACAACGCGAGGCCGGGACTCATACACAGCATGTCGCTTCCACAAGTATGGTTGGCCTAATAGTACATCAGAAACATCAATAGGAGCAATGTCACACAATACCTCATCCGTGAAGGGCTTGATGCTATAGGGAAGGCAGCACTGCTGGCTGACGCAGAGATCTCGTCCTTGGTGAAGCCACCCGATGGTGTATGGTTGTGGGTGCGCTGTGGTCGACAAGCCCAACTGCTTCACGAAATCTGCTGAAATGAGGTTCTTTTGGCTCCCATTGTCAAAAATGAACCGTAGCGGGGAACCGTTTACCCACATTTGGGAGTGGAAGAGACGCTCTGCCTCCTCTAGATCTTCTGGTTCCTCCTTCTGGATCTTCGTAGTGGCAACAGTGGTGTTGGGCTCCGCATCAATAATCTGCTTCCCTTTTTCATTCACCTTGTCAGGTTCTGATTCATAGTCGGAGCATGCATCTGATTCAGAAGCCCTCATCTCGGCCACCAGAAACTGCTTGGCCTGACACTCACTTGTGTTGTGAGTGGAGCTCTTATGGAACTCACACCACTTTCCCGTTTCCTTATTTGGCTTTGTGGTGTTGTTCTTTGCTTGTGTCTTTGGCAAGTTTTCTTGGGCTGCCATGCCTTGGCTTTGTCCTTTGTTCTGCGGTTTAGGGGCACCTTTCCCTTGCTTTTGGTTCGCAGATCCAAAGTCTCTCTTCTTCTGTTTGAATTTCTGCTCAATCTTGGCAACATACCAGTATGTCGTACCACGCGAGGAGATTTCGAGGAACTCCATTTCCTCTTAAATGTATCTATGCAGAAAACCGCGATACTTTAGCACCAAATGTTTCTCTAAATCTTTGATACCCAGCTTTGTGCGTAGGGTATGGAAAAAATTCGTTAGCTCATGCACATCTTGATCCCTTTATTGCCGCAGCGTGGTCCATTGTATGTACTTGTCCTCGTAGCTCCCCACGGAATAGTATTGTTCCTTGATGGCATCTCGGAAAGAATTCCAAGTGGGTACGGCTAAGAACAGAGAGGGTTTTGTCTCGTCCGTTTTCTCACAGTAGGTTTCCCACCAGTCCTTGACATGGGGGGTAGCTTTGAGGAGTGCAAAAATAGGATCTCCTGCTCCCTCATCTTTCTTTTCATCCCCCATGGGCATCCGTTGGGGTTTGCGAGGCTGATCTTGTAAAGGTTCCATCAGATCGAGCCCTAACTCTTTATACCCCGACCTCGTTGGGGAAATGCAAAGAAGGATCGAGAAAAAGCAGACTACTTTGATACCACTGATCCGGATTTATGCAGGAACGCAACAGAATATATAAATAACCACAAACATATAAATACAGCGGAAATAAGGCTTCGTTTCATTAATATCAAATCACAGAAATATGCTTACAAACATGATGGAAATAAAATAGCTAGGGTGTTGGTAGCGAATCTTTGAGAACATATGTGGCAACTACAGACCTCTGAACTATATTACAATGAAGCTCAAGGGCCTATTTATTATGGAGAAACAATGGAGAATTCTAAATGTCCAAAAACCTAACCCTAGGAGATGAAGTGCCAAAACTATGGGCCCCGTTTGGGTAAATTGGTGTTTCAACTTCCTAGGGACGTAACTTCGGCATACTATCCCCGTTTGGGGCTTCAAAATGGCTTCGGAAGTTTAGGACCCGAAAATCTACTAAAAATAGTAAGTTGTGAAAAACTGAAAGAGACAGTGTTGGGGCCCCAAGTGGAATAGGCGGGTGGCCACCAATATCCACCTGGATCAAATATTGTCTTCCTTCTTATGTGCCTTTTGAGATCACTGTACGGGCCTATAATATGGTCGTACCAGGCATGATTAAAGATGAAGGCACCTCAGTTAGTATTATGTCCTCAACTACATGGAAAGCTTTGGGTTCTCTACAGCTTGTTCCTTTTACTCAGAATCTATTGTCTTTCAACAGAGGAACAAGTCAACCATTAGGGATCCTTCCGAAGTTGCCTATTGCTTTAGGAGGGAAAATAATCTATATAGACGTGATGGTGGTCCAAGGCCCCTTGGATTTGAATTTACTCCTGGGGCGCGACTATGCTTATGCCATGGGCACGCTTGTTTCTTCCCTCTTTCGTGTGATTTGTTTTCGACATGAAGGTCGAATCTGGAACATTGATCAAATTTCAGTGATTGGTCCTAATTTGGCTCCCGGTCCACCATCAACCCTCACTGGTATGTACGTTTCGGTGATATCTTCCACGCCACAGATCAATTATGTGGCAACCTTTTCCATGTCCGCGTCCACTAATAATTCAGTCAGTGAGGTAGTACACAATGTATTGGGGGCATTAGATCCTAATTTACAGAGTGTTGTTCTCCTGTCGGATGAGAAACTCTTGGAAGCCATGACTTCTTATTTGTCATGATCAGGTCTTTCGAAGTAGAGTTCCTTTTCTAATGTCAAGCTCCTTAAAAGATGAAACAAGCTCGTCGGAGCATAGTTCATTTTCTTGTGTCAAGCTCCTTAAAAAATGAAACAAGCTTGTCGGAGCATAATTCATTTTCTTGTGTCATGCTCCTTAAAAAATGAAACAAGGTATTTGGAGCAGAGTTCATTTTCTTGTGTCAAGCTCCTTAAAACATGAAACAAGGTGTCATGAGGATAGTTTCTTTCACTGTATCAACCTCGTTGAAAATTGAAACAATTTCCTGTTCAATTCGAGTCTTTTATTAGATCTCGTAAAATCCAAGTTGAGTCTTTCTCCTGATCTCGTAATTGAATCTTCATTCCATCCACCTATTAGTAACCAGTAGTCTACTTAAGTGAATGCCATGAAACTGGGGGGCATGTACCTCGAATTGAGTCATCATGCTGGGGGCATGCGAACTTATTTCAAGAAAGACCAGTTGCAAGCATAGTTTTCTAAAAAGTTTCAAGCTTGTGTAAAAATGAAACCATTCTTGTTTTACCTCTCGTGATTGCCATTTTATCAGCCTGTTTTGCTAGATGAGCCTTGGTTTTCTCTTTCCATCGTTACCATATTCTCGACCAATCATATGCCCTCACTTGATTTTTTTTACCCATTCCTCAGGAACATCTGCAATGAGTGGTCTTGTTAGCGAGCCTCTTGACCTTTACTTGTTCTGAGAAGTTCCACCATCACCAGAACCAGTTACTACCCTTAATGCCAGTCATTCCTCTAGGAGGAGTCAAATTTCAGCTCTTTTCTGACTGTCAAAAATTGAAAAGATTGTTAAGACTCTTGTCATTTTGAACTCGTTAAAGGTTGTGAAACGTCATCTTCCCAGTATATGTTTACCCCTTTTTAGGGCTAGGATGGATTATTTACAAAAAAGGAATACCTTAGTCGAACATGGCTACGAGGTTCTCTCAGATATTGTTTTCTATCTTTTAGGGTCTGTGAGACTACTTATGAAAAGGGACCCACTGGAATTTTCTTCTCTGCTTATTTTCAAACTTTCTAAATATGAAAAGGCGCCATTTTTTCCCTTTGTCGGACTCGTTAAAACTAAATGATATCGGATACCGTCATCATGACATTACCGAGTTCCTCCTTCCTAGGGCTCGTAAAATGTACTAGGATCGATTTTTCCAAAGGAAAAACTTACATGACAAGCATATGTTAACCCCTTCAAGCTTGTTTCCAAAAATAATTAGGGTAATCGCCAGAAATGGTGGGGGAAAATGGAACCGGTTCTCAGTTGTGTCGGCAATATGTCACTCTTAAACATCACACTTGTTTGCAGTTTTTGTTGGGTTGGGGACATCCCATATTCATCATTTTTCCTCCATGGGTTTGGGTTATTTGTTTTGACCTCTCATATGCTCTTTTCCTCATGACCATGACCTCAGATCCCTTGGTGTCAAATACTGCCAAATTTCGGAGTTGTGTCGCCAATATGTTCAAGAGAAGTTCCTTTTGTAGTTTTTAACCCCTGATCCTCTGTTCAGTCCTGATTCACTGTCATCTTATTCCTTTGTCTCATGTAGATGATATGGGAAACATTATGGCCCTCCTTCAACCGGTCACTTCCAGGAAGCTGATCTAGAGACTCCCTTCTAGCACCATAGAGATTGCATGCCTCAATGGCAAGTTCTTCACATTCGACGACAAGTTCTAATCATTGGCCATCGATCGAGTGATTTCGCGGGTGTTTGACTCCAGCTCATTGTTCACATTATGTGGTTGTACTAGTAGTACCTTGAGAACCATTGTCATTATTGGTGGTCTCTCTTGCACCTGTTAAAAACTTTCATCATTGGCTGGTAATCAGGTGACTTTCTTGCATGTTCAACTTCATCTCATTCATTGGCATGCTTGAATTTGTACTTGTTCGGGTCGAGATGGAAGGCAAGACCCTGGGTTTTGTCTGATAAAATCCATGTTGCAGGACGATTTGGTTTATCATAACTATATGCATGACTCTTCTGATTGGATGGTTGTGACCATACCTGAGTCTATTTAATGATCCTTCTCGTTGGATGGTTGCGTCCATATCTTGGATCTTATTACATGTTCTCTATTATGGATGGCTGCGCCCATACCACATATTCATGTATTAGAGATATTAGTTGTACTTGATCTTTCAGGTCTTATGACGGCGGCGTTTTGGTTTGGGCATGTTCTCGTAAAGAATTTCACCCCTCCTTCTCTCTTGGAATTCATGCTTTAGGGGGCATCTATTACACAATATTTTTTCACCGTCCCTACAATCCCCATTCCGAACATTGGAGGACCTTTTAAATAACCCCTATGTAATGTCATACATTTCCATAAATGTCATTGCACCCCTTGACATGTCATAAACATGATCTATGTTGATCATTCCTCAATAAAACCCTCATAAGCCTGTGCTTTTGGGTTGGTGCTGGTAGGGAGTTATGTCCTCGCGCCCATGAAAAAATTAACCCTGAGCCTCACGCCATTCGACGCTCTGTTTCAGAAGGGCACCCGCATCGAGCTTCTTTTGGAATTTTTTTAAAAATAGAAACAAATCTTCTATGATTTAACATCTTTGTGAGCGGAGTCATGGTTGTTTGTTCAACTGGATCAAGTCGATTTTCTCCCTTTCGCCTATTAGTTCCTATAAATTTGCACCTCCCCAAAGGGATAAACCTCTCCTCCACCTTATGTGGATCCCAAACCTCCTGCTCATCTCCTATAAATTATTCTTCTTGTGTTGGAGAGCATAGAAGATCCCATTGTTGTGAGAGAGAGTTTAACCCCACCGCCTCATTGAGCCAAACGACGAGTGAATGCTTGAGACGTGCCCGACTGAACACGTTCAAGGAGATCTATAATGTCAAGGCATAAGGTTGTAAACTTCTTTTTCATATATCAATATTACATGACTGGTTTTGGGTTCCAACTTTGTTTCCATTTGTATTCTAAGTGTTTAACTCTCCTTGACTAGTTGAATAGTTGTATATGAATATATATGTTTGTATGTTGTCAACGTTTGTTTTATATTTGTTCATGTGCATGGACATCGTCACCAATGAAGCGTAAGGTGTGAAAACCAAGATCAAAGGATTGTTTCTGTGTGCCACAACAAAAGCATTGGACTAAGGTAGGATATCTGTTCCAGTCCATATTTCATTTACAAGATAGGAATTTAGGAATTCAGCATGTTCCCTTGTTGTTAGACACACCCTAAGGCTAGATGGATCGCCTTTGTCAATCTTGGCAAGGTGTGAACAATATTAGAGAAGAAGTGGATATATCCTCATAATTGAGCACACCACCTAGGTTGCGTGCATGAGTTGATAAGGTAGATGAGGTAGATGGTAAAAATCCTAGGGTGCATGGGTAAACAATCTTCTTAGTCAACTAAAGGCTCAACTAACTCCTCAAATATTGTGCCAAAGGATAAGAACAAAAAATGAATGACTTGGCATGTGTGAACAAGGCTTATACTAAAGTAAGGGAAAATCTGTTTTCGTTCATGTGTTTTTTCCTCATGCCAAAAGGGGTAGTGCCTAGTCTCATTAGTACCCATGGACTTAATTTATAACCCATGGTGACAAATTCACAAATAAAACTTAGGGAAAAAAGCCTCAATGAAGAATTATAAATAATTAATATTGATATTTCAATATTAGGCACTAAATCTAAGGTTTAGGGTTTTTTAATTTTATTGAAATATCCTAAACTAATTAGGTTTTTGTTTCCACTAGAAAAAGTGGAAATGTGAGTTTTTTAAGGATAATTATGGTTTAAGATAGGGAATTATAGACAAAAATATTATGGGCCTTCAAGGAGGTGAAGTTAACTCAAATGTAGATGTAATGGGGGATTTTACCTAAGAAAAATGGTAATATGTGATGTGATACACAAATCAACTAGGTAAAATAATGAGAAGTGGTGACAATGTATGTGAGAAGTTGATTTTAGTGAGGAAAAGTTATAATATGCTTGCAATAAAAAAATTACCTAGGTAAAACTATGGAAATCATATGAATATGAATGGAAGTAGGTGAATGAATCAACATGTTAGAGGTTAGTCTTGCAACAGTAAGTGAAAGTGACTATGATGTGGCCACCATGATGAAGATCCCTGAAGAAAAATATACTTTTTTGAAGCAATCTCCATCAACATTCCAACCTTTTGAAGGCTAGAGTGATCCCATCAATTTGTACAAATCAGGTTTACCACTCATGTCAATATGGGGGCTAACAAATTATCCCTACTTTGGGACATGTGCTCTTTGAAGAAGAGTGCACGAGTACCCAAAAATATGTGATACACCTATCAAAAATAAGGAATAAAGAAGAGAAAAATGTGGAGGGATGGTCTAACTCTCATCCTTAAACAACACATCCAAAATATATTTCAACTTCATCAAAAGTGGCTTTACAAGTAAGACACACTCCAATAATTCCAATGCTCATAATAGATAGCTTATTTCTTATGTCTCTCAAAGACTTATTATTTTCACTCATAGTAGGCTACATGAACAATATACAAAGGCTAAGTGTTCATACAACCAATGGAACCACTCTAGCTCTTTGTTTAGATATAAAATTATTCTCTTATGTTTGGTTATGAACCCTAAGGATACCTCAAACATCATATATATATGAGTTGAAATCCCCATAAAAACAAGTCTAAAGTAGTCATTGAAGAGAGCCAAAACATCACACTCGTGTCCAAAATTCCATACACCTTTACATCTTCTAGCCAAATTTTTGTAAGATTATAATATTCTTCTTGGGGATTCATCACATCATCAAAAAAGGAAGAAATTTAATTTATATCCTCCAATATTACACTCTTGGGCTTCCTTGTTATAATTTTTTCTTGGAAAGAGCATGAAGCCACATAGAATAATGAAATTTAAAATCTATAAATGTTTCCTAGATGCATGAAATAGCTTGTTGGCCCATACGTGAAGAAAGGAAATTTTTGAAACTTATTTCTATATGTTTTCCTTACTGTCACATGCAATTTCAAGAAAATGCAGTTTCCATAATTTAAAGAACATGTAAAATCATTAACATTGAAGTGTAATAATGGCTAGAAATTTCCTAAGTTAGATTCTTCAGAATTATGAAAAATTTCACAATTATTATCATGTTAATGTTTTTGGAAATATACTATAGAAATTTTTGAATGTGCATGAATATTATGTCAATTTACTTCTCTATATCAGGCTGCCCAATTAAATCATAATCGGCACATCCTTCCCTGGATGAATCATAAATGAAATTTCCCATAAATATCCAATATATATTATCCATATTATGATTAAGTTTTTGAAAGTGTGTTTGCCTTGATGGATGCCGATCAATTCATTTAGTGTTGAACAAAATTCTAAACTTAATTTATCTTCAAAATCATGAAATAATGTAGCCTTAAATTCATAATTGTTCCCTAGATGCGGGTGACAAAACTTACACGCTTGACAATCACATCCCACACTCCCCGGGGGGTGGAGATCCTCTACGCAAAGCCTCACCTGCTATGGAACCTCATACCGCTAGCCACTCGCACGAGACTCACAGAATCAGAAATGATGAGGAGAGGACAAGAACTGCGTCACCATGTTCAAAGAATCACCTCGCATTTATCACCATAAATGATCACCATGATTAACCCTTATTGCAGCCATCCCCCTCCCCTCGAGCCTTCTCAGGTATTAATCATAGCACGCAGATGCGTGCGAATCCTACTCATTGCTATCCTCCTTTCACACACCCCAACCCATATAGAAAGACAAGCACACACCCCCTTTCAATACACAGTCTGTTTTATCTACCTTTCGCCTCTTTAACTCTGCTATGGCTTCTCCCTGACTTTAGAAGGCCGTGAAGCTCTATTATCAACATCATGTTGCGTAGTCTCCTTTGGGCTGTTGCACCCCTTCCAGCGCACCTACCCCCCAGTTATTCCTTCCCCTTGAACCCCAGCACTGCTTTCCTTTTTGTGTACCCCTCCCTGAACTGCCTCCCCTGCCTCTGTGCGCAATGGCACAGAAAATTTTCCAAAGAACTATTCGAGGACAAAGAATGGCTCTCCCTGGCCATTATCACTATGGTGAGGACAATCGTCTAGAGTCAATGGAAGGTTCCTCTTCTAGCACTTTTTCATGTCAAAATGCCGACCCCGGGCAGAATGCAGAATATCTCGGGCAAGCTGCATAGAGAGGGAGACATGGCCCACGGAAGTCCACCATCTCTCCCTAAACGCACCTCCAGCATCGCAAAAATGACCCATTTCCAGTTCAGGAGGAGGAAGAGGAGGATTCGGACATCTGGGTGATGGATTCTGATGGCATCTGAATGCGTGTCCCTGACGGTGTAGGTCCACACTCCCCCATCCTTTTCGCATCGATCCATAATCCTAGGCGTACAGTGGTAAACACAGTGGATGCTGTTGTGCAGGCTCCTGCTTGCCCCATTGAGGAGGAGGTCCCCAACAGTGATGATGAAGATGAAAAGTGATGCCTGCGTAGTTGCACAGTTCTACCAAGTTTTTTGCCAAGCTTTCCATCAGTGCCTTTTTTCCACCATTTACTTTGTGCTACTTAGATATGTCAACGCTACTGTGCATAATGTAATTTTATGTTTTAAGTTTTGTTCAGGCTAGTTTCCTCCCCCGAGGTAGCCTAGAAACCATGTAACAAAGGCTGGGATTGGCTAAGCGTGGCTTTCCAACCCAGCCTGTAGCATATGCAACTTCTATGTTTTTGAATCAATAGAATAGCCTAACTTACCAAAAAAAAGAAAAAATTGTGAGAGAATGTGGTGCTTATCAAACCTTGTTTTCATGGATCATAGAAAATATTTTTTCTTTTATTTATTTTTACAATTGCTTGATGGTTTTCTTCATATTCACATGCAATATATGACTCCTATTTTTCAATGATATATTTTATACTTGGTATTCAAAATATGTTGGTTCCTCAAGAGGTGGCTCTTGAGAATAGATGATCTTCAATGCTAAAAGACACAGATGCCTCTTTTTTCTCTCTAGATTCATCCATCGAAAGAGTTGATAAATATTACACCCAATGCTCATAAGTATAAGGGTTCATAATAATCATCATTACATTCAATTCTTCAAGAAAGATTAAACATAAAAATGAAATAATCAATTTACATCTTGATACCTCATACCAAATTGGAAATTCTGTGGATTTTCCAAGGTGAAATTGATGCTTTCAAAAGTTGTTTTCTTCACTTCATAAGAAATTAGTCTTCAAAACATTGCAAGGTAAAAGGGCCTCTTCCCTTCAATTTAGTTACCAAAATGAGATGAACCCTCATCCAAGTATTCAAGAAGCATGATCTTCAAATTTCCCAAGAAATGGACTTTATCCTAAAAATGGCACCAAAAATGTTACCATAGAAACCAAAATATTTTCTCAAAGTCCCAAATATGTATGTCAACCTTGTAAAACTTGGGAGGTTGGCTACTATCACATCACTAACTCTCTCTTGCACCTTAGACTCAAGAAAAGGTTCCCAGTAAAGGGGGGCTTCCCAAACAGTCAAAGGGTATCTCAAATAGTAGTAATGGGAGTAAATATAAGTGAGCCACAATTGTGATGGAAAAATGATGAAAATGTAAAATATGGCTTAGGGTGATGAATGAATGGGAGACTAGTTCCTATTGTTCTTGGGTTATCGGGTTTAAGTCACTCCTAAGTAATTTTCATTATATCTTTATTTTTTGAAGACCCAAACATCTTGAAAGATTGTGCGATGAGCGTCAAACTAGGAAATATAAACTCTTAAAGAATCACATGGAGGTTAATACTAAATGAATTAACCTATGTATTACAAACTAAAAATTTTAACAATAACCTAATAAAGGAAGTAAAACCCTAAGATGTTCACCCTAAATATAATAGATCTAGCCTAAAACTTCACAAAGAAATGAAATAGACAATAAATCACACCTCAACTTCATTTCTTTCTTTGTAGTATGTCCTTGCTCAGTGAAGACTTTTGATGTACAAAATATCTTCTACTATAACCTTGAAAACTAAGGAATATATAATAAGACTTCAAAAAACATAACTTTGTGCTTGTAGATCTCATCTAAGTAAAATTTATATCATTGGAAATCTCTGAATGAGAAAAATACTGTGCCAATGTCAAAATGGAGATTTAAGATTACAAAATATGGAGTAAATTTGGCATTTTGTATATTGAATCTTCTATAAAGGTTGACCTAGTCACACCCACATCCATAATCATGGTTAAGGGGTTTTCTATGCTTAGTATGATAGAAATTAATGTTATTAGAATATCAGGTTATGATTGTGTGTTTTGGTTCATCTCTTAAGTTATACCCTTATTTCAACCCTACATAAAATTAATAAGGTTATACTTAATAATTACCAAAGGCCATAACAAATTCTAACCAATAATGGATCAAACGATTAATTAAATCTTAATGGCCCCTATACTTTAAGGATAATGATCTTCAGGAGTTATTATATATATAACCTTGGAACCTATGTTGAACCCCTCGTTAAATGATTTGGCTTAAGAGGATTTTCATCTTAAAGGACAACCTAAAATAGTACTTGGTTCAAGTGTATCAAATGTAAGTATACACATATACCTATGCTTGTTAATCAATTACATGCATAATTATGCAAGTGGGAATAAAAAGGCCTTAATATTATAAATAATATAATGTATTTAGATCATATACTTGAGTCTCTAGTGTTGCGATGATAGAACTAAATATATGTCCAACCCAAATATAGATTCCTTTACCTAGAAGCATTGAAGTAGGTGATGGGATGAATCATTAATGATGTAGACTTATTTATATCAAAAGTATAAAAAAATAATTTCGATTGAATCTTTGTGGTCAAGTTTATTATTACATGAGTAAGGTTTAAATTATGTATCAATATTATTATTAATGATATTTTAACAAAAAAAATTGTAAGTATGTGTATGTGGTTAGATGAATAAACTTTACACAAAGGTTCACAGGTTCAAATCTATTACTATCCAACGAATATTATTTTCATTTATTTATGTTTGACATATTATTTTCAATATATATATATATATCATGGTGAATCAATAACTCATTGGAGTAATCTGGGCAAGGCACAAGATTTCCCATTATAAGTTACCCCTTTAAGAGATTGTTTGGTGAAATAAAAGCATGCCCTTTTTATACATTTAAATATCTAAAAATACCAGTGGCTCATTATTAAACTAGATATATTGGAAAATGACTCACATGGATCATTATCTACATGTAAATTCTCACCACTGCCCTACTAAAAAAAACTTGGGGTTATCAACACACTAGTCACATGGACATTCGAAATATCTGATGATGAGCACATTGAGCAAGAATTGAAACACTTGGATAAGATGTTAAAAATGAATGGATATCATGAAAATTAGTTTTATATGATATTCTTAAGGACTAGGAGAGGACCTTTTATCAGGATTACTAATAATGAGGAGGGTCAAAATATAAAATTCCCTTACATTGAAGGTACCAGAAAGAAAATTGCAAATATTATGAATAAGAATAATATTAAAGTCTAATTCTCCCCTCCTAGCACCGTAAGGAAAATTTTAGATCACATCGAAGATGCCATAAACCCAAGAATACAAAAAAGGAGTATATACCATTCTTACTCTTGTGCTAAGTAATATGTTGGTGAAGTTGGAACATCATTTCAAGTAAGGATAAATGGGCATTGTGCTAATATAATATATATAAAATTAATATATAAACTTTAGCTGAACATTCTCAAGACAAGGGACACCACATATGCATCCAATATACTGAAATCATCACTAAACTAGAACATCATGGAAAAAATAAGAGATGGGAGGCCTAGGAATTGAGCTAAACTACAATAATATAAATAGAAATGAAGGTTTAAATATTAGTAAATGCCATAACCCTATACTACATAATCTTAGTATTGGTAATAATAATATAAATAATTAATGTAAAAGGTTGACGACAAAGTTTTACCTTCAAGAAAATTTATGTGACTATTTATTATTAAATGAGAGTTTATTATTTTTTTTTAGCTTAACGAACTCATGATGATGATCCCAACTTTGAGATTGAAACATTGAGTTTCATGATTAAATTAATGTAACATACTTATTGTATTTTTAATATTATTGATCCAAGAAACCGTGAGTGAAGGGATACAAGTTGTAGAAATTATGTCTTTTCATCTAAGAGATAATTATTTTTTGTTCAATATATGTATAATTCCATTCAATTGATTTAGTGGCAAGCTAGAAAATAGGATAGAACCTCATCTACCTCAATTTTGAATGAAGATATATATTTGTAATGTATATAAAATATTTGGAGAAAATTTATATGGTTGTTAGTGTATACGGTGTATATGGGGAAAGGAAACACTTCTAGATTAACTTTAGAATCCAAGTTGGTGTTATAGGGGATAACGTGGTGGTAAGGGGAGATATTAATCTAACTAAATGTTGGAGAACCATGCAGAGAATAGATATATAATATTGCTTATCAAAATCATTTATACACATGTTTGAGGAATTGAATTTAATTGATGTAGAGCCTATTCAATTGGTCCTTACTTAAAGAAATTAAAGTAGTGGTAGAGAAGGAGTTTCTAAGAGATTGTGCAAGTTTTCAATAATTAATATAATTTAAAAATAATTTGTTAGGAAGAATTCCTAGGTGGGGATCGAGGGGTCCTCGAACCATCCACAAATCTTTATTTAAATTGAAAAAAATTGTTTAAAAACATTTACCTCCATTTAAAATCAAACATACTCAATTAGAAGAAGAGGATATTAGAGAGATGATTTCTTGAATTAGAAAAAACATAACCCTAACTCAAGAGAGACAACAATGTTTTAATTTGTTTAGAATTTAAGGATTATAAAGAAAATAGTAGTAGGGGCTAGAGAAAAGGAAAGGAAATGGGAAAAGAGTTAAGTGAGTAGAAAAGGAAATAGGAAAGGTATTTGATAACAATGTAGGTAGAGTGTCTTAAAAGAAAGGGAATCAAATATTAAAATTATTGGAAGGAACTAGAGTTTGCTAGAAAAATAGAAGGTAGAATGGAGGTTAAAGATGAGGTTTGTGTTGTTGGAAAAGGATGATGAAGATATCAAATTTATTCGAAATTATGTGAGACACACAAATAAACAAAATTATTCACCAAATATAGGAATTAAAAATGAAATAATAGGGGCTCAATAGCAAAAGCTTTCAATGAGATAGTCAAAAAAAGGTATAAAACACTTCAATTCTTTGTTTCAAGATTGATTAAGGGAAAAAATACACTACAAGAAAAAATGACATTGGTGAGAGGTGAAAAATGTCACCATAAGCTCATTGGTGAGGGTCAAAACAGCGTTTTTCACCAAAAACTGAACGTCACCAAAGGTGGCATCGCTTAAAGTAAAGGTGTTGTGGTGACATTCAAGGCCTGTCACCAATAATGGTTTATTGATGGATAGTGATCGTCACCATTTCATATGAGCAATGGTGATGGACAATAGTCTCCATCACCAAAAACCTGAACGTCACCAAAGGTGGCGTCGCCAAAAGTATGTGTTGTGGTGATATTCAAGGTCCGTCGCGAATATTGATTATAATGACGGATAGTGACCATCACCATTTCATATGAATAACAATGATTTTTGGTGATCGAACTTTCATGGTCGTCACTATTGGTGCATATATATGGCGACGTTTGTTGACTGTCACCATTTCATATTTGGTGGGGGTCAAAAACTGTCATGATAAGCTCATTTGCGACATCAAGGTCTGTCACGAATAATGACTATAATGAAAAACAGTGACCCTCACCATTTCATATCAACAACAACGATTTATGGTGATGGACCTTTCATGGTCGTCACTATTGATGCGTATATATGGTGGCATCCTTTGACTGTCACCATTTCATATTTCGATGAGGGTCAAAAAATGTCACCATAAGCTCATTGGTGATGGTCAAAAGAGCACCCGTCACCAAAAACTAATCGTCGCCATTCCCTATGAATATCAGGGCACAATGGAATTGAACCACCAACCTCCTTCTTGTAAAGCAAGTGCTCTTCCATTGAGCTAGCACCCTTTAAAGAAGAGACTGTAGAAAAGTTCTTAACGAACCACTAACATAAAAAGAGCTAAGAAATATTTCTCTGTAAAAGAGATATTCATGGTCAAATTAACAAGAAAGTGGCATTTTAGCATCGTTGCACTAGTGCTACTATTACAATATTTTGGCCTAAATAATAAATAGAAAAAACCCTTTTCAATTTAGTAGGAGCATGCCGGGAAAATAATCTCACAAGAATACCTAGCATTCAACATTCTGACCCACTAAATCACTTTTACATCCTTTTGAATTCCTTCAACAAAAGGCTTAAAGTTGGGAACAATGTCATAAAAATACTTTGAGCTATAGAACAAGCATTTTAAGCTCCCCTCTGTTGTATGATATAGAAATTTGTCCTTCAGATAGAGTTATGAGATACAAAACGACTTTCACCCTTAAGAAAAAATGTGGTTGTAAATGCATGGTAAACTATCTTAGCATAAATATGCTCTTAGTATGGTATTGGATTCTTAGACTAGTGTCAGGTTTAAGGCTGTCAAAGACTTTAGATTTTAACTATGATATGGTGCACACTAGGCTTCAGGACAACATATTCTTTAGGAATTTCATGTTTGGAAACCTCTAAATCTGTGTCCAAGAAAACTCAAGTTAAATGGAAATATTTTTGTGTAATGGTTTAAGTCATATGAATGCACATTAATATACATGTTTTTTCCTAATTTGAATAATTTGTATATTTTTTGGTCAACCAGTTTTTTAATTCGGTTTTTATCTAGTTCCGATTCGATTCACATTTTTTAGGTTAACCATTTCGATGAATAGTCCAGTTCATTTAATTAAATAGATCATAAAAGATAAGGTGGTATTTGTGTGTTCATGAGAGTGTTTCGTGCATAAATAAGATGAGAGTTACAAAAATTTTCACCTATGCCCAATTGGAAAATTGGAGTGTCATAGATGTAATAAAATGTGTAAGAGAATATCCTAAATTTAGAAATAAGAATCTTGTGATGTGTCATTGGGGAAAAAAGATTCATCATTTGTAATCATTAAACAACATTCATAATTTGTATTGAAGTTACAAAGCACCATGGAGTATTCAGACAACTAAGCTTTTGTTAGGCTAATGTTTATATCTCTTTAATTTTGATTTTAGATTGATTTTAAAATAGTTTATATAACTTTAATATGTCGTTGTGTGCTACAAAGCATTTCAGTACTTCAAGTAGATCTGATGATGTTGAAGTTTGGGCAGCTCTTTCACATGATACGGGTTGGCATTTCAACCAAAATACTGTGAGATGTAAAGCATTGGATCCCCATCCTTTGTGAAAATATTTTTGGCATGTCTCCCACCTCAAGTTATTATTTAGCTTCATAAAATTATCGGAGATAGTAAACTATGCAAAGACATATGGCATTACAAAGATGGTTTTACTATCAGTCTGCACCAAAAATTATAGCAATTAATGGTAATGTTTTAGCATTTCCTTTATCTTTCTTTTTTAAGGAAAAATAAAGTAAATGTTAAAAAATTACGATTAATTGTTTCAGGATGTCTAATGATTTCAACCTCATCGGATTTTGTCTGGAGAAAGTAGAATTTCTTATCCCATTTAAAATTCAACAGTTTTCAGGATTTCATGATTGGTAAGATTGCAACATTTTCATTAGATACTATCGTGTAGAAGGGTATGGGATTGGCATTTAATCAAGAGAACCAAGCCCTAGAGAAAGTAGAATTTCCTATCTCATTTAAAATTCAATAGTTCTCAGGATTTCGGGATTGGTAGGATTGCAACATTTTCATTAGATTCTATCATGTATAAGGGTATGGGATTGGAATTTAATCAAGAGCACCAAGCCCTGGAGAAAGTAGAATTTTCTGTCCCAATTAAAATTCAAGAGTTTTCATGATTTCAAGATTGGTAGGATTGCAACATTCTCATTAGATTCTATCGCGTTTAAGGGCTAATGGATTGGCATTTAATCAAGAGCACCAAGCCCTTTTTGTACCTTGATGTTAGTGATATTAATTCTTGGACTCCTCTATTGGGGCCTTAGAAAAAATGTACCCTTCACTCAAGAAAAAGCCATTGATAAAGCATGTTAAGTTTTTTTTACCACATTTTAAAGCCTAGATTAGATAGTTTAATTAAAATTGGGTGGTGTTGACTGATATCCCTTGAGGATTGCAGTGGAGGCAAAGGATGATACTAAAGATGAGGATCCAAACATAAGGGATGGTGGAAAATTGCTTGACATTTATGATTGGAATTTATATATACTTGCTCATTTATTTATTATGTTTTTTTTCCATTTTTTATATAATGTGCTATTTATAAAATATCACATTGTATATGTATGTGTGTATGTATATTTTTTCCCATTTCCAAAATGTTGGGGGATCATGTTTCCAGTGCACTTCCATTTTAGAAATGCATACATATTTCATGATATCTTGCAACTTATATTTTGCTAAATGGATATTGGATAACGCTTATAACAAGAAAATATAGCACCAAACTGGGTATCAAACTCATTCAAGGACCAGTTCTATACCACAACAGTCAGTTCATTATTAAAACCAACCACTTCAGCATGGAGCCAGTCTGAATTGGCTGATGCCATACCAAACCAATCTAGGAAGAACCACCTATAAAATCTGATTTTTGGGACTTTTACACTCATTTTGAAGAGAATAAGCAGGGGCTTAAGAAAGAGAAAGTGAGATATTTAATGTCTTCCATTAAGATAAGCAGGGGAAATTAAGTGATATTATTGCATTATTGTATTTAATTTGGAGTGGGGATTGATTCACTAATACCATGGGGAATCAGTGGAAAATCCTCGACAGAAAAAAAGAAAAAGGGCTTTGCCCTCGACTCACCTTGCAGGCACAGGGAGGTATCGGCCGCTTGACCCAACAAAAGCCTGTGAACATTAAATACCCCCCAAATATCATCTTGAAACAGTAACAACGAAATGGGAAGGATAACATCATAATTTTCTTTGGTTATAACTATTAGCCTGTAGACTCAAAGAGTCAAGAATATAATTCAAAAATGTTGTTATAACCATTAGCAGGTAATTATAAATATTGTTTGTTTCTTTTGTTCCTAGTTGGCACTAAACAAGTTCTACAAAAGGTTCTTGACATTCTTTATACCATGCAGCTTAGTGGAAATGCTAAAAAGGCACCAGGGGATATTCGAAACCCTTACCAGGAAGCAAGCTACATCAGTCATTATTGCAGACATCTTAGTGCTATTTTGAACAGTGATTCAGCAAGTAAATTTTGACTTATACTATTATAATCTCTCTGTTGAACATCTGATATAATAATAAGAAGCATTGATCAAAGGGTTTTCCCATATTGGGGTTTTTCCCAGGCATTAGCCAATCTCTAGAGTTCTCTTGTCCTGGCTTGTCTTCTACATCTAATGTTTATGTTTTTTCATCGGTTACTATCAATGTCATAACGGTCTATGTGATTACTAATGAAAATTTAATGGAATGGAATATGGGATTATATGGAACATTGAAGTAATCATCCTAAGAAAAGAACATGTTAATTAAATTAACATGGTATCAGAGCCAGGTTGAGGACAAGCCAAGGAAAAGGAAAGAGCAATCACTAAAATTCTCAATGACCTTCTTGCAAGGCACTCTTGTAGATTCATATTGCAAAAGTATAATTTGAAGATCCTAGCAAGAATAGAGGATCACTAAAGATGAAGGACCAAGCTCCCTGTCAAAATTATAGGCATCAGATGAATTATATCTATAGCCTCAAGTGCATGTCTACAACTAGGAAGTTTTGGTACATTATTTCACTTAATTTAAGGTCAAAATTTTTGAAATTTGTTTGAGTTGAACTTGTTTTGGGAGATGGTATCTTGCTCGAAATTTCTATTGCAGGTTCATCTAGGCTGATCCAAAATAATCTCAGCATATTGTTGTTGGCATGTCTTCGACCTTGTATTAGGGCTCAGATGTTACACAAGAGGTGTGTAAGGTGTTTCTAATTCCCATTGATTAAATTCTCTTCATCCTCCTTTCAGAAGGACAGCAATATTGTCATGAAGATATATTTATGTAAAAGATCAGTCTTATGAGCAGCTTATCGCACTCATTTTGTGAAGTTAAAGATTTTTATATGTAACCAGATCTGAGGCAAAATTAGTTGAGGCTTTTATTAAGTATTTTCTTTAAAGATTTAATTGAAGTATGGCCTGAAATCATGACTCGCCTATTTCATGATAACCTGTAGCTGTTTTTCTGAAGAGGTCTCACGTTCATAAAATAAAGATTAAGGCATACATCTCATGGACAGAATCATATTTGAAGCATCAAATATAAGTTTACATAACGTTTCTAAAAGAATTTATTATAATCCTCACTATTGTAATAACTAAGATCCTAATTGGGATTGAGCTGATCTATTTGGATCACCTCTAAATCTTGTTGAAGTAATATCATCCATTATTATTAACCAACATAGTCCTAAGGCACTTTCTAGCAATCCGAGAAATTTATTTGTTACAGATTTGAAGGAGAGATTTTGTTGTGGCTACATGTCTTTTGACAATAAAGAATATGGAGTTGTAATTTATGAAGGGGCACTGTAACTTCCAGACATAGTTCTAGAATATTCTCTAACCAGAATAATCATGTTTGCCTCTATATCAAGGAAAGAGATATGATAATATTACAATAACCTTGACCCTGCCGCATACTATCCTTGATAACCTTCAAGTAACAATGAAGTGAAAACTACTTTACCTTGAGGTAGCTTTGCCACTCAAGTTCCATGAACATGGGGTGTTCTCTTTGTCCTAAACTCATTCCTACACATCATTTTAAGGGAAGGGAGGAGGAATTACAGGTCATTATTAAAAAGGAAGGAGGAAAGATGAAAGCATGAGTTGGGTTGGTGAACAAAACATGTGAGAGAAGAGTCTGGCAAGCCACGTGGTATGGGACTTAAGAGATGATGTTAGGTGTTATGATTTTTGGAGTCACATGAACTGTGGCGGTGAGGCAAACCCAAGCACAAAGCACCAAATAACAAGAAGAAGGATGGAGCAATACCTACTACTACATGAATAATTGAGGGTGCTTTGAAAATATCAAGGATAAGTCCAACATTTGAGCTCTAAAAGACCCTCCATGATGCTAAGAAGATGGTATTGTTGATTTAATATTAAATTCTTGTTTCTTTTTATAGCATGCACCAGTAATGATGATGGATATGGCTAAGGCAAAGGCATAGGCAATGGCATGTCTTAATCTTCATCTCCATCCACATGATATGATAGAACAATAATAGTCTTTGTCGTTGTTGCAGCACATTCATTGAATGAGTTGGGAGTTTGTTGTTTGATTGCACAAACAACAAACCAACCAATGAGCACCAGTGGAAAATGGTGATGACAGTGGGGGATCACTTTAATTGTAGTAAGTCGGCCTCTTCTTACTAGTACAAAACACCCCTCACATGATTTTTGAGAATATTTGGATTCCAAAAATCCCAATTGGACCCTAGATATTTGGATGGCTGGATATTTGTGGGGATTGATTTACTATGCAGGTGGGTTATCTTCAGAGTATGAAAACCACCAAGAATGGACCCATATATGATCATTTAATTCCTATTTATAAAACAACTTCTACAACTCTCATACATTAGGAATACAATCTTAGTAGCAGCACCGGCTGCCATCATGTCGTATTACAGGCTTCAACAAGAGGTTGAAGCATAATTTCTGGAGGTTGATCCTAGTGGTCGCTATGGCCGGGTAAACAAAATTTTGGGCCAACCTACTATTTACTTATTCAAGTGATCCTTATATTGGTTAGAGGGTCGTAAGATTTTATGTGTTATGTGTGCGTATATTTAGAGTATTTGTGTGAGAGGATTACAGATCCAATTGATATAATCTTATGTTGTTGTGTAGTACAATGAGGTTCTTAGCAAGGGAGCATAAAATACTATGCATGTTTTAACCAACGAACCCTTCTGTAATCAAAATTTATTTAGGCTTCCCCAACAATTTTTTCTGCAATGAAAATTTGTTTTTTTTTCATCTGTGTAAACCTTTGTGTACTCAAAATTTGTGTATGCTTCCACTCACAAGCTCTTCTTTAATCAAAACTTGTTTATGGATCAACCCAGAAGTTCTTTTGTAATAAAAAATTATTTTTGGATACATCCATTAGCCCTTTTGTAAGCAAAATGTGTTTATGCTTCCACCCAAAAGCCATTATGTTTTCAAAATTATCTTATGCTTTTGCACGCAATATCTTCTGTAACTAATAACCTGTGCATACTTCCACCTACAAGTTTGCATGTGTTCAAAAAAAAATTATGCCTCCACCCCCACACTCTTCTGCAATCAAAATTTGTTTTAGGATCCACCCAAAAGCTCTTCTATAATCACAATTTGTTTATGTTTACATCCAGAAACACCTTTGTAATCAGTGATCGTTTGCTTCAACCGACAAATTCTTCTGTAACCAAATTTTGTTTTTTGATCTGTGTAGACCTTTGAGTAATGAAATTTGGGTCCTCTGATATTGATTATGATAGATTGTTTGATGCATATGTAGATATAGAGACTTTGATGAAATAGAGGGGATTGAAGTGGCCTGGAACCAAGTAAAAGTGAATGATATTTTGCAGTCGCCTGAGGATCTGGAGAGGCTTTATTCATAGGTCCATCTCCTGAAAACTCTGAAGCACAAGAATATCATCAAATTATTTTCATCATGGATTGATACCAAGACAAGGAACATCAAGTTTATTACATAGATGTTCACATATGGTAATATTAGGCGGTAAGTTTCACTAGCCCTTCATTAGTAGATTGGCAGTTATGTGAACTTCAAAGAATTTGCTGGCTGGATGCATAGATATTCAATGGAAAATATCTTGTTCTTCTTTTGGAGTTCCAAATATAGACAAAAACACAAACGTGTAGACTTAAGAGCTATGAAGAATTGGACTCGTCAGATCTTGCGATGGATTTTTGTTAAAATTGGACAACTAGGTCCAAACTCCATGTTGTGATGCTCAAATGAAGATACCGATATTTTTATTGGATTCCTCTTTCGGAGAGGTGTAAGATCCATATAAAATTTATCTAAATCCGATGAGAAAAACATTTATTTTGAATTTATTATTTATAATAAATTATATGTGCAGGTCGGCCTTAAGGTTTTACACCCCCAGCAGATGTGTCACACACCTCAATGATGTATATAAATACAGTTAAAGTTGGAGAGCATTTCACACTCACTCATCACACATCTTCTTCTCTTCTCTGATTTAGTACGAGCTCCTTGGAGGACGAATTCAGCTCACACGTGGGAAAAAGGACGAGTTTGTACAGCCAAGAAGAAGGACGCAGATTGCTGCATCTAGGGTTTCCAAGGAAGTTTGACCAGCGTTGACTTTGGTCAACGCATGGTCCAAAGAGGCTGAAATTTATTGGAGACTTCGATTTTGGGAGGTCATACACATTGGCACAAGAACCGAGGTCAAAAGGTTGACCAACGTTGGAGCTGCGTTGACTTTTATGTTGATGCCCTGCGTTGACTTTTCTGGACAGCGTTGACTTTTCTGGAGTTGACTTGTGTTGACTTGGTGACTGATTTGAGGATTGTTGTGACACATTCTGGGTTAGATAATCAAGGAGACTTTGCTGGTTGAAGCATCTTGTTGACCGCTGTAACGCACCATCACATTTTTCCTGTTTCTGGTTTGTCTTCCATAGATCCACTGGTATGTTCTATCAGCATTTTACTTAACTGTTTGGGTGATTGATGTAATAAAAGTAAAGTTGCATCAAGCATAGAACATCTACAAAAATTTACATGGTATCAGAGCTGAGGTGAAGACAAGCCCTAACTTTAGCAATCACCATCTAAGAAAATGGGTTCCACAAGTTATGAATTCAAGGAGAATGACAAGCTGACTGGAAGGGATGACTTCCATGCTTGGAAGATGATATTAAATCTCAAATTGGAAGACCATGATCTCATGGACCATGTACTGGGTAAGATACAAGAACCTCCATCCAATGCTATTGTTGCTGCTAAAACCAAGTATAAGAAGGGGGAGATCAAAGCAAAGCTGATGATAAGGGAATCCATTCATAAAAGCCTGGTGGCCTACATCTCTGAGTTGGGTACATCCAAAGAGATGTATGATAAATTGATCCTAATGTTCAAGGTAAACAATGTAAACCAAGTGCTATTCTTCAAGAATCAATTGAAGAATCTGAAGAAAGGCAGGGATGAGTCTGTCCAAACATTCTTCCTGAAATTGACCGAGATTAGGAACAATCTGCTCGCTATTGGGGAGACAATAGCCGATCGTGAGATGGTACTCACCGCACTTGGAGGACTCCCATATGAATGGCAAGTATTCACCACTACCATTCTCAATAATAGTACTATTCCTAACTTTGACGAGCTATTGTCCAGATGCATGCAAGAAGAAACAAGAATGAAGGAATATGAAAATGACAGAAATGTTGCCTATGTTGCTCATTCTAGGAAGAAGAACTCTGGTGGTCCTAAGGACAAAGGAAGAACAAGGGCCCAAGGAAAGAAGGGTAAGTGTTTCACTTGTCATAGGCCTAGTCACTATGCTAGAGAATGTCCCTTCAAGAAGGATTCTCCCAATAGTGATGACAAAAACAACAACCGGAGGAATGGAAATCAAAGAAACGACAGATCCAAAGGAAAGAGGAAGGCTCCCTCTGGCGGAAACAATCAACCTTCTAAAAGGTCTAGAAACTCCAGGTATGAGGAGTCAAATGTTGTTGATAAAATAAATGAATATATTCTTGTATCTACTCTCTCTGCTGCATCCACGCCCGACACTATGAATGTCTGGCTGATAGATAGTGGTGCCTCAAGACACATCATTGGGTTCAAGGAAGCACTCTCTGACATGGTTGAGAAGGACACCAATCTGGAAATTATCCTTGGAGATAATGCCACATATCCCGTGAAAGGGACAGGGACTGTGACCCTCCACTTGTCTCAAGGACAAGTCCTACATTTGCAGGATGTACTCTATGTACCAAAATTGAAGAAGAACCTTGTGTCTATATCAACGATTGAAGACAAAGGCTTCAATGTGGCATTCATTGATGGAAAGGTGCTCATCTGGAAGAAGAACCTCAAGGAAGCTATCGTGATTGGTTTAAGAGTTGGAACACTCTACCAGGTTGAAGGAAGTCCACCAGGAGCTATGACATGTGATACTATGCGACAAACTGAACTATGGCACCGAAGGTTTGGACACCTTCATTACAAGGCCCTTCTCGAAGCAAGGAAGGTGGTGACAGGGATGCCCGACTTTGGAAATAATCATGAAGGTGTATGTAAGGGTTGTGCCGAAGGAAAGCATACAAGGGGACCTTTCCCCTCAAGTGCCACAAAGACATCTGATATTTTGCAACTGGTCCATTCTGATCTATCTGGTATGCTGCCTGTGACATCCCTGGGAGGATGTTCTTACTATATGACATTCATTGATGACTTCTCCCGCAAAACCTGGATATACTTCTTGAAGAAGAAGGATGAGGCTTTCATGTGGTTCCGTACCTTCAAAGCCTTGGTGGAAAACATGACAGGGAAGAAGATCAAGATTTTGAGGACCGACAATGGCATTGAATATGAGTCAAATGAGTTCAAGGACTTTTGCAGAGAAGCTGGCATGAAGAGGGAGACTACTACTGCCTATACTCCTGAGCAGAATGGCGTTGCTGAACGAAAGAACAGGACCATTGTGGAAGCTGCCCATGCCATGCTATGTGACCAAGGTTTACCGAAGTTTCTGTGGGGAGAAGCTGCGAATACTATTGTATACATTCAAAACCGATGCCCTCATTCCGCCCTGGACTCCAAAACTCCCGAAGAGGTTTTCACCGGTAAGAAACCTGATGTCTCACATTTTAGAATTTTTGGATGTCCTGTTTATTTTCATGTGCCAAAAGAAAAGAGAAGTAAGTTGGATGCTTCTGGGAAGAAAGGAATGTTTGTGGGCTACAGCGAAACCTCTAAGGCCTATAGAGTCTATGTACCCGGTCAAAGGGAAGTAGAGATATGCCATGATGTCACTTTTGACGAAGATGCTTCCCTAAAGAAAGTATTAGATCTTCCAAGATCTGAGGAAAATCATGAAGAAAGGCCTGAAAATCAAGAAGAACCGCAGGATGAGACAATGCCTGATGTTGAAGGACCAATGGACCCTATCGATCCATCTCCTTCACTGAGAAAGAGACCATCATGGCTCAGGGACACCCTCGAAGATGCTGAGGGACATGCTGCCCCAAGGGGGACATTCCGAGAAAGCAAGAAGCCGTGTAGATACCAAGGGTATCTGGCTGCCATGAGTACCATTGTACAATCTGAACCCGGATCTTTTGAGGAAGCCGTAAAGCATCAAGTCTGGAAGGATGCTATGCACGAAGAATATGAGTCCATAATGAAGAATGATGTCTGGGATGTGGTTCCAAGACCGAAGGACAAATCAGTTGTCACCGCGAAATGGCTTTACAAGATCAAGCATGGATCTGATGGAAGTGTTGAAAAGTTTAAGGCAAGATTTGTTGCCCGTGGCTTCTCTCAAAAGGAAGGAGTAGATTATGATGACATATTTGCACCTGTGGCACGATATACCACCATTCGATCAATCATAGCCCTTGCTGCTACGCAAGGTTGGAGTCTTCATCAGACGGATGTCAAGACCACCTTTCTGCATGGTACAATAAAAGAAGAGGTGTATGTAGAACAACCTCTGGGATTTAAGTTCAGGATCGGGACACTCATGTCTGCAGGTTGAAGAAAGCCCTCTATGGGTTGAAGCAAGCACCCAGAGCTTGGTACGAGAGGATGGATAGCTACTTGATGAAGCTGGGCTTCACCCGAAGAACCTTTACTTCAAGGTTGTCCACAAAGCTCTCCATCTCAGCTTGTAGGGGACCACCTTCTCATTGTGTGTTGACCTCTCTATTCATCAATGTAAGAGGGAGTCTTTTCACGGTCAGTTCAGATAAAGGACTAGGACTGATGTGACCATTTCCAGTCGAGGCTTGGCAGAGACTGGAGAGATTTTCCCTTTCTCAAGGAAAATACATTGTGAAACTTCCCGGGAAAGATTGGCATGGTGGACCACAAGATCTGTCGCCAACATTAATGGAACCTCCAACTTCAAGAAGTTGAGTATGCACGTCACTTCCTAGACAATAACTCACCCAGTATCGTCACCCCGCTGAGGGAGCTCTCACAGCCCCAGTGGAACACCCGTACATATGTTTTGCAAGGAACACTTTGAGTCAACATGAGGACGAGCCTCATCATCTCTTCACTCAGCAGTTAAGAATTTCGAATCTTCCGAGATATCTTAGGGGCGAGATATCTTAGGGGCACGATAAACCATGGGCTGAGATACACTGTCGGGAGTGTGACACTTCGTGGATACCCTGATTCCGATTGGGCTGGCAGTGTGGTGGATCGTAAGAGCACATTGGGATGCTGCTTCAATCTTGGTTCTGCTTCGATTTCATGGATGAGCAGGAAGCAAAAGTCGGTGGCTTTGAGCACCGCTAAGGCCGAATACATTGCAGCGAGTATGGCCTGTTGTGAAGCAGTTTGGTTGCGAAAGCTCTTTAGTGAGCTGTTTGGACATGTGCTAGATACCATCGTGATTCTCTGTGATAATCAGAGTGGGATTCGCATGACCGAGAATCCTGTGTTCCACGACTGATCCAAGCATATTGATATCAGGTACCACTTTATCCGGGATATGGTACAGCGAGGCCCTAAGGCTCGATCATATAGGAACTGATGAGCAGGTCGCGGATATTCTCACAAAGCCCCTAGGGAAGGTCAAGTTCCTAACCTTCCGTGAGAATTTTGGTATCGTGGAACGACCCTATGATGTGGGTCCTGTTGGACGATGAGCTCTGGGAGCTCTGGGGGGCTTTGGGGACAGCTTCTCGGAGCTATGAGCAACCACAAGGCTAGGCTTGCCGACCTTGGTGGTGTGCTTGGACCCCACCGGTGTGATTTTGAGTTGGTTCACCTCTCATTTTCTGTGCCCCGTATGCATCCTACCCATTGAGTTCAGGGCTCATGGGAAGTACCTCTCATTTGACCAATGAGGTGGGAAAAGCTAGAGACTAGTAGCAAATATTGATGGACGCATCAGAGATTAAAGTACTCTCTATCTAGGATGGCACGGTCCAACCACTTGATCTGGGATCAAGTATAGTGAGGTTTCGGACCTCCGCCTGACTTCGGGTTGGTTGGAGACTCTTTGTGAGTCTGATAGAGGTTTCGGACCTCTGGGCTGAATTTGTCAGCCGGGGGATGATGTCTTTGTGACTGACCCACTTCTGTTCTGAAATAAAGAGGCCAGCAAAGCAAGTTACGGCGGGATGACACACGATGTTTGATTGCACTGATGGATGGAGTTCTCCCTAGTTGAGAGGGAGTGTTAAAATTGGACAACTAGCTCCAAACTCCATGTTGTGATGCTCAGATGAAGATACCGATATTTTTATTGGATTCCTCTTTCGGAGAAGTGTAAGATCTATATAAAATTTATCTAAATCCGATGAGCAGAACATTTATTTTGAATTTATTATTTATAATAAATTATATGTGCAGGTCAGCCTTAAGGTTTTACACCCCCAGCAGATGTGTCACACACCTCAATGATGTATATAAATACAGTCAAAGTTGGAGAGCATTTCATACTCACTCATCACACATCTTCTTCTCTTCTCTGATTTAGTACGGGCTCCTTGGAGGACGAATTCAGCTCACATGTGGGAAAAAGGACGAGTTTGTACAACCAAGAAGGACGCAGATTGCTGCAGCTAGGGTTTCCAAGGAAGTTTGACCAACGTTGACTTTGGTCAACGCATGGTCCAAAGAGGCTGAAATTTATTGGAGACTTCGATTTTAGGAGGCCGTACACATTGGCATAAGAACCGAGGTCAAAAGGTTGACCGAAGTTGGAGCTGCGTTGACTTTTATGTTGTCACTATGCTGACTTTTCCTTTGGATGTTTGTGACTTTTCTGAGTTGATCAAAGTGGACTCACACTACTGAGGAAATGCTGTATATTCTTGGAAGCTAGCTGATCAAGGAGACTTTGCTGGTTGAAGCATCCTGTTGACCGCCGTAATGCACCATCACATTTTTCCTGTTTCTGGTTTTTCTTCCATAGATCCACTGGTATGTTCTATCAGCATTTTACTTAACTGTTTGGGTGATTGCTGTAATAAAAGTAAAGTTGCATCAAGCATAGAACATCTACAAAAATTTACAATTTTATACCTGCACAGCCATGATCCTCCCATAATACATAGAGATTTGAAGTGTGACAACATATTTGTCAATGGGAATCAGGGGGAAGTTAAGATTGGAGACCTTGGGTTGGCTGCAATTCTGTGTAAATCTCATTCAACTCACAGCATTATCGGTAAAACTAAATACCTATAATCTTGTCCTTCCATTCTAGAAATATTTCAATTATTCTTAGGGCTATCTCACATCTGAAAGGTTTTATGCAGGAACTCCGGAATTCATGGCCCCTGAATTGTACGATGAGGAATACAATGAATTAGTTGATATCTATGCATTTCGGATGTGCCTATTGAAAATTCTCACCTTTGAGTATCCTTACAGCGAATGCTCCAACCCAGCTCAGATCGACAAGAAATTATCATCTGTAAGATATTTCGTTGTTGAAATCTATTTCAATACATATCTTTGTTGGATCCCGGTGAGACTTGAACTCTTTGCCAGTCTAGCAAAACTAAGCATTCCTTATCGCTTGGATTTATAACTTGGGGACTACCCTACTTAGCTATTTTTATTACAAGAATTTTGGAATTGAATTATAGTTCTCGAATTGATTCTCAGGGGAAAAAGCCAGCAGCTCTGTACAAACTGAAGGATCCTGAAGTGAGACAGTTTGTTGAGAAATGCTTGGTCACTCTTTCCAGAAGGCTTCCTGCAAGTGAGCTATTAATGGACCCATTTCTCCAGACTGATGAGCATGGCTTAGAATATTCCTTTTCCATATTATATTTCTGCGGAGATGATGTGGGGGAACTTGGACCATTATTTAGAGAACCTAACATTGAAGCCTTTCAAAATGGTGGTCATAAATTACTCAAAAGCATGAATTTTGTGCATCCTTACAGAAAGAATGGGATTTATGTCCACTATGAGAACAAGAAACAACATAATGTTGTACCTTTGCCCTCATACTTTATAGAGGACAGTATGCCTCACAACATGGATTTCACTGTCAAAGGCAAGAAGAGGGAGGATTACACAATATTTTTAAGACTCCGAATTGCAGACGCTAAAGGTAATGAATCTTATATTGTACTAGAAAACCATGAACCTGCTAGTAGGCTTTGAAGCCTGATATTTCTAACAAAGTAAATTGGAAGACAATTTTCTATTGCTATTTCTATAAACTATTCCCTAGCCTATTTTTTCACCTGTGTTAATGTCACAAGTTTGATATATCTTGCAGGGTGCATTCGTAATATCTATTTCCCATTTTATGTGGAAGGAGATACAACCATGAGTGTGGCCAGAAAAATGGTTGCAGAGCTTGACCTTGTTGATCGGGATGTTACAAAGATTGCAGAAATGATTGATGAAGAAATAATGGCTTTGGTACCTGATTGGAAGGCAGGGGTAGCAATAGATGATCACCACTCCTTCTATGACCATAATAATTCCTCCGAAAAAACAATTGAAACTTGCAATTGGAATCATAACAATCATGTCTCTAGTATCTCTTCTCAGAGTTCCCTATTGGAATACCTAAGGTCTCATTACCACATTGACAACAAATCAGAAATAGTGCCTTGTACTCGAGTTGAATGTGCAGCCATGCATGGCTGCTTTGAAGAAGTCATATTTGGGTTAATGCAACATATTTTTATTCATATGTAGAAGATGACGCTCCTATGATTTCAAGTGGATCATCAGATGTTATTCATAACGATTGGGTGAATGGAGAGGATCCAATTTCACCTAGATCTTTAATATCACATGGCTCAGGGATTAGAAATTTTGAAGATCCCCAATCTTGTCTAATATCCTCAGGTACTGATAACAAAGAGGATGTAGTTCCAAGAAAACCTACAAAACCTCCAGAAAATACAAGATATGTAGGTAACTTTGAAGAAAGTTGTAGCCATGGATTGTCTGAATAATTTAGCCCTGTTACTGATTCTGACTGTCTTAGCTCAGTCCACAAACCTATGATCCATCCTCAATCACCATCATCAGTCAATATTTTATCTGATGAAGATGAATATTCCACCAGCAAAGAGTTGTGATTGTTAGCAGTCAAACATCAGAAGGAATTAATGGAACTTGAAAGAAAACATGAGCATTCCCTCTTAGAAATTAAAAATGAATTGAAAAACAGAACACCTTTGGGAACATCTTTAGATAAGAAGAAATCCAGTCCTAGAATAAATTTTTATGATCATAAATTGAATGTGAATGGGCAGCAAGAGCACCAGGAATATGACTCAGGCAGAAATGGCACAACTAGTAGAGATAAGGAGTTTGTAGCCATGAAACAACTTGGATCCGATGTTCGGGGAACAAGGCTTTTCAACATTCCCAGTCATAGATTATCACCGAAGGAACTAGCTGTCAGTTCTGATTTTCCAGGTCCAAGTAAGCTTGCAATGCATTGTTCTCCTACCCCTCCTTTTAGGCCAATTAATAGAAATATAGCACCAAACCAAAGGCTAATGAAAATACATTCTTTTAGTGGTGTTGATAGTCATCACTCTATTAATTATCTGGCCAAAGAAGTTAGTAGGCAGAAAAATTACCAGACAATTGGAGAGTTTTGAACAAGAAATGTCGATGAAAATAAACATAGTCTTGAGGGGTTGGGATGATTTCCATGTATATCTCAGAAATATTCTTCAAGGAACTGCAAGGAAGGAAAAACTAGATATTCTGAGAGAACTAAAGCACACTTGTAACATAAATTTATTTCCCTTTATTTAGAATACAGATTCGATACTGCACTGAAACTTATCAATTGTATATGTGAGCTTTTCCTTCTGGAAGAGGTAATGATTGGTGATAATTCTATGCAAGGTTACCCAGAAAATATTCCTTTGCCTTGGCACCTTTATGGTCTCCCAAGAATTTTGGTAGTAAGGGCAACATTTTGAAATTATACAGAAACATAGGAAAAATGTATGCATCCTCTTTCATTAGGATAGGTTGCAACTGCCAAGGCCTACTTCACTGTTGACATGTACTATGGGTTCACCAGTTCAGCTGATGGTACCATTCATATGAATTTATGGGTTATAATCCAAATAAAATTCTTATTGGATGGATAGAACCCAGTTCCTCACCAGATTTTCCAGTTAACTGAGAATCCATGCTTTTATGGGCTTTTAATTTATGTCAAGCTTTTGGGAGAAATTTTATCTTTGTAGTATTCAAGATTTTCAGAGCATAAGCTATAAAAGAAGATCTGCACCAAACCAAAATTCATAAAAAAATTTAATGCATAAGAAATTCCACCTCAAAGATTTGCACCAATCTCTCTATCAACGCAAGAACTCGTTACTTACCAACTTAACAAAAAAATGAAGGCCCAACAAACTAGATATAATTATTTCAGATTAAACAAGAGTAAACAATAAAAACTACACAGTAACACCACTCACATATCAAACAAGTCTTCCAAGAAAAGGTTGCTATTACAGAAGGGGTTCATACAAAGACACCAACTGTGCTACCAGTCCTGTTTACTTTATTGCAATGGAAAATGGTCGATGATGTACAAAACAGTAGCTCAGACTATCTCCACATCATATCCAGTATGGGAAATAATTGACACTAGTATTTCATTTTGGGAACAGAATAACTTTTGTAGGCACTTCATGAATATATCAAAATATGTATTCATATTAAGGAAAAAAGCCATCAAGTCCTTCAGGCAACCTAGTGGTAAGTAGGGAGATTATTACAACAATAACCCACTTTGAGACCTGGCAAGTGTGTCCCAACTAATAAAGGGCTCTGTTAAACAGAAAAGGGACCACATTTGTTTGCTTTTTGTGCCAGTTATATACGATACAGAGATCCATGGTCCCTTCATCAGAAAGAAAAAAAAAAAAAAAAATATGGTGTTTCACTCACAAAAATGGAAAGGATAATGCCATCAAATTGCGCATACATGAGCACACATTCCAAATATTCAATTTTTTTGGAGACAACCATAAAACAAGGCATGAAAATCTTGCAACTGTCAACAATATCAAACCACCTCCATAAAACGGAAAGGATACACATTTAAAAAAAGTTTTCATGCACATTGGCATAACTCAGTAAGTCATCATTTAGTACCTTGAGCTATGCTCAGGCAATACCTTTCTGGACCTTCCCTCAACTATCCTTGACATTAATAAAACTCAAAAAACAACAATTTAGAACATAGTCAGTCTTTCTTAAATCTGAAATAGTAGTATCCAATAACAATGATATAATTTACTTCTTTTCAGCCGAAAATAGATTCATCAATATCTATCTCAATTTTATCTCCATCATCAAAAATATCTTTCTTCGACTCCCTCGGTGGCAGAGGAGTTAATGGGAGGCCCCTACCCTTCTTGTTGTCCCTCGGCCTTGCCTGGCTATCATCAAACACACAACATCTTATGGAATATTTACCCTAATTGACAACCTCTGAAACATCTTTTAAGTAAAATCTAACCACTGCAACAAGTTATTTTACATGATTATCAAAATTTCTCACATCCACACTGAGACTAAATCAAATTTGACATAGAATTGGAGATTAGACATCTTGGATTAAAAATTTCAGCAATTATCGAATACTTGCGCATTAACACATTCTGAATTGAAATATTGAACCAACTAGCTGATACTTCAACTAAGGGTTTTAGTGGACATATATCATTTTATAGCAGACCAACTTCAACTAAAACTAGTGGGGAAATGGGTACTCACATTTCCAAATGAATGCTGAATCTTTTTCCCTTTGTAGTCCTCTTATCGCCTTTGCCACAATAAACTACTAGCACAAAAAATCTAAGGCTCAATCAGAATGGCAAATGATAAGAAGTAAACAATTACAGAAAAACAATTTCTATACGGTTACAGGAACTTTGAACTCATTGTTATACCGATACAGAAATCCCCCATAGAAGAAATTGCAAGCCCTCTTCACTCAATCGTCCAGATGGGTGATTCTGAGAGCGTCATCAAAAGTGGGCCACCATATCATGACCATGTAATCTTCTTGCCAAGTGATTCATCACACATGTAATTTATTTTTCTTGTCATTTGATGTCAGGGTCGAGTTGAGCTTGTGCTAGTTGGGTTAAGCTTGTTATAATGACAGCTTGTGCTAAAAAAAAGCTTAATATAATGAAGCGCGTTCAATGAACTTGCACAATTGATATCATTAAGATTGAAAACCCGACATGAAAGAACTGTGATAAAATTGAAAACATAGTGGTTTACATAGTTAGTTTTATGGATCAAATAATTTATTTCCTATTAGTGGGAATCATAGGGTGGGACATCATGATTAAAATGAAAGAATATTCTATGAAATTATGAGGGATAAAATTTGACCAATGGAAATAAGGGTATAATAAGATATGATGTGTAGTAATTATTCAAACTACCATTTACATATTTAAACTATATATAAAATATAACTATAAAGATGACACATTTTTATGAGTAAAATTATGAAACACTATGGAACAATTCAAGATAGAATTTATGGCCAAAACATTAATATTTACAATAGAGTATTTAAGTGTTCACAATAAAAATAATACACATTAGAGATATATACATGGATCATATATATCAAGTTAAAGTGATCACTAAAGCAACATCTACCTACACCTAGTGTCCTAGATGGCCAAGGCAAGGTGTCATCAAACCAATTATACAACCATTCGTATATCTCATTTGGAAAATGATTAATATCACAAGAATCACAAGGGTTGATATGTCAATAAAAATTTAAAATTATCCTCTAAAAAATCATATAGAAAGTGGGGTAACATGTCCTATGACATCCAACCTATGCTTTGCAATGGGAAATCCTCAACGGTGTATTTGTAGAAATAATGTCTCATTAAGGGGTTCAATAAGAGGTATGAGGCCCCACCAATTTGATAGTTGAAGAAGTTTCAATATTGGCTTGTCAATTTCGGCCCTAAGTAGCCAAGGCAACATGGAAGGAGGTGACTCCCTTGGAAAAGCTCAAAAGGGGAAGGCCACATAAGGTCTTATATAAAGATCTAAATCCAAGGACTTCCCTCATAAAAATAGTTAGACATGTATTGGAAGAAAGTATATAACAACCATCTAAATCTTTATAAAAGAAAATAGAACATCCCTTGAAGCCCATAATAAATGGAGTATCTAAAGATGAGGTGATCCTCTAACTCAATGTTGTGTATATGGAAAAGCTATAATATGTTATTGAGAAGAGGAATATCATGATGTCATTAGTTTCAACTAGACACTAATGCAAACCCACTTTAAAACCACCAAGGGGGATCTTAAGGGCAACATCTAGTGCTCTTGTGTGTATGAGGGTTAAAAAATAAGGCCCCTTATTATTTGCATGAAGTGTTCCTAGTACAAATCCATCTTAGAGTCAAGCTCATGAAAAGATGAAGTCCAAGTACTAAATTTATTGTTTATAAATAACCTCTTTAACAACTTGACACAAACATATAATGATGTCCTTTACATTGGAGGTGTATGTCACTTGAAATGAGTTACAACTTTAATAGCTCCCCCACAAAAAGGTGTCATGCTCCCTTGTGATGATGCATCAACCCGAATGGAGAACAATCTCATGATGTAAAAGGAATTTAAACATGATGTCCGAAACAGGGTTTGTGTTTGTCGGTAAACAATCTTGTGAACTTTAATAGTTCCCTACATTCACCCCTTGGCTCACCACTCATGGAAAATGGGAGGCTATTTCAAGCATTGATGTGGACAATATCATTTTATTTTCTCTTATTTATAGTATTCTACATTGACATAATTGTGTTTTTTTAGCAAAAAAAAATATTTGTATCAAGGGTTAGCTCCTTGTTCATTAGGGTTGAAGAGGTTGTGTTATTATGAGTGATCTATTCATTGCCAACTCCTTATGTGGGAGAGCACTACAAGCTCCATGTCAACATGAAGTGTAGATATTGTGAGCAATTCTTATTGAGGTTTGAAAATTATCCAGTTGTTCTACATTTGGTATACATGTTAATAAGGGCATTACCCACAAACACAAACCCTCGAGACCAATACGTAGTTCTCTAAAAATCAAATGGTACCAATATTCATAGCTAGAGGTGAAGGATTCTCCTAAGAGATTATTTTTTTGGTTTGATGTGTTGTTTTTTGCCTTGGATACTAAGTCGTTAAGAGCTTCAAGAGTTAAGAGTTAAGGGAAAAGGGCTTGGGGGGAAATGAATTTAGTGGTTAAGGGCTTAATATTTAGGTGTTAGGGGTTATGGAGTTAGGTTTTAAGGTGTTTAGGGGTTATGGATTAAGTTTTAAGGGTCACGAGTTAAGAGAATAAGGGGTTAGTGTTTAGGGGGTTCATGTATTCTAGGTTAGGAGTTAAGGGCTCAAGGTTTAATGCATCAAGGGGTTGATGGCTTATGAGTTATGAGTAGGGGTTAAGAGATTATGGCTTCGGTGTGGATAGGGAATTTAGTGGTTATGGGTTAATGACTATTTGTTGTGATAATGGGGCCCTTAATCCCGTTATCGCCACTATTGGGGGTTCCCCTTTCAATTTCTCTTGTTACCTTCCCTCTAGGCCCCCTAACCCCTATGACATTAGGTCTTATTCCCCCTTCTCATTCTCTAATGCATGCATTATAGATCTTAGTAAACCATGCTTGGACATCCCACTTCTACCCGTCCATGCTACATGTGTGTCCCCTAGTCCTATTCAATACACCACAAAATACTCCTCCCACCTTTTCGGTCATATCATTCAACTTATCCTAACATTATGGGTGAAATTGGTGCTTATGTTGTAAAGTGAACAGAGAAAAAATTTACTTGTTTTTTTCTATTGAGAAGATATAGAAATTGATTGCCATGATTGGAATGTGCATGCATCAATCTACATTGGCTTGTTTTTCAAGCTTAGACATGAATAATCATTTGATCATACTCCATCCTATCGATGGAGTCTAGTATCACAAAGGTATCGATGGGCAGTTTGAGAGATTCTTTTGAAAGCTTGTGTGTTGTGGTATTTAGCTCCTTGAGAATGTGTTTGAAAGATAGCTAGTCCAAAGAGTTGGGGGAATCTATGATATCTTGTAGGTTGGGATGTAGGTAGATATTTTCTATCATGAATTATTAACCCAATTGATCATGATTTTTTAATCCCCCATGATCTATAGGGATTTGAGTATTTTGATGGATGCAATTTCCGGAAGGGTACAAAGAGCAATGGAATCAACTCAATTTTTAGAGCCTTAACTTTGGGTATATCTTAATTTCTCGCTATAAGACTAGGAGAGGGAGAGTACCACACCCACTTTGCAGCTAGGTGGGATAACTTGTGCAACACCATGAAAGAAGTCACAGGGGCATCCAAGAGGGAGTGCATGGATTACCAGAATCCATTATTTTTGTGGTTTAGGATGAATCTTGTCTTCCAAACATTGTTTTTTATCAATTCAATTGTGATCTTTGCAGGGGCAATGGTGATGATATGCATTTTTTTCGGACAAGAGATAAATAAGTGTGAAGAAATATCATCATATGACTTTCATAAAGGATAGATGTCGGGGCGACTTGTAAACTATCATGGATATTTCTCATGAACAAAATGTGTTGCTATTCCAATCCCAATAGACAGTGCTGATTAGAATGCATGGGAAACCTTTTTAATAATCTTCCATGATGTTGTGTAACTAAGTTTTGAAATTTTCTTCCAAGCTTAGATAGGACCACAAACCTATCATGTTAAATTTTTCAAGGGTGGTGGTGATGACATGCAATGTGTTGGGACAAGATATAAATAAGTGTGAATAAATATCATCATATGACTTGCATAAAGGATATATGTTGGGGTGATTCGTAAACTATCATGGATATTTCTCATGAACAAAATGTGTTGTTGTTCCATTCCCACTAGATATTGTTGTTTAGAATGCACAGGAAACCTTTATAATAATCTTCCATGATGATGAGTAACTAAGTTTTGAAATTTTCTTCCAAGCTTAGATAGGACCACGAGCCTATCATGTTCAATTTGGAAAGAGTGGTGGTGATGATCTGCACTGTGTTGGAACACGAGATAAATAAGTGTGAAGAAATATCATTATATGGCTTTCATAAAGGATATATGTTGGGGTGATTCATAAACTATCATGGATATTTCTCGTGAACAAAGTGCGTTGTTGTTCCATCCCCACTAGATATTGTTGATTAGAATGCATGGGAAACCTTTTATAATAATATTCCATGATGTTTTCGAACTAATTTTTGGGGTGATTCGTAAACTATCATGGATATTCCACTAGACAGATCATCATAACAAATCAGTTAAAACTATATTTAAAAATGAATGAATAACTAGAGTATGTGACAGGAAGTGTCAGCGAGTTTCAAGTGTGCTAAGGAGGGAGTGACGTCAAGGTATGCTAGGCAGTGTTAAGGCATGCTTGAGGGCAGGGAAACATGCCAAGATGTGCTAGGTTCCAAGGTGTGCCAATGCATGCCAGGGAAGATTGTTTGGGAGTGCTAATCCAAATTTATGCAGGAACGCAACAGAATACACATATAACCATAAATAAAAAGATGCAGCAGAAATAACACTTCATTTCATTAATATCAAAGCATTGAAATTTGCTTACAGAAAGAATGGAAATAAACTAGCTAGGGCGTTGGTAGCTTATCTATGAGAAAAGATGTGGCAGCTACAGGTCTTTGAAATGAGTTAAAATGAGGCTCGAGGGCCTATTTATTATTTAGAAAAAATGGAAAACCCTGAACATCCAAAACCCTAACCCTAGGAGATGAAGCACCAAAACTATGGGCCTTGTTTGGGTAAATTGGTGTTTCAACTTCCCGAGGACGTAACTTTGGCATACGATCTATGTTTTATGCGAACCATACCTTGTTAGAAAGATCTTTCTGAGGACTAAAATTTTTGAGTGAGCAACATGAATCCATAGACCCATGTTGCTCCCATTTTTCCCAAAAAAACGTCGTTTAAGGCTTCAAAACGGCGCTGGAAGTTCAAAACCCGAAAAACTGCTAAAAATAGTAAGTTGTGCTGAAACTAAAAAACCGAAAGAGACAATGGTGGGGTCCCAAGTGGAATAGGTGGGTGGCCACTAATATCCACTTGGATCATTCCTCCCCCATTAGGAAGCAATGATCCCCATTGCGTTGAGTTCCTCCATGAGATGAGGAAACTTCTACTGAACTTGGTCCTTGGTGAACCACTTTCCTTGGTGCAGGAGTTGGCCAGCTTTGACAATCCGATACAGTTGGATCTTCTGTTGGTGAGTGTTCTTGATTTTCATGTCCATGATACAATCTATGGTGGCCTGTTCCATGCAGTCTAGGTTTAACTCTTTTGGTGTGAGTTCTTCTGCAATGTCAGAGGTGTCTAGTAGAGGCGAGAAGTAGGGACAAAGGCGGTCTACATTGAATAAAGGGTGCAGACCTAGGAATGGTGGAATATTGAGCTCGAAGGCATTGTTCCCTACATCCTTGGTGATGGTGTATGCCCCATATCAGAGCGAGCGAAGCTTGCGGTGGGGTCCAGTGAGGCGCTCCTTCTGCAAATGTAGCCACACTTTGTCGCCCACCTAGAAGTTGCGTGGCACCTGATGTTGATCATGTCGTTGCTTGTACTTAGCATTGGCTCTTTCCAATATTTCATGAACCTGTTGGTGGATGTGTTGAATGCGCTCGATGAAGTTGTTCTCTTTGTTAGCTTCAGACTGGACATGAGCTGAAAAGGCCTGAGTAGCTACAAATGGCATGGCTACATCAATGGGACATAGTGGCTGGAATCCCAAGCCCACCTAAAAGGGGCTGTGGTCGGTTGACCTGTGGAGAGCCCAGTTATAATTTTGTTGTACATAGGGGAGGCTCTCATCCCATGTGTGTGGATGCTTTGAATTGTACATGCGCAGAATGTGTACAATCATCCTGTTGACGACCTTTGTTTGACCATCAGTTTGGGGATGTAAAGATGTGGACTTGGTGAGCTTGGTGTCCAACATTGACCAGAGGCTGGACCAAAATGTGCTGAGGAACCTGCTGTCGCGATCTGATATGATAGAGTGCGAGATCCGAAATTTCACTCACACTCGTTCAAAGAAGAGTTTAGCAGTGGCTTCTGTTGTGATATTCTTCTTGCAGGCCGCCATAATGGCCATCTTCGAGAATCTGTCGACAACCACTAAAACACAGTCATTTCCATGCTTAGTAGAAGGAAGGCCCGACATGTAATCCATGGAGATGGATTCCCAAGGTCGACTAGGGGTAGGTAGCGGAGTATAGAGGCCTTGCTTCTAGATGGTCGGTTTGGCAATGGGTAGGATCTAATGTACTTCTCAAGATCCTGTCAAAGGTTCGACCAATAGAAATACTTCTACAGTACTACAACTGTTTCCTCGACCCCAAAATGCCCATAGAATCGACTGTAGTGCGCTTCTCATATCATCTTGGCACGCTCGCTTGAAGGAACACAAAGGTGTCCCAGGTGACATAATAGTGCATCTTGGAGGTGAAAATTTGGAACTTGCGTACCCCCCAAGAGTGCCTTGTATGTGTGGCTGAATTCTAGATCGCTCTTATAGAGAAGCAACGAATTAGAAGTCTCGTGCCCACAAGAGTTGATAACGGTGGTTATGGCCACGATCGATGGCCGACTGAGGCAGTCTGCAACATTATTGGTGCTACCCTTCTTGTACTTGATGTTCAAATGAAATTTTTGCAGGTATTTGGACCACTTCTGATGGTGATCATTCTGCAACTTCCCTTGTGTCTGTATGAACTGTAGGGGTCGGTGGTATGTGTGGATGATTGTCTCCTTCCCCAAAATGTAATGCTTCCATTGTCGACAATCCTGCACAATGGAATACATTTCTTTGTCGAAAGTGGGATACTTGCGAATTGTGTCTGATAATGTCTCACTGTGATATGCTACTGGATGCCCCTGTTGAGTAAGAACTTCCCCAATAGCATAGTTAGAGGCATTTGTCTCGATCTCAAATGCTTGTTGCAAGTCTGGTAATGTGAGCACTAGGGCAGAACAGAGGCAATGTTTCAATTCTACGAACACCTTCTGTTGAGATTTCGACCAAAATAATTTTTCTTTCGCTCCTCCCTTGGTGAGTTGACTCAAGGGCCAAGTGATATGATAAAATCCCAACACGAACCTACGGTAGAAATTAGCAAAACCCAGAAAGCTAAAAAGCTATGTTAGAGTGGTTGGGGCTGGCCAATCTCGAATGACTTGGATCTTGGCTAGATCCACATGCACCCCCCTTTCATCAATAATGTATCCCAGATATTGAACCTGGGTCATGCCAAAAGTTCACTTCTCCAAATTAGCACACAACTTGTGTTGTCGTAATGTTTGGAGGACTTCTCAGATGTGGTGGAGGTGCTCTTCCCAAGTCTGACTGAAGATCAGAATATCATCTAAGTACACCACTACAAATGAGTTGGTGAATGGATGCAAGATGTCATCCATCAGCCTCATGAAGGTTGCAGGAGCATTCGTCAACTCGAAAGTCATGCCGAACCATTCGAAAAGGCCCTCCTTGGTTTTGAAGGCAGTCTTCCACACATCCGAGGGTTCGATTGGTACCTGGTGATACCTAGAATTCAAGTCAATCTTGCTAAAATATTTTTCCCCTTTGAGTTGGTCCAAAAGGTCATCAATCAGTGGGATCGGGTACCTACTCCAAACAATGATCTTGTTCAGTGCCCGATAGTCAATACAGAGTCTCCAAGTCCCATCCTTCTTTTGTACCAACACGATCGGGCTCCCACAGGGCTAGAGAGAGAGTGGGAGGCGGTGGTACCTCTGGTATCCTGTACAACTTATTTCCCAAAGTAACAATAACAGCACGAGGTCGGGACTCATACACAGCATGCCGCTTCCACAAGTATGGTTGGCCTAATAATACATTAGAAACATCAATAGGAGCAATGTCACAGAATACATCATCTGTGAAGGGCTTCACGTTATAGGGAAGGCGACACTATCGGCTGACACGGAGATCCCGTCCTTAGTGAAGCCACCCGATGGTGTATGGTTGTGGGTGTGCTGTGGTCGGTAAGCCTAACCGCTTTACGACATCTACTGAAATGAGGTTCTTTTGGCTCCCATTTTCAACAATGAACTGTAGCGGGGAACCCTTTACCCACATTTGGGAGTGGAAGAGATGATTTGCCTCCTCTGGATCTTCTGGTTCCTCCTTCTAGATCTTCGTAGTGGCAATAGTGGTGTTGGGATCTGCATCAATAATATTCTTCCCTTTGTCATTCCCCTTGTCAGGTTTTGATTCAGATTCAGAGCATGCATATGATTCAGAAGCCCTCATCTCAGCCACCAGCGACTACTTCGCCCGACACTCACTTGTGTTGTGAGTGGAGATCTTATGGAACTCACACCACTTTCCCGTGTCCTTATTTGGCTTCACAGTGTTGTTCTTTGCTTGTGGCTTTGGCAGGTTTTCTTGGGCTGCCATGCCTTGTCTTTGTCCTTTTTTCTATGGTTTGGGGGCACCATTCCCTTAATTTTGATTTGTAGATCCAAAGTCTCGCTTCATCTTTTTGAATTTCTGCTCAATCTTGGCAACATACCGGTATGTCGTGCCAAGTGAGGAGATGTCGAGGAACTCCATTCCCTCTTGAATGTATCTGTGCAGACAACTGTGATACTTTAGCACCAAATGTTTCTCTGAATCTTTGATACCCAACTTTGTGTATAGGGTATTGAAAAAATTCACCAGCTCATGCACATCTTGATCCCTTTGTTGCTGCAGTGTGGTCCATTGTATGTACTTGTCCTCATAGCTCCCCATGGGATAGTATTTTTCCTTGATGGAATCTCAGAAAGAATTCCAAGTGGGTACGGCTAAGATAAGAGAGGGTTTTTTCTCATCCTTTTTCTCACAGTAGGTTTCCCACCAGTGCTTTACATGGGGGGTAGCTTTGAGGAGTGCAAAAATAATCTTCTTCCAGTCGGAAAAGTCAAGAACCGAGAAATATCCTTCTAATAGATTCAACCATCTATCTATGGCATCTGCATCTATTTGACCCTCAAATATGGGAATGTCAAAATTACTTGTACCTTAAAGGGAGTCGCGCCTCCAGAGTGGCTGTTGGATGCCATTGCACCGCCGATGGGAAGTTGTTGAAGGATCTGGGAAAAGTTATCCATCATTGCGTTCCTTTGTTTTTCTAGGGCCTCCTCGAGAAATATTTTGATAAGATCTCCTACTCCCCCATATTTATTTTCGTCCCCCATGGCTGTCCATCAGGGTTTGCGAGGCTGATCTTGCAAAGGTTCCACCAGATCGAGCCCTAACTCCTTATACCCCGGCCTCGTTGGGGACATGCAAAGAAGGATCGAGAAAAAGTCGACTGCTCTGATGCCACTGATCTGGATTTATGCAGGAACACAAAAAAATACACATATAACCATAAATACAAATATGCAACGGAAATAACACTTCATTTCATTAATATCAAAGAACTGAAATTTGCTTACAGAAAGAATGGAAATAAACTAGCTAGGGCACTGGTAGCTTATCTCTGAGAAGATATGTGGTGTACAGGTCTCCGAACTGAGTTAAAATGAGGCTCGAGGGCCTATTTCTTATTTAGAAACAATGGAAAACCCTAAACATCCAAAACCCTAACCCTAGGAGATGAATCACCAAAAATATGGGCCCTGTTTTGGTAAATTGGTGTTTCAACTTCCCAGGGACGTAACTTTGGCATACGATCTTTGTTTGACACAAACCATACCTCATTAGAAATATCTATCCGAGGAATAAAAATTTTGAGTGAGCAACATCCATCCATGAACCCATGTTGCTCCCGGTTTTCCCAAAAAATGTCGTTTAGGGCCTAAAAATGGCTCCGAAAGTTCAGGACCTGAAAAACTGCTAAAAATAGTAAGTTGTGCTGAAAATGAAAAACTGAAAGAGACAATGGTGGGGTCCCAAGTGGAATAGGTGGGTGGCCACCAATATCCACCTGGACCAAGTGCCAAGGAAAAACAAGGGAGCACTAGTCTTAAATTCATGGAAATGAATGAATAAGATTGTGTGACAGGGAGTATGAACGAGTTCTAGGTGTGCTCAGGGCAACATGCTAAGATGTGCCAAGTGCTAGGGAGTGCCATGGAAACACAAGGAAGAACTAGCTCAAAATGCATGGAAATGAATGAATAAGTGTGTGTGATAGGGAGTGTCAGTGAGTTTCAAGTGTGTTAAGGAGGGAGTAGCAAGGTTATATACTAGGAAATCCCAAGGTATGCTAGAGTGCCAGGGCATGTCAGGGAGTGTTAGTGTGTGCTAGGGAGTTCCAAATCATGCCAAGGAATGCAGGGGATGCTAACACGTGTTAGAGAATTCCAAGGCATTCTAAGACATGTTAGGTGATATGGGATGTTAAGATGTAAACTGTGTTTCTTAGTTGTTTTACTACCACAGTTGGATGTGAGCCTTGTCTTGGTAACTTGTTAAGTTGGATGAGTTGAGATTGGACATGAGGTGAACAAGGCATATGTTCAATTTCCATGACACATGAGAATTTGGGTTTTTTCTTAGAATCTTTGATGCAAACACACCCAAGTGCCACAACACATCTATTTTAATGCACAACGAAATCTACACAAATCAGGGAATCAACTAGTGCACATGATAATTTTACCTTTTTCAAACCCTTCTTCATTATATTACAAACTACAATACAATAGACTAGAGCTCTTGTACCATGAATCATGAACCTTTACAGTTACACTAATACAAGGAATACAACTAGGACTTGGTGTTAATCCTTTGACAACCAATCTATCCTGAACAAGACAACACTTGACCTACTTGTTGATGCAGGTGGCCACACACAACCCTTTCAGTCCACGAGTTTAATGAGAGAAACAATGTTTTAATGTTTGGAGAACAAGGGGCCACCCCCTTGTCCAACACTTTTGATGGGTCCCATGCATCATTATGGCACTCATGGACCCTAGTTTACCTCCTAGAAGGCCCTAAGACATCAGTTGACCTCTTATGAGGCTTATTATTCCATGTATGAGATAGTTTGGTGGGACTGTCACCAAAATTTATGGTTACTTGCATATTATTTTATGTTTAGGGGATAATGTAGGCCCATAAGATAATTTGATCAACTCCTAATCGATGTATAAATATGAGTTAGTTGGATTAATTTGTATCATCACTTGACTTGGGATCTCTCTATCTTTAGAGAATTTCACATTTTTCCTCAAAGGACTATTTTATATGATGGATGCATTTTGATGTATGGATTTGGGCTATTTTTATCTTGGAGCTTTATTTTTGCAAATATGAAGCTGGTTGGATTCTTTCCCCTCTTTTCTGATCCTTTCCCCTCACATTTTCCATGATAGGAACATCATTGGTTGCTAAATTCCATCCCTGAACCTGGGCTTGGTCTACTTGGTCCCATACAGTCCCATTTGGTGTCAAAGGCCTTTCATCAAGAACCATTTGGAAATCCAAGTTCCCAAAGGATTTTATGGATTGAGAACTTCCTTCATAAGTCTTATTATTCTCCCTCAACCCTTCAATCCCCCTCCTCTCTCCCTAGAAGATCAAGTCCCTTTCTTAAAAGGTAAGCATGCCCCACTCTTTATTCTATCTTAGGGAAAGGGTTTCTAGGGTCACTTCCCACCTATTCATTAACATATACTCTACAAGTGACCTCCTAAACTATCGAGACTCCTCCCATCGGTGAAATTCATTGAAGAGCAAGGAACCTTAGCTGTGGTGATAATGGGCTAAGCCTCCACCATTTCCCTTATCCTAGCAGTTTCCCTCTTAGGAACCCCTTTTAGGTCCACTACTAGTTTGAGTGGTAACAATTTTTTCACAACTCCATTTGTGAACAACTCTTTGGTATTCCCACTTTTTCCATACGACGACTCCAATATGAGAAGTCTAGGGCTATGGAGGTTTCCCTTCTTTTCACTGAATTAATCCTCTACAATATAGTGAACTAGGGATAGTTGGCTAGCCCACTTGACTGCTACTTTAGTCCTTCAAAGTCTGCGTAACCTTAGGCCCTATACACATGACCTTCTACCAATCTTGTTTTCCTTCATAAGTACAAGAGTTAGGGCTCTTCTTTGGTAGTCACCTAACAACCCTCCAACTATACTTGGACTACCATCAATCTTCCCAACCATAGTCAATTATTTTTACTAATATAGGGCTCTTCAAATCTTCCACCTAAAAATGGTTTTAGTCATCTCAAAATCATTGTTCTTGTGTATTGACAATTTGATCTTTATTGTCCAATCTATGAACAAATATGAACTATTCCTCTTATCATACTTCTAACAATTTGTAGATGACTAAAATAGGGTAAAACATAAGCCACTAATAGTCCATTGACTAATTTTTTATAGGTTGCTTCAGATCTCTGCCTAAAACTCTATGGATAGTCCACCAAAATCATCTCCTCTACATGTCAATCCATTCTTCATATGGCAAATTTCTTCTGCATGCTAAAATTTCTGCTCAGGTTCCACCCTCCTTTGGATATGTTATCTCCACACATACTGAATCTGCAAACCATCTTCCAGATCTGCAGTCTATATTGCAGAAATAAACCTTGCTCTAAGGGTCACAACCACTCTTCTTCTATGCAAGTTTTTCACAGTCTTAAGTGCATATCTTATGAACTAAACGCGCTAGGAAACTTTCCTAACTAGGGCACGATACTTATGTAATTCTAATAGTTGTAGAACAAAACCCTATCCACCCAAAGAAAAAACCACGACTCTTGCCTCCATAAGAGACTCAACCTAGCTCATATGGATCCATAGATTCTGGGAATTTCTTTTATTGAATATTGACATGAACTTCAGATCTCAATGTCAACCCTCAAACTAGGGTTACCTCAGTCAATATTACGCCTGCGTCTACTTCTATTCTTGCTCTAAATTACAGTGCAAGCCTTCCTCCATTTATGTTGTTCTTTATCATAGACCTTGCAACCTACTAGCCACCACAAGAAAGATCGTATCAACCCTCTCTTCTATTTCATGTAGAAAATCTAACCAACGAGATTCAATATGATCTTGTAATGTATTAAAATAAGATACTGAATACTTCCTACAATTTGCGGAAACAAAACATGATCGCACAATCACATATAATTAAGATAAAGAAATCATCAATCACACAACACAAGATGTATCGAGGTAAAACAACTGCTCAAAACCCATCTATCTCTATTTTTTATTAAGTTAAGGAATCATGAAACAATACAATGCTTAATCTCTCATGAGATTCTCCAACACTCTGCCAATTGTCTTCTACTAATCTAGGTAAAATCGGTGTAGTACTTAACCAATTCTCAACCTTCCTTTAGCCTACCTTGCTCACGCAATTCCTAGGGAATTAGCTCCCTATTAATTAGGAAAATCAACTTTCCTTGATTGCGCAATCCATCATGGCATCCAAATGAATTTATAATTGCACATGGGAAATTTTGTATAAATACAACTAATAGTTATGTTCCCTTTAACCTTTGTTTCAACTAGGTCTTCCTTGGAACTGACATGCATGCAACTATCAATAGTGTATTATCAATTATTTGATTGATCACTCATTTTGAATTAAATCTAATTTAATTCAGTGGACCTCTCACTAGCTCGCCACTCAGTTAGAACTAGTTAAACTGATGTTAACTCAATTAATTGAGTTAACTAATTCACACCTACACCCCACTATTGCATCAACTGCAATTAGACCCCCAAAATATTAGAATCCCTCTACATGCTTCATCTTAGACCATCATTAACAAAAATATGTAGGAACGCAATAAAATACAGAAATAAACATAAACACAAAGATGTAGTAGGAATAACACTTTATTTCATTAATATAAAATACTGAAAAATGCTTACAGACAGAATGGAAAACAAACTAGCTCAAGCGATGGTAGCTTATCTCTGAGAAGAGATGTGGTGGCTACATGCCTCTGAGCTGTGTTACAATAAGGCTCTAAGGGCCTTTTAATTGTTGAAAAATAAGAGAAAACCCTAACCCGAGGAGATGTAACACCAAGATTTTATGGGCACCATTGGGGTAGTTGGGCAGCCAATTTCCCGAGGTCGACGTAACTTGGTCATATGATCTCTGTTTAACGCACGTGATACCTTATAAATATCTCTTTGAGGAATACAACTGCTAATGCGATTTCTATGAAAACGCTAAACCTTTCATGCCCAAAAAATGTCGTTTGAGGCCTCAAAACTGCTCCGGATGTTCAGGACCCAAAAAGCTGACAAAAATAATAAATTGTGCTATAATTAAGGAAACTAAAAAACTGAAAGAGACAATAGCAAGGGCCCAAGTGGAATAGGCGAGTGGCCACCAATATCCACCTTGATCACCTCAACTCGAATTTCTTAAGCTAATTTAGTCATCATGACTTAGTTAACTGACCCAAGTTGTTATGAGAAGAAATTATAATTTATTGTCCAATTTATTTAAGGGAAAAATAAATTAGATGCCTCACATTCCTCACTCTTGGTACATCAAAATTCCTCACTAGTGTAGGTGCATTTTTTTTTTCCTTTCTCATTTCCAATTTCACTGTTTCTTAGTGCAAATTTCAACACTCCCTCTCAACAAGAAAGGAATTCAATCTATCCTGATCTGGTACCTTTGGAATTATGCATGCAACACTTATCTAGTGTTGTTTGCACCTGCAAATCCTGAAACTGAATAGCCTCTGAACAACTGAATCAATATAATTAATTTGTCATTAGAGTCTTCTAACTGCTACTAGCTATTACACCTGTCTATTGGACTCTCTGCATTGCTGTTGATATATGAATCCATGCCCTTTGCAATGTTTCCAACTTTGATCTACGCTCCAGTATCTGACATCTGTCACTCTGATTTTTGTCTTCCTGACATCTGATCTCATCAATCTAACTAATCCTTCCTACTATTTTTGTACTGTGGACTCCTCGTAGCTAGGTTCAATCCATGAGACACACCATCTCAATGCAAACTTCCCAAATTTCTTATCTTGGGATTATGTCTACACATCACCCCACCTTTCACCTTGAGGTATGGCTGCATGTGCTCCCTCTTCCCATTTGGCTTGAAATTCCCCCCTCATGGAGGTCTCTGCTTGAGTGGATGCTTCCACTCGGTCTCCTCTCTGCTTCTCTAATTGTGGCTGCTCCACAACCTTCTGAGATTGCTTCTAAGGTTGCATGTTGAGAGGTAATTTTTACTCCCTCTCAATAGCCAATTCTCTAACCTCTGCTTTGCTCCTCAAATATTTGCATGCATATGGTACCTCAAGTGCATATATGTTCTTGAATTGCGCACATTGTAATTGTTTGGCCATTACAAATTTTTTTTTTAAATAGTTCATTTTAAATCGATGATATCTCCCTCATCCGAATTCCGAATTGATTTTCCATTTGGGTATTTTTTTTGCAAGGAATCCAAATATGCTATTTTTTTTGAAAAAATTACACCAAAACCTTCAGATATTCTCTGAAAACTCGCCGCCCAAAAAATTCCTGCTCTAATACCATGTAGAAAATCTAACCGATGAGATTCAATCTGATCTTGTAATGTACTAAAACAAGATATTGAATCCTTCCTACAATTTTCGGAAACAAAACACGATCGCACAATCACATATAAGTAAGAGAAATAAATTATCAATCACACAACATAAGATGTATCTAGGGAAAGCAACTGCTGAAATCTGCTCTATCTCTATTGTGTATTAAGTCAAGGAATCATGAAACAATACAATGCTTAATATCTCATGAGATTCTCCAGCACTTTGCTAATTGTCTCCCGTTGATCTAGGAAAACTAGGTCTAGTACTTAGCCAATTCTCAGCCTTCCTTCATGAGCCTACCTTAGTCATGTAATTCCTAGGGAATTAGCTCCCTATTAATGAGGAAAATCAGTCTTCCTTGATTGTGCAATCCATCATGGCATCCCAATGACTTTATAATTGCATATGGGAAATTTTTTATAAATACAACTGATAGTTATGTTCCCTTTGACCTCTGTCTCAGCTAGGCCTTCCTCGAAAATGACATGCATGCAGCTATTAATAGTGAATTATCATTTATCTTATTGATCGCTCATTGTGAATTAAATCTAATTTAATTCATTGGCTGACCTCTCACTAGCTCGTCACTTAGTTAGAACTATTTAAACTGATTTTAACTCATTTAATTGAATTAACTAATTCACGCCTGCACCCCACTAATGCATTACCTGCAAATGGAGTCCAAAAATATTAGATTAATGCCTCCACATGCCTCATCTTAGACCCTAAACTCGAATATCTTGAGCTAACTCAATCATCATGACTTAGTTAACTGACACAAGTTGTTATGAGATGAAAGTATAATTTATTGTCCAATTTATTTAAGGGAAAAATAAATTAGGTGCCCCACATTCCTCATTCCTGGTGCATCAAAATTCCTCAACAGTGTGGGTGCATTTTATTTTCCTTCCTAGTTTCCAATTTTAATATTTCTTGTTGCAATTTTCAACATTTTAGAACTTAATGCGGCCTTCACACAAAGACACCATTAAAATCACATGCCGAGATTCTCATGAGCAACCTCTCTTAAGCTCGATCTACCATAAGAGAACCAACAATATTCCATCCTACTTCCTAGATTGAACCGACCATTAAGGTATGCAAAATCCTTGTGAACCCTCACATGATGATCTTGCTCTTGAAGGATGATTAGGGCCTCCCTTTAGCAACCCTTACTTGGCCCTATTACTCTACCTACTTTAGGACTACATTTCTCTTCAACCCCTTGATCAAATGAGCTCCTTCTCACTTTATGTTCTTTCCTTCATCCTAAGGCCTCCTTAAATAGTTTTTCCTGGAACTATTAGGAACCCTCCAAAACTTATGGGTTTTATCCACTTAGACCTTAGGAAATATTAATTTTCTTTTAGATTTTAAACCCCATATTGGGTCCAAAATCCCTTTACTTAGCTTCTTTTCCCACAAATCCTTTTGTGACCAAACTCACACAAACCCATCTCACTAGGTTTGTGGAGTACCTCCCAAGCTACACAATTCAACAACATATTCTAGTTGTAGTAACCATAACTTGGTCAAGCTCTTGTAGTCAAGCGAGGGCTTGATTGGGTTCCCAAGTTGCAAATTAAGTAAGGGTAGTTGTGAGGGCATGATAGCTATGGAGGGTCAGGGCATGCACATTATAAATGAAAAGGCATGCTAACACATGTTGGACAATGTCAATGCATGCTGAAGAGTGTTAGGGAGTGTTGGGGCATGTCAAGGGATAACTAGGTCAAATGCATGGAAAGGAACGAATAAGAGTGTGTGCCAGGGAGTGTCAGTGAATTCAAGTGTGTTAAGGATGAAGTGTGTTAGGAGAAGTTCAAAATAGGATTTACAGGAGGCAAGCCTATGGTTGTTATATGTGGCTCGGCATAGCCGTTTTAGACAAAGGGAGATCACTTTGTGCTAGGCACAATATTGTTTTGCCTTTAGCTATTTTTTTATATGAGATGTGGCACACTTTGGCTACATGATCATGTTATAAACTATTCTAGATAATTGCATATTTTACATTGTTGTGTATAATTTTTGGGGCACTAGAATTGTGTCGGCTTATATATTGTGTGCCTTGTGCATCTTATGGTTCTTGAAAACTCTCAGTTAATGTTTTGTTGTTTATATGAATTGAACATACATGTGAAATATTTCCTATGTAAGCTATGTTGCTCATTTTTTTTATGGCCATGGCTATATTATCTGATCCTTGACTTGGTAACTAGTCAAGTGGGACAAGTTGAGCTCAGACATGAGTGGCATAAGATGAGTTATAGGCAATTATTAGGTGAACAAGTTGGCACGGTCTACTTTTAGTAGGTGTAATTGGTAAAGTTGTTGCAGTTGAAGCAAGCCAATATTGTCACATGAACTGCAGTAGCCAAGGAATTGATTGGGTTCCCAAGTCATGAAAAAATGTAAAGGCTAGCTGTGAGGACATGAGTGAAAAGACATGCTAGGGAATGCTAAGATGTGCTAGATAATGCGAAGGCATGTCAAACATGCTAATATGTGCCAAGTGATAAGGCATGCCAAGATGTGCAAGGTGTGTCAATGTGTGTCAGGGACTGTCAAGGCAACAAAAGGAAGAAACAAGTTAAACTACAAGGAAATGAATACATAAGATGGTTAATAAGTCCTCAATTTACCTTTTCCAAAAGAGGCATGCTAGGCACACCAACACTGGGTGCCAATAGGTGCCAAGTGAAAATTTTTAGTGCATTCTAAGTGCCAAGTCTTCCTTTGTTTCTTCTCATATACTTTCCAACAGTTGATCTCAAATAAATTTAATATTAAGCCAAACCAAATTATACCAAGGCATGTAAATTTATTCCATACATGCTAAGAATTTCCAAGCGCCAACACGTGCCAAGTGCCAATATGTGTCACAGGGTGTTATGCATGCTCTAAAGTGGAAGGGCATGTTGAAGAGTGCTAAGGTGTGCTCGAGAGTGCTAATGCATGTTGTAGAGTGTTAAGGAGTACCAGGACAAAAAATTAAGGGAGCACTAGGTCAAAATTCATGGAATTTAATGAATACGAGGAACATGTGCCAAGGACTAGTGTTAATGAGTGCTATTTGTCATGCCAAAGAGGGAGTGACAAGGTATGATAAGGATTGGTAAGGCATGCTAGGGAATATCAAGGCATGTTAAGAAGTCTCAAAGTGTGCTTGGGAGTTCCAGGGTGTGCTAATTATATGTGCCAAATAGTGCCAAGATGTGCCAATACATTCCAGGTGCTAAGGATGTGCAGGGTGCAAGGGTATGTCAATATGTGTCAAGAAGTTTCAAGGAAACAAAAGGAAGAACCAATAAGAGGGTTAATAAGTCAGGACTTTATCTTTTTCAAAAGGGGCACGCTAACCACACTAATAATAGGTCCCAATACATTCCAAGTGGAATGGTGTGCCAAGTGCTAATGTATGTCAATGCATTTAACCAAGGTTTTCCAGGGCATGATAGGGACTAGATGCATGCCAACACATGCTAGGAGAGTTCTATGTTGTGCTAGTGCATGCCACCATGTGCTTGGGCGTCATTGTCGTGACAATATGTTCTAGGTACAAAGATGTTTGAAGACATGCGAGGTGCTAAGAAATGTTAGTGTGTACCAAAGAATTAATTTAAGGTGTGATTGGATTATTAAGGAGTGTTAGGTCTTTCTCATTAATATAATTGACAAAGCTTGATTATGTATTAAATAATATATTTCCTACGCATGCTATTGGTACTTTATCTAAAGGGATTTTTCTAGATAATAAACTTAATAGATATGAATCATGTGTTGACTCATAGGAAAACTCTATTCAACTAGTCATTACTTGAGGGAAATGATACACACTAATTACTTCTTAAAAAATTGATTGACTCTAACCACTATGGCCTTGGAAAAATTATAAAAAAGACTTCACAATAATGGTATTAAATTGTTATATTTTGACAAAAAACATATTAACAAGAACATAACGTCATCAAAAACTCATTGGAATGATCAATGGTGACGAACATTTTTTGACCGTCACCAAAAGTAACAAAAATAACATCGGTGATGGTCATTAAAAGTTTGTCACTAGGAGTGTCACCAAAGAGAGAATTGGTGATGGGCATTTAATGAACCTCACCAAAGGTGTCATTGAAAATGGATTTGATGATGGACCTTAAAGGACCACCACTATATACACTTACAACGATGCTTTTTTAAGGATTGTCACCATATGTGACATTAGTGACAAACCTTAGAGGTCTGTCACAAGCATGACCCTCACCAATGTCCTTCTTTTTGTAGTGATAGCAGAAATATGTTGACAATGTTTGAAATCCATCAACCAAGGATGTGAAGTCCCAACTAGACCTCACACCATTCAGAGTAGGAGACCTGACCAAAAACACGACCAGTTTCCATTGTCCTTAGGTATTTTCCTTGGCTGCAATTATTAACATAAGAATTTACACATCATTCTTTGCAACAAACAAGTAAGGTGACACTGTGAGGCATAAAATTGTAATGTATACAAAATACTTTCACGGCAGGGGGAGAGAGAGTGAGGCTCTAGAAGAAAAGTAATAGTACCATCCTAAAAGAGACACACAAGAGCATAAGAGGAGCACAAGTTCGTCTGCAAAATAGTACACAAGACGACCGCAATTATAAATCCAAATACAACATGCCTTCAACGAGATAAGTACCAAAGTGACCGAAATAGTTCAATTTTCTTAGTACATGTGAGAAAAACATATACCGCAAACATATAAACAATATCCTTATTATATTTATGATACATGCATAAAAATGTGTTGGCTCGTCGAGCTATATATATTAAGTGGAAGTGACAAGATATAAAAGTAAAATGCTACCACACTAGTCCCAATAGTGTAACATTAAGTCACCACTTGCTTCCCTAAAGAAAGATCATCTCTCCTATGCTAGTGCTAGAGAAGCCAAGGTGAAATTTAAAGTCCTAAAATTCCCCCGTTTGGCTTGAGTTATAAGGGTGTTTTTATAACAAATGAGGTGACTCTTCACCTCCCATGTGACTCTAGACTTTCATGATGACTCTTGAGCTCTTACAATGAATTTTTGAATTCTTACATGGCCTTTGAGCTTCTACATGAATTTATAATTTAATAGTGACTCTTCATATTCCATGTGGGACCCTTGGTCTTCCACCCATTTTACATTACATAATTAGATTCCACAAATTATGTGGCAAGAAACTATGACACATATGACTCTTGAGAGGAATCATGACAATGATGACATGGAACATCATGATGATGTGGAATTTCCAAGTTGCTCCTTTTCCTACTTTATTTTCATCTTCATAATGAATCTTGCATGTTCTTAATATTCATCCTCCAATGGGATGATTGATATGGAGTCTTCATGCGATCATGATATTTGATCGTCTATCGTAAGCTAGAGTCTCTTCATATTCTCTTCAATGATCAACTTTGTCTCTGCAGCTACAAAGGTGTCTTCTAGCAAGGTCTCTTTCTCCATCTCCTTCATCATCTTCCTATCATGATAAGATAGAGTAACTACAAATGAAAACCACTCATAAAAAGCTGACATTAGTCTGAAAAATCCTAATCTAACATGTTTCATGAAATCACTTGTTAGGGATGGAACTGGGTGACTGATTGAGTGATAAACTCATGGATTGCGTAGTTCCAGAGGCCAAGGTTTGGGACTGAGGATTGAGACTACACAATGTGTAGTTTAGGATGGACAGGTTTAAATGATTATGCAATTGATGGGTTCAAGAGCTTAATTTTGGGGCTTGAGGCTTGAGGTTTCATAATGCACAAGTATAGAACGACAAACTTGAGGAACTGCACAGTTAAGGGACTCAGGAGGTCAAGCTTTAGGCTTGAGCCTTGAATTTTCCCAATGCGTAGTTCTGAGAGGCAAAACTAGGTGACTGCACATTTGAGGGGCTCAAGAGATCAATATTGAGGCTTGAGACTTGAATTTTATCGATGTGCAATCCTGGAGGGAGAAAAATCTCATGGATTGTTTAGTTGCACAACTCAAGGTGTCAAGTTGGAAGCTTGAAGCTTGGCATTGCACAGTGTGCAGTTGTGGATGACTGGGGGGAAGAAATTGAGTAGTCCTAGAGCCCAAGGGTCAAGTTTTGGCATTGTGATTGTGAAGTGCACAATTCTAAGAGGAAATTTCAAGGCTTCAGGGTTAATACTGTGCAGTGCACAGTTTAGGAAGGCTGAGTGAAGTCAAGTTTCTCAGGCGGGAAAATTTTCGGATTTAGCTAAGTGTGGGATCAGCGAGGAAAAAATGGACAAGGATAAGACCTAAGAATGATAAAACACTTACAAAAACTTACGACACAACATTGATCACTCAGAAAAAATGAACAACATACTTCCCTAATTGCGAAGACATTGCCAAGACTTCCCCAAAGTGTGACACAAAAGGTAGACTTCGTGATGATGACGACACTTGTGCAAAAATGCTTGAAACTTTGGGAATGAATGTGATACATGTCTATATGATAAGAATAACTCAATGGCACCAAGGTTACCCCTTGAAACATACCAAAAATACATGTGTGAGATGTGTGATGATTTTCATGCCAAAAGACAACATTTGTGACGACACTTGAAAAATGCGAACAAAATTGAAAGAGACACATGCCAAAGAGAAGATAACATGAAAGAGAAAATTATTGAAGTGAAAACAAGTGAAATCGATAGTCATAAACATGAAAGATACATTTCAAAAAGTGAAGGTCCATAGAAGTGACAGTTGGAAAACTCACCGAAATAGAAGTACAATCACAACCAAAAGTGATAGATTGTCAATTGAAAATGTGCATTGACTGGAATCATAGTTATAAAATCACACATACATTGTCTTGATGTATTTTTTTATGTTTGTTCAAGCTTTTGTAAGAAAATGTGATCGTTAAATTGTTACAGATTGAACATGTGTATGCACGTGATTTTGAAACTCGGAAAATGAGAAGAATACTTAAAACACTTAGCATAAAATTCATTTATCATGAAGAAAATAGGTTGTCAGATCCTCTGTAAGCTCCAAATTCACGTGGAGGAAAAAAATTGGAGGGTGTTGATCATAGTGTCAAAAAAATCTTTAAAGTATTTTCTATATTCTTTAGACTAATAGATGAGCAACAAAATGAAGAATTGGGAGAAATATTATCCAAAGAAGAACCCAAATTTTTCATGTTCTCTTTCAAATAAGAAACATAATTGGTCTAGATAGTTGGACAGTAGAATTCTATTTGGGTTTTTATGATATGTTGGAAGATGTGTTAATAAGAGTAGTAGAGGAATCCAAAAAAATAGGAAATATCATACGAAACATAAATGGAAAATTCATAATAAAGATATTAGAAAAGAGAGTAAATAATATCTTAGTAGGAGTTATAATGAAAAAAAATAAAATCTTTCTCTTCAATGAACAAATGGAAGAAATTGTTGGTTCAAATTAAGAAGGTATGCATACCATAAAAGTAAAAAACTCGTCCATTGTCCTAATCAAAATTAATCTAGCAAAGGCCCATGATAATGCATGTTGGTTCTATTTAAGACTATTATTAATTCAAATAGGGATGAATGTCCAAATTATAAACTAGATTACAAATTGTCTTTCCTAAACTTCCTTTGTAATTCTTATTGATGGATCTTCTTCTATATTTTTTAATGGTGGATGAGGACCTAAGTAAGGATGGAAATGGTCTCCTTTATTATTATAATTAGTGGTATCATGGTATTTTTTATTGGATATGTTAGTATAGTTTATCATCGTATTTCCTTACTCTTGAGAGTAAATATGGGGAGGCCATACTAGGGATTTCATTTCCCAAAGTTTTTTCACAATAGCAGTCTCATTGCCTCATTGCTTGGGGAAATCACCCTCTATTTTTAATCTCTCAGTTATGCATATATATTTTTAATGAATTTGTGGTTGTTTACTTGGTTTATATGTCTTGTTTCCATTGAATGGCTAAGGACATCATAGGTTCATATGTGTGAAGTTGTGGAATTATGGATTAGATAACCTTACATGTATTTTAATAGTTACATATGCGCCCAACATTAGTGACGAGATTTCACATATGTTAGGTTTGGTTTACATTTGTCCACATAAACGTTTGACTACATATAGATTCTTATAATGGTATAAAAGAGCTTCGGACATAGTTGTTCGATTGTGTGTGTGTGTGTGTGGAGTGTCGGTTGTGGGTATCTAATCCTATCCTTGTTTGCAAAATATTTGAGAAATTTTATGCATAAGAATATATTTCAATATGAATGTCCTACATGGGAAAAGTCCATACTTGCATAATGTAATTCTAAGCAAGCTCAGGTATTGTGTATATGACTTGGGAGTGATATTAGAATGAGGTAAGTTTTGCAATTGTAACTTTATTGATAGATAAGTCCTTGATTCAAATTCATTACCTATGCATGCCTATAAATTATGATGAGATCATGTTCTTGATTTGAATGTTATCTCTCTCCATTTGGCAGGCTACCAACCCCATGAGTTTGAGTAGTGTAGCTTTGGAATTTTACATGTATAAAAGCATACCCAACATGGTAATTATACCTAAAGTTTTTCATATGATGGTCTAAGACTATATATACATGCCATAGTTGTTGGCAAGAGAAATGCTTGCACTTGAAATGTTTAAAACTGCTTATACCGGATTGTTAGGATGAATGGGCATAATATTGGCCATTGGTTTATATAGTAATGCAAATATTGCTTTTGTCACTCATATATATATACCTAATGGCTTAAAACAACTTCATGCATACACATCTTGGTCTATTTACCAAGCATGCATTGAGCTAGTTATAAATATATATAAATTCCCATAATGGTTAAAAATGGTTAAGAAGTTGTATACACAAAATATTTGTGTGCATGCTTGTTATTTATGTATTAATGCAAATAATTTAACTTATTTGGGCATATTTCATATTACATGATTATTGGATAGAAGTAAACTTACATTTTACATTTGAAGGCCATATGCATGTTGGTGTTGCTAATGGAAGAAAGTAGGTGCCAACATTTATCATGTTAGTAGATTGGAAAGGTAAAAATGTATGCATGAATGTAAAATATGGGAACATTCCTTGAAGAGGACGATAGAGTGTTTTAAAATGAAATTGAATGAACCCTTTTAGATGTTAAAAATACACAATGAGTCGAGTAGTGAGACTTGAGTGTAATGGTTAGTTGTTGAATGAGTCGTGTCATGGCTGCATTAATATGATTAGTAGCACTGATTAGTTAGTGTTTCATGACTAACTATTAAAACTGATATGCATGAATCAGTTTTTTATTTAAACTTATTACAAATTGTAAACAAGTGCTTATGGTAGTTACTTCATGCACTAGTCTGTTGGTAAAAATACACGGTGGGAATTGGAAATGTTTGGATTGTTATCCTAATTGTTATTGACATTTACACATTAATGAATATTTGTATATAATTTTATGCATGAAAATATTGTATGCATGAAACTAAAATGGTTGTGAAAGTGAATACTTGTTTAAACAATGCATATTTATGATGAATGCTGCTGACGAGATTAAGCAGGGTTGGCTTAATGGCAACATGAGTACTTGTAAAGATAAAAAGTTGCAATCTGAATTTCAATCATACATGAGAAAGTATAATGTTATGATATGCATGATTGTGTTATTTGGGAAATAATAATGTATACCACATGTATGTTAGTTATGTTCCTTGCCAATCTAGATATTGTGGACCCATGTTGAGGGCTAATTATGATGTATGATGTACATAAAATTTTCTTTTGCTTGATGTATGATGTGAATATGGCCCATTATGTAAATTATTATGGGAAAGAGTGCTAAGAGAGAAATTTAACATGCCAGACAGTTGTGAAAGGCCAGAAGGCCTTGGTTGATGGACATTGCTTGCCTAGAGAGATTGATGGCACTTGCATGCCTGGATTTCTTCTCCCTGGAGATAGATGATCTCAGTAAGGGAAAATATTTGGCGAAGATAATGAAGAATGGAAAAAGGATGAGGAAACTCTGTTGATTTTGGAGCCTGTTGGAGGAGGCCCAAAATTCCTCATAGACGGGACACTGTCAGAGGATTAGCCAGGAAGCTACCAAGAGGAATCCTATATTGGACCCTATGTGGTCATTGGAATTCTTGAGCTGGTTAGCCAGTGTAATTCCAGACTCGACCTAGTATGGTCTTTGTCAAAGAACTATGTGGATGTGAAAATGACTTGATTTAGTTGTGGAAACCAGTTCCCATGGGTTGGGAGGAGTATTATTTTTCCCACTATGGTTCTCAGAGTGAAACAAGTTAACTAATCAGTTATGTGTTGTATTAATATGATTTTTTTATATGATTGTGTAAATATTTTATGTACATCTTGACAAAAAGGAGCCTAGCCCTCGGAAAGGAATTACCGGAAGTATAAGTTCCTTTATTGTATTACTAATCTTGTGAATCTCTTAGCAACAACTAGGATAATATGCACTTGGTGAATTTATTGATAATTTCGATGATTAGAGAGGGTTGAGTGCTCTCTAAGTAATTTTATAAGTATTGTGTGGATGTCTTTAGCGGGAGCTAAGACAAGTATGCACATGATGCAGTGATTTATCATTTTTATGATTAGAGGGTTGGTTCTCTCTGGGTACTTGTGGAATTACTATGGTTAAAATATAAATTTATATTTCATAATTGAATGATAGTTAAAAGTATACTTTTAATTGAAAATGTAGTGAGTAAGGTGATTATGTTGGATTTGTTAGTCGTACATTACATGGTGATTGCCATGGATTGTTGATGGGTCGTTAAACAATTGGAGCGCTTGCATAAAAGTGATCATGAATTCCAAGAGTAAGTGGTAAGTCACGATAAGTTGGTATAGAGATTATGCTTTGCTTCTATGAATATGAATAATGACCAAGTGATGGAAAGTTGAATTTGCATATTTTCGCACCTATAATTGCTTATGACTATTGAATTTTTTTTTTTTTTTTTCTTATTGGTTTTCTTGGAATGAAATCCTTCATTTTAAAATGGGAAAGATTCTCTTTTGGGTTGTTTATATTGTTATAACATGTGTAAAATTTAAAGTACCAGTGAGAGATGAACATTGAGGACAATGTTCACTTTAAGGGGGGGAGGATGTAATATCCCTAACGTGAAAATCCCAGTAAAAATTATATATTTACAAAGTAAAATTTTTAGAAATTTAATATATTTATTGAAACCATTCCATTAGGAATTTATAAATGTTTGCATTGTGACTTTATTAAGCATAAAAATATTATATATGTGGATGTAGTTAGACTTGGGTGATGCCAAGCAACAATTGTAATCAATTCATAACTAACTTCATGATGTTCTTGTGTATCAGTTCTTTATTTTTAATAGAATGGAGGACATGGGAATTTTATTTTCAAATTTATAAATGCCTGATATCATTCTTCCCATTTCATGAAAGTGGAGCCTGCACACTACTATCCAATTACAATGTAATTCTTCTAGTGCAATATGGAGGAAGACATATTGGTTATGATTGGAAGATACATGATGGAAATATTGATTGTGAATTCTCCACAATTTAGTCGCCCATGAAATATTTATCTTCCCCAACCATTTAACGTGATGGATGGATATCAAAAATTGTGAAAATCTCTCAGAGAATCTGGAATTATTCCTCCTTGAACCATTTTTAATTAAAGAAATACAAAATTTAAATACTTTGATAACAATTCGTCCAAGATTTTGAAAGCGAGGTATAGAAGTATGGAATCTTAGAGATGATATTTGTGATTCGTACATTGCACTGACAATGACTTGAAGGCTCTGCTTAACAGTCACAAGAGAGAATCTTCCATAGATATATGGGAAGTCATCATTATAAAGAAGAGACAATAGTTAACAATGTAGAGAAAATCAAACTGGACATCATTGGCATGAGTTATTGAGTGCATAGAGGGTATGCATTGAAGATTAATGGCCAAGGTGATGTGATTAAAGTTATGGATAGTATTATTAATGTTATTTAGAATAATTTCTTTATTTTGGTGTGCAAAGGTATGGGTATTTTTTCTATTCTCCTCATAAAGCATAACAAAGTTCTTATAGGTTAAAATATTGCAGGGATGTATATATTTATCTTTCCAATTCTTGAAATGGTTCGCATATGAAATTTTCTTATGGAAATATAAAGAACATAAGCTATTTTATTTTTTTAAAAATTATAGAGAAATTTGTATCGAAATGTTAGATTATAAATTTCCTTGGATATATTTGCATGTTGAAAAAAGAATAATATTGTGATGAAATTCTTGAAAGGAAAGTATGAATGAGCATGCAAGACAAATAACTATTATGCATCATATTTCTTGAAAGATTTGGCATGGGATAGTATATATAAAAGAATAGGAACCATGTCATTAAAAAAAAAGTGACTATTCTAATAGTTCAAGAACGGAATGGATATTAAGGTAGTCTTCTTTGAAAAAGGAAATAAGTATTTATATGCATGAAAAGTAGAACTATTTTGTTAGATAATCTTGAAAACAAAAATATTTGTTGCATGCATTATAAGTTCAACTACTTTGTGTGGAATTCCTTGAAAAGAAACATGCACAAAAATATAACATGTTAGTTGACATTTCTTGAGATAAATTACACGAATTCTTGCACATAAAAGTTAAATAAATCTTTAATTTATCTTACAATATTACATGTGAATCTTGTGTGTTAAAAGCTAAGTAGCTTTGTCATTTTCTTGGAATAATTATATGAGATTATTGCTAAGCATCCAAGATATCCTCTTGAGAAAAGATGCATGAGACATGTAAAGTTCTTGAGGAGATAGTATGAAAAGTGGCGAGGTTTACTTTGAATAGAATATGTGTTTTTTTTAGTACTAGTTTCCTGAAAAGGAATATATGCTTAAATGCATTGTGATAATAGTTATTTTTCGAAGTTCCTTGTAAAATAAATATGTATTGCATGCATGATATAAATAACTAATGAAATAGATTCTCTTGTAAGAATATAAGATTATTTTTATTTTCTTGAAGGGAACATGTGCTTCAATGCATATAGATAATCATTACTAAACTTCTTGAAGAAAATGTATGTTTTATATACACAAAAACCATAATTGTTTCTTTTTTGAAAAAGTGCTCATAGTTGCATGTATGAAAAGAATGGATTTTATAATAGAACTCTTAAACAAAAATAGATTTTTTTCTTAAAAGATGGATTTGAATCTTGTTCATACAAGAACAAGAATTCATGCTTGTTTCTTGAAAATATTATGTTCATTGAAGTAAAGGTCATTGTGTTAGGAAAAACACATGTTTCATGCACAAAGAGTAGTCATTTGGATATAGAATATATGTTTTTTCTTAGAGAAAGTTATTACATTAATTTTATTGGAAAGAATAATCTCTTGAAAATATTTTATGGCTAGATGAATTGTGTTAATTCCTTCATCTAGGTGCATAAAGGTTAAGTTAACCTTGTTATTGTTGCCTAGTTTTTATGCATAAATGATGGTTATCTATGGTAATTTCTTGATAAGAAAGCATGAGAAACTTGCATGTATAAATATAGAGAAACAGGTTTATATTAATTTCCTTTTGAAGAAGAAGTATGTATTTGTTTACATAAAAATAATAGCTAATTATGGTAGAATTATAGAGAAGGAAATATGGGTTGAGTACACTAAAGAAGGGCTATTATGATAAGCTCTTACATGCACAAAGAATATCCCTGGTGTTATAAATATATCTTATTTGCATGGATATAAGTTGAGTTATATTTCTTTAGAAAAATTATAAGTGGTTACTTTTAAGCTATCATAACTATTATCTTAGTTTCTTTTGGAATAGGATGTATATCCGTGCAAGACTTATGGTAACATTAGTTTAGAAATGATATGCATTTGCATGTAGGAAACAACAACATGTTATGTTAATCCTACATTGGAAAAGATCCTTTTTGAAGGTATATTCATTTGCATGCATAGGAATAAAACTCATTATGTTAATTGTTTTTACTTCTTTGAATGCAACAAAAGTAGTGATTTGTCTTCTAAGAATGTGTGCTTATGCGAGGGGAATATTAGTTAATGTGGAATTTTTTTATAGAAATGCATTGATAGTTATACGTTTATAACTAGTGCATGTGTATTGTTGTTAGAGGAAGCATGTCAGGATATTTTGTTTGCATTTCATGAATGTACATGAATAAATGGTGAAGCACCACAAGTACAAATTTATGAATTGGTTTGATTAATACTTGATTTAATCATGATATTAAAGGTTGCTAACAATAGAAGTTGCAGGAAAAGGATGCAACATATAAAGATGGATAAATTTACCATTGTGGAAGGAAATACTTTAGTGTTCTATGTATATTGAAGGAATGTTGGTTGCAGGATAATCTACTGATATCTTGAACCAGACCCTAAAGACGCAATGCTCGTGGGTTTGTGGGTAAATAATGGTTGTAATAGTTTATAACAAATTATGTTGTTTTTGAGACGATATTCTTTGTAGTATTTTATGATAATGGTCAAGGGATGGACTCCCTTACAACCATTGGGTGAAGGGTGAACACCTTCACAGACGTCTAATAATAAAATTAAAAGTTTGTTGGTTTTCACCCTATGATGTTTCTAAGGTATATCAGTGTTCAATTATGTGATTGATTATTGTGCCAGTTTGATTATGTTGATGATGTTGATTCCTTGCATGATGTGATGTTCATAATGTCAAGTATGTGATTAATTAATCCAGTTAAAGGAATCATGAAATGGATGCAAAGTTACATCATACAATTTATATTAATATACTAAAATAATGGTTGTTAATAGTTATACAACTTACTATTCCTCTACTAAAATTACTCTATGTACTGATGAAAATTCTATCTAATGGTTAATGAGGAATCTGAAATAGTGATTTAGATAGTTACTCATGAGTAATTTATGTAAATTTTTTGTAATGTCATGCATTTTCATGTGAAAATAAAGGGTATGTTATAATAAAGTCATATTAAGGTACAAATTTGGAAGAAAATGAACACAAGCTAGATGGATATAGGATATGTTAGAGTCAGCCTTTGCAGCTTTCCTCCAGTGATCAAACATGCTCTTACAAAGTGATTTTAAAGTGTCAAGGTCAAATTTTGTCATTTCAATGAGTCTTCAAGCAAAATTTGGTCACTAGGCATTAGGTCTAGGGTTTGCTTTCACTCCTTCCAAAGTTGTCCAAATGTCAGTCCATGTCACCATTCAGTTGAGTGTATCATCATTCAGAGGGTTTTCATCATCATGTCAAGTTCCGTTGGGTCATTTTACACCTCGTTCATGCTTCAGTTGTGCCTAGGAAAGGTCTTTTTCCCTCTCCTAGGGTTTTGGAGGTAATTTCTCTTGGATGGTCAAATCATCGGAAAAACTTGTATCCTGATGTTCACACACCTTCCCCTATCCTTAACATACCTTATTAAATACTTCCCATCACTGAGATCCCCAAAATTCCTCATTTTTGCACAAACCCTAGTTTCTTGCCACAACTTGGCAATTTTCTAGGCTAGGCCTGTGTTTTGCCCTTTTGGACCCCTTCCCCTCACTCAATCTCAGAGATTCCACTTTCCCTTGCTTCCTAACATCCCTCCCTACTTCCAAAAATTTCCCCAAGAATTTAGAAGCCCTTTATCCCCTTCATTTCGCTTCATTTCGACAAGATCCCTTGTTTCACACATCGGGATAAGTTTCACTCAAAAGATGTTTCAGAGCAATAAAAGATGAATTTTGGAAAACTGAGAGAGGTTTTTGTCCAAAACATGCCAAGGAAGAAAAAAATCCTTCACGTTTTACACAGGTATCATGGTTTTAGAGAAATGTCAAAAATACCGTTGCCTCAGGAGAATTGAATGCACCTCTGAAGTGACCTTGGGAAAATCAAGTTTTCTCCTAGCATGTTTGGCCAAATGACTTGCTTGATGAGTAAAATGATAACTAGACACAAAGATATTTCCAATGAGCTATCATGAGCTCAATTTGGAGTTGAGGAAGACCTTCAAAATTTGCCTGCAACAGTGCTCTGCCTTGAGGCAGCCTCATTCTGCTCATTTTGACTAGTGTTGGGAGATTTGGTTTTTGACAAAGTAAATGAAATCCAAATTGCATAATTCCACTTGTGTTGGAAAGTAGACTCCAAGATCTTTCCAACGACCTATCAAACGCCCAATTTGGACACCGGGAAGGCCTCCAAAAGCTTCCTGCAAAATGCACTATGTGGCAAGAGGCATGCGACCCACTTGAAGTGGATGCGACCCACTTGAAGTGGTTGCGACCCACTTAAATCAGAACCCAGAAAATTCATTTTTTGCGCCCAGATTCGATTCTAATCGACTCCAAAAGCTTCCAAACAGGTTTTAATCATTGTTCAATGGATTTTTAGCATGATTATGATATTATTGATGTTGGGCAATAAGCCATGCTTGGAGAGAACCCTACATTTACATGCACATTAATTCCTCAAGGGTTTTGAAAATATATGGACAATTTGTGAAGGTTTGAAAACTTTTGTGAATGATAGAGATGCTCATGCCCTAGCACGTTGTATAAACGATCCTCACGCCCTCAGTTATCATCTTATCACTGCTATTATGCTCTCTCATATTGTTGCACAGTTTTATGTTGACTAGTACAAAGCCTCTTTCACCATACCACTGATGTCATCATCATTCAATTGGTACTGTCATGTCCATTTGTTTCATATGGTCGTTTTATTCCCCAATTGATAAAACAATGTCCTATGTTCGCTTCCTCCTTTGACATATTTTGGCCATTATCACCAAGTTGACCACACATTTGCATTTGGTACTCATTGTTAAACTTACTTGTGATCAAAACAGTGATAGTTATTATGCTATTAAAGCAGAGCCATCCTCATGATGATTTTGTTTTCCTTTGATACTGGGGTGCATGGGTGACATTTATTGGGTTTTGAACAAACATTAAGACTTTGCCTTCACTGCACCTATATGAGCATCCATATTGCAAATATCTTGTTCAAAGCCATGTCAGAGACGGATTCAGTTTATGAGCAAGGATATGAGCAGGAGAGTGACTCAACCGTTGAGGTTGATGTACTGAGATAGAGCATAGCAGTGCGCCAGTAGTGGTAACATATCAGAGAGGCCACAGAGCTTTGTTTGCAGCATCACGACGAGTACTATCTCCACATGGTGTGGAAGGGGTCTCGTTGACTTCATCAGCAGCGCGAGTACTATCTCCACATGGCGTGGAAGGGGTCTCGTCTTATTCATCAGCGTAGGTACATTCACAGGATAATGATAGAGACAAAGACATGCTTCTTCACATGAAAGGCCATTATTGGGCTCGCATGCATGTTTGCAAAGCGAGAATGAAGATTCTGAAGAGGAGGTTGAGCGAAGCACTAAAATAGTGGAAGAGGCCTGATCCACTCCGGATTTTGGCCGATGCTTCGTTGGCTGGGCAAGATACATGATGGAGGGTCTTCACTCCGAATTTGAGCAAATTCGGAGAAATTTTTGACATTTTGAAATTTTTGGTCTCAAAAACAGGGTTTTCAGTTAAGCGGGTCTCGCACTCATATGCTCACTTTTTTTTGGGACACTTGCTGAAGGAAATTTTTACATTTTTGGATTTTTCATGGTAAGTTATGCATCCTCAGGCATTACCGAAGCATTTCATCAGATTCTGGATGGTCAAAAAGCTCAAAAACACCATAAAAACCACCTTGCTGCCACCTTTTGCACCAGCAGGAAGTACTTCTGGGATAATGAGGTTTTGGAGGGTCAAATGAACTTCAAATTGGAAAATTCCACTTGTGTTGGATAGCCAACATCCAGGGCTTTCCAACGAGCTATCATGAGCTCAATTTGGATGCCGGGAAGTTCTTCAAAATCGGGCTGAAAGTCATGCGACCCACTTGTTTCAGGCATGCGACCCACTTAAATTTTTGGCTGAATTTTCAACTTCCAGCTCAGATTTTCGGCCAGTTTGGACCAGTTTTGCTTGTGGATGAAATTTTTGGGTTTTTATGATGTAAATTTATGTTTGGCATGTAACTTTGGCTTATTTTTATCTATTCTAGAAGATTCACTCTCAAAAAGGTAAAAATCATGTAAATGGATCAGTTCCCACTCTTTTAGAGGCAAGTTGTTAGCTGCCTAGATTGTAGTTCCATGATTAGAATTGGTTGAAACTGATCCCTGAAGAGGGAATTCGACCCCTAGAGGTGGGGAAGGTGTTAGAGTGATCTATATATTGTAATTTCTGAGGCATTCTACAGGTTGGACTCTTGGGATACTTTTGATACCATTGTACATATTTTTCATATTTTGGCCAAGGAAAGATCAGGGGTTTTGCGGCACTTGTTGGGATCCTTGTGGTGTTCTGTTCTTGATGATGTTTTCTCTCTCACATCGTAAGTTTTCATGTTTACCATTTCATTCCTTTCATATGTCGAACTAAACGATGAGTAGTAGCACAATCCACTGCCATCTATCTCCGCCTTGAACGTTTAGCAACTAGCCACCCATGCTTGAAGAGGACCCAAGTTCTTTCGTCTTCACCGCTCGTCCATTCGTCCAGACATCCAAAGCATCAAGACAGTCACCTACCTCGCCCCAACTTGAAATCTGCAAAGGTCTGACCTTATCCCCAGACCCAAAATTTGTTTTCCCATTTCTCCAGCGAAAACCCAAAAATAAAAAATCAAACATACCTATCTCTTTACTAGCCTAAAATCGGTTCCTATCGTAAGTCATTTCGTACCCTATTGCTCATTTTATCGAGATTGACGGAGAGAGCCCTCTCCTGCCCTCGTAGGGCTAGCTACGAGGCTGAGCGTGGTTTGATGTAGCCTTGAGTTTTACCTCATTTCAGCCTGGGGTAGATTTGAGCGCTAACAGGATAACAATCTTCTAATTCATGAAATGGACACATAGTGGATAGGATATTGGATAACATTTTTATAATTTATATTAATTGTATTTATAGTAATTGTTTGGAATTCAATTTAGTGGCATTTAAATAAATTTTTATATTCAGAAATAAAATAATATGTGTATTTTTAAGTTTTTATTAATATGCATTCTAGATTTATTAATATTATCTTCTAAAAAAAGGATGTTTTCCAAGTTAATTTTGTTTTATGGATTTAAATAATATATTATTTTAAAATCTAAGAAACAAATAAATGTACATCTCATTATTTAAAGTTAATGGAAAATGTCATGACACGGTGCATATGTTATTTTAAGTAAAGTAATTTGGCATCCGTTAAAATCCATATTGAAAATAAAATAGCTAAAGACATCACATCAGAGTTAGTTATATATATATATATATATATATATATATATATATTATTTTAATGATTTATATAATAATCATATGTTATTTAAAGTCATAATTATATTTCAACATAAATATAAGGGGGAGGATTTAATGTTTATGAGTAAACTTGAATTTTTTTTTTATCTCAATCATAAATTTATTTAAGAGTATTAACTAAATGATTAAGATTGGTACAAATGCTATTAAAGTATCTATGTCTTCAATTACATCTTCAATTTAATATTCATTTTCTACGAATCCTCATTAATATTGAGGAAAATCTATTTGTAAAACTCATTCTGTATGAAATGAATTAGATAATAGGTAAGTATTCATTGTTGCGAGTACAAAAATGATGAAGGAAAACTTAGATGAGAAGTAAACTGGTCACAAGTCCAACACATCCCAAATCCTAAAAATTGTTTAACAATACAACGCACCAAAGTAAATGCAAAAGAATTAAATTGCATTTGCAAGGTGTCTCAAGGACATCCTTGTGAAGTCTAAAAACTATAAAGTGAACATATGTGTTCATGAAATTGTAGATAACAAAATTATCAACAACCTAGTTGATATAATATTGCTAACCAACATCCCACTTTAATATCATTTAAAAAATGTGTATAAAAAACTTACAAATGATTCAACGATGACTAAACCATAACCTTTGCTAAAATACATTGATAAGTAAGACCTACGTGAATGGTTAGTGTTGTTGTAAGTCATGAAACCAAATTGAATATCAAAATGTCAAAAAATATATAAGCCACAAATCAAGTAATTAAATCTTCAATTAAAAAATTGTGACAAACCATCCATCCATAATAATATCCATATTATCTTCAAAACATTATCAAACTTTTGAAAATCATCAAATCTTAAAAATAGCTAAATATTAAACTACTAAAAAAAATAATCTTTAAATCCAAATAACCAATATAAAATTTTACCTTCATATTAAAATCATATAATCACAAATCCATCATTAACCCATCATCTTATCCTAATTCAATCCTAAATCCATCATACTCCTTTAAAAAACCCAAAGCTCTTCAATGTTGTCATTTGCACCATGGATGAAACCCATATTTCTAGTCATGCCATCTCTCAATCACTAAATCCAATGGAATGCATGAAAAAAAGGTAATCTAACACAACAATTTTTTCGTGCTCCATACTATAATAATAATAAGTAGATTTATTTTCACATATTGATAAGTATGTATGCTTTTAGCTCTTCGTGATGGATGTGAATTCTTATTATGTTAGTGAAGAGAATAAGTGAAAGATACCCATTAAATTATGCTATATCTATAGTTAAAAAAATAAATAAGATTAATGAGAGGGAATTATATTTAGATTTAGAAAAAAAATGGAGTTTCTATTATATTTTAATGGAGTAAAGTGAATAGTGTGACTCAATCTTATTACCAATAATGATTAGAAAAGAGTGTAACGATTAACTAACTCTTTCTATATTAAATTATTTGTACACAATTTCTTTGTTTACTTAAATTTTACTAAAATAGGGTTAACTCAATTAAATTTAACACTTTTAAAAGTTAATCATGTCCAAATTTTGAGAGAGAGAGAGTATATATTGTCTTTTTTTTTTTAATAGTGAAATGATTGTTGTAGGGATACATGCTCTCCAGTTGTTACAATAATGCATTAAATAAGATAATGTAATAAAATATTAATTAAAAAAATTATAATAACAAAACATTACATGTAAAAATAATAGAAATAGTATAATTTATATTATTATAATTTGTTTTTATTAATAAAAATTATAAATATTTTTTGGAAAGAATCATAATACACATATCACATTAAAATCAATTTAAATAATACAATGTATATTCCTAATCATGATATTTCACAACATATAAAAACTAATAAATTTAATTAATACACTTAAAATAATTATATATATGAACATTTATCTTGGAGAGCTACTAAGCACTGGGAAGACTCAAATATTTCTGTGTAAATATTTTAGAAGTTTTGCACTTAAAAAAAGCTCACATCATGAAGCATTTGATCTCTTTAGTCACTTGGTAGAAAGGGTGTTAAGATGTATCTATGCTACTTGTTAGTTTTTTTATCTAACATTTCACTACAACATTTCTCCCATAACTATAAAGCAACCCCATATATATATATATATATATATATATATATATATATATATATATATATATATATATATATATATATATATATATATATATAAAAGTAGTGATGCTTCATATTTCTATGTAACACACATGTATATATTTAATGACTATAAATATGAATTATTATTATTTAAATTCTTTTAATGTGATAAACATATTATGAATTTTTTTCTAAAAAATAGTTTGTAATTTTATTAATAAAAACAAAATTACAATATAATAAATTTAATTAATTTGATGTTATGTTTTTTTTATTAAATTTTCTATTTAACTCTTACTGCATTTCATCTTGGGTGTCACTTTAACATCTCTCATACTAGGTAAATGTGCTTTTCAACACAATTAACACTAAATTTTTTTGTCTCCCCTATATTAAATGGTAGAGTATCTCTCTAAACAATTAACAACAAAAAAACTCATAATCACTTAGATTAGTGTGGCCATATAAATTAAATGGCTAGTAAATGTTTATAGGAATCAATCCACAATAGACATCTAAACACTTACTACATCATACATCTCAAGTTGCTAATAAAAAAAAATAAACTAAATTATTTGATTTAAATTTATAATTATTACTAAAATTTAAAAAAATCACAAGAGTTAACTAAATTATAATTTTATTTAAAAATATAATTACTATTATTAATGATGAGAATAATTTATATATAAGTTAAGCATATATACATTAAAAGAAAGCTATAACAATATTTTTAACCATTGAAATTTATCTCACTTTGTTATGGAAATTCTTAATTGGTAAATAGGCTTTGTTACAATACCATGAACTAATACTATGATTTATCAATACCACATGAACAAAATACCATAACTCATTTCATATGATATTTGTTCATATGACATTTTTTTATTTAATGAATTTAAATAAAATTGAAAAAAAGATATAACCATTTTGGATATAAATTTCATCCTTGATTTGTGTATACTACCAAGAATATTTTAAAATATGAAAGTTACATTTCTACTATCTACCTAATAATTATTGATAATTATATTAAAATTGTGAAAACCTAATTTCAAAATAAACATGTCTATGGTCATTAAATTATGACATTATGGTTAAAATAAACTATGATTTTATTTATATTCATAAACATATACAACAAAAAAATTAAATTCTTCTCAAATATTTTTTTATATATTATTATTATTATTATTATTTAAATTAACCTTTTAAATAATTGGTTGTGAGATAAGTTTCGTATACTCTTTTTATTTATCCTGAAATTCTCAAAAAAAAATTAAGAAAATTGATTTGTTGTTAGGTAACTTTTTGGTTTCCTTGGATAAGAAATTTATGTATCATGTTAAGTTTAATTTTTTTTTTCCTTGGATGCAATGAAATTACGAAGAATTTAGCAAGAGTGAAACACTATTTTGTAATGAATTATTGGCAAAATAATGATACGGTTTTTTTGGAATAAAAATAATAAATCAATTTATATTCACAAATAGGAACTAATAATAACTTTCCTCAATAAAATAAAAACCAGCATAGATCCATCTTAAGTACGGATTTAATTTGAGTCAAATTCTTTCACGTGGAAACTTCTTTAGAGTGTCAAATACAATGCGTTATTTTTCATTGTTTAAATTGTATTTTTGAATGCTAAATAATATATATATATATATATATATATATGAGACCAAATAAAGGTTTTAACCATGCAAGTTTAATTTTTTCATAATATAGTCCTAATTTTTTTAAAATAATATATAATGTACATGCAATTGGCATTAAAATATTTTATATAACATGTCTATTTACATTTTACTATCCAAATTAAAATAGTTTTTATTATTAACATATTTTTAAATATATGTCAATATTAACTAGTATTAAAATATTTTATCAATAACCAAGTTGTAAACACTTTATTCACACATTTTTTTACTTCTAATTACTTTACAACATATTCATTTTTTTATTACTCTAACCATTATTTTTCTATTTAGAACATAATTTTTAACTTCTATTTTTATTTTAAATAAAAAATGCATCCTTAATAGAATGAACCTCCCCACTCACTTAATAAAATTTGATATCAATGTGACGCCAAATCACTATGAAAAATTGCAATTTTCCCATATTGTAAACCGAAAAGAATAGAGTTGTCTTTAGTGCTACTTTTTGAAAGCTTTAAGGTGGATTTTTCCAGTCTAATTTCTCTAAAATTCGGCAGGAATTCATTAAAAACAGAAGTTGTGATGGGTAATCTTGAACAATCGATGAGCCTAATAAGTTTTTGAGGATGCTAAAAAAGAAGACACTTTCAAGTTTCAAATTGTGGAAAAGAAAATGACGTGGCTATAAGCGAAAATGTATTGAAGGAACGAAAAGAGCCCACGTGAATACTTAAACAAATCGTCTCCCCGTGGAATCAATCGCTTGAAAACTGAACCAATGTAACGACATTTAATGCTTTAGCTCATCATGTGACCCAATTAACAGCTCCCAAACACAACAATAATCCTAAGACTCCAATAGCTAAGTCTCAATATTTAATTAATAAATGAATGCATTTTCTAAAAGCGAACCACGTCCAGCGAATTGGATAGAACTTGCGCTGCCCTGAATCCTCGGGCTACTCAACCTGCCCGTCGTCGGTCCGGTCCATTTGAAATTGGCATGAACGTTATACACCCCAAATTTCCCGCCATAATATCTCCTGCTCAATTCGCCATCATGACGCGCCGCCCTAATGGTGTCGTGGATAGACAGAAAAATACAAATGATGGGTATCAGGAATAGGAATATGATTGAAGTGAAATGAAATTTTAAAGTTCAGGAGACTAAAAAATAGTTTATAGGATAATGAGTTTTTTGTTTTTCGTTTTTTGTATTTTAGTTTTTTTCTTATTTAAATTGATGATGGGCTAGCCTAATTTCTAACAATCTTGTGGTTGAAAAGACAATGCCAAGACACTATGCTAACATATTTTTATAGCTTTCTCTAATGTCTTTGAACACATTACATTTAAAAATGAAATGTTTTTTAGATTCCACTGCCCAGACTTGCAAAACTTGCAAAATGTACTCACTCATTCTTCCCAAGCTTCTTTAAGCCTTTTCCACCATTATGGTTCACAACAACTTTTTGTTCACTCACTACAACAGTTTGAAAAATATTTTATTCAATTCTCCTTCAAAAATAACCCAGTTTTACCCAACTTTCAATGTACACTTATTCAAATTCAATTAGCTTTATAGAGCTAGCAGCACTACGCTATTTTTAGCAGGTTGGTCATTTTCATTATCAGTTAACAATGATGTTTATTGAAGAGCTTCTCTGATTATCCACAGTATTAAGGAGCATTTGTTGACGTTTCTAATCCCAACGGGGATCCATCTTCACGACATTCAAATGTCCTAAAAATGAATCCCCATTGGGATTCAAAAAGTCGACAAATGTTCCTTAATACTGTGGATAATCCGAGAAACTCTTCAATAAATGATAACCACAGGGGCTTAAAAACCAAAATGATTGTAATGAGGTTGTTTCACTGTTTTAAAGTTTTTGGATGGAATTGGTTAAATAGTTTAGTAATTTTTTTAAAATCTTCATCTTAGGTTATTTAAAATATATTTTGAACAATATATAGGTTAGCATCCTTAAAACACAAAAACCAAGAATTCATTATCTAATATATCTAATATAAAATTTTGTATAAATTTTTAATACAAAAATTACTATATTTAATTTTTGGTCAACCAAACATTCCAAATTATAAATTACTAGCAATTGTTTCAAAAAGTGCAAAGAGAGGCCAATAGGAATGTTAATTTCGAATTGTAGAAATGGAAAAGTTGTGAGTTGACGATGCGATGAAACTGTTTGAGGAAATTTTGGATTGTAATGTTGTTTCGTGGACACCGATGATTACATGATATATGCAGAGGGGATACCTTGATGTTTCCCTAGAATTGTTTGAGAATTTGCTGGAATGAAATGAGATTTCATGGATTGCAATGATTGCTTGGTTTACACATAAAACTTGAGGTGACTATAGAATAAGATCTGTAGCCTTGAAATGAATGAAGTGGCAGAGAGAATAGAATAGGATATCCTTTCATACAAAAATATATGTAGGAAGGTTGTCACTGATACAGAAGTTGAAACAAATATTACAATGAAAACACAACAAATATTGCAAGGAAGTGTTTTCAATGATGTTAAAGGCGGATTTTATATTTAAAAATTAAAATGATATAATACTATAGCACTTGAAGTGACGCAAAAGAATTCCACCCTCCAATGTAGATATAGAAATCACTGGAAGTTGTTATGACTTCCTTTTGACATCTTCCGGGCATAAAATAGTGTAGTTCAACTGCAAATTAATAGAATTTGACAAAGTAATAATTTTTACATCAAAGGAGATGTTAAATAGATAAATTAAAGCTTTTCATAATACTTTAAGCCAACCATATCTAGGTTGTTAGCTAGCATTTTCAAATCAAATAAATAAACCCTTAAAGGGCCAACACAAGAATTATATTTTTCCTTCTAAATTGTAAAAGATAAATAGATAAGTATTCAGTAAACCCATTAATTATTAAGGGCACTGGTCAAATGGATGACTGTTTGCATGCCAAAAAGGGATGGAGGCTTAGGCCTCCGAGATCCATATCACAGTAACGCAGTGATGGGAGCCCGGATCTGGTGACAATGGATGTTGGTGCCACACGCGCCGTGGGCTTTACTCTGGACTACCAAATATGCCAACAATAGACCGCCAGAGGATCTCATCAGACTGACAACGGTCGACGTAGGCTCCTTGATATGGAATGCTGCCAAACAACATCGAGTCATGATACAAGAGCACAACTTTTGGGAGGTCAGAGATGGAAGCACTGCACGCTTCTGGGTTGATTATTGGCAACAAAGACCCAAGTTAGTAAACATTATAAGGCCTCAGTTACAAATGGAATCGATTAATCATCTGGCCGAAAATGTCAAACAATACTGGTCTTCATCCACCATCCAGGGATATCGGCAATGGAAATAAGCAACTCAAATCTTAAACCATGGGCAAGAGGATACACACAAGGAAATTGATACAGAGCTTAACATCATGTAGACCAGACACTCATAAAAGAAAGATCTTCTTCGATGGGGACATACTCCTCGTGGCACGTTCACCACCAAAAAAGCTTACAAGCTGATGACACCCTCCCAAGACCCAAAAGATTCCCTATGGACTCAAATATGGTCCCCGAGCATTTGGCCCAAAGTCTCCACCTTTTTATGGCTCCTATGTCATAAAAGAATCCTTACCTGGAACAATCTAATTAAAAAGGGATTCATAGGACCCTCAAGGTGCCCTAACTGCTCAAACCACAATGAAACCATTCAGCATCTTATGGACACTTGTTTCTTAGCAAACAAATTATGGGAAAAAATTAGCTTCAGATGCAAAAAAGTGGGCAGAATCTCAGGGGACATAGTCAGCACCATACGCAACTGGCCATTAGCTCCATACAATAGCAAGTTGTTAAACTCTCTATGGTCGCTTCTTATGGGACTTCTTTTGTGGACAATATGGAAGGAAAGGAACAAGTGAATTTTCAAGAATCAATGCACCCCTTTAGATATTATATGGAGCAATTTTTGTTGTAACATCCAAGAAACTTTGGCTCTCCATCAATGGCAGGAGGATGATTTTCCTAATAAAAATCTAGAAAAGTCTATCTGCGAGAATTGGCAACTCTCGTTACCTTCAGGTCTCTCCAGTAAATGCTCTCCTCCTACTCATTTAGATTCACCCATCAACTGGACTCCTCCTTCCGTTAGATTGATAAAGATTAATTTCGATGGCACTTCCAAAGGTAACCCAGGTGATGCAGGATACAGAGGTATATTCTAGGACCACAATGGCAATCCCCTCTTGATCTTCTATGGTTCAATAGGATGGGACTCAAAAAATTCAGCTGAACTGGAAGGTTTATGGCGAGGATTATGTCTTGCTCAACATCATAACTATTTCCCTATTAAAATAGAAGGGGATTCTCAGATTCTCATCAATGCAGCCAACCAACTTCTTATGGGAGCTCCAGCTTCCAAGGTGGCTGACATTTGGAGACTGGCGGCGAGATTGAAACTCATAGAACAATGGCTGAAGCATAATAGAGCGATCTCTTTTAAACATGTCAAAATATCTGGTAACAAAGTAACGGATCTGCTGGAAAATAAAGGAGTGGATAGTAATCAAACCTTAACCTCTGGACCCCTCACTATTCTTAATGATAGCTCTCTCATATAGGAATGTACCAATTTGGTGCACAAAGATACAACAATCCCGGATGTGGGTGATTTATAGGGGGGGCATAAGGCGAGCTTATGGGCTGGCAAGTAGCACAGCCACATGGCCACCCACAGGCATCAACAACGAGCATTTAATTGCTCTAACTACTCCCACAAATGCACATTTACTCTGCTCAATTGTCGATGCCACCTCCAGTCCTTCAAAATGAATTCACCTGGTTGTCTCCCTCCCTTGCCTCTGCCATTGAGCTGCAATTTCCTCTTGGAGTCTCGGAGCTGAGCTCCCAAACGCCTACAAGGTGGTGTTTTAGTCTTCTCTGTTGTATTGAGGTGGTTCTCGGCCTGCACTTCTCTCAGAGTCTTCTTTGCAGATTAAATTTCGTCTATGTGGACAGTCGGTCATTGGCTTTTGGGTACTCGGCTCCACTAGTTTCTCATCCTGCTGCTATCTCGGTTCAAAGCACTCATTCTCCCCACCATTCCATCATGCCCCGTCTGCGCCATCGAATGTGTTGTCGCCGCGGCAGCAGGCGAGGCAGAGCCACTCATCCATCACCTTCTTCCCACTCTGATACATCCCCCTTATCTCTGGAGCACTATCATGGATGTTATCCAGCCACTCGCAGTGGGCATGGCTATGCTTGGAATTCAGGCAGGTCTCGCTCTCCGCCGCCGCATCCTCCCTCCACCACCTTCTCCCCGACGCTGCCTCATCTGGAGACAACCACGTCTCTGCAACCCACCCACTCTGCTCAATTCCATTATTCATTCACCTTGGACCATCCGTGCATAACTGCAACCATCACCATCTCCTTCAAAGAGGAACCCACCAATGCAGCTTAACTTCGACCCAGAAAATTGCAGAAGTCTTCCAACCAAGGAGCTCCATCCACAGTGGAGAAGAGTGGCCCAGCCTCCAGCAGTAGAATTAAAGGTATCGACAGTAGCAGCGAAGATTGGTCAGGTGGTAAAGATGCCCCTGGCAAATCTCGTGCCACCACGGAGTCCCGGAATGTTGCGGATGCCACCTACGACAAGCTTGCAGATGACAACGATGAGTATAGGTGTCTTATTGTGGAAGAGACACCTCCCTCCCCAAATGACACCTAAGTACTCAGGTTCTTTCTGGATTCTAGTTTCTGGTTCCAAGATTTTTGGGCCTTTTTATATGGTTTCTAGTTTTAAGGTCTGTCTGATGACTGCAAACATTTATCCTTTTTCCATGCGCAACACTGGTTTCCCCTTTGTGGGCAGTGATAGAACAACCAAATGGACTGGTTTCCCCTTTGAGGGTAGTCCCTGTTTTGTTATTTTGGAGAATTATGCCTTTGGAATAGGCTAGAACTGCAGAGGCCCGAGCCTCCATGTATTTTATGTTACATTAATAGAAATTAATCTAATTTAGAAAAAAAAAAAAAAAAATCTCATGGATAAGAAATATTAGGTATTGAAGACAACCATTTCAAAAAATGGTTAATTTAATATCTTCATAATACTTTAAGCCAACCCATATCTAGGCTATTAACTAGAATTTTGAAAAAAAATAAATAAACCCTTTAAAGGGGTGAGCATAAGAACCATATTTTTCCTCTTAAACTGAAAAGATAAATAGATAAGTATTTAATATCATTGAAGACAGTCATTTAAAAAAAAAAAATTACAACATATTTTCAATCTTGAAATCAATTGAAATCAATTAAATAAGAAGATAGATGGAAAAATTCCCCTCAAATGAAGATATGCAACCATGGAAAACTCATTTAAAAAATATAATAGCATTGCAAAGGAAAAACAACTCCTCTAAATCTATAGTTCCTACAAAAATTGGAAGCTTTGATAGACTACAAAGTTATTTCATTCGAGCTTCAAACAAATCCTTAAGTTCTTGATAAACTACAAAGTTTTTTCATTTGAGGTTCAAACAAATCCTTAAGTTCCTTTTTTAGTATCATAGAGAAAAGGAAAAGATTTTAAATTAAAAAAAATTGATGGGACTGCTATTTTATATGAATCCCAAATTAACAGCATGATGCTTCTTAGAATGGTACAGTGAAATTGAACAAACTAACAAAAATCATGACCAATGGTCTCTGTCATGACTAAAGCTTGCAAATCTCAAGTTTTAAGAGCATAAACTAGAATTCAAAGTAACGGAGCCATATTAGAATCTTTGTGACAGGTGGTTGACTAATCCCATATGCCATCTCATCAATTTCTTCCTCATAAGCTGCAACATTAGAGGGAATTCAGAAGAATACAATCCATATTGTTCACCAAGGTAATAGTCATTATATTTCTTTACATTCACTATCTATATATTTCCATAAGAAAACAAAACAACAAAATACTTCCAATCTCATGTTTAGGTACAACAGATAGTATTTTTAATAAAATACTCACCAACATTGACATCTACACCAAGGGGTTTTTTACTCACCCATTTCATGGGTTGTTGTTGTAATTCCAGTATGTAAGAAACAACGTTGAAGCCATCCAGGGAAAAATCACATGTAAGAAACAATGCCCAATAAATCCAGGGAAACAGCATAAATGTGTCTCAAGTACAAGATAACCCTAAATAGTAAGTGGGATATTATTTAAATACAAACACAATTCAAACTAGTCATTTTCATGATGGCACATAGCTTCCACTTATAAATCCCCTTCTACCATATTTAAAAAAAAACACCTACAAGAAAATATTCAAATGGTCATAATAATCTAATGAAACAATAAGCATCCAGCCATGTTTGAACTAGTACCATGTAAGGAGCCGACCTTCCTATCTTCACTTCTAGATTAATCCCTGACTCAGGAATTGCTAGAGGCTCCCCTAGAGCAGGTGGAAATTACTAGTACATAACTAGCTCTACAATACCTGGCAGGGGAGTTTGCATAGGTGTCTGCATTGGGCAATTATTAAGTTAAAAAAAGACACTCACATAAGGAATCCGTTGATATTTTAATAAAAATGGGGGCATACCATCAATATCCCCATACTAACAAAACAACAATAAACATTTTTTAAACATGACCTTCCAAAAAATCCATCATTTTAAAGGTTACCATTAACTAATCCAACGTTGGAGATATTATAGCGTCAATGACACCTATAAGTTAAACTTGTTGTAATATATTTTAAATCACTTGCTGTGGGGGAACATCATTTCTGCAGTAGGAGTCTCACATTCTTTAGTCGCCTCGTAAGGTACATTAAGATCATGAACTAGTGTGATAGGATCGTTTGCGCCTCTTACAGCATAATTAGATGCATGGTCTATTGGACCTTGTATTGCCCCATTTTGCATCATTTTTAATTCCCAAAGATGAAAAAATTTAGGAAAAACATAAATAAAACAACAAATCAGAAGCATATGACTCAATTTTATTTCAATTGAATTCTCACAGCAAGCAGATTATGCACAAGACTACTGATAGGTTGCACACACAATTGTCTTTCTAACAAGTAAATTGAAATGAATTGGAAGTCATATATTGCATTACCCACTCATGCGATACCATTCCAAACACTTATTCATCCATGAGAATACATATCCATAAAGTTTAGCAACAATTCTTAGACATATTCTTAATCTTAAATTTTCATATAAGTAACCCTTTACATGCACACATAACTGTGCTACAACTTCCACTATATGAAACAAGTGGTTTATTCAATGCAACTAGTGAAAATACCCAACCTTAACCATTTGAAAGAATCAGCTTATATGCACTAGGGAAGCCTTTATGTTTTTCATTTCATGAAGTGCATTAAACTTTATAAAGAAATTGGAGGAAAAAGAGATTTTGGCATTACTGAATAAGTTTGTTTAAAAAATAAGAATATATATATATATATATATATGTGTGTGTGTGTGTGTGTGTGTGTGTGTGTGTGTGTGTGTGTGTGTGTGTGTGTGTGTGTGTGTGTGTGTGTATGTATGTATGTATGTATATATATTCCGTGCATCTAGTCAAAATACTCAACCTTAACCATTTGAAAGAATCAACTTATATGCACCAGGGAAGCCATTGCAATCAAAAGAGGTCGAGGTTTTTCAATTGAGATAAATAAAAAATTAATTGTATTTAAACAAAGAAGGAGTAGTAATTAGTAAGACCTTTACCTTATTGCTGAAAATGCAGTCCATTGTTGTTGATTCAGCTGCAAACCTAAGGGAGGAAATGAATAAGATGAAACAGAAGATAATTTTTTGTGATGATCGGAAGCCAAGAACAACATACCTGTGTATGAGGTAGAAAACCTATTGAAATAAGATTTTAGTAGAGCGAGTTTTCTCCGTAAGAAAACACTTAATCCTAGAAATAAACTTTGTATCAGTCATATTGAAATGTATGGGAGAGACGCTGTAAAATTTTTAAACAGAGTTAACAATAAGAGTAAAGGTTTTGATCGTCGAACCCTAATTAAGAAGTAATGATGTCAAATACAATCATTGATAAATCCTCAGCATGTACTTAAATATTTTATTGTTGAATTGCAGGGATAGACTGAGACTGGTGACTCTTCCAAAGCCTTCAAACGAAATTCTAAACAAGGTGGCCCAAGTCTCAAAGCTCTATGCTTGCCCTTTCCTGAAATTTTGGACACGAAATTCCAACGGTGAATAGAAATTTCGACAACAAGTAACGATGTCTCTTAAAACATGGAAATGTGGAAACAAAGGAGGAGACCCTGAAAGCGATAATGTTCTTCATTGAGGGGGGGGGGGGGTTATATTGGTTTTGATGAAGGTGGGGTGAAATGGTATGCATATTTGGGAGAGCACTTGAGAAGGGAAGGGGTGTAGCGGAAGTAGTAGGTTTTTTGCAGTTTCTATAAAGAAGTCGTCAGTGTGCATTTATTGTATATTTATTTTGAGCATAAAGAAGGCACCTCCGTGCTTTTTTATCTGCATTTTTATCGTTGGATGACATATCTAAGAAAGTACAAATAATTTTATGTCAGTTGGGAGATGTGAGCAATTTAGAGTGAATGAAAATTGAGTTATGAATGCATAGGAAATGTTTTACATTTTTTTTAAATTTCAAATTTGTAATTGAATATCATAAAAAGATGGAGAAAAAAGAGAAATGGATAAAAATTCGATTTATAAACATATACATGTTCGAGTAAGTTTCAATTGACTTTGGAAAACATGTTGAACAAGAGTATTGACAAAAGAACACGCTATTGTAGCGTCAAACATCAGTATGTATATTATGTAAATCATAAAGGGTTAAATATACATATTTTCAATTATTGAAAAAGAGCCTTGTAAAAGAAAGGGTCTAGCACAACAACATGGTTGTATTTTACAATGGTATGGAACAACGATCTACATAGAGATGTTATATCATGTACAGAAAAGTAGCATTTTGTGCAACTAAGAAGGGAGCTCAAAGGCAGTGAATAACAGATCGTTGTGCAACGGTCAATGCTTCAATGTCTTTAAGGACCTCCTTTCATGCAAATTCATATCGAATTTCTTATGAATTTATCAGTATTGTTTGAAAATTATCGACACCATTATAGTACTCTGTTTTGATGGAAAGTGTCAAAAGGAAGTGGCGACCTCATATATGTCCACCAATTTCTTGGAGATTAGTTGTTTCGATAGAGAGAAGGAACAATTTTTTTGCTATGATTTCCATGAGCTCATTTCCTACATCATTGAAAGCTGTGACATTTTGAAGGTGCCCGGTGTGGTCGTGTCACTCAAATTTAATTTTGTAACGATAGTGACATTCTAGGAACTCACTGTTACACTTTGTACAGTGCTAAATATTGTTAGAATGGTGCACTAATTTTTTCATGCATTGCTTTCCATTGAAATCAAATGGACATGCAAGAAAATAGAAGTTGTCCATGTGTAGAGAAGACACAATGGCATGAACCGAAACCCATATTGCTTTCTCAGAGGCTTCCATGCAAGTAATTTCTTGAATCGTCTTTTGTGATAAATCTCGTTTGGAAGAAAAATTGTCATTTCAAGTCAAATATGGAGACAAATATTTAATGCAGCATGTTTCACGGAACCAAGTATGGAGTTATTGAGTTTACTAAAAGTCTGGATTTATGACAAGAGTGGTAGTGGATACTGTCCCTATGGTGATTCCATTAAATTCAGTTACACGACCTCCCTTGATACCAAGGATTGGCGGGTTGTCACAAGAGCATAATTCACAAGGTTCTTTCCTATAGAGTCACAATGATCTCCCCATATTGTTACAACAATGCTAAAACTTGACTTGAACTTTAACGTGAGCGTTTTTCTTAGTGTTTCGGTTCCATACCTTCTTAGAATTGTTGAAGCAGGTGAGGTGGAGCTAACAACACCAATAACATCTACAATGGTATTTGGGCTTGTGGACTTGATTTCAGCGATTGTTTTGAAATGAAAGCATTGATAAGGGAAGGTTGGATCATCTTCCAAACATGGTTTGACAGTCGATGCAACAAATAAGTAAATCTCCCATTTTTTGTTTAGGTGGTTGTTGTTTGGGTTTGTTTGTTTAATTTTTCCATTTGAAACAATATATACTTGCCCAACTTAGATTAGATTATAAAGGGATTCAACCAATTCAGCAAATGCATAAAGGTGGATCTCATTTTTATCATGATCAATAAGGTCAAAGATGAAGACTTTTTCGGAGCCACACGTGGTGCTGTAATTTTTCAAGGTTGTCTTTGCCGATGCTCTACCTTGGATTAACCAATATTTTCAATAGGGGTTGAGTGCCTTGAATGACACAGTTTTAGTTTTTTTCGTATTCGTCAGAGTTACTATAGAGGGAAAAATCTCTTGTGTTGATGAAGAGCTTGATTTGGATTCGCCTGCCTTTGCATGTAATAGTGTTGATGATTCCTTAAGCAAAGTTGCTTTACACTGCACAAACTCAAGTTCAAGAAATTGAATGGAACTGGTGTAAAATAAAGGGGAAAAAAATAGTTATAATCCTTTGTTATGCAGGAAGAATGCAAATACAAAAAAACGGAAGAAGTTGAATTCAGAATTTAATCTTATGGAGAGTTTTGAAGCACTGTGCAAGCTGCTTTTTAAAGCAAAATGACTGAGTCGAATTGGATGTCTTCAGATGCAACCTGTGTGCTATACATAGATGGTAGAAGATTCATGTGTTGATGCGTCCCATCAAAGAGAGTGATGTGGAAGTGTGAGGATGTAGTTTTTGATGAGGTAACAGAGCTGATGTCGATTATTTGGAGTAGAGGTTGAATCTCAGTCGAACCATTCAGCAATAGAGGGATGGCATTCTCAGTCAAGGCTGGATCCATGATATTAGAAAAGTACAACCTTATTTTTGTAATGGTAATAGCTGTAATTTATTTTAATGAATTGGAAGAGATATTAAAGCATAAAATAATATGTAAGCGAAACATGAATTAGAATTGAAAATATAATTTATATCATGATTTTATCAATATGCATTGTAACCACCCTCTTCTCCTCTTCTACAAGAGCACTTATTTAATGCATATCTAATAGATGTGTTTGTTGTCAACACTTATATTTCCAGTTGTAAGCATCTCCATAAAACCACCAAAACTTCCCTTTCCTTATCCAATTCCGCAAATACCATCTTTTGGGAAAAATTTCCCCTGCAACTCCTTGTAAGACTGGTCCTAATGAAAAACCACCAACTATGCCACAAGAAAAGGGCCACATCTCAGGTCTTCCTCCATCAACATTTTAAATTTTAGGTATTTCTTCAAAGGAATTCAATTTAGGTTATGGGAAATATGCAAGCAAAAGTAATTGGAGTTGTGTTGTGTAAGATAAATTTCATCACATATATACAGACTACAAGTGAAATATGCTCCACAAGGCAGGACATTGAAACCATTGATGATGATAGTATCAGAGGAAGAGAAAAAGTGACATAAAGTAATTGTATGATTTTGCAGTCGGTATAGCTAGGTAATATGAAGCTAGCTCTAGAAGAGGGTAGAGATATAAAGTAATGAGAAACAAAATCTTGTGACTATGAATGTGAACAAGGTTTAGTTTAAAAAAACAAATGCTAAAACTTGTCTTTGAATATTGTCATTTTCTTGAGGTAGGAACACTATGTAGGCTCAAACTTTAGGGGTAGTACAGAGTATTAAACGTCCACGAAAATTAGACCTAGGTCTTCAATATTTATTGTAAAACATACCTTCAAGATTAAACACAAGAATCATACTAAAAGCATGCCTTCCTAGTCAATTTGGAATTTGGGTTTGTCACTGGAAGATTTGTTTTGGAGAGAGGTATATGTAGAGTCTAGAATAGTCATCAAGAAACCATCCAATTCTAGTCATTGATATCATGGTGGATGGTGATTAGAATGTTGTCCATATCAAATGATCATAGTCAATTGTACCTTCTTCAAATAAACTTCTCTCAGGTTGAGGTGCTTCATCTTTAGATTATCATCCTGTAGCTACTCAACCTTAGATAGAATAGAGGATTAATTTTGTCACCAAGAACAAACTCTTCTGCTTTAAACATTAAATCAATATCTGCTCCACATAAGGAAGGGGTTCTCATTGGAAGGAATTTTGGTGGCATCTCATTTTCTCCTTTGCTTAGATTTGTTGAGGAAGCTTGCTCTTCTCTATATAAAAATTGCATTGGAATAATGTTCACAATTGATAAAGGATGATGAAATGATTGTGCCAAACATGGCAATGCCCAAAAGAATAATGAACTGATTGTGCCAAGCATGGCAATGGCCATAATCAAAGAATGGGAGTACCTCAAGAGAGGAGGACAGATAATGTGGAGTAAAAAAAATTGTGCTTTAACTGAGAACATGTGTTTATGAAATCAATCCATTATAAAGCATCAATAATGAAATGGAGATAATTGATTACTGAGTGGTTGTACAAAAGAGGAACCATTCTAGACATTTTTTTGGGAAAAAAATTGAATACAATATTGCTGGAGAATAACAAAAACATTTTTCAAAAAGTGAAAATTTTATTGACAGATTATATTTGGAACATGGAACAACAAAATACACTGGGAAATTATCCCAATGGGAGAAGGAAATGATAACAAATACTTCATGGTGGATAGAGAAATGCTTATGGTTTTGAGAGGGAAAAAAACATTTTGTCCTTCCACTCCTTAATATGGTTCTAAGCCCAATCAGCGTACTTGAAAATATGTATTTATGAATTCATGTATTGGAGTGATCTTCTATGTATGTAAAGCAATCCAAGGTGCTAAAATGTGCCAAGGCGGGAAGGATTGCGAACAAGTGGGTTTCTATTTGATAGTTCTGCAATTTTATCTATAATATTTTTAAATTAGCTTGCAGCTAATTGGAATATTAAAGTTTTGTTTTGTCTCTTAGATAGGTGAATAAGTGGGTAGGGAGACCCATAAATCTCTTTATGAATAATAAAACCACTTTTCATGTGAAAGTGGATCATCTTTTCAACTTAATAAAGCACCATAACGTGTGAACAGGGGCTAGAGCACATAGACTGGGTCAACTTTCACCAAATCAACAACGTTGTCATGGAGGAGTGGACATTAATGAAGGGACATCACAGCTTTAGATGGAGACACCTTGCATGGAAGTAGTCTCATAAATGAATGGGTCTTAGGGTTAGAAAGCTCATTTATTATATAAGGAAGAGGATGGCAGCCATATGTTTATGTTGATGTATATGATATTTCTGAATATATGGTCTATTTAGACATATAGCTTTCTTTGGTTGTTTAGCTAAGATTGCAAGTTTTGTTTAGCACTGGGTGTTCCTGATCAAGAATCCCACCTCTTTCATTGAGTAGCTCTTGAAAGAGTATTATACTTTACTTCCACTTTCAAGCTTAACATGCCATATATTTATTTTCCCCTACAACACAATTTCTTTTCAGATCTGCGTTAGTTTGAGGGAGGAGTTGCATTATGGTTTTGGCACACCATTTGGGGAGGAGGTTTTATAGTGAAGGGATCAACCTTTCATCTAGGAGATCCATTGGAGGAGATTGCACTATTTGTTATATCAGATTAGCCACACTTTCCAGATCTACATATTGCAGTGAATCTTCAGCCATAGGGCTTTGATTCAGATCTTGTATCTTGGTGCTTTGCTGAAAACCCTTTGGGGGTTCTTCATTGGAGGTTGTATAGTGCCTAGATCTGTATTAGATCTATATTTTGTGGCATATATCAGCCCATGTTATTTTTTATATTCATTTTTTGTAGCAGTTCCTTTTAAACAGTGTTGTAGCAGTCTTCCAGCTCTTTGATATATAGTAGCAGCACCTCTTTTGAGGGTTTTTTCCATTGGAGGATTATTCTATCTTGTTGCACATCTTATGGCCCATTTATTATGCATATTTTTCTATTGTTTTAATGATTATAAGGTCTCCATATAGGCATATTTCTTTTATATGATGATTAACACTGCTATTCCAGCATTTTTGCACTATATTCCTACTTTTCCCATTTGGGAATATTACAATGGTATCAGAGCATAATCTTGGCTCAGACTGTGTACTTCAGCCATTATGTCATATAAGGAGGCTTCTCATAGGAAGGAGAAGATCTACAGAAGAGATGAAGGCAAAACTTCATTATCAGGAGGGAAGGAGTTCTCAAAACTTCTTCTTCATACTATGTAGTGCATTAACAGAGACATCAAAGAGATGAGAATGGAGATATGTAGAAATTATTCAAGAGGGCTTGTACATGAATAAAGCTCCATATTTTCACATTATGGGTGTGAGCATTCAGCTACACCATCATATCTACAATGTGGTACCATTCCTACATTCCTGGAAAGAGGAGAAGAGGAAGGAGACACACCAAAGGGGGAGACTCTTGGTGACTACCTTCAAGAGTATGAATCTCAATCTCAGAGGTTTATAGATCATCTAAACTTCCAAGGGTTTTGCAGGATCAGGGAGAATAGAAGACCTAGAAATCACAATAGAAGAAAAAGGTGCATGCAACATGATTTGGGTAGATTCTTTTTATCTACTTTTGATGGGTCACCTAGATGCACAACTAGGGCTTGGGTGAGAGAGCTAGACACCTATTTGTAGCAGCACTAAGTTTCAGAAGATGAAGCCATTAGAGTAGAAACGGTGCATATTGAAGGTAAGGCTTATTCCTGGTGGTTTTATGAGACTTCTTCCTTGAATCATGTAAATGTATCTACTTATGCAAAGTTCACTAAGAGGTTAGTGAAAATATTTGATGTAGAACATTCTGAAACATCCTTGGTTGAGCTAGCCAAGCCTAAACAAACAGAACCTTTGCATGAGTTGGAAGGATCTATATACCCAGCTCCATTTCAGAATACTATTCAGGGGGTTAAAAACTTGCAGAATACCTTGCTAGAGGCAAGATCCTCACTTCAAGAGGAGCTCCCTTCTCAAAGGGAAGACATGGATATCTCTTTTTCAAAAGAGGATCAAAACAAAGAGCCTCATAATGATGATGAGGTACCTTGCATTAATGATGAAGAGAAGGCAAGAGATAACAACGGTGTCCCATCAGGAGCAGATCTAGTACCTCATGAAGAGGAATATGGAGCGATTTCTCCAATGAGAGGAATTCTTGTACCCTTGCAAGAAGTTCCAAAGAATCTCACATGTGGATATCAGGGCACAATCCATGAGCAGCATGTACCATAATTGATAGATTGTGAGATCTTACAGATAAAAGATAGGGAGGATGGTGAGAATCATATGACTAGGAGCACACACCCCTCTCTATTTTAGAAGGTTAATACACAGAAGAGGCAGGATTATTTGCGCAGTGAGGATAGGGACAAACTAGTCCACTCAGATATACAACCTGCTCTAGGCCTTGATGTTTCATTACATGGAGGCATTCCATTAGGGAGACCCCATGATTGAAAGATGAACAAATATTTCTCTCAACATGGTGCAACATTGATATATTTGGCTAAGGAATGAGTCTTGGGAGGAGCTAGAACATCACAGAGAACCTTTGATGGGTTCAAAGGAATGGTGAGCACTTTTCTGATATGGACATTTCCATCTCCCACTCAGCTATTTGTGCTGAAGGACGATGATTCAAAAATATATGATGACATGAGCATGGTGTCAAAGGGCTACTCCATAACCTTGGAGCAGCAAATGATACTTCCACACATAAGGAATATTTCTGAATATGACAATAGGTTATTGACACGCTTGCATGCATTGGCCAAACTATGGAAGTTTTGGATAGGAAATACCTTCCAAGAGGAGGTTAACCTCCATGTAATTCAATCTTGTCTTGGGAAATATCAACTATAAGAGAGGCAGAAAAATTGGGGTAGCAATGCTCCAACATGTGGCTTTGGCATTGAGTATGTCAAAGAGGAGAGCTATGATGTGACAGGTGCCTCATTTCAGATTTCTACAACATTGTCCTTGTTGGGAAGCCTAGATCCATATTGGGAGTCCTAACTATTGGTGGAATATTCCAAGAACCTCTTCACATGTAAGGTTCTTGAAGGGCAAGTGATAGATGGGAGATATAGAGTGGTTGATGGAGTAATCTATTTCCATGATCATATCTACTTGACTAAAGACTCCAAGCTCAAGAAGGAGGTTCTACATGCAGCATATGAGGCACTATTTTTAGGACATATAGATTCCATTGAGTCTTATCACACCATCATGGAGGGATTCTATTGGGAGGATCTCAAATAATATGTGCACCAACATATCAGGAGATATGTAGCTTGATAGATGAATGAAGAGGAGAGAAGCCACCTTGCAAGGTTGTTTCAGTCATTTCCCTTCTTGATAGAGAGATGGGAAGGCTCATCTATGGGCCTCTTCACCAACTTTGTCTACAACATGTGGTAAAGATTATGTTTTGATGCTTATTTATCAACTAAAAATGTATGTACATTCCTTTACCATACATTTGCAGCACATTGATCCACAAGAGAGAAAAAATCTCTTTGGATTTCATGGTCCTTTTGGGGCTACATTCAGTAATGGGATTGACCACTTTCTAGGGGACTTTGGGGAAGACTTGTTTTGTTTGGTTCATATTCAGCCAACACCTAACGTCCTGTATTATTTTCAAGATTTTGAGAAGCTTATGGTAGCAAGCAAGTGGTTGGATGGTCACTCATTATATCATGTTTGGAGACAACAAGAAGCATGACATCATTAGTCTCACTTGAGGGACTATCGTCACCATCCAGTATGTCATATGACACTTAGTCCATGTTTCTTTTGGAGCCCATATGGTGATGACACTATACCCACTATGTGTAGGGAGGATTGGGCAATAAATATTCTTAGAACCAAGGAGTGGGATCATGATATTCCAAGTATCTTTTGGCTTCATGAGGACTATATTATTATAACCCAAGATCAAAAGTTCCATATTTATCATAAATGGAGAGAGAGACAACGTAAGTTAAATAATTTTATCTCTCATTTTCAGCCATGCAACCCCTATACATTGCAGAAATAGGGGATTGGTGATTGTTCCTATGAGCTACCAAGGATGGCTCATTTTGTTTGGATGATAGCATGGAGATTGGAGTTTCTCATTGGGATTGAGGTACCCAACATTTACCATCTCTCATGCCTTGAGGAGGCCAATTGACAACATATAACTCTTTCCATATATCTCCCACTTCTTCATGATGAGGGCTATTTGGTATATCTACCAAAATCTAATCTGTATACTTGGGAGGAGACATATCCATTGGAGGTTTTGCAGTATCCTTGCAGTTGCTTGAGGACAAGCAACATTTTGGAGGAAAGGATTGTAATATTCCTAAATTATCTTGCAGCTAATTGGAATATTAAAGTTTTGTTTTGTCACGTAGATAGGTGAATAAGTGGGTAGGGAGACCCATAAACCTCTTTATGAAGAATAAAACCACTTCTCATGTGAAAGTGGATCATATTTTCAGCTTAATAAAGCACCCTAAGGTGTGAACAGGGGCTAGAGCACATAGACTGGGTCAACTTTGACCAAATCAACATCGTTGTCATGGAGGAGTGGACATTAATGAAGGGACAATGCAGTTTTAGATGGAGATATCTTGCATGGAAGTGGTGTCATAAATGATTGGAGCTTAGGGTTAGAAAGCTCATTTATTATATAAGGAAGAGGATGGAAGCCATATGGTTATGTTGATGTATATGATATTTCTGAATATATGGTCTGTTTAGACATATCACTTTCTTTAGCTATTTAGCTAAGAATGCAAGTGTTGTTTAGCACTGGGTGTTCCTGATCGGGAATCCCACCTCTTTCATTGAGTAGCTCTTGAAATAGTATTGTACTTCACTTCCACTTTTAGGCTTAAGGCCAAGCTTCATCTTACATCTACAGCGCAGATCCTGTTGAGGGTTGAGTTGTTTTGTAGGTTGCAGTAGTGGAGACCACAATTGGCTCACTTTAGTGCTTATTTTCAGTGGAGAAGGGTTCCTTTCCATTGGGAGGACAATAAGAAAGGCCATTGAGCATATTTTTAGATTTTGGCATCAGGCCATATATTTATTTTCCCCTACAGTGCAGTTTCTTTCCACATCTACGTTATTTTGAGGGAGAAGTTGCAGTGTGGTTTTGGCACACCATTTGGGGAGGAGGTTTTCTAGTGAAGGGATCAACCTTTCATCTAGGAGATCCATTCGAGGAGGTTGCACTATTTGTTATATCATATCAGCCACAGTTTCTAGATCTACATATTGCAGTGAATATTCAACCCTAGGGCTTTGATTTAGATCTTGTATCTTGGTGTTTTGCTGAAAACCCTTTGGGGGTTCTTCATTGGAGGTTGTATAGTGCCTAGATCTGTATTTGATCTATATTTTGTTGTATATATCAGCCCATTTTATTTTATATATTCATTTGTTGTATTAGTGCCTTTTAAACAACGATGTAGCAGTCTTCAGCTCTTTGATATATAGTAGAAGCACCTCTTTTGAGGGTTTTGTCCATTGGAGGGCTTATTCTATCATGTTGTACATCTTATGGCCCATTTATTATGCATATTTTTCTGCTATTTTAATGGTTAAAAGGTCTCCATATTGACCTCTTGCTTTTATATGATGATTAACACTGCTATTCCAGCATTTTTGCACTATATTCCTGCTTTTCCCATTTGGGAATATTACATTATCATACTTAAAAACTAACGACCCTGGTATTATATGGCTGGTTGTAGACATTAAATACATTTATTTACAGTATTGATAAGAAACAAAGAGAAAATATATGTAACAAAATCATTTAAATATAGTTAAATAAAATAAATTTTCCCGGACATGTTTCAATGCAGTAAGACATTAGATGTTTAAAAGTACAAGGAAATGCAAACATTCTGATTCAATCTAAATTTCATAGCCCAAGCAGAGCAATCCTACCCCTATTATAGTGGTTATATTTCTGTTGTCAAGCAGAAAAATAAGGTGATTGTGTCGAGTAGAAAAATAAGGACACAAATTAAGATGTACTTCAACTTCAAATGAGACACATACAAATTTAACAAGGAAGAAAGCATCGAATCAAAATTTTGACCCAGGAAGCTCACAATATAACTCAAGTAAAAATAGTCCAACAAAATAATGAATTTCTTCAGGAATATTGCTACAGTGACAAGAAGACACAACTCAAAATAATGTTTCTTTAGTTTTCCCATATTTTCTCCTAATGATGTCTTTGATGATAAGTTCTAAGGAGCTATAATTTATTAACCTACAGTTGAATTATATTTACAGTGGATAGGACACAACAATCATTGATGCATAACTTCAGGGTTTGCCCCCCCCCCCGCGCAAGTGATCTATATATGGCCTGTGATATTATTAGAAGAAGCCATGTCCCAGCTACTCCTTGATCAACTAGAGACCCTGAGGCTGGTTCGCGACCTCCTTGGATAGAGCGTCAAAAATATGATTTTTCTCCCTGTAAATATGATGACAAGTGATAGATTCAAAAAGAGATTTAAAATTCCAGGTCTCCTCCAAAATATTCCACAGTATGTGCACATGACGTTGTAATATCTGATTGAACCAATTGATGGTGATATTTGAATTGCCGAAATTCTGTAAATGATTGCAACCCTTCTCAATGGAAAAATGAAGGAGGTGCCTCATAGTTATAAGCTTAGAAAAATTATTTGTGCCATCCCATAGGCCCATCTTAAATTTAAAATAATTATCATCATTTAGGTACAGCATGCGCCCCGCCCCGCCCCACCCCCCCCTCCCCCCCCGCGCGCGGGAAATCTACTAAGCAGATCCATCAAAGTATGCCCAAGGATGAAGGTTTTCAACCTCATATTTATGCTTTAGTAAGCCAATCCAACACATTCTTGTAAAATCATAAATGAATAATATGAAGCATTGTTCACCTCGAGGAGACTTCTTTATCATAGGAACGCATAAATCAGTATGAATAAGTTCAAGTAGATTACTTGAAGTACCTTGATACCAGATTTCTTACCACGCAATTCTTTGATCTGAAAATAAATTCATGCCCTTGGTCACACATTTGACTAACATTTAACAAGTTATTTCTTAATCCATCAACAAATAATACATTTCCAACCTTGACCGTTTTCTTCAAAAACACAGTTCCTTTTCCTTTGATAGCAACAGGTGAGTCGTTACCAAAATTTACATTCTTTTCTCTCTTTATTTCATTAAAATAAGAAAACTTAGATTTTTTGGGCATCCATTGTCAATGTACCATAGATTTTTTTGATCTCCTGCATACCAAGCTAGACCACAATTTTCAAGGTCTGTAATTTTGTTTTCCATACCTTAGGTGGTATTGTCTTATCTTCATGCTAGTAATATGGTCTTATTTTTCTTCTGCATTCAGTTTCTTTATGACCAAAGTTATTGCAAAGAAAAACATTCAATTTTATCTTAAAGTGGTGAGAAAAAAGTATTATATATATATATATATATATATATATATATATATATATATATATATATATATATATATATATATATATATATATATATAATTTTTTTTATTATAAAAATTAAAGGTTAATTCACTTAAATGAAATGAATAGTTAAGAGTTAAGTTTGGTTATTTTTTTTATTTATGTTTAGATTTTTTATACAAAATTGCTTTGTTGCACATAAGTTTTGGATTTTTCTAATTTATATTTAAATTTTTTATAAGAAATTTGATTTATGATAATAAGGTTAAAATAATATATGTTTTAATTTTATTTTATTTTAATTTATATTTCATTCATAAATTATTGAATTAATTTTTTAATTATAATTAATGTGACGCTCTTTATAACTTAGTATGAGAGAGATGTGTAAGTGCTATACAAAGTAAGAAAGATTGTATGTCAACATTTTATAAATATTTTAATTTAATTTTATAACATTTTTTTTATAATTTTTTATCTCAGGCTTTTGTGATCCATAATGATTGCTTGAGACTAACTTTTGTTAATCATATTGAATTATGTTTCAAATATACTAATGAGGTTCATCTTCAAGAACAAGCTGAAAAAAAAATCCATCAATATATAGAATTAAATAGCGATGAGATGCATCAAGTTCTAGAATTAGTCATTAGGACTAAATATTATCTAATAAAAACTAACATTAACGTCTAGCTTCTGGTTAAGAAATTATTGCGTCAAGAGGCACTCTATAGGCTAGTGTGGGGAGATGTGTAGGAGTTAGATGTAATGTAAGAAAGATTGTATGTCAACATTTTTTAAATATTTTATTTTCATTTAAATTTATAACATTTTTAAAATTTAATCTAAAAGAAAAAGGTATGAGGGAGTTGTATTGGTGTAAAATAATGATGTGAGCATATTTAAATTTAATTAATATGCACATAAAAACTTAATACTTATCATAAATTTATAATATAACAAGATTCATAACCATGGATATTCATGTCATTTTACGATGGACATTATTAGCTTATAACTAGGCTTTGTTACAATAGCATGGGCCAATATTATGGCTTATCATGAATACCGGAAGTCCAAAAGCCATAATTCATTTCAAAATCAAAATATTTTATAAATATTTATTTTAATTTTTTAATAACATTTTTAAAATTAAATCTAAAAGAAAAAATGTATGGATTTATTTCATAAAACATAAAAACTTAATACTTAGAATTAACTTACAATATAATAAGATTCATAACCATGGATACAAGCCATTTTTCCATGGATATTATTAATTTATAAATAGCCTTCGTAAATATGCATTGTTGCGACAATATGGGTCAATACCATGGCTTATCATCAATACTAGATGTCGAAAAACCATAACTCATTTCAAAATGAAAATATTTTATAAATATTTTGTTTTAATTGCGCCAAGAGGTGCTATCCATCCCAATATGCAATAGATGTTGCAATGTCGTGTCTTGTAGACATTTTGACTAGATCCAAATAAAATAAAATAAAATAAATATATATTAAAATAAAAATTCTACATTATTTTGTTTAATCAATTTTTGTTGGGTATTTAAGGTAAATTTGAAATTAAAATAAAAATAACCCTATATTAAAATAAAAAATTTATGTTACTAGTATTTTTTTTATTAGTTTTTGTTGGGTAGTTAAGGTAAACTTGACTTAGTCAAGTCATCGGTGGTTTTTGAAGTCCATGTTTATGAAAACTTGTGGTATTCCCCATGGTATTCATTTGGTATATAGCCTATTTAAAAGGGGGAATTAAACCAACCTAGATCCATCTTAACTCCGAATCTACCAAGCAACGAGAGGGATCAAATCTCTTGAGATGCAAATATCTTAAAAAATCTTAAAATGCAAAAAGTTTTGATCCCTCTCAATGCTTGGTAGATCCCAAGTTATGATGGATCTAGGCTAGTAACTAATATAGTCAATGTGCAATAAATTATTAAATAATTTATATTAATTCTTAATTCTTAAATTCTTAAATTATTAATTATTAAATAATATTTAATCAAAACTAACATTAGCGACTAGTTTTTGAATAACTAATTTAGTTGTAAGAAATTATTAAAATAGAAATAATTTAGATTAATTATTAAATTATTATTATTGATGTTGATGATGATTAACATCCACGAAGGCCAATATGGTCTAACGGCAGTTAATTGGGATTATTTAAAATTGTATTGCTATGGTCAAAAAGGAGGGAAAGAAGTGTTTAGAGATCATTTTATTTATGTTGACTGAACAAGTTGAGGAGCTTGGTAGTGGCGATTTTTTTTTTTAAATGAGAGCAGATGTGAGTAAGGGCCGAACAATCCAAGAGAAAGCGATTTTCATCTTCGACTCTTAGTATCGCAAAGGATGCATATTCTCTTGTCCCAAGGTATTTTGGGAATAGACTCACGTCAAGTTTCACTTCGGAGATCATGAGAATTAGTCCTAATCCTTGCAATATTCATTTTCTTCTTAGCAATGGTTAAGGGAACAAAAAAAATTTAATTTTAATTTTTATTATTATATTAGAAAAAATTAAAATTAAAATTAAATTAAAAAAGAAATAGAAATTAAAAATAAAATAAAATGAGAAATAATAATCACAAAGAAAGGGAGGTAACCCAACTCTTACTTAATTTCTAACCATCGCCCCTATTGATATTTTTGGTTTGCTTCTCAATTTCATTGGTCTCTCTCAACTTCATATGGTGGAAATGATTAATCTTTTCAATGACATTGGAATCCTCATTGCATACATTGTGCCTGGTTTTCTCTGCATGTTCAGCAATAACTAAGGAGCAGGAACGATTATGTCTGATGTCTATTGCAAGTTCTTGAATTATCAGATTAATTGAGCGACTAGTTTCTCCAATGTAGGGAATCCCACGTGAGCAGGGGATTGAATAAACCCATTTCATGTATTTAGGGTTCACATGGTCCTTAACATATCTAAGGGAGCTCCTAATACTATTAAGGGGCTTGAAGGTAGCAGTTACATTATTATTCTTAAGAACATGAATGATCTTATCAGTGATTTCATGGATTAATGGAAAAAGAACATTTGAATAATGTTTATCATGATACTTCTTAATCGAAGAGCCTTTACATTTTTTTTAATAGCTACAAGACCTTGTTGTCTATTATAGCTATTGTTTTCAAAAACTTCCAAAAGGTGGGATTTCTCATATTCAGGTGGTTTTCATCCGAGACCCTCGGCGCACGGGTAACAAGGGTGTTAAAAACTCTAAATTTTTGTGTTGGGTAATGGTGAGAATTGGCATGAAGATATTTTTATGTGTGAGTTCTCTTGCGAAACACCTGGTGGGACAAGGAGCCATCATCCATTCTGGAGAGGAAAACATCAAGGAAATGAAGATTGCCATCAACTTCAACCTCCATTGTGAATTTGATGGAGTCAGATTGAGAATTATGATTAGCAAGGAACAAATCCAACTTCTCACAACCATGGGGACAGACGACACAAGTATCATCTACAAACCTTTTCTAGATCTTTGGTTGAAAGTGAGAAGAGGCCAAAGCTTTGGTCTCAAAATCCTCCATGAGTAAGTTAGCAACAACAGGAGAGAGTGGAGAACCCATGGAAAATCCACATGTTTGCTCATGGAATTCATCCTCGAGGCTGAAAAGGGTAGATTTCAGGCAAAGACCAATTGATTTGCAGTGTCATCATTAGTAATTCGATTCATGACATTTTTTTTTAAACTATATTAATAATAATCATATAATAATTAATTTAAGTTATTTGTATTTTAATCATTACTTACGACTAAATTAGTTATTCAAAAACTAGTCATTAATGATAGTTTTGATTAAATATTATTTAATAATTTAATAATTAATAATAGTAATAAATATTTAATAATTCTTACACATTGACTATATTAGTTATAATTTATTAACCAAAAACTAACCATTAAGGTTAGTTTTTATTAAATAACATTATAGTTCTAATGGCTTCTGGAACTTGATGCATCTCGTCCCTATTTAATTCTATTGATTGATCTGTTTTTTTCACCTTGTTCCTGAATATGAACCTCATTAGTAGGTTCTAAAGGTTCTAAAATATGAACCTTATTAGTATGTTCTAAAATTCGATGAGATAATGATTCTATGTGATTAATTCGAAAGAAAGTTAGTCTCAAACAACCATTTTTTTAAATTAAATCTAAAAGAAAAAAGGCATGGGAAAGATATGGTGTAAAATAATGATTTTGTAACCATATTTAAATTTAATTAATAATCACATAAAAAATAATACTTACAATAAATATACAATACAACAAGATTTTAATGGTGGAAATTCACCCTCATTTAACCATAGATATCATTAATTTGTAAATATGCTTTGTTACAATACCATGTGCTAATACTATGACTTATTAAAACCACATGCCCAAAAACCATAACTCATTTCAAAATCAAAATATTTTATTTTATAACAATTTTTGAATTAAATCTAAAAACAAAATGGTAAGGAAGATGTTATAATGTTCCCTGAACATTTTGAGTTGGTAAAAATAAAATAAAATTAAAAAATAAAATAAAATAATTAATAGTTAATAATTACAATTATCAATAAAACATTTTAATTTGGTCAAAATACATACAACTAAAATAAAATAAAAAACATAAAATTAATAGTAGAATCATAATTATAATTAATGAAAAAACCAGCCTAGATCCATCTTAACTCTAAATATACTAAGGGCATGGAGAGGGATTAAAACCCTTTTCACTCTTATAAAGGTTTACATCTCAAGAGATTTGATCCTTCATTGTTCTTGGTAGATCCTAGTTAAGATGGATCTAAGCTGGTAAATTAAAACATGGCTCTTATTAAATCTTTATAATATATTGTCATATATATGCATGCTGGAAAAAAATTAATTTCAAACATAGTTGGAACATTGTTTAACTTGCAAAAATTCAAATAATTTGTAGACCCTACATGACCAATAAAATAACATGTTCATAAATATATTAATACATGCACAGGATGTTAGTGTTTTGTTAACATTTTATGTAGTTTGACTTTACATTTTTTTTTGTCTAGTGGTCTGAGTTCTTCAGGCTTGAACTGTGGCTTGAGAAACTGCTACCTAGGGGTATCTAAGCCATCAAAAGCAGTCAGGGATTACACCCGGCTTGAGACACACCAACCTAGGGATCACACCTGGCCTAGGCCACCCCAACCCTTAACATGGTTGGAGTTTTTCCTACAGAGTTTCGAAGAGGTGATATTAACATCACTCAATGACTTAACATTACACCCCATCAATGTCTATTCTAGACCCCATGGGCATAGTTTGACTTTACATTAATAAAAATTGTTTTGTATTTTTTCTTTTAATAGAAAATGATAATTGAATAAAATAAATGTGAAATTTAATTAAATATGTTGATGATGGCTAATATTATCTCCAAATTTTATAAATTAAAATTAATAATAATATTTATTTTATTATTTTATTTTATTTAGGTTATAATCACATAGGCAAAGCTTTTGTCTACACTTTTCAAACCAACTAGTGTGGTTCATCTTGCTGATGCGAAATCAGATTATTGCATCCTATTCTATCATATTATTGCATCCTATTCTAAATAGATGAAGGGAAGGGTTAACTAATAGTTAGAATGTAAGGACTAGCTTGGTTCATCTTGAGGACATATGTGGTTCATCTTCATGACAGATGAGAAATCAGATTATTGCATCTTATTCTATCATATTATTGCATCCTATTTGTTAGCTCCCTGTAATCAGCAAGATTGGAAAAGTCCGACAGTAGGGAGAAACATCATTTCAACCACTTTGGGATTCTAGGATCTAGCCCTCCTGAATCTGAAGAGGGATCTCTCCAATAAGTGCAAAGATGGATTTGTCTTTGAAGTTTTGGGTAATGATATTAGGCTAGTTATGAAGGCCAAGGGTTTTGTTTTGTTTTGGATGGTTGAGCATGATTATTATTTGAGTGGAAATTCCTAAATGGAAAGAGTTCCAAAGGTGAGAAGTTGCAAGAAAATAGAACAAGCTTTGGCCAAATAAATGGACAATTGCAAGTTTTAGTTCATTGGGCTACGGAGTCATAATAGGGTTTAATTGAAACAGCAAGAGGCAAGAGTGGTCCATGGGGCAAGTCATCTATGTCTAAGGATCTCTTTAAAGTTTGATTTATGGAATGAAATGATACAAAAAGGAGGGGAATTAAACAAATGAAGAACAAAGAGTAACCCAGGATCTGGTAAGTACTTCGAAACTAGCCAGCGTTTGACAAACACTTAAGATTAACATAAAATCAATCAAAGATCTGGTAAGTACTTCGAAACTAGCCAGCCTTTGATATACTTTCAATAGAAAAACATTTAAAACACAAAGGGAAACACAAATGATAACAAAGAATGGTCTAAGATCTGGTAAGTACTTTGAAACTAGCCAGCTTTCAACACATTCCAAGGGAAACTTTCAGATAGTCTTTGGGGATAAAACTAGGACTAGGGCTCACCATATCTTCCTTAGTTCATCTATACTTAACATAAAATGAAAATAACTTTCAAGAATAACAATTAGCTAAGACAGGAGGACGAGGGAACGCCAGCATTCCTACTGCTTGAACTGAATTAAATCATTCCCAAATAACACAATTCAGAAGAAAAAATTTAGATAAAGCTTATCAGTCAGAGAAGGGTACTGATATACAGTAAATCCTAATTGTACGCTTGCTGTTCTTTATTGGAGAAGATGAACAAAGTGGAAACAGAAATAAAATAACAATTTACAATAAGAAAAACATCACCGTAGACATAGACCAGGATCCCATAAATCAGCTTGTATTGATGCTTCAAACCAGTTATAGCTTTAAGTCCAGTGTTTCAGGCTAGCAATCATCTTCACTTCTTAGACTAACTTATCTAATCACAAGCAGAGCTTCAAGAGCCCATGAACACTGTTTACAAGTAGAAGTCTCAAAGCTCAAGTATATTTCAAAGTTCTGCAACCAACACTTTCTCATCTTCTACAGAAGTATTTATAGAAGAATGAGGAGGTGGGATCTGATAAAAGATCTCCCAGGGAAATTAATACAGACTAATGACTTCTCGGCCTTTGAGGGGCTCAATGGAGAAGTTTACATATGTGTCCTCTGTATTAATTGTTTTACATTTAATATTTAAGCTCGGTGGGAGCTTTTGTTGACTTTAAGGCTTTGTTTTAGGATGTAATAACTCTGCTGATATTTTGCGTTAAGTTCCTTTGGCAGAATTAATTCTTTGGTTGCGCTGAGGCAAATATCTTCTCTCTGTTTAAAAACTTCGACCTCTGTTTGAATGCTTGTGATTATAGGTGGCATTGTGGTAGTTGAGAGGAATCAATTTTCCTTTGATGTGGCGGTGGAGGCCTTTCTGTCTAATAAACACTTATGATTTTATTTTAACTGCGTTTTAATTTGGAGGATTAGGCTTTTGATAATTAATCTTAGCCGTAATCCCCACAAATTTGTCTTCAACCTTCTATTTCTGTTGTGTTTAATTCTTCGACACTGATACTCTTTTGTTTTTATTTCATTCTGTGTGTCTTGTTGATGTGCAGGGCCGCACAGGGCTCACATGGCATCAATGCCCATGAAGCATTGATGAAACATGGAATTTGAACCCGTGAATAGCTTCCCTTTGATGAATCAAAAGCATGGGAATCATCATTCCCAGCTCTTGGCTTTTCTTTCAATATAATGGAAAACCATTAATCCCTACAAAATACAAACAATGTTTATAAAATCCTGCGTTTATTGGGTTTTATTGTTTTAGAGGGTGTATGGAGGAGCATGGCCGTTGGATGGCATCATCCAACAGTAGAGATTTCTCAGAGGAGGTCAAAAGGAGAGCAAAGGGAGAAAATAAGTCAGATCCATCGATTGCACAGAGATCAACAATTGAGATGAATTGAGAGGAACATTATGAGAATGACCACTTTATAAAGAAACGGGATAAAATGCAGAGAAAAGGTTTAAAACCTTTTCCTTGGAGGAAATACGGTTAAAAATGAAGTTGGGGGTTTCGGGATGAATACGAGCCGTTGGATGGGATCGGCGCATAAAGATCGACGGTGGAGATTTTGCGTTGAAAACCTTCGGCGAGGGGCGATAATGTGAGGCCTGATCAGATCTGGGCCGTTGATCTGCAGAGATCAATGGCAGAGAACACGCGCGATGAATCATGAAGAAAAATGGGAAAGCGGTTTTGAGCTACAAAACAATTTTTTTCACGTGGAAAAAGGGCGGGCAGGTAGTTTTGCCTTTTGGAACGCGATAGGCGCCCCTGCCCGACACGTGGCATTTGAAAACCACTTATATCGCGTAGCCTTTGGGAAATTAACGCTCGCGCTTGAAGTTATGTGAAAACGTGTGTCAACTGTTGGATCTGAGGTCTCAAATCTAACGGCACGTAATGAGCGTGATATTGATAAGATGCACGGGCGGATGAGTGGCAGGGCAGATTCAATGTGAGCCATTGGATGAAGGAAATGGATGGCTAAGATTAAAACTGGGTTTTAAAAGAAATAATACACAAGGCGGAGAAATGTTAAATATGAACCGTTGATCTGCAGAGATCAATGGCAGGGGTTGTTCTTTGAAACTTTATACAGCGGGTTATGAAATTTAACCAAAGTTGGGAGATGAAATCTGGACCATCCGATCTGGACACGTAGACGATCCAGATGTAATCGGAGGCATGCCATCGGTGAGAGAAGAACTTTGAATGGCGCCAATGTGATTGGTTGTAGACCGTCGATCTGCAGATTAGATCGACGGCGGGGAATGAATCAGGAGGTCGGAAGGCGGAAGAAAGGGCTAGAGGAAGAAGTGATGTGGACCGTTGGTTCTGGGCCGGGCGGAGGGAGATCAACGGCTGATAGCTGATCGGGAGATCACCGATCGGAAGCGGTAAATAAAATAATTAAACGTGCCCATTGAAAATTGTCAATGAAATTTTGCGTGGTCAGTTGATCGGCCTTAGATCAACGGTGGAGAAGGGCTCCGTCCAATGAACGAGCGGGACCAAGTTATAATGCATAAAACCAAAAAATTAATGAAAAAAAAAGTTTTGGTGGCTCGGGCGGGTTATATATATATGTGGCTTGGCGCTCATCTACGGGGCTTGAGGATATATGGATAAAAAGGCCTAGGGCTTATGTACAAGAGCCAATCGGAATCGGGACAAGGAGATGGGCTTTTCAATCTACCCATTGAAAATTTCTGATGCGAGATTCTATGGATCGTTGATCGGGAAAATATCAACAGTCCTTATCATTTAATACATGAACCAGCGGGTTTAGACCAAAACTTAGGAAAAGTGGGTTTTTGACTTAACAAAGGAAAAATGCATCGGAGATGGGTTATTTATAAATTTAAGAGCCCGATTGCGGGCCCAAGGTTATGCAAGCGAAACAATAGGATCGGGGCTGATGCAAAAGGGTGCCAATCGGCATCGGAACTTTTGTCAACACAAACAAACAAACTTGCGCTCCTCTGATTTGTTCTGATGCAATAAGTGCCGAAAGGGTTTAGCACTTGGTTCTACTGCTAGCGCACATGTGGGGAAGTGGTTTAGGACTTAGCCCAAAGGGGCTTAAGACCATAGTCAAGAAATGTGTATTTTTATGAATTTTTTCGAAGTTTTTGGTGGATTTGGGGGTTTTGGCAAAGTTTAAAAATGAGTTTTAAACTTTGTAAAAGGATTTTTATGAAGGGGAAAGGGGAATAAATGGAAAATAGAGGAATCCCATAGTGGATGAAAGGGTAAAAATAAAGGTTAGCTTGTAGGTGAAGGGATGGGGAAAATGGATTTTGCAGCAGTCTCTTCTTCACGGAAAACAATAGAATTCAGACTTTTGAAAGGGAAACAGTAGTGAAGATTTAAGTAGAGGATAGGATGTCTTCACAAGACTTCAAGAGATAAAATTTTTGCAATGAAACTTGTTTCTTGAAGGCTCCAAAAATGATTTAGCCAGCTTTTGATATAACAAATTTTATAGGTGGCTAACAGTGGCTCCACTTGGGGGATGGTGCCTTCTTGAAGGCATCAAGAATTTCAAACTTGCATTCTCTGGGAGGCTGATCAATGCCTTATCCATTGGGCTGCCTTCCTTTGCTTGAATGATCTTCTTTCCTTTGAAAACATGTTAGCAGCCATGGAAAACAATGGATCTTTCATCAACAAGCTTTCTACCTACCCAATACTACTGATCTAACATTTTTTCTTTAGTGCACTTAGATTGGAAAACTATTTTCACAACATTTTATTCTTTTAAAAGCATAAACCTAATCTAATTCTACGCCTTATTTCTCCATGAACTCAGATTAGACTGTTGAGTTCATATTCTTTTCTACCTAACCTACAATCTGTTAGGATTAAATAGTCTAACAAATTTTTATTCTCTAAATTCTACAACAGAAATTCAAAAGCATACAAGTCAGGATTAAACAGTCTAACTTGATGCTGATCTATGGCATATAAAACAAGCTACACATAGATATTATTTTGCAGAAAATTAAATCAAAATGGAAGGCTTAAGATTTGAAAGTTCAGGCACTTCCTTCATCTTTTTTACAGCTCTGTTTTTGCTTCTTGTTTGAGCTATTCTTCCTTTATCCACTGGTTTAGATTTTGAGCTGATTAGAACCAGTTATTCCTCTGTTTTGAATCAGAATTTCAAGCAAATTTGAGTCAGACATGTTTTGGAAACATAGGTTCAGATTTTGAGCATGTTTGAACCTTTAATTTCTAGCCTAATCTACCTACTGATAAGCCAAGATTAAACAGATTGGCAAATCAAATTCACTATCCTATCAGAAGTAAATTTAAAACTAATTAGTCAAGATCAGGCTGTTTGAATAACTAGAAGTGTGTTCTTCAAGAGTGGCATTTAAGCTTGCACACTTTCAGATTTGTTTCTCTTTTTTGATATGGGGTTGTACCTTTATTGTTTTTTGCAATTCGCCCTCTTTTCTTTCTTTCATTTTTTTTTGTATTTTTTATTTTTCTAACTTTGAATGCGATGGTGGATGAAATATTTATAATGAGAAAAAGATAAAAAAAGGCTTTTCAGAACATGACATGGATCAAGAGAAGTAATGCTTAAGCATCCTGCCATTGACAGGACCCCCAAACAACTCTGCTCCATTCAACTCTTGTAAGAAAAAGGCATTATTACCAGCAGCTGAATGAATGAGGTAAGGGCCAAGCCACAGGTTGTCAAAATTTTGATGCTTGCCTTTGTCTTCCCTCCTTGAGTCCCACTTTAAAACTTTGTCCCCAACATTAACAGTGTTGGCTTTTGTTCTTCTGTCAAAAAGCTTTTTAATGTTGTCCTGCTTCTGCAATGCTTTGTTATAAACCTCCTCTCTGGTTTGCTGGAGGTGAATAGTCTGATTTATCCTTCTGATCATGTCATTATCTTCAGACTGAACCTCTTGAATTAACTTCATAACTGGCACACCAAGGCTGGTTGTAAAAATTGCATCAGTGCCATACACAAGCTGGTAGGGTGACATACCAATAGATTTCTTCAAAGTAAACCTGTCAGCCCAAAGTGCATGCAGCAGTTTTGTGTGCCAATACTTTTTGTTGTCCTCCAACAACTTCTTGATTATGTTCACTAAACTCTTGTTTGAGGATTCCGCAGGTCCATTACCTTGAGGGTAATATGTCGTGGAATGACCCAATGTTATTTGATACTTGTGATAGAACTCAACCATCTTCTTTGATCCAAATGCTGCTACATTATCAGTGATGATCTTGGTAGGACAGCCAAATCTAGAGAGAATATTATTCTCCATGAATTTTATGATGACTGAGTCACTGGCTTGCCTACAAGGGATGGCTTCTATCCATTTCGTGATGTAGTCTGTGGCAATGATAATCCATCTATGTTGGGTAGAGGATGGTGAATGGATTTCTCCTATGAAGTCAAGTCCCCACTGCTGAAAAGGGGCTTCAACAATGATTGGATGCAGAGGTAAGGGTATCAACTTCCTTTTGCCTTCAAAAAGTTAGCATTTATGATAGGCAATGATCATTTTGTGCACATCAGGAAAGAGAGTGGGCCAATAGTAACCAGCCCTTAAGATTTTTTTGGCTGTTGTCTTCTAGTATAAATGGCCTCCACACTCTCCTTCATGGAACTCGTGCTTAACCTTCTCTGCATCATACTCAAGCAAACATTTAAGCCATATCCCACTTGCATTTTTCCAATAAATACATTTATCTATAATGCAATAGTTTACAGCTTTTAACTTCAGAAACCTTGCCTTTGTTTTTGTCAAACCAGGAGGTGTGTTCAAACTAAGCAAAACATAAAGAATATCAACATACCAAGAGGAATTCATAAAATGGTCTTCAACAATGGGTGTTGAGATTTCTTCTTGATCATCTAAAGCATTAATCATATTAATATCAAGAAATTCAAAATTGGATTCAGCGATCAACCTAGCTAGACCTTGGCCTTTGATGAGTTTAGTGGGTTTTATCTCTAAATCATATTCAAGAATAACAACAATCCACTTACCTCTCCTACCATCTGGGTCTTGTGTTAGAATATCTTTGACAACTGAATTTGGGACAAAGGCAATGATGTGTGAGTGCAAGATGTATACTCTGAAGTCTTTTAAAGCTTTAACCAAAGCAAAAGCTTGCTTTTCCATAATGTTATACTTCAAAGGGGCATCTCTCGAAGCCTTGCTAAAGAAAGCAATGGGCTGCTCTTGTCCTTGTGGATTTTTTTATAGAAGGATGGCAGCTATTGTATGTTCTAATGCAAATGAAAAAATATAAAAATATTTTGAAAAATCAGGACTTATTAGAATCGGTGTTTTGGTTAACGCTTGTTTCACCAGTTCAAAGGACTTCTTTGCTTCCAAGGTCCATTTTACCCCTTGCTCCTTCTTCAACATGTTTGTAATATTCCTAAGGAGCTCGGCCAAGTTGGGGATGAACCTTCTCAAAAAGTTAATATTTCCAATGAAAGATTGCAACTCCTTGATGTTTCGAGGATGAGAAATTTGCAATATGGCCTCAATCCTCTTTGGATCTCTCTTAATACCTTCTTCTGAAATATTGTGCCGAAGAAGCTTACCTTCTTGGAGACCGAATAGTGTTTTCTTAGGGTTCAAAGATATACCAAACTTCCTACATCTCTCGAAGACTGTTCTTAAATGTGCTAAGTGCTCTTCATCTGTCTTTGAAAAAACAGTAACATCATCCAGGTATATAATGATGAAGTAGCCTAACTCTTCGGAGAATGCTATGTCCATGGCTCTTTGGAAAGTTGCTCCAACATTCATTAGACCAAAGGGAATTTTCACATACATGAAAGTGCCCAATGGTGTAGTAAAGGTTGTCTTTAATTGATCATCAGGATGAACTAAGATCTGATTGTACCCTGAGTAGCCATCAAGCAAAGAAATTCTTCTAGACCCTACCACCCTTTGTAAAATATGATCCATCTTAGGTAAAGGGTAGTTGTCTTTCAATGAAGCTTTGTTTAAGTCTCTAAAGTCTATACAAAGCCTGATCTCTCTAGTTTTATTCCTAACTGACACCAGATTAGACACCCACTCAGAATATCTAATAGGGGCAATAATACCAGCTTCATACATTTTCTTGATCTCCTTCTCAACCAAAGGCAGCTGAATAGGGTTTATTCTGCACAGCTTCTGCTTGAATGGTTTTTGGTTTTCCTTGAGAGGGATTTCATGCTGTATTATTTCAGTGTCATAGGATTTAAGATCTTCGTAACTCCACGCAAAAACATTAGAAAACTCCTTAAACAACACTATGTATTTGAGTTTAATGTGAGCTAGTAAAGTTTTAGACAATTTGATCATCATAGGTTTAAGTTCACTGCCTATATTTCACTCTTCCACTTCAGTCTCATAGGCTCCAGTTTTGGCTTTTTGGCCACATCGTTAAAATCGAACAACTCTTCTAAAGGGGCCAGACCCTAAGGAAAACTCTAATCTTTAGACTGCAGGGTTTCTAACTCCTCTGTTCCTGACTCTGCAGTTAATTCTGTTTTGTTTTCAAGTTTGCTAGACAAAATATTAATATCAGCAGGCTCAGGAGATGGTTCTTCTTCACCAGGAAAATTTTCTTCACTGTAGTCTGTATCATAATCTGAATCTGAACTGTTTAGTTCGAATTCATTTTTGAATTGCATGAAGTATTCTATTTGTTTATCTCCGTCAAACACCTGCCAATATTTTTCGTTATCAGGAACGACTGGTCTGAATTTTATCTGAGTTGTGCAGTCTTTGGTTTCATATGGCGTTAAACATGTTTTGGTTGCAAAGGCTAAGCTATGTGTCGCAATATTTCTTTTTCTTGGGACAAAAATTATCTGGTACTCCTCAAAAATTTTAAAAGGTCCACGACATTGTTTCGATAGGCCCTAAGTCTTGGGTGATTTGCGTTGTATTCACCGTTGACTTGCCTAATGATTAATTCAGAATCCCCATATGCTTTGATTCTTTTGGCTCCTAACTTTTTCAAAAAACGCAAGCCTAAAAGCAGGGATTCATATTCCGCTATGTTATTTGAACACTGAAAGTTTAATCTACAGGAAATGCTTTCTGTGTGGTTGTTCTCAGTGTTGCAAATCTAGACACCTACACCAGCATTAGTTCTAGTGCATGACCCATCGAAATTCATACTCCATAGAGGACTAGATTCAATTTCATCTTGGTTACTGTCCTCTCCAACTAACGTGCTTTCGGGTTGTTATGGAAAATCAGCACTTAGTTGTATTCGTTTCAACTCCTCAAGTTTTTTGTTCTGTTGAGGGTTTCTTTCTTGACTATTAAGGTTTAACAGTGAAGGATACATGACTTGAAGCTCAAGACCTGTGTTTGTTTTGCTAAAGTTTAAAGGTTCAGCAATCTACTTTGACACTTCTGTGTTGTGTTCTTCTCCCTCTCTATCGGCCATCAATTCTGTTAAAGTGAGTTGTTCACCCAAAGTTTCATCGTTAAACAAGATAAAAGAATCGAGGTCTGTATTCATAGAATACAAAGGAGAATTTTGTGGTCTGTCTTTACTTGTAACTGTGTATTGCATATGGGACTCCCTGTAAAGTCTTATAGTCTGATTGAAAACAGGGATAGTCGCATAGGTCATGTCCATCTGCATAGTCCCTTGTAACTTAGCCCCCCAAGATCTTGATAATAACATTCCATACTTCAGGGGAACATCAGCCACAACAATGTCCATTACTAAACATTTGGCTGGAATCTGGGCTAAGTTAACACAGAGGTCTTTTATTAGTCCTAAACATTTTACTCTGCTTGAGTCAAAGGAGTAAAGGTTTTTATAAGGTCTGGTGATTTCTAGACCTAGGCTCTCCATCACATCTTTAGGCATTAAATTATGAGAAGCCACGAAATCATGCATAGCGTTGTGCAAAATTTTGTCATGAACGTTTAAACTCACATAAAAGGGAGGAACAGGTCCCTCTTGATACTTACCTTCAATATTTGGACCAAAAATAAGCTCTAGTTGATCATCATTAAGATTGATTGCGTCATTATTCTCTTCAATGTTTAAAGCCTTCAAAATTTGGGTCCTATATACATTCTGGGCAGCTAACTCAGTCAAGGGAATAGAGATTTTAATTTTGGAAATTTCCTGCTCCAGGCTTAAAGGAATTTGACTCTTTGAGGCACTTGTCTCAGCCTTATTATCTACCACTCTATCAGCACCATCTGCTTGCTGATTTGTTCTATTTACATTTGACAAAATGGTTTTAATAGGAGTACTAGCTGAAGTGTTAGTACTGCTAAGGTCTGCACTCTGTTTTGTAACATTTTGAGTGCCTTTCTCTCTACCTATATCAGAATTTACATCCACTGTTTTTTCCTTTTGTTTGACAACTTTAGGCTTGGTTGCAGTGCTGTTTTGTGAAGATTTGTCAGAGGTTTTAGTGTTGGGAGTTTGTTGACTGGTTTTGCTTCTAAGGTCATATTCTCTTTGAGACTCTATGATGACATTTTCCATGTCCTGATAATAACTTTCATCATCATCTCTTTTGTCATCATAGGGTGTGTAAATACCTTGTTTTCTATCATAATGAATCTCAAAGTCATCATTATCTACTCCCAGCATGTTGATATCATCTTCCTCTATTGGTTCATATGTTTCCTCAACCTCACATAATTTTGATGAAAGGGAGGAGTGATCTATTGATCATCTTCCCTAGGTCTATTTGGAGGTTGGTTCCTTCTAAAATTCTTATTTTGATTCTAGTTTTTGTTTTGAGGAGCAGTTTGATTTTGACTTGCTTGTCCTCTCTCGAGGATGCTCATTTTCTTCATCATCTCCTCCATCATTTTTTCCATCTTTGAGTTGGAAGTAGAAGGGGTAGATTCCTCTCTGAAGGACACTCTCTTCTCATTTTTCATTCTTGCTCTCTTCTCCATTAAGTTAACTTCCACAGCAAGAGCTCATTTTTGCATATCTTCAAGAGTTGTAGGATCTCTCTCTCTCAGTTTATAGGCCATTTCAGGGTCAAACCCTTCAGGAAAATTGTTTAGAGCTGAGCCTTGTGGAGGCTTTAGATATGGGGAAAGTGCATTATATACACTGTTAAATCTGGTACAATAAGCTTGTACACTTTCCCCAGTGTTTCTATGGAGGTTCTTATAATCAGAAAGGACTTGGAGAGGATTCTTCTTCACTTCCCATTTGTTTAAGAATGTCTGATGGAAGGCTTGGAGATAATTGATACTATGGGGGGTTAAGCCTTTAAACCATTTTCTTACTTCTCCCCCCAAACTCTGAGCAAAAAGCCTAAGCTTGACAGAATCATCATCAATTTCATTTATGTCAAAGTAGTCATTCATCTTATCCACATGTTGAGATGTAGTAGTAGCATTACTAGCATCATATAATGGAATTTTGGACTGATAGTTTGTGGAAGATTGACTACTGGTATAGGAAGGACTAAGGGAGCATACCATGTTGCCATGATATGTGGTGGAGGTGGATTTACAAGAGGTGGATTAACAAAAGGTAAGGTGGGCTGAATGAGTGGTTTGAACAGTGGATGTAGGATGAAGAGATGTGGATGGACCAGGAATAGATTGCTAAGCTGATCTTGGATGAGAAACACCTAAATTGGAAAGGAAATGTAGATCAGGTGGTGTTGTTTCTCTATTACCAGGATATTCACTTGTTTCAGGAGATGAAGCTTTGTTTAAGTCTCTAAAGTCTATACAAAGCCTGATCGCTCTAGTTTTCTTCCTAACTGACACCAGATTAGACATCCACTCAGAATATCTAATAGGGACAATAATACCAACTTCATACATTTTCTTGATCTCCTTCTCAACCAAAGGCAGCTGAATAGGGTTTATTCTGCACAGCTTCTGCTTGAATGGTTTTTGGTTTTCCTTGAGAGGGATTTCGTGCTGTATTATTTCAGTGTCATAGGATTTAAGATCTTTGTAACTCCACGCAAAAACATCAGAAAACTCCATAAACAACACTATGTATTTGAGTTTAATGTGAGCTGGTAAAGTTTTAGACAGTTTGATCATCATAGGTTTAAGTTCACTGCCTATATTGCACTCTTCCACTTCAGTCTCTATAGGCTCCAGTTTTGGCTTTTTGGCCACATCGTTAAAATCGAACAACTCTTCTAAAGGGGCCAGACCCTTAGGCAAACTCTGATCTTTAGACTGCAGGGTTTCTAACTCCTCTGTTCCTGACTCTGCAGTCAATTCTATTTTGTTTTCAAGTTTGCTAGACAAAATATTAATATCAGCAGGCTCAGGAGACGGTTCTTCTTCACCAGGAAAATTTTCTTCACTGTAGTCTGTATCATAATCTGAATCTGAACTGTTTAGTTCGAATTCATTTCTAAATTGCATGAAGTATTATATTTTTTTATCTCCGTCAAACACTTGCCAATATTTTTCGTTATCAAGAACGACTGGTCTGAATTTTATCTGAGTTGTGCAATCTTTGGTTTCATATGGCGTTAAACATGTTCTGGCTGCAAAGGCTAAGCTATTTTCCGCAATATTTCTTTTTCTTGGGACAAAAATTATCTGGTACTCCCCAAAATTTTTTAAAATGTCCACGACATCGTTTCGATAGGCCCTAAGTCTTGGGTGATTTGTGTTGTATTCACCGTTGAATTGCCTAATGATTAATTCAGAATCCCCATATGCTTTGATTCTTTTGGCTCCTAACTTTTTCAAAAAACGCAAGCCTAAAAGCAGGGATTCATATTCCGCTATGTTATTTGAACACTGAAAGTTTAATCTACAGGAAATGCTTTCTGTGTGGTTGTTCTCAGTGTTGCAAATCCAGACACCTGCACCAGCATTAGTTCTAGTGCATGACCCATCGAAATTCATACTCCATAGAGGAATAGATTCAGTTTCATCTTGGTTACTGTCCTCTCCAACTAACGTGCTTTCGGGTTGTTATGGAAATCAGCACTTAGTTGTATTCGTTTCAACTCCTCAGGTTTTTTGTTCTGTTGAGGGTTTCTTTCTTGACTATCAAGGTTTAACAGTGAAGGATACATGACTTGAAGCTCAAGACCTATGTTTGGTTTGCTAAAGTTTAAAGGTTCAACAATCTGCTTTGACACTTCCGTGTTGTGTTCTTCTCCCTCTCTATCGGCCATCAATTCTGTTAAAGTGAGTTGTTCACCCAAAGTTTCATCGTTAAACAAGATAAAAGAATCGAGGTCTGTATTCATAGAATACAAAGGATAATTTTGTGGTCTGTCTTTACTTGTAACTGTGTATTGCATATGGGACTCCCTGTAAAGTCTTCTAGTCTGATTGAAAACAGGGATAGTCGCATAGGTCATGTCCATCTACATAGTCCCTTGTAACTTAGCCCCCCAAGATCTTGATAATAACATTCCATACTTCAGGGGAACATCAGCCACAACAATGTCCTTACTAAACATTTGGCTGGAATCTGGGCTAAGTTAACACAGAGGTCTTTTATTAGTCCTAAACATTTTACTCTGCTTGAGTCAAAGGAGTAAAGGTCTTTATAAGGTCTGGTGATTTCTAGACCAAGGCTCCCCATCACAGCTTTAGGCATTAAATTATGAGAAGCCACGGAATCATGCATAGCGTTGTGCAAAATTTTGTCATGAACGTTTAAACTCACATAAAAGGGAGGAACATGTCCCTCTTGATACTTACCTTCAATATTTGGACCAAAAATAAGCTCTGGTTGATCATCATTAAGATTGACTGTGTCATTATTCTCTTCAATGTTTAAAGCCTTCAAAATTTGGGTCCTATATACATTCTGGGTAGCTAACTCAGTCAAGGGAACAGAGATTTTAATTTTGGAAATTTCCTGCTCCAGGCTTAAAGGAATTTGACTCTTTGAGGCACTTGTCTCAGCCTTATTAGCTACCACTCTATCAGCACCATCTGCTTGCTGATTTGTTCTATTTACATTTGAAAAAATGGTTTTAATAGGAGTACTAGCTGAAGTGTTAGTACTGCTAAGGTCTGCACTCTGTTTTGTAATGTTTTGAGTGCCTTTCTCTCTACCTTTATCAGAATTTACAGCCATTATTTTTTCCGTTTCTTTGACAACTTTAGGCTTGGTTGTAGTGTTGTTTTGTGAAGATTTGTCAGAGGTTTTAGTGTTGGGAGTTTGTTGACTGGTTTTGCTTCTAAGGTCATATTCTCTTTGAGACTCTATGATGACATTTTCCATGTCCTGATAATAACTTTCATCATCATCTCTTCTGTCATCATAGGGTGTGTAAATACATTGTTTTCTATCATAATGAATCTCAAAGTCATCATTATCTACTCCCAGCATGTTGATACCATCTTCCTCTATTGGTTCATATGTTTCCTCAACCTCACATAATTTTGATGAAAGGGAGGAGTGATCTATTGATCGTCTTCCCTAGGTCTATTTGGAGGTTGGTTCCTTCTAAAATTCTTATTTTGATTCTAGTTTCTGTTTTGAGGAGTAGTTTGATTTTGACTTGCTTGTCCTCTCTCGAGGATGCTCATTTTATTCATCATCTCCTCCATCATTTTTTCCATCTTTGAGCTGGAAGTAGAAGGGGTAGATTCCTCTCTGAAGGACACTCTCTTCTCATTTTTCATTCTTTCTCTCTTCTCCATTAAGTTAACTTCCACAGCAAGAGCTCCTTTTTGCATATCTTCAAGAGTTGTAGGATCTCTCTCTCTCAGTTGATAGGCCATTTCAGGGTCAAACCCTTCAGGAAAATGGTTTAGAGCTGAGCCTTGTGGAGGCTTTAGATCTGGGGAAAGTGCATTATATACACTGTTAAATCTGGTACAATAAGCTTGTACACTTTCCCCGGTGTTTCTATGGAGGTTCTTATAATCAGAAAGGACTTGGAGAGGATTCTTCTTCACTTCCCATTTGTTTAAGAATGTCTGATGGAAGGCTTGGAGATCATTGATACTATGGGGGGTTAAGCCTTTAAACCATTTTCTTACTTCTCCCCCCAAACTCTGAGAAAATAGCCTAATCTTGATAGAATCATCATCAATTTCATTTATGTCAAAGTAGTCATTCATCTAGCATTACTAGCATCATATAATGGAATTTTGGACTGATAGTCTTGTGGAAGATTGAATACTGGTACAGGAAGGACTAAGGGAGCATACCATGTTGCCATGATATGTGGTGGAGGTGGATTTACAAGAGGTGGATTAAAAAAAGGTAAGGTGGGTTGAAGTGGAGTGGTTTGAACAGTGGATGTAGAATGAAGAGATGTGGATGGACCAGGAATAGATTGCTAAGCTGATCTTGGATGAGAAACACCTAAATTGGAAAGGAAATATAGATCAGGTGGTGTTGTTTCTCTATTACCAGGATGTTCACTTGTTTCAGGAGATGAAAGTGAAGACTCAGAATCTAGCTGAATTATATCATCAAATGACCTAGTTCTAAAGGGATTTACCAAGTCAACTTGTGATTGTTGTAGAGCTGAAAGATTTTCAGGAACTGAATTAGCTCTCAAGGGAAGGGTGATCGGAAAACAGTTGATAATCTAATCCTAGGAGACTCCCTAAGGATACTTTCCAGGCTATCAACTATCTCAGGTGGATCTAGGTCAGGATAGGCTCTAGTATGAATATTTCTAGGAGCCACTATGTTGTGTTTTGCAGACCCAAATAAACAAGAAAAGTTCAACCAGATATGACAGTCTTTAAGTGGTTAACTAATCTATTTTTCACAAATTTAAATCCTACAGTCCTCTAACTGAGTTTGAATGATATTATAATGATAAGGGTTCTTCCCAGTGGATTCTTAAGGTCTGTTGAGGATTGTGGAGTTGCCAAGTGGAAATTTTTAGCTCTTTTGGAGGTAAAAGGTTTTATGGTCCACCACCATGTTTATTTAATTCCAATCTGAAATATTTTTTAGTTTTCTAAGTTATTTTCAGTTGTGTAGTTTCTAAAAGTGTCCCAAATCAATTTCAAAACTTAGCTACGGTTATGAGACAAAGACAGTCTACTCTTATGGATAAGCCAAATGATTTTTCAAGGTTAGATAAAGTCTTATGAGAATCCTAGGGTTCACCTAGTTTGTCACTGATTCAAACAAGTTTCATAATGATTACCGTTGGTTTGGTAGTGCTTGAAAAGGTTGCTTTTACTCACAAGGTTTGTGTGAAATTTGAAGGGAACTAGAGATTTTGGTTTCGTCCCCATTGGAGTCGCCAGAAATGTAAACTCCCTGTAATCAACAAGATTTGCAAAGTTCGACAGCAGGGAGAAACATCATTTCAACCACTTTGGGATTCTAGGATCTAGCCCTCCTGAATCCGGAGAGGGATCTCTCCAATAAGTGCAAATATGGATTTGTATTTGAAGTTTTGGGTAATGATATTAGGCTAGTTATGAAGGCCAAGGGTTTTGTTTTGTTTTGGATGGTTGAGCATGATTATTATTTGAGTGGAAAGTCCTAAATGGAAAGAGTTCCAAAGGTGAGAAGTTGCAAGCAAATAGAACAAGCTTTGGCCAAATAGATGGACAATTCCAGGTTTTAGTTCATTGGGCTATGGAGTCATAATAGGGTTTTATTGAAACAGCAAGAGGCAAGAGTGGTCCATGGGGCAAGTCATCTATGTCTAATGATCTATTTAAAGTTTGATTTATGGAATGAAATGATACAAAAAGGAGGGGAATTAAACAAATGAAGAACAAAGAGCAGCCCAGGATCTGGTAAGTACTTCGAAACTAGCCAGCCTTTGACATACACTTAAGAATAACATAATAGAAATCTAGGATCTGGTAAGTACTTTGAAACTAGCCAACCTTTGATATACTTTAAATAGAAAAAAAATTAAAACACAAAGGGAAACACAAATGATAACAAAGAATGTTCTAAGATCTGGTAAGTACTTTGAAACTAGCCAACTTTCAACACATTCCAAGGGAAACTTTCAGATAGTCTTTGGGGATAAAACTAGGACCAGGGCTCACCATATCTTCCTTAGTTCATCTCTACTTAACATAAAATGAAAATAAATTTCAAGAATAACAATTAGCTAATACAGGAGGACAAGGGAACACCAACATTCCTACTGCTTGAACTGAATTAAATCATTCCCAAATAACACAATTCAGAAGAAAACATTTAGATAAAGCTTATCAGTCAGAGAAGCATACTGATATACAGTAAATCCTAACTCTATGCTTGTTGTTCTTTTTTGGAGAAGATGAACAAAGTGGAAATAGAAACAAAATAACAATTTACAATAAGAAAAACATCACCGTAGACATAGACCAGGATCCCATAAATCAACTTGTATTGATGCTTCAAACCAGTTACAGCTTTAAGTCCAGTGTTTCAGGTTAGTAATCATCTTCACTTCTCAGACTAACTTATATAATCACAAGCAGAGCTTCAAGAGCCCGTGAACACTATTTACAAGTAGAAGTCCCAAAGCTCAAGTATATTTCAAAGTTCTGCAACCAACATTTTCTCATCTTCTACAGAAGTATTTATAGAAGAATGAGGAGGCGGGATTTGATAAAATATCTCCCAGGGAAATTAATACAAACTAATGACTTCTCGGCCTTTGAGGGGCTCAATGGAGAAGTTTACATATGTGTCCTCTGTATTAATTGTTTTACATTTAAGATTTAAGCTCGGTGGGAGCTTTTGTTGACTTTAAGGCTCTGTTTTAGGATGTAATAACTCTGTTGATATTTTGTGTTAAGTTCCTTTGGCAGAATTAATTCTTTGGTTGCGATGAGGCAAATATCTTCTTTCTGTTTAATAACTTCGGCCTCTGTTTGAATGCTTGTGGCTACAGGTGGCACTGTGGTAGCTGAGAGGAATCAATTTGCCTTTGATGTGGCGGTGGAGGCCTTTCTGTCTGACAAACACTTATGATTTTTTTTTAATTGTGTTTTAATTTGGAGGATTAGGCTTTTGATAATCAATCTTAGCCGTAATCCCCACAAATTTGTCTTCAACCTTCTGTTTCTGTTGTGTTTAATTCTTCGACATTGATACTCTTTTGTTTTTATTTCATTCTGTGTGTCTTGTTGATGTGCAGGGCCGCATAGGGCTCATATGGCATCAATTCCCATGAAGCATTGATGAAACTTGGAATTTGAACCCATGAATAGCTTCCCTTTGATGAATCAAAAGCATGGGAATCGTCATTCCCAACTCTTGGCCTTTCTTTCAATATAATGGAAAACCATTAATCCCTGCAAAATACAAACAATATTTATAAAATCCTGCATTTATTGGGTTTTACTGCTTCAGAGGGTGTATGGAGGAGCGTGGCCATTGGATGGCATCATCCAACGGTAGGGATTCGTTAGAGGAGGTCAAAAGGAGAGCAGAAGGAGAAAATAAGTCAGATCCGTCGATTGCGCATAAATCGACGGTCGGGATGAATTGAGAGGAACATTATGAGAATGACCACTTTATAAAGAAACGGGATAAAATGCAGAGAAAAGGTTTAAAACCTTTGCTTTGGAGGAAATACGGTTAAAAATGAAGTTGGGGAGTTCGGGATGAATACAAGCTGTCGGACGGGATCGGCGCATAAAGATCGATGGTGGAGATTTTGCGTTGAAAACCTTCGGCGAGGGGTGGGGGGCGATAATGTGAGGCTTGATCAGATCTGGGCCGTTGATCTGCAGAGATCAATAGCGGAGAACACGCGCGATGAATCATGAAGAAAAACGGGAAAGCAGTTTCGAGCTGCAAAAAAATTGTTTTTGCGCGGAAAAAGGGCGGGCAAGCAGTTTTTCCTTTTGGAATGTGATATACGCCCCCACCCGACACGTGGCATTTGAAAACCACTTATATCGCGTAGCCTTTGGGAAATTAATGCTCGCGCTTGAAGTTACGCGAAAACGTGCATCAACAGTTGGATCTGAGGTCTCAGATCTAACGGCGCAGAATGAGCACGATACTGATAAGATGCATGGGCGGATGAGTGGCAGGGTGGATTCGATGTGAGCTGTTGGATGAAGGAAATAGACGGCTGATATTAAAACTGGGTTTTAAACGAAATAATACACAAGGCGGAGATATGTTAAATATGAACCGTTGATCTGCGAAGATCAACGACTAAGGTTGATCTTTGAAACTTTATACAACGGGTTATAAAATTTAACCAAAGTTGGGAGATGTAATCTGAACCATCTGATCTGGACATGTGGACGATCTAGATGTAATCGGAGGCATGCCATTGACGGGAGAAGAACTTTGAATGGCACCGATGCGATTGGTTATAGACCGTCAATCTGTAGATCAGATCGACGACAGGGAATGAATCAAGAGGTCGGAAGGTGGAAGAAAGGGCTGGAGGAAGAAGTGATGTGGACCGTTGGATCTGGACTAGGCAGAGGGAGATCAACGGCTGATAGCTGATCGGGAGATCGTCAATCGGAAGCGGTAAACAAAATAATTAAACGCGCCCATTGAAAATTGCCGATGCGATTTTGCGCAGTCTGTTGATCAGCCTTAGATCAACGGTGGAGAAGGGCTTCGTCCAATGAACAATCGGGACCATGTTATAATACGTAAAACCAAAAAATTAATGAAAAACAAAGGTTTTGGTGGCTCGGGTGGGTTATATATATATGTGGCTTGGCGCCCATCTGCGGGGCCTGAGGATATATGGATACAAAGGCCCAGGGCTTATGTACAAGGTCCAATCGGAATCGGGACAAGGAGATGGGCTTTTCAATCTACCCATTGAAAATTTCCGATGCAAGATTCTGTGGATCGTTGATCGGGAAAAGATCAACGGTCCTTATCATTTAATACATGAACCGGCGGGTTTAGACCAAAACTTAGGAAAAGTGGGGTTTTGACTTAACAAAGGAAAAATGCATCGGAGATGGGTTATTTATAAAGTTAAGAGCCCGATTGCGGGCCCAAGGTTATGCAAGCGAAACAATAGGATCAAGGCTGATGCGGAAGGGTGCCAATCGACATTGGAACTTTTGTCAACACAAACAAACAGACTTGCGCTCCACTGATTTGTTCCGATGTGATAAGCGCCGACAGGGTTTAGCGCTTGGTTTTAGCGCCAGGGCACATGTGGGGAAGTGGTTTAGGACTTAGCCCAAAGGGGCTTAAGACCATAGTCAAGAAATGTGTATTTTTATGAATTTTTTCAAAGTTTTTGGTGGATTTGGGGGTTTCGGCAAAGTTTAAAAATGAGTTTTAAACTTTGTAAAAGGATTTTTATGAAGGGGAAAGGGGAATAAATGGAAAATAGAGGAATTCCATAGTGGATGAAAGGGTAAAAATAAAGGTTAGCTTGTAGGTGGAGGGAGGGGAAAAATGGATTTTGCAGCAGTCTCTTCTTCACGGAAAATAGTAGAATTTAGACTTTTTAAAGGGAAACAGTAGTGAAGATTTAAGCAGAGGATAGGATGTCTTCACAAGACTTCAAGAGATAACAATTTTGCAATGAAACTTGTTTCTTGAAGGCTCCAAAAATGATTTAGCCACCTTTTGATATAACAAATTTTATAGGCGTCTAACACTATTCTAAATAGATAAAGAGAAAGGTTAACTAGTAGTTAGAATGTAAAGACTAGTTTGAGTAAAAAAAAAGAATTAGTTTTATGTTCAAAATTTCATTTAATATTTTATGTTATATTCTATTATTAAATTTTTTAATAATATTTTTTTATATTATATTCTATAATTAAATTTTAATAATATTTAGCTACAGTATATCAGTTTGACTTAAAAGAAATGGTTTCATCAATCTCTTTCTCTTATAATATATAATATTATTCTAATAATATTATTTTATTAATATTAATATTCGTCACCTAGTCATATATATATATATATATATATATATATATATATATATATATTCTTATAATCATATTAGTTTGACTAAAAAGAAAAAATATTAATTTTTTTATATTGTCTAAATTTCATTCATTCACTTCCCTTCTATTGTAATTTAATAATAATATAGATATTATATTATATTATTTAATCTATTTTATATTAAACTAGATAAATCAACCATCTTTAGTCCAAGGGTCAAAGAGAGGGAGGATTATTCGATATAGGCTATATATAATATAAATCAAGGTTAATAACAAATATCAATATAAGCATAATAACATAAGAAATATAAAGAAGAAAGAATAAGGGAAGGGGGCCTACCTGAATAAAGAACACCTAAATAAAGAACAACACTTAGGAGTATAGGGGAGGGATCCAACACCTACTAATACTCCAACCATCCTCTTTATTAAGATTGACCGACCTTTATTCAATCTCTAAAGCCTCCTTTAAGTTACAGTGGTGAAAATGGTCGACACTGGAAATGACCTTAGCCTCTTCAATGCAGATGTGATGGTTAGTCTTTTCTACATGTTCTGCTAAAGCAACGAAGCAGGATCTTCCATGTTTTATGTTAACTGTGTGTTCACATATCCTTTGATTTATCGATTGACCAGTTTCACCAATGTATGGAGTCCCACATGAGCAAGTAATGATGTAAACGCCTTTTTATCCCTAGGATCCACAGGGTCCTTCACCAATTTTAGAGAGATTTGAATGGTGTTAAGAGACTTAAAAGTTGAAGAAACATTATGCTTCTTAAGGATTCTAGCAATCTTATCCAGAGTCCCTTGGATAAACGGAAGGAGCACTCTAAAGAACCATTCATTAGGATCTTTTTTATTTTTAGGACCTTTTTTAGCGTTAAGAAAAGCTCTGGGGCCCTAGAACTTGCTATAATCATTCTTATTAAAAACATTCATGAGGAGGGATTTTTCTTCTTTGAGGTGGAATTCATTGGAGGTTCTGACTGCTTTGGTAGCTAAGGTGTTGAGAACACCTAGCTTCTAAGTAGGGAAATGATATGAACTAGCATGAAAATACTGCTTTGTGTGAGTCTTCTTTCAAAAGACCCGATGGGAGAAAGCACTGTCATCTCTCCTAGAAATGAGAACATCAACGAAGGGTAGACTCCCCTCAACTTCACATTCCATAGTGAACTTTGTGGCAACGTATTGATTGTTAAGATGTTGGAAAAATATTTCTAACTTTTCTTTTCCATGAGGCCAATGATGCAAGTGTCATCCACAAATCTTTTTAAAATTTTGGGCTGGAAAATAGCTGAGGACAGGGCCCTAGACTCAAAATCCTCCATGAAGAGATTAGCCACCATAGGGGATAGGGGAACCCATGGTCATACCACAAGTTTGCTCATAAAATTCACCTTAGAAACTAAAAAAAAAGTAAAAGTAAGACATTTATTTTATTTATTTTTTGAAAAAACATTATTTATTAATTATATTTTATAAAATTAAAAATATAATATATAATTATTATAGGTAAATTTCCCAAATTTAAATTATGTTTGAATTTCAAAATTTCAAAATGGGAATTATTGTAAGTCCAAATATAAAAGTGAACATTTACTAAAATCTAATTAAAATGGTAACCTAATTTAAAAGGATAAAGGAAAAACATATTTATTCTTATAAAAGTTTTATAAAAAAACAAAAAGATAAACTTATTTTATCTTTTTGAATTTTAGTGTGTAAATTTTTTAATAATATATTTTTAATTATTAATTTAAAATAATTTAATAATGTATATTTTTAATTTATAAAAATATAAATTTATAACGAAGTTGAGTGAAATTGAAGTTTTTTTTTTAAAGATTATGGATATTAGAAGATGAATTAAAAAAAAAATGTAACTCTTTTCTCTTCTAACAATATTTAATTATTCATAATTTTATAATAGTTTTTAGCATATAAATAGAAGAGTATAAAAGAAAAAATTAAAATATAATATTTGAATATCATTAAAAATAAATAAATTAAGTTTCACTAAAGAACAAGGTAAATAATTAATAATATTATTATTGAGGACAACAATTCATTAAATCTATATTATTTAAATTCATTTTTTTTTAAATTATAAATTATTGAATTTATTTTTATTAAAATATAATAAATAAAATTGATAAGAAGTAAAAAGTTTTGGAATATATCTTAAATTTGATTTTGTTTGGTTGAGAATTAATTTTTTTAAATAAAAAAAAAAGAGTTAATAATCTATGGCCCAGAATATTTAAAGGAATAAGTTAATAATCCATAACCCAGAAATCTATAGCCACAGTAAAGCAATGATTAAAAAAAAAATTGAATCTAATAATAATAATGATAATAAAAATAATTACAAATTTTCCATATTTTTGAAAAGAGAATTACTTATAAGACACTTCCGAGTTTCAAATGGTGGGGAGGACGATAGGGTGGCTACAAACGAGAATGTATTAAATGAACGACAAGCGCCAACGTGAATACTTAAACAAATCGTCTCCCGCAGGGAATCGATCACTTGAAAAGCACGACATTTAATGCTTTAAATGTGACCCTAACACACCAATCAATAAAAGAGAATCCCAGGACTGCGATAGCGAAATCTCAATATTTAATTATAAATGAATGCATTTTCTAAAAGGGAACCACGTCCAGTGAATTGAAGGAGAGAACTTACGCTGCCCTGAATGCTCCGGCTGCCCAACCTGCCCATCTTCGGTCCGGTCCATTTGAAATTGGAGCGAACGTCATCCAACCTCACTTTTCCGCCATAATTTCTCCCGCGGAATTTGGCCATCACGCCGTGGTCTGGTGGATAGGCAGAAAAATACAAGTGGTGGGTATTCTGGATATGATTCACAACCGCGTTTTGTTCACTCAAGTGTTATTGTTAACATGATATAAATAGATAAATGACACCATATTCGCTAAAGAATATTGGACAAAGTTTCTTTTAGCTCATTTGTTTATTGATTATTTCCTTTGAATGTCATTTAAGGTATGTTTTGTTAGGATTTTACCGGATTTTCACATTGAATGAACAAAGAGAAAATGTGCCTCCATTTCACTAGCCACCAATTTAATTAATGCAAATTGATTTGCGTTTAATCCTTAGTGTGACTGAAAACAAGGATGCAATTATTGTTTTCTTACAATCTCTTGGAATAGATTTTGAACATTTCTCTTTCTAACTTCAAATTTTCATTTGAACTGAACCTCGACTTACTTCTTTTACGGGGATGATAAAGCAAACAACCTTCATTGGGCATTAGGCCAAGCTGATAAGTGTATGCTTTATTGATTGATACTTCATGGGAGCATGGTTTCTATGAGTCTTTTTTGATTGAAAAGCCTAAGTGTGAGTGAGCTTTCGTGTAAGGTAAGAGATTTGGTGGCAGTCATCTATGGAGACATTAGGATTAGGGTTTCATTGTGAATTTATTTGTGAAAAAGTTATATAATTTTAATTTAATTATTTTTTTTTCTAAATAACATTAATCTATTAACAAAGGGAGTAAAATTACATCGTGACCGTAGTCAAAACTACTGCCTTAGTGAAAGGCGGAATTGTCAAGATAAACACATAAGGAGACTGCCCAATGACAGGGAAACCAGTCTTGAACAGATTACCAAAACCCACGCAGGGGAGCAAGTTATGATCTTCTTGATGTTGCAGAGTTTGCATAGTTCCAAAAATAAACAGAAATAAACAAAAATTCCACATAGTAGTTTGAACATAAACTTGCCCAATTGTATGGGCCGCAAGGTAAGATAACAAGATCACAGTGAGCAAACTAATCATCTGGAGGCCCTTCAACTATACGGCACCAACCTGTAGCAAGCAGATCCTTGGCAAGAGCAGCTTCGGAATCGGAAGGACCAGGATCAACTGGCGCCATCTCAACATCATGAGCGCTGCAAGCTTGAGCATCTGGAGCTTGCATTGACGCGCTGCCAATCCCCATCTGGAGGTTCGAAGTCTGTGCATTTTCAGGGCCGAGGCCCACCGGATGAGAGCTTGGCTCCCCCAACTGGGCTTCCTCATGGAAGACCACCGTAATGTGAGCAGTTATCCTTGGGCGATTCAGAGAACAGTTGAAGGAGAAGAGCGCAGAGCCGGTTGTGGGAGAAGGAAGGGAGGCAGGAGGACGGGGAGCAGGGGAGCCCAAATAGTGGCTGGAATCTAGAAAACGCCCTCTCCCACTGCGGGTGCGAGGGTAGTGGCCGGCAAAGAAATCGCTGGAGAGGGAAGGCGTATCAGAAGATGGGTTGGAAGGCGCGCGCAATGGACGGCCCCTGGTGCCGCCCCTACGGCACCGCATTCTGTGGCGCAGACGAGGCATAGGGGAGACGACAGCTGCGGGAACAAAGCGAGGCCGAGAAACAACGATGACAGGGCTAGAACAATTCAGACATAAGCCATTACATAGGCCAGAGGCTCGAGTGAAATGCTAGAGGTACAACGGAGGCAGCTCCGCTAAAAGACCAGAGCGAAGTTCCAAATTAGCCTCCCCATTCAAGCAGTGAGAGGCAGCAGGTATGATAGAGCCAACACCATATAGACAGAATCCAAAACTGAGGCCAGAGGCCAGATAGAAATGCAAGTGGTTCGACCGAAGCGGCTCCACAGAAAGCCCATGGCCTCGCTTCAATTTATCATCCCCTCTCTTGCATCGAGAAGCACTCGCCATTACTGTAACATTGAAGAGAGCCGAAGTCTTCAGCATGCTGGAGCATGCGGAGGCATGAACTGGAGCGGAGGACAAGATATGAGATCCTGAACCACTTAAAACAATACCATTGAACCCTGCGCTTCTTAAATGCAGAGATCCGTCGATCAGAAGCCAAATATCCGCCATGTCCTGGGTAGGCAGGTGTCGTCCCACCTCGCCCCACCCCTGTCCCGTCATATTTAACGCCTGTCTATACACCTGCGTCCGGGAAATTTTAATTTAATTATTAATAATTATTAAATAAATGTTTAAAATAATGTTTTAATCGAATCAAATATTAATTGATTAATAATTAGTTTATTAATACAATTTTTTTTAATACATAATTATATATTAAATTTTACTATATTATTAACATTTAATTATGATATTAATATAATATTAAGAAATATGTAACATTATTAACACATTAATATAACATTACTATAACGTTAATACGAGTTTAATATAACATTAATGACACATTAATAATATATTAATCTACACTTTACAATGTCTTAACTATAAATTAATGTATGCATTAAAACATGTTAACAATGGTTGACTATTACTAACATGGTCAACTATAGTCAACTTGGGCATCATAGTTAACAATATTCAACATGACTACCATGGTGATCCATAATTACCATGGGCATCATGGTTTATCCATAAGTGACTTATAGTGAACCATAATGGATGGCCATGGTTGAGCATCGAGGCCTATAGTGGATGGTCATGGTTAACCATAGTCAAACCATGGTTAACCATCAAAAACCACCATTGCAATGGTAACCATAGTGAAATCATGGTCAACTATAGACAAACCATTCTTAAAATATTGTCAATCATAGTCAAATTGTATTTGAAGTATGGTCAATTATAGTCAATCATATTCAACTATCGTTGAACATAGTCAACATTGGTCAAATGATGGTCAAACATATTCAAATCATGTTCAATCATAGTCAATCATGATAAATCATAGTCAAACCATGTTCAACCATAGTCATTCATAGCCAAAACATAGTCGATGATGTTTAAACGTGGTGAACATGGACACTTATAGTCAATTGTGGTCAACCATAGTCAAACAATTGTTAAACATAATAATTGAGTCAAAACATAGTGAGTGATGCTTAAATAGGGTGAACATGGAAAATCATAGTCAACCATAAACAAACAATCATTAACCATATCAACAATGTTAGATCTGAGACTTTTATGATACATAAAATAGATAAATGTATTTTCAGATTAATCACATCATTAGGATTTGGTCGACATTTCGAACCAACGAATGTGGTTCACCCTCAGGACAAGGTGAAAAAGTCAATCGATCTTATTGAATAAATAGTCTTGATGCATCATTGCTCGGTATTAGCCGAAGAAAACTAGTCATTTAAAAAATTAGCCATTAATGAATTAGTTAATTAGTTAATAGGAAGTAATATTAAATATTTTTAATTAAAAATTTTGTTGATTAATAAATCTTAAATTAATAGATATTAAAATAAAATTATGTAGTTTTTAATATAAAATTGTTATATTAGAGATTTAGTTATTTATTAATATGATACATAGGGGATTATATAATATTTGAAAAACATAAAGGATAATATATAAGAAAATAACAAGGAGAAAAATATAAATAAAAACATAAGGGATAATTTATAAGAAAATATCAAGGGGAATAAAATATAAAAGACTAGACAAAAGAAGAAAAAGGGGGGAAACATGAAAAAACAAAATCGGGCAAAAATATGCACGAGGGGCAAAAAATTCATTTAGAGAGAGCTGGAGTCCAGCGCTTACTCAACTTCCAACCATCATCCCTATTGATATTTTTAGCATGTCGCTCAATCTCAATGGCTTCCCTAAGCTTCTTATGATGGAAGTGGTCGACCTTAGCAATAACTTTGGAGTCTTCAATGCATACATGGTGATACGATTTCTCCACATGTTCTGCAAGAGCGGATGTGCGAGATCAATTGTGCCTAATGTCTGCAGCATTCTCCTGGATTCTCTATCTAATGGACCTACTTGTTTCACCAATATAGGGTGTGCCACATGAACAAGGAATCATGTAAACACCCTTCATGTCTTTTGGGTCGATAGGGTCCTTCACAGATCCAAGAGAATTTCTAAGAGTACAAAGGGGTTTGAATGAAGAGGAGACATTATTCCTTCCGAGGACATGGGAAATCTTGTATGTGGTCCCTTGGATAAATGGGAGATTAACCTTAGAAACAAGATTCACTCAAGCATATTTTCTTTTTAATCCTTTATATGCCTTTTGAAAGGTCCTATGGCCCTCAGATCTATTATACCCATTATTTTCAAAAACCTCAAGAAAGTGGGATTCCTCCGACTCTAAGTGGTTGTCATCAGAGATTCTAAGAGCATGGGTAGCAAGAGTGCAAAGAGCACCAAATTTATGAGCAGGAAAATGATGAAAACCAGCATGAAGATATTGTTCTGTGTGATTTTTCTTATGAAAAACTTGGTGGGAAATAGAACCATCATCCATTCTAGAGAGAAGGATATCCAAGAAAGGAAGGGAACCATCAACCTCAACTTCTATGGTGAATATGATCGAATATGACTGGGAATTTAGGTGCCCAAGAAACAGATCTAACTTCTCCCGGCCATAGGACCGACTGACACAAGTGTCATCCATGAATCTCTTCCGCTTCCTAGGGCAAAATTGATTTGAGGCCAAGGCCTTTGATTCAAAATATTCCATAAAAAGGTTAGCGACTATAGGTGATGATGAAGAGCGACCCTGCCAAACCCACATTAATACTCTCAAGCTACAAAAATGCCTTTCAAATTCAGAGTTCAATATCCTACACAGAAGCTTCTTCACTTTAGGATATAAAACCATACAACACACATCAACTGCTTTTCACATTTAAAATCGAATCAACTTCAACTAGAGTAACATTTATAAGCAGCGAATTTCCTCCTATCGGACCTTTGGTTAAAACCTATATATCAACCTTGTTTTAATAGTCATTCGAAAAAACATTCAAATTCCATTAAACTCAATTGATTTTCACCTCACATGAAAATGTGAATCCACATATTAAACCACTAGACCTCAGGTTGATATCAAAACCGATTCACTGTTGTGTTCTCCATCGAACCCAAGGAAGCCGAATCTTCTCTATTGCGTTCAACAGAATTATATAACTCAGAAAATTTAAAAGGAATCGAAAACCTCCACACAGTGTTAAATTCTCCAATGAATTACTGATTTGTGGCTTTCATATAATAATTGATTATGTGGATCGAATCCACAAATCCCTTACACAGATTCACATCAATTTTCAGAATGGATTTCTGAATTGATTAGAGAATCTTCACACAGTATTGATGGGTATTTAATTTATACACAGAGAACTTTCAAATGCGTTTGGAAAATTAACACACTCACACGGAGATTTTAACAGATATATCTAACTATAACAGAACACAATTCGACACACAGGGTTCCACAAACCACTATTTCTATTATGTACAAGAGTCTCGCTTACAACATCTAAGGCATTTCAGCCTTAGTCCAACTCCCCTTACGACTACATTTCATTCACCCATGTCTCTTACGCACACGCAAAGTTTCATTTGTATAGAAATTTCCAAAGATCATGAATCGATCGAACTTCCTCAAACAAACCCCTTAATCTTCTCAAACGCACACATGGCAGATCAGTTACAAAAAACTCAGCATTGGTTTTAACAATTTCTCCCCAATTTTGTGTGGCTGTTCGCATAGCCACCTTTTCAGCTTCAGCTCCGAACTTGAATTCAAATCGGCTCAGATGCTCCTGTATCAGATTCCCGAGGCACAAAAATTTATGACCTCCTAGTCATATGTCTTTTCTAACTGTCAGCAGTTCTACCCTCGTCATTTGTGAAACTGCTCCTTGTGATCTTCCTATAGCAAAATCTCCTAAACAATTCTCACCCACATCCTCTTTGGAATTGTCCTCTGTGAGCTGCAACAAAACCTCTGCAATAGAAATTCCTCCTTACTACCAGATACCTCACCAAGCTTCTCTCCTGAGCTCCAGCTTTTGGCATCTCTCTGGTTCGCTCCTATGGAACCATTTGATCACTCCTGCTCTAGGCTGCTGCAATCTTCTCACCTTCCTCTGCTGCTACCTTCACAAAACATAAAAATCACAAGCTTAACAAGACTTCACAAAAGTGTACCTCTCTTCCTCTGTATGCAAACTCCTTCTCCTTCCCAAGAAATCATTTCCCTGCTCTGATACCACTTGATGAAGAGCAACCCTGCCAAACCCGCATTAATACTCTCAAGCTGCAAAAATGCCTTTCAAATTCATAGTTCAATATCCTACACAGAAGCTTCTTCACTTTATGGTATAAAACCATACAACACACATCAAGTGCTTTTCACATTTAAAACCGAATCAACTTCAACCAGAGTAACATTTATAAGCGGTGACTTTCCTCCTATCAGACCTTTGGTTAAAACCCATATATCAACCTTGTTTTAATAGTCATTCGAAACAACATTAGAATTCCATTAAACTCAATTGATTTTCACCTCACATGAAAATGTGAATCCACATATTAAACCACCAGACCTCAGGTTGATATCAAAACCGCTTCACTATTGCGTTCTCCATCGAACCCAAGGAAGACGAATCTTCTCTATTGCGTTCAATAGAGTTATATAACTCAGAAAATTTAAAAGGAATCGAAAACCTCCACACAGTGTTAAATTCTCCAATGAATTACTGATTTTTGGCTTTCATATAATAATCGATTATGTGGATCGAATCCACAAATCCCTTACACAGATTCATATCAATTTTCAAAATGGATTTCTGAATTGATTAGAGACTCTTCACACAGTATTGATGGGTATTTAATTTATACACAGAAAACTTTCAAATGCGTTCGGAAAATTAACACACTCACACGGAGATTTTAACAGATATATCTAACTGTAACAGAACACAATTCGACACACAGGGTTCCACAAACTACTATTTCTATTATGTACAAGAGTCTCGCTTACAACGTCTAAGGCATTTCAGCCTTAGTCCAACTCCCCTTACGACTACATTTCATTCGCCCCTATCTCTTACGCACACGCAGATTTTCATTTGTATAGAAATTTCCAAAGATCATGAATCGGTCGAACTTCCTCAAACGAACCCCTTAATCTTCTCAAACGCACACATGGCAGATCAGTTACAAAAAACTCAACATCGGTTTTAACAATTTCTCCCCAATTTTGTGTGGTTGTTCGCATAGCCACCTTTTCAGCTTCAGCTCCGAACTTGAATTCAAATCGGCTCAGATGCTCCTACATTAGGTGAGAGAGGGGATCCCATGGAAACACCACAAGTTTTCTCATAGAACTCACCTTGAAAACTGAAAAAGTTCGAGGTGAGGCAAATGCCAACTAACTTAGAAGTGTCCTGGTCAGAGATCCGCTTAATGACATCAATGGCTTCCTTGATGGGGATTTTGGTAAATAATGAAACAACGTCAAAGATGACTAATAATTCCCCAGGTTCCAACATGGTGCCCTTCCATTCATTGATGAAGGAGGTTGAGCCCTTAACATAGGAGTCGGTGAGACCCACGAGGGGTTTAAGCTTTTTGGCTAAGAAATTAGCAAGATGATAAGAGGGGCCACCTATTGTGTTAACAATAGGACTCAAAGGGGCCCCTAATTTATGAATTTTTAGTAGGCCATAAATCTTGGGGGTGAGGGGATTGCTCTCAATAAGCTTTCTAGAGAGAGGATTAAGAGAGGGATCTGATTTAATAGATAGGGAAATCTCCTTAGAAATATTTTGAAGGGGATTCTTTTTAAACTTAATGTAATTGCAACTATTTGAAAGATGGTCCGACATTTTGCTGACATAGTCAGATTTATCCATAATGACTATGGCACCACCATTTTCAGCCTTGAGGATGACAATGTTGTGGTTGTCCCTCAAGGATTTTAGGGAAAGAACCTCAAGTTTGCTCAAGTTTCTTTTGGGAGGCTTAGCCTTCCTAAGAATAATGGATTGATCTTGTCTAATATTCTCCTTAACATTATCAGGAAGATCCTTAATGCCATATTCAATGTTTCAAATAATGTCATCAGTAGGAATCTTCTTTGGGGTCAGGGCGAAATTAAGCCCCTTATTTAGGAGTGTTATCACTCAGATTTTCCTTGAAGTTGTTGGAAGAGGAAAGGGGTCCAAGGTAACCACAAACCAACTTTTAGGTACAGAATCTAACCAATCTGTACCCAGAGAGGGCTCTCTCTGTAAAATTTAGCTTTGTTTTGGAAGATATTAGGCTAGTTATAAAGTTCAGAGATTTTGATTGAGTTTGGGTGATGAAATTCAATAGCTAAGGGTAAGACTGAGTAATTTAGACCATTGCGCTAATGGAGTCAAAGAAAATGGCTTAACTGGATTTAGTTTCTTAACAAGATATTGTTTCACAGGGCAAGGTAATCAAATAGGGAACAATTATAGATCTAAAGTGAATGGAATGAACTTGAAATAGGTGAAGGGAAATTAAGAATCCTTCAACATATTAAAAAAAGGGGGAATTTGAATGATTATTAACAAAGAGAAATTAAGAATTCTTTATCAAATAATCAAAATGCATAAACTAGAAAAACAGGAGCAATTAAGAATTCACTGTTTAAACTAGTTTCGGAAGAAAACATTTAGAATAACAAAGATTAAAAACAGATTGCACTTAAGCACTTTATGATTTATTCCTTTTCGTTAATTATTCAGATATGAAACACAAATGATATAATAAACAAATATAACACTTCAAAACATAAGAGATAGATGACTTATTGATCTGTTGTCTGATGCAAGAATCCTGTGAAAAGTCCTTTACATCAATTCTTTATCCAGCTAGCCATGTGAAATTTGTCCAACAACACTTTATTCCAAAATAATCAGTATTACAGCAAAGTCTAAGAATCCACCCCTCAATACTCCAATTGAGGGAGTATTTATACAAAAAATTATAAAAAATATCTCATAACAAATTGAGATATAATCTAGGATGACTCACAAGTATTTTACAACAACCTAGAGAGAGATAGTCTCGTAGATAAGAGAAATGACAACTAATGTTGTGTTGTTTCCTTCTTTTGAGAATGTGCTGGAGGCAGGCCCTATGATTTGGCTTGTTGTTGTCCTCTTTAGTAATTATGTGCTAACTGTTCTGTTTCACTGATACTCTTTACCTGTACTGATACACTTTAACCTCTGTTTATCCTTTTATCCTTCTTATCATGACTTACTGTAGTAAATGAGCAAAAATTCAGGTAAGGATAATTTTTACAAAAGTTCTAACATTTCTTCCCACCATTTAGCTTCCGGTATTCTGGTTCTTTGCAGCTTCCTCAGAGTTTCATCTATCTCTATATATCTAAAGAAAGTAGGCTAGATTGGGAATAAATGCTTTACCTCATGCTCGAGATAAAACAAATTTTCCAATCTGTCATGAATATTTTTGCCTGTAGGCAATGCTGCTGTTGATGAACTAGTTGAGGAATTGGCCTGATTGTCAGCATGTTTGTTCAATTTCTCAACATAACTTTCAAGGTCCATTAGTTTATCCTCTGAAACTAAAGGACTGGGCAATCCTTTATTCAACAGAATATCCAATCTTTTTATGAAAGCATTGATTTCTTCTTGCATATCAGAGCATCTTCGTTCTAAATTCTGCATGAGAGTTCTTTTAGTAAAAACTCTTTTTATCTCCAAAATTGTTCTTGTCCTGTCTTGAATACCGAGTTATTCAAGTTGATGTTTATTCTTAGTATTCAAAAAGTGTATAAGTTCATTGGCTTCTTCCGGCATGTTTCCTAATTCTTCTCTTGATTTTAGAATTTCTTCCACAGCCAATTTAACTAAATCATTCTGTTCATACATTATTTGAATTGAGGGCCAAACATCTTCTACTGACTGAATGATGTTGTCCCAAAGAATTTTTTTTTTTTTTTTTAAAGGCCTCTCCAATGTGAGATCCTTCTTCAATGCTTTAACCAATTTTTCCAACCTGTTGACCTCTCTTGTTTTTTCTACAATACTTATCTTTGAGAGATCATATTTCTGTTCTAAAGTGGCGAATTGTACCTTTGTTCTTTGGAGCTCTGTCACTTGGAGTTTCAATTCCTCCATTGACTTTATTAATTCTTCGGTACTTAAATTGGAAGTATTTCCCTGTGACAATTCTATTGGCTGACCTGTTGTAGATGTACCTGTAATTACTTCTATTGTAGATGATGGAATATTAGGCTGCTTATCTTTCAATGCCTTTTCAATCTCTTTTTCAATTTCATTAAGTTTCTCATTCAGTTTCAAGAGCAAGTCCATCAATTCTTCTTCAGAATTTTTCTTCATGATTTTTGCAGTCTGTGGATGTCTTGAGGCTGGTAATTTCAGTTGCTTTCTTAAGGCTGCAATATCATCATCTTTTTTCTTGTTCAAGGCTTCTATACCCTTGACATCTTTGGGATTATGACCCAATCCAATGATTATTTCCTCCAAACTCTTTATTATGTTATCCTTAGCTTGAGAGGAGGCTTTTTCAAGCTGCAATTGTGCATTAGTATTCTCCAAAGAATCCTGCAACTTATGGGTCATCATTGATTTATTAGTCAGAGTATAATAAATCATTTCACCTGTTTGTTTATGTAGCTCAATCTGATCCAAAGGATGAATATCCTTTGCTATGACTTCAAAATTAGTTCTGATATAATCTGCAGTTGTTTGGGGCTGCTGCACTTTGGGTTTGAAGTGACTCATTACCATCTTACCCTGCTAGATGTCATAGGCTGACATCAATATTTGTTGATTCTTAGGAGCCATCTTCAAATATTGATTGTAAACTTGAAGTCTTAGTGAATCATTTATGGCCTTTATATTTATGAATTTCCTTTTAATATCCTAGGCATCTTTCACTGGTGGTTTGAAAGAAGTGTTGGAAATGTTGTCATTGATGGCAAAGGAGCACAAAGGAGCAGCACCTGAACCAGCAATGGCAAAGGAGATGAAAAAGGAGGAGCACTTGAAACATTAGCCAAGGAGCAGAGAAAGCATAAGAAGAGGTAGCAGAAGCAGCAAAAAGAAGAAGGAGGGCAGCAAAGAGAAGCAGAGATAGGACCATTTGAAGAAGAAAGGAGCAGCATTAGACAAGAAGAAGAGATAGAAACAAAAAGATAGCAGAGATAGGCAAAGGAGACAACAAAGGAGACAGGCAGAGGCAGTGGAAGAAAATATAAAAGAGACAGGCAGAGGCAGAGGCAGCAAATACAGAGGAAGAGATGAAACGGACGTGCAGTAGAGGCAGAGGTCGAGCAGCATTGAAGCCGAAACAAGCAAAGGAAACAGGCGGAAGAACACTGCTAGAGTGTAACAGTCGAATACAGAGGCAGAGCGACAGGAGCAGCAGGACAGACAAAGGAAGCAGCGACTACAATGGAGGTAGCAAAGAAGCAGAGGCAGAGGCAGAGCGACAGGAGCAGCAGAGGCAGAGGCAGAGCCGTTATAAAATTCCGAGAATCGCCCAAGCCGGCAGATACATTCATATGTATAATTCCGAGAATCATTACCCGATGGGTGTTACGCATATAATTCAGAACCATATTCCGAGAATCACACACTCCAACCGGCGTTATACATAACACAAATATTCTGGGAATTGCACAGAACCATATTCAGGGAATCGCTTAACCCCAAGGGGCAAAGCACATAAATTCCGGGAATCGCCTACCTCAATGGAGGATATATATATATATATATATATATATATATATATATCCATTGCAATACATATAAATGCCGCGCATTACATATGTTGCAAAGGTCCAAAGTATGTACATTATAAGGAGCGCTTTATTATAAGTATCATATTATTAATCCCGAAAAAAAAAGAACCAAAGGTCCAAGGCATATATATTATGGAGCGCATAAAACAAAGTTTTATACGGTGGGACCCCTCCACAATCGCAATCGGAGAAAAGGTTCAATCGGCGAAGTTTTGTGATGTGCTCCGATCAAAGGTTGGACCCGATCGAGTTATATGCCACAGTTTATTGCTAATCGCATCCGAGTTCCCAATCGCAATCAGAACCTTCCGATTGATCGCACGTCTTTTGTAATATGCTGCGATTGAAGTGGCAGACCCGATGGCGTAATACGATGGAGTTAATAGGTTCAATCGCGTCCGGGATCTTAATCGCAATCGGAACTTTCCGATTGATCGCAAGTCTTTTTTAATATGCTCCGATCAAGTGGCGGACCCGATGGCGTTATACGATGGAGTTAATCAGTTCAATCACGTCCAGGATCTTAATCGCAATCGGAACTTTCCGATTGATCGCAAGTCTTTTGTAAAATGCTGCGATTGAAGTGGCGGACCCGATCCTGTTATATGCGGGAGTTAATATGTGAAAATCGCATCCATGTTCTGATCGCAATCAGAACTTTTCTATTATGCGCCCCGATTGCATTTGTTCAAAGTTCGGACCCGATTGCGCTATGAGACATGTTTTATGTGGTCATCGCGTCCGTTTGATCAATCGCAATTGCAAGTTTTGTTTGACACCACCGATCCGCCGACGGAGATGTGGGGCCTGACCCTTTCATATATTAGAGGTTGTGATTCGACTTATTGGATTGTAATATAAGACCAAAGGCTTAAGGTGGAGGGCGATTGTTTATATATAAAATGATTGTTGTTAGATATATAAAACATGGTTGCAGTTGTATTAAAATATGCCGCATGGGCTATGAACCCACGGGCCTCGGCTTAATGGGAGGGCGATTATTAATATACAACGACTGTGATATATGTCCATTCCGCTTGCGGAATGTTCCACATCAACAAGACACTCGTGGCATGAAAAGCGTTGGAATATGGCCTAGAATTACAGTCAGCAGATTCATTTATATATAAAGCGCTGATATAAAAATGAAAAATGCAGTTACACAAATACAGAAGTTACGCAACAACCATAAACAGAAAGGCATACAAAGAAGAGAAAGGGACAAAGACACAGTCAGAGAAAAGACAAATGCGCAGCAAGCCAAGAGACAAAACGAATAAGCTGGAGTTCTCATTTAAATTTGAATGTAAATGTTTTATTTAAATTTATATTGTTGTGATGCATTGGCAAGTCTCCGGAAGAGAGCAAATATCCCACTGTAATATTAAAATAAACACCTATAGTTACATTTTTCTGAGTAAGCTGAAAAGAGATGAGAAGGCAGAAGGCAAAGAGACATGGTTGTCCATTTCGAATTCCCAGTGGAATACAAATAGCCATGAAGCTATTTTTGTATAAAACAGGGTAATATCCAAGGGGAGAGAGTTGACGAAAAAGGAGTGAGAGAAGAAGAGAGTATGAAGCAGAATTAAAGAGAGTTGAAGAGAATAAGCAAGCTGCAAGAAGAATGTGAATAAGGAGGAGCTGAGCAAAGAAGAAGAAGGGGCTAAGAGGAGATGATGCAGGTCTGATATAAGATTTGATGAACAGCAGAGAAGAAGGTAGAGAACAGAGCTGATATCCAAGGTAAATCAGCAAGTGTTTTTCTTTTGAAAGATTAAGGAAGTTGGAGCTTCCCTATCAAGTTGTAGCTTGGTAGATGTCAGTTGTAGCTGACTGAGGTAGGAGACTCCTGTAGGTTGGTGCCTGCAGAAAATAGATGGGAGTTGGTGCTTCCACATCAAGTTGTAGCTTGATAAAATGTCAGTTGTAGCTGACTGAGGTTGGAGCCTCCTGTAGGTTGGTGCCTGCAGAAAATTGGAGGGAGTTGGTGCTTCCTTGCAAGTTGTAGCTTGCAGAATTGAGGATAGAGCCTCCTGTAGGTTGGTGCCTGCAGAAAAACAGTGGTGAGAGGGAGTAGGAGCTTGCCTTTGCATCACAACAATAATGAGATGTGGTTTTCTCCCTTTATGGGTTTCCACGTATATCTGCTGTCTATGTGCATGATGTCTATGTGTTGATATGATATATCTATTCTGCTAATACTTGTTGCTAACATATTAAGATTGCTGGTACATTATCTAATCTGCTTATTAATTGCTGCTCATAAATAAAGATTGCTCACACATTATGTTGATCATGAAATGAAGGTGTTAATAAAGTAAAATAAGTTTTAAAGGAAAAGTTTTAAAAGTCCATGAATGTGTTAAAATGATTCACCCCCCCTCTCAGTTTAACTAAGAGTTCAACAAGAAGATCCTTCTACACTCCGCTGCCTTTGTAATTATTTTCTCTGAGAGTTAGTGGATGTTCCACTGACTGTACATGCTTGTTGACTGCCTAGTTCTTCTCTCCTCTGACTATCAGAGATTTCATGAACAGATTCCACTTCTGAAAGAGGATTTAATTTTTGTCTTTTAACATCAGGCTATTCTGAAGACCCACTGATAGGGGTAGCTGCTTCAGCATCTCTCTTTTTACTCTTTTCTACATTGAGAGGAGTTTGTAAAATTGACATTTCTGCCACATTGGTCTGAGTAAGAGAAATATGTACTTGGCCCTGTTCTTTAGAAGTTTCAGGCTATTCTGTCATTGTAAATTTCTCTGTAACTTGTATATCAGCCTCCTTTTCTTTCCCTTTGGATGCTATTGTTGCCAATGCATTGATTTCCTGTAAATTTTGTTGGGAAGTTCCAGCAGAAGAAGGACCAATCCCCGGTCTTTTCACCTGTCCAAAAGAGTCTAGGTCAAGCATTTTTTCAAGGTCTTTCATAACATTGTCAACACTGACATGTTCACTATCTTGTTCTATCAATGTCCCTTCCATCCATTCATCCATATTGGCATATTGTTCAATTTCTGGGATTATTTGATGAAGGTATGGTGATAATTTGTTTTTCATTCTTCTATCGCAAATAAAGTTGTTTGGGTCATAAGGTACCCAATAGAAACTTTTTTGAAATCTGAGATAGTCTTCTAAGATTCTTTCAGCTTCTTTTCCAACATCCCTAGAATTGCGGACAAAAGGACCTAACTGACTCTTAATCCTGAGTTGAGCTTTTTTCTTTGCATTGCAAAAATGGACTATATCAGAATTTATCATCTGTCTGAAATATTCTAAGGAAAAGAGCCTCATTGGGACATATTTTGGTAACTTGAAAGGGCATAACTCACACCCATATATTCTGATTTCTGTGTGATTTCGGTATAGGTACCAATCACCTATCCTATATTGCTTTGAGAGTTGAAGAATTTTCTTGATGTCACTACCGAACCTAGGAGGGGAGACTCCTATCAACAAAGTGGTTGCAGTTTGTACAAATAGGTCAATAAACTCACTGTAAGAATAAGGAGAATAAGAGGAATTATGAGTGATGGCAGACCAAAAGATTACAGACCTAGGATTTCCTTTGGCATCAAGTTTTTTGACATAGAAAGGGAAACTCTCTAATTGATAGTAAAGCATGAGATGATATATAACAGAAGAATATTAAACACTCTTTCATTCTCTAAGCTCATGAACTGATGATGGATTTTATCAGCAATGTAGGAAGCAAAATCATACTTGACTGCAGGGGGCTGTCCAGGGGTGAAAATTGACAACAATACTAAGGTTAATTGATCAACATATTCACTGGTATTGAAACCCATTATAGAGGATATCATATTCAAAATAAGCCTGCCCGCATCAGTGAAAAAGGTATAACCATAAGGGGGAGAACCTTTGGGTTGATGTTCTGGCAATATGAAGGTTTGGCAGATGCGGTTTACCTCGTCATGGGATAAATTGGCAGATTTCTCAAGTAATTCTCCCATGGAAAGGGGAGTCAGGGCTTGACCAGGCTGAAACTGTAACATTTCATTAATAGATTGAGCAGTTACGGGGAAAAGGATGTTTTGACTCAGGGACAAGACTACTCGTTGATTGGGATCATAATTTGCATGGCAGTAATGGATTATTTCAGGACAAATGTGGACTGAGGGGAGAAGATACATGGGAAGATTTGATTCCCATAATCCAAAAATGTCAGAGCTGTTCAGGTAGTTATCTCTACAATGGCAAAAAATTTGAAGAGGATTTTCACTGAGGACGAGGTCTTTGATTTGGAAATCTCTATCTGCTAAAGGCAGATAGTCTAAATCTTTGTGAAGGGCATTCAGGGGTGCGACATTCAGAGCCACGAGAATTTCCATTTCTGGTTCTTGTGGATTCAAAAATGAATTCCAGGTTTTGATGAAAAAACAGGCACAATCACAGGTTTGGGAATGCAATTACAATTTTTGGGAAAAAAGGGAGGAAAGGAAGACCAATTTGAACCCTGTTTCAGTTTTCGTGTGAAATTTTAAAACAAAAATCGGGATTTTGCAGAGTTCAACGGGAATTTAGGTAAATACCTATTTTCCGAGAAATAAACAATGATGAAAACAGGTGTTGGCTATGGCGGATGAATTCTGGAAAACTCGACTGCAATTTTCCTCAACAAGGTGGCGGTTAGCAAACTTCGACAATTGATTTGGAATTCGTTGCATGGGACACTAGTCATTGCACGAGATAGTGAAAATGACGCGGGTACATTTGTTTTATTTGCAAAGTCAAAGGTTGGCAGGTTTTTTATTTTTTTAATGGATGACGTCAACAAGTACGGTGGCTTCATCACGAGAGGCAAGCGGTAAGTGGTATTCATCGCACAGCTTTTGGGGAAGGGCGGTTTTCAGCGAAGGGCGAGTGATTCCATATGATGCATGACACGTGGCACGGCACTGTTCAGAAAACCGCTTGGCCATCGCGCATTATCGTTCGGACGTGGATGGGCAGCGATATGGATGACAACCGTAGATCTCAAATTGGTCGATTGAACGACTTTCGGGAAAGGGAGATGATGGGGAGTTAATATGGCGGGCCCAATGAAACTTATTATGAAATAATCGCATCGGGGGCGTATTGATTGGTGGATTAGGTTATTAATTAACCATGAGGGTTAATTAATCCCTTTTATACGATGGAGTGTCGGGTTTATTTATTAATTGGAAATTTCAACCAATTAATCACTTTTAATAATTATATGGTTATTTTTCAACCAATGGGCAGAATATTATATTAATTTGGGAACTTTATTATAATAATACGGGTAAAGGTGAATTTTGCATAGGGATTTAAATAATAAGTTAGAAATTAATATGGAAATGAAATAAAAGCGCTAAGTGTAAAACATTAAGTTAATGTATTTAACTTATGCTTGAGTGAATAAGGTTTTTATGAAATATTGCATAATTTTCCTAAGTAAAATGGGATTTTACTTAGGAAAATATTTTTCAGAAGTGAATGAATGTCATGATGAATGATTTTAAGTACTTAAGCTTTTCCAATTATTGGGCCGAGGGTCCGGTCCCTCCAAAAGTCAAGGAAATTCCTTGAGCCCCTCTAATTTTCAAATGCCTTAGTACTTAGGGGAAATTAGTGAAATTTTTAGGGAAAAATGAGAAGGGAAGTTAATAATCTGACTTAGCTTTGCTTGAAATTATTTCAGTGTAGTGTCTGCCTTTGCACTTGTGATGAAAGTAAAGATTTAACACATCTAGAGTCATTATCCATCACATGTAATTCTGCAACATCATCTACCTACCCTACCTACTTTACCCTACCATTTTTTCTTCTTTATTAGGGTGCACTTAGACTGGCAAACCCTTATCACACTTTTTCTTTTACATGTGGAAATCTATCTAAATCTATCCTTATTACATTCAAGGGCTCAGATTAAACTGTTGAGCTCCTTTTATTTACTCTACCTATCTACTTATATGTCAAGATTAAACAATTTGGTCAGATTTTATTCTCTATCTCTAAAACATAATATTGAAAATTGAACTAGCCAAGCTTAAACTATTTGACTGTTCATAAATTGTGGCATAAGATACAAGTTGCACACAATTTTGTTTATTACATAAGAGCAAAAAGTAGTGGCATTTAAACTTGCACACTTTCCTTGGCATTTCTTTTGGTGGGGTTCATTTTATTTTACTTTTTTTTGGCCATTTTATTCTTTTCACCCTTTGACTTTTCTTTTAGGGTGTACCCTCTTTACGTTTTTTTAAAAAAAATTGATTTTTTTTTTTTGATAATATGGAAAACCTTTGCAACAAGGAAAGGTATGAACATATTACATAGCCCATCAAGTCAATCATGATATATGACACCTATTGGTATAGGAGTCTAACAAGGATACTGAAAACATAAGGGTCAAAATTCAAGCTAGAAAGGTTAATGACATTTTTAATATTAGGGTTGTTAATATTATCAATATTATTGTTAATAGAATAATTATTATTATCATCAATGATGTTAATAGCATTATTATTAATAGAACTATTAATATTATTATTATTAATGTTGTTAAGTTTAATTAAATCAATGTTATTAATAGTATTATTATTATTGTTATTAATGTTGTTAATATTATTAATAGTATTAGAATTATTAGTATTATTGGTACTAATGTTGTTTCGGTTATGGTTGATTTTATTGTTAAATATATAATCAATATTATAAATATTATTTTTATTATTATTTTCAGTATTGTTGCTAATATTCGAGATTGAATTATTATTACTAGAATTTTTATGAAAAGTATATGACTCAATTAGATCTTTTCCAACGCACACAACAGCCTTACCAGATCCGGTTCTCATTTCAATGGAACATATACAAGTAATGTTTGTACAGGGATTATCACTGCTCCGGCATGATCGAAGAGCGGAGTTACTGCAGAAATGGGAGGAGGCGAAAGTTGAAATGGTAGCGTTTACATTGTTTGAACGAGGATTGGATATGCAACCAAGCATGGAACGAAAATTTGAACATTTATTAACGAAAATTTAACATTTATTAATCAATAAAAATTTTAACTAAAAATATTTAATATTAATTCCTATTAACTAATTAACTAATTCATTAACGACTACTTTTTTAGATGACTAGTTTTAAACAACTAGTTTTCTTCGACTAATACTGGGCAATGATGCATCCACACTATTTATATAATAATATTGATTGGATTTTTCACCTTGTCCTGAGGATGAATCACATTAGTTGGTTCGAAACGTCGACCAAATCCTAATGATGTGATTAATCCGAAAAGACATTTATTTATATAGCCAACAATGTTTGACAATGGTCACACAAGGTCAACCATAGTCTAACCTTGGTCAACCATCATCAAATATCATCACCATGGTTGAATACGGTTAACTATGATTGACCATCATTAACAATCATCACCATGGTCAACCATAGTTGATTCTAGTTAGCATGGTTGACCGTCATCAACCATGGTTAGTCATGTTCAACCAAAGGTAGACTAGGTTGACCATGGTCAATAATGGTCATCTTTGGTGAACCATAGTCACTATAATCAACCTTCGAGAACCTGTTAAATCCATGCTCAACATGGTCAACAACGGTATTATGGCCAAACATTGTCAACCTAGGTCACCATGGTAACATATGATCAATCGTAGCCATTCATTATCAATATAGACAATTGTAACCTATCATAGAAATATATGGTCAACCATGGTCAAATTACTCAAACCATGTTCACTCATGGTGAAATTGGTGAAGCTATGTTCACCCATGGTCAAACCATGCTCACCCATATTCAATGTTTAAAAAAGTTTAGTAATATTAATATTAATATGGTTTAAAACACAGTGCTTTACCAATGTGGTTGATTATGTTTGACTATGTTTGACATTCAACTTCAGTCAAACATAATTTCCTATTATTATTATTATTAATTAATATTAATAATCTAACATAGTCAACCACATTAGTCAAACAAAGTCAACATTTATAATTTATGCTTAAATAGTTAACCATGCTCAACCTTGGTCAACCCTATATTTACCATATTTAACAATAATCAACCTTGTTCACTCATAGTTGTCCTCAGTCAGTGTAACTCAACCAAATTTAGTTATAGTCAACCATGGTTGACCAAAGGCAAACATTATCAACCTTAGTCAACTAAGGTCATCCGTGGGTCATCCTAGGTTGGTCAAAATTAAGATTTAAAAATGTTTAATAATAACAATAATAATATTAATAAAGCTCAGTAATAGTAATAATAATAATAATAATAATAACAACAACATGATGTCGGGCTGGTACAAAAATTTATCCAACGTTGCAATGTGAAAAACATTGTCACAAGGTGATAAACATAGTCGCAATGTTACATTACATTGTAATTTATTCAATGTCACAATGTGACATTAAAAAATTAGTCAACCACATTTAATGATGTGGTTGACTGTGTTCAACTATGTTTGCAGTCAACACTCTTCAACTTATATCAAACATAATCTCATATTAATATTATTGATTAATATTAATAATCAAACATATGATGTTGAAATGGTACAAAAATCTATCAAACCCTGCAATGCAACATTACAAAATTAGTAAACCACATTTACTAATGTGGTTGACTATGTTTGACTATGTTTAACTATGTTTGATAGTAACACCCTTCAATTTTAGTCAAACATAATCACCTATTAATATTAATAATCAAACATATTCAAGTACATTAGTCAAACAAAGTCAACTATTAATATTAATAATCAAACATATTCAAGTACATTAGTCAAACAAAGTCAACATTTGTATTTAATGTTTAAATAGTTGACCATGATCAAACTTGCTTAGCACTTTGTTTACCATATTTAACAATAGTCAAACTTGATCACTCACAGTTTTTCTCGGTCAACGTAAGTCGACCATATTCAATTATAGTCAACCATGGTTGACCAAAGTCAAACATTGTCAACCTTGGTGGACACAAAATTGCTCAATGTGACTGATCTAGAATAATTACATCAAAGCATTATGAATCACAAAATATTGAACCCAAAAATATTAATAATAGTAATAAGGTTGACTATATTATTATTATTGTTATTATCATTATTATTATTATTATGTGATTGGTTGATCATGATCAAACTTAGTAAATCATATAACATTATTATTAATATTAATAAATTTGACTAATAATAATAATAATAAATCTCATTATATTAACCATATTCAATTATATTCATCCATGGTTGTTTAGATAATAATAATATTATTAACAACCACATTATAATAATGATGATGATGATGATGGTTAATGTCCATAAATACCAATATGGTCTATCAGACCTTAAGAAGGTAAGAAATTAACTAGGGCACTTTAATAGTTTATTTCTATGATAAAATAGAAGACAGAGAAGTGCTCTGAGATCACTGTAGTTTTGTTGACTTAATGAGTCAATACGATTGGTAGTGTGGAAAATGTTTTGAAAAGGAGAATGGATGTGAGTAAGGGTTGCGCAATCCAAGAGAAAGTGTGTTTCATCTTCAACTCTCTTAGTAACACAAATGGGGCATATTATTTCGTCCCAGGGTATTTTGGGAATAGATCAATACCTGATTTCACCCCGAAGCTCATGAGAATTAGTTCTTGTATTTGTAAAGTTCATTTTCTTCTTAGCACTAGTCAAGACAGAAAGATAATTTTGGTTATCAAGAGTAGGGTTGATCACCTTCTTATAAAATCTTAGCTTCATTTTTCCCTCTAGCTCCTTATCATCCCACAACTTATCCTTAAATTTTGAAGTGATAGTGTTTTTAATATCATCATTACTCTCCAAGATGATCTCAATGTCCTTTATCCCCAAATGGTCGAGCCAGGACTGTGCATCCTTATGCCAACCTCACTTGAGCTAGAGGTGGGGGTTTTGAATAGACTTAGAAGCAATTTTGGGAAGCCTCTTGGCTTCCATGTTGTACAAATTCTTCCTTTACATCAAATACCTAAATGTAGTCATGCTTTAAATGGGGGAGAGACTAGTTCCCATCAAGAGAATAGGGTAGCAAGTATTTCCTTTAATTTTAAGGTTGTAAGTTATAAATTGATTTTGGATCATCTCAATCTTTCTCAAGGTTCTCTAGATATATTGCAGCCCCAAATATCACATCCATATAAAATAACAGGGGTGATGAGAGTCTCGAGGAGGAACTTCTTTTTACTCCAAACACAAATATCAGTTGACTTGACAACCACATTATTATATAGACAACCAACCTTATTATTTTTATTATTATCTCATTGAATATATATTAATACTTAACCATAATCAAACTTGGTCAACCCCATATCATTATTATTATTATTATTAAAGTTGACTAATAATAATAATAATAAGTTTGACTATATTAATCATATTCAATTATAGTAAATCGTGATTGTCTAAACTCAAACAATGGCATTCTTAGTCAACCAAAGGTCAAACATTGATTGAATATATTGTAAGTAGTTGACCATAATGAAACTTGATCAATCCTATAAAAACATTATTATTATTACTATTAAATTTGGCTAATAATGATATTAATTATTATAATTATAATTATAATTATTATTATTATCTAAGTTTAAGGTCACAGCCAAGTCAAACACCAAATTGGTGTATGAGACTCCCTTGTTTGTGGGACAAGGGACCCACCTCCGTGCAACAATTTGATTGCTATGTCTACAAAGCCATACATACTCTACCCCCCTCTGGTTTTGAAACTATGACCTCTTAGAAAGAAAGAGATGCTCTTAACCATTAAGCCCACTCAAGTTGTATTAAGGTTGACTATAATAATCATATTTAACTGAAGTCAATTGTGATTGTCTTAAGTGAAACATTGACATCCTTAGTTAACTAAAGTTAAATGTTAATTGAATATATTATTTAGGCGTAGTCTAACTTATAAACAAAATAGCCTTTTTCACTCGAATTCACCAAGACTTGGCAATACAATTTCAAGTTTTTTTGTTGTTTAAAATACATTTTTGAATGCATAAATGGATTCAACACCCTGAAAACCCCTGGGGTACTCAAATTATGTAGATTAAACAATTTAAACTCAAATTTTTAAAAATCTCTATCTGATTTTGATTAAAAATAACTAAAAAATGGTCATGAAAAAGGTCATTTCATCCATAAGTTATACTACGCTTATTATTTATAGTTGTTCATGATGAAACTTGGTCAACCCTATAATACTAATATTATAGGGTTAACCAACCTTATTCACAAGCCCTAATAATAATAATAATATTAGGGTTTGTGATTAAGGTTTAATATTTAATAATATTATTAGCATTTACTAATAATGTTTGATATTTAATAATGTTTGATAACAATAATAATATTAATATTTATAAATTTGGGGACTATTAATAAAAATAATATTATCAATGTTAATATTAAAGTTGACTATATTATTTAACTTAGTCAACCCTACCATGATCGAACTTGGTCAACCCTATGTTTACAATAGTTAACAATATTCAACCTTGTTTGTTCAAACTTCATAATCATATTTAGGGTATATAATTCTACCATTTCCAATTATAGTAAACCAAGATAAACCTTGATTGGACATAGCGAAAATTTGAATTTTTTAAATAATAATATTAATAATAACAATAATAATATCAATATTAAACTTGATTATATTTTTTTTGTAGTCAAGATTATATTCATTTAGAAAAAAAGATATACATCCGGAGTCTCACCTCGACCAGGTTTGTTGACCACCATTGCAGCATATGACAAAAAAAAGAAGAGAGAGACCAAGGACAACATCAATAGGCAGGAAGGCCAAAGACACCAAAATAAAAGTAACACAAAGAAAACACCTGAGGTCATGCTTGTCATCCAACGTGATGGAAGCTGGATTAGTCGTGTTTATTCCTAGAGGCGGAGGGAGGAAGGTGCATAAGACATGCCCTTCGAAGTGAGCCATCCATGACTCTAGCGTTTCCACCTTTTCTGAAAGCAAGTTTTGGCCACGCCAGACCACCACCACTCGTTCTCTAACCTAGCACTGGAAGTAGTGCATCCTTTCCAAGGTGGCTATCAGTTCAGCATGTTCCTCCATTCTGATCCTCTCAGTCGATTCCAATCGTTCTATCAAGGATTTAATTAACTCACGACAATTATCCAAGTAGCAATATTGAATTTCCTGTGGACCAAGTGTCGAATGCCTTCTAGAACCATGACTTACCTTACCACCACATCACACACCACCTTGCCTCTAAGGTTGTTGAGACTGCCCTCCATGACGTGTAACATGTTCGCCACCTCTATGACCACCTCGCACACCAACTCGCATCTGTCGGGAATGACCTGTTGCCTTTCCACCTTGGCACACCCCTGACACCTCCATTCTCGAATCTAGAGATTCAATTTTCATGTCTGGGTCCCTTCGTACCACTAATCTTGGATTAGCAATGAGGGAGGACCATCCATGCCGTGGATATGGTCACATACTGGTTAGACCTGCAATAACACTATCGGTACCCAAATCAAAAGCATCGAAACCATCGTCAGCCTTCGAGGCACGCCAAACCTCAAACTGCTAAGACCTCCACACTCGGGGCTGAGACTGCCAACCACCCAAACGAGGTTGAGAACAAACACTTCCACTCCAAAGGTAGCAACGCACAATAGCCAGACTTCCACCCCCCCCCCCCCCCCCAATTTTTCCCACCGAGGTTCCGAATCTTAAGAACACCAATTTTTTAGAAATTCGGACGTAGAATCGTTCGGCTAAGCCCAATCCTACCCGCAACACACCAAGGAGCTTCTCGTAGGCCGCATAAGCAAACAACCGTCATAACCTTCAAGGAATTGACTCCCCTTACCCCACAACACACAGAAAATCGCACACTAAAACACAAAGTAGCCCGGTTCTCGATCCAACATCCTATGAAAGAGAACCCCACACATAGTCGTTACCACCTCAAAAAGCACCACCAACTATACTGCCTCTAGCAATCTCCAAGAAATAGCAACTTGCACCTTCCAATTTCCAACTGAGCCAAAAATACCAACTAGTCAGCACCATCTTAGGCCTCAATATGCATGTGCAGAAAATCACAGGGTACCTCCTTTGCAAAAGAGGAAGGACAGATTCGCAAAGCCAATAGTCGGAGGGGAAGCTCTTCGAATGCCACCATGCCCAGAAAAACCAACTTTGTTTCCTTTGCTTGCACGCAGAATACCAACCAGGAGCACAAAACTGTATTTAAACACTAACACAAATGCCATTGTCATAACCCATCTTGCACCTTAGATCCTTACCTCCCACACTCGACAAGGCGTTGAGATGTTTCGCACGAACTCCATAATTATGCTCCCCTATACGCCAGATGAATTCAAAAGACATGGAGGTCAATCCTCCATTTGTTTGCTAGTTGTTTACAAACATGGGCCACGAGGTGCCATGTGCTCTGGGATTCTCACCTCCGTCGGGGAAAACTTGATTATATTATTATTATTATTATTAATGACATTAATACTAGTAGTATTAATATTAATAATATTTATCAATAATATTAATTCTATATTTTGTGAATGAGGTTTAATATTTAATAATAATATTGGAGTCTCTAAATAAGGTTTAATAAAGTTGACTAATGATAATAACAATAATAATATTAAGGTTAAATATATAAGGTGACTATAGTTAGTTATGATCACCATGTTTTACTATGGTTGACCATAGTCAACTATTGTAGCTTCTCGATCATTATGGTCAATGTTGTAGCTCATAGAGACAACCTTGAGTTGTATAAAGACCAGTGCCTAGGACATCTTAAATGCACGGAGCATATGACTCAACTGACTGCAGTTGGTAATGTTTAGCTCTCATGCAACTATCACTCAGATGAATGGTTTTAATAAGGGTGGAACCAAGATCCCAAAGTTAAACACAACAACTAGGAAAACTGCAGATCCTGAGTACAAATTGCAATAAGTAAATGCATCAGACAGCTCTAAAATAGAATGTTGTAAAGGGGGCCGACTTCTAAAATGAATACAAAGTTATCAAGTTATATATGAGCGATGACTATGGCAGAAGATGGAGTAAGATATCAACTATAACCGGGCTTATTCAAGGATAAGAATCCATATGTACTGGGCTTATTCAGAGATAAGAATTTGTATATCTGGGCTCGTTCAAAGATAAGAATCCATTGTAGTTAGTATCGGAAAAACGACGAAAGAGATAGAAAATGAAACAAAGTATCATGCCTGAGCCATATTTAAAGCACTATAGATGAGTAAATATGAGTATCTGCTATGATAAATTCACATTTAAGCATGGGAGCACTTGCATTCCAGAGCATTTAGATACGAGAAATGTAGAGAGATACGAAATGAACATTTATATTCAAAAACAAGGAGAAGAGTTACAAACTGTGAATCATCCCGAGCGAAATCCCCAATTCCAACAAAACTTCTTATTATTGAGTCCCTACGGGATCTTCAAACATCCACTATCAAAGTTCATACAAAATACATACAGAATACTCGAGCTAGTGACTCCTTTGGAAAATTTGGAACCTTTTGTTAGTTTTTTCTTCCTGTTTTTATAACCTCTGATTCCTATGCGCGAGAAGATATTTTGGGAAAATATCTTCCCCGCGTGCTTGTATGTTGTTTCAGTTCTAAATAAAAAAACAGAAATGATGATGAGGTAAAACTGTCTCTCATCATCTTAAAACGCAGGCCTAAAGTCGTTTCTAACTTAAATGTAAACAATTTACTAATCTGAAAGTAAAAACTACAGGAGTGAACTAAAGATTTCACCCGAAATGACAAAGTGAAAAGAACATAAGGTAAAAATCCACGCGGGCCCAGTCATGAATGATCATTGTTGTTTGATGAGGCGGAGCCCCTGCTGATGCGGGCAAAGGCAATACCGTTAGTCGTGGGAGAGCTGGCCTTCAGCGCTGGAGAATGCGATACTGCTGGTAGTGGAAGAGTTGGCCTTTTGTGCTGGAGGGTCTTATAGAATGGCCAATGGTCATGATCCATTGACTGAGATGTGAAACTGACCCTTATTATGACTTTTTCTTTGCTTTCTTGGGCATGGAAAAACGTCATCCTCAGCCTCAAGCCGCTGTGATTGGCTATGAGATGGTTTGTGTACTTAAATTCCATGTAAACCTGCACAGACAGCAAACCTGTTAAATAAATCCTGCGATGAGGGGTAGACTGCTTCAAAAGGCTCGGGTGAAGGCGGAGGAGCAGTGCGGAGGCAGGGAATGTAGCGGAAGCGTTTCCATGGCAAAAGCATAGTTTAAATCTGATTTGGTGCAAAGTTATGCAAAAGGTGGTTTTGAGAAAAACCAGAGTGGTTTTCACGCAGGAAAAAGGTGGTAAGCAGTAAGGAGCAGAATGAATGCAATACAGTCAGGTGGGCGATGCGTGTCCTCACAAAACCGCCCATTTCGCGTCGGAGTTGCGCGCTGGGGAGCTGCTGAGAAATGGATGCGAAAAATGAACAGGAGTTGTCCGATCTGGGCAATCCAGATCAACGGCTGCAGATGAACGCGATGGACGTACTTGCACGGTCGGGTGGGACCGACGATGACGTCAGCAATCCTGCCGTGTAGCGGGATGATCAATTGTAGGGTTATAAAAGCGAGAGCGATGTGGGCTGTTGGATGAGGGAGATAAACTGTCTAGATTAGAGCGGGGGAGTGCAATATTGGATGAGTGATCAGGAAATTTGCGAAGGAGCGATGGAGCGAGAGCCATTGGATCATGAGGACCTCAACGGTGGAGATCAACTGTGGGGGCACTTGGGGGTACATATCAATTTCTTGGCCTGTGCCTCCGCAATTAATTTCAGCCGTTGATCTGAGATCTTCTGCAGTCAACCAGGTCAAATGCGGAGGCACTCAAGGTGTTAACTTGTGCGCTGAGAGTGCCTGCGGGTAGAGTGGAACACTGGCGGTGACCGTTGGATCGGGCTCGATTAATGGCAGAGATAAATTGGAGAAAAGTGAGTGGGGTGAAAGGAAAAGGTGCGTTGGTCGTTGGATCAGGATGATCAACGGTTGAAATCTAATTGGGGAATGGTAGGCAGAAGGGTTTTGAATGGGAGGATGGAGACAACGTGAAGGCGTGATGACCGTCAGATCTGGAGGATCAACGGTCCATATCATATTGCGGCTTTGCATAAATGAATGAATGAGGCAGAGGAAAACGAAACAACGAGATAGCGTTGACCGTTGGATCAGGAGGATCCACGGTCAGGATTCCATCGCGGGGGACAACTAATGGTGCTGAGGGAGGCCCGATAGCCTTTGAATCGATGGCGATCAACGAATCAGATTATATCGACAGGGAATGAACATTGATAGTGAAATATAGAGTGAAAGTGGATTACTGGGATATGCGATGGAGCGAGGACCGTTGGATCTGCGGAGATCAACGGTGGAGATTGCGTCGGGGTTTCGCACATCGGCGGAAAAGAGTTTGGGAATGATAACTTTGGATGGAGCGAAGTGCGATGTGTGATGCATAGGTGATGCGCGATGGTCGTTAGATCTTGGGGAATGGACGGTCCAGATCTTATCGGAGGATCAACCATCGACGAAACAGAAAATTTGGAAGTGGGAACTTGGAAAGAGCAACGTGCGATCACCAATGGGCTTAGCGCTCAGTCACGGGGCCCGGTCTCATGGCGGAAAAGGGGCTCGGGCTTAAGCCGAAAGGCACTTAGAGGCCTGATATTTTAGAATGAGTGCTTTTAAAGCCAAAAGGTGGATTTTTAGCCTTTTCAAGGGTTTTGATAGGTGAAAAAGGGGCTTTGACGGTCCATGCAGTCCTTGTTGTATTTGTTTTGCAATATAAGGCTCCTTATCATTAGACATCCCAGCTCAGTGAGGGATGTCATAACAACAGTCAACATGGTCAACCATCACCAACCATAGTTGACTCATTTCACAATGGTTGAAACATGACCAACCATGGTCATCTCTAGTTGACTATAGTCAACCTTGGATAATGATAGTCAATCCATACTCAACATTATCTTAGTCTAAGGTTTAAAAATGTTTAATAAAATTAATATTAATAAAATTGATTATTAATAATGTTAATAATAACAATAATATTATTGATATTAAAATTGGTGTTCTTATTATTATATGATTAGATATATTACTAATAAAATTAAGGGTAATAATATTATTGTTACTAATAATATTAATAACATTAATATTAGTAGTATTAATATTAATAAGGTTTATGAGAAATATTAATAGAAGGGTTTCTGAATGACTTTAATATTTAATAGTAATATAATGGTGTGAATAAGACTTAATAAAGTGGACTAATAATAATAATAATAATATTAAGGTTGACTATATAAGGTAACCATAATTAGCTATGGTGACCATGTTTTACTATGGCTATAGTCAATCATAGTCCACTATATATTGAAAATAAGAAATCATTCTTGATTGTAACTTGAATATATTTAGTTATAGTTAACCATAGTCAACCATCATTTACTATTTCTACCCATGCACTTGCTCTACTAGCACAACCATAATAGTAAATGTGATTAATATATATTGATAAATGACATATGTTGATGAATGACTTTATTTTACACCTTTTATACGTCATTTAAAAATCATTCAACCCTATTTACTATATTAAATTATGACTTCATAATTAAAATAGGAGTTGTCTATCTAGCCAGAGGAATTGCCCAGATGGCAGGAATCCGGGTAATTTCTTTTTAAGAAATTTTGCAATAGGAGTGTTTGAATCATGTTTTTGATGGTGGAAATGGATTAAGCACCATCGAAAACTTCTGGAGCACCCAAAATATTGAAATTTGATAGCTATAATCTGGATTTACAAAAATCCTTGCAAGATTTTCTTAAAATCTTACCTAAATTTCAATGATTTTCAGGGCAAAAAAAGTAGTCTAGTTAAACAACTGCATTAAAATAAAGCTTTTTGATGTGAAAGATTTGATTTGTAAATTATGACAACATGATTAAGATAAATCCTCTTAATGTAAATTATTTGATTTGTATTTATATACCTATTTATACTTTAAAAATATATATTATTATTAAATATTTAATTCATTAAATTTTTAAATATTTTTTTTATTTATGAATATGGCGGAAGATAGGGTGGTTATAAGCGAGAATGTATTAAAGGATGGAGAGGAGCCCACGTGAATACTTCTAACACATCGTCTCCCGCAGGGAATCGACCACTTGAAAGCTGGACCAATGTAGCACGACATTTAATGCTTTAACTCATCATGTGACCCAATCAAACACCTCCTAAACACACCAATCAATAAAGGGAATCCTATGACTCCGATAGCGAAGCCTCAAATTTCAATATTTAATCAATAAATGAATGCATTTTCTAAAGAAAGGGAAGCACGTCAAGGGAATTGAAGGAGAGAACGCTGGCTGCCCCTGAATGCTCGCGCTGCCCGACGTGCCCGTCGTTGGTCCATTTGAAATTGGCGCGAACGTTATCCACCGCCATTTTCCCGCTAAATTCATCCATCACGACGCGCCGCCCTAGTGGTGTCGTGGGTAGGCACAAAAATACAATTAGTGGTGGGTATTATCCGCGTTTTGTTCAGTCACTGCAACATTTTGAAGAATATTTGATTCAATCCTCCTCCCAACAAAAACCAGTTTGACATTTTAGCGGGTCGTTTTCATTATCAGTTAACGATGGTGATGCAACGAGCCCAAGAAACGTGGATGGTGTTGATTATATGTATCAGCATCCTAAAAACCAAAAACCCATGAAACACTGAAGTGTGGAGAGTTCACTATCCCATATATTTATAAATTTTAACAGAGAAATTACTCTATTTTGTTTTTTAATATATAATTTTTGGTCAACCAAAAATAAATATTATCACACTAACTTAATTATATCAACTAAGTTCCAAATGGTATAAAAATTGTAATCATGAAAATAATGGCAAACTAAACTCCATTGGCCCATCAGTTTTAGCACTGTTATCGATTATGACCTATGCGCCGCAGCGGACATGTAGACTGATCAGCAGTCCCGAGTGTCGAGGGTTGAAGACTGGGAATGAGAATGGTTGTTACTGTAAACTTGTTTTTGCTGTAAAAGGTATATGTACTCTTCTTACGTAAAGCCTGGCAGCAACATCTGGACTGGTGAGCAGTCCCGAATGTCGAAGACTGAGAATGAGAATGAGAATGGGTGTTACTGTAAAGTTGTTTTTGCTGCCCAAAGGTATAGCATAGGTACTCTTCTTACGTAAAGCCTGGCAGCAACATTCTCATTATCGATGCCTAAATTCCAATCTCATCTCCTCTCCCGCACGAGATGCTTCTGCTAAATTTGCAGTTCTCTGCCATTTCCACGTACCCAACAGTATACTACCAGTATTGGTCGTTTAGTTATCTGAAATTATTGGGGCAGTAACTTGAGGAGGCTGGGCGCTGAGGGCAGACATGTGGGGACAAATCTGAAAAGCGGGTACGGGTGAGGGTTGGAAGATGGAAAGGCTAGTCTTATCTCACAGTCCATCCGCTCATAAATGTGTCGAGGCCTGAAATGCTTACCTTAAGATTAAAGCAGTACATTATTTTATGGTGGGCATTTCTTGTCTCGGCACATTTACATTATTCTATGGTGGGCATTTCCTGCCTCGGCGCATTTATGGGCCAATGGAGTGGGAAAAAAGGCTCGTCAAATGGAAATAGGTTATCAAATCTGCGTGTGAGCGAGACTGGCCATGAAATGGGCGTTGATTTTGATTTTAAGAGGTGAGGGTAATCATCTTTAATTATAGGATCATAATGATAAATCCTTGGTTTGCAAAGTTATTTGGAAGTATGTTAGAAAATAAAATCAATTAAGTGGGCACAAGAAAGAGATAAACTTGCTAAAGGGCAAGCATTTATTACACTTAAACATCTCAAAGTTGATCATTGTATAACTTTAAAGCACATCATTGAAAAAGTTTGGGAAAAATAGGAAGAAGTTTTTTGTTGCTTTGATCATTTCAGAAAAGCCTTTGACACCCTAGGGATAAGCTTTGGCACATAATGGAAGAACTCAGATTCCCAACATTTGAGAGCAGTTATGCATAGGTTGTATGAAGAGGTGAAAGTCATAATTAGAACTTCACCAAACATTTCCGATGTGGCGGTCAAGCAAGATTGCCCATTATCTTTTAACATTTTTTATTTATATATCAACAAATTTAAAGAATAGATGACGTTGATTATCGCTTAATGATGATGCAACGAGCCCAAAAAATGTGGATGGTGTTGATTATATGTATTAGCATTCCTAAAAAGCACAAAATGAAACACTGAAATGTGGAGAGTTCACTACCCCATATATTTAATATTTTAATTTAAAAATTAAATTATTTTGATTTTTAATATATAATTTTTGTTCAACCAAAAATAAATATTATTATATTAACTTAATTGTATTAACTAACTTGCAAACTTGGTAACTATGGTTTATAGAGCTCTTATTATTACTAATTTCCAAATTTTAATAGAGTTCTTGACACTCCACTATTTTTAGTAAATAGTTTGTATTATCATTTTTTTACCAAACTAAATTTAAAAAAAATATTACTCAATTTATTAAATAAAAAAAAAAAAAACGATTAAACTCGACTAAGATGTCAATGATGTTATCACCAAAATTATGCCAAACTAAACTCCTCCATTGAAGAGTGATTCACCCATCAGATTTAGGCCTGTTATGTTCGATAATGAACGTAAGAGCCGCAGCGGACATCTGGACTGGTGAGCAGTCCCGAGTGTCGAAGACTGAGAATGAGAATGCGTGTTACTGTAAAGTTGCATTTTGCTGCCCAAAGGTATAGGTACTCTTCTTACGTAAAGCCTGGCAGCAACATTCTCATTATCGATGTCTAAATTCCAATCTCATCTCATCTCCTATCCCGCACGAGATGCTTCTGCTAAACTTGCAGTTCTCTGTCATTTCCACGTACCACACAGTATACCTACCAGTCTTGCTCGTTTAGTCAGCAATTTTGACAGTTGCAGTCTTGCTCGTTTAGTCAGCAATTTTGACAGTTGCAGTCTTGCTCTGCTCTTTTAGTTAGCAATTTTGACAGTTTCTTTGGCCGTATTCAAATTCCACGAAGGCCTGAGTCTGCAGAAATTTGTCCTTGCCAAATGCAGAGGTGTTTATTTATTTTATATGATATCGTTAGGAATAGTGATCCGGGCCCTGGCTATTCCAGGAGACACGCCAGTAATGAGTACTGAAAATCTACTAAGCGTTCAAAATCCCTTTTACGCCAGGTAGCCGCATTTCCACATAAACAAATGCAACTTAAAAAAAAAAAAAAAGAGTTGAATTCCCTGAGTTTTACAGTCTCTGATGTTCAAACTTGCAACTAATAAAATAGGTATCATTTTAGCTTATCCATCTCTCTGACAGTAGTAGTAAATCTACCATCATTGGAAATTCATTGTAATGACGACTGAAGAAATTATGGGTATTCCTGCAGAGAATCCTAAGTGATCAAAGTGGAGCCTGCGCCTGAGCCTGAGCAAGAAGGCTATGTGGATAGTGAAGTTATTGGGGCAGTAACTTGAGGAGGTGGGACGATGAGGGCAGAAATGTGGAGACAAACTTGAAAAGCGGATACGGGTGAGAGTGGGTGATGGAAATAGGTTAGGTTATTAAATCTGCTTGCGAATAGCCGTGTGATCGAGAGAGTTCTAACTTGAAAATAGCTCCACATTCTACTTGTCATTTTTATTGTGCATGAAAAACTGAGATTTTATGCCAAAGTTACGATTTTGGGAAGTTACCAATTTATCCAAACTAGCTCCATATTTTTTGTGCTTCATTTATTATTTTTCAATAATAAATAAGGGTTCATTGTAACACAGTTCATAGGCATGTGGCCGCCACATCTCTTCTCAGAGATAAGCTACCATCCCCAAGCTAATTTATTTCCATTATACATGTAAGCTTATTTCAATTATTTGATGTTACTGAAATGAAGTATATTTGTTGCGCATTTATGTTTATTTATCTATTTTATTGCATTCCTTCATGATCATTCGGAGTATCTCCAGGCTTTACTTGTTGGTCAGAGTATATTTTGTGTTATTTGTGTTCTTTATAGTCAAAGTAACTTCCGACATTTGTTTCCTTTCGGTCAAAGTATGTTCCGATGTGGTATCTTGTCAATTAGAGTATCTTCTGCCTTTGCCATATTGATGAGTGGTTTCCCATTTGTTGGGCCATTATTTGTGCTCCCTTTGGGGTTATTTTTGACAAGCTTGTGTGTCTTATTTCTTGGTATCATTCATATGTAATTTGGGAACAATATTGGCAGATGTGTTAAATGCATGTTATATGTAAACATCTCTTTATTTAATAGAAAGTTGTTGGTTTTTTCTTTTTGAAAAAAAAAATATAACAAGATAGATAATCAAACATTTTATATGCAATGCCTTGCCTTAAATATAACTTACCATAAATGCTCTTCCCAAAGGAAATTCTACACATGAACACACTACATTAGCTTGGCACTTCTCTAGGACCTCAAAGGTGAATTTCAAGCTTCTCAAAGTATCAAAATTCATGCTTGATTTGTATATGAAAGCTTGAGAGATTATGCTGAATAATTGCAAGTGAAATGATAGCTTGAGAGATTATGATGAATAATTGCAAGTGAAATGATTAGGGTTTTTAAAGCTTGAGAAATTATGCTGAATAATTGCAAGTGAAATGATAGCTTGAGAGATTATGCTGAATAATTGCAAGTGAAATGATTAGGATTTTTAGTCAATTATGTCAAATTCATTAATACATTAACATGCTTTAAAACTCAGTTTTGTAGAAAATAAAGAAGAGATCAGTACCATAACAATATAAACAAGGCAACAAATGATGAAAGAGTTCACACCTCCTCAACTACATCTCCTGGTCCAACTTCCAATGTTGGGATTCTTCCATTATGCTCAAAAATATGTGTTTACATCAAGTTACACTGCTCAAAATGTTAAAAATTGTCTCCAATGGCTACGAAACAGTCAAAAACCCCTAGTTGGGCTCTTTCTACACTAAAAAAATGTCAAAAATTGACTGAGTTATGCTTCAATGAAGTTTTCTACTAACTTTCCTATAATTCACACTTCTCTGCTATCTGTCCAACATTTTCTACCATTTTTGGCCATGTGGGCGACAAATTTTCCTCGTTGTGACGAGATTCTCATCGCCCTGGGTGCAATTTTTTGAACAGTTAAATGCACCATGTTGGCCCTAAACCGATAAATTAGTGCAAAGTGGCACAAATCGGGCCATCGTATGTGGATGGTTTTAAAACAATCTCCACGTGCCAAAATTGGTTGACTTTGGTGGATTAACCGTGGGGTTGGGTTTCAGACCCACCGAAGTTTTAATCTTTGCATCCATTCTACTTAACCTGCATCCCAAACATGTGGTCGGAGTTGTGGATTGGGTTAGCGAGAACCCTGCCCAAGGCAGGTTCTACTCCCCTCTGTGTTTAAACTTGACTGTGGCATAGAATAGTTTGAGATCACAACATGTGCAATGTATAAAACAATAGCAATTGGTGTATTCAAACAATGGCATAAAACTTAACCCATAACATAACACATTAAATTGCCATGTTCACATGTTGGCATAAACCGCTAGTGTTTGCTTCCCCAACCCACCATTGAAACTTTGGTTAATTGTAATAAGATATGGTTTGGATGTAATATATGTCCACTTCCAGCTAGTTGAACATATATGATATTTATACTTTGGTATATCACATATTATAAAGTTTGGGGCCGGGGTTAACCCCTAACCCTAGTTGGTGGACCGGGATTTAGGGCTAACCCTGGTGCCCACCTTTGACCTTACCATCAACAAAGTTTAAATACAACCTTTAGACCTTAGATAATAAGGAACATGTGACGGTCTAGTGGTTAAGCCTGTATTTTATTGGTGGGAGGTCACGAGTTTAATTCCTATGGGTTGATTGACCTCCATAATAAATTTTACATGGCCATCAGGAGGCCACGTGCCAGCCTTTGATTGACCCATGTGGCTCTTTCTCATTGGGCCAACAAAACAACCCATTGACCAATGAAATTACATCAAATTCAAACTAGTAACATGATGCCAAGTGTTGACCAACTATTGGTCCATAGAAACACAGTCAAATGGCCAGTCAGTGTATGTACTACTAACTAGGAATCCTTGCAAAGCCATTTTTAAAAATTTTAGATGTTTCCCAAATCTAACAGAACGCGATATCGGGAGTGTCCAATGTCATATTTTAGTGAAACAAGTTGTATTGGATTCGGGACAACAAGATCTTCTCTTTGGTGCTGGTTTTGAGCCAATCCGAGCACTTTGAATTTTGAACACTAAACTAATCGACTGGATCATTCCTCCCTGCTGGAAGCTTTTGGACCTCCAAATTCTCATTATCAATCAAAAAATATATGACGGTAGAACTCCCTCACCTTTATAGTATCAATCCACTTAACTTTGCTTGAATTTGTCACTTTGATCTTTTCATGGAAGTGCATCACTTTCCTTGACTTTGGAGTCCTTGTCTTGTTGTCAACAATGACATCTTGCTGCATTTTCCCAGAATATGCAGAACAACAAACTACCTTTGAAGGAATATACACATTCCCTCCTTGGTATTCAATCAAAGGAAACTTATTAAATTTCTAATTCTTTTCACCTTGAACATCGTTGTCATGATGATGCTTTCCATGTCTAGCCTTGAACTTGGCTCGACTCTTGACTAAATGTGATTGCCATCGCCATGCACCATCCATTTTCAAAGACAACACATTATGAAACCCACAAGAATATTTTTTGGAACCAATGTCCTCTTTGTCAAATTTCCTTTGCATTTTCTCTTTGACCCCTACATTCTTTAACATTGGCATCTTGTTCACACCAATGTTTAACAATGATGCATCCTACTGCAAATTCACTTCATGTTGTTTACCTCTTTTAGGAGGAAACATGTTAGACTCCTGAAACATCTTATCACTTGGATTAGCAACATCAATGAAATCATATTTCAAATTTGAATCATATCCATGAAAGGCTTCATTCTCAACAACTTTATGCTTGAACATTAACAATGCAAAATTCTGACTAGCATTAACAATTCTCTTCATTTGTCCAGCATTCATAAGATACAAACTCATTTTGTTACTATGCACTCTAAAAATGTACTCAATCCCATTCTTGAACAAATGATATTTTTTCTCATGGCGATAAAAAATGGTTCTCCTATCATAAAGATATGGGCTTCCCAAAACTATACCACATATATCAAGCAGAACTACATCAAGTTCGACTTCATCAAGAAAGTATGCAGTGATTACAAATATAATTATGCACTTCCTTGTCATCTGTAATTTTTCATTCTCACATACCCAACCTAAAGAGAAGGTTTAGGATGAGGAATGGTATCTAAATTCAACTTCTTGACAATCTCTTCAGAGATCAGATTTTCTTGTGAACCCTATCAAATAGTGTGTCTATCTTGGTATGCTTTGAAATAACTCTAATATGGAAAAGCTCAATGCTTATCTTTTCATCTTGAGTATCATTAAGACAACTTGAAGAACTAGTAATTTCAATTTCCTTACCTTTCAAACCCATGGTTTTGATCTTTGTTTCATCTTCGGAATCAGAACCTAAATCATGTTTTGTAGTTGCAGTTTTCGTCTCTTTCTCCTTGTTTTTAAACTTTTTGAGTCTCATTTCTGGGTGAATTTTTTAGAAATTATCTTCATCATGGCCATCCTTGGAACAATGTTTGCATGTGAGCTTTTATTTATCCATATTGATGGAAGCATTATTCTTTCCTTTTCCCTTGAACTTACCCTTTCCTTTTTCTCCAGACTCAAATGTGCTCTCACTTTTCTCATCTAAAACATGTTTCCCTCTTGCTTCTAGATGTATGTCCTGTACACAAACTTCATATAAACGTGTAGGGTTAAACATGAGAATAGCGTGTTTCAAATATCTATTCAAGCCTCCAATATATTTGAGAAAGGTATCTTGAGATGACAAATATACGCCCAATATCAATGCTCTCCTTCTAGACTCTTTAGTATAGCTTTGCACACTTTGTCCCTTTCCTTACCTAAAGTTTTGCTAATCCATTATAGCTTTATGCATGTATGTTATTGAATAAAATTTTCTTCTTCATGTAGCAACAAAATCATTCCAAGAAGATAGAACCTTACCATGTTTCTTCATGTCCTCTTGAGTTTTGGCTTCCCACCAAATAAGTTTTGCACCTTCCAACCTTAATGAAGCAAGTTGAATCTTGGTCTCATCATCCTTGATCCTTTGTATATTGCAATACACTTCAAGCTGGCGAACCCAATTATCTAATATCTCAGAATTTACCCATCCATCATACATAGGAAAATCAAACTTTATGTCAAGTTTCAAAAATGGAGTTTTACCATGTCCCTTTGGAGAATGTGGAGGTGTTTGTGAAGGGGTTGATGTAAAACATGATGATGGTGAATATGGAGGTGAGGATGGAGGTGAAAACAATTTTGGAGTCAAAGGTGGTTTATCACCATTCCCTCCATTCCCTCCAATCCCTTTTGGAGGCTTTTCCCCATCTCCTCTTGGAGACTTATCTCCCTTTGGAGGATTGGAGCTCTCACCTTGCAACCTCGTGTTTCTCTCTTGATAAAGAACTTTCACCATTTTTGTCATTTCAAAGAATGTTTTTCTAAAATCCTTCTCATACTCTGACATATTGCCAGGCTCTCCTTCATGTGCCATGACTGGTGAAGTTTTAGGTGCAACTTGAGGTGAAATTTATGGTGGAGATGGTGGAAAATGTGCTCTCCTTGTCCTTGACCTAACTTGAGCACTTGCAACCATAAGATTTCCTTCTTCGCTATTGAGCTTCAACCTTGTAAGCATCAGAAACACTTGCAAACTAATTAAACCCTCAAAGCAATAAAGAACCAAAGCTATGATACCAAACTGATATGTATATGAAATCTTGAGAGATTATGGTGAAAATTGTGAGTGAAATTATTATGGTTTTTAGTCAATTATTTCAAATTAATTAACACATTAACATGATTTAAAACTTATTTTTTATAGAAAATAACGAAGACATCAGTACCATAACAGTATACACAAGACAACAAATGATGAAGGAGTTCACCCCTCCTGGGCTACATCTCCTGGTACAACTTCCAATTTTGGGTCTCTTTCATCACACTTCTCTGCTATCTGTCCTACATTTTTCGCCTTTTCCGGCCACATGGGACGACAAATGCTCCCCGTGCCAACAAGATTCCCACTTCCCCTAGTGCAATTTTTCAAATAGTTAAATGCACTATGCCAACCCTAAACCGATAAATTAGTGCTAAGTGGCACAAACTGGGTGTTGGAGCAGGGCCCCTTGGGGTGTAATTTTTTGGGATAATTTTTATTTAAGTTTTATTGTACACACTACGTGAAAATGTTCAAAGGGGATTTAGGGCGAGTCAAAGCCCCTTAATTATTGTAATGGGTTAAACAGAAAAACCATGAATCTCAAACCATGGTTTCATACCATGGTATGTGTGCGTCTATGATAGTATAAATTTGTAAGGGTTGAGTTGAGTAAGGACATGATGATGATATTTTTTATGATTTTTATTAATTTTGTGATCTAAGTCTGGGTAGAAAGGCTCCTATTGGTTGTGTGCATAGAGACCTAAGTCCTGAGCTATGTGCAGACTCTGTTGTTGTGTGCATAGAAGATAGATTGTACTGAATTGAAAGATCTCTTAATAAAGAATGCATTTTTGGTGAACCCAGATTCTTATGTGATTTGTTGTCTTAATTATATGTTATTTTCTGTCGATCTGAATCGATTTTGTTATTACGTATTTTCTTATGTTAATGGTTAATTGCCTCTATGCATGAGAACTAGTTGATGTTAGATAAATAGACCTTAATGAAGTATATTGTGCACAAAATATATTAAATTATTTTGTGGTAATATGTAAAGGGGTTATATCTGTTGACTGTGCATGCACAGAGTTGTTATGTTATTTGCAGTGAGTCTGATTAGATCTGCCACATCAAAATCTCTCTTAGGGTGCGGAAACCTGGTTCTAGCACCCCCCCATATTTCTTCAGATGAGACTCTATTCTACGCAAGCGGATCACTGCCGAAAGGGCCAGTAGTTGGAGGGTTTTGTTGGTTGTGCGATAACTCCGAACCTGGGTAAGGACCCCTCAAACCAACAAATGATTCTGTTGTTAGGACCAGGTTCATTTTGAGGGAGATTTGATGTTGTGACATCCAACGCAGAATGAACTGTAATATTGGCTCTATAAAAATATGCTTGAATTTTTTATCCAAGAGAACAGAAGCTCTAAATTGTCTGCCGAATATTGGGCACAAAGGTATATCTACAGAAAAGTCCACAAACTTTTCTTTGCTTCCTTTTTGACTGAGTTGCATGAGTGATTGTCTCGACTAACTGAATTTTATACCTACGCAAAGGATGACGCGATCACTCAGTGGACCTCGGAGTTGGTACAACAATTAGAGAAGACTAGCAACAAGATCACCCGCACAGCAGATCATTCAATCGATAGTGTTCTAGGAGGATTTCTGACTGAATTCACTATTGATCAATTTGTATCATATTCTGAAGTTGAACAAAAGTTTTTCAAGGGTCCTAGAGGTAAGTTCATGTGCTCTCTGAAGTTGTGGATTATAATTATATTTTGTGAACAGGGTACTGTATGCAGTCATATTGAGTGAATTTCTCGTAGAGGCCCAACTACCCGTAGTGGAAGAACTTAAAAAGTAGATCTAGAAGAAGGTTTTGTTGACAGTCCTCTCAAAGGTAAATTTGACAGTAACGAGGAATCTGAAACTAGTAGTTCTGGTGAATCTGTGCACTATGAAGAAGAAGTATTACAAGATCAGGATAGCCTTGGGTTGTTGGCCATAGTTTAGATCCCATCCACTCCACTTACGACCTCATCTCACTCTAATAAGTCATCCACTCCACCCCCACCTCCACCTCCACCACCATGCACTGAGATGGCTGCCTCCATGAAGTTACCTACTTTCTGTGGTATTGGGAACGAAGATACAAACCAATTCTAGTTTGTTATTGATGTTGTATGGATAGCACAGTGGGCTAATAATGAGGATGCTAAGAAAGCGTAACTGGAAATTGATTTCAAGATCGTGTGTTTTATTGGTACATAAGGTATGTGGCGACAAACCCTAATGAAACTATTGATAATCTGAAGGTTGTATTAAAGGAAAAATTCAAGAGGCCGAAATCATTTGCACAATGTGTAACTGATTTGAAGGAGATTCACCAAGAATTGAATGAATCTATATGGGACGCAGATCAATGGTTGAAGTGCACAACCAGATATGGGGGATTTAATATTGATGACACACAACACAAAGAGTGGTTTATTTTCATACTTCTACCACATATGCACCAACCCTTAAGTCAGCAGAATATTTCCACGTAGGCTGAAGCTGTATATATTGCAATGAAGCTAAAAGCTTCACCCGTACCAGCTGTGCAGATCGAGACCCAGCATATCCAAAGCCAATTGGAGGCAATGCACTTAGAAATACAGAGCCTACACAAGGATAAGGGAAAGGAGGCATGCACATATGTATGGTGTATTCGCTGCAAAGTTATCGGTCATCACAAGGATCAGTGCCCTATATTCAATGACTATTTATTAGTCGGAGGACCAAGTCCGCTGAAGAGTGTGGCTAGACCAAGTGGAAATCCTACGTTATGATGTGCGATTTTTCAAGCAATGTGTATGGACACAAAAGATTTCTTCCCGAGGATTGGTAAATATATCCTTGAGCTTGAGCAATCGTTTTGCAATTTTTTCTCATTGGTGGGACATAACAAACAACATTGTCACAACTTCGTTTTGATGATTGACCGAGATGACCTATATAGGATGCATGCTAAGCCAACCTCACCAGCATCCTCGTCTGGGCACAGTGGATTCCAAAGCAAAAGACAAGGTAAAGGAGGAGTAGTTGGTCGAGGAAGGGGGCAGCTCATCTGCTATAATTGTGGAGATGTGGGTCATTATGTGTGTGACTTTCCAAACCCAACATGGCATTCTCGAAGGTATTATAGACAATTTGATCATGTTATTGAATATTGCACTGTTTTGATTGCAACAATGCACGAAAATAAAACACAGAATCCAACTCAAAATTTTTAGATGGTAAGAGTTGAGCGGCGCGAAGAAGAACCAAGTGTGAATGTCATCACTAGGAATGGTGCATCCACTGGTGATCTGACATAAGATTGAATATTTGGCGAAAATTATTGAATGTTAACCTAGCTTGCTTTGTGAATGATTGAAGGAAAAAAAAATCATTTTACGACTTAACCAGAGCTTAAGAAACTCAGTTAAACATGAATTGCAGAAAATTAAAGAGAGAGAAGAACATCAAATAGTGATTACTGAGTTCGTGCCTAATAGACTACTTCTTCGAGTTCGCTTTCAAGTTGGGTGTCCGTTTCAATTAGAAAATTATCCAAGAAGTATTTACATCAAAATTTTCCAGATGAAACATGCTTGCAGGCACTTCTGGTCACTATCAACATATATTACTCCGCTCCAGCTTTCTATCGCCTGTCTCAGCACCAGAATTGGAATCAGGATGACCAAGTTGCACTCGAAAGAAAATCCCCTCCTCTCTTACAAAAATTTGAATTTCAAGCTATAATTCCACTCTCCCACTCATCATTGGTGCCATGGTTAAATTTTATAAGCCTTGGGCCAGGTTCAGGTCAAAATTCTCGGGCTTAACATGGCATATGGTTTTAGCATTAAGTGTTGAAGAACTCTCGGTTCAATTGTGGTGTTACACCCTAGGATTTGTTACATGGCGAGGTTCTTAGAAAACTACACATTTAAATTAAAAAACCATATATAAACTTTATGTTACAACAAACCCCGATGGTCAGGCTCCAATGGTGTGACATTATCTATATAACAGGTCTTTGCGGTCAACACTCTAGTTGTCACCTTGCAGGTTAGGTCCAACGGTTCTGGGTCCTGGCGGCAACTGTTAACTGTTCACATGTTGTTTTAACACTGTTGCGGTCGACTCGACCGGTTGGATCTAAACTGCATGCTAAATATTCCACCCGTTCACATGTCACCTGCACCTGCGATTAACCCCACCCGACAATCATCTCCCGCATGGTCAAGATTCATACATATGGTTTGTAACCATTTCATATAGTTTAGCACTTTATTACATGGGTTTTACCACCATATAACATAGCTTAATAATATAGTTTTTACACATAACATTTACACCATATCATGCCATTTCACCTTGAAATTTGAAATCAAAAACTTGCACCATAGATTAAGTTGAAGATTCTCTCGCATCCATAAATCTCTAGAGCAACTGAAGACTATGCTGGATTCCAGTCATCTTTGAATTGCTGGCCTTAGGACCTTCATGTCGATTGATCTCATGCAAGATATCCCTGGATCATTCCTCTCCACTTGAAAGCTTTTGGACCACCAAAATTTTGATTTAAGGAGACATGAGGTGAGGGTACATCTCCCTCACTCTTCCGATCTCCATCCACCTCGCCTTACTTGGATTCATGCCTTTAAGCCCCAATCGAAGATACTCAACATCTCCATGCCTCGAAGTGTGAACCTTCCTGTCCAAGATGGTATCTTCCTGCATCTCATTCATATACTCAGGTGAAAAATCATCAACTGTAGGAATCTTTGTATCTTCCTTTGGATCAATGATCATCAGAGTTTCATACAACTTAAAATTTTCTACATTTAAAACTAAATAAATATGCATGTAAGGAGGTAAATATAATTGGAATGCATTATTCAAAATCATTTCAACAACCTTTAAAGGACCATACCTGATGGGTTTGAGTTTCTTACCTTCACCTTTCAACCCGTCTTTACTGATATACAACCATACCTAATCACTGACCTGAAAATGATGATACATCGGATGCTTGTCATGTCACATTTTGTACTTGGCCTGAATCTTCTCTAACTGGTCATACGTTGCTTCATGTATCTGATGTATCTGTTGAATGAACTTAACTACATTATTTTTATCTTCATGTCCATCCACTTTATCTTCTTCAACAAACATGAAATCCATTGGTGACTTTGGTAGATACCTGAAACATGTTTCAAACGGTGATCACTTAGTAGAAGAATGTATGGCTTGATTGTAAGCATGTTGGACATAAGGTAAAGATTCATCCCACAACTTAGGATGTTTGCTGCAGTAGCCTCTTAGAATATGTATCGTTGTCATGTTTAGCACTTCTGTCTTCCCATCGGTCTGTGGATGAAAAGTGGTGCTCTTTTTCAACTTGGTGTCCATGAGTCCCCACAAAGTGGACCAAAATTCTCCTAAAAAGCAAGTGTCCCAGTCATAAATGATGGAAGTAGGTAACCCAAAATGAACCCATAGCTGTTGAAAGAACTTATGTGCAGTCGGTTCAACAATCACTTGCCTTTTACATCGAACTAGAATGCACATTTTGCTTAAATGATCAACCACGACATACATGTAATCATGCACTTTCCTAGACATAGGAAGTCCTCTGACAATGTCCATGGATATGTTTTCCCATGGTTGCGAAGGAACTGGAACTGGAATATACAAGCCTATCTTTCGATTGCTTGGTTTTCTTATCGAACACATGACACAACCTTTAATGTACTTAAGAACTATTTCATACATGCAAGGCCAGTAGCAATACCTTTGTGATTGCACCATTGTCTTGCTTACGTCAAAATTTCATGAAATGAGAGAACAATGTGCTTCTCAAATAACATGTGCCCTTTCTGTCTGTGTATGCAAAACTTACCCATATGATATAACAACCTGTCATAAACATGATAATTGACTTCTTCCACATGGGTACCATGAGTTAGAGATTCAAAAATATCTTTGAAATCAACATCTTTACTTATTGTTCTAAATAAATTTCATGTTTTAAAGAAATATTCTGGAGCATGACTAAAGCATCCAAATATGGTCTAGAAAACATATCATCTACTTTATTTGTGACACCTTTCTTGTACTTAATTACTAAGCGAAATTTTTGAAGAAATCTCATCCATCTATAATTTCGAGATTGTTACAACTTAGTTTGAGACTGAAGGTACTGAAGTGGTTGATGATCTGTGTGGATCACTGTTTCCTTACCCGTTAAGTAGTGTTCCCATTTTTTAACACTTTTAACCAAAGAAAACAATTCTTTATCATATGTTAGATAATTTGCAACTACTTTAGAAAAAATTTCTGAATGAAAACAAATAGGTTTCCCATTTTTAAGTAAGATTGCACCCATTGCATAACCACTAGCATCTGTTTCAATTTTGAATGTTTGTTGAAGATCTCGTAAAGCTAATATTGGTGCTGCAACAATTTTCTACTTAAGTGTATCGAAAGCTTTTTGTTGTTTTGATTCGGGTAAATTCCTGATACCTTTTTAACCAAGACCTTTTACTTTGGCTAATTTGTTAGAATTGCATTTAATCAAAGTGTTAATGAACATAAATGAATATTTTCATGTTTTAAAGAAGAGAAACTTAACAAGCATTAGCAACATATGAGATTGATAACGAAGTTCGTCCAGGAGGGACTACGTCTCCTGACCTCAGTATCAAGATGGTGTTGGCTACTGCATTAAGTGCTGTAAATAGTGAAGATGTACATGGATGGTGTTAGGTCCCTATAATACTAGTGTATCCCCTTATTGTTGTTAGTGTAGCCCCGCTATTGTTATTGTTGTACCCCTATAACCCCCTTATTGTTATTATTTTTCCCTTACATTATTATTGTTAGGTCGGCTAGGATTATATTGTGACCCCATGTACTCCTATATATAGAAAGGAGGTTTTTTCATTTGTATCAGCCAAGAATTGTTCATTTATGTAATGTAAAGGAGGTTGCCCCCTCAAAGTGGCTTATTTCTAAGGCTTTTATCTCTATTTTCTTCTATTTTTGGAGCTGGTTTCATAACATTTGGTATCAGAGCTTTAATTCTAGGGTTTCGCTACTCCAAACAAGTCATTGTGGAATTTTCGATATAAATGTTTTTCTAAGAAGGTTCAGAAGCTGAAATTTTTATAGAGAGAAGCCGAAATCCTGAGGAACGTCTTGTAAAATTTTCAGATCTTGTTTCGTAATATTTTCAGCGATATGAGCTGTGGAATTTATGGTTTTTTCAGGCTCCCGAATTTAACCTAAATAGGTCATCGTGGAATTTTCGCTATAAAGCTTTTTTCTACGAAGGCTCCGAAGCTGAAATTTTTATAGAGAGAAGCTGAAATCCTGCAGAACGTCATGTCAAAATTTCCGATCTTGGTTTGTAATAATTGAGGAGATATGACCTGTGGAAGTTAGGGTTTTTTCAGGCTCCTGAATTTCATCTCAAAGAGGCAACCGTGGGAAAATCATCATAACTATATTTCTGAGTATCGGATTTGAATTATGTAAAAATTGGCTGTAATTACATGGACTGTAGTTTCCTTTATATCAATTTGAGAGCTGAAGGAGGAAACACTGACACGTGGCACACTGTACAAGTTCCCTCTATTGAACCAGTCCATAATTAGGTCATTGTGGGAGATTGGCCATAACTTTGCCTTGAAGAATCCAAATCGGGCCAGACCTATGGAATTCGAAAGAAAATTCAGAGGGATACTGTAGGAATGAATTTCAGATATTGAAGATCCTAAATCATAGAGATAATTAAATTTCAATATTTAGCTCCTCTAAAGCAAGAAAAAGGTGTGTATTTTTTAAACAAGTTTGCATAACTTTTGTTGAAAAATCAATTTGAGGTGATTCCAAGGGCATATTAAAGCATATATATCAGTATTGAGTTATATAATGTCTCCCAAAAATATTTCCACATCCATTAAACCCTCAGAAGGCTATACTCTGACTCATGAAGAGGAAGAATTTCAGTACGATATATCAAAATTACGGTACCAAGTGCAACAAATTTCGTTCTTACAAAGATTAATCAACGATGACATAGATGGTTTAACAACAGAAACGAAGGCTAAGTTGGATGGTTTGAAAGATCAAATGAAAGCTAATATGGATGGTAAAGTAGTGGAATATCACATCGAGCATCAACAATAAGTTCTCCAACTCTCAAAAGATAACTTAACATTGGTGCAGAATCGAATGAAACTAAAGGAAGATCAAGATCGCAACAAAAGAAGTTCTGAAGCAATTACAGAAACAAGAACTCGAAAACTATGAAATCAATCAATTTCAGAGTATCTCAGTAAGTGGAAGAACATACCCGTTGAATATTCCACATGGGAGGATGATAATTTTATATAGAAGCATCAAGAAATAATCAAGCATTGAGGACAACACTTGTTTGAAGGAGAGGGCATGTTATATCCCTATAATACTAGTGTATCCCCTTATTTTTGTTAGTGTAAACCCGCTATCGTTGTTGTTGTACCCCTATAACCCCCATATTGTTATTATTGTGCCCTTACATTATTATTTTTAGGTCGGCTAGGATTATATTGTGACCCAATGGACTCCTATATGGAAAGGAGGCTTTTTCATTTGTATTATCCAAGAATTTTTCATTTATGTAATGTAAAGGAGGTTGCCCCCTCGAAGTGGCTTATTTCTAAGGCATTGATCTCTCTTTTCTTCTATTTTTGGAGCTGGTTTCATAACAGATGGTGTTTTCTTTGTCGTGCAAGGAAAATTCCCTCACGCAGGAGTGGATGGAAATCTACACAAGATGTTGCACTACGGAACTCTCATTCACAAAAAGGACTCATATTAGTATGACAAAAACTCACACATCATGACCATGAGTATCCCGCCAGCATGGCAACAAAGGGATCTCAATCAAACATACATGTGACAATGAGTATCCCGCCAACATGGCAGCAAAGGGATCTCAAACATAAAAAAATCCATGATAGAAATTACATCTCACATCAAGAACAAAACAAGAACCCACATCAAACATCAACAGGGATATATAAAGCACAATTCATCTCATAGCAAAGAGACAAATACGTACATGAACATACTGCATATACCTCAAATCCTAGAGCTATCTGAAGACAAGGATGATAAATTGTTGCGATATGGATGTACTATTAATCTTGTGGCATCGAATATCCTAAAAAACGACTGCTCACACATTGAATGCTGACGCCTACAACTCCACTTTGAAAAATGGCCGAAAATCATAAGGCTCAGATGGAAAATCTAACTGCACCATTGAACTCGTGGCGCTGAGAGGTGTAGGTTCGACTGTCAATTTGTTGAATTCTGAAAAAGTGAAAATCTGGGCCTTAGGGAATCTTTTAGATTTCTCATAGATGCTGCTCCACAGGGAATCTAGAAATATGCAACTAAAAATAGGAATATGATCTCACCATTGAGATCCTTGCGAAATTTTGAGAACAATTAGTATAAAGTTGATCTCATTCTGACACTAACGAATTTCACCCTCCAAGGAATCTGGAAGATTCCCTCAAAATTCCGAAAGATTCTCCTCCACAGGGAATCTGCAAAACTGCTACTCAAAAGGAAAATATGGGCACACCATCACGCTCCGTATGAAATTCTGGTTAAAATTCATATAAATTTTAATACATTCTGAAAATTTTACCTCCTTGGTATCAAAAGACTCCCTTGGCATCAAACATGAATGTGTCTCGAACTATGTGCACCATCCTTGCCTCGAACTATGTGTTCATATTCCAATTCCTAGCCTGGGCGCACTTGGTGAAAATGAGGTTCAAATACAACGTAATGGGTGAAATTACCAAATGAGCTGGTTGGTGTAGTGGTAAGTTAAGTAAATGGTTAAGGGGAGGTCGGGGGATCAAATCCCGCCTTCCCAAAATCCGCGTATAATATTTTGGGCTGGCATGTTTTTTTTTAAATATGGATGGATCGGGCCTGCCTTGGGCAGCCCGCCCAATAGTCCCCACTTGTTGGTAGCATTTAATAGCATATAGTTTATGGTGGTTTGTCAACATATAATACATATATGTTGTGATACAGTTGGGTTACGGTTGTATTATATAACATAAATATATTTTATTATATGATTTATAATAACCATATGCCATTTATGGATTTTCAAACATCCACGTTGATTTAAATTCACCTTGTTTTATGTGAATTGTTTTATATATGTATTTTTTGACCTATGTTTTTATATATGTATTTTTTGCATAGGCAAACTTGTCTTGGGATAGTTTCATGCATTTAGCTTCACTTTTGCCTACTCTAACTCAATCAAGCAGTCATTCTACATCGTTGGCTTCACCAAGGCAACAAGAAGTAGGTTCTACAAGAAAACCTATCACAAGGACACCTAGGGCTGAGGTGAATAAAACATACACTAGAGGGAAGAGGCTCATTTTTTCTCCTAACAGTGTTGAAAGGGCTCAACCTACTACAGTAGTTGAAGATACACCAACACATGAGGCACCATTGCATGAAGAAGCATGGGTACAATTTGACACTCACATGGAAGATTTAGAGATGCATGAGGAGGTAAAATCATTACAAAAAATCATCTAAGATGAAGAAGCTGAGATTAGAGAGCTGAAGGAAAAGTTGTCAAATGTTGACTTCATGATCACTTTCCTTCAGCAGGAGAACAAACAACACCAAGTCAAGCAACTTTTACTTAGCAAGATAAAAGCATATTTGGAGAAGGTTGGTGGAAAAGGTAAGGTAGTTGTTGATGTTGATGAGTTACAGGATCAAGAAGAGTAGGTCAAAATAAGGATACCACGAACAAGAGGTCTCAAGAGGTAACTAGAACAACAAACTGAACCATCTCCACCACTAGGTCAAGAGGATTTTGATGACCTAATTGCAGCTAAAATTGAGAAAAATAAGGAATTTTGGCTTGAAAAGGTCAACTCCCACTTGGAGAAGTTTCTTAAGAGGGCTAAGAGGAGAAAAAAGCTTCAGAGGAACATGGTCATGCATTATTGCACAAGGAATACAATCTCTCAAAACAGAACCAAGCAATTGAAGAAGAAACTGTAACAAACTGTAATGAGGAAAAAGGAGAAGGAAAAACTTGATTTGTTGGTGGAGGCCTCCCTCATTGCTTGACACATGATCTCCTAGCTTCGGTAAGTTTGGAGAAATTTTGAGGAAATTTTGCAAAATTTTGAAATTTTTGTGTTTTTTGGCCTAAACTGGAAAACCAATTCAGCCAAAAGCGCAACCCTGTGGCACTGCACTTTTCCTTTAGAGGTCCAAATGACCTAAACTCAGCCTCCATGGATAGATAATCACTTGCACATTACACATATCCACTTTTATTTCCACGCTAGCAAATATATTGAGAGAAAAGTTCAAAAAACATGCCAAAAAGTCACTTTCTGCCACCCTTTTTACCCAGGCGTTGCGCTGTTGGAGTGACCTCAGGGAAATGAATTTTTCTCAGCCTTCGAGAGGAAATTTTTCTTTATTAAGGAGTATATGGACAACTAGACATCCTAAGCTTTCCATGGTACCTTCAAATCAGGATTTGGAGCTCAAGAAGGCAGTCAAAAGTACCCTGCAAAATGGCGTTATGCTTTTCCCTAGTGGCGTTGCGCTTTTCCCTATTGGCACAACTCTTTTCCCTGTTGGCACTACGCTTTTCCCTGTAGGTCAAATTTTCGAGTTTATTTAGTCAAATTTGGATTTTCATGATGTAATTCATCTTGTTTTGAGTTGATATGAGGTAGATGAATGTAAATATGCTTGTAAATGTCATCTTGATGTAATTTTTAAGTTCTTTTATGATGGGTAGTTCATTCAAAGGCTAAAAGGAGAGTTTGTTTTGACCTCCCTAGTCTTACGTTTATTGGAGAAATTTTTGTAAACTGGTCCTATCATGAGGGATTCGACCCTTGAGGGAGTGGAAGATGGTTTTAGTCTATTTGTATCTAGTTTTCATTCAGAATCAGGATTGGGCATCAGTGATTAGAAGGCTTGGAGTCTTGTGTACAGTTGACATTTGCAGAAATGCAAGTTCAATTGCAGCTATTATATATGAATTCATGTGGTATGATTTTGTGGAAGATTTTTTCTATCGTACTTCACTTTTATGAATGATTGATTCATCTTCTTTCCATATCTATGCTTTTTAGTTATCTTCCTATAAGATTTTAAACATAATTATTTATGCTTATGCTCTTTTTTGGTAGGAATTTAATGTTTATGTTGTTCATCTTCTAATAAATGAACTCTTTTTTGTCATGCTCATTTTGATGCTTTGATTTTCCACCCTACAGTACAATTTACAACCCTAAAGTGGCATTGAACATATCTTACATGCCCCTTTGTATCCGTGCAACTGTAATCTTTTGGAATTGACCTAGTTTCCTTTACCTCTCCTTCTGATCTAGCAAAAACCATAAATTTTCAAAACCCTAGAGCTCAGACCTAGCCTAATATATTTACCCTTCTTCAGCCATATTTTGGTTGTAATATCATAGAGAGACCCCTCTCTAATTTAGTAGGGTAACTACCAAATCCCAAGTCGTTTGAGGTTACCTCTGTCGATTTCCATTCTCAGCCTTGGGACATTGTGGAGGATAACAACGCCTACACTATAAATATGACTGGAGGGATCACATTAGTTCCCTTTGATTTCTATGCTATCTCTAAGATTATTTCTCTCTATCCTCCAAGTATTTTCTGAAGCTTATGTCTGGCCTTGATCCGTTCTTTGAGGAGGAGTTGTGCCACTAAGGTTTGGGTCATCTTATTCTGCCTAGCATGACAGCCACTAAACCCACACCTTCTGCGACACCGACTGAAGAAACCCTTGCGCGAGATATTGAGACCCCTACACTGATCCAATCTAAGAAGGGACAATCCTCGGGGTCTCAGAAGTAGCCCTGTCAGAAGACCCCAAAGTTGCACTCATCTGCTGTAGAGCACCAGAAGAAACCTATGGTAGAGTTTCCCGAAAGCATCATGGAGGATGATTTCATAGAAGTATTCGATCCTATATCATGGTTACCTGTGTATGTTGTGTCGTGAAAATCCTTAGTAAAGGTCCCAAAGGATTTAGAGAAGGTGCGGTCATACATCAATATGCCACTGCTCCCATAAAATGTGCCTGTCGAAGGTGACACGTTCGAAAAGATCCTGTTGCTAAAGATGGAGGAATGGGACCTAGAAGACAAGGAGAAATTCTCGGAGCTTGCGCCGACCATGTACTTGGAGAATATCCCTTATGACAGTGGTGTATTCAGAGTTGAGCCAAAGTCCTGGGCATTGGGCCTACAGAAATCAGGGTTGCTCAACCACTTACACATTTCGCACTTCGAGCATAGTCCCATCAATGATATATGTGTGTGCTAGTTGCTTGCCCTCGTCCATGATGATTTCCTATGGCTAGGTTGGCCGATTCTGATTGATGCTACCATGATCCATTGGATCACTAACTTGCCCGACCAGGGGGAGGACCCTGCGACGACCTTTGGAGGAAAGAGCCAAGAGCGCAAGGTAGCTGAGGATGTCAAGGAGAAGTACAAAGTATTGCGCAATACCTGGGGTTTCTTGATGCATGAAATCAATGATCTTGTAGTACATATGGGCACGCTGATCCTCGCATGCAACTTAATGCAAAAGTGTTGGTCAAAGGAAGTTCCTACCCATGTGATTGCACTAGCTAGACTATGTGAGAAGGGAATGTAGGTCAATTGGTCTCAATACCTATGTTTCAAATTTTTGGCTAATGTGCGCAAAGCGCAGGAAGAAGGAAAGCATTTTTATTAACTTGGTTATTGCTCCTCATTGCAGTAATTGAGTGGAAGACGCTACAGGATACATAGTTCCCCGATATTGAGTCATAATTGTGCGAAGCTGTGCCCTACGCAACCTTATGGAACTGGAAGATCCCTGCCAGAGTCACAAAGAACAAGATTTTTTGGGTGTTGTTCAACTTTTCCTTATTCCAAGAAATTAAGTCAAAGCCGATGTTGTCGCTGACCCTCTACCAATAGTATAAACATATTTCTGACTTTAAGTCCACATTTCACCACATGCACATCCGCGCGAAGGGCACTATAGAAGGATTTTCGTATGAACTGCCATACCTGGTCTCACAGGATGACATGTTGCGGGTCACAATAGAATGGTTGCCTGCCTGGTTAGAGTCAGGCACCACTAGGGGTGCCTCTTCATCAGTGCTGAAGATTCGAACTAAGCCACGCACAACCAAGGATATGCAGCAGAAAGGCAAGGACACTGAAGTAGAACCTAAGCCCACTACGATGGGAGAAATGATAGATTTGGAGAAGGAAGCAGATGAGAAAGGTGGTGAAGGCACCGAGGGCCCTGCGATGTAGATAGCCATAGGTACTAAGAGAGGTTCTCAGGCCACTTGGGTTCACGCAAAAAGAGGAAGGGTTCCAAGTTGGCAGGAACTAAGGACCTCACCCTCACCGAGGAAGACTTCATGGAAATTGATAACATGGCAAAGTCGGCCACGAAGGATATATGGAATGACATGGAAGCACAATACAAATCCATTCTCAAGGGTGTGCATTCAAACCTTTAGGAACTCAAAATTCAAGCAAGCGTGATACAAGAGAGTGTGAATCAAGCAAGCGTGTTGGCTTCCAGCATCGGTCAAATGAGCGTGCATGAAATCAGCGTGGTGCTGCCATCCCCCTTAGACAATCGCATGATTCAAATTCTCGGACCTTCCATTTTAGTTGAGCCGCCTACCTTGCGCACCACTGTGAAAGCATGTGGAGAGGTTAGCATCGACCTAGCTATGCTACTTAGAGGAAAAATTCACGCGATCCACACCATGATCGTGGATGAGTTGCAATATCGTGAGGCCCATGCCTTCCAAGCCACCATCGAATCTCAACAGAAAGCATCGATGCTGCATCAAAAGCAACACATTGCCAAGGAGGCGTGCCACACAGCTAAGTATCATCACTCTGCATTAGAAGCTATGATTGATCAACTATATGGTGACCTGCTAGAGGTCACTATCCTTGCATCATCCATGCCAACATCGAAGTTAGAGAGCCTGGTCATCGTGCTAATTAATCGCGCATAGAGATCCAGACCGTCTGGGCAGAGTTTGAACAACATATCGTTGAGCTGCAGATAAAGCTCCAACCAGAGACACCACCAAAGGTCTGAGCACAATGCACAATAGAGGTAAAGGCTGCCACTAACAATGTAGTAGCAGCAGTGGCAGAATGTGGTACCCTTATAGATGAAGCCATGGGTGTTTGGACTTCTTTTCAGAATGACCCAATGGTCCAACAGTTGAGAAATGAGCTCAGAATTAAGGAAGAGAAGTTTACAGAGATTAGGATGGCAGCGCCAACATTAGTAACAATGTTGAAGCTTGCCAAACTTCATGAAGGCAAGGAAATTCAGACAGATATCAAGGACCTACGTCGTCGCAAGCATCTACTGGAACAAGGATACAACCTTAAGCTGAGGAAGCCTTGTATCTATTGCAGAACCTTGAAAATGCCCTCAAAAGCCTACAGAAAACACAATGTAGCATCAATTTGGCAGTTGAGGGGCCAAAAACAGCAAAAATGGTAGACGAATCCCAGAGTGTTGCCACGCAAAGCATTGAAGTCATCATGCCATTCTGGAGCTCTATCGAAGCATTGAAGGTAAATATGAAGGTGGTCACCCTGCAGTGACTTGGGACAAGCCATGAGATTGTGTTGGGCGCCTATTGGAGTTGGGCCCCCTAGGTGTACTTTTTTGGGATAATTGTTCTTAAAGTTTTTTTGTACACGCTGCGTGCAAATGGTCAAAGGGGCTTTGGGGCGGTTCAAAGTGCCTTAATTATTGTAATGGGTTAAAGGGAAAAACCATGAGTCTCAAACCATGGTATTTGCGTGTCTATGATAGTATAAATATGTAAGGGTTGGGTCAAGTACAAACATGATGATGATATCTTTGATGTTTTTTATTATCGTTGTGCTCTAAGTCTAGGTTATTCTAGGAAGAAAGGATCTTGTTGGTTGTGTGCGCGGAGACCTTAGTCCTAAGATGTGTGTGGACTCTATTGTTGTGTGCACAGAAGATATATTGTACTAAATTGAAATATCTCTTAATAAAGAAGGCATTTTCGGCGATCCCAAATTCTTATGTGATTTGTTGTCTTGATTATCTTGTTATTTGTTGTGGATTTAAATCTATTCTGTTTTTTTGTATTTACTTCTGTTAATGGTTAATTTCATCTATGCGCAAGAACTAGTTGATGTTAGATAAATAGATCTGAATGAAGTATATTGTGTGCAAAACATATTAAAGTATTATGTGGTAATCTACGAAAGGGTTAGATCTGTTGATTATGCATGCGCAAAGCTGTTATAGTATTTTCAGTAAGTCTGATTAGATCTTCCACATCAAAAGCTTCGTCAAGATGAGAAAACCTGGTTCTAGCACCCCCCATACTGCTTCTGGTGAGGCTTTGGTCTGTGCAAGAGGATCAATGTTGAAAGGGCCAGTAGTTGGAGGATTTTGTTGGTTGCATGATAACTCTGAACCTGGGTTAGGAACCCTCAAGCCAACACCAGGCCTTCAGATGTTGTTGGTTTTAAAATAGTCTCCACACACCAAAATTGGTTGACTCCAGATGATTGACCGTGGGTTTTGGTTTTAGAACCACCAAGGTTCAAATATCCATTCCCATTCTACTTAACCTACATCCCAAACTTGTGGTCGGAGTCGTGGGTTGGGTTAGCGAGAACCCTGCCCATGGAAGGTTCCACTCCCTCCATGTTTAAACTTGATTTTCACATAGAATAGTTGGATACCGTGGTATGCACGATGCATAAAACACTAACCATTGGCGTATTCAAACCGCGGAATAAAACTTCACTCATAACATAACACGTTAAACCTCCCTATTCCCATTTTGGCATAAACCGTTGGTGTTTGTTGCTCAAACTCGTCGTTTAAACTTTGGTTAACGCTAATCACATATGTTTTGGATGTAATATATCTCCACTCCATGTCGGTTTAACATATATGATATTTGGAATTTGGTATATCGCATATATTATAGATTTTGGGGCTGGGATTAACCCCTGACCCTAGTTGGTGGACTAGGATCTAGGGTTAACCCTAGTCCCCACCTTTGACCCTGCCATGAAAAAAGTTTAAATACAACCTTTAGACATTACATAATAATAAACATGCGACAGTCTAGTGGCTAGGCATGTAGTTGCTTGGTGGGAGGTCACGAGTTTGATTCCAATGGGCTTCTCAGCCTCCATAAAAAATTTTTACATGGCCATCAAGAGGCCATGTGGCAGCCTCTGATTTTCCCACGTGACTCTCTTTGATTGGTCCAATAAAACAACCAATTGACCAATGAAATTACAACAAATTGGAACTAGTAACACGATGCCAAGTGTCGATCAATGATTGATCCATAAAAAAATAGTCAAGTGCCTAGCCATGGCCCAATCAATGTACGAACTACTGATTGGGCATCCCTACAAACCCATTTTTCATTTTTTTAGTTATTTCCTAAATCGAACAAAACGTGATATCAGGAGCATCCAATGTCAGATTTTAGTGAAATGATTTGTGTTGGATTCAGGGAAATGATAGCGTCGCTTTGGCATTGGTTTTCAGCGAATTCAAGCACTTTGAATTTTGAATACTAAACTGATCCACTAGATCAATGCTTCTTCTTAATCCTTGAGAAATGGACACAAATCATTGATCATTCTAAAATATGGATTGTGGGATCTCCTCTTTCACTCAAGAATTCAACTCAACGTAATTTTCTAGAGGTCAATTTTATTCATGCAAGAATGCCTCCTTAATAGCCTCATACTCCTATGTTCTAGCTTTATTTATCTTTAACACTACAACTTTATATCTCGCCTTCAATGCCAAAACACTCATGATTTTACAATTTCACCTCTATGTATATTAATCCACATCAACTCATCCACACACCAACTCTCTTCTTTAACTTAAAAAACCACATAGTTAATAGGAACTTTGTATTATCTCTTGATCTCATAATTCTATAAAGATATCTCTTCCTCACTCAACGAGGATTTCAACTGTCCACACACACAATTACTTTATGATTTATACGAACCCCCTTCTAACCTTCTCAAGGCTAAATTTCACACAGATATATTTCCTTTTATCAGGATTACATGCGCAGACTCATTTATTCACATATAGAATTTTTATTCACCACATCTCAATGTACTTAACATAACACACAATAATACAAAGAGTCATACATACAGCATTTGGTGAATCTTCCTTTCCATTAAATGAAGGAAAATGTACGTGCATAAACTCAGAAGCACCCATTCTCTATGCCCTAATTCTACATTCATTTGGCCATTATCTCTTTTCCTCACACTTACTCTATTTTTATTTCCCATCGCATTAAAATAGATAGAATTTAGAAGCACCACAGATTTTCTAGATCCTAAAATCACTCAAAAAATTAGATTTTATATCTCCTAAAATCACTCAAGTTGTCCCTAGAATCATTTCATAAAACTCTCATGCTTTACATGATAATTAAAGAAACTAAAATTATTTACAAAAAGGAAATATAATTCCTTCTCCATGTTGAAACCCTCTTTGGAGCCTTCTCTTCAAAATCTTTGATAGTTTTCGTAGTGAGAATGCTCTTGCATCAATGTATGTCATTATGGAAACCACCTTCCCTCTTTGGTGTTATTGTTAACATGAGATAAATAGATAAATGATACCCACGTTCCCTCTTACAGGGAGAGTTCAAAAATATCAAGATTATTTTCGCCACGCAATATTGGACCAATTTTCTTTTAGCTCATTTGTCTATTGATTATTTCCTTTGAATGTCATTTAAGGTATGCTTTGTTAGGATTTTACCATATTTTCACATTGGATGAACACAGAGAAAATGTGTCACCATTTCAGTAGCCACCAATATAATTAATGCAAATTGATTTGCATATAAACCTTAATGTGACAGTGAAAACAAGGATGCAATTATTGTTTTCTTACATTTCTCTTGAAATATATTTTGAAAATTAGGGTTTCATAAGTTGAGTTAGTGTGAAGAAATTTTGCACATTAGGACTAGTGTTTCATTGTGAATTTATTTGTGAAAAAAAGGTTTTAGACTTTTAATTTAACTATTAATAATTATTAGGTAAATGTTTAAAATAATATTTTAATCAAATAAGATATTAATTAATGCATTAATATATTAATTAAAACATTAATTATTAATACATAATTAATATATTAAATTTTACTATTTTGTTAACATTTAATTATGATATTAATATAATATTAAGAATTATGTAACATTATTAACACATTAATATAACATTACTATAGCATTTAAATAACGTTAATACGAGTTTAATATAACATTAATGTCACATTAATAATATATTAATTTACACTTTTATAATGTCTTAACTATAAATTAATGTATGCATTAAAACATGTAACAATCGTTGACTATTACTAACATGGTCAACTATAGTCAACTTAGGCATCATAGTTAACAATATTCAACATGACTACCATGGTGAACCATACTTACCATGAGCATCATGGTTTATCCGTAAGTGACTTATAGTGAACCATAATGGATGGCCATGGTTTAGCATGGAGGCCTATAGTGGACGGTCAGGGTTAACCATAGTCAAACCATGGTTAACCATAAAAAACCACCATTGCAATGGTAACCATAGTGAAATCATGGTCAACTATAGACAAACTATATTTAAAATATTTTCAACCATAGTCAAATTGCATTCAAACTATGGCCAATTATAGTCAATCATATTCAACTATCGTTGAACATAATCAACATTGGTTAAATGATGGTAAATCATATTCAAATCATTTTCAATCATAGTCAATCATGATAAATCATTGTCAACCCATGTTCAACCATATTCATTCATAGCCAAAATATAGTCAATGATGTTTAAACATGGTGAACATGGACAACTATAGTCAATTGTGGTCAACCATAGTCAAGCAATTTTTAAAACATAATAATTGAGTCAAAACATAGTCAACAATGTTTGACAATAGTCACACAAGGTCAACCATAGTCTAACCTTGTTCAACCATCATCAAATATCATCACCATGATTTACTATGGTTAATAATGATTAACCATCATTAACAATGGTCACCATGGTCAACCATAGTTGATTCTAGTTAGCATGGTAGACCATCATCAACCATGGTTAGTCATGTTCAACCGAAGGTAGACTAGGTTGACCATGGTCAATCATGGTCATATTTGGTGAACCATAGTCACCATAATCAACCTTCAAGAACCTGGTAAATCCATTCTCAACATGGTAAACAATGGTATTATGGCCAAACATTGTCAACCTAGGTCACCATGGTAAAATATGATCAATCGTAGCCATTCATTATCAATATAGACAATTGTAACCTATCATAGAAAGATATAGCCAACCATGTTCAAATTAATCAAACCATGTTCACTCATGGTGAAATTGGTGAAGTTATGTTCACCCATGGTCACCCATATACAATGTTTAAAAATATTAATATTAATATGGTTTAAAACACATTGCTTTACCATTGTGGTTGATTATGTTTGACTATTTTTGACAATCAACTTCAATCAAACATAATTTCCTATTATTATTATTATTAATTAATATTAATATTCTAACATAGTCAACCACATTAGTCAAACAAAGTCAACATTTATAATTTATGCTTAAATAGTTAACCATGCTCAACCTTGGTCAACCTTATATTTACCATATTTAACAATAATCAACCTTGTTCAATCATAGTTCTCCTCAGTCAACGTAACTCAACCACATTCAATTATAGTCAACCATGGTTGACCAAAGACAAACATTATCAACCTTAGTCAATTAAGGTCATCCTAGGTTAGTTACAACTAATATTTAAAAATTTTTAATAATGCTCAATAATAGTAATAATAAAAAAAACAACAACATGATAGCAGACTAGTACAAAAATGTATCCAACGTTGTAATGTGAAAAAAATTGTCGCAATGTTACATTACATTGTAATTTATCCAATGTCACAATGCAACGTTACAAAATTAGTCGACACTCTTCAGCTTTAGTTAAACATAATCACCTATTAATATTATTGATCAATATTAATAATCAAACATACTCAACTACATTAGTCAAACAAAGTCAACATTTATATTTAATGTTTAAATAGTTAACCATGATCACACTTGCTCAGCACTTTGTTTACCATATTTAACAATAGTCAAAATTGTTCATTGATAGTTTTTCTCAGTCAACATAAGTCAACCATATTCAATTCTAGTCAACCATGGTTGAACAAAGTCAATCATTGTCAACCTTGGTCAACACAAAATTGCTCAATGTGATTGATCTAGAAGAACTACATCAAAGCATTATGAATCACAAAATCTTGAACCCAAAAATATTAATAATAGTAATAAGGTTGACTATATTATTTTTATTATTATTAGTAGTAGTATTATATGATTGGTTGATCATGATCAAACTTAGCCAATCATACAACACTATTATTAATATTAACAAAGTTGACTAATAATAATAATAATAATAATAAATTCATTATATTAACCATATTCAACTATATTCATCCATGGTTGTTTATATAGTAATAATATTATTAAAAACCACATTATAATAACTAATGATGATGATGATGATGATGGTTAATGTCCATAAAGACCAATATGGTCTATCAGACCTTAAGAACGTAAGCGATTAACTGGGGCACTTTAATAGTTTATTTCTATGATAAAAAAGAAGAGTGAGAACTGCTCTAAGATCACTGTAGTTTTGTTGACTTAATGAGTCAATAAGGTTGGTAGTGTGGCAAATGATTTGAAAAGGGGAATGGATGTGAGTAAGGATTGTGCAATCCAAGAGAAAGTGTGTTTCATCTTCAACTCTCTTAGTATCACAAATGGGGCATACTCTTTCGTCCCAAGGTATTTTGGGAATAGATCAATACCCAATTTCACCCCGAATCTCATGGGAATTATTTCTTTTCTTTGCAATGCTCATTTTCTTCTTAGCACTAGTCAAGACAAAAAGATAATTTTAGTTAGCAAGAATATGGTTGATCACCTTCTTATAAAATCTTAGCTTTATTTTTCCCTCTAGCTCCATATCATCCCACAATTTATCCTTAAATTTGGAAGTGATAGTGTTTTTAATATCATCCTTATTTTGCAAGATGATCTTGTCCTTTATCCCCCAATGGTTGAGTCAGGATTATGCATCCTTATGCCAACCTCACTTGAGCTAGAGGTGGGGGTTTTGACAAGATTTAGAAGCAATTTTGGGGAGCCTGTTGGCTTCCATGTTGTACAACTTCTTCTTGTACATCAAATACCTAAATATAGTAATGCTTTCAAGGGGGGAGAGGCTAGTTTCAATCAAGAGAATAGGGTATCGAGTATTTCCTTTAATATTGAGGTTGTAAGTTATAAATTGATTTTGGATCATCTCAATCTTTCTCCAGATTCTCTAGATATATTGCAGCCCCAAATATCACATCCATATAAAATAATAGGGGTGACAAGAGTCTCGAGGAGGAACTTCTTTTTACTCCAAACACAAAGATCAGTTGACTTGACAACCATATTATTATATAGACAACCAACCTTATTATTTTTATTATTATATGATTGAATATATATTAATAATTAACCATAATCAAACTTGGCCAACCCCATATCACTATTATTAATATTAAAAAAGTTGACTGATAATAAGAATAATAGGTTGATTATATTAATAATATTCAATTATAGTAAACCGTGATTGTCTAAACTCAAATAATAAGTAGCAACGTTGAATTTCCTGCAGACCAAGTGTCGAACGCCTTCTAGACCCACGACTTACCTTACCACCATGTCACACGCCACCTCGACTCTGAGGTTGTTGAGACTGCCCTCCATGACGTGTCACATGTTCTCCACCTCCATAACCACCTCGCACACCATCTCCCATCCGTAGAGAACGACTTGTTTCCTTTCCACCCCGACGCGCCCTTGACACCTCCATTCTCGAATCTAGAGATTGAATTTTCACGTCCGTGTCCCCTCGTCCCAATGAGATTCGATTAGGAGTGAGGGAGGACCGTTGACGCCGTGGAGATGGTCATATGCTGGTTATACCTACAATAACACTATCGGTACCCAAATCAAGAGCGTCGAAACCGCCATCAGCCTTCAAGGCACACCAAGCCTCAACACGCTAATACCTCCTCACCCGAGGCTGAGACTGCCAACCACCCAAACTGGGTTGATAAAAAACACTTCCACTCTAGAGGCGGCAACACACAACAACCAGACTTCCACCACCCTGCCAATTTTTCCCCTCGAGGTTCCGACTCTTTAGAGCACCAAATTTTTGGAAATTCAGACGCAGAATGGTCAAGTTAAGCCCAACCCTGCCTGTAGCACACCCAGGAGTTTCTCGTAGGCTACACTAGCAAACAACCACCGTAACCTTCAAGGAATCGACTCCCCTTACCCCATAGCACACAAAAAAACCACACACTAAAACACAAAGTAGCCTAGTTCTCGATCCAATAACCTATGAAATATCGCCCCAAACATAGTCTTCACCACCTCAAAAAGCACCACCAACTATATTGCCTCTAGAAACCTCCAAGAAACCAGCAACCTGCACCTTCCAATTTCAAACTGAGCTAGAAATACCAACTAGTCAGCACCACCTTAGGCATCACTATGCATGCGCAGAAAAGCACGGGATACCTCCCTTGGAAAAGAGGAAGGAAAATTTTGAAAAGCCAAGAGTTAGAGGGGAAGCTCTTCGGATGCCACCATGCCCAGAAAAACCGAATTTGTTTCCTTTGCTTGCACGTAGAATACCATCTGGGAGAACGAAAATGTATTGAAACACCAACACAAATGCCATTGTCATAACCCATCTTGCACTTTAGATCGTTACCTCCAACACTCGACGAGGCGTTGAGATGTTTCGCACGAACTCCATAATTATGCTCCCCTGTACACCGAATGAATTGAGAGGATAAAGAGGTTGGTCCTCCATCCGTTTTCCAGTTGTTTATAGACATGGGCCACAAGGTGCCACGTGCTCTGGGATTCTCACCCCCATTTGGGAAAACTTGATTATATTATTATTATTATTGTTATTGTTATTGTTATTTATTATTATTATTATTAATGACATTAATACTAGTAGTATTAATATTAATAAGATTTATCAATAATATTAATACTATGGTTTGTGAATGAGGTTTAATATTTAATAATAATATTAGAGTCTCTGAATAAGGTTTAATAAAGTTGACTAATGATAATAACAATAATAATATTAAGGTTAACTATATAAGGTGACTATAGTTAGTTATGGTCACCATGTTTTACTATGGTTGACCATAGTCAACTATTCTAGCTTCAACATGGTGAACCATCACCAACCATAATTTACTCAGTTCACAATGGTTCAACCATGACCAACCAAGGTCATCTATGGTTTACTATAGTCAATCTTAGATAATAATAGTCAATCCATACTCAACATTGTCTTAGTGAAGGTTTAAAAATATTTAATAATATTAATAAAAAATTATTATTAATAATATTAGTAATAACAATAATATTATTGATATTAAAATTGGTGTTCTTATTATTATATGATTAGATGTATTACTAATAATATTAATAACATTAATATTAGTAGTATTAATATTAATAAGGTTTTTGAGAAATATTAATAGTAGGGTTTGAGGTTTAATATTTAATAGTAATATAATGGTGTGAATAAGGTTAATAAAGTGAAATAATAATAATAATAATAATAATAAGGTTAACTATATAAGGTGACCATAATTAACTATGGTGACCATGTTTTACTATTGCCATAGTTAATCATAGTCAAACATAAGAAACCCTTCTTTATTGTAATTTGAATATATTTAGTTATAGTTAACCATAGTCAACTATCATTTACTATATCTACCCATACATTTGCTGGACTAGCACAACCACATTAATAAATGTGGTTGATATATGTTAATGAATTACTTCATTCTACACCTTTTCATATCAACTCTATTTACTATGTTAAAATATGACATCATAATTAAGATAATGCTTTTTAATGTGAAAGATTTGATTTGTAAATTATGACATCATGATTAAGATAATCCATTTAATGTAAATTATTTGATTTGTATTAGGAATTTGGCTTCTGTGATCCATAAATTGTGTATAAAAAATTTTGGATAAAAATCACATATAAGAAAATTTTTGCGGAACACATTTCGAACCAGCATATTATTTTTTATTATAAAAATTAAAAATTAAAACACTTAAATGAAATAAAATTGGGAGTTACATTTATTTTTTTTTATTTACGTTTTATATTTTTTATACAAAATTACTTTGTTGCAGATAAGTTTTCTACTTTGCTAATTTATATTTAAATAGGTTAATGGTCCATGACTTAGAGATATCTAATATAAATAAAAATCTGTATCTTTATAAACCACTAACCGGTTATTCTAAATAATAAATTGTTTTGAATAGTAATAATAAGTTATTGCCGCAAAATTAATTTCAATTTGAGGCAAAACTGAATCTGAAAAATTACAAATTTTCCATATTTTGAAAAGAGAACTACTTCATAAGACGCTTTCAAAGCGTGGGGAGGAAGATGGGTGGTTATAGGCGAGAATGTATGAAAGGCAGGAGAAGAGCCCACGTGAATACTTCAACAAATCCTCTCCCGCAGAGAATGGATCACTTGAAAGCTGGACCAATGTAGCACGACATTTAATGCTTTAACTCATCATGTGACCCAATCAACCTCTCCTAAACACACCAATCAATAAAGGGTATCCAAGGACTCCGATAGTGAAGCCTCAAATTTCAATATTTAATTAATAAATGAATGCATTTTCTAAAGAAAGGGAAGCACGTCAAGGGAATTGAAGGAGAGAACGCACGCTGCCCCCTGAATGCACGCGCTGCCCGACGTGCACGTCAAGGGAATTGAAGGAGAGAACGTTGGCTGCCCCTGAATGCTCGCGCTGCCCGACGTGCCCGTCGTCGGTCCATTTGAAATTGGCGCCCATTTTCCCGCTAAATTCATCCATCACGACGCGCCGCCCTAGTGGTGTCGTGGATAGGCACAAAATTACAAGTGGTTGGTATTATCCGCGTTTTGGTCACTCACTGCAACATTTTGAAGAATAATATTTTATTGAATCCTCCTCCCAACATAAACCGGTTTCACATTTTAGCGGGTCGTTTTCATTATCAGTTAACGATGATGATGCAACGAGCCCAAGAAATGTGGATGGCGTTGATTATATGTATTAGCATCCTAAGAAACTTTGGTTAATTGTAATAACATATGGTTTGGATGTAATATATGTCCACTTCCCGCCAGTTGAACATATATGATATTTAGACTTTGGTATATCACATATTATAAAGTTTGGGGCCGGGGTTAACCCCTGACCCTGGTTGGTGGACCGGGATCTAGGGCTAACCCTGGTGCCCACCTTTGACCTTACCATCAACAAAGTTTAAATACAACCTTTAGACCTTAGATAATAAGGAACATGTGACGGTCTAGTGGTTAAGCCTGTATTTTATTGGTGGGAGGTCACGAGTTTGATTCCTATGGGTTGCTTGACCTCCATAACAAAATCTTACATGGCCATCAGGAGGCCACGTGCCAGCCTTTGATTGACCCATGTGGCTCTTTCTCATTGGGCCAACAAAACAACCCATTGACCAATGAAATTACATCAAATTCAAACTAGTAACATGATGCCAAGTGTTGACCAATGATTGGTCCATAGAAACACAGTCAAATGGCCAGTCAGTGTATGGACTACTAACTAGGAATCCTTGCAAAGCCTTTTTTCAAAATTTTAGATGTTTCCCAAATCTAACAGAACGCGATATCTGGAGCGTCCGATGTCATATTTTAGTGAAACAAGTTGTATTGGATTTGGGACAACAAGATCTTCTCTTTGGTGCTGGTTTTGAGCCAATCCGAGCACTTTGAATTTTGAGCACTAAACTAATCGACTGGATCATTCCTCCCTGCTGGAAGCTTTTGGACTTCCAAATTCTTATTATCAATCAACAAATATATGAGGGTACAACTCCCTCACCTTTATAGTATCAATCCACTTAACTTTTCTTGAATTTTTCACTTTGATATTTTCATGAAAGTGCATCACTTTCCTTGACTTTAGAGTCCTTGTCTTGTTGTCAACAATGACATCTTGCTGCATTTTCCCCGAATATGAAAAACAACAAACTACCTTTGAAGGAATATACACATTCCCTCCTTGGTATTTAATCAAAGGAAACTTATTAAATTTCTAATTCTTTTCACCTTGAACATCGTCGTCATGATGATGCTTTCCATGTCTAGCCTTGAACTTGGCTCGACTCTTGACCAAACGTGATCGCCATTGCCATGCACCATCCATTTTCAAAGACAACACATTATGAAACCCACAAGAATATTTTTTGGAACCAATGTCCTCTTTGTCAAATTTCCTTTGCATTTTCTCTTTGACCCCTACATTCTTTAACATTGGCATCTTGTTCACACCAATGTTTAACAATGATGCATCCTACTGCAAATTCACTTCATGTTGTTTACCTCTTTTATGAGGAAACATCTTAGTCTCCTGAAAAATCTTATCACTTAGATTAGCAACATCAATGAAATCATATTTCAAATTTGAATCATATCCGTGAAAGGCTTCATTCTCAACAACTTTATGCTTGAACATTAACAATACAAAATTTTGACTAGCATTAACAATTCTCTTCATTTGTCCAGCATTCATAAGAGACAAACTCATTTTGTTACTATGCACTCTAAAAATGTACTCAATCCCATTCTTGAACAAATGATATTTGTTCTCATGGCGATAAAAAATGGTTCTCCTATCATAAAGATATGGGCTTCCCAAAACTATACCACATATATCAAGCAGAACTACATCAAGTTCGACTTCATCAAGAAAGTATGCAGTGATTACAAATATAATTATGCACTTCCTTGTCATCTGCAATTTTTCATTCTCACATACCCAACCTAAAGAGAAGGTTTAGGATGAGGAATGGTATCTAAATTCAACTTCTTGACAATCTCTTCAGAGATCAGATTTTCTTGTGAACCCTATCAAATAGTGTGTCTATCATGGTATGCTTTGAAATAACTCTAATATGGAAAAGCTCAATTCTTATTTTTTCATCTTGAGTATCATTAAGACAACTTGAAGAACTAGTAATTTCAATGTCCTTACCTTTCAAACCCATGGTTTTGATCTTTGTTTCATCTTCGGAATCAGAACCTAAATCATGTTTTGTAGTTGTAGTTTTCGTCTCCTTCTCCTTGTTTTAAAACTTTTTGGGTCTCATTTATGGGTGAATTTTCCAGCAATTATCTTCTTCATGGCCATCCTTGGAACAATGTTTGCATGTGAGTTTTTATTTATCCATATTGATGGAAGAATTATTCTTTCCTTTTCCCTTGACCTTACCCTTTCCTTTTTCTCCAGACTCAAATGTGCTCTCACTTTTCTCATCTGAAACATGTTTCCCTCTTGCTTCTAGATGTATGTCCTATACACAAACTTCATATAAACGCGTAGGTTTAAACATGAGAATAGCGTGTTTCAAATATCTATGCAAGCCTCCAATATATTTTAGAAAGGTATCTTGAGATGACAAATATACGCCCAATATCAATGCTCTCCTTCTAGACTCTTTAGTATAGCTTTGCACACTTTGTCCCTTTACTTACCTAAAGTTTTGCTAATCCATTATAGCTTTATGCATGTATGTTATTGGATAAAATTTTCTTCTTCATGTAGCAACAAAATCATTCCAAGAAGATAGAACCTTACCATGTTTCTTCATGTCCTCTTGAGTTTTGGCTTCCCACCAAATAAGTTTTGCACCTTCCAACCTTAATGAAGCAAGTTGAATCTTGGTCTCATCATCCTTGATCCTTTGTATATTGCAATCTCAGAATTTACCCATCCATCATACATAGGAAAATCAAACTTTATGTCAAGTTTCAAAAATGGAGTTTTACCATGTCCCTTTGGAGAATGTGGAGGTGTTTGTGAAGGGGTTGATGTAGAAAATGATGATGGTGAATATGGTGGTGAGGATGGAGGTGAAGAGAATTTTGGAGTCAAAGGTGGTTTATCACCATTCCCTCCATTCCCTTTTGGAGGCTTTTCCCCATATCCTCCATCTCCTCTTGGAGACTTATCTCCCTTTGGAGGATTGGAGTTCTCACCCTTCAACCTCGTGTTTCTCTCTTGATAAAGAAATTTCACCATTTTTGTCATTTCAAAGAATGTTTTTCTAAAATCCTTCTAAAACTCTGACATATTTCCAGGCTCTCCTTCATGTGCCATGACTGGTGAAGTTTCAGGTGCAACTTGAGGTAAAATTTATGGTGGAGATGGTGGAAAATGTGCTCTCCTTGTCCTTGACCTAACTTGAGCACTTGCAACCATAAGATTTCCTTCTTCGCTATTGAGCTTCAACCTTGTAAGAATAAGAAACACTTGCAAACTAATTAAACCCTCAAAGCAATAAAGAACCAAAGCTATGATACCAAACTGATATGTATATGAAATCCTGAGAGATTATGGTGAAAATTGCAAGTGAAATTATTATGGTTTTTAGTCAATTATTTCAAATTAATTAACACATTAACATGATTTAAAACTTATTTTTATAGAAAATAACGAAGACATCAGTACCATAACAGTATACAAAATACAACAAATGATGAAGGAGTTCACCCCTCCTGGGCTACATCTCCTGGTACAACTTCCAATTTTGGGTCTCTTTCATCACACTTCTCTGCTATCTGTCCTACATTTTTCGCCTTTTTCGGCCACGTGGGACGACAAATGCTCCCCGTGCCAACAAGATTCCCACTTCCCCTAGTGAAAATTTTCAAATAGTTAAATTCACTATGCCAGCCCTAAATCGATAAATTAATGCTAAGTGGCAGAAACTGGGTGTTGGAGCAAGGTCCCTTGGGGTGTAATTTTTTGGGATAATTTTTATTTAAGTTTTATTGTACACGCTACGTGAAAATGGTCAAAGGGGATTTAGGGCGAGTCAAAGTCCCTTAATTATTGTAATGGGTTAAACAGAAAAACCATGAATCTCAAACCATGGTTTGAGACCATGGTATGTGTGCGTCTATGATAATATAAATTTGTAAGGGTTGAGTTGATTAAGGACATGATGATGATATTTTTATGATTTTTATTAACGTTGTGATCTAAGTCTGGGTAGAAAGGCTCCTATTGGTTGTGTGCATAGAGACCTAAGTCGTGAGCTGTGTGTAGACTCTATTGTTGTGTGCATAGAAGATAGATTGTATTGAATTGAAAGATCTCTTAATAAAGAATGCATTTTTGGCGAACCCAGATTCTTATGTGATTTTTTGTCTTAATTATATGTTATTTTCTGTCAATCTGAATCGATTCTGTTATTGCGTATTTGCTTATGTTAATGGTTAATTTCCTCTATGCGCAAGAACTAGTTGATGTTAGATAAATAGAACTGAATGAAGTATATTGTGCACAAAATATATTAAGTTATTTTGTGGTAATATGTGAAGGGGTTAGAACTGTTTATTGTGCATGCGCAGAGTTGTTATGTTATTTGCAGTGAGTCTGATTAGATCTGCCACATCAAAATCTCTCTTAGGGTGCGGAAACCTGGTTCCAGCACCCCCCCATATTGCTTCATATGAGACTCTATTCTACGCAAGCGGATCACTGCCGAAAGGGCCAGTAGTTGGAGGGTTTTGTTGGTTATGCGATAACTCCGAACCTGGGTAAGGACCCCTCAAACCAACAAATGATTTTGTTGTCAGGACCAGGATCATTTTGAGGGAGATTTGATGTTGTGGCATCCAACGCAGAATGAACTGTAATATTGGATGTATAAAAAGGTGCTTGAATTTTTTATCCAAAAGAACAAAAGCTCTAAATTTTCTGCCGAATATTGGGCACAAAGGTATATCTATAGAAAAGTCCACAAAATTTTCTTTGCTTCCTTTGTGACTGAGTTGCATGATTGGTTGTCTCGAATTACTTAATTCCATACCTACACAAAGGATGACGTGATCACTCAGTGGACCCCGGAGTTGGTACAAGAATTAGAGAAGACTAGTAACAAGATCACCCGCGCAGTAGATCATTCAATCGATAGTGTTCTCGGAGGATTTGTGACTTAATTCACTATTGATCAATTTGTATGATATTCTGAAGTTGAACGAAATTTTTTCAAGGGTTCTATAGGTAAGTTCATGTGCTCTCTGAAGTTGTGGATTATAATTCTATTGTGTGAACAGGGTACTTTGTGCAGTCATATTGAGTGAATGTCTCGTAGAGGCCCAACTATCTGTAGTGGAAGAACTTAAAAAGTAGATCTAGAAGAAGTTTTTGTTGACAGTCCTCTCAAAGGTAAATCTAACAGTAACGAGGAATCTAAAACTAGTAGTTCTAGTGAATCTGTGCACTCTGAAGAAGAAGTATTACAAGATCAGGATAGCCTTGGGTTGTTGGCCATAGTTTGGATCCCATCCACTCCACTTGCGACCTCATCTCACTCTAACAAGTCATCCACTCCACCCCCACCTCCACCTCCACCACCAGGCACTGAGATACCCACCTCCATGAAGTTACCTACTTTCTGTGGTATTGGGAACGAAGATACAAACCAATTCTAGTTTGTTATTGATGTTTTATGGATAACACAGTGGGCTAATAAAGAGGATGCTAAGAAAGTGTAGTTGGAAATTGATTTCAAGACCGTGTGTTTTATTGGTACATAAGGTATGTGGCGACAAACCCTAATGAAACTATTGATAATTAGAAGGTTGCATTAAAGTAAAAATTCAAGAGGCTGAAATCATTTGCGCAATGTGTAACTGATTTGAAGGAGATTCACTAAGAATTGAATGAATCTATATGGGACGTAGATCAATGGTTGAAGTACACAATCAGATATGGGGGATTTAATATTGATGACACACAACACAAAGAGTGGTTTATTTCCATACTTCTACCACATATGCACCAGCCCTTAAATCAGCAGAATATTTCCACTTAGGCTGAAGCTGTATAGATTTCAATGAAGCTAAAAGCTTCACCAGTACCAGCTGCGCAGATCGAGACCCAACAGATCCAAAGCCAATTGGAGGAAATGCACTTAGAAATATAGAGCCTACGCAAGGATAATGGAAAGGAAGCATGCACATATGTATGGTGTATTCGCTGCAAAGTTGTCAGGCATCACAAGGATCAGTGCCCTATATTCAATGACTATTTATCAGTCGGAGGAACAAGCCCACTGAAGAGCATGGCTGGACCAAGTGGAACTCCTACATTATGATGTGCGATTTTTCAAGCAATGGGTATGGACACAAAATATTTCTTCCTGAGGATTGGTAAATATATCCTTGAGCTTAAGCAATCGTTCTGCAATTTTTTCTCAGTAGTGGGACATAACGAGCAGCATTGTCACAACTTTGTTTTGATGATTGACCGAGATGACCTATATAGGATGCATGCTAAGCCAACCTCACCAGCATCCTCGTCTGGGCGCAGTGGATTCCAAAGCAGAAGACAAGGTAAAGGAGGAGGAGTTGGTCGAGGAAGGGGGCAACTCATCTGCTATAATTGTGGAGATGTGGGTCATTATGTGTGTGACTTTCCAAACCCAAAATGGCATTATTGCAGGTATTATAGACAATTTGATCATGTTATTGAAGATTGCACTGTTTTGATTGCAAAAATGCACAAAAAGAAAACACAGACTCCCACTCAAAATTTTTAGATGGTAAGAGTTGAGGGGCATGAAGAAGAACCAAGTGTGAATGTCGTCACTAGGAATGGTGCAGCCACTGGTGATCTGACATAAGATTGAATATTTGGTGAAAATGATTAAATGTTAACTTAGCTTTCTTTGTGAATGATTGAAGAAAAACAAATTCTTTTTACGACTTAACCAGAGCTTAAGAAACTCAGTTAAAGATGAATTGCAGAAAAGTAAAGAGAGAGAAGAACATCAAATAGTGATTACGGAGTTCATGCCTAATAGACTACGTCTTCGGGTCCGCTTTCAAGTTGGGCGTCCATTTCAATTAGAAAATGATCCAAGAAGTCTTTACATCAAATTTCGCCAGATGAAACATGCTCGCAGGCACTTCTGGTCACTATCAACATATATTCCTCCGCTCCAGCTTTCTATCGCCTGTCTCAGCACCGGAATTGGAATCAGGATGACCAAGTTGCACTCGAAAGAAAATCCCCTCCTCTCTTACAAAACTTTGAATTTCAAGCTATAATTCCACTCTCCCACTCATGGTGCCATGGTTAAATTTTATAAGCCTTGGGCCAGGTTCAGGTCAAAATTCTCGGGCTTAACATGGCATATGGTTTTAGCATTAAGTGGTGAAGAACTCTTGGTTCAATTGTGGTGTTACACCTTACGATTTGTTACATGGTGAGGTTCTTAATAAACTACACATTTAAATTAAAAAAACCATATATAAACTTTATGTTACAACAAACCCTGATGGTCAGGCTCCAATGGCGCGACATTATCCATATAACAGGTCTCTGCGGTCAACACTCTATTTTTCACCTTGCAGGTTAGGTCCAATGGTTCTGGGTCCTGGTGGCGACTATTAACTGTTCACATGTTTTTTTAACACTGTTATGGTCGACTCAACTGGTTGGCTCCAAACTGCATGCTAAATATTCCAACCGTTCACATGTCACCTGCACCTGCGATTAACCCCACCCGACAATATTCTCCCGCATGGTCAAGGTTCATACATATGGTTTGTCACTATTTCATATAGCTTAGCACTTTATTACATGGGTTTTACCACCATATAACATAGCTTAATACTATAGTTTTTACACATAACATTTACACCATATCATGCCATTTCACCTTGACATTTGAAATTCAAAACTTGCACCATAGATTAAGTTGAAGATTCTCTCACATCCATAAATCTCTAGAGCAACTGAAGATTATGTTGGATTCCAGTCATCTTTGAATTGTTGGCCTTAGGACCTTCATGTCGATTGATCTCATGTAAGATATCCCTGGATCATTCCTCTCCACTTGAAAGCTTTTGGACCACCAAAAGTTTGATTTAAGCAGACATGGGGTGAGGGTACATCTCCCTCACTCTTCCAATATCCATCCACCTCGCCTTACTTGGATTCATGCCTTTAAGCCCCAATCGAAGATATTCAACATCTCCATGCCTCGAAGTGTGAACCTTCCTGTCCAAGATGGTATCTTCCTGCAACTCATTCATATACTCAGGTGAAAAATCATCAACTGTAGGAATCTTTGTATCTTCCTTTGGATTAATGATCATCAGAGGTTCATACAACTTAAAATTCTCTACATTTAAAACTAAATAAATACACATGTAAGGAGGTAAATATAATTGGAATGCATTATTCAAAATCCCTTCAACAACCTTGAAAGGACCATACCTGATGGGTTTCAGTTTCTTACCTTCACCTTTCAACCCGTCTTTACTGATATACAACCATACCTAATCATTGACCTGAAAATGATGATACATCGGATGCTTGTCATGTCGCATTTTGTACTTGGCCTGAATATTCTCTAACTGGTCATGCCATGCTTCATGTATCTGCTGTATCTGTTGAATGAACTTAACTACATTATTTGTATCTTCATGTCCATCCACTTTATATGCTGCAACAAACATGAAATCCATTGGTGACTTTGGTAGATACCTGAAACATGATTCAAATGGTGATCACTTAGTACAAGAATGTATGGCTCGATTGTAAGCATGTTGGACATAAGGTAAAGATTCATCCCACAACTTAGGATGTTTGCTGCAGTAGTCTCTGAGAATATGTATCGCTGTCATGTTTAGCACTTCTGTCTTCCCATCGGTTTGTGGATGAAAAGCGGTGCTCTTTTTCAACTTGGGGTCCATGAGTCCCCACAAAGTGGACCAAAATTCTCCTACAAAGTGAATGTCCCGGTCGTAAATGATGGAAGTAGGTAACCCAAAATGAACCCATAGCTGTTGAAAGAACATCTGTGCAGTCGGTTCAACAGTCACTTGCCTTTTACATGGAACTAGAATGCACATTTTGCTTAAATCATCAACCACGTCATACATGTAATCATGCCCTTTCCTGGACATAGGAAGTCCTCCGACAATGTCCATGGATATGTTGTCAGACGGTTGCGAAGGAACTGGAAGTGGCATATACAAGCCTATCTTTCGATTGCTTGGTTTTCTTGTCGAACACATGACACAACCTTTAATGTACTTAAGAACTGTTTCATACATGCAAGGCCAGTAGCAATACCTTTGTGATTACGCCATTGTCTTGCTTACGTCAAAATTTCATGAAATGAGAGAAGAATGTGCTTCCCGAATAACATGTGCCCTTTTTGTCTGTGTATGCAAAACTTACCCAGATGATATAACAACCTGTCATGAACATGATAATTGACTTCTTCCACATGGGTACCATGAGTTAGAGATTCGTAATTATCTTTGAAATCAACATCTTTACTATATTGTTCTAAATAAATTTGATGTTTTAAAGAAATATTCTGCAGCATAACTAAAGCATCCAAATATGGTCTAGACAACATATCATCTACTTTATTTGTGACACCTTTCTTGTACTTAATTACTAAGAAAATTTGTTGAAGAAATCTCATCCATCTATAATTTCGAGATTGTTACAACTTAGTTTGAGACTAAAGGTACTGAAGCGGCTGATGATCTGTGTGGATCACTGTTTCCTTACCCGTTAAGTAGTGTTTCCATTTTTTAACACTTTTAACCAAAGAAAACAATTCTTTATCATATGTTAGATAATTTTCAACTGCTTTAGAAAAATTTTCTGAATGAAAACAAATAGGTTTCCCTTTTTTAAGTAAGATTGCACCCATTGCATAACCACTAGCATCTGTTTCAATTTTGAATGTTTGTTTAAGATCTCATAAAGCTAATATTGGTGCTGCAACAATTTTCTACTTAAGTGTATCAAAATCTTTTTATTGTTTTGATTCGGGTAAATTCCTGATACCTTTTTAACCAAGACCTTTTACTTCGGCTAATGTGTTATATTTGCATTTAATCAAAGTGTTAATGAACATAAATGAACATTTGCATGTTGTAAAGAAGAGAAACTTAACAAGCATTAGCAACATATGAGATTGATAACGAAGTTCGTCCAGGAGGGACTACATCTCCATGCCTCGTTGTCAAGATGGTGTTGGCTACTGCATTAAGTGCTGTAAATAGTGAAGATGTACATGGATGGTGTTAGGTCCCTATAATACTAGTGTATCCCCTTATTGTTGTTAGTGTAGCCCCACTATTGTTATTGTTGTACCCCTATAACCCCCTTATTGTTATTATTTTGCCCTTACATTATTATTGTTAGGTTGGCTAGGATTATATTGTGACTCCATGTACTCCTATCTATAGAAAGGAGGTTTTTTCATTTGTATCAGCCAAGAATTGTTCATTTATGTAATGTAAAGGAGGTTTCCCCCTCGAAGTGGCTTATTTCTAAGGCTTTTATCTCTATTTTCTTCTATTTTTGGAGCTGGTTTCATAACATTTGGTATCAGAGCTTTAATTCTAGGGTTTCGCTACTCTAAACAAGTCATTGTGGAATTTTCGATATAAATGTTTTTCTAAGAAGGTTTAGAAGCTGAAATTTTTACAGAGCGAAGCCGAAATCCTAAGGAAGGTCTTGTAAAATTTTCAGATCTTGTTTCGTAATATTTTTGGCGATATGATCTGTGGAATTTAGGGTTTTTTTAGGCTCCCAAATTTAACCTAAACAGGTCATCGTGGAATTTTCGCTATAAAGCTTTTTTCTACGAAGGCTCCGAAGCTGAAATTTTTACAGAGATAAGCTGAAATCCTGCAGAATGTCATGTCAAAATTTCAGATCTTGGTTTGTAATAATTGAGGAGATATGACTGTGGAAGTTAGGGTTTTTTCAGGCTCCCAAATTTCATCTCAAAGAGGCAACCGTGGGAAAATAATCATAACTATATTTCTGAGTATCGGATTTGAACTCTGTAAAAATTGGTTGTAATTACATCGACTTTAGTTTCCTTTGTATCAATTTGAGAGCTGAAGGAGGAAACACTGACACATGGCACACCGTACAAGTTCCCTCTATTGAACCAGTCCATAATTAGGTCATTGTGGGAGATTGGCCATAACTTTGCCTTGAAGAATCCAAATCGGGCCAGACTTGTGGAATTCGAAAGAAAATTCAGAGGGATGCTGTAGGAATGAATTTTAGATATTGAAGATCTTAAATCATAGATATAATTCAGTTTCAATACTTAGCTCCTCTAAAGCAAGAAAAAGGTGTGTATTTTTTAAACAATCTTGCATAACTTTTGTTGAAAAAACAGTTTGAGGTGATTCCAAGGGCATATTGAAGCATAGATATCAGTATTGAGTTATATAATGTCTCCCAAAAATATTTCCACATCCATTAAACCCTCAGAAGGCTATACTATGACTCATGAAGAGGAAGAATTGCAGTATGATATATCAAAATTACGGCACCAAGTGCAACAAATTTCGTTGTTACAAAGATTAATCAACGGTGACATAGATGGTTTAACAACATAAATGAAGGCTAAGTTGGATGGTTTGAAAGATCAAATGAAAGCTAATATGGATGGTAAAGTAGTGGAATATCACATCGAGCATCAACAACAAGTTCTCCAACTCTCAAAAGATAACCTAACTTTGGTGCAGAATCGAATGAAACTAAAGGAAGATCAAGATCGCAACAAAAGAAGTTCTAAAGCAATCACAGAAACAAGAACTCGAAAACTACGAAATCAATCAATTTCAGAGTATCTCAGTAAGTGCAAGAACTTACCCGTTGAATATTCCACATGGGAGGATGATAATTTTATATAGAAGCATCAAGAAATAATCAAGCATTGAGGACAACACTTGTTTGAAGGAGAGGGCATGTTATGTCCCTATAATACTAGTGTATCCCCTTATTTTTGTTAGTGTAAACCCACTACCGTTATTGTTGTACCCCTATAACCCCCATATTGTTATTATTGTGCCCTTACATTATTATTTTTAGATCGGCTAGGATTATATTATGACCCCATGGACTCCTATATAGAAAGGAGGTTTTTTCATTTGTATCATCAAAGAATTGTTCATTTATGTAATGTAAAGGAGGTTGCCCCCTCGAAGTGGCTTATTTCTAAGGCATTGATCTCTCTTTTCTTCTATTTTTGGAGTTGGTTTCATAACAGATGGTGTTTTCTTTGTCGTACAAGGAAAATTCCCTCACGCAGGAGTGGATGGAAATCTCCATAAGATGTTTCACTACGGAACTCTCATTCACCAAAAGGACTCCTATTAGTATGACAAAAACTCACACATCACGACCATGAGTATCCCAATAGCATGGCAAGAAAGGGATCTCAATCAAACATACATGTGACAATGAGTATCCTGCCAACATGGCAGCAAAGGGATCTCAAACATAAAAAAAATCCATGATAGAAATTACATCTCACATCAAGAACAAAACAAGAACCCACATCAAACATCAACAGGGATATATACAACACAATGCATCTCATAGCAAAGAGACAAATACGTACATGAACATACTACATATACCTCAAATCCTGGAGCTATCTGAAGACAAGGATGATAAATTGTTGCGATATGGATGTACCATTAATCTTGTGGCGTCGAATATCCTAAAAAATGATTGCTCACACATTGAATGCTGACGCCTGCAACTCCACTTTGAAAAATGGCCGAATATCATAAGGCTCAGATGGAAAATCTGACTGCACCGTTGAACTCGTGGCACTGAGAGGTGTAGGATCGACTGTCAATTTGTTGAATTCCGACAAAGTGAAAATCTGGGCCTTAGGGAATATTTTAGATTCCTCATATAGATGGTGCTCCACAGGGAATCTAGAAATATGCAACTCAAAATAGGAATATGATCTCACCATCGAGATCCTTGCGAAATTTTGAGAAAAATTAGTATAAAGTTGATCTCATTCTGACACTAACGAATTTCGCCCTCCAAGGAATCTGAAATATTCCCTCAAGATTCTTGAAGATTCTCCTCCACAGGGAATCTGCAAAACTACTGCTCAAAAGGAAAATATGGGCACACCATCGCACTCCGTATGAAATTCTGGTTAAAATGCATATAAAGTTTAATACATTCTGGAAATTTTACCTCGGGATAAAAAGACTCCGTTGGCATCAAACAGGAATTTGTCTCGAACTACATGCACCATCCTTGCCTCGAACTATGTGTTCATATTCCAATTCCTAGCCTAGGCGCACTTGGTGAAAATGAGGTTCAAATACAAATTAATGGGCAAAATTACCAAATGAGCTGGTTGGTGTAGTGGTAAGTTAAGTAAACGGTTAAGGGGAGGTTGGGGGATCAAATCCCGCCTTCCCCAAAATCCGCATATAATATTTTGGGTTGGCATGTTTTTTTTAAATATGGATGGATCGGGCCCGCCTTGGGCAGTCCGCCCAATAGTCCCCGCTTGTTGGTGGCATTTAATAGCATATATTTTATAGTGGTTTGTCAACATATAATACATATATGTTGTGATACGGTTGGGTTATGGTTGTATTATATAACATAAATATATTTTGTTATATGATTTATAATAACCATATGCCATTTATGGATTTTCAAACATCCACGTTGATTTAAATTCACCTTGTTTTATGTGAATTGTTTTATATATGTATTTTTTGACCTATGGTTCTATATATGTATTTTTTGCATAGGCAAACTTGTCTTCGGATAGTTTCATGCATTCAACTTCACTTTTGCCTACTCCAACTCAATCAAGCAGTCATTCTACACCATTGGCTTCACCAAGGCAACAAGAAGTAGTTTCTACAAGCAAAACTATCACAAGGACACCTAGGGCTGAGGTGAATAAAACATACACTAGAGGGAAGAGGCTAATGTTTTCTCCTAACAGTGTTGAAAGGGCTCATCCTACTATAGTAGTTGAAGATACACCAACACATGAGGCACCATTGCATGAAGAAGCACGGGTATAATTTGAAACTCACATGGAAGATTTAGAGATGCATGAGGAGGTAAAATAATTACATAAAATCATCTAAGATGAAGAAGCTGAGATTAGAGAGCTGAAGGAAAAGTTGTCAAAGGTTGACTTCATGATCACTTTCCTTCAGTAGGAGAACAAACAACACCAAGTCAAGCAACTTTTACTTAGCAAGATAAAAGCATATTTGGAGAAGGTTGGTGGAAAAGGTAAGGTAGTTGTTGATGTTGATGAGTTACAGGATCAAGAAGAGTAGGTCAAAACAAGGAGACCACGAACAAGAGGTCTCGAGAGGTCACTAGAACAACAAACTGAACCATCTCCACCACTAGGTCAAGAGGATTTTGATGACCTAATTACAGCTAAAATTGAGAAAAATAAGGAATTTTGGCTTGAAAAGGTCAACTCCCACTTGGAGAAGCTTCTTAAGAGGGCTAACAGGAGAAAAAAGCTTCAGAGGAACATGGTCATGCATTATTGCACAAGGAATACAATCTCTCAAAACAGAACCAAGCAATTGAAGAAGAAATTGAAACAAACCGTAACGAGGAAAAAGGAGAAGGAAAAACTTGATTTGTTGGTTGAGGCCTCCCTCATTGCTTGACACATGATCTCCTAGCTTCGGTAAGTTTGGAGAAATTTTGAGGAAATTTTTAAATTTTTGTGTTTTTTGGCCTAAACTGGAAAACCAATTCAGCCAAAAGCGCAACTCCCTGGTGCTGCACTTTTCCCTCAAAGGTCCAAATGACCTAAACTCAACCTCCATGGATAGATGATCACCTGCACATTACACATATCCACTTTTATTTCCATGCTAGCAAACAGATTGAGAGAAACGTTAAAAAAAAATGCCAAAAAGTCACTTTCTGCCACCCTTTTTACCCAGGCGTTGCGTTGTTGGAGTGACCTCGAGGAAATGAATTTTTCTCAGCCTTCGAGAGGAATTTTTTCTTTATTAAGGAGTATATGGACAACTAGACATCCTAAGCTTTCCATGGTACCTTCAAATCAGGATTTTGAGCTCAAGAAGGCAGTCAAAATTACCCTACAAAATGGCGCTACGCTTTTCCCTGGTGGCGTTGTGCTTTTCCCTATTGGCACAACGCTTTTCCCTGTTGGCACTATGCTTTTCCCTATTGGTCAAATTTTCGAGTTTATTTAGTCAAATTTGGATTTTCATGATGTAATTCATCTTGTTTTGAGTTGATCTAAGGTAGATGAATGTAAATATGCTTGTAAATGTCATCTTGATGTAATTTTTAAGTTCTTTTATGATGGGTAGTTCATTCAAAGGCTAAAAGGAGAGTTTGTTTTGACCTCCCTAGTCTTACGTTTTATTGGAGAAAATTATGTAAACTAGTCCTATCTTGAGGGATTCGACCCCTGAGGGAGTGGAAGATGGTTTTAGTCTATTTGTATCTAGTTTTCATTCAGAATCAGGATTGGGCATCAGTGATTAGAAGGCTTGGAGTCTTGTGTACAGTTAACATTTGCAGAAATCCAAGTTCAGTTGTAGCTATTATATATGGATTCATGTGGTATGATTTTGTGGCAGATTTTTTCTATCGTAATTCACTTTTATGAATGATTGATTCATCTTCTTTCCATATCTATGCTTTTCAGTGATCTTCCTATAATATTTTAAACATAATTAGTTATGCTTATGCTCTGTTTTTGTAGGAATTTCATGTTTATGCTGTTCATCTTCTAATAAATGAACTCATGCTTGTCATGCTCATTTTGATGCTTTGATTTTCCACCCTACAGTACAATTGACAAACCTAAAGTGGCATTGAACATATCTTCCATGCCCCTTTGTATCTGTGCAACTGTAATCTTTTGGATTTGACCTAGTTTCCTTTACCTCTCCTTCTGATCTAGCAAAAACCATAAATTTTCAAAACCCTAGAGCTCAGACCTAGCCTAATATATTTACCCTTCTTCAGCCATCTTTTGGCTGTAATATCACAGAGAGACCCCTCTCTAATTTGGTAGGCTAACTACCAAATCCCAAGTCGTTTGAGGTTACCTCCATCGATTTCCATTCTCAGCCTTGGGACATTGTGGAGGATAACAACGCCTACACTATAAATATGACCAGAGCGATCACATTAGTTCCCTTTGCTTTCTATGCTATCTCTATGATTATTTCTCTCTATCCTCCAAGTATTTTCTGAAGCTTATGTCTGGCCTTGATCTGATCTTTGAGGAGGAGTTGTGCCACTAAGGTTTGGGTCATCTTATTCTGCCCAGCATGATTGCCACTAAACCCACACCTTCTGCGACGTCGACTGAAGAAACCCTTGCGCGAGATTTTGAGACCCCTACACTGATCCAATCTAAGAAGGGACAGTCCTCGGGGTCTCAGAAGTCACCCTGTCAGAAGACCCCAAAGTTGCACTCATCTGTTGTAAAGCACTAGAAGAAACTTATGGTAGAGTTTCCCGAAACCATCATGGAGGATGATTTCATAGAAGTATTCGATCCTATATCATGGTTACCTATGTATGTTGTGTAGTGAAAAGCCTTAGTAAAAGTCCCAAAGGATTTAGGGAAGGTGCAGTCATACATCAATATGCCACTGCTCCCATAAAATGTGCCTGTCGAAGGCGACACGTTCGAAAAGATGCTGTTGCTAAAGATGGAGGACTGGGACCTGGAAGACGAGGAGAAATTCCCGGACCTTGCGCCGACCATGTACTTGGATAATATCCCTTATGGCAGTGGTGTAGTCAGAGATGAGCCAAATTCCTAGGCGTTGGGCCTACAGAAATCAGGGTTGCTCAACCACTTACACATTTCGCACTTCGAGCGCAGCCCCATCAATGATATATGTGTGCGCCAGTTGCTTGCCCTCATCCATGATGATTTCCTATGGCTAGGTTGGCCAATTCTCATCGAAGCTATGATGATCCAGTAGATCACTAACTTGCCCAACCAGGGGGAGGACCCTGCTACGACCTTTGGAGGAAAGAGCCAAGAGCGCAAGGTAGCCGAGGATGTCAAGGAGAAGTACAAACTATCGCGCAATACTTGGGGTTTATTGATGCATGAAATAAATGATCTTGTAGTACATATGGGCACACTGATCCTCGTGCGCAACGTAATGCAAAAGTGTTGGTCGAAGGAATTTCCTACCCATGTGATTGCGCTAGCCGGACTATGTGAGATGGGCATGTAGGTCAATTGTTCTCAATACCTATGTTTCAAATTTTTGGCTAATGTACGCAAAGCCCAAGAAGAAGGAAAGCTTTTTTATTAACTTGTTTATTGCTCCTCATTGCACTAATTGAGTGGAATACGTTGCAGGATACACAGTTCCTCGATATTAAGTCATAAATGTGCGAAGCTGTGCCCTACACAACCTTATGGAACTGGAAAATCCCTGCCAGAGTCACAAAGAACAAGATCTTTTGGGTGTTGTTCGACTTTTCCTTATTCCAAGAAATTAAGTCAAAGTCGATGTTGTCGCTGACCCTCTACAAATAGTATAAACACATTTTTGACTTTAAATCCACATTCCACCACATGCACATCTGCGCGAAGGGCATTATAGAAGGAGTTTGGTATGAACTGCCATACCTAGTCTCAGAGGATGACCTATTGCGGGTCACAACAGAATGGTTGCCTGCCTGGTTAGAGCCACATACCACTAAGGGTGCCTCTTCATCAATGCTGAAGACTCCAACTAAACCACGCACAACCAAGGATATGCAACAGAAAGGCAAGGACACGAAAGTAGAACCTAAGCCTACTACGATGGGAGAAATGATAGATTTGGAGAAGGAAGCAGATGAGAAAGGTGGTGAAGGCACCGAGGGCCCTATGACGTAGATAGCCATAGGTACTAAGAGAGGTTCTCAGGCCACTTGGGTTCATGCAAAAAGAGGAAGGGTTCCAAGTTGGCAAGAACTAAGGACCTCACCCTCACCAAGGATGACTTCATGGAAATTGATAACATGGAAAAGTCAGCCACGAAGGATATCTGGAATGACATGGAAGCACAATACAAATCCATTCTCAAGGGTGTGCATTCAAACCTTTAGGGACTCAAAATTCAAGCAAGTGTGATTCAAGAGAGTGTGAATCAAGCAAGCGTGTTGGCTTCCAGCATCGGTCAAACGAGCGTGCATGCAATCAGCATGGTGCTGCCATCCCCCTTAGAAACCACATGATTCAAATTCTCGAACCTTCCATTTTAGTTGAGCCGCCTACCTTGTGCACCACTGTGAAATCATGTGGAGAGGTTAGCATCGACCTAGCTATGCTACCTAGAGGAAAAATTCATGCGATCCACACCATGATCATGGATGAGTTGCAATATCGGGAGGCCCATGCCTTCCAAGCCACCATCGAATCTCAACATAAAGCATCAATGCTGCATCAAAAGCAACACATTGCCGAGGAGGTGTGCCACACAACTAAGTATCATCTCTCCACATTAGAAGCTATGATTGATCAACTGTATGGTGACCTGCTAGAGGTCACTATCCTTGCATCAACCACGCCAACATCGAAGTTAGAGAGCCTGGTCATTGTGCTAATTAATCGCGCATAGAGATCCAGACCATCTGGGCAGAGTTTGAACAACAGATCGTTGAGCTGCAGATAAAGCTCCAACCAGAGACACCACCAGAGGTCTAAGCATAGTGCACAACAGAGGTAAAGGCTGCCACTAACAGTGTAGCAGCAGCAGTGGCAGAATGTGGTACCCTTCTAGATGAAGCCATAGGTGTTTGGACTTCTTTTCAGAATGACCCAATGGTCCAACAGTTGAGAAATGAGCTCAAAATTAAGGAAGAGAAGTTTACAGAGATTAGGATGGCAGTGCCAACATTAGTAATAATGTTGAAGCTTGCCAAACTTCATGAAGGCAAGGAAATTCAGACAGATATCAAGGACCTACGTTGCCGCGAGCATCTACTAGAAACAAGGATACAACCTTGGGCCAAGGAAGCCTTGTATCTATCGCAAAACCTTGAAAACGCCCTCAAAAGCCTACAGAAAACACAATGTAGCATCAATTTGGCAGTTGAGGGGCCAAAAACAACACAATTGGTAGACGAATCCCAGAGTGTTGCCGCGCAGAGCACTGAAGTCATCATACCACTCTGGAGCTCTATCGAAGCATTGAAGGTAAATATGAAGGTGGTCACCCTGCAGTGACTTGGGACGAGCCATGAGATTGTGTTGGTGGCCTATTGGAGTTGGGCCCCCTAGGTGTACTTTTTTGGGATAATTGTTTTTAAAGTTTTTTTGTACACGCTGCGCGCAAATGGTCAAAGGGGCTTTGGGGCAGTTCAAAGTCCCTTAATTATTGTAATGGGTTAAAGGGAAAAACCATGAGTCTCAAACCATGGTTTGAGACCATGGTATTTGCGCGTCTATGATAGTATAAATATGTAAGGGTTGAGTCAAGTACGGACATGATGATGATATCTTTGATGTTTTTTATTATCGTTGTGCTCTAAGTCTAGGTTATTCTAGGAAGAAAGGATCTTGTTGGTTGTGTGCGCGGAGACCTTAGTCCTAAGATGTGTGTGGACTCTATTGTTGTGTGCACAGAAGATAGATTGTACTGAATTAAAAGATCTCTTAATAAAGAAGGCATTTTTGGTGATCCCAGATTCTTATGTGATTTGTTGTCTTGATTATCTTGTTATTTGTTGTGGATCTAAATCTATTCTTTTTTTTTGTATTTACTTCTGTTAATGGTTAATTGCATCTATGCGCGAGAACTAGTTGATGTTAGATAAATATATTTGAATCAAGTATATTGTGTGCAAAATATATTAAAGTATTATGCGGTAATCTGCGAAAGGGTTAGATTTGTTTATTGTGCATGCGCAAAGCTGTTATAGTATTTTCAGTAAGTCTGATTAGATCTTCCACATCAAAAGCTCTGTCAAGATGCGAAAACCTAGTTCCAGCACCCCCCATACTGCTTCTGGTGAGGCTTTGGTCTACGCAAGAGGATCAATGTCGAAAGGGCCAGTAGTTGGAGGATTTTGTTGGTTGCACGATAACTCCGAACCTGGGTTAGGACCCCTCAAGCCAACACCAGGAGTTCAGATGTTGTTGGTTTTAAAATAGTCTCCACACACCAAAATTGACCGTGGGTTTGGGTTTTAGAACCACCAAGGTTCAAATATCCATTCCCATTCTACTTAACCTGCATCCCAAACTTGTGGTCGGAGTCGTGGGTTGGGTTAGCGAGAACCCTGCCCATAGAAGGTTCCACTCCCTCCACGTTTAAACTTGATTTTCGCATAGAATAGTTGGATACCGCAGCATGAGCGATGCATAAAACACTAACCGTTGGCATATTCAAACTATGGAATAAAACTTCACTCATAACATAACACGTTAAACCTCCCTATTCCCATGTTGGCATAAACCGCTGGTGTTTTTTGCTCAAACCCGTCGTTTAAACTTTGGTTAATGCTAATGACATATGTTTTGGATGTAATATTTCTCCACTTCCCACCAGTTTAACATATATTATATTTGGAAATTGTTATATCGCATATATTATAGATTTTGGGGCTGGGGTTAACCCCTGACCCTAGTTGGTGGACTAGGATCTAGGGTTAACCCTAGTCCCCACCTCTGACCCTGCCATGAACAAAGTTTAAATACAACCTTTAGACATTATATAATAATAAACATGTGACAGTCTAGTGGCTAGGCATGTAGTTTCTTGGTGGGAGGTCACGAGTTTGATTCCAATGGGCTTCCTAGCCTCCATAAAAATAATTTACATGGCCATCAAAAGGCCACGTGGTAGCCTCTGATTTTCCCACGTGACTCTCTTTGATTGGTCCAATAAAACAACCCATTGACCAATGAAATTACAACAAATTCGAACTAGTAACATGATGCCAAGTGTTGATCAATGATTGATCCATAAAAAAATAGTCAAGTGCCTAGCCATGGCCCAATCAATGTACGGACTGCTGATTGGGCATCCCTACAAACCCATTTTTCATTTTTTTAGTTATTTCCTAAATCGAACAAAACGTGATATCGGGAGCATCCAATGTCAGATTTTAGTGAAACGATTTGTGTTGGATTTAGGGTGACGATAGCTTCGCTTTAGCATTGGTTTTGAGCCAATTCAAGCACTTTGAATTTTGAATACTAAACTGAACCACTAGATCAATGCTTCTTCTTAATCCTTGAGAAATGGAGACAAATCATTGATCATTCTAAAATATGGATTGTGGGATCTCCTCTTTCACTCAAGAATTCAACTCAACATAATTTTCTAGAGGTCAATTTTATTCATGCAAGAATGCCTCCTTAATAGCCTCATACTCCTATGTTCTAGCTTTATTTATATTTAACACTACAATTTTATATCTCACCTTCAATGCCAGAACACTCACGATTTTACAATTTCACCTCTATGTATATTCATCCACATCAACTCATCCACACACCAACTCTCTGCTTTAACTTAAAAAACCACATAGTTAATAGGAACTTTGTATTCTCTCTTGATCTCATAATTCTATAGAGATATCTCTTCCTCACTCAACGAGGATTTCAATTGTCCACACACACAATTACTTTAGGATTTGTACAAACCCCCTTCTAACCTTCTCAAGGCTAATTTTCACACAGATATATTTCCTTTTATGAGGATTACATGCGCAGACTCATTTATTCACATAGATAGTTTTTATTCACCACATCTCAATGTACTTAACATAACACACAATAATACAAAGAGTCATACATACAGTATTTGGTGAATCTTCCTTTCCATTAAATGAAGGAAAATGTACGTGCATAAACTCAGAAGCACCCATTCTCTATGCCCTAATTCTACATTCATTTGGCCATTATCTCTTTTCCTCACACCTACTCTATTTTTATTTCACATCGCATTAAAAAAGATAGAATTTAGAAGCATCACAGATTTTCTAGATCCTAAAATCACTCGAAAAATTAGATTTTATATCTCCTAAAATAACTCAAATTTTCCCTAGAATCACTTCATAAAACTCTCATGCTTTACATGATAATTAAAGAAACTAAAATTATTTACAAAAAGAAAATATAATTCCTTCTCCATGTTGAAACCCTCTTTGGAGCATTGTCTCCAAAATCTTTGATAGTTTTCGTAGTGAGAATTCTCTTTCATCAATGTATGTCATTATGGAGACCACCTTCCCTCTTTGGTGTTATTGTTAACATGAGATAAATAGATAAATGACACCCATGTTCCCTCTTACAGGGAGAGTTCAAAAATATCAAGATTATTTTCGCTACACAATATTGGACCAATTTTCTTTTAGCTCATTTGTCTATTGATTATTTCCTTTGAATGTCATTTAAGGTATGCTTTGTTAGGATTTTACCATATTTTCAAATTGGATGAAAAAAGAGAAAATGTGTCACCATTTCAGTAGCCACCAATATAATTAATGAAAATTGATTTGCATATAAACCTTAATGTGACAGTGAAAACAAGGATGTAATTATTTTTTTCTTACATTTCTCTTGAAATAGATTTTGAAAATTAGGGTTTCATAAGTTGAGTTAGTGTGAATCAATTTTGCACATTAGGATTAGGGTTTCATTGTGAATTTATTTGTGAAAAAAAAAAGTTTTAGACTTTTAATTTAATTATTAATAATTATTAGGTAAATGTTTAAAATAATATTTTAATCAAATAAGATATTAATTAATGCATTAATATATTAATTAAAACATTAATTATTAATACATAATTAATATATTAAATTTTACTATATTGTTAACATTTAATTATGATATTAATATAATATTAAGAATTATGTAACATTATTAACACATTAATATAACATTACTATAACATTTAAATAACGTTAATACGAGTTTAATATAACATTAATGACACATTAATAATATATTAATTTACACTTTTATAATGTCTTAACTATAAATTAATGTATGCATTAAAACATATAACAACCATTGACTATTACTAACATGGTCAACTATAGTCAACTTGAGCATCATAGTTAACAATATTCAACATGACTACCATGGTGAACCATACTTACCATGGGCATCATGGTTTATCCGTAAGTGACTTATAGTGAACCATAATGGATGGCCATGGTTTAGCATGGAGGCCTATAGTGGACGGTCAGGGTTAACCATACTCAAACCATGGTTAACCATCAAAAACCACCATTGCAATGGTAACCATGGTGAAATCATGGTCAACTATAGACAAACCATACTTAAAATATTTTCAACCATAGTCAAATTGCATTCAAACTATGGCCAATTATAGTCAATCATATTCAACTATCGTCGAACATAGTCAACAATGGTTAAATGATGGTAAATCATATTCAAATCATTTTCAATCATAGTCAATCATGATAAATCATTGTCAAACCATGTTCAACCATAGTCACTCATAGCAAAAATATAGTCAATGATGTTTAAACATGGTGAACATGGACAACTATAGTCAATTGTGGTCAACCATAGTCAAGCAATTTTTAAACATAATAATTGAGTCAAAACATAGTCAACAATGTTTGACAATAGTCACACAAGGTCAACCATAGTCTAACCTTGTTCAACCATCATCAAATATCATCACCATGATTTACTATGGTTAATAATGATTAACCATCATTAACAATGGTCACCATGGTCAACCATAGTTGATTCTAGTTAGCATGGTAGACCATCATCAACCATGGTTAGTCATGTTCAACCAAAGGCAGACTAGGTTGACCATGGTCAATCATGGTCATATTTGGTGAACCATAGTCACCATAATTAACCTTCGAGAACCTGGTAAATCCATTCTCAACATGGTAAACAATGGTATTATGGCCAAACATTGTCAACCTAGGTCACCATGGTAAAATATGATCAATCGTAGCCATTCATTATCAATATAGACAATTGTAACCTATCATAGAAAGATATAGCCAACCATGTTCAAATTAATCAAACCATGTTCACTCATGGTGAAATTGGTGAAGTTATGTTCACCCATGGTCAAACCATGGTCACCCATATATAATGTTTAAAAATATTAATATTAATATGGTTCAAAACACATTGCTTTAGCAATGTGGTTGATTATGTTTGACTATTTTTGACAATCAACTTCAATCAAACATAATTTCCTATTATTATTTTTAATTAATATTAATATTCTAACATAGTCAACCACATTAGTCAAACAAAGTCAACATTTATAATTTATGCTTAAATAGTTAACCATGCTCAACCTTGGTCAACCTTATATTTACCATATTTAACAATAATCAACCTTGTTCAATCACAGTTCTCCTCAGTCAACGTAACTCAACCACATTCAATTATAGTCAAACATGGTTGACCAAAGACAAACATTATCAACCTTAGTCAATTAAGGTCATCCTAGGTTTTTTACAACTAATATTTAAAAATGTTTAATAATGCTCAGTAATAGTAATAATAAAAAAAACAACAACATGATATCAGACTAGTACAAAAATGTATCCAACGTTGTAATGTGGAAAAAATTGTTGCAATGTTACATTACATTGTAATTTATCCAATGTCACAATGCAACATTACAAAATTAGTCAACCACATTTAATGATGTGGTTGACTATGTTCGACTATGTTTCCAGTCAACTCTCTTCAACTTCAATCAAACATAATCCCCTATTATTATTATTGAATAATAATAATAATCAAACATGTGTGATGTTGAAATGGTACAAAAATCTATAAAAGGTTGCAATGCAACATTACAAAATTAGTCAACCACATTTACTAATGTGGTTGACTATTTTTTACCATGTTTAAATATGTTTGATAGTGAACACTCTTCAGCTTTAGTCAAACATAATCACCTATTAATATTATTGATCAATATTAATAATCAAACATACTCAACTACATTAGTCAAACAAAGTCAACATTTATATTTAATGTTTAAATAGTTAACCATGATCACACTTGCTCAGCACTTTGTTTACCATATTTAATAATAGTCAAAATTGTTCACTCATAGTTTTTCTCAGTCAACGTAAGTTGACCATATTCAATTCTAGTCAACCATGGTTGAACAAAGTCAAACATTGTCAACCTTTGTCAACACAAAATTGCTCAATGTGATTGATCTAGAAGAACTACATCAAAGCATTATGAATCACAAAATCTTGAACCCAAAAATATTAATAATAGTAATAAGGTTGACTATATTATTATTATTAGTAGTAGTAGTAGTATTATATGATTGGTTGATCATGATCAAACTTAGTCAATCATACAACACTATTATTAATATTAATAAAGTTGACTAATAATATTAATAATAATAATAATAAATTCATTATATTAATCGTATTCAATTATATTCATCCATGGTTATTTATATAGTAATAATATTATTAAAAACCACATTATAATAACTAATGATGATGATGATGATGATGGTTAATGTCCATAAAGACCAATATGGTCTATCAGACCTTAAGAAGGTAAGCGATTAAATGGGGCACTTTAATATTTTATTTCTATGATAAAAAAGAAGAGAGAGAACTGCTCTGAGATCACTGTAGTTTTGTTGACTTAAAGAGTCAATAAGGTTGGTAGTGTGGAAAATGATTTGAAAAGGGGAATGGATGTGAGTAAGGAGTGTGAAATCCAAGAGAAAGTGTGTTTCATCTTCAACTCTCTTAGTATCACAAATGGGGCATATTCTTTCGTCCCAAGGTATTTTGGGAATATATCAATACCCAATTTCACCCTGAATCTCATGGAAATTAGTTCTTGTCTTTGCAATGCTCATTTTCTTCTTAGCACTGGTCAAGACAAAAAGATAATTTTAGTTAGCAAGAATATGGTTGATCACCTTCTTATAAAATCTTAGCTTCATTTTTCCCTCTAGCGCCTTATCATCCCACAATTTATCCTTAAATTTGGAAGTGACAGTGTTTTTAATATCATCCTTATTTTACAAGATGATCTTGTCCTTTATCCCCCAATGGTTGAGTCAGGATTATGCATCCTTTTGCCAACCTCACTTGAGATAGAGGTGGGGGTTTTGACAAGAGTTAGAAGAAATTTTGGGGAGCATGTTGGCTTCCATGTTGTACAATTCTTCTTCTTGTACATCAAATACCTAAATATAGTCATGCTTTCAATGGGGGAGAGGCTAGTTTCGATCAAGAGAATAGGGTATCGAGTATTTCCTTTAATATTGAGGTTGTAAGTTATAAATTGATTTTGGATCATCTTAATCTTTCTCCAGATTCTCTAGATATATTGCAGCCCCAAATATCACATCCATACAAAATAACAAGAGTGACGAGAGTCTCGAGGAGGAACTTCTTTTTACTCCAAACACAAAGATCAGTTGACTTGACAACCATATTATTATATAGAAAACCAACCTTATTATTTTTATTATTATATGATTGAATATATATTAATAATTGACCATAATAAAACTTGGCCAACCCCATATCACTATTATTAATATTAAAAAAGTTGACTCATAATAAGAATAATAAGGTTGATTATATTAATCATATTCAATTATAGTAAACCATGATTGTCTAAACTCAAATAATAAGTAGCAATGTTGAATTTCCTGCGGACCAGGTGTCGAACGCCTTCTAGACCCACGACTTACCTTACCACCATGTCACACACCACCTCGACTCTGAGGTAGTTGAGACTGCCCTCCATGACGTGTCACATGTTCTCCACCTCCACAACCACCTCGCACACCATCTCCCATCCGCCGAGAACGACTTGTTTCCTTTCCACCCCGACGCGCCCTTGACACCTCCATTCTCGAATCTAGAGATTGAATTTTCACGTCCATGTCCCCTCGTCTCGATGAGATTCGATTAGGAGTGAGGGAGGACCGTTGACACCATGGAGATGGTCGTATACTGGTTAGACCTGCAATAACACTATCGGTACCCAAATCAAGAGCGTCGAAACTGCTGTCAGACTTCAAGGCACACCAAGCCTCAACACGCTAATACCTCCTCACCCGAGGCTGAGACTGCCAACCACCCAAATTGGGTTGAGAAAAAACACTTCCACTCTAGAGGCAGCAACACACAACAACTAGACTTCCACCACCCTGCCAGTTTTTCCCCTCGAGGTTCCGACTCTTCAAAGCACCAAATTTTTGGAAATTCAGACGCAGCATGGTCAAGTTAAGCCCAACCCTGCCCGTAGCACACCCAAGAGCTTCTCGCAGGCCGCACTAGCAAACAACCACCGTAACCTTCAAGGAATCGACCCTCGTTACCCCACAGCACATAAAAACCACACACTAAAACACAAAGTAGCCCAATTCTCGATCTAATAACCTATGAAATATCGCCCCAAACATAGTCGTCACCACCTCAAAAAGCACCACGAACTATATTGCCTCTAGCAATCTCCAAGAAACTAGCAACCTACACCTTCCAATTTCAAACTGAGCCAGAAATACCAACTATTCAGCACCACCTTAGGCCTCACTATGCATGTGCAGAAAAGCATGGGATACCTCCCTTGGAAAAGAGGAAGGAAAGATTTGAAAAGCCAAGAGTTAGAGGGGAATCTCTTCGGATGCCACCATGCCCAGAAAAATCGAATTTGTTTCCTTTGCTTGCACGTAGAATACCATCCGAGAGAATGAAAATGTATTGAAACACCAACACAAATGCCATTATCATAACCCATCTTGCACTTTAGATCGTTACCTCCAACACTCGACGAGGCGTTGAGATGTTTTGCACGAACTCCATAATTATGCTCCCCTGTACACCGAATGAATTGAGAGGATAAAGAGGTTGGTCCTCCATCCGTTTTCCAGTTGTTTATAGACATGGGCCACGAGGTGCCACGTGCTCTGGGATTCTCACCCCCATTTGGGAAAACTTGATTATATTATTATTATTATTGTTATTGTTATTATTATTATTATTATTAATGACATTAATACTAGTAGTATTAATATTAATAAGATTTATCAATAATATTAATACTATGGTTTGTGAATGAGGTTTAATATTTAATAATAATATTAGAGTCTCTGAACAATAATAATATTAAGGTTAACTATATAAGGTGACTATAGTTAGTTATGGTCACCATGTTTTACTATGGTTGACCATAGTCAACTATTCTAGCTTCAACATGGTCAACCATCACCAACCATAATTTACTCAGTTCACAATGGTTCAACCATGACCAACCAAGGTCATCTATGGTTTACTATAGTCAATCTTAGATAATAATAGTCAATCCATACTCAACATTGTCTTAGTGAAGGTTTAAAAATATTTAATAATATTAATAAAAAAATGATTATTAATAATATTAATAATAACAATAATATTATTGATATTAAAATTGGTGTTCTTATTATTATATGATTAGATATATTATTATAATATTAATAACATTAATATTAGTAGTATTAATATTAATAAGGTTTATGAGAAATATTAATAGTAGGGTTTAAGGTTTAATATTTAATAGTAATATAATGGTGTGAATAAGGTTAATAAAGTGAAATAATAATAATAATATTAATATTAATATTAAGGTTAACTATATAAGGTGACCATAATTAACTATGGTGACCATGTTTTACTATTGCCATAGTTAATCATAGTCAAACATAAGAAACTCTTCTTTATTGTAATTTGAATATATTTATTTATAGTTAACCATAGTCAACCGTTATTTACTATTTCTACCCATACATTTGCTGGACTAACACAACCACATTAATAAATGTGGTTGATATATGTTAATCATTTTACACCTTTTATAGGCTAATACACATTTAAAAATCATATCAACTCTATTTACTATATTAAAATATGACATCATAATTAAGATAATGCTTTTTAATGTGAAAGATTGGGTTTGTAAATTATGACATCATGATTAAGATAAATCTTTTTAATGTAAATTATTTGATTTGTATTAGGAATTTGGCTTCTGTGATCCATAAATTGTGTATAAAAAAATTTCGGTGAAAATCACATATAAGAAATTTTTTTCCATTTCCAACCAACATATTATTTTTTATTATAAAAATTAAAAGTTAAAGTACTTAAATGAAATAAATTTGAGAGTTACCTTTATTATTATTTTTTATTTATGTTTTATATTTTTTATACAAAATTATTTTGGTGCAGACAAGTTTTCTACTTTCCTAATTTATATTTAAATAAGTTAATGGTCCATGACTTAAAGATATATAATGGAAATAAAAATCTATATATTTATAAACCACTAACCGGTTATCCTAAATAATAAATTGTTTTGAATAGTAATAATAAGTTATTGCCGCAAAAATAATTTCAATTTGAGGCAAAAATGAATCTGAAAAATTACAAAACGTGGGGAGGAAGATGGGTGGTTATAAGCGAGAATGTATTAAAGGAAGGAGAAGAGCCCACGTGAATACTTTGCAGGGAATGGAATGGATCACTTGAAATGCTTTAACTCATCATGTGACCCAATCAACACCTCCTAAACACACCAATCAATAAAGGGAACCCTAGGACTCCGATAGCGAAACCTTAAATTTCAATATTTAATTAAAGAAAGGCAAGCACGTCAAGGGAATTGACGGAGAAAGCGCTGGCTGCCCCCTGAATGCACGCGCTGCCCGACGTGCCCGTCGTCGGTCCGGTCCATTTGAAATTGGCGCGAACGTTATCCACCCCCATTTTCCCGCTAAATTCATCCATCCCGACGCGCCGCCCTAGTGGTGTCGTGGATAGGCACAAAATTACAAGTGGTTGGTATTATCCGCGTTTTGGTCACTCACTGCAACATTTTATTGAATCCTCCTCCCAACACAAAACCGGTTTCACATTTTAGCGGGTCGTTTTCATTATCAGTTAACGATGATGATGCAACGAGCCCAAGAAATGTGGATGGCGTTGATTATATGTATTAGCATCCTAAAAACCAAAAACCAATGAAACACTGAAATGTGGAGAATTCACTATGCCAAATATTAATATAAAAAATTTATAAATTACTATATTTTGATTTTTAATATATAATTTTTGGTCAACCAAAAATAAATATTATTATATTAACTTAATTGTATTAACTAACTTCCAAACTTGATAACTGTGCTTTATAGAGCTCTTAGTATTACCTCATCTCCTATTACCCAACAGGATACCTACCAGTCTTTGCTCGTTTAGTTAGCAATTTTGACAGTTGCAGTCTTGATCTGCTCTTTTAGTTAGCAATTTTGACAGTTTCTTTGCACGTACTCAAATTCCACGAAGGCCCTGAGTCTGCAGAAATTTATCCTTGCCAAATGCAGAGGCGATTCTCTATTTTATATTATATCGTTAGGAATAGTGATCCGGCCACTGGATATCCACGAGACACTGCAGTAATGAGTACTGAAAATCTACTGAGCGTTCAAAATACCTTTTACGCCAGGGAGCCGCATTTGCACAGAAACAAATGCAACTTAAAAGAAATTAAGTTGAATTACCTGAGTTTTACATTCTCTGGTGTTCAAACTTGCAACTAATAAAATGGGTATCATTTTAGCTCATCCATCTCCCTGACACTAGTAATAAATCTCCCATCATTGGAAATTCTTGTTATGACGACTGAAGAAATTATGGGGATTCCTGCAGAGAATCCTAAGTGATCAAAGTGGAGCCTGCGCATGAGCCTGAATGCTATGTGGATAGTGAAATTATTGGAGCAGTAACTTGAGGAGGTGGGACGCTGAGGCCAGAAATGTGGGGACAAACATGAAAAGCCGGTACGGGTGAGAGTGGAAAGATGGTAGTTATCAAATCTGCTGGCGAATAGGCCTGGTGAGCGAGAGAGTCGTAACCTGAAAATACTTCGGTCTCCGCAATCCACTGGCCATGAAATGGGCACTGATTCCAAATAAGTGTTGGATTATCACAATCTTGTTTACAGTGGTTAAACTTCCTTATTTTGGGTGTCTTAAAGGTTTTTGATAGCGCTGAATCTATTTTCACTATCAAAAATGAATTCCAAACACTCCAACTACCTGATTTTTTGAATTTTATTTTACCTAATTTCTGCAAAAAACTGTTCGGGCTATTTTGTATGCTGGGTAGACAACTTCAAACTTTTCATCATTAATTTTGAAGTAATATTAAATAAATATATAATATTATATTGATATAGAGTATGTTTTAAAATTATTTTTGTTTGATTAAAAATTTGTTTTTTTTTTTACATAAGGAAATAGGTTAATGGTCTATTAATTTTGAGTGGAGTGGTTTTCTTCTTTTAAACCTCAGTGGATGACATTAAAACCACATGTTCCACTAATTGATTATTATGTTATGTTGAGTTCCCATTCATATTAAAAACAAAAACTATTAAGAAAATGAATAAGATTTTATGGTAAGTTTTATCTTACAACTAAATTAAACCAAAGGTCACAAAACAAAACTATTCTCTTTTTTTAATCATTTTTTTCTCTTTTTTATCATTTTTTCCCGTGTGTATTAAATGGGCAACAATGGTTTTTGGGTTGCTAAGCCATGTAAAGGGCTTTAGATTATAGCATAGGGTTTGCAAATGAATCATATTTCTATGAAAGGGGTTTTGATTCAATGATCACAAGTAATATGGATGGTTTGTGTAGCTCATATTATATTTGCAACCAGAATTGTGTATTTATATACGTTTTTTTAGTCCAGGGGAATTGATAACTAGTTGGGATTACTTGGGTGGGGCCTAGGTTAAAAATTTTCCTAGCTACCACTATAAACTATAAGTTAATACCAACAACATGCAAGACAACACCTACCAAGAAACTTGTGACTTAACAAGGCTTGAGTAATCCAAAGGCACACCCTCAAGGGTGGTCCCACCCATGGAGGGTACGTACACTTCTAGGCTTATCAATATAGGCTAAAGTCTCATCTAGGATTTGAGCTTGAGCAGGGAGAGTGTGACACCTACCTTCCAACAATATAATTGAACTACCTCAGCTAGAAGTATGTATTTATCTCCAAGTAATATTTCTTAGACTCGTGGACTATGCATAGTGTAGCAAACCCAATACATGCCCTAAATAAGGACTTCTTAGATGATAAGAGAAATATGGGTCCAATTTCAAAGATTATATGCAATATGGATAGGTCTCTTGACAATGGTTGTCGAATCATGGGTCTTGAACTATGGTTTGGGTTGTGAAACCCATCCCTATTGTTACCACACAAACCATCACCTTTGCGCAAAGTCCCAAAGATGTGGGCCAACCTTGGGGACTTGTAGTGGAGTTCAAGAGGTTGGCCAATGTTACCTATGTACTCTACACTTTAAACTTTGAAAAAGTTTCCTTGTCAATGGGGGTTTCCTTATTGGTTAACGAGGTTCACTTCACATACTAAGAATTGAAGAGAACCTAGCAACAATTATGATGGAAATATGATGTAAATGTAAACCATGGACTTGGGATGATGAGTGAATGGAAAATGTTCTCATCTTGCTCAAGCTATGGGATCTAAACCACTCTTGAGTATTTGTCCTCTTATCATATTGTTTAAAGTCCCCAAACATCTTGAATGACTGCTTAGTGAGAATCAAACTAAGAAATCTAAACTATGCAAGAATCACAAAGAGGCTAAACCTAAACGACTTAACCTAAGTATTACAAACTCAAAATTTTAAACAAGAACCTAGGGGAAAGAAGAAAAACCTTAAGATATTCACCCCAATGCAATAAATCTGGCTTAAAAATTTAAATAAATGAAATAAGCAATAAATCGTATCTCACTTGCATTGTTTTTTTTTGTACCAACCTCTTCCTTAATGAAGACTTGTTATGTACAAACTATTTCCACTATACCCTTGAAACATCATTAAAGAATATACAATATTACACAATAGCGTTGCAAAGGTGAGACAAGGTTTTTCCCATTACTCTCCAACTAATAAAATCCATCTTACAAATGGAGAGAGTAAATCCTTACGTAGATTTCAGCTCTAAATCCTCTCCAAATATGTATTATTTCCTTATGCGCTTCTCCAAGAAAAAGGAACTAAACAAATTACAACTACCAAGTGGAAAATTAGGTCAAAAGACTTTAGAAAGTTCTTGGATACAATGTTCAATATAATTATAGTGCCACATGTCAGCTTCTTCCACCATTGTCTTCATGTAAAGGAAAAATTTGGATGCCATTTGACTTCCTCACGAGAAAAATAATAATAAAAGGGTAGTGCAAATTTCCAATGGGTGTGCATGAATTCCATCTCTACAATTCTAAGATGAAGGTGCTTTCCTAGAAATAACCACCTAATAATAATATTATCATTTGAGGCATGAGAAATTTCAAGAAAATGCATGGTTTTCCATCTATAAATCTTTATTTATGAATACGCACTTGTAGAAATGTATTACAATGTAAAGTGTAATGCTTTAGAGCTCTTTTTAGAATCCATTTAACCAATAAAACTCTAAAATAATCCTTTTTTAAGTGTTCCCTTCATATTTTTTCCTTGTGGATCACTTTGACTAAAATAAACACATAGAATTGTGCTCCATGTTCACATAAAAACCTTTACCGTGCATGAATTCGCTCTAGAAGAGTTAAAATGTATAATCTAAATTTATGCCCCCTTTTACCAATTCAACCTTGAATTTCTCACCCTAGAAGGGGTGCTCTTAACACTCATTCAAATGGGCCTTCATCAATTTAATGTGATCTCAAAATATGTGCAAATGGGTACCCTTTGACTAAGTCAAATAATCACTAGTCACTTCACATATGTGCAATGTGTGAACAAGATTATACAACAAGTGGATATATCCTTATAATGGAGCACACCACCTAGGATGTGTGCCTGAGTTGATAAGGTGGATGAGGTTAAGGGTCAAAACCGAAGGGTGCATGGGTAAATAATCTTCCTAGTCAACTAAAGGCTCAACTAACTCGTTAAATATTGTTCCAAAGGATAAGAACAAAACATGAATGACTTTCCATGTGTGAACAAGACTTAATCTAAGGTGAGGGAAAAGTATTTTTCTTTCATGTGCTTTTGCCTCATGCCAAAAGGGGTTTTTCCTAGTCTCATGTGTACCCACGAACTTAAATTATAAGCCCTAGTGAAAAAATTACAAATAAAACTTAGGGAAAAGGCCTCAATGAAGAATTGCAATAATGAATATTGATATGCCAATATGAGGCACTCAACCTAAGGTTTAGGATTTGTAAATTTTAATTAAAGTATCCTAAACGAATTAGGTGTCTATTTCCACTAAAAAAAAGTGGAATATGAGTTTTTTAGGATAATTATGGCTTAAGACTTAGGGAATTATAGACAAAAATATTATGGGCCTTCAAGGAGATGAAGTGAAGTGAAATGTAGATGTAATGGGGGATTTTACCTAATAAAAATGGTAATATGTGATGTGATACACAAATTAGCTAAGTAAATTGATGAGAATTGATGAAAATGTATGTGAGAAGTGGATGTTAGCGAGGAAAAGTTGTAATATGCTTGCAATAAAAAAATTACCAAGGCATAACTATGGAAATGATATGAATATGAATGGAAGTAAGTGAATACATCACCATTTTAGAGTCAATATTGTAACATTAAGTGAAATTGACTATGATTTGGCATTGGTTTTGAGCCAATTCAAGCACTTTGAATTTTGAATACTAAACTGATCCACTAGATCAATGCTTCTTCTTAATCCTTGAGCAATGGACACAAATCATTGATCATTCTAAAATATGGATTGTGGGATCTCCTCTTTCACTCAATAATTCAACTCAACGTAATTTTCTAGAGGTCAATTTTATTCATGCAAGAATGCCTCCTTAATAGCCTCATACTCCTATGTTCTAGCTTTATTTATCTTTAACGCTACAATTTTATATCTCGCCTTCAATGCCAGAACGCTCATGATTTTACAATTTCACTGAATTGACTCTATGTATATTCATCCACTTCAACTCATCCACACACCAACTCTCTGCTTTAACTTAAAAAACACATAGTTAATAGGAACTTTGTATTCTCTCTTGATCTCATAATTCTATAGAGATCTCTCTTCCTCACTCAACGAGGATTTCAACTGTCCACACACACAATTACCTTAGGATTTATACAAACCCCCTTATAACCTTCTCAAGGCCAATTTTCACACAGATATATTTCCTTTTATCGGGATTACATGCGCAGACTCATTTATTCACATAGAGAAATTCTATTCACCACATCTCAATGTACTTAACATAACACACAATAATACAAAGAGTCATACATACAACATTTGGTGAATCTTCCTTTCCACTAAATGAAGGAAAATGTACATGCATAAACTCAGAAGAACCCATTCTCTATGCCCTAATTCTACATTCATTTTGCCATTATCTCTTTTCCTCACACTTACTCTCTTTTTATTTCCCATCGCATTAAAATAGATAGAATTTAGAAGCATCAAAAATTTTCTAGATCCTAAAATCACTCAACAAATTAGATTTTATATCTCCTAAAATCACTCAAGTTGTCCCTAGAATCACTTCATAAAACTCTCATGCTTCACATGATAATTAAAGAAACTAAAATTATTTACAAAAAGGAAATATAATTCCTTCTCCATGTTGAAACCCTCTTTGGAGCCTTGTCTCCAAAATCTTTGATAGTTTTCGTAGTGAGAATTCTCTTGCATCAATGTATGTCATTATGGAGACCACCTTCCCTCTTTGGTGTTATTGTTAACATGAGATAAATAGATAAATGACACCCATGTTCCCTCTTACAGGGAGAGTTCAAAAAATATCAAGATTATTTTCGCTACACAATATTGGACCAATTTTTTTTTAGCTCATTTGTCTATTGATTATTTCCTTTGAATGTCATTTAAGGTATGCTTTGTTAGGATTTTACCATATTTTCACATTGGATGAACAAAGAGAAAATGTGCCACCATTTCAGTAGCCACCAATTTAATTAATGCAAATTGATTTGCATATAATCCTTAATGTGACAGTGAAAACAAGGATGCAATTATTGTTTTCTTACATTTCTCTTGAAATGGATTTTCAAAATTAGGGTTTCATAAGTTGAGTTAGTGTGAAGAAATTTTGCACATTAGGATTAGGGTTTCATTGTGAATTTATTTGTGAAAAAAAGTTTTAGAATTTTAATTTAATTATTAATAATTATTAGGTAAATTTTTAAAATAATATTTTAATCAAATAAGATATTAATCAATGCATTAATATATTAATTAAAACATTAATTCTTAATACATAATTAATATATTAAATTTTACTATATTGTTAACATTTAATTATGATATTAATATAATATTAAGAAATATGTAACATTATTAACACATTAATATAACATTACTATAACATTTAAATAATGTTAATACGAGTTTAATAACATTAATAATATATTAATTTACACTTTTATAATGTCTTAACTATAAATTAATGTATGCATTAAAACATGTAACAATGGTTGAATATTACTAACATGGTCAACTATAGTCAACTTGGGCATCATAGTTAACAATATTCAACATGACTACCATGGAAAACTATACTTACCATGGGCATCATGGTTTATCCATAAGTGACTTATAGTGAACCATAACGGATGGCCATGGTTGAGCATGGAGGCCTATAGTGGACAATCAGGGTTAACCATCAAAAACCACCATTGCAATGGTAACCATAGTGAAATCATGGTCAACTATATACAAACCATACTTAAAATATTTTCAACCATAGTCAAATTGCATTCAAACTATGGCCAATTATAGTCAAACATATTCAACTATCGTCGAACATAGTCAACATTGGTTAAATGATGGTAAATCATATTCAAATAATTTTCAATCATAGTCAATCATGATAAATCATTGTCAAACCATGTTCAACCATAGTCATTCATAGCCAAAATATAGTCAATGATGTTTAAACATGGTGAACATGGACAACTATAGTCAATTGTGGTCAACCATAGTCAAACAATTTTTAAACATAATAATTGAGTCAAAACATAGTCAACAATGTTTGACAATAGTCACACAAGGTCAACCATAGTCTAATCTTGGTCAACCATCATCAAATATCATCACCATGATTTACTATGGTTAATAATGATTAACCATCATTAACAATGGTCACCATGGTCAACCATAGTTGATTCTAGTTAGCATGGTAGACCATCATCAACCATGGTTAGTCATGTTCAACCAAAGGCAGACTAGGTTGACCATGGTCAATCATGGTCATCTTTGGTGAACCATAGTCACCATAATCAACCTTCGAGAACCTTGTAAATCCATTCTCAACATGGTCAACAATGGTATTATGACCAAACATTGTCAACCTAGGTCACCATGGTAAAATATGATCAATCGTAGCCATTCATTATTAATATAGACAATTGTAACCTCTCATAGAAAGATATAGCCAACCATGTTCAAATTAATCAAACCATGTTCACTCATGGTGAAATTGGTGAAGTTATGTTCACCCATGGTCAAACCATGTTCACCCATATTCAATGTTTAATAATATTAATATTAATATGGTTTAAAACACATTGCTTTACCAATGTGGTTGATTATGTTTGACTATGTTTGACAATCAACTTCAATCAAACATAATTTCCTATTATTATTATTAATTAATATTTATAGTCTAACATAGTCAACCACATCAGTAAAAAAAAGTCAACATTTATAATTTATGCTTAAATAGTTAACCATGCTCAACCTTGGTCAACCTTATATTTACCATATTTAACAATAATCAACTTTGTTCAAGCATAGTTCTCCTCAATCAACGTAACTCAACCACATTCAATTATAGTCAACCATGGTTGACCAAAGACAAACATTATCAACCTTAGTCAACTAAGGCCATCCTAGGTTAGTTACAACTAATATTTAAAAATGTTTAATAGTTCTCAGTAATAATAATAATAATAAAAACAACAACATGATATTAGACTAGTACAAAAATGTATCCAACATTGTAATGTGAAAAAAATTGTCACAATGTTACATTACATTGTAATTTATCCAATGTCACAATGCAACATTACAAAATTAGTCAACCACATTTAATGATGTGGTTGACTATGTTCGACTATGTTTCCAGTCAACACTCTTCAACTTCAATCAAACATAATCCCCTATTAATATTATTGAATAATAATAATAATCAAACATGTGATGTTGAAATGGTACAAAAATCTATCCAACGTCGCAATGCAACATTACAAAATTAGTAAACCACATTTACTAATGTGGTTGACTATGTTTGACCATGTTTAAATATGTTTATAGTAAACACTCTTCAACTTTACTCAAACATAATCACCTTTTAATATTATTGATCAATATTAATAATCAAACATACTCAACTACATTAGTCAAACAAAGTCAACATTTATATTTAATGTTTAAATAGTTGACCATGATTAGACTTACTCAGCACTTTGTTTACCATATTTAACAATAGTCAAAATTGTTCACCCATAGTTTTTCTCAGTCAACGTAAGTCGACCATATTCAATTCTAGTCAGCCATGGTTGAACAAAGTCAAACATTTTCAAACTTGGTCAACAAAAAATTTCTCAATGTGATTGATCTAGAAGAACTACATCAAAGCATTATGAATCACAAAATCTTGAACCCAAAAATATTAATAATAGTAATAAGGTTGACTATATTATTAGTAGTAGTAGTAGTAGTAGTATTATATGATTGGTTGATCATGATCAAAATTAGTCAATCATACAACACTATTATTAATATTAATAAAGCTAACTAATAATAATAATAATAATAAATTCATTATATTAACCGTATTCAATTATATTCATCCATGTTTGTTTATATAATAATAATATTATTAAAAACCACATTATAATAACTATGATTGATGATGATATGATGGTTAATTTCCATAAAGACCAATATGGTCTATCAGCCCTTAAGAAGGTAACCGATTAATTGGGGCACTTTAATAGTCTATTTCTATGATAAAAAAGAAGAGAGAGGACTGCTTTGAGATCACTGTAGTTTTGTTGACTTAATGAGTCAATAAGGTTGGTAATGTGGCAAATGATTTGAAAAGGGGAATGGATGTGAGTAAGGATTGTGCAATCCAAGAGAAAGTGTGTTTCATCTTCAACTCTTAGTATCACAAATGGGGCATATAATTTCGTCCCAAGGTATTTTGGGAATAGATCAATACCCAATGTCACCCCAAATCTCATGGGAATTAGTTCTTGTCTTTACAATGCTCATTTTCTTCTTAGCATTGGTCAAGACAGAAAGATAATTTTAGTTAGCAAGAATATGGTTGATCACCTTCTTATAAAATCTTAGCTTCATTTTTCCCTCTAGCTCCTTATCATCCCACAATTTATCCTTAAATTTGGAAGTGATAGTGTTTTTAATATCATCCTTATTTTGCAATATGATCTTGTCCTTTATCCCCCAATGGTCGAGTCAGGATTATGCATCCTTATGCCAACCTCACTTGAGCTATAGGTGGGCGTTTTGACAAGAGTTAGAAGCAATTTTGGGGAGCATGTTGGCTTCCATGTTGTACAAATTCTTCTTGTACATCAAATACCTAAATATATTCATGCTTTCAATGGGGGAGAGGCTAGTTTCGATCAAGATAATAGGGTATCGAGTATTTCCTTTAATATTGAGGTTGTAAGTTATAAATTGATTTTGGATCATCTCAAACTTTCTCCAGATTCTCTAGATATATTGCAGCCCCAAATATCACATCCATATAAAATAATAGGGGTGACGAGAATCTCGAGGAGGAACTTCTTTTTAATCCAAACACAAATATCAGTTGACTTGACAACCATATTATTATATAGACAACCAACCTTATTATTTTTATTATTATATGATTGAATATATATTAATGATTGACCATAATCAAACTTGGCCAACCCCATATCATTATTATTAATATTAAAAAATTTGACTAATAATAAGAATAATAAGGTTGATTATATTAATCATATTCAATTATAGTAAATCATGATTGTCTAAACATAAATTATAAGTAGCAACGTTGAATTTCCTACGGACCAGGTGTCGAACACCTTCTAGACCCACGACTTACCTTACCACCATGTCGCACGCCACCTCAACTCTGAGGTTGCTGAGACTGCCCTCCATGACGTGTCACACGTTCTCCACCTCCACAACCACCTCGCACACCATCTCCCATCCGCCGAGAATGACTTGTTTGCTTTCCACCCCGACGCGGCCTTGACACCTCCATTCTTGAATCTAGAGATTGAATTTTCATGTATGTGTCCCCTCGTCCCGATGAGATTCGATTATGAGTGAGGGACAACCATTGACGTCGTGGAGATGGTCGTATACTGGTTATGCCTGCAATAACACTATCGATACCCAAATCAAGAGCGTCAAAACCGCCGTCAGCCTTCAAGGCACACCAAGCCTCAACACGCTAATACTTCCTCACCTGAGGCTGAGACTGCCAACCACCCAAACGGGGTTGAGAACAAACACTTCCACTCCAGAGGCGGCAACACACAACAACCAGACTTCCACCACCCTGCCAATTCCCCCCCCCCCCCGAGGTTGCAACTCTTCAGAGCACCAAATTTTTTGAAATTCAGACGCAGAATGGTCAAGTTAAGCCCAACCCTGCCTAGAGCACACCACAGTGCTTCTCGTAGGCTACACTAGCAAACAACCACCGTAACCTTCAAGGAATCAACTCCCCTTACCCCACAACACACAAAAAACCACACACTAAAACACAAAGTAGCCCAGTTCTCGATCCAATAACCTATGAAAGATCGCCCCAAACATAGTCGTCACCACCTCAAAAAGCACCACCAACTATATTGCCTCTAGCAACCTCCAAGACACCAGCAACCTGCACCTTCCAATTTCAAACTGAGACAGAAATACCAACTAGTCAACACCACCTTAGGCCTCACTATGCATTCACAGAAAAGCACAGGATACCTCCCTTGGAAAAGAGGAAGGAAAATTCTGAAAAGCCAAGAGTCAGAGGGGAAGCTCTTCGGATGCCACCATGCCCAAAAAAATCGAATTTGTTTCCTTTGCTTACACATAGAATACCATCCGGGAGAATGAAAATGTATTGAAACATCAACACAAATGCCATTGTCATAACCCATCTTGCACTTTAGATCGTTACCTCCCACACTCGACGAGGCGTTGAGATGTTTCGCATGAACTCCATAATTATGCTCCCTTGTACACCGAATGAATTGAGAGGACAGAGAGGTTGGTCCTCCATCCATTATCCAATTGTTTACAAACATGGGCCACGAGGTGCCACATGCTCTGGGATTCTCACCTCCATTTGGGAAAACTTGATTATATTATTATTGTTATTGTTATTGTTATTATTATTATTATTATTAATGACATTAATACTAGTGGTATTAATATTAATAAGATTTATCAATAATATTAATACTATGGTTTGTGAATGAGGTTTACTATTTAATAATAATATTAGAGTCTCTGAATAAGGTTTAATAAAGTTGACTAATGATAATAACAATAATAATATTAAGGTTAACTATATAAGGTGACTATAGTTAGTTATGGTCACCATATTTTACTATGGTTTACCATAGTCAACTATTCTAGCTTCTCGATCATTATGGTCAACATGGTCAACCATCACCAACCATAATCGACTCAGTTCACAATGGTTCAACCATGACCAACCGAGGTCATCTATTGTTTGCTATAGTCAACCTTGGATAATAATAGTCAATCCATACTCAACATTGTCTTAGTGAAGGTTTAAAAATATTTAATAATATTAATAAAAATGATTATTAATAATATTAATAATAACAATAATATTATCGATATTAAAATTGGTGTTCTTATTACTATATGATTAGATATATTACTAATAATATTAATAACATTAATATTAGTAGTATTAATATTAATAAGGTTTATGAGAAATATTAATAGTAAGGTTTAAGGTTTAATATTTAATAGTAATATAATAGTGTGAATAAGGTTAATAAAGTGAAATAATAATAACAATAATAATATTAATATTAATATTAAGGTTAACTATATAAGGTGACCATAATTAGTTATGGTGAACATATTTTACTATTGCCATAGTTAATCATAGTCAAACATAAGAAACCCTTCTTTATTGTAATTTGAATATATTTAGTTATAGTTAACCATAGTCAACCGTCATTTACTATTTCTACCCATAAACTTGCTAGACTAGCACAATCACATTAATAAATGTGGTTGATATATGTTAATGAATTAGTGTCATTTTACACCTTTTATAGGCTAATCGACATTTAAAAATCATATCAACTCTATTTACTATATTAAAATATGACATCATAATTAAGATAATGCTTTTTAATGTGAAAGATTTGATTTGTAAATTATGACATCATGATTAAGATAAATCCTTTTAATGTAAATTATTTGATTTGTATTAGGAATTTGGCTTTTGTGATCCATAAATTGTGTATAAAAGAATTTCTGTGAAAATTACATATAAATTTTCTTTTCCAAACTCATTTCGAACTAGCATATTAATTTTTATTATAAAAATTAAAGGTTAAAGCACTTAAATGAAATCAAGTTAAGAGTTAAATTTGTTATTTTTTTAATTTATGTTTTATATTTTTTATACAAAATTACTTTGTTGCAGTTAAAATAGGTTAATGATCCCTGACATAAAGATATATAATGGAAATAAAAATCTGTATCTTTATAAACCACTAACCGGTTATTCTAAATAATAGATTGTTTTGAATAGTAATAATAAGTTACTGCCGCAAAAATAATTTCAATTTGAGGCAAAAATGAATCTGAAAGATTACAAAACGTGGGGAGGAAGATGGGTGGTTATAATAAAATGTATTAAAGGAAGGAGAAGAGCCCACGTGAATACTTCAACAAATCGTCTTCCGCAGGAAATGGATCACTTGAAATGCTTTAACTCATCATGTGACCCAATCAACACCTCCTAAACACACCAATCAATAAAGGGTATCCAAGGACTCCGATGGCGAAGCCTCAAATTTCAATATTTAATTAATAAATGAATGCCTTTTCTAAAGAAAGGGAAGCACGTCAAGGGAATTGAAGGAGAGAACGCAGGCTGCCCCCTGAATGCACGCGCTGCCCGACGTGCCCGTCGTCGGTCCATTTGAAATTGGCGCGAACCTTATCCACCCCCATTTTCCCGCTAAATTCATCCATCACGACGCGCCGCCCTAGTGGTGTCGTGGATAGGCACAAAATTACAAGTGGTTGGTATTATCCGCGTTTTGTTCCCTCACTGCAACATTTTGAAGAATAATATTTTATTGAATCCTCCTCCCAACACAAACCGGTTTCACATTTTAGCGGGTCGTTTTCATTATCAGTTAACGATGATGATGCAACGAGCCCTAAGAAATGTGGATGGCGTTGATTATATGTATTAGCATTCCTAAAACCCACAAAATGAAACACTGAAATGTGGAGAGTTCACTATCCCATATATTTAATATAATAAATTTATAAATTTTAATTTAGAAATTACTATATTTTGATTCTTAATATATAATTTTTGGTCAACCAAAAATAAATATTATTATATTAACTTTATTGTATTAACTAACTTCCAAACTTGATAGAGCTCTTAGTATTACTAATTTCCAAATTTTAATAGAGTTGTTGACACTCCACTATTTTTAGTAAATAGTTTGTGTTATCATTTTTTTACCAAACTGAATTTAAAAAAAAATATTACTTAATTTATTAAATAAAAAGAACGATTAAACTCGACTAAGATGTCAACCAACATCAAAATGTTATAACCAAAATTATGCCAAACTAAACTCCTCCATTGAAGAGTGATTCACCCATCAGATTTAGGGCTATTATGATCGATAATGAACGTAAGAGCCGCAGCGGACATCTGGACTGGTGAGCAGTCCGGACAGCTTTTTGCTACTCTTCTTACGTAAAGCCTGGCAGCAACATTCTCATTATCGATGCCTAATTCCAATCTCATCTCATCTCCTCTCCCGCACGAGATGCTTCTGCTAAACTTGCAGTTCTCTGTCATTTCCACGTACCACACAGTAGACCTACCAGTCTTGCTCGTTTAGTCAGCAATTTTGACAGTTGCAGTCTTGCTCTGCTCTTTTAGTTAGCAATTTTGACAGTTTCTTTGCACGTACTCAAATTCCACGAAGGCCCTGAGTCTGCAGAAATTTATCCTTGCCAAATGCAGATGCGATTCTCTATTTTATATTATATCGTTAGGAATAGTGATCCGGCCCCTGGATATCCACGAGACACGGCAGTAATGAGTACTGAAAATCTACTGAGCGTTCAAAATACCTTTTACGCCAGGGAGCCGCATTTGCACAGAAACAAATGCAACTTAAAAGAAATTAAGTTTTTTTTCAGAAAGAAGAAATTAAGTTGAATTACCTGAGTTTTACATTCTCTGGTGTTCAAACTTGCAACTAATAAAATGGGTATCATTTTAGCTCATCCATCTACCTGACAGTAGTAATAAATCTCCTATCATTGGAAACTCTTGTAATGACGACAGAAGAAATTATGGGAATTCCTGCAGAGAATCCTAAGTGATCAAAGTGAAGCCTGCGCATGAGCCTGAATGCTATGTGGATAGTGAAATTATTGGAGCAGTAACTTGAGGAGGTGGGACGCTGAGGCCAGAAATGTGGGGACAAACATGAAAAGCCGGTACGGGTGAGAGTGGAAAGATGGTAGTTATCAAATCTGCTGGCGAATAGGCCTGGTGAGCGAGAGAGTGGTAACCTGAAAATACCTCGGTCTCCACAATCCACTGGCCATGAAATGTCATGGCCACTGACTCCAAGTAAGTGTTGGATTATCAGAATCTTGTTTACAGTTGTTAAACTTCCTTATTTTGGGTGTCTTAAAGGTTTTTGATAGCGCTGAATCTATTTTCACTATCAAAAATGAATTCCAAACACTCCAACTACCTGATTTTTTGAATTTTATTTTACCTAATTTCTGCAAAAAAAACCGGTTCGGGTGAGAGTGGAAAGATGGTAGTTATCAAATCTGCTGGCGAATAGACCTGGTGAGCGAGAGAGTCCTAACCTGAAAATACCTCGGTCCCCAGAATCCACTGGCCATGAAATGGGCGCTGAATCCAAGTCAATTGTTGGATTATCAAAATCTTGTTTATAGTTGTTAAACTTTCTTATTTTGGGTGTTTTAAAGGTTTTTGATAGTGCTGAATCTATTTTCACTATCAAAAATGAATTCCAAACACTCCAATTACTTGATTTTTTGAATTTTATTTTACCTAATTTCTGCAAAAAACTGTTCGGGCTATTATGTACGCTGGGTAGACAACTTCAAACTTTTTTATCATTCATTTTGAAGTAATATTAAATAAATATATAATATTATATTGATATAGAGTATGTTTTAAAATTGTTTTTGTTTGATTAAAAATTTGTTTTTTTTTTATACATAAGGAAATAGGTTAATGGTCTATTAATTTTGAGTGGAGTGGTTTTCTTCTTTTAAACCTCAGTGGATGACATTAAAACCACATGTTCCACTAATTGATCATTATGTTATGTTGAGTTCCCATTTATATTAAAAACAAAAACAAAGATGTTAATTATATATTAAGAAAATGAATAAGATTTTATAGTAAGTTTTATCTTACAACTAAATTAAACCAAAGGTCACAAAACAAAACTATTCTCTTTTTTTAATCATTTTTTCTCTTTTTTATCATTTTTTCTGGTGTGTGTATTAAATGGGCAACAATGTTTTTTGGGTTGCTAAGCCATGTAAAGGGCTTTAGATTATAGCATAGGGTTTGCAAATGAATCATATTTCTATGAAAGGGGTTTTGATTCAATGATCACAAGTAATATGGATGGTTTGTGTAGCTCATGTTATATTTGCAACTAGAATTGTGTATTTATATACGTTTTTTTAGTCTAGGGGAATTGATAACTAGTTGGGATTACTTGGGTGGGGCCTAGGTTAAAAATTTTGCTAGCTACCAATATAAACTATAAGTTAATACCAACAACATGCAAGACAACACCTACTAAGAAACTTGTGACTTAACAAGGCTTGAGTCATCCAAAGGCACACCCTCAAGGGTGGTCCCACCCATGGAGGGTACGTACACTTCTAGGCTTAGCAATATAGGTTAAAGTCTCATCTAGGATTTGAGCTTGAGCAAGGAGAGTGTGACACCTACCTCGCAACAATATAATTGAACTACCTCAGCTAGAAGTATGTATTTATCTCCAAGTAATATTTCTTAGGCTCATGGACTATGCATGGTGTAGCAAACCCAATACATGCCCTAAATAAGGACTTCTTAGATGATAAGAGAAATATGGGTCCAATTTCAAAGATTAGATGCAATATGGATAGGTCTCTTGACAATGTTTGTCGAATCATGGGTCTTGAACTATGGTTTGGGTTGTGAAACCAAGCCCTATTGTTACCACACAAACCATCATCTTTGCGCAAAGTCCCAAAGATGTGGGCCAACCTTGTGGACTTGTAGTGGAGTTCAAGAGGTTGGCCAATGTTACCTATGTACTCTACACTTTAAACTTTGAAAAAGTTTCCTTGTCAATGGGGTTTCCTTATTGGTTAACGAGGTTCACTTCACATACTAAGAATTGAAGAGAACCTAGCAACAATTATGATGGAAATATGATGTAAATGTAAACCATGGACTTGGGATGATGAGTGAATGGAAAATGTTCTCATCTTGCTCAAGCTATGGGATCTAAACCACTCTTGAGTATTTGTCCTCTTATCATATTGTTTAAAGTCCCCAAACATCTTGAATGACTGCTTAGTGAGCATCAAACTAAGAAATCTAAACTATGCAAGAACCACAAAGAGGCTAAACCTAAACGACGTAACCTAAGTATTACAAACTCAAAATTTTAAACAAGAACCTAGGGGAAAGAAGAAAACCTTAAGATATTCACTCCAATGCAATAAATCTAGCGCTTTAAAATTTAAATAAATGAAATAAGCAATAAATCGTACCTCACTTGCATTGTTTTTTTTGTACCAACCTCTTCCTTAATGAAGACTTGTTATGTACAAACTATTTCCACTATACCATTGAAACATCATTAAAGAATATACAAAATTACACAATAGCATTGCAAAGGTGAGACAAGGTTTTTCCCATTACTCTCCAACTAATAAAATCCATCTTACAAATGGAGAGAGTAAATCCTTATGTAGATTTGAGCTCTAAATCCTCTTCAAATAAGTATTATTTCCTTATGAGCTTCTCCAAGAAAAATGAACTAAAAAATTTACAACTACCAAGTGGAAAATTAGGTCAAAAGACCTTAGAAAGTTCTTGGATACAATGTTCAATATAATTGTAGTGCCACATGTTAGCTTCTTCCACCCTTGTCTTCATGTAAAGGAAAATTTTGGATGCCATTTGACTTCCTCACGAGAAAAATAATAATAAAAAGGTAGTGCAAATTTCCAATGGGTGTGCATGAATTCCATCTCTACAATTCTAAGATGAAGGTGCTTTCCTAGAAATAACCACCTCATAATAATATTATCATTTGAGGCATGAGAAATTTCAAGAAAATGCATGGTTTTCCATCTATAAATCTTTATTTATGAATACGCACTTGTAGAAATGTATTACAATGTAAAGTGTAATGCTTTAGATCTCTTTTTAGAATCCATTTAACCAATAAAACTCTAAAATAATCCTTTTTTAAGTGTTCCCTTCATATTTGTTCCTTGTGGATCACTTTGACTAAAATAAACACATAGAATTGTGCTCCATGTTCACATAAAAACCTTTACCGTGCATGAATTCGCTCTAGAAGATTTAAAATGTATAATCTAAATTTATGCCCCCTTTTACCAATTCAACCTTGAATTTCTCACCCTAGAAGGGGTGCTCTTAACACTCATTCAAATGGGCCTTCATAAATTTAATGTGATCTCAAAATATGTGCAAATGGGTACCCTTTGACTAAGTCAAATAATCACTAGTCACTTCACATATGTGCAATGTGAGAACAAGATTATACAACAAGTGGATGTATCCTTATAATGGAGCACACCACCTAGGATGTGTGCCTGAGTTGATAAGGTGGATGAGGTTGAGGGTCAAAACCGAAGGGTGCATGGGTAAATAATCTTCCTAGTCAACTAAAGGCTCAACTAACTCGTTAAATATTGTGCCAAAGTATAAGAACAAAACATGAATGACTTTCCATGTGTGAACAAGGCTTAATCTAAGGTGAGGGAAAAGTAGTTTTCTTTCATGTGTTTTTGCCTCGTGCCAAAAGGGGTTTTTCCTAGTCTCATGTGTACCCACAGACTTAAATTATAAGCCCTAGTGAAAAAAATACAAATAAAACTTAGGGAAAAGGCCTCAGTGAAGAATTGCAATAATGAATATTGATATGCCAATATGAGGCACTAAACCTAAGGTTTAGGATTTTTAAATTTTAATTAAAGTATCCTAAACGAATTAGGTGTCTGTTTCCACTAAAAAAAGTGGAATATGAGTTTTTAAGGATAATTATGGCTTAAGACTTAGGGAATTATAGACAAAAATATTATGGCCCTTCAAGGAGATGAAGTGAAGGGAAATGTAGATGTAATGGGGGATTTTACCTAATAAAAATGGTAATATGTGATGTGATACACAAATCAGCTAAGTAAATTGATGAGAATTGGTGAAAATGTAAGTGAGAAGTGGATGTTACTGAGGAAAAGTTATAATATGCTTGCAATAAAAAAATTACCAAGGCATAAATATGGAAATGATATGAATATGAATGGAAGTAAGTGAATACATCACAATTTTAGAGGTCAATATTGCAAAATTAAGTGAAACTGACTATGATTTGACCACCATGCTGAAGATCCCTCAAGAAAAGTATACTTTTTTGAAGAAACCTCCGTCAACATTCCAACCTTTTGAAGGCTAGAGTGATCCCATCAATTTGTATAGATAAAGTTTACCACTAATGTCAATATGAGGGGTAAAAAATGACCCCTACTTGGGGACATGTGTTCTTTGATAAGAGTGGATGAGAACCCAAAAATATTTGATACAACTATAAAAAATAAGGAAGAAAAAATAGGTACATGTAGATGGATGGTCTAAGTCTCATCCTCAAACAACACATCCAAAAATTTTTCAACTTCATCAAAATTGGCTTTACAAGTAAGACACAAGGCAATAATGTCAATGCTCATAGTATATATCTTATTTCTTATGTATCTCAAAGACTTATTATTTATACTGCTAGTATGCTACATGAATAAAATACAAAGGCTAAGTGTTGATACAACCAATGGAACCACTCTAGCTCTTTGTTTAGATAGAAAGTTATTCTCTTGTGTTTGGTTATGAACCCTAAAAAGACCTCAAACATCATGTATATATGAGTTGGAATCCCCATAGAAACAACTTTAAAATAGTCATTGAAGAGAGCCAAAACATCACACTCATGTCCAAAATGACATACACATTTACATCTTCTAGCCAAAGTTGCATAGGATTATAATATTTTTCTTGGGGATACATCACATCATCAAATACGGAAGAAATTTCATCTACATCCTCCATGATTACACTCTCGGGCTTCCTTGTTACAAAATTATCTTGGAAAGAGCATGAAGCTACATAGAATAATGAAATTTAAAACCTAGAAATGCTTCCTATATGCATGATATAGCTTGTTTGACCATATGTGAAGAATGGGAAATTTTGCAGCTTATTTCTATATGTTTTCCTTATTGTCACATACAATTTCCAGCAAATGCAGTTTCCATAATGCAAAGAACATGTAAAATAATTAACATTGAAGTCTGATGCTGGCTGGAAATTTCCTAATGTGCATGAAGATTATGTCAATTTACTTCTCTTATATCAGGTTGCCCAATAAAGTCATAATCGACACTTCCTTCCCTAGATGAATCATAAATTAAATTTCCCATAAGTACCCAATATATATCATCCATATTGTGATTAATTTTTTGAAAGGGTGTTTTCCTTGATTGATGTCGATCAATTCATTTAGTGTTGAAGAAAATTATGAACTTAATTTCTCTTCAAAATCATCAAACAATGTAGCCTTAAATTCATAATTGTGAGATAAAATGGTTCTTCTCAAACCTTTTTTTCATGGATCATAGAAAATATTTTTCTTTTCTTTTTTTTACAATTGCTTGATGGTTTTCTTCATCTTCACATGTAAGAGATGAATCATGGGCTTCAATGAGATCTTTGATACTTGGTCTTGAAAATATTTTGGGTCCTCAAGAGGTGGCTCTTGAGAATACATGATCTTCAATGCTAGAAGATATGGATGCCTCTTTTTTCTCTCCAGATTCATCCATCCAAAGAATTTCTAAATATGACACCCCATGCTTATATGATATAAGGGTTCATGATAATCATCATTACATTCAATTCTTCAATAGAGAATAAGCATAAAAATGAAATAATCAATGTACATCTTCATACCTCATACCAAATTGGAGAGTTTGTGGAGTTGCCAAGGTGAAATTGTTGTCCTCAAAAGTTGTTTTATTCACGTCATAACAAACTAATCTTGAAAACATTGCAAAGGAAAAGGGATTCTTCCCTTCAATCGAGTCACCAAAATGAGATGAAACCTCATCCAAGTCTTCAAGAAGAATGATCTTCAAATTTCTCAAGAAATGGACTTTATCATGACAATGGAACCAAAAATGTTACCATATAAACCAACATCTTTTCTCAAAGTCCAAAATATGTATGTCAACCTTGTGGAACTTGGGAGGTTGACTACTACCACCTCACCAACTCTCTCTTGAATTTTAGACTCAAGAAAATTTTCCTAGTCAAGGGGGGACTTCCCTATCAATCAAATGGTATCTCAAATAGTAGGAATGGGAGTTGTTATCACCAAAAAATGGTCATCTAACCATTTCTAATTAGATGGATCGAAGTACATACTTGGAGTTAATTTTGCATCAGTTATTACTATTTATTTTTACTCTTTAGCTAATTTTATTGCATAGATCTGGGTTTTTGCAAGATTTGTTCTAACTGTCTATTGTAAATATAAAGAGTTAAGTAGCCATTTCTATTGTTAGGGCTATTTGTCACGCATAGCTAAAGTAGGATCTTTTCGTACACTTGCAATAAGATTTTACGCTAATAAATGTTGAATCTGCTGGTGTTTTAATCACACATTAGTGTCAACAAATGATGATTCCACTGTTGTGATTAAAATTCATGTGTGATCAACAGCTTCAGGAACAAGGGTAACATGTATCAACCGTGCCAAAGACTGAAAATTTTCTGCAACCTACCTCCCAAGAACCAAGGAGCAGAAATAGTAGTTTTCAGCCCAAATAGTGCAATTTACCCCTGAAATCACACTTACCTGGCCAAAAAGTACGAGTTCACCTATTCACAAGTCTGTAACTGCGATCAGGAATCTTTTTTTGATTTTTTCTGAAACTGTCATGATTTGACGAGAGCACTGTTTTGGGTTGTTTGACCTATGTTTTAGCCTGTCTTAGGCCTAAATATGCTCAGTTTGTCTCCTTGAAGTAGAACTAGGCCCCCTAGGGATTTGTTAGTCATCAGTATTTTTCATTTTCTATAGATGACTAAATATTGGTTCTAGATTTCTAAAAACAACATTCTTTGAACATTGTGAGTTTTAGAAATCTCACTGCCTTCATTATCCTTATAGAAAATTTTTCACTATTCTATCATTTTTCCATTCCATGGTCACTCCTAAAAAACTCCTTATAGGCTTGTGCCACTCATCTCCATCCTTTTTCCTACCTATGACCTCATTTCTTTGTTTTTTCCCTTGTCCATAACTCCACTTTCCATCTAGGGTTTTCCAATAGCCTACCCCTTTCCATTTTCACCAGGTTCATGAAGCATTGATGGTCTCAAAACTATCTCTGTAGGCTCTTTAGATAAATTAAGTACATTGGATTTTGGATCTTCAATATAACACTTTGAAAAATACTCTGTTTTCACTTGGAGCCTCCAAAGCCAATTTTCAATCAATTTCAGGTCAAATAACCTCCCACTAGGCCAATTAGGGTTTCATAAGTTCCAAGGTCATAATTTCCAAAGATGATTACCATTCAGTTTTAGAGTCTGCACATGAGGTAATGGACAAGCTTAACACTTTTGTAGAAGTGTTGAAATTTCCCTCAGCAGAAGAAATTGATAAAGTAGATGGCCTGCTCCTATGTCAAGACAAATCATAGCAGAAGAAAGGGAAACACTTGTTCTTGTATAGAATTAGGGTTTTTAGCTGGATTGGGCCAGTAGTGTGCCAAGCAGGGATCAAATGCAGAAATGACCATGGAGGGGGCACACCAAAAACCAAACATGAAGAAAATTCTTTTAGAGATGATTAATGAAATATGGTAGAAAGGTGAGGTAAACTGGACAGAAGTGAATGAAATTGAAAGGGTTATAGATAACATAGAAGACAACATTGATAATTGTCTTATAGTAGTCCAGACACCTAGGGTTTTGGGAAAGTGGCCACAGAAGGTAAGAGGTATGAGTTCAACTCCATGCTGCAAGCAAAGGAATTATTTTGAAGATGCCACTGTTTGATCATCACAAAGGTGTCAAGATCAATTTTTCATGCCTCAAGGAACAAATATAAAGGTCCAAATCACCATTTAAGTCACCTGCAGAGCAAAGGTGTAAAATTATTAATGAGAAAAGGTGAAAGGTTGAGTTAACTTGATGATGGAAACAACAGAGGATTTTGAAGTTTCTCTTGTGTGTAAACATCACTGAAATCATCAAGATAAGCATGTCAAGTCTTCAAGGAACAAAAGGAAGAGCCACCTCAAGTGTTTCCAGTCACCTGCAAGAATAAAGGCATAAAGAGTATCAGTAAAAGAGAAGAAAGACTTAAGACAATTAGAAAGTGGGTTACAAAGATAAAACCAATACCAAATGCCTAAAGATCTCTTTTCACACTTCATATGAATCATTGTTCACTTGAAAAGAATTAGAAATTTCAAAGGGAGAAGTTTTTTGATTTTTTCAAGTCAAAATTCGGCTAAGTGTTGTGGCGCTACCCACCTGGAAGGTAGCGCTGCACCCCTGGCATATTTTCCCGTGTATTTTCTTAAGGCACTGCACGCCTGGAAGAGGGCGTTGCAGCCTTACCCGACTCACCCACAAAAATTTTCTCAGGTGTTGCACCCTCAAAACCGACGTTGTGCGCTTGACTAGGAAGGCTTCTAAGCCCTACAAACACTCAAATCACCTCAAAAAAATTTTCTAGACTCCTTCCAAAGGACCTCCAAACAAATTCAAGGAGTATCATTCATAGACAAAGGTGGATTAGGGTGTTGTGAAGGTTTTCATTCATTTGAGCTAAAACCTTTTCCTTCATAACACTTTGTCCCCTCACTTGCAAAAGCTACCATTCCATCACCTTCTCATCTCAAAATTCACATTAAATTCTAGGATTGGCAAAGCAAAGTTCCTAAAATGTAAAGAGAAGGAGACAATGGTAGTGATATAGAGTCTCAAATGCCAAGAAAGCATGAACACAAAGGTGGTCCTCTCACAATCCCTCACCATCCTCTCATGGTACTAGTGCATCAAGCAAAGGTAAATCAAATAATGAGGGAGATGGCAATGAGGAAAATGCCAATGAGAAATCAAACAAAGTGAAGAAAAGAGCGGTGATGAAGAAAGGGATAGTGATGATGATATCAGTGATAAATTAATCAGATGGCACTAAGGAATCAAGCAATTAAGAGGAAGGCAATGAGGAATCGGATGCTAATAAGGAAGAAAACAATGAAGAATCAAATAGTGAGGAAAGAGCAGTGAGGGAAATGAGGCCTATGAAGAATATGGTGGGACCAATGAGGCAAAATAAAAATAAATCTTGGTAACCTAGCTGATCCATCCCCTACAAAGCCTCCCAAACATAATCAGTTGAACAAAATCCAACTCTGGGTACATTTTTGCACTTGTGAAATTTTTATTGTTTTGAAGGGCCAAAGGCACGGCGCCACTGGAGCTGCACTATATTTTGGGGCACTATTCTGAGGAGTGGCATACATTTTTGGAATCCATAGGCCAAGGACATCATCCAAAAAAAAATTCAAATCATTTAGAGCAGAACTGGTACTCCAAAAGTGCCAAAAACACTTAAAAAATCACCTTTCTGCCCTATTTTCAGAGTTGGTGCTGCACTCTGAGCAGTCTTGGGAGATTTTATTTTTGAGTAGGTAAATTAAGTCCAATCATAAAACTGAAGGAATGTTTGGCAAGTACACTTGTCAAGCTTTCCCACAATGAGCTATTATGGAGCTCATTTGGACCCCTGGAAGGCCTCCAAACCTTGGTCACAAAAGAGACAATGTTTCTAGTGCAGGCGTTGCGCCCTTGGCCTTGGCGCTGTGCCCTTGCTTGCAAAGTCAACAAAAGACACAAATTTATTGAAAAAACATATTTTTGAGGACTTTTAAGGCAAATCACTCCTAGTTAGCTCAGCATTTATGTTTGAAGTTATTTTTCATTTATTACATTAGATATTTGTGCCTTGGGCCTTGCATGATGTCTTTGGATAAAAATGATATTTATGAGCAATTAATGGCCTCCAAAGCCCTAGATAGGGTTTTGACTCTCCTTTGTAAGATAAATACTGCATGAGGGCCTCATTGTTCATTTTGGTTTTTGGATGATTATTGAGAGAAATATCATAGACTTGAAGATTGAGGAGAAATTTGGCTTTGGACTTTGTGAATGTCTTGATTTGCATGATGATGGAGCAAGCGCACTTGCAGGATTCCTAAACATAGTTAATGGTGATGCATTTCCTATCTAGCATTTTTTTTCTTATGTTATCATTTTGTTTCATCTTTCTCATGTAGTAGGACAGAAATTTTAGGCTAAGAAATGTTATTTAGAGGCACCTTAGCTCTGTATTCTCTCTATTTCTCATATGTTTTCCTCTGCTAGGTAAGATTAGAGAATCTTTAAATGATCTCTAGTTCCACTTATGCTTATTTATCTTAAAGATGATTTGATGAGGCCAATGCCAAAATAGTTCATGGTTAGCCCTGCTCTTTTATGTAAATTAAACATTGTTTTTAAGGTCTTTTCTTTGAAGTATTTCTGATTAGGTTTAGTTGAAGAGGTTTATGATTTTCTATGCCCTTTGGTTCATCTTAAATGGTTGCTTTGGAGGTCTTTGTGGCTTGATTAAGAAAATTAGGAGTTCCCTACTCTTTTATCTCTGCTATATGTTTATCTTAAATGTTTTCTTTGCCTAAAGGTGAAATCACTAGAAGTCTTACAAGTTTCTTGCCTTCTATGGTTCACTGGATTGTTATCTTGTTGTCTACTTGCTAGGGTTTGGTCAAAGAAGTTATTGGTATGCCCTGTCTTTGGTTATTTCTTTATGCATAGTGATTTTAAAGGCTATTCTTGTTAAAGTATTTGTTAAAGGATTCTTAACTGCCCTTTGCACCTACTATGTTCACAATTTAATGTTTCACTTCACTCACATAAGCTTTTAGATCCATTTGGCTTTGTTAGACTTGCCCTGTGATATACCCTTGACCTATTGTTGCACTTCTCAATACCTTTGCAGACTCCATATCTAAATGGTTTAAAAATCTCTCACTCTATCTATTTTTCTTGACATCCAACCCAACCAAACAAACAAACCCTAATCCTTATAACTAGCCTAAAATCAAAACCCTAAAAATCTATCAAGTTACATCCTTTACACAAGTATAGAGAGAGCCCTCTCTGAGTCCAGGAAGGCTAGGTCCTAGGACTCCAAAGACTGGTTTGATGTTACCCTTGTACTTTTGGTCTTGCCAATCTAACAAATTACGGGGACCTAACATAATGGCGATCACGGTGGGACTTTCTGAGTCAGTGACAATCTAAGTATTCCTTAGGACCTCAGAAAACCCAAAAACATCCTTAGAGTGGTATTTATTTGTTGATGGTGGACAACATGTACATCCTTAAAACAGTAAGCATTCTCCACCTGGTGACTCCACTGGTCTTCAGTAGCCCTGTTAACCCCACTAATTCTCACAGATTCCCGAAGGAATGTAGTAATCAATCCTAATATTGTTGATGGTGGACAACAAAGTTGAAATTTTCCACCGGGCGACACAACAACTCTCAATAGACCTAAAGACTCCACTTGTATAAGACTCTAGACTAGTTGAAAAGATGCAGTGAACCTTTTGATTGACAAATATGGATCCAAGGATACAATAGAGATATGCTCCAATGAAAAAAGATCACATCCCTGGATTCCCACACAAAATGCCTCAGATAAATTGGGTTTCAAACCTGCCTATGTTTCAAGATGAAAATTTTGATGACCCCTTGTTACATCTCATCAAATTTCATATACATGTATGGAGGTTAAAAGTTGAATGGCATGAGGGCTGCCTCATGAAAATGTTTATGGCAACATTAGAGGGTAAGGCAAGGGAATGGTATGAAGGCCTAGACCCTAGCACCTTTTTTTCTTTGAAGGATTTCCACAAGGTATTTTATGAACATTATAAAGAATATTGTCCATCTCTATCATTAGGTGAAAATTGTTTTGATCAATCTGAAGATCTCATACAATACCTGGTAAACATTGATGAAGATTTAGGAAATTGGCATCCTGAAGATATATTAGAGGAAATTCATGCATTTCATACTCAAGATAACTATCATGACAGCCAAGAAGATATGGTTGAGGATGAAATCAATCAAGAAATAAATGAATATCTACAGGATCTCTCTGAAGAGATAAATGATGGTTTACATGTTCTCTTGTGTGAGGCTCAAGAAGACATTCAACCTTAGAATCAAGCTTCACAAGAGAAGGAGAAATATTGTAGTTCTATCCAAAGAAAGAGAAAAATGCCTCCTCTTTTAACTGAAGAGGAAATCAATCAGATTCTAAACATGTAGCCAGCCTCTAAACCTTCATATGAACAGAGAATTTATATTTATTTTCCTGCTAATCCTAGCTACCACAGATCAAAAAATGGATTTGTAGATCAATTAGAAGTAAAACAATCTGATAATCCAATATGTATGATTGGTGACATTACTTATTGTTGATGATTTTCCAAATTTTGATCAGTATGATGATGGTTATTTTCTCCAAACAGAGACTAATATTGCAGAGCAATCAACAGTTGGTTTGTGGGAGGAAGTTCAATTTCATCAAACTAAAAACAATAATCAGCCAATACATATCAGCTATGACACTAATGAGGAAAGTCTAGAAAATTTGGAAGTAAGTGAAGGATCTCTGACTCTTTGTTCTACTTCATTTCAGTCCATCAGAAATAACTTTCATGTGATTAGAAATCAACAGTATTTTAGTTTTGATGTGAGGTTGGGGAAGATAATGAACTTATTGAGCAAGTTGTTAATAAGAAGAATTTTCCTGAAATGGTTGAGAAAATCATTTGTGACATAGAATCCTCCTTAGCTCCATATTTGCAGCCACCAAGTTTCATTGAATTTCAAATTGTAGATGAAGGCTTGGAAATTAATAATCACAGGAGATTTGCTACACTACCTTGTGAAGAAGACCTATTACCAGAAAATTCTCTTAATGATGGTTTTCAGATAGAATTCAGCCCACTCAATCAGAACATATCAGGTTTGATAGAGGATAACATTGCAATATATGATGAGGCTGCCAGTACAAATGATCATGAGGAGGAAGAAGAGATTCTTTCTCAAAAGAATCCCAGGCTTAATAAGCTAGAACAAGGAATGGTCCTGGATACATCTGATTGTTCAACACTTCAGAGCCAAGTATTATTTCAAGATCCCTTTGTTGTTTTCTTAGAGGCATCTAAAAGAGGAACATGCTATGTCAAGAGCAGTTTGTTGCAGAGTATAAAGGAGATCTTGAGCACTGTTGTTCAAAAGAAAGTGAGAGGGGAATGGCCTTATTGTTGTTTTAGCACACTCAAAGTGTTGAGATTCAACAAGATGATGAGCTTAGTGAAAATTAAGCACCTTCACTAAGTGGGACCTGCAGGCTATTTTTAGGTGTATGTCTATTTTTAGACATGTTGAGCATATTCTATAAGTTGCAGGATGCTATTTGTAGATGGTTGATAAATTTGGAAAAATAAATGAGATTCTATTTTTAGAAGATTTGGCAAAGTCTATTTATAGATCGTTAATCTAAAAATAGATGCATGTCGATTATTATTAGCCCTTAATAATAAGTTGACAATAAATATCAACTAATTCTCTTGGGGCACTTTATTTCAGTGAACAGATTTGGAAAATCAGTGGGCTAAAGGAATTACACAATTCCTAGGGTGGTTGGTGACTCATGCATGGAGGACTCAATTAGAACTGAAGTGGCAGAGTTGTGATAGAGTTGGAAGAGTAGTTATGGGAGTTTTTATTTAGTTTAACTCAGTTAAGTGAGTTAAACTCAGTTGTGCTAGTTGTATCTAGTTCTAACTGAAGATACACTAGTGAGAGTTTAGTGAATTAATTATTTAATTAATTCACAACTAGAGACTCACTTGCAACTGAAAAAATACAACATTTAACTACTTGCATGTCAGTTCCAGTGGAGACCCAGTGGAGAGGTAGGTGAAAGGGTGAGATGGACTATCTGTTGTGACTATAGTGATGCATTCAATGCATGTGGCATACATTGGAGATGCCAATGAGGATTGCGTAGTCAAGGAAAGGCCAATTCGAATTCATTTAGGGGTCTTCTTTAGTAGGGATTCCGCAGTGGAGGCAGGCTGTCAGGAGGCAAGAAATTGGTGCACAGATATGCAAATTTTTGCATGACAGTGTGTAATGATTGTTGATTGTACTGAGAGCTTGATGTACTAATATTTGTATTATATTATTACATGATCAATTGATATACATAATATATGATATTTGGGGTTTTTAGCTTTAATATTTCCTGTTAAACAACTGTGTTTATGTGCGATTGATTTTGCTTCATATGTGCTTTGCAATTGGCGATTTAATTTCCGCAAAGAATTAAGTGGAAGGATTTTGTATTTAACATAAGTTAATTTGTTATATCATGGGAGTCCGGTAATATACATGCATCTTGTATAATTTATACATGGTATCATAGCAGTATTAATCACTGAAGATTGCAATCTTGAAGCGGTGCTGAGTTTTGTGTTGGTGGACAATTCGAATTTGCTACAAGAATTTCTTGTTGCGACAGTTGAGTATTCATTGAAATGGCTTTCAATGGGTTGCGGTTGGAGTATGCCCTTAAGGGTAGCTCAAACTACATATCCTGGAAGGATAGGATGGAGGCGTTTCTTGAAGACAATGGTCTCAAGGATTTCATCGATAGCGATGTTCCTAAGCCTACTTCTAGCGATGCTTCATTACTTGACGCATGGAAAAAGAAGGTATCGAAGACAAGAATAATTATGTTGGAAGGTGTGAAGGACCATATTGTGTCAAGCCTTCATGGGAAATCCACTCCATTTGCAATGTGGAAGGCTTTGATAGATCTTTTCCAAAGCAACAGTGACCATAGGAAGTTGGCGCTGAAAGATAAGCTCAGAAAAATCAAAATGGAGAAGGGCAACAATATTCCAAAATATCTCACGAAGTTTGTCCAATGTAGGGATGAGCTCGGGAGTGTGGGAATCACAGTGGCGGATGATGTCTTGGTGAGCTTGGCTCTCCTTGGGTTACCGAAGAGTTGGCATAGTTATCAGGACTTCGTCAATGGATGGGAGAAACTGCAGGATTGGGAGCGACTTTGGTCGGATATAGTGCAGAAGGAGATAAGGCAAAGTACCAGGGATGGCTCTTCATCAAAGAATTATGATGAAGAGAATTGCGCTTTGGCTTCCAAAGAAAGGAAAGGAAAGGGGAAGAAGTCCCATCCAAAATTTGAGGCTAAAGGCAAGAAGCTGGATTTGTCCAAAGTGAAGTGTTTTCACTGTCACGAACATGGGCATCTTGCCACTAACTGCCCACAGAAAAAGAAGAACAAGAAGGTTGTTGGAGCTGCAGTGGGTGATGCCTTAGCCTTGCAATTTGAACTTGATTTCTCTTTGATCGCATGCTTGGTTTCAAGCGCAATGGGATTGGTGTGGTATCTTGATAGTGGTGCTTCCTTCCACATGACGAGTGACAAGGAGTTGTTTAGTGACTTGGAGGAGAAATATCTCCAAATGCATATAGAGATGGGCGACGATGGTAGATACAATGTGACCGGAATTGGAACCATTACCTTTGAAAGGGAGTCAGGTAAACCATTTTTGTTGAAAGATGTTATGCATGTTCCAAGTCTGAAGAAGAACTTGGTCTCAGTCGCGATGTTGGAGGACAGAGGTTATGACGTTGTTTTCAGCGAGGGAAAAGCTTTCCTGTGACATAACACAACGGGTCAAATGAAGAGGATAGGGATTCGAGTTAAGAATATCTACAAGATGGAGGTAGATGGCTACACTGCAATGATGTGTAAAGCAGAAAAAGTGGTGAGCCGGGATGAGGGAAAATTATGGCACAAGAGATTGGGCCATCTTCACCATGGCGCCTTGAATATTTTGCAGTAGATTACTACTGGACTTCCCAAGGGTACTCTTGCACAGTCAGATCAGTGCAAGGGATGTACTATGGGTAAGTTTGTGAAGACCACTTTTCATGAGAAGGAGAACCATGCTTCGGTGATCTTGGATAGAATTCACACAGACGTGTGTGGATATTTCTCAGTTGCTTCAAGAACAAAAGACAGGTATTATGTTATATTTGTTGATGACTATTCTCGTATATGTTGGATCTTCTTCATGCAGAAGAAGAGTGAAACATTCTCAAAGTTCTATGAGTTTAAAGCATTGGTGGAGAAGGAATCGGGGAAGCAAGTGAAGGCTCTGCAGAGCGATAATGGTGGTGAATATATCTCGAACGAATTCAAATACTTCTGTAGCAAAGAAGGAATTCGAAGAGAACTCATAGCGCCTCATAACCCACAACAGAATGGGGTTGCGGAGAGGAATTACAGAATGATCGTGGGTGTTGCACGAGCTATGCTACATGACCAGGGCCTACCAATTCCCTTGTGGGCGGAAGCATGCAACACTGCAGTTCATGTGTAAAACCGTTATCCTCATAGAGTACTTGGCATGAGTACACCTGAAGAATATTTTTCTGGTAAGAAGCCTGATATTTCTCATTTGAAGATTTTTGGCTCATCTATTTACATTCATATGACAAAGGACACCAGGAAGAAGCTGGAGCCAACTGTAGAAATTGGGATATTTTTGGGGTACACAAAAACACCCCATAATTATCATGTATATTTTCCAAACATTTAGATAACTGTGGTGAGACGGGATATAAAATTCAATGAGGAGAAATCCATGAAGTTGTCGCTTGAGAGGGAGCTACACTTGCATGCAGAGGAGGAACTTCTTGTTCCCAAATATGAGCCTCAAGATGTGGATCAGCCACAGGAGGAGGATCATGGAGTGGAGGAGTACACTCATGCAGAGCCAAACATCAGAACATGCAAAAGGCGTACCACAGAAGCTAAGAGGTTGAAGCTTGATGCGGCACAGAATGTAGGAGTCCCTACATCACAACGTAGACAGAGATAGTAACCTAACCGATTCACTAGATACATGGCTCTCATGAGCAAGTGTATCATGACAGAGCCATCTTCCTTTGAGGAAGCAGCGCAAAATCCCACATGGGTAGATGATCAGGAGATCATGTCCAAGTTAAGAAAATGCTCAAAAATGGAAGTGCTTAGAAATGGTTGCTATCTGAACGACCAGAAAGGTCTCGTCGTTTCGATTCTGGTGTTGTGAACAGTTCTCAAAACCGACTTTGTATGTGAAAGTTATTGAGGTTTGAAATCGCCCAATAACCTCCAAAAATTGACCTTTGACTCAATTTGACCTTATGAAAATTTTTGTAAAAAAAATATATATTATGCCAAAATTGTTTTTATTAAGGTTTGGTGGGCCTATCAGTGGGTGCCACGTGGCCTTCCGAGAGGCTGCCATGTGGCCCCAAGCCATGGATTGAAGGACTGTTCAAAAATTATGTGGTTAAGGGGTTTTGAACCCCTGACCTAACTACTCGGGCAGAGCGACCTGACCGGCCCGTCTAGGGTGTGTTGTTGGTGTGTCGGGCAAACAGGAAACAATGAGTCAGATCGGCATGTAACGGGCAAAGAAAGTTGGGGACCAGCCACTTAGAGCCAGCCCTGTCGTGACGTGACCTCACGCTTAGAACCTGGGCTTAAGATTTGATTCAGCGGAAAAGTTAAGGGGTCTATCCCTCTGTTGGCCGGATAAATCGATCTTGCAGACAAGATCGATCTCCCAAGTGTCAGAAGACAATCTAGCAACAAACGAACAACTAAGTTTATCTTTCTCTAAATATATTTGTTTTACAAGTAAAAGCTATAAAGGTGTTGATCCTACCTTAGATCCAAACGCTTATTTGCAACAATAGTTCTTCCGTCGCTTGAAAGTGTCGTCTTTAAATACCTGTAATCACAAACAAGCAAATATTAAATAGCACCTGTATAAAAAATAATTATAAAACATGCCTATCATAGTGATCAAGGAATCTATGAAATAAACGATCAAACGACAGCTTATTGAAATAAACAATCGAACGACAATTTATTGAGAAAAACAAACTTGATTGTATTAACTTTGAATAATAGAAGAACCTTACAACCTTAGCATTGATGTTGAACAGGCCTTCCCAGGGTCCGAAGCAGGAGTTTCCTCTACTTTGATAAGCCTTGCACTCTTCCTCCAGGAGAACATAGAGGTATGTGATCTTTCCTCACAAAAGCTTAGCAGAAAGGAGTCTAAATCTCAACAGCACTTCACCTCAATCACACACTAAAGCTTGAACTCCCTTTGAGGCTACCCAATGCCTCTTTTTATAGTGCAGAAGAGGAGGTTAGGGTTCCACCTATGAAGGGATAGAATCCTCCTTCAAATGGATAGGCTCCTCACATCAAGGGGTTAGCTCCTTAAGGTGTGGGATGCATGAACCTTACAAGAGCGTACTCACCCCCAAAAAATCTCATCCAGAAGCTTCTAGAATTGACCAAAAATCATCTTTTTCACTTTACTTTCTCACCCTTTTGACTTTGATAGGGGGTACGCAAGCATTACATAGAGAAACTGCGTTCTAGAACACAGGTAAGCTTCACATTACCTGCATACCCCAGCCAGGAACGCAAGTAAGCTTCACATTACCTGCGTACCCAGGGTTTTGGAGTTTTTTAGGGTTTTTCTCTTATTTTTAGGGTTTGACATGAGGAGTAGAGGTTGTAAGACTTGTAGAGGAGGTAAGTATGAGTGACAATGATTCCATACAGTCAGCAGAATGTCAAGGTGACAATTTTTAGTGCAACAGATTTCCCCCTAAAGTGCGAAGTCTGGAATAGATGAAGATGAAGTCTGTCATATATGAAGAGTGAAGTATTTTATCATTTCAAGGATCATCCTGTGGACACCCCAGTCGGAACCTGTAAAAAAATTCAATGCAAAACATTTATATGTAAACATATCATCGCTGAGGTAGGCGTTCCCATACTCAGATCAAAACTAACTAGAAAACTGATTTAAACTATTCTGATACAGGAATGATTTTCAGTACATCAACAGTATAGACATGTGTAGACACAGTATGGATGCAGCCATCTGTTTATGAATAGTCCACTGTATAAATGAATAACAAAATTCCTCACATCCTGGATGGTAGAAACTAGATCCAGGGTCTTGAATTCCACTTCTCAAACTAGTACGATCCTATCCATGTGAATAAATGTGTCGAAATCGAACATGGTAGAAACCACTTGATTACCAGTCAATAGTGTAAACTGTTAACAAGTGTGAGAGTAACCACCAGTAATGTCAATGGCCCTCAAAGTAATCAGTACAATCCATGAAATGTGACTGAATGAGCTGAAGTTGAACATGTCATGGAATCATTCGATCGATGGTCAATGATGCACCCTGTCGTCGAAGGCGAGAAACCTACCATTGAGGCATGCAGATTTCAAGGTACTGACAATTTCTAGATCAACTTCCTAGATAATGAGTTGTCGTCGATAGGAAGTGATCGGTCATAGGCAAGCCTACAACACGAAATCATAGATCAAGTTTTGAAGAAATATATTGGCAAGGACTGACTCAGGGATGGTCAAAATGGAAGACAAATATTTTGCAGATGAATGGTTTGTTTGAACTATCCTCTTGAACACATAACGACACTACATATGGCTTGGTGACAATTGACCCAAATCTAATACCCAGAAACTAGCTGAATACTTTCAAAATGGTTTGATTAACTATTAGGAAAAGGATTTCCCAACCCAGGTGAACAAAAGTGTTGTGTTCAAGAGTGGTTAACGGCTTTTCGAATAATCAAAATACAACAAATAGGTTCATTTTTCTCCCTTTTCCCCCACCATTTCTGGCAAGTACCTCTTTATTTTTGACAAGCTTGAGGAGGATAACATTTGTTTGTTATAAGCTCATCCTTCGGATGAGTCCAACTTAGTTTAAAATTTGAGCCCTAAGAAGGAGTGGTTCGTTCCTGCTTAAAATTGAACAGGTCCTTTACTGTTAAATTTTAACAAGTCCAGTATAGGAGAAACTCGGTGTTTTTTCAATTTTAGGGAGTCAGAAGAAAAAACTTAAGAAGACTCCATGGGGGTAGTTTTTCCTAATTTAGTCTCTCGAGCCTGAAAAAGGATAAAATAATGCAGGAGAGAACTTTGTTGACCGTAATTATTCAACGTATACCCTTTTCGTAAATAGTCCATTTCAGTCCGTAAAAAGGGTAAACTTATACTATAAGGACAATCATTCATTTATTTTAACGAGTTCGAATAATCAAGTGCTCGACAATATTTTCAATTTTCGAGAGTCCGAAAAGAGCTTAAAATAGGACTCTAGATTCGCTTTTTCGTAAGTTTCAATGAGTTCGAAAAAAGGGATAAAAATGTACTCATGGTTTTCTCTTTTTCGTAAGTTTTAACGAGTTCGAAAAAGGGATAAAAATGTATTCATGTAGTCGACTTTCAATTTAATTTACAAGAAGGAAAATATGGAAAGAACTCGGCATTTTCATGTGTTTTATGAGAATGAAAGATAGAAAAATAATCTCGGGATTTTCATGAGTTTAACGAGTCTTGAAAATAACTGAAATTGATTCAAGATAAGTTTCATTTTTACACAAGCTTGAAACAGACAGAAAACTGTGCTTGATGCCCCCTAAGCGTAACTGCTAGAGTGCATGCCCCCCCAGCTTCATTTCATTCAACTAATTACACTGCTGGTAATTAATAGTTGGATGGAATGAAGGTTCATCTACGAGATCATATGAAAGAACCGACCTAAAACTGTAAGAAAATTATGCAAAAAACTGAAATAACTAGCCTAAATATATGACTTAACATTGACGAGATCTAGTCAAAGACTCGACTCAATTAGGGGGGGATTTGTTTCATTTTTTAACGAGCTTGACACAGGAAAAGAACTATGCTCATGGCAACATGTTTCATTTTTTAACTAGGTTGACACAGTAAAAGGAACTTTCCTCTTGAAACACTGATTCATTTTTAACAAGGTTGACACAGTAAAAGGAACTTTCCTCATAACACACTGATTCATTTTTAACGAGGTTGACACAGTAAAAGGAACTTTCCTCATACCTGATTCATGTTTTTACGAGGTTGACTCAGTAACAGGAACCATCCTCAGACTCACTGATTCATTTTTTAACGAGGTTGACACAGTAAAAGGAACTATCCTCGGCCTGATTCATTTTTTTTTTACGAGGTTGACTCAGTAACAGGAACCATCCTCAGATACTACTTATTTCTAATCTATTAATATACTCTCTAAAATCTACCTACTGATTCAATTTTTAATGAGGTTGACACAGGAAAAGAACTGTCCTCATACCTGATTCATTTTTTAACGAGGTTGACACAGGAAAATAACTTTTCTCTCACTCACTGATTCATTTTTTAACAAGGTTGACATAGTAAAAGGAACTCTCCTCACGGGCCACTGATTCATTTTTTAATGAGGTTGACACAGTAAAAGGAACTATCCTCAGAAACTTGATCATGGCTTCCAACGAGAAGAAACACATGTCAATGGACACACCTTGATCATGGCTTCCAAGAGGTCTTCATCAGAAGGAAGAATAGTTCTTTGGAAGGAACACATGTCAAGGGACTCAAAATGGATAAGAACATCGCGTTCAAATAATCCCATAGATTTTTCCATGTCAATTACTGGATCTAATTCATAGGAAGTCGAGAAAACAGTGAGAGGCTCGCTTACATCGATAACTGAAAACATGGGACTAGTTGCCACATAATTAACCCATGGCGGGGTAGATACCACTTTATAATCAGGAACATTTAGGGGTGTCATATTATTGGTAGTGGAAACAAGACTAGGGAACGAAAGCTGGTCTACAGTCACAATATTTCCATTGTGAGGGAAGACATCACACGAAAGAGTGTCAATACTATAGCTTTCATTGCATAGACATAGTCTCGCCCAAGGAGTAAATTGAAATCAAAGGGGCCTCGAACTACCATAAGATCAATATAGATATTTTTACCTTCCAAAGTAATAGAAAACTTAGGAAGGATCCCTAAAGGTTCACTAATGGTTCTGTTAAAAGTTTTTAGATTCTGCGTAATAGGCACAAGCTGAGGGGAACCCAAAGCTTTCCAAGCAGTTGAGGATAAAATACTAACAGAAGCACCTTCATCTACCTTTGTGCGGTGTATGTCCCTACTAACAAACTTCGCAATGATTTGGAAAGGGATGGAGGAAGGAAGATGAGGTTCTGTCAGTCTATTCCAATCAAAAGAAAAGACCTCAGTACTTGGAGGGGGTTCTGTAGAAACAGGTGAAATGCCCCCTAGCGTAGAAGAATATGATGTAACAAGAAGAACCTAAGCGGTATGAAGTTCACTCTCTATAGGGAGAATGGGATCGACCGAATTTGAAATCGAATCGACCACTTGATCAACTAATGGATCATCAACCTGAGTGATATGAGTTTCACTCTCCAATGGAAGAGTGGGATCGACTGTACTTGAAATTAGATCAATCACTTCGTCAGTTGACGGTAGGTTGGGAGAAAGTTTACGGTAACCAGTTGGAAATTCTTGCTGTGGAACAGTAAGGTTTTCCAACAATTTTGAGGCTTCATCCATGTGAGGGAAAATGTGATTTTGATGACTCCCTTTGCATAACTTACAAGGAAACCTAACTTTACCCTTTTTCCCAGGAACCTGACTATCACTGGTTGATGGATCAACGAAAAGTTGATGAGATTTTTCTGACCATACTTCCAAGACCTTTGGAATACTGGGACAATTGATAAGGAAGTGGTCACCCTTACAAAGCCTGCAAGGGTATTTGGGTTTACGATGCATGTTGGAGGTTTCCTCAACACTACTAACATTTACAGCCATGGTTGGTTGGTTGACTTCTTTCTTATCTTGCTTCTTCTTCTTCTTCTTCTTCCCTTTCTTCTTCTTCTTAGCCACCTCGTTACTAGCGTCAAGGCTTTTACCAAGCGAAGAGGAAGAAATGGAGGAAGAAATATTAGGCGAAGAAGGTAAAGGGTCAACAGAAGGTTGGTGATGTTGAGATGGTGAACTCTGTTGAAGTGAAGCATCTGGTTGAGGTGGAACAATTGGAGTATTCGGGGCCAACTAAGTTGAAAATAACCATATCGGTAAACCTATTGTAAATCCAAGTAATGAAAAAGTAGCCATATAAGGAGGACCAACATTTCCAAAGAAAGGAAAAGTACTAGGATTCTCGTTAAGATGGGTTCCTTGGTTGGTAAATTCCAAAACAATTTCCATTATATTCAACTTCAGTGAATTTTATTAACAATTTAAAACTAAAATTCACAATTCACAATTCACACCTAACAATTAAAATTCACAATTCACACCTATGGTCTCTAAAAGTAAAAACAAACAAATTAACACGTGCTATCAAATCTAGGAGTCAAGCCACACATAAACAGTAGATTCCCACACTAAAAACACTAGTTGGTGATGAAATCCAACATCGTAGAATTTTAATGCAGAAATGGAAGTTGGAACAATTACCCCGACAACCTGCTTAATGAAATAGATTGGCACAAGTTTCTTCACAAAACCATCTCGAGTGAAGAGAACCCCCTAGAGAGTCTAAGTGAGTATAGTTGACGTCTGCTCCAGGTACAGTGAGATCTTTCCTTCACCGTCACCTTAGGAAATAATCTTAAGTTTATGGACACTACAGTTACCAACAACAAAAAAAATACTAGGAGAACAATCTATGATCTGATTCTACGCGCAAGGGCAGAGTAACAAAGCTCAATCCCCTTGAAGGCTCCTCGACATGGTCAATCCGAAGTTTACCAACAAGTGACCCCAGGCTCCTCGACAATGGTTAATCCGGGTTTATCGTTTGTAATGCGCGTAGATCTTCTATCTTCCCCGATGAAACAGAATTGATTGTCTCAAAGGTTTGGACATGATCTTGTGATTAACTCCTTTAAGAGAAGCTTCCCAGAATGTACCAGTTACAATTGGATTTATTTCCTACCGCAAGATTTATCTACTTGTTTGTTTTAGTTGCTTTTGAAAGTTAACTACAACCTATTCCAAAGCACTAATCCTAAGCTAGATTGGTGGAAAGAGCCCTAAAAATGTAAAAATTACTAGATGAATTTTAATTAAGCGCTGTGTTATTTAGGTTGTTATTACTCAAAAGGGTAAATGGATACGAAACCAATGGTGTTATGACCCGACCCAAAACTGAATGCAATCAAATATGATAATGTAATCTTTTCAATTCGATGAATCCTAACTAAAGTAAGGAGAGAGTTTCCATTCACTTCCAACAATGCAAAAAATTGATCACTAAGAGAAAATATAATAAATTCTCTAATGCAATAATTTCATCAAGAAAAACTAATGCAAATCAATTCCAAAACAATTTTTTTATTTTTGTGTTTTTAAAACAAGCATAAAAACATCTAAATTCAAATCAAAGAAAACTGATCTAAATCTACGATTGATTTTTCAGAATGTAAACTATGCAGTTGTAATCTATGCACAATTCACTCATATTCTAAAAATGAGAATTCTAACTATGCAAATGTGATCTATGCAAGAGAATTCTCAAACACAAGATGATTCTAATGTAATCTAAGAACCAATCAAGTGCAAGTAAAGAAAATTGGGTGAGAGTTCCAAAGATCAAAAATAAAAATACTCAAAGGCGATTAACACTCATACACAATTTAGCAAAAACAAAAGAAAAAAGATGCAAAATTGTGAAAATACTGAGACAAACCTCCAAGTAATGACCAAAGGAAATCAAATTAAGAATTTCTCAAAAAAGAGACTCAAAACACCCAATTAACTTAACGGAGATTGATGAGATGAAAATTTTGCTGAAAGAAACTCATAAACAAGGCTTTTTGATAGAAAAATACAGATCTGGGTAGACACTAGGAATCCTAAATCAAATCTAAACTAAACTGAAAGAAGAAATCTAAGTTTTTCAAGACTTTTAACAGGGTCTGCAACAATGTGCGGTCCCCAGAAAAGTTCAAGAAAAACAAAAAAGACTTCAAAACTTTTCAAAGCAAAGTAAATCCAAGTTACCCAAGCCCGTACAAATCAATCAAAAATCAGAAAAAAGCATTTTCTCAAATCAAAACAAAGGAAAATAAAAACAAGTTCTTTCCCCAGTGGAGTCGCCAATTTGTAGGACGGATAAATCGATCTTGCGGACAAGATCAATCTCCCTAGTGTCAGAAAAAAATCTAGCAACAAACGAACAACTAAGTTTATCTTTCTCTAAATATATTTGTTTTACAAGTAAATGCTATAAAGGTGTCGATCCTACCTTAGATCCAAATGCTTATTTGCAACCGTAATTCTTCCGTCGAAACAATAGTTCTTCCGTCGCAACAATAGTTCTTCCATCGCTTGAAAGTGTCGTCTTTAAAGACCTGTAATCACAAACAAGCAAATATTAAATAGCACCTGTATAAAAAATAATTATAAAACATACCTATCATAGTGATCAAGGAATCTATGAAATAAACGATCAAACGACAGCTTATTGAAATAAACAATCGAACGACAATTTATTGAGAAAAACAAACTTGATTGTATTAACTTTGAAATAATAGAAGAACCTTACAACCTTAGCCTTGATGTTGAACAAGCCTTCCCAGGGTCCGAAGCAGGAGTTTCCTCTACTTTGATAAGCCTTGCACTCTTCCTCCAAGAGCACATAGAGGTATGTGATCTTTCCTCACAAAAGCTTAGCAGAAAGGAATATAAATCTCAACAGCACTTCACCTCAATCACACACTAAAGCTTTAATTCCCTTTGAGGCTACCCAATGCCTCTTTTTATAGTGCAGATGAGGAGGTTAGGGTTCCACCTATGAAGGGATAGAATCCTCCTTCAAATGGATAGGCTCCTCACATAAAGGGGTTAGCTCCTTAAGGTGTGGGATGCATGAACCTTACAAGAGTGTACTCACCCCCAAAAAATCTCATCCAGAAGCTTCTAGAATTGACCAAAAATCATCTTTTTCACTTTACTTTCTCGCCCTTTTGACTTTGACAGGGGTATGCAGGCATTACACAGAGAAACTGCGTTCTGGAACGCAGGTAAGCTTCACATTACCTGCGTACCCAGGGTTTTGGAGTTTTTTAGGGTTTTTCTCCTATTTTTAGGGCTTGACATGAGGAGTAGAGGTTGTAAGACTTGCAAAGGAGGTAAGTATGAGTGACAATGAGCTCATACAGTCCGCAGAATGTCAAGGTGACAGTTTTTAGTGCAACACCCTCAGAGCTAGCCCCGACTCCATATGACCCGCATGCTCATGTCTAGGAGCGGAATTTTGGAAGTTATGGTTATGTGACAGCGGTGGGTTCGGGGCCATGTGGCCAAGCCCTCAACATTTATTGTGAATGGATAAAGTCACGGTTTGTTCGGCGGTTAGGGTGGAACCACATGTAACCACCACTGCTGACCATTAAATGCCATGGTTTCAGTTTTTCCATTTATGGAGCGTGCCACCAATTCCAGGAATTTCCTCCATTTTGGCATGTTTAACTGGAGTTCCTCTAGTTTTGGAGGAGGATTTTGGGGGACACTGGGCAAAAAAAAGAAATTCCATAACTTTCTCAATTTTCGACCAAACAAGATGAAATTTTAGTCAATTTTGGGTTTCTTCAGCATTCTGAGCAGTTTGGAATAGGTTTCAGAGTGAACAGAGGTGATATAAAATAGCTTTTGCTTCAGGTAAGATGAAGGAGACATTAGGGCCATTATGGAGAAGGCATTGTATTGGGTTGCATTTCACTGTTTAAGGTGAAACAAAAGCCATTTCTAGCTATTTTCTATCTTCTGAAGTCGAATTTACAGTTGGTTTCACCTGTTTAGGCATATTTTTCACTGTGTAACTATTTTGAGCAAATTAATAGAGCAAGGACATGCCATTGGGGAGCCTTAGGTCGGCAGATGTAGCCCAGGAGGTGTGAACTGCCTCAACAATTTGTTGTGTTATGTTATGGTGAATTTTACTTGCTGTGTATTTCTGTTGTGATATGTTAAACAGTAAATTTAATTAACAAATCCTCACACATAAAACTCAGGAACAAACCAAAACTACTTTGTTTAACCTGCAAGTCATGGAGAACACTTTGCACACTAAATTATTTGAGAACCGGTACTTTGCATAGCATTACAAATAGTTCCATTTTCAGATTAGTTAGTATCAGAGCTAGATTTTTACTCTACATTTTTTCTTGTGCAAAGATATAGTTGATTGTTTCCAAGTTTTGATGCTTACTAGGCTTAAGCTCAAGAGAGGGGAAGGACAATTAGTTAGAGCTCAAAATAATCCTCAACCAAGGAGGGCCAGAGTGCCATTAACTCCACCTTCTAATTCACCTCCAAGAGCCACAAAATAATTCTTAAGCATGTCTTCAAGAGAAGGAGAAGTTCTTGAAGACATTGATCCCAAAGAAGAAGAACAGGTGTTCTGAAAGGCATTCCTGGACATGACTAAGATGGTGAGGATACTCTACCAAGAAATGAATGAAAGGCTTAAAGGAGAAGGGTCGAAACACCATAAGGAAGGAGAGGGTTCTTTAGGAGGAAAGAAAAGTGATGACAAGTCAAAGAAAGGACATGGAGGAAATGGTGATCCACCGTCCCCATCTTCATCCTCTTCCTCTACATCGTCATCCTCTACTTCGGTGAATCAATCTCACAAGTCAAAAAACACTGGTAAAAGTTCATTTTTAAATCTTGATGTTAAGTTTGAGTTACCTATGTTTAATGGTGAGGTCAATGCAGAGAAACTTGATAATTGGATAAGGCAATTGGAAGTTTATTTGAGGATACAAAACCTTCATGAAGATGACACCAAGATTCAGTTAGCCTCTTTGAGAATGGAAGGTGCAACATTAGTATGGTGGGAAGCCCAAACCAAGGATGAGATTAGAAAAAATGGTAAGATCACTTTATCATAGGCTGATTTTATTTTTGCAATTAAAAATAAATTTTATCCATTAGCTCATTTACAAAAGGCTGTCATGAATTGTCCAAGTTTTAGACAACTTAAGGGACAAAATGTACAATATTACACCCCAAGAGTTTAGATGAAGGGCTCTTTTACTAGGAATTGATTTGCATAGCCAAGAGACTTTGCTGAAATATATAGGTGGTTTACACAGCTATATTATACATACTATCCTTATGTTAAATCCTACTAGTCTAAATGAGGTTTGTGTCCAAGCCACACATTTAGAGGCTAGAGGTAAACAATATTTTGATGGGAATGAGGATAGTGAATCTAAAGGCAAAGGGAGAAAGAGAAATGCAAACTCTAGGAAAGAGAAGGGAAAATTATTTTGTAAAAACTGTTCCAAAACAAGCCATGATGAAGACCATTGCTGGAAACTTCATCCAGAATTGAAACTAGAAAAATTCAAAACCAAAGATAAGGCCAAAGAGAAAGGCAAGACGGTTGCAGTAGCTGAACAAGACTTAGGGTCTGAATCAGGAGATGAAACTAAAAGCATAGCTATGGCACTAAAGAACATAAAGGGGAAATATATTGTAAATGAAACAAATCCTAGTTCTATCATTTCAAACTATCACATAGAAGCTCCAAATGAGGAGAGGAGGATTGAGCTGTTTCATGTGAGGATCATTTCAAAACACACAAAGATAGACACATTATTTGACAGTGGGTCACAAGCGAACCTCGTATCAGAAGACTTAGTCAAGAAGCTGAATCTTGAAACCATTCCACATCCTAAACCTTATCCTCTTGGTTGGATTTGCAAGGATGCAAATTTACAAGTTTCAAGGAAGTGCATGTTGCGCTTCACCATAACAGCTCATTATATTGACATGGTTGAATTAGATGTGGTACCGCTTGACATTACAGGTGTGGTGTTGGGAAGTCCTTACTTATATGACAGGAAAGTGATCTTCCATCGCCATGAGAACAAGTACTATTTATTCAAGGATGGCAAGGATTTTATTGTGAGAGCACATCGGAAAAAGATAGAATATTCTTTAGTGAATGCAGGGCATTTGAAAAGGCTTGTCAATGCAAGTAAAAATTTGACTTTGTTTATGATTAAGCAAAAATAATTTGTACATAATCCTTTTCATGTTATTGCTGATGTAAATGATGAGATGTTTCAGTCTAAAAGCAAGTCGTCTTTGGAAGAAGATGACAAGAAGTTGTAGCAAATGTCTTTGGTGTCGATCGGTGCAGAGAACAGAGTGTCAGTGCAAAGTGGTGCAAAAATCCAAGAGAGGGTGAAGAATGAAAGAAAATAGGGCCTATCAGTGGTTGCCACATGGCCTACCGAGAGGCTACCACGTGGCCTGCCCGGAGACTGCCACATGGCCTGCCCGGAGGCTGCCACCTGGCCCCAAGCCATGGATTGAAGGATTGTTCAAAAATTATGTGGTTAAGGGGTTTTGAACCCCCGACCTGACTACTCAGGCAGAGCGACCCGACTGGCCCAGCTAGGGCGTGTTGTTGGTGAGTCGGGCAGACAAGAAATGATGAGTCGGGTCAGCGTGTGATGGGCGGAGAAAGTTGGGGACTAGCCCCTCAGAGCCATCCCTGTCATGATGTGACCTCACGCTTAGAACCCTGAGCTTAAGATTTGATCCGGCGGAAAAATTAAGGGGGCTAGCCCTTAGAGCTAGCCCAGACTCCATATGACCCATGTGCTCATGTCCAAGAGTGGAATTCTGACAGTTACAGTTATGTGACAGCGACAGGTTCGGGGCCATGTGGCCAAGCCCTCAACATTTATTGCGAATGGATAAAGTCACAATTTTTTCGGCGGTTAGGGTAGAACCGCATGTGACCACCACTGTTGACCATTAAATGCCACAGTTTTAGTTCTACCATTTATGGAGCGCCCCACTAATTTCAGGCATTTCCATCATTTTGGTGAGTTTAAATGGAGTTCCTCCAGTTTTGGAGGAGGATTTTGGGGGACACTGGGCAAAAATTTGTTTTGCCATAACTTTCTCAATTTTTGACCAAACAAGATGAAGTTTTAGGCATTTTTGGGTTTCTTCAGCATTCTGAGAAATTTGGAACAGGTTTCATAGCAAAAAGAGGTGATATATAGTAGCTTTTTCTTCAGGGAAGATGAAGGAGCCATCAGGGCCATCATGGAGAAGGCACTGTATTGGGTTGTATTTCACTGCTTAAGGTGAAACAAAAGCCATTTATAGCTATTTTCTATCTTCTGAAGTCGAATTTACAGTTTTTTTTCCTGTTTAGGCATATTTTTCATTGTGTAACTATTTTGAGAAAATTAATAGAGCAAGGACATGCCATTGGGGAGCCTTGGACCGACAGATGTAGCCCAGGAGGGGTGAACTGCCTCAACAATTTGCTGTGTAATTTTGTGGTGAATTTTACTTGCTATGTATTTTTACTGTGATATGTTAAAAATTAAATTTATGTAACAAATCCTCACACATAAAACTCAGAAACAAACCAAAACTACTATGTTTAACCTGCAAGTCATGGAGAACACTTTGCACACTAAATTCTTGGATAATGGATACTTTGCATAGCATTAGAAATAGTTCCGTTTTCATATCAGTAGATGCCATGGTGGAGGAGTATGACTCCATTGTCAGAAAAAATGCTTGGGAGATTGTTCCAAGGCCGGTTGGTAAATCAGTGGTAGGTTCAAGATGGATCTACAAGGTAAAGCAAGCTATTGATGGGAGCATCGAGAAGTATAAGGCACGATTGTTTGCCTGGGGCTTCTCACAGATCGAGGGGATTGATTATGAAGAAATTGTTGCACATGTCACATGGTATTCTTCCATAAGGACCATCCTTGCTCTCTTAGCGCAGATGGGTTGGAACATTCATCAGATGGATGTGAAGACTATGTTCCTTAATGGGATCATTGAGGAAGAAGTGTACATTGAGCAGCCTAAAGGATTTGAGATCTTCAACAGCGAGTCGCATGTGTGCATACTCAAAAGAGCTCTATATGGGCTGAAGCAAGCACCTCGTGCTTGGTACACATGGATCGGTAACTATTTCACTAGACTTGGCTTCACCAAGAGTGAGGCGGATGCAAACGTATACCAAATTGTGGTGGAGGGTAAGCTTTTAATCAATATTCTTTATGTTGATGATTTAATACTAACAAGTGATGAGCATTTGATACACTCATGCAAGGAAGATCTTGCAAAGGAGTTTGAGATGAAGGATTTGGGCCTCCTTCATTATTTCCTTGGATTGGAAATATGGCAGTGAGAAGGTGAACTATTTGTGTCACAAGGCAAGTATTCTCAGGAGATACTTGGTAAGTTTCACATGCAGGACTGCAAGCCCATGGATACTCCTCTTGCAGGAAATTGGAGGAAATAAGATGCTACATCAGCAGAGGTAGTGGATGCTACTGTCTATTGACAGTTGGTGGGTTCGCTCATGTATTTAGTTAATAAAAGACCGGACATATGCTATGCGGTGAACTACCTTAGTCAAGCGATGGTTAAGCCTACCAAGCTCTTTTGGAAGGCAGGCAAGCATGTCCTGAGATATCTCAAGGGCACATTTGATTATGGCCTATGGTACATATAGACAGATGAGGTGAAGTTGCATGGCTTCACGGATGTAGATTGGGCAGGTAGCCCAACGGACAAAAAGATCACATCAGGATGGGTTTTCAGTATCGGATCTACAACAGTTTCTTCAGCGGAAGATCATGTTGCTTTAGTACATTCCTATGGAAGATTAGGATGCAAATATTCTGACGAAGGCACTCACCAGGAGAAAATTCGAATACCATAGAGGTAGGATCGGGGTGAAGGATAATCCCTATCTTGTTGAGAGGGAGTGTTGAGATTCAACAAGATGATGAGCTTAGTGAAAATTAAGCACCTTCACTAAGTGGTGCCTGTAGGCTATTTTTAGGTGTATGCCTATTTTTAGACATGGTGAGCATATTCTATAAGTTGCAGGATGTTATTTGTAGATGGTTGATAAAGTTGAAAAAATAGATGAGATTCTATTTTTAGAATATTGGGCGAAGTCTATTTATAGATCGCTAATCTAAAAATAGATGCATGTCGATTATTATTAGCCTTAATAATAATTTGACAATAAATATCAACTTATTCTCTTAGAGCACTTTATTTCAGTGAACATATTTGGAAAATCAGTGGGCTAAAGGAATTATGCAATTTCTAGGGTGGTTGGTGACTCATGCATGGAGGACTCAGTTAGAACTGAAGTGGCAGAGTTGTGACAAAGTTGGAAGAGTAGTTATGGGAGTTGTTATTTAGTTTAAATCAGTTAAGTGAGTTAAAATCAATTGTGCTAGTTGTATCTAGTTCTAACTAAAGATACACTAGTGATATTTTAGTGAATTAATTATTTAATTAATTCACAACTAGAGACTCACTTGCAACTGAACAAATACAGCAGTTAACTACTTGCATGTCAGTTCCAATGGAGACCTAGTGGAGAGATAGGTGAAAGGGTAAGATGGACTATCTGTTATGACTATAGTGATTCATTCAATGCATCTGACACACATTGGAGATTCCAATGAGGATTGCGCAGTCAAGGCAAGGCCAATTCGAATTCATTCAGGGGTCTTCTTCAGCAGGGATTGTGCAGTGGAGGCAGGTTGTCAGGAGGCAAGAAATTGGTGCATAGATATGAAAATTTTTGCATGATAGTGTGTAATGATTCTTGATTGTACTGATAGCTTGATGTACTAATATTTGTATGAGATTATTACATGATCCATTGATATACATAATATATGATAGTTTGGGTTTTTAGTTTTAATATTTCTCGTTAAACAACTATGTTTATGTGCAATTGATTTTGCTTCATATGTGTTTTGCAATTGGCGATTTAATTTCTGCAAAGAATTAAGTGGAAGGATTCTATATTTAACATAGATTAATTTGTTAGATCAGGAGATTTTGGTAATATACATGCATCTTTTATAATTTCTACACAAAGAGCTGAACAAAGATCACTCATGGAATCATCTACTTGATTGGTTGTATTGGAAAAGGGAGTTCACCAAATGAATATATATCATATGTAAGTTAGATTAGAATAGATAGGTATGAAAATAAGATCATCACTATGAGAATATTTCTAGCTTTAGTTTTATATTGTTTTGACAAAAATGAAAACACAAAAACAAAGAAAAGAAGTAAAAGAGGGCAAAGAAAAAGAATAGTTACAGCCCCATACCAAAAAAAGAGTACTTCTGAAAGTGTGCAAGTCTAAATGCCACTACTTGAGAAAGAAAATCTTGTTCAGTCATCTAGCCTAATCATAGTTGAACATGTTTTAAATTTATATTGATAGGTTAGTGAAAGAGGATTTTCCAAATCATGTAAACTTGGCTTGTCAGTAGATTAGATTAGGAAAAGATATTTGGTTTCAAAGCATAATATGAACCAAAGAAAAATGAGAGGGATGCATAACCAATTCTTAATCACATCGCTCAAGTTTTTAGTTTTGCTTGTATAAAAATAAATTCAGTGTGCAACTTGTCCAAAATTCCACATCCCATGACAAATCAGATTGCTTAAACTTGGTTTGATCATATTTTGAATCTCATGTTAGTAGGTTAGAGAATGGAAATATGTCAAACAACTTAACCTTGACGGATAAGTAGAGTAGGTAGAGAATAAGAGATTTAATTAGCCTAATCTGAACTCTCGGATGACATAAGGGTAGAAGTAGATAGTTTTTGTGCTTTCAAAAGAAACAATGATGTCAAGGGTTTGCCAATCCAAATGCACCCAAGTGAAGAAAAAATGTTAGGCAAAGTTTGATGGGTAGGTAAAATTGGGGTTGAAGCAACCATGCTTTCTTTCAGATTTTTAAGATCATAGCTTCAAAAGAACATCAAAAAATGAAGGAAGAGGGATCTTCCAAGTACAAGTAAGGTATTGATCTTCAAAACTTAGAGATCCGAACTCTGAGGTTCTTGGCACCTCTTGAAAAGGAGCTGCCCTCCCCAAGTGGAGCCACTGTTAGTCATCAGTATTTTTCATTTTTTGCAGATGACTAAATATTGGTTCTAGATTTCTAAAAACAACATTCTTTGAACATTGTGAGTTTTAGAAATCTCACTACCTTCATTATCCTTATAGAAATTTTTTCACTATTCTATCATTTTTCCATTTCATGGTCACCCTGTCACTCCTAAAAGACTCCTTATAGGCTTGTGCCACTCATCTCCAACCTTTTTCCTACCTATGACCTCATTACTCTGTTTTTTCCCTTGCCCATAAATCCACTTTCCATCTAGGGTTTTCCAATAGCCTACCCCTTTCCATTTTCACCAGGTTCCTCAAGCATTGATGGTCTCAAAACTATCTCTATAGGCTCTTTAGATAAATCAAGTACATTGGATTTTGGATCTTCAATACATCACTTTGACAAATACTCTATTTTCACTTGAAGCCTCCAAAGCCAATTTTCAGTCAAGGTCAGGTCAAAGAACCCCCCACTAGGTCAATTAGGGTTTCATATGTTCCAAGGTCATCATTTCCAAATAAGACTACCATTCAGTTTCAGAGTCTGCATAAGAGGTAATTGACAAGATTGACACTTTTGCAGAAGTGTTGAAATTTCCCTCAGCAGAAGAAATTGATAAAGTAGATGGTCTGCTCCTAAGTCAAGACAACTCACATTAGAAGAAAGGGAAACACTTGTTCTTGTAGAGAATTAGGGTTTTTAGCTTGATTGGGCCAGCAGTGTGCCAAGCAGGGATCAAATGCAGAAATGACCATGGAGGGGGCACCCCAAAAACCAAACATGAAGAAAAGTCTTTCAAAGATGATTAATGAAATCGGTAGAAAGGTGAGGTAAACTGGACAAAAGTGAATGGACTTGAAAGGGCTATAGAGAACTTACAAGACAACACCGATAATTGTCTTAAAGCAGTACAGACACCTAGGGTTTTGGGAAAGTGGCCACAGAAGGTAAGAGGTATGAGTTCAACTCCATGCTGTAAGCAAAGGAATGATTTTGAAGATGTCAGTGTTTGATCATCACAAAGGTGTCAAGATCATTTTGTCATGCCTCAAGGAACAAATATAAATGTCCAAATCACCATTTCAGTCACCTGTAGAGTAACAATGTAAAATTGTTAATGAGAAAAGGTGAAAGGTTGAGTTAACTTTATGATGGAAACAACAGAGGATTTTGAAGCTGCTCTTATGTGTAAACATCACCAAAATCATCAAGATAAACATATCAAGTCTTCAAGGAAAAAAATGAAGAGCCACCTCAAGTGTTTCCAGTCACCTGCAAGCAGAAAGGCATAAAGAGTATCAGTAAAAGAGAAGAAAGACTTAAGACAATTAGAAAATCGGTCACAAAGATAAAACCAATACCACATGCCTAAAGAGATTTTTTCACACTTCATATGAATCGTTGTTCACTTGCAAAGAATTAGAAATTTAAAAGGGAGAATTTTTTTGAGTTTTTCAGGTCAAAATTCAGCTAATTTTTGTGGCACTGTGCCCATGGCTTGGCACTGTGCGCCTAGAAGGTGGCACTGCGCCACTGGTAGATTTTCTCGTGTATTTTCTTAAGGCGTTGTACACGTGGAAGAGGGCATTGCGCCCTTGCCCGAATCACCCACAACAATTTTCTCAGGCATTGTACCCTCAGGACTGGTGCTGCGCGCTTGACCTAGGCGCTATACGCTTGGCCAGGAAGCCTTCTAAGCCCTACAAACGCTCAAATCACCTCAAAAAATTGTTCTAGACTCCTGCCAAAGGACCTCCAAACATATTCAAGGAGTATCCATCATAGATAAAGGTGGATTAGGGTGCTGTGAAGGTTTTCATTCATTTTATTTTCCTCCTAAAACCTTTTCCTTCATAATACTCTGTCCCCTCAGTTGCAAAAGCTACCATTCCACCACCTTCTCTTTCATCTCAAAATTCACATCAAATTCTAGGATTGGAAAAGTAGAGTTTTTCAAATGTCAAGAGAGGGAAACAATGGCAATGATATAGACTCTCAAATGCCAAGAAAGCATGAGCACAAAGGTGGTCCTCTCACAATCCCTCACCATCCTCTCATGGTACTAGTGCATCAACAAAAGGTAAATCAAACAATGAGGGAGATGACAATGAGGCAAATGTTAGTGAGGAAGATGCCAATGAGAAATAAAAAAAAGTGAAGAAAAGAGCAGTGATGAATAAAGGGAAAGTGATGAATATATCAGTGAGAAATCAATTAGAGGGCACTAAGGAATCAAGCAATGAAGAGGAAGGCAATGAGGAATCAGATGCCAATAAGGAAGACAACAATGAAGAATCAAACAGTGAGGAAAGAGCAGTGAGGGAAATGAGGCCTATGAAGAATATGGTGGGACCAATGAGGCAAAATAAAAATAAATCTTGGTAACCTAGCTAATATATCCCCTACAAAGCCTCCCAAACATAATCAGCTGAACAAAATCCAACTCTGGGCACATTTTTGCACTTGTGAATTTTTTACTGTTTTGAAGGGCCAAAGGCGCAGCGCCACTGGTGCTATGCTCTCTTTTGGGGCACTATTCTGAGGATTGGTTTACATTTTTGGAATCCTTAGTCCAAGGACATCATCCACAAAAAAATTTATATCATTTGGAGAAGAATTGGTACTCCAAAAGTGCCAAAAACACCCAAAAAATCACCTTTCTGCCCTATTTTCAGAGCTGGCGTTGTGCCTTGAGAAGTCTTAGGAGTTTGAGTTTTTGACCATGTAAATGAAGTCCAATAAGAAAAATAAAGGCATTTTTGTAAAGTAGACTTGAAAATATTTCCAATGAGATATCATGGAGCTCATTTGGACACATGGAAAGCCTCCAAACCTTGGTAACAAAACAAGAAATTTTTCTGGTGCAGGCGTTGCGCCCTTGGCCTTGGCGCTGCGCCCTTGCCTGCAAAGTCAACAAAAGACACAAATTTATTGAAAAAGATATTTTCGAGGACTTTTAAGGAAAATCACTCCTAGTTAGCTCAGAATTTATGTTTGAAGTTATTTTTCATTTATTACATTAGATATTTTGTGCCTTGGGCCTTGCATGGTCTCTTTGGATAAAAATGATATTTATGAGCAATTAATGGCCTCCAAAACCCTAGCTAGGGTTTTGACTCTCCTTTGCAAGATAAATACTGCATGAAGGCCTCATTGTTCATGTTGGTTTTTGGATGATTATTGAGAGAAATATCATAGACTTGAAGATTGAGGAGAAATTTGGCTTTGGACTTTGTGAACGTCTTGATTTGCATGATGATGGAGAAAGCTCACTTGCAAGATTCCTGAACATATTTAATGGTGATGTCTTTCCTATCTAGTGTTTTTTTTCTTATGTTATCAATTTTTTTCATATTTCTCATGCAGTAAGACAGAAATTTTAGGCTAAGAAATGTTGTTTAGAGGCACCTTAGCTCTGTCTGCTCTCTATTGCTTGTATGTTTTCCTATGCTAGTTCAGATTAGAGAATCCTTAAGTGCTCTCTAGTTCCACTTATGCTTTTTTATCTTAAATATGATTTGATGAGGCCAATGTCAAAATAGTTCATAGTTAGCCCTTCTCTTTGATGTAACTTAAACATTTTTTTTAAGGTCTTTGTGGCTTCATTGAGGAAATTACGAGTTCCCTACTCTTTGATATTTGTTATATGTTTATCTTAAATGTTTTCTTTGCCTAAAGGCAAAATCACTAGAAGACTTACAAGTTTCTTGCCTTCTATGGTTCACTGGATTGTTGCCTTGATGTCTACTTGCTAGGTGTTAGCCCCCTATAAATTTTTGATAGGAAAAGTAGGGGGCTAAAAAAATTTTGAGTCTTCAAGGAATGCATTTCCTCTTAAAACACATCATCCTTGAAGTCTCCTGTGCCTTTGCCCTGTGATGAAGTCCCCTCTGCTAATGTCCATTATGGAACCTCTCTGATTACAAAGATGTGCTCCAAAGGACCTATTTTTACCCCTTATACCCCTGCAAAAATATCCCATTTCGCTTTGTTGCCCCTTTTTTAAGCTTCCTTTCCACCTTTTTTCCCCCCTTCTAAAATTCCTTCATTAATCCTCTAATCCTCCCAAAACCCTATTTAAACCCTTCAAATACTTTTTATTTGGCTTAAACAGTCCTCTTCTCCCTATCGTTTCCCTTTTCCACCCTCAAATTTCATTAAAATGGCCCAAAAATCCATATTCTCCATGTATATGGGTCTTAGCCCCCTTCAGCTAGCCCCAGAACCATTTTCCCTCACGTGACCCTGGCGCTAGAACCACCCGCCAGCCCATAAGAGCGCTTATCAGATATGTATCGAGCGAAAGTTGAACCGTCGATCTGTATTGATCGAATGGTTATCGTGTGCTCTGCAGCGCCCGTGGTCTACCCCATCCATCACCCCGACCACGCCATCATCGTTTATTTAACCGCAGATCAACGGTCCGCAGTACATCCGTCCCGGTGGTCCCCGCCGCGTTCACTGTACCAAAACAACCCGGTTTTCATCGCACCGCTATTGGAGGTCGGGTAGTATTTTCTCTTTGCCCAGAGATTCCATACAGCAATCGACACGTGGCTCCGACACTATTCCAAAACCGCTACCTCGTCGCACATTATCGTTCGTCCGCGGATGCGTAGCGATATCGCCGTGAGCCGTTAGATTTGGGGCAGCCCATCCAATGGTTGTCGCTCCCCGAAGCTGCGCGGAGGTTAGCACGGGGAAACCGTACCCTTGGCCCACTATCCATCGCCCTCCAACACGTCCTCAGTCGTCGATCTCCTCCCGAGATCGGACGGTCCAGATTTGATTACCCCTGCCAGTTGACCCCGTACCGCCATGTCACCCTTTCCACGACATTTTTTCGTATTCGCCCGCCCCCGTTATATCTGCTCGTTCCAAGGTCAAAGTTCATTGTTTTTACGTTTAAATGTCTGCCTCGACGTTTTCCCATGCATTCTCCACTGTGCGATGTTTCCCTGCATAGTTTCCTCCGCAGTCACCATCCTCGTCCACGCCACGCTCCCACTGTCACATTCATCCATACCACCCTCTCCATAAAGGTTTTTTGTAACCATTTTTGTGTTTTGCAGGGTTTCGAGCGGCCATAAACCTCCATAATTCGCAGTCCCTGTCACAGTGATAGAAATATAGGAAAGGACCATTCTCAAAAGCTGGAATTATGGAGAAAGGCCGGGGAAAATATGCCGACAGGACTTGCATTAAAAAAACAGGGTTTAAACTCTGCAGAACCTGTCCAGGGCATTTAAAGCACAGTTTTCACAATCAGAGGAAATTGTGGGAGCGGCAAACAGTATCAGTGGGAGATTAGCGCGTTTAAGGCTTGTAATTGCAGATTTTGAGCCTTAAGCCCATTATTCGAAAGCAAAGGTACCAAAATCAAAGACCCCGTGGATTTCTTAGATGGTCCAATGCACAGAAAACCATATTGGCAGGGTTTTAATATCAGCAGAACGTTCTTCCATAAAGGGACAAGGTGCCCATACATTTCTCATCCTATGCCGTGTTCTAGAGAGGTTTTCCAGCCCTGAAAATGGTCCTATGCTGCCAGTGCATCAGTTATACAGTATGGCAGACCCCACAGTTGTTCATACACCTCGGTTTATTCACCAGAATTTTGAAAAAGGCCATGACAAGTACATCAAAGACATACCTTGAGTAAATTGCAGCCTGACGAAGATCATTTTTCCATCTAAAAATCACAGAAGATAAATGCTCAAAATTAAAACCGAATGGAGCCTCGGCTCTCCTACTGTTTCAGAGATTTAATGCTACATTTAAGTTTTCAACTACCATGGTTATTCTTTCTCATATAAGAATCCTCAAGAACATATTGTAAAGGTTGTTGTTCGGCTACTGCCGTTGTAGTTAGAGGGATTTCAGTTTTGACTGTTAGAACAGTTTGGGAGGGATTAGCAGAGTAGTTTTTTTGTAGTAGGCTAGGAGGAGAAAGTTTGGATTGTAAACAGCCATTGAGCTCAGTGTATGTGACTAGTTTTGCATCAATTAATCAAAGCACATTTCACAGGATCCTGGTCTATTACTATTGGTGATGTTTTTCTAACTCTTTTCATTACATTTTCATAATGTTCATTTTCCGCTGGCTTGCATCAGAATATTGGCATAGGATTTACCCTTGTTAGGTACCCTATGTTTCTGCTCTCCTTGCCTTCTATGTTTTCTGCTAAAGGTGTTATCTAAGGGTTGTTTTCAGTTAATTTAACCAGCATAGTAGTTCCTTATGCTGCTAGCTGATGTATGAGTTAAATGGAATCTGTCTTTAGTTGTTCTTGTTGGGTTTAAGCTGGAAGATTTGGGAACACTAGGGATTAGAGTTAGCCCTGTCCACTAGGATCCTTGTGCGACCAACTGGCCCCTCTAAGATCTCTTTGTTAAACTTATCTCAGTCTTTCCTTGGAGCATGCTAAAGCTGACCTGGAGTTAAATGACCTCTGGTCCGATCTATAAGCTGCCCCTTTGTCCCTCCTTTGAGAGTTGCCTATTAGTATGCCAAGCAGGTCGGGAGTTAAATGACCTCTGACCTGATCTATAGACAGAAATTAGGTTGCTTTCCTTCTCTCGTTTTCTTTCCTTAATGTTCCATCCCACCATCTAATCTAAAAAGATCCTTTAGTATTATATGACTTGCCCTTTGGAAGCCTTGGCTAGTAGTTGCATGTAATCACCTTTCATGACTCCATAGCCCAATGGATGGCACTTTCTTGACCCATACTCTTTGTTGAAACATCCTGTTGTTTTGTTCCTTTCCTTCCATTACTTTCTCAGTCCATGATCTCATGACCAACCCAGCAACCAACCAACCAAATCATTTTAAACCCCCCTTGTGCTTCATACCTAGCCTAACATCCTAACATTTGAGCTTCAAAGACAAATATACTTTGACTACTATAGAGAGATCCCTCTCTAGACCTAGGAGGGCTAGATCCTAAGGTCTGAAAGTGGTTTGATGTTGTCTCATCTTTTGGTCTTGCCAATCTGGCCAAAACATGGGAACCCCAACACTAGGGTTTGGTCAAAGAAGTTATTGGTATGCCCTGTCTTTGGTTATTTCTTTATGCATAGTGATTTTAAAGGCTATTCTTGTTAAAGTATTTGTTAAAGGATTCTTAACTTCCCTTTACACCTACTATGTTCACAATTTAATGTTTCACTTTACTCACATAAGCTTTTAGATCCATTTGGCTTTGTTACACTTGCCCTGTGATATACCCTTGACCTATTGTTGCACTTCTCAAGACCTTTGCAGAAACCATAGCCCAATGGTTTAAACCTCTCTCACTCTATCTATTTTTCTTGACAACCTACCCAACCAACCAAACAAACAAACAAACCTTAATCCTTATAACTAGCCTAAAATCAAAACCCTAAAAATATATCAAGTTACATCCTTTACACAAGTATAGAGAGAGTCGTCTCTGAGTCCAAGAAGGCTAGGTCCTAGGACTCCAAAGACTGGTTTAATGTTACCCCTGTACATTTGGTCTTGCTAATCTAAAAAATTACGAGGACCTAACAGGTTTCAATACACTTCCACCTTTTTAGGAGGGGATTTGAGTAGGTAGTCTGAGATTTACAGTGCTTTCAACCATTATTTCAGGGTCTGATCTATCATTTTTACAGATCCTTTTTGATAGGTTATGGCTACATCCAAAAGAATCTCTTGAGTTTTTTTTTTGTCTTTGACTTAGAGTCTCTCAGTTCTCCCTATGCTTTTCACCTTTAGCCTTATCTTTTGCAGCATTTTTCCCCTCTAGTTTCTTATTGTTATCTGTGTCATTTCCAGCAATATAGCGTGATTAGATCCATATCCATTCGACATTAGATACGTTGGCTATTTTAATGTGTTTTGAGTCAATTTTTCCCCCTTTTCGTCTGGTTGTTTTAGACCCTTCTTTGGGTTGGGATTTATGCATGATTAGCTATCATTTCAATTTCATTTATAGTTTTTTCAACATTTTTTCTTTTTCTTTAAATAATCGTATGGGCTTAATTAAAATAAACATACAGCTTGCACACACTCACACCTAAAGCGAAGAGAAATTGGTTTACACTTCCAAGCCAAGACATAAACATCATAATTAATTAATATGCCTCCCAGATCCTTTGTTTATCACTTTTCAACCTTTTCGTGTCATCTGTGACTTGCCATCATTGCGCCCCCAAGGCCTTTATTATGGAGACTCCAAGGTATTCACCCTCAGTTTCCATTAGGATTTATTAATCCCCCCTGTAGGGTCCCAGTTATTCCTCCCCCGAGTCCCCATACCGACTCTGATTCTGGTTCATCGGGTTCTCCCTCTGATTTTGACCCCGATTCCCCTCACCCTCATACCATCACCATGTCAAGCGCCAATGCAAGTGCAGGTCCTCAAGCCGGTGGTGACCCTGGCCCTAATGCTAGAGCTACTACTAGTCGAACCACAACTGAAACCGTTCTAGCTACTCTTCTGTTACCTCTTATGGCAGATTTAAGCATTCCCGATTTTAGCTCGTTAATCAATGACCCCATACTCCACGATGTAGGTTGGATAGCTATGCCAACTAAGCTTCCTTATGACATTCCTAAGTTTGAAGGAAACACTGGAAAGGACCCCATTCATCATGCCTACTCCTTTCATATGTGGTGTTCATCTAATTCCATCACCGGTGACTCCATTCACCTTCGATTGTTCCAACGTACACTCACTCGAGAAGCTACAAACTGGTATGTCGATTAGCCTATTGCATCTCATACCACTTTTGTGACTCTTGCTAAAGTGTTTCTTTCATTTTTCCAGTTACCCCTCCGTTATGATAGCGGTATCGAGTTGTTGACCGCATTCTGTCAATCTTCTGCCACTCGCCTTTCTGTCCATGTCCAAGAATGGCATAGAAGAAGGAGCTTGTGTAGAGCTCCTACATTCAACGACCGTGTCTATATGGATTGGTTTCTTTGAATTCTCTTAGCCCCCATCGATAAATATGTTTCATCTCATTTTCCTTAGTCCGAGGAGTAATCTCTCCAAGTCGCATTAAAATATGACTCGATCTATGCCCAGTCTAGTTATGTTTATACTGTTTTACCAGATCTTCCTAGACCTAGTGGTGCCAACGCACCAGGGGAATCTCATGCCGCCGACAGTATCGTTGGATCTCTCTCACATAAACATGATCCTCCTCACATGAGTTATGGTTACCCCCAGGGGGGACCAGTTCCTCCAACACTTATCCCCCTCCAGGCAACTTGTATCCCGATCAAAGCACACCTTATGCATTTTCCCAACTGCATCAATTGATGCCAGGGCCAACTATTGCTCAACCTGTTTACCCAAAATTTTCCCCATATCCTTTCTATCATTATGCACAACCTAGAGCTCCAGCCCCTGCGGCAACAGCGCCCCCACCTCCCGTGCCTTCTCAACCTCTACCACGGCAACCACCGCCTCCTGAAGGTCAATTTTATGCTCAGAAGAGCGTGACTAATCCCCCTAATTGAAAGAAAAATAATAAGGGGAAAGGAAACCAAAATCAACAAGAGAAGGGTAATCAAGGTCGCCAAGGTAATCAACTGAATGCACCCAAGGGACCCAGCCTAACACCGCAAACCAACAACAAGGTGATCAACCCAAGTAGAATAAGATCCTTCGTACGAACAAACCTTATTCATATTGCAATGTTCATGGCCATTATACTCATGATTGTCTCCTTTTACCCCTGATGCACCAGTTCTGGGTAGCCCAAATAGCGTCTAGAGGACAGTAATCCACCGCATCACTTCCTCCAAACATTGCGCCAGCTCAACCGGCTGTGTTCACTAATGCTTTCCCTCAGCAAGGATATGTTTCTTCCCAACCACCTCAAGGTCAGGCTGCCCCTCAACCCCTGTGGTCTGGTACCACTAATTACCAAATTCTCATGATGAATTCTGAAGAGGTCAATATCGTTGATGTCAACCTTCAGACTCGGCCGCACCAATATTAAAATAAACCCGCTACGTCTGCAACCAAGTCCCAAACCAAAGTACCCAGAGAATCCATTTCGAAACCAAATGTTCCCTTACTTATCACTAAGCCTAAGGCAGAGGTCATTCACAATATCCCCAAAGATACATTACGTAGAATGCTCCTTCTGCCAAAGTTGCCCACACCTACAGCATAGTAGATGACTTGGCACAGTCACATGCTGCCATCCAACACTAGAAGTCCTCCAGACATTCCAATCACAATGAAAATATCTACTATCTTCTTTGGGAACTGTGTAACCTTCATATGATTGTTTGATCGTCTTTGATGTTGACAAGTTAGAACATCCCCCTTTACCTTCATCTGTTGCCTTCCATATACCAGTCAAGATCCGTAATTCCCATGTTTAGAGATGTATCATTAACAAGGGCGCATCCACCTGTGTAATGTCCACCTATGTTTGGAAGTAACTCGGATCCCCCGATATGTCCTAATCCACCATCACTTTCTGTGCTTGGGATGGTCACCCTTCTCAGCCCCTTGGCATGTTCCGCAATTATCGAGTCACACTTGCGGGAAAGATTGTTTGTATTGACATAGAATTCATTGACGCCCCCTTGGATTACAATATCCTCTTGGGTCGTAGCTACACCTATGCGATGTCAGTTGTCACATTTTTGGTTCACCGTAAGATGTGCTTCCCCTACAATGGAAATATTGTCACCATCGATCAGTTGACATATTACAAGCCGAAGTCTCAGACCTCCCTTGAGTCCATCATCTCTTCGGTGGCCAATAACCAATTAGTCACATCTCTCATCAGTGTCTCACCAAGAGACTATAAATATTCCACCTTACTTGCTTCAGTCCTTAGTCCCGCCCCCCTTCTTATCATTGAGCCTAGCTCATCGAGTTTTTTCATGTTGCAAGTGTCTTGGGCTAGCCAAAAGCGGCCTGATACGACTAGCCAACAGCCAACGCCTTTTCACCCTACTATTGTTCACTCGACACAACCATCAAGACCATATCCTCAATGAACTTCTCCTTCTGATGGTGTCTCTCCCAATATTTTTCAACCAGAAACGATTTCCCCAAGCCTTAACCATTTGGGAGCCATTCTGCCAAGCCATTACCCTTTAGCTCCCCTATTTGGAGCCTTTTCGGTGCCTGTTATGGCCACGTTGAGTTTACCAAATTTGACTCCGGGGATCCCAATTTGGTACATTTATCCCCCAGTAAACACTCCACCTGATCAACTTAAACCATATACCGCTTTGATCCTGGTTCAACCGGTCGCCATGACCCCTCCCTTTGCTTCAGCTCCACAACAACCTCAACAGGAACCCACTCCTGTTGTGAAAGCATTCGGTGAGGGGGAAAAGCTAAAAAGAAGGAACCTAAGCAGAAGGCTCCCCAAACAACTGCAGCTCCACCTAAGCCTCCAAAGTTGGCACCTCCCTATGCTTTGTGTGATGTTGTTGGGAATGCCACCCATAACTGTCCTAAACTTCCTCGTCTCATACCTGTGGTAAACGAAACGTTTCCTGAATATGACATCCCGGAGGTCCATGTTACCTTACCTAATTCACCTACGAAACTCATATCATTTTGCACGAACCACCCTTGTGCTTTTTATGAACTTTATAGCCACTATTCTCATCATTGTCCCCATCTCAACGACTTTCGTGATACCCTTGAGGAAATTCGTGAAATAGAGGTTGCTCGTAGTGTATCATGTACTCCTTTACTTGTGACTTCTACTTCACCAAAACGAAAGGACAGTTCTGCACCCATTATGATACCTCCCCTCGATGCTGAGATGACAAACTCTTCAGTTTCTATTCTCTATCTGTCATCATCCATGAGATCCATAAAGGAAGACCCCTTTGGGGCTTCCCATTCTATTTTGGTCGAACCTCCCTTGTTGAAAACCTTGGTCTCAACATTGGTATATGTTTCATCTACTAGCTCTTTGTCTACCCTTCGTAGTGATGCATATTTGAACCATATTTATCATGAAGATGCACTAGGTAGCACTGCCGTATCAAGTGGTCTCCCTTCCGCCAGTCCTCCCATCTTCCATTCCGATGAAGACATTATGGAAGCCATGACCACCCTTGATTTTCCCTAAGATGATATGCACCATCGTGTGTACTTCCTGCCATAACAGACCCATGACCAGTATGTTTTGGAGTCTAAAGACTTCATTCATGATGAATTCGATTGGTGTAGAAATCCCATTCATGCACTAGATGCTTTCGAAGAAGGAAACATGGCCAATATCTCTCCTACCATCAAAATAAACATTTCCGATAAACCAGGGGTTGAAGAAAACATTACCTTGGGGGTACATTGAAACCCAGAAGAAATTTAGGCTTACACCCAGCTATTCAAGGAATTCCATGATTTTTTCTTCTGGTCTTATTCAGAGATGCTCAGAATTGGTCCCGCCATTGTTGAACACCATATCGATACATGGCCTAATGCCAATCATGTCTGTCAAAAGTTGTGACCCATAAATCCTTCTAGATGTGAGGCTATCAAATCTGAAATCGATAAGCTCAAGTAGGTTGGTTTTATCCATCCCATTGAATACACCACATGGGTTTCCAACCTGGTTCCCATTCTCAAGAAACAAGGCACCATTCGCGTCTGCACTAACTTTCGAGACCTGAACAAAAAATTTTCAAAAGACAATTTCCCCACACCATTTATTGACCAAATCATTAATGTGTGTGTAGGGAATGAGCTTTTATCATTTATGGATGGATTCTCCAGGTATAACCAGATCACTATCTGTCGTTTTGATGAGCTAAAGACTGCGTTCATGATCTAAAAGGAGTGTATTAGTTTTGTTGTGCTAAATGTCCTTTCAGTTAAATAAACATGTACAAATTGTCTCCATAAGTTTTCTTAAGGTATGAGAGTTGTAACCATGAAAAGTATATGAATTAGTGAACTTCAAGCATGTAAATAAGCCTTAAAAACACTGAAAAATAGTGCATAATAGAGAAAAACATTCACACATAAGTTTTACACAGTAGGTGGGATGAAGCAGTTCACCCCTCCTGGGCTACATATGTTGGTCCAGCTCCCAATGGCATGTCCCTCTTTGTCATTATGCTCAAAATTGTAAATTAAATATGTTTTCAAGCCTCTAATGGTTTTTTTCTCTGCACCAATGGCTCCAGAATGCTCAAATTAGTCTAGATAGACTCTTGTTTCACCAAAATTGGTTGAAAATTAACCTCCCAATGACAGCTAGAAAAGCTCCACTAAATGTGGAGACAGGCAATTAACTACCATTAAATTGATGGATAAACCCCAAAATTAGGGGCGCACTCCAAATATAATGGATGGTTTAACATGGCATTAAGTGGTAGTGGTGGGGTGGTCACATGCCACCCCCACCATAACCTCCATGCTAACCGTTTGAATCTCGCCGAATACGATGGAACCAGGAGTAATGATTCTACAACATTAAAACATCACATTAAACATTGAAAACCCACCATGTGAAAAAATGTTGCAAAACCCACCGATGGTTACGGTTATACAATTTTCCAAACAAACCGTTACCAAACTCCACCATGTGAACGACTTCATCGTCGGGTTTAATTTGATGCTGCAGTTAACATGGAGGCCACGATTCTAGCACTAGGGCCACATGCGAAGGGGGGCTGGCCCTTCGGGGCTGGCCTCCCCAGCCCTCAACGCATAAACATTTAAACTTGAAATACAACTTCTCATTGTAATAGGTTAAGAACTTTCATGTAGGCAGATTGGTAAACGGACTTTGTTGCAGGCATGAGGTCACGGGATTGACTCTCGTCGACTCCACAAAAATTTTGTCACATGCTCCTGAGGACATGTGGCAGCCTCCAGGCTGGCCACATGTCACTCATCCATTGGCTCCCACATAAACCCATCAATGGTCCAAATCAAATCCGTACAATCAACATCCAACGGCCCAGAACATGCCATGTAGTGCCATCCTATTAGCTGTGGAGAAAAATGGAATATTCCAAGTATATTCTGCTGACTATACCTGCATGTTGATTGGGCATCCAGTCACCTAAATTTCATTGTTTGGTAAAATGAACAGAACATGATATCTTCCTCATACAACATTGGTTTTTCGAACCGTTCACAGCACTAGAATCGCAACGACAAGACCTTTCTGGTCACTCAGGTTCAGACATGTTTCGATCACTTTCATTTTTTAGCATAAGACATGATCTCCTGATCACACCTCCCCATTAGGGAGCTTTTGGACCCCAAAATACTTTAATCACCTATTCAGAAGATGAGGGAATAACTCCCTCGCCTTTTCCACTTCCATCCTTCTTGCCTTACTTGGTTTTCTGCCCTTGAGCCCAATCCGAAGATAATCGACACTTCCCCTTTTAGAAGTGTGTGCCCTCCTATGAAGGATGGCATCCTCCTTGAGCTCGTCCAAAAATTCTGGCAAGAAATCTTCTATTGATGGCAGCTGAATGTCACTCCCTTGATCATCAATCAACGGAGGCTCATACAAACGTAAATTCTCCACATTGAAAACATAGTACATTTTCATATAAGAAGGCAAGTCAAGTTGAAATTCATTATTACCAACTTGTTTAATAATCTTGAATGGACCATAATGAATAAGGTTGATATTTTTACCTTATCCTTGCATCCTTTCTTTGCTTATGTGTAACCATACTTCATCTCCTTCTTGAAACCTGTGATCAACTCTATGTTTTTCATTCCTCTCCTTGTACTTTCTTTGACTCTTCTCAAGCTATTCTTGAACTTGTTGATGAATAATCTGAATTTTCTCAATGAACTTTCGAGCCTTGTCAATATCACTATGCCCATAAATTGCAACATCCTTCTCAAAGATGAAGTCTAATGGCGATTTCGGAAAAATACCCAAAGCAGACTTCAAAAGGTGAAGTATTTGTAGAAGAGTGTTTGGCCCGATTGTATGCATGTTGAATGTAATGCAGTTGTTCATCCCACAACTTGGGATGCTTGCTGCAATATCCTATCAATATATTCACAATGGTTCTGTTCACCACCTCGGTTTGGCCATCAGTTTGCAGATGAAAAGCAGTACCCTTTTTCAACTTTATGTCCATCATCTTCCAAAGATTGGACCAAAAATTCCCAACGAACCTGGAATCCCTATCACTAACAATAGAATTTAGCAAAATAGAATGAACCCATACACGTTGAAAATAAAATTCAGCATTTTGTTCAGCATTAATGGTTTTCTTACATGGCATAAGTATACACATTTTACTGTACATCTATCCACAACTACATAAAGATAATCATGTTGTTTTATTGGCATAGGTAGACCTCTAAAAAATTCCATGGAGACACTCTCCCATGGCCTTGATGGTACCGGTAGTGGCATGTACAACCCAAGCTTCCTATTGCTAGGCTTGCTTGTTGCACACATAGAACATCCTCTTATAAAATGTGACACACTATCTATCATGCGAGGCCAATAACAATACCTTTGTAGGTGCGCCATTGTTTTTCTTACCCCAAAGTGACCAGCAATAAGAGACGAATGAGCCTCTATCATGACAGTAAGTCTCTCTCCTTGTGGTATACACAACTTTCCCAAATGAAACAAAAAATTGAAATGCAAGTGATAATCATTTTCCTCAACTTGATTCCCTTCTCTCAAACTAGCATACACATCTTTAAAATCAGCATTAGATGCATACTGTTCTATGTAAATCTCATGTACAATAGAATAATTTTTACTCAAAGTAGAAGCACTTATAATTGGCCTTGAAAGCATATCAGCAACTTTATTGAAAATACCTTTCTTGTACCTTATAACCAAGTGAAATTTTTGAATAAATCCTATCCACCTAAAATGTCATGATTGCTGCAATTTTTTTTGTGGCTACAAGTACTGTAGCGGTTGGTGATCGGTATGAATAATCATCTCTTTTCCCATCAAGTAGTGTTTCCACTTCTTGACGCTTTGTACCAATGCATACAACTCTTTTTCATATGTTGGATAATTGGTTACAGCACCATTGAATGTTTCAAAAATGAAAAGCGATAGGCTTACCAGGATGCAAAAGTGTTGTGCCCATGGCATAATCACTAGCATCGGTCTGTATCTCGAATGGCTATTTCAAATCCAATAATGCAAGGACCGGAGATGAACTGATCTCATCTTTTAAAGCTTAAAAATATTGTTTTTATTTTCCTCCCCATTGGAATCCTTTCTTCACGCTTGTCACTGCATGCATAGGAGCTGCTATGGCATAAAAGTTAGCAATAAACTTTCTCCAATACTGAGTTGTGCCTAAAAAATTTCTTACCTCGATTACTGATTTGGGAGTGGGCCAATTCACAATGGCTTCCACTTTAGAAGGATCAATTCTCAATGTGCCTCCTCCTACAATGTGTCCCAAATAAACCAGAGAAGTCTTTCCAAATTCGCACTTAGACATCTTAAGAAATAATTGCTCTTTCTTCAAAACATCAAGTACCCTCTTTACATGCAAGACATGATCTTCTCTTGATTTGCTGAAAATTAGTATATCATCTAAATACACAATCACAAATACATCAATAAATTGACGCAAAACATTATCCATCACACGCATGAAATTTTTCGGTGCATTACACAAACCAAACAACATAACCAACCACTCAAAGAGTCCCTGTTTGGTTTTGAATGCAGTCTTCCATATGTCACTTTCTGCAACTCTTACTTAATGATATCCACTTCGTAAATCTAACTTAGTGAAATACTTTACTTCCTTCATTTGATCTAACAAATCATCTATCCTTGGGAGTGGGTATCGATTCTTTATCGTTATCTTGTTCAAAGCTCTGAAGTCGACACACATGCGCCAAGTCCCATCTTTCTTTGGAATCAGAACTGTAGGTGAACCGCATGGCGAATTGCTTGGAATTATGAGTCCCTTGTCCAACAAGTCCTTGATTTTCCTCTTTATTTTAGCATTCTCCGTTATCGACATGCGATACATGTCGATTTTTGGAAGAGGACAATCTTGTCGAAACTGAATCTCATGTTGAATCTCCCTTTTAGGAGGCAATCCTGTTGGTTCCTGAAACATCTCATGATATGCATCAACTACATCATATAAATATGATTTCAACTTAGGATCACAATATTCAAATGACTCATGATTAACATCAGCTTCAGGCTTAATCATTAGAAGAACAAAATTCTTACTTGCATTCACTAGGCTTTTTACCTGTCCAGCATTTACCATTGCAATATTTGTCTTCTTGCGACGTGCTCTAACAAATTAATCCTTGCCATCTTTGAATAAATGGTATTTGTTCTCATGGCAATGGAAGATAGATTTCCTGTCACACAATTAAGGACTTCCCAACACAACACCTATAATATCAAGAGAAACCACATCTAATTCAAGTGTGTCAAAAAAATGTGCAGTTATTGCAAAGCACAATATGCACTTCTTTGAAACCTGTAAATTTGCATCCTTGCAAATCCACCCAAGTGGATATGGTTTTTGATGTGGAATGGTCTCAAGTTTAAGTTTCTTGACCAAGTCTTCAAAGATTAAATTCGCTTTTGAACCACCGTCAAACAATGTATCAATCTTTATATGTTTGGATATGACCCTCACATGAAACAGTTCAATTCTCTCTTCTTCATTTGGAGCTTCTATGTGACAGTTTGAAGTACTAGTGCTGGGTTTTGTTTCAATTTATTTCCCCTTCATGTTATTCAATCCCATGGCTATAATTTTAGTTTCATCATCTGAATCTTCTCCTAATTTATGTTGAGTTGTAGCTGTAGTTTTCTACTTCCCTTTGTTATTGTTAAATTTGGGTCTCTTTTCAGGATGTAGTTTCCAACAATTTTTCTCTTCATGGCCTTCTCTTGAAAAATGTTTACAAACCACTTTCTCTCCCTATTTCTTGGCAGATGAATTCTTTTTACCTTTTCCTTTTGAGGTCTTCTCTTTGTTTTTCCCCTTAAAAGGTTTGTTTCTACCCTCTTCAAAAGTATTTTTCCCTCTAGCTTCTAAATGTGTAGCTTGAACACATACCTCATCTAGGCTTCTAGGATTAAACATGAGGATAGTATGTCTAAGGTAGCTATGTAAGCCCCCTATGTACTTGAGAAAATTATCTTGAACCTGCAAATCTACCCCTAATAAGAGAGCTCTTCTCCTAAATTCTTGGGTGTAGTCTTGTACATTTTGTCATTTCAATTGTCTAAAATTTTGTCTGTTCGTTATGGCTTTCTACATGTGAGCTAATGGATAAAACTGTTGTTTTATTTCAGTAATTAAATGAGTCCATGATAGAATAATTTTACCACGTTATTAATCTCCTCCTTTGTCTTGGCTTCCCACCAAACAAGAGCTGCACCTTCCATCCTTGATGAAGCTAGTTGGATTTTGGTTTCATCATCATGAAGGTTCTGAATTCTCAAATAAACCTCCAATTGGCTAATCCAATTATCAATATTTTCTGCATGGACTTCACCATTAAACATTGGCAATTCAAACTTAGCATCAAGTTTTAGAAAAGGACTTTTACCAGTGTTATTTGACTTGTGTGACTGGTGTACTAAAGATGAAGTAGAGGATGAAGATGATAAGGGTGAGGATGGCGACTTCCCACTACCTCCATTTCTTCCATTTCCCTTCTTTGATTTTTATTCATCATTGTGACCTCCTAATGATCCCTGACCTTCCTTGTGAATATTGGATCCTTCTCTTTCTATTATTTCATTCCTTTCTTGATAAAGGACTCTCACCATTTCAGTCATGTCAAGGAATGCTTTCCTGAACAATCTTTCTTCATCTTTGGGATCCACCTCTTCATGAGTTTCTTCTTCTCCTGGAAGCATGCTTGATGTTGCTTCTGCTTCTCTTGGAGGTGAAATAGGTAGTGGAGAATGTGACAATCTTGCCCTCCTTTGCTATGGCTCACTTTGAGAACCTATTGCTTCCATCAATTTTCCTTCTCCTCTCTTAAGCTTGAGCCTAGTAAGCATGAAAACCCCTACAAACAATTAACAAATCCTTGCACATAAAAACACCAGAGATAAAAACCTGGCTCTAATAGCAACTTGATCTGAAAGGAGTGTATTAGTTCTGTTGTGCTAAGTGTCCTTTCAGTTAAATAAACATGTACAAATTGTCTCCATAAGTTTGTTTAAGGTATGAGAGTTGTAACCATGAAAATTAGATGAATTAGTGAACTTTAAGCATGTAAATAAGCCTTAAAAACACTGAACAATAGTGCATAACAGAGAAAAACATTCACGCTTAATTTTTACACAGTAGGCATGATGAAGCAGTTCACCCCTCCTGGGCTACATATGTTAATCCAGCTCCCAATGGCATGTCCCTCTTTGTCATTATGCTAAAAATTATAAATTACATATGTTTGTAGGCCTATAATGGTTTTTTTCTCTACACCAATGGCTCCAAAATGCTCAAATTAGTCTAGATAGACTCTTGTTTCACAAAAATTGGTCGAAATTTGACCTCCCAATGCATTTTTCCCAATGACAGCTAGAAAAGCTCCACTAAATGTGGAGACAGGAAATTAACTGCAGTTAAATTGATGGCTAAACCCCAAACTTAGGGGCACGCTCAAAATATAACAGACGGTTTAACATGGCATTAAGTGGTAGTGGCGGAGTGGTCACATGCCACCCCCACTGCAACCTCCGCGCTAACCGTTTGAATCCTGCCGAATACGTTGGAACTGGGAGTAATGGTTCCACAACATTAAACCGTCGCATTAAACATTGAAAACCCACCATGTGAACAAACGTTGCAAAACCCGCTGGCGGTTACGGTTATACAATCATCCAAACGAACCGTTACCGAACTCCACCATGTGAATGACTTCAGCGTCAGGTTTAATTTGATGTTGCGGTTAACATGGAGGCCACGGTTCTAGCGCTAGGGCCACATGCGAGGGGGGGCTAGCCCTTCAGGGTTGGCCTCCCCAGCGCTTAATGCATAAAATTTGAACTTGAAATACAACTTCGCATTGTAATAGGTTAAGAACTTTCATGTAGGCAGATTGGTAAACAGACTTTACTGCGAGCATGAGGTCACGGGTTCGACCCTCGTCGACTCCACAAAAATTTTTGTCACACACTCTTGAGGACACGTGTCGGCCTCTAGGTTGGCCACGTGTCACTCATTTATTGGCTCCCACATAAACCCATCAACGGTCCAAATCAACTTCGTACCATTAACATCCAACGACTCAGAACATGTCATGTGGCACCATCCTATTAGCCGTGGAGAAAAATGGAATATTCCAAGTATATTATGTTGACTGGTCCTGCATGCTGACTAGGCATCTAGACACCAAAATTTTGATGTTTGGGGAAAACAAACAGAACGCAATATCTTCCTCATACGACATCAGTTTTTCAAACCATTTGCGGCACCGGAATCGCAACGACGAGACCTTTCCAGCCGCTCAGGTTCAGACCTGTTTCAAGCACTTTCATTTTTTAGCATAAGACATGATCTCCTAATCAGTTCATTAGTCCATGGGGGAATTTTGCTTATAGGGTCATGCCTTTCAGTTTAAATAATGCCGGAGCCACCTTCTAGCGGGCCATGTCTTACTGCTTCCATGACTTGGCTCATATTTTCCTTTCTTACCTTGATGACATCACTGCTCGTTCTAGGCTTTGGGTGCAACACATTCATGATTTGCGTACCATTTTTATCTGATTTCGCAAGTATAATACCCACCTCAACCTGTTGAAGTGTGTCTTTTGCATTCCTTCCGGCCGTCTCTTGGGTTTCATTATGTCCAAAGATGGTATAAAGTTTGATACCCTCAAATTTCAAGTCATTCTTGAGCTACACATCCCTCGTACCTTACGTCAGTTACAAAGCCTTCAAGGCAAAGCCAACTTCCTTCGTTGGTTCATCCCTGACTATGCCACCACTGCGTAAGGGTTTCTAAGAATCCTTCGATCTAACATTCCATTTGTTTGGGAAGAATATGCTCAACATTATTTTGATGCCCGAAACATGCTCTCACTTCCTCCCCCTTGATTACTCCACCTAAATTTGAGAGGTACTTCATCCTGTATATCTCAACTTCCACTCATTTGGTCGATGGGGTACTCATTCAGGAATAGCCCACTGAAAACGAACATGATATCTATTATGCCAGTAAGAACCTTTTGGGACCACCTGTGTCCTACTCGCATGAAGAGAAGTTGGCAATGGTCATCATGTTCTTGGTCCAAAAGCTTCGTCATTATATCCTTATGTGTTCCACCAAGGTCGTGACAAATTCCAACCCCATGGATTTCCTCTTAAGTCGATGAATCATTAATGAGAAGTACGCCCATTGGATCGTTATCCTCTAGGAATTCGATCTTGAATTCTTCACACCCAAGAGTAACAAAGGTTTAGCCCTTGCTAAACTCATTTCTGAAGTGCCTACTGGTACACATTGTTAATCATCCATAATTTTGACTTTACCCAAAGATGACTAAATGTAACAAACCCAGATTTCTAGAACAAAATTGCAAGAACATGATGAGTTCTATAAATCTCACTTCCTTCATCATTTCAAGGCCATTAATCCACTGAAATATTCATCTATTTTTCCTAAAAAGGTTAGCCTGATGTTCCTTAGCAGCTGTTGTTCCTTAAAACAGTGCTTTTTCCTTCACAAGTCTGTTGTTCCTAAACAAAACTATTCTTTGAAAAACTCCTTTTTCCTTCTCTTTTTACCTTCATGTTCCTCTAAAAAACCTTCAAAACCCCTTTTAAACTCATAAAAATCCTTTATTATGGTTTAAAACCCCTTATTTTACCTATCAGAACTCACCAAAATGATCAGAAACCCCTCTGTTTGGTCTAAAAGACAGTCTTTTACAAATAAGAGTTTAAGTCCTTGAGGGCTTAGATCTTTCGCCCATATGTCCGAGCGCCCGAGACCAGGTGCTAGACCCATCGCATCGGGCATTCCTATCGCATCGGCCTTCCTCCATAAAATCTGCTTTTTCCTTCGGAAATTCCTCCTCGCCGATGCAATAAGCCCCCTCCTCCTTTGCCCCTGGTCGCATACCCCTCCACATGACCTTGTCCCGAGCCTAACCTTGGCCCTCATCACAATCGCTCCATCGGCTTATCCCTTTCCTTTTTCTTTGTGGCAAAGTGTCGATGTGATAAACTCCCCCCTCCTCAGCCCCTAGTCACGTATCCCGCCATATGACCAGGCCCCAGCCTTAGTTTCTTAAGCCCCCATCACATCAGCGTTTTCATTCACAACATGCCCTTTTCTTTGTATTTTGGCCACTCCGATAACAATACTCCACTGAGATCTACACCATAGATCCATAAGATCTAACGGCTCTCATTCGCCCCGATAACCCAACTCTGCTGGGCCTACCATCTACTGTGCAAAGGACTCATCCTATCACACCTTGACACCTGTCCCCCACTAGAGTCTCCGCCCGAGCAGCTTTTTTCATCGCACTTGGTCCGCACCGTCTGATCTCATCCCTTTCATCCAACGGTTGTTTGGCGTATCGTGCGATTTTCGCATCCGGAGTTTAACACTCCAGAGTTACACGATACCGGCGGTATTGAAAATTCCACATGGCACAATATCATTGGATCGTGCTCGATTCATCCAAAACCACTTACCACCCGAATCGAACGCGATAACCACTCGTAGTATGTCCAAACCCGCTCTTGCCCATGTTCACGCCAAAGTCCATTTAAAACCATTTTTTCGCCCTCCGGAATTTAAAAATCCTTCCCCCATGCATTCCGCCTCTCTGCAACCTCCTCCGCCAGCCTCCGAAGCAATATTCCCAACCCTGCATGGTTTTTTATTAACATTTTTTTTGTCTTGTGCAGGTTTTATGGTGGTTCTTTAAGGCCGAAACCATCCCCACAGTGCAATGAAGGGAGAGGGTCAAGGATGACGATCCTCGTAACCAAAAAAAAAAGCAAAAGGGCCAAAGGGATGAACTCCATGTCATGAGCACCGAATCACAGCCATTTGGCATTTCGGGAAAACCCTCTGCGTACCAGAATCCACCTATACATAGCTGCGAAGAAGAACAATGAAGATAGAGTTTGAAGATTAAGAGATTAAAATACATAAATCTTGAAGATTAAAATATCTTAGCCCTGCAGTTAAAAGCTAAAAACAGTGTATTAAAGGGAAATCTAGCAACAGTCACAGTGGAAAGGGTTAAGGCAAAATATTGAATGATTAAAAGTTTAATCTTGCAATTTTAATGATAAAACACAGTTTAAAAGTGGATATAGTCAAAAAAAGAAAAAATCGAAGACTGAAGAAGACTTAGGCTTGAAGATAGCCTTGAACGCATCAAAAGAGTATTTATTCACTTAAAAACTCAAAATGGGCACCTCTCATTTACTTTATACCTCAAAGGGAAAATTGGCAGTTATTACAAAGAAAAGATATTTTACAAACTGTCAGACAGTTATTGTAAAAGACAGAAAAGAGCCTCAAAGTCAATATTTTCAGCTATTTTTTCCTCAGGAAGTAAAGACAGAGTTAATACACAGAGAAGTAGTTGATAAACATTCCTACCTTATGCCTTGCATGGTTTTTAAGGATAGGAATGCATTTATAATGAAATTTTTAACTCTTGATGGTTCCACCTCCTCATTTACAGTATAAATACTGCGCTGGAACTCATTATAGAGGGGGGCATTTTGATAACTCTTTGAAGTAATATATAGTTCTGCTGAGATTGAAGAGAAATTGATGTACTGGAACCTGTGGATGTTTTGACCTGTTTGTGGATGGAGAAAGCTCCGCCATTGGATCCCTGAGCTTGGTTGTTGGTGAAGTATTCTAAACTGTTTAATGTTTTTCCTTTTTTCATTATGTTTCCATCATCTCTTACTTACAGTAGAGTAAAAGTTTTAGGCTAAGAAATGTCTCCTGGAAGCACCTTAGGCCTGTTTACTCTTCACTGTCTTTATGTTTTCATTTGTTGAATGTTTGATTGAGTAATTTTAACTGCTTTCTCAACCTTAAATCTTGTTTATTTCAAAATTAATTCAATACAGTTGGCCTCAAGATGATTTATGGTTTTCCCTGCTTCTTGTTGACACTTTAAAAACTATTTCTGAAGTCTCTTTTCAAAGTACCATTGTCCAAAGTTTGCCAAAGAGGTTTGTTTTGATCATGCCTTTTGTACTTGCTCAAATAATTGTTTTGAAGGTATTTATAATTGCAGTTCTAGATTTTTAGGAGTTCCCTCTTCTATGAATGCAGTTATCTGTTTATCTTGAATGTTTTCTTATCCTTGAAAGTGAAATCTTTGATGAAATATAGCATTCCTCGACTCTTAGATTTCATTTTGAAATTTTGTCTTGAAATTATTATTTGCTGAAGTATAGTTTCTAGAATTCATGGTTAGCCTTGTCTATAAATTACTTTTTCATGTTCAAATGATGCTTTAAGTCCCTTTGTTGATGAGTACATATAATTAAGGATTCTTAATTTCCCTTAGTTCTACTTTTCATTCTAAAGGCCTTGATGTTTATTTAATTTCACCTGAAAGACTTTGTTAATCCAACAGCCAAGTTATATTTTCCCTTTGACACCCCTGATTCATCTACAAACTTGTTACCATTTCCATTTGACTCCATTGCCCAATGACTTATAAATTTCCCTTTTCTATCTATGCTCCCTAGATCATCATGTCCCACAAAACAATTAAACAAACTCAACCTTAATAACTAGCCTAAAATCAACCCTTTACAAGCAAACAAGTCATATCTTTGCAAAAATATTGAGAGATCCCTCTCTGAGACTAGGAGGGCTAGATCCTAGAACTCTAAAGACTGGTTTACATGTTGCCTTGTCATTTGATTTACCAATCAGCCAAATCACAGAATACCAACATTCTGGTGATCACGGTGGGACCTCTAAGTTCATAATTGCCTAGAAAGCTCTTATAGACTCATTAGTATTTCAAAAAACCATAGAAACTCAAAAAAACCCAAAAACATTTCAGATTTGTTTTCAAATAAACCATTGGTGGTGGACCATAAAACATTTTACCTTCAGAAAAGCTAAAAATTTCCACCTGGCGACTCCACTAGCCCCAGTAAGCCTATCACCTCACTAGATCTCCAAGTTTCCTTAGGATTGTGTTAACCAACCTTAAGAAAGTTTAGAAGCCTAGTTATCCTATTATAGAAATCATTTTTGAGAGGAGGACTTTTGAAAATAGTCCTAAAAACCTTTTCCTCTCTAAATTTTGAAAAACTGAAATTTGGCTTCACATAGGATCAACACTAGATCCCATCCAGATCCTAATCCCCCAACCATAGTTGACAATCCAGAGAGGATTTTGTGGCATAATTCTAGACCTGGAAAATCAACTACTGATAGGACCATTCCAAGAACAAGATCTGTCCCTGAAAACCTCATAGTCTTGAAAAATCCTCACTTTGACTTACCTCACACAAAGAACCTCTTTAGAAATAAGTCTTAGAGTGATTTAAACCAAGCTGATTTTGAAACCACAGATTTGCAAAAGAGCTTTAGCAGAGATGCCTCACCTTCTACTCCACCTGATTTTCAGCTTCTCCATCATTTCAGCTCCTTCCACAACAAATCTACTCATCATCAGTTTGCTAGCCCAAGTGTTTCTTCCACTCCTATCCACACATCCACTGTTCAGAACACTCCATTTCAACCCACTTTCCCTCTTGTAAATCCACCTCTTATAAATCCCCCATTATTTCCAATCATGGCAGCATGGTATGCTTCACTAGTGTTACCACAGCCCATGGCTCCCTTACCAAATGATTACCAGTCCAAAATTCCCCATTTCACTGCAAATGAACCTACTACTGCTTAGCAGCATGTAGATAAAATGAATGATGCCTTTGATTACATGAAAATAGAAGAAGAGACCATTAAGATGAGAATTTTTGCTCAAAGTTTAGGAGAAGAAGTCAAGAAATGGTTTAAAAACTTAGCTCCTCGCAGCATAAATGATCTTCCTTCTCTATATCAAACATTCATAAAAAAATGGGAAATTAGAAAGAACCCTCTCCAAATCCTTTCAAACTATACTAACCTCAAAAGGAATGCTGGATTATTGCACTAGATTCAATAGTGTATATAATGCACTTCCTCCAGACATGAAACCTCCACTAGGATTAGCCTTCGTTCAATTCCTAGAAGGCTTTGACCCTCAAATGGCCTATCAGCTTAGGGAAAGAGACCCCTCAACTTTAGAAGATATGCAGAGGGGAGCCATGAGTGTGGAGGAAAATCTGATTGAAAAGAGAGCTAGGTTGAGAACGGAAAAAAGAGTTACATACAAAGATGATTCAATGGCTTCAACCTCATCATCAGATACTAAAATTGATAACTTAGTGAAGGTAATGGAGAGGATGCTTGAAAAGATAAATCTAAATGATAAAGTCCCTCCTAGAGAAAACCAAAACAGAAATAGAAACCAAAATCTTAGAAGGGACCCTAATCAAGATAGGCAAAGAGATAATGACCAATAGATTAGGCCTCCATTTCAACAAAACTATGTTGATCAAGAAGAAGAAAGGGAAGTTGAAAGGTTGGAATAAAATCATGTAAACTTGATAGGGTCTGACAGTGAGACAGATGTTTTTCTCATTGAAGAAGAACGAGGATTCTTCTCTTCAGAACAAACTAAATACGATAATGAGGATTCTAAAGATTACAGATTGGGGTTTGAAAATGCTATCATGGAGGTACATAAACAATACAATCTTAGAAGAAAAGGTATCCCAGAGAGTTCCAGTGACAAAAACACTAGTATTGCTGCTAAGAAAACCTCAGAAAATCAGCCTAAGAAAATAGCAAGTAACACCAACACTTTAGCCAAGAAAGTTGATCAAAATAAAGACAAAAACGTTCAGCAAAGTGTTGAACAAAGCTACCCTAGTACTTCTGCTAGTGGCCCTAAAAAATCTATCCCAAATAACAGTTCAAATAAAGTTCAGCAAGTCAAAATTGTTGAAAGAGTTGTAAATGACAAAACAGATGTAAATATGAAAAAAACAATAGTTCCTTTCAGCCTTAAAGAATAAATTTCCAAGATTAAGATCACCATACCCTTAGCTGAACTAGTAACTTAGGATGTATATAAGAAACAAGTTTTGAAAGCTTTGAATATGGGCAGTGACATTGATACTTTAAACTTGGCAGATGATAAACCAGAATTATTGTTTGGTCCTGAAGTTGAAGGGAAATACCAAGAAGGCATTGTCCCTCCCTTCTCTGTCAGCTTGAATATATATGAGAAAATCTTGCACAATGCCATGCTAGACTCAGGTGCTTCTCACAATCTTATGCCCAAATTTGTAATGGAAAGCCTAGGCTTAGAAATTACTAAACCTTACAAAGACCTGTATTCTTTTGATTCCAGCAAGGTCAAATGCTTAGGCCTAATTAAATATTTGTGTGTTAACTTGTCACAAATTCCTGCTAATAGTTTAGTAATGGACATAGTGGTAGCTGACATTCCCCTAAATATGGCATGCTTTTATCTAGATCATGGGGAGCCAAAATTCAAGAAGCCTCCAAATGGACATGTCTTATGCCACCATCCCAGTGTTTAACAAACTAGAAGACTATATAGGGAATCCCACATGAAATACATGGTGAGCAACATAGATAGACCAAACAATTCCCCTATCTAATCCATCCATTTAGATTTGGATTCCTTTATCTTATACAATGAAGATGATATCAGCCAAAAAGAAAAGGAAAACAAAGGAGAATTTAGTCTACCAGAACAATCAAATTTGCCATCAATTCAAGAAAATAACAGTCCAGATTTCAGCAGCCTTGAACAGCACAAGGAAAATGAAAAGGAAATTGAAATACCTTGGAAAATAAACTTTGATGGCTCTTGTAGTAAACTAAGTGCAGGGGCTGGTGTATGGATACAAAACACAAACAAAGGTTTCTCCTACAAATTGGATTTTCCATGAACAAACAATATTGCTGAGTATGAAGCCCTCCTTATTGGCCTATACTTACTCAAAGATTTAAGAGCCAAAAGAATATCATTCCAAGGGGATTCTGAGCTAATTATCAGGGAGATAAAAGGGGAGTATTCAAACAAAAACCCAAAACTCAGAGAATATAGGAATGCTGCCCTTGACCTCCTGAAAACCTTTGAAAAATATGAACTCATTTTCATCCCAAGAGCTCAAAATCATCTAGCAAATGAACTTGCCTTTGCTGCTAGCAATAGCCAAATACCAGAGACCAATGAACAATTTGATGTAAAGGTAAAAAATAGACCTGCAATACCAGATAATGAAGATTATTGGCAAGTATTTGAAGGAGACAAACACATAAATGACTTTCTGCAATCAAAGAATGACTTTTCCATGCCAACACCTATCTTAAACCATGAATAAGACTGTTTTAATGAAGAACAAAACCCTGAAATAGCGTTTTCCTTTTCTGCTGATATAAAGCATTTGGAATATCCATTTAGAACAGAAATAGTTGATAGTACGGACCAGAAATACCTAGAGGTTTTACATTGTAAAAATGATACAATTACAAGAGGTCTTACACCATAAGAACAACTTTTCAATTTCAATGATGTAGCCAAAGAACCAAGGATGGAGCCTATAGAAACAGACATAGAAGAACATAACATAGGTAGCCCAGCAGAACCCAAGATGATCAAGCTGTCCAGTACTCTCCCAACTCACATTAAACAACAATACATAGGATTGTTCAAAGAATTTAAAGATGTATTTCCATGGGGATACAAAGATTTAAAATCATATTATACTAGCATCATTCAACACAGAATTCCTCTTAAGGAAAATCAGAAACCTTTCAAACAAAAACTCAGAAGGATAAACCCTATTTTATTACCTTTAGTTGAGAAAGAGATTAAGAAAATGTATGATGCTGGGATCATAGTTCCTATTAGGTATTCAGAATGGGTTTCCAACTTAGTATCTGTTAGGAAAAAGACTAGGGAAATTAGGCTTTGCATTGATTTCAGAAATTTAAATAGAGCCTCCCTTAAAGATAACTATCCCTTGCCCAAAATGGATCATATACTTCAAAGGGTGGTTGGGTCTAAAATAATTTCACTGCTGGATGGGTTCTCAGGTTACAATCAGCTTTTAGTACTCCCAAGTGACCAACATAAAACTTCTTTTACTACACCTTGGGGTACATTCATGTATGTGAAGATGCCATTTGGCTTAATGAATGCAAGGGCCACCTTCCAAAGGGTCACGGACATAGCCTTCTCAGAGGACATAGGCTATTTCATAATCATTTATCTTGATGATATTACTGTTTTCTCCAAAAATGATGAAGAACAGTTGATTCATTTGAGAATTTTTTTTGAGAAATGTAGGAGATATGGCTTATCTTTGAATCCCAAAAAGACACTCTTTGTTATTCAAGAGGGAAAGCTTCTTGGCCACATAATTTCTAAAGAGGGAATCAAATTAGACCCTAAAAGGATTGATGGCATATTGAAGATCAGCCATCCTAGAAACCTTAAGGAATTACAATCTTTCGTTGGGAAGATAATTTTTTTAAGGAGATTCATCCCCAACCTTGCTGAGCTATTGAGAAGTATTACAAACATGCTAAAGAAAGAGGTAGGTGTTAAATGGACCATACAGGCTAAACAATCCTTTGAACTGGTAAAAAAAGCTTTAACTCAAACACCAGTTCTTATTAGTCATGATTTCATCAAAGATTTTTATATATTTTCCTTTGCATACCAACACACAATAGTTGCAGTATTACTGCAAAAAAATGACATGGGGCATGAACAACCTATATCTTTTTTTAGTAGGGCTTTGAGAGATGCTCCAATCAAGTATAATATCATGGAGAAACAAGCCTTAGGCTTGGTAAAAGCATTGAAAGACTTTAGAGTCTACATTTTGCATTCTCACATCATTGCTTTTGTCCCACACACAGTTGTCAAGGATATTCTAAGTCAAGACCCTGATGGTAAAAGGGGAAAATGGATCGCTATTATTCTAGAATATGACTTAGAAATCAGGCCTACCAAACTAATCAAAGGACATGGATTAGCTAAACTCATGGCTGAGTCAAACTTCCAAGCACTTGATATGAATATGGTTGATGTCTTAGAAGAGATAGAGGAATGCAAAGCTCCATTCATTGAAGAGACATTTGTGAATTCACCTTGGTATGCTAATATCATATATGTGCTGCTTTACCTGAATGCTCCTCCTTCTTTGTCCAAAACTAAAGCTAGATTTTTGAAACAGAAGGCTTTAAATTATTGCATATTAGATGGGGTTTTATATTGGAAAAATGTTGTTGGAATATTGCTTAAATGTTTGCTTGAGAGTGATGAAGGAAAAATCATGCATGAGCTGCATGAAGGAGAATGTGGTGGACATTTGTACTGGAATATCACAACAAATAAAATCCTCAGATCTCGTTACTATTGGCCCACTCTTTTCCCAGATACTCAGAAACTTGTCATGTCTTGCCATAAGTGTCAAATTTTTTATGGCAAAAGAAAACTCCTACCCTTACCCTTACATCCCATCAATGTTGAAGCTCCTTTTCAACAATGGGGCTTGGACTTCATTGGGGAAATTCACCCATCATCATCAGCCCAACATAAGTGGATCCTCACTACCACTGATTATTTTACCAAATGGATAGAGGCCATACCCTCTAGGAATGCTACTGACTCTATCATTATTAAGTTCTTTGAAACCTGTTAAACACCATGTTAAACACACACATGGTGTATGAGAAAGATAAACACACACACACAAGAGACTCAACACAATGAAGGATAAGCGTGAGGCTTTCTTATTTTTTCCATTATACATGATGTACATTTATAATACAATGGTGTGACTCTTGGTCTCACATTCCAAGGTCACTTGGACTCCATTGTGACTTTTCGCATTCCACACCTACCCATGTAGGATTAGGTGTTCCAACAAAACCAACATACTATCTAGATTTGGTTGTCCAAGAAAAATTATCACAGACAATGTTGTTGCCTTCAAATCCAAGAAAATGGTTGATTTTTGCTATAAATATCATATCACATTGGGTCATTCCACTACCTATTATCCCCAAGGAAATGGATTAGCTGAATCCTCCAACAAAATCCTTGTCAATATTATCAAAAAATTGTTGGAACATAATCAGAAATCATGGCATAGTAAGCTTGTGCATGCTTTGTGGGCTGATAGATTAACCACCAAAAAGTCAATAAACATGTCCCCCTATCAGATGGTTTATGGAATGGATGCAATCTTCCCAACCTCACTAGGAGTTCCAGTCATAAATCTCCTCCAAGAAGTACAATCTAAGGAAAATGATATGCAGAGAAGGATAAATCAGACCATTCATTTACAGCAGACCAGAGAGGAAGTGTACAACAGAACGCAAACAGTCCAAGAGAGTATCAAGAAATTATTTGATAAGAGGACTAAAGAAAATGATTTCAAAGTTGGAAATGTAGTTCTAAAGTGGGATTCTAGAAGAGAAGAAAAGGGAAAACATGGCAAATTTGAAAATTTGTGGAAAGGGCCCTACATTATTCATTCTATCAGGGGTCATAATGCATTTTTTCTACAAAAATTGAATGGAGAAGATTTATTGGGAGGTCTTATCAATGGCAAGATGCTCAAGCATCATTTCTGCCAAGAGTCATAAATCTCAAAGCTTTTATTTTTTCACTATGTATAACATTGATGTTTTAATTTGAAAAAGGAAGAAAAACACAAAAACAACAGAAAAAGAAAAGAGGGCAGATTCAAAAAAGGTACAGCCCCATACCCAAAAAGAGAATTTTTTGAAAGTGAGCAAATTTAAATGCCACTGCTGATTTGAAAATGACATATTTTTCAGTCATCTAGCCTAATCATGGCTAAACATACTTTAAATTTATGTTGATAAGTTAGCAGAAGCACAGATTGATAAGATTTTTTCAGACTTAGCTTATCAAAGAGGATAGATTAGGAGAATATGAATATGTTGGTTCCACATGCTCAAAATTTGAACCAAGAGAAAAGAAAAACAACTCTAAAAAGATCAAAACCAGAGTTGAAAGCAAAGAATGAAGGATGTTTTCAAATTTTCATATCTTAAGCCTTCACAGTTTTGTTTTAAACTTCTGCAAATAAAGTCTATGTGCAGCTTGTATATACAGCCATAGACACAATAGCAAATCAGACAGTCTAATCCTGATTTGACTGTGTTTAAATTTCCTGTTTTAGAAATAGAAATAAAATCTGTCAAACAGCTTAATCTTGACAGATAGTAGTTAGGTAGAAAATAAAGAGTTCAATATTTTAATCTAGACTCTTGGAAGAAATAAGGATAGGATTAGATATTTTATTTTTGTTTTCAAAAATAAAATGTCAAAGAGTTTGCTAGTTCAAATGCACTCAAAATTAAGAAGAAAAAATGCTAGAACGAGTAAGGTTGGGTAGGTAGAGATGATGTTTGAAGAAATGTCATGTTGAATATTGATAAAAATTGCCCTTTTTTCAGAGAAAGATTAGCAAGAAAAGAAGAAATATGCCCAATGGATAAGGCACTAGTCCACTAAAAGCCAGAGATCTATGAACTGAGGTTCTGGACACCTAAAAGGATAGCTATCCTCCCCAAATGGAGCCACTATTAGTCATCCATAATTTTGACTTTATCCAAAGATGACTAAATGTAACAAACCCAGATTTCTAGAACAGAATTGCAAGAACATGATGAGTTCTAGAAATCTCACTGCCTTCATCATTTCAAGTCCATTAATCCACTGAAATCTTCATCTATTTTTCCTAAAAAGGTTAGCTCGTTGTTCCTTAGCAGTTGTTGTTTCTTAAAACAATGCTTCTTCCTTCACAAGTCTATTGTTCCTAAACAAAACTATTCCTTGAAAAAACTCCTTTTTCCTTCTCTTTTTACCCTCATGTTCCTCTAAAAAATCTTCAAAACCCCTTTTAAACTCATAAAAATTCTTTATTATGGTTTAAAACCCCTTATTTTACCTATTGGAACTCACCAAAATGATCAGAAACCCCTCTGTTTGGTTTGAAAGACAGTCTTTTACAAATAAGATTTTAAGCCCCTGAGGGCTTAGATCTTTCGCCCATATGTTTGAGCACCCGCGACTAGGCGATAGACCCATCGCATCAGGCATTCCTATCGCATCAGCCTTCCTCCATAAAATCTTCTTTTTCCTTCGTAAATTCCTCCCCGCCGATGCGATAAGCCCCCTCCTCCTCCACCTCTGGTCGCATACCCCTCCACATGACCCTGTCCCGGGCCTAACCTTGGCCCTCATCGCAATCGCTCCATCGACTTATCCCTTTCCTTTTTCTCCATGGAAAAGTGCCGATGCGATAAACTCCCCCCTCCTTAGCCCCTGGTCACGTATCCCGCCATATGACCAAGCCCCAGCCCCAGTTTCTTAAGCCCCCATCGCATCGGCGTTTTCATTCACAACATGCTCTTTTCTTTGTATTTTGGCCGCTCCGATAACAATAGTCCGTTGAGATCTACACCGTAGATCCATAAGATCTAACGGCTCTCATTCGCCCCGATAACCCAACTCTGCTGGGCCTACCATCCACTGTGCGAAGGACCCATCCTATCACACCCTGACACTTGTCCCCCACTACAGTCTCTGCCCGAGCAGATTTTTTCATCATGCTCGGTCCGCACCGTCTGATCTCATCCCTTTCATCCAACGGCTGTGGTGGCATATCGCGCGATTTTCACAGCCGAAATTTAACACTCCAGAGTTATGCGATACTGGCGGTATCAAAAATTCCACGCGACACAATATCATTGGATCATGCTCGATTCATCCAAAACCACTTATCGCCTTAATCGAACACGATAACCACTCACAATATGTCCAAACCCGCTCTTGCTCATGTTCGTGCCAAAGTCCATTTAAAACCATTTTTTCACCCTCCGCCATTTAAAAATCCTTCCCCCATGCATTTCGCCTCTCTGCAACCTCCTCCGCCAGCCTCTGAAGCAATATTCCCAACCCTGCATGGTTTTTTATTAACATTTTGTTTGCCTTGTGCAGGTTTTATGGTGGTTCTTTAAGGCCGAAACCATCCCCAAGGTCCAATGAAGGGAGAGGGTTGAGGATGGCGATCCTCGTAACCCAAAACAAAAGCAAAAGGGCCAGAGGGACGAACTCCATGTCCATGACTTGGATCACCGGCCATTTGAAGCTGAGAAGCTCTCGCATGCAAAATCCCACTATACATAACGACGAAAGGAAAACGTTGAAGACATAGTTTGAAAATTAAGGGATTAAAATACATAAAGCTTGAAGATTAAAAGAGCTTATCCCTACAGTTAAAAGCTAAAAACAGTGTATTAAAGGGAAATCCAACAACAGTCACGGTGGAAAGGGTTAAGACAGAAGATTGAATGATTAAAAGTTTAATCTTGCAATTTTAATGATAAAACATAGTTTAAAAGTGGATACAGTCAGCAAAAGAACAAATTGAAGACCGAAGAAGACTTAGGCTTGAAGATAGCCTCGAACGCATAAAAAGAGCAGTTATTCACTTAATAACTCAAAATGGGTACCTCTCATTTACTTTATACCTCAAAGGGAAGATTGGCAGTTATTACACAGAAAATATATTTTACAAACTGTCAGACAGTTATTGTAAAAGACATAAAAGAGCCTCAAAGTCAATCTTTTCAGCTATTTTTTCCTCAGGAAGTAAAGACAGAGTTAATACACAGAAAAGTAGTTGAGAAACATTCCTACCTTATGCCTTGCATGGTTTTTAAGGATAGGAATGAATTTTTACGATGTCATTTATCACATTTTGAACTCTTGATGGTTCCACCTCCTCATTTACAGTATAAATACTGCGCTGGAACTCATTGTAGAGGGGGGCATTTTGATAACTCTTTGAAGTAATATATAGTTCTGTTGATATTGAAGAGAAATTGATGTACTGGAACCTGTGGATGTTTTGACCTGTTTGTGGATGGAAAAAGCTTTTTCATTGGATCACTGAGCTTGGCTGTTGGTGAAGTATTCTAAACTGTTTAATGTTTTTCCTGTTTTCATTCTGTTTCCATCATCTCTTAATTACAGTAGAGTAAAAGTTTTAGGCTAAGAAATGTCTCCTGGAAGCACCTTAGACCTGTTTACTCTTCACTGTCTTTATGTTTTCATCTGCCGAATGTTTGATTGAGTAAGTTTAACTGCTTTCTCAACCTTAAAGCTTGTTTATTTCAGAATTAATTAAATACAGTTTCCCTCAAGATGATTTATGGTTTTCCCTGCTTCTTGTTGACACTTTAAAAACTATTTCTGAAGTCTCCTTTCAAAGTACCATTGTCCAAAGTTTTCCAAAGAGGTCTGTTTTGATCATGCCCTTTGTACTTGCTCAAATAATTGTTTTGAAGGTATTTATAATTACAGTTATAGATGTTTAGGAGTTCCCTCTTCTATGAATGCAGTTATCCATTTATCTTGAATGTTTTCTTATCCTTGAAAGTGAAATCTTCGATGAAATAGAGCGTTCCTCGACTCTTAGATTTCATTTTGAAAGTTTGTCTTGAAATTATTATTTGCTGAAGTATAGTTTCTAGAATTCATGGTTAGCCTTGTCTATAAATTACTTCTTCATGTTCAAATGATGCTTTAATTCCCGTTGTTGACGAGTACATATAATTAAGGATTTTTAATTTCCCTTAGTTATACTTTTCATTCTAAAAGCCTTGATGTTCATTTCATTTCACCTGAAAGACTTTGTTAATCCAACAGCTAGCCTAAAATCAACCCTTTACAAGAAAACAAGTCATATCTTTGCAAAAATATTGAGAGATCCCTCTCTGAGAATAGGAGGGATAGATCCTAGAACTCTAAAGACTGGTTTACATGTTGCCTTGTCATTTGGTTTACCAATCGGCCAAATCACAGGATCCCAACACGCGTGATCTGTTGGTTACTAATAATTTACCCGATGAAAACTTGTTTGTCATTACTTTGGATGATCCTTGGTATGGCGACATCCTTACCTATTTGCGAACCCATAAATTCTCTTCTCATCTTGATCGCGATGCTCGACGTCGTATATGACACCAATCCCACCACTACCTTCTCATTAGTGACGATCTTTATCATTGCGGTGTTGATTCTATCCTTCATCATTGTCTCACACATGTTGAAGTGGAGTAATTCCTTAATGTCTGCCATAGTGGCGCTTGTCATGGCCACCTCTATGGTATGGCCACTACCCAGAAAATCATGCACGCTGGGTATTTTTTGCCTTTTTCTTTGGCAATTGTATTGAAGAAGTAAAACACTATTCCAATTGTCAGCTATTTGCCCCAAAAGCATGAGATCCACCTACTCCCCTCCATCATGTCATATCATTCAGTCCCTTCTGCAAGTGGGACATTGACTTTATGGAGTGTCGACCTCCATCTGCTAGTAACCACAAGTATATTATCATGGATGTCGACTGTTTCACCAAATGGGTTGATGTCATGCCAACATTCAACAACACGACGGCTACTGCTGCTCTCTTTTTCTTTAACCATTTTATCGCTCGATTCGGGGTTATAAAACAATTGGTCTCTGACCATGGCGGACATTTTGAAGATGAGATATGGCATGAGCTATCCTCTCTTTTGGGCTTTGAGCACCAATATTCATCGTCTTATTATCCCCAAGGTAATGGAAAAGTTGAAGCGATCAATAAAATCCTTTAAACAATGCTTCAACATATGGTGAACAAGCACAAAACCAACTGGCACCTGATGCTCTTCCCTTCTTTGTGGGCCTATAGAACCTATGTTAAAACTACCACTGGGTTTACTCCTTTCCACCTTGTTTTTGGTGAGGAGGCAGTCTTACCAATCAAGTGTGAAATCCCCTCCCTTCACCTAGTCGTCGAACGTATCCCTGACACCCAACCTTTAGAAAAAATACTTATCATGCTTGAGCATGCTTCTGAAGACTGTCTTGTTTCATTACAAACCATTGAAGTGGCCAAGAAGTGCACCAAAGCTTAGTATGACTGGTAAGTCCACTCTAATTTTATGCATGATTTCTTTACATATGCTAGAATAGCCACAAACAATTAGAGAAGAGAAATGGAGGAAAAGGGCAAACAAAGTTGGAGAGAAGAGTCATATCTGGGAATGAGCAATTGCAGTGTCGCTAAATTTTTTGGTTTTTGGTTTGATCCATGAACTTCTTTTTCGCTGCATCATAGAGACAAGAACACCCACTTGGGAAGTTACAACTTTTTTCATCTTTCATGGTTTGTTTACATCCATTGAAGTTGGTTTCAAAAGAGTTTACTTGTCTCCTTACCTCAAATTTCCAAGACAAATTGTGGTCCCTATGACTTTCATAGTCATATACAAAATAGGGTTCTGGTTTTTCTTTCCTCCTATCTCTAGATCAAACATAGATGTCAAGATGATGGCTGAGTATGATGTTTTTTTCACTACTTTTTAATAAGAAAGTTAGTATGACTTTCTAGTATATTTGAGATACTAAATTCCATTGGCATGCCAAATTTATGAAATACCCTATTTTAACCAATAAATATATGATAATTTGATATTATATCTTTCATATGCAGAGTAAAGAAGATGAGGTGAATACATGTGTTTGGAATGTCTAGCTAGGGCCTAAATTCAATAGTAAAAGAGATAATTTTATCAAATATATAATGCACAATATTACATCGCAACCTTGTTTCTTAGCCATATGAGACTGTGGGTTTGATAATGAGTTATTGACCATGAGATAAACAAAACATTGAGTTCCATCAAAGGACCTCTAGTCTGTTTTCAAGGCTATAATAAGCCCCCATATTGATATCTAAATTTCCTAGTACTAACTTAAAAATGGACTAACCTGTAATGTTTGGCTTCTTTTTAAAAATCAAAAGAAATCAAGAATATTTCGGATACTGTGTTCTTTCCATGGTAACTATCATTATATTTAACAAAAATATGATGCCTTATCTAAGTTGGTAAGTGTGATACAAAGATGAAGCTGAGAACATAGGCTATGGGAGTCACAATAAACCAAAAAACATATCTATGTCATTAGGTAGTTGATTAGTTGTGTGCCAACAGGTGCTTGGTTCAAATATCCCTAGGTTAGGTGCACTAGTCTATACTTATAATTTTACTAGGGTTTCCATTCACAGATGTGAATAAGCATCCTTGAGTTTCCTTGTGAGATTTCCCTTGGGAAAATAAAAAAAGTTAGTTACAAAAGGTAGGCTAGCATAACTAGGTAACTTCCTTATTCATTGGATCATCGCTGCTGAAAACCTTTAGTCACTTTATCCACACCTTCTGGAAGAGATTCTCCATTGTTATGGTCCTCTTGGCTATATCTTCTTCCATGGATATCAGTTTCCACTTGATAGACTCTTTGAGGCAGAAAAATCCCTAGTTCTCTCTTGTAGAGTGCAATTTCTTTGAGTGATTCATTGTTCTCAAACAGATCTCCTATGATGTATGCAAGAAGTTACATCACTAGGAATTGCAAGTCAATGGTAGCTCTAAAGATATTTCAGAGTGTCATTGTGTCTCAAGGTTCCTTAGGAAATAACCACGAGGGCCTCTCATTGTGATTTGTAGCTTCTTCCTCTATTATGGCTTTTTCATTTTTTTACCAATTATCTAATGTCTCTCTAAGAGAGAAGGGATGGCAATGTTTGAACACTTTCTCATGGATGTTGAATCTATTGTGCCTTACATCTTCTAATATCAAAATACATATCCACTTTGTCAAATTTTGACAAAATTCATGGTTGATTTCCATTTTGGCATTTCGAAGCAATGTTCCCATATGTTTTTTATTTTCATTCTAAGTCAGAGTTAGGATTACACAAGGCTTCTAATACTAGGATTTTTTACCCCTTTCCTCTTTTACATTAGACGTGCTTCTATGTCCTAGAGGTAATCTTGAAATCCATATTTTCAAAGGAAAATTCTCTTGTTTGAACTCTTAGGAATTTTTTTAGATATTTTATTGAAAGAAAGTATTCAATGTTGTTACCCATGTCCGACAGCTAAAAAAAAAAATGGGTGTTTTACAGAAATGATATTCAATTTTAGAAATGTAATATGTTGTTGAGTGTTTTCCTAAGTTTCGTCAAGTCATTCAAAGCTGAGTTTCCAAACTTTGGCATGATGATTTTATGACATTTTGTTTGTCTCCTTCCCTAAGTATTTCTTGAACTGTTTTCGATTACATTGTTTTTCTTCTTACATGAAGTTCTAGCTCGATTAGATTGGAGAACAAAATTTACACCAAGAAAAGACAATCTACCCTTGATAATTTAGAAGAGCGCTAACAAAAAGCCAGGCAAGGCAGGTTGAATATATGGAAGTATAGGGATATTGAGTCATATGAAGAGGAAGTTGCAGCCACCCAGAAAGGTGGTCGTCGGTAGAGTAGTAGTATAGATTTGTAGAACTAGTGGTTTTTATCATTTGAATTGATGGTACTAGCTTTCCCCTTCAATCATATAGTTTGGATAGTTTTGAGCATTTTAATTTGTGAACATTTATTTTTATGAAGTGTGAATAAATAAAATTTACATTTTCTAGCTTAAAATTGTGCATTGTCTACCTTGTTATTTTTAATTCAAATTATCACGGTTCTGCAGTGTAGAAAACTCATGTAACTTCCCAATTTTTATGTCTATCGAGATGCTTGTTTTTCCTCCTTTCTCAATAGAAATGTAATATGAATTAGGTTCAATATAATGTGAATTGTTGTATGTCACAACATAGGATTTGGCATGTTCATGTCTTCCCTTCATCATTGTGTTCAATTTAACGGGTAGTATTGAAATGGCTTTGGGTATAAGTAGACCACAATTGAGAGGCCCTGCTCTTCCGAAACTAATGGTTACACGTATCCATAAGTTTGTGTAGCCTCATACTCTGCATGGTCTTCAAACCACAAAAGAGGCTTCAAAGGTCCTTGATTAGGATGGAAAATATACTTCCATTCTTGATTTGCAAAGTTATGGTAAAGTCAACTACATTTGCATAATGGTGTTCACGTTAACCTTGGATATGCAAGTGCAGATATTGTTTATACCCAAAAATGAAAAGGTATGATTGATGTTCCTTGATCTATGGAGCAAGGCTGAATAAGCCGATGATGCAACTTTTATTGTTAACATTATTGCCTATAACTGTTCGATCATCTATGTATGATCTTATAGTGCACAAATTATATTCATTTTTATTTTCAATATAGTGAGCTTATGGATATTGTTTACACATTAATCATATCCTTAATGATACTATTTCCTATACTAATTATTTACAATGTTTCTTACCTTAATGCCTTACAATGTTTCTTTTACAACATGTGGTGCAATTACTAGTATAAATTTATTTTAACTTTAAATTTAATAAGTATGAAAAAAATCAAAAGAAACTCAAAGTATGTAATATTTTGTTATTATTTTTTTTTTATTGTAATTTTTTATTTTATTTTTATGATTATAAATATGTTACATCTACTTAATTGTAAAACTAGCAATTGCACCAGGAGGCGCAAAGGAACGCCAGGAGGTGGAGCGACTATGGAAGGGAAGTGTCTTGATGTGCTACATGTGGGAAGCAAGTCCAACTATAGCAAACTTAGCAGGACCTCCTTTGTATGCCCCCATCTAGATAAACAAGTATGTGGCAGCGACAGTCCCATATGGGCGAAACACCCTCTTGTTCGGATCTTCTTCCACATGAATTAACTCAGTGCTTCTATTGGTGTTGTTCATGGCTATGCTGGTATTATGAATAATACTGAACTTTACCATCTGCTTTACCTTTGTTGCTCTGAATTCAGTCAAATGCTTGAAAACAGTGACAACAGGCCTTTTTTTTTTTTCAAAACAAACCAATGAAATTCAGTAATTAAATAGAAAGAGTGCCATGGATCTCCTAAGCTAGCCAACCACTACCACAGCTTTTGGAAGGTGATATGTCACAAGGTTATCGATACCTTACCAAGATATGCGCATATAGAGAAGAGAGGATGACATTGAGATCTCAGGCAAGGCTTTTTCATGTGGTGTGATCTTCAGATTTGCCCAATTTTCCATAAATTTCTTACTGTCTTCACGGCTCAAGTCAACACACTTTTGAAGTGAGAACATTGTAGTGAAGGGCAGAGTAAGATAAGTGTTGAACCAAATGATTGCTTCGGAATATGTGATGCATTTAGGTGCAATAAGGCCGCAAATTTTGTAGGTTCTCTAGGTGGATCTGAACCATAAGCTTAGACCAAGAATGAGTCTAATATGTCCACACAAATATTCAAAAAAATTGTCCTTAAAGAGAGCGCAACCTTATTCCTGCAAAATATGTCTTGAATCCCTACGAATTCAATGGAATATGTGACAAGGTCTAGAAAGCCACATAGAGTGTAGTGCTCAGAAAACAAGGCCGCATTTTAATTTACTCTGCAAAGATTAGGTTGAGATGACTTCACAAGACTTACAAGTTGTTCCAGTTTATTGATTTATGAGGTTAAGTGCCACCAATCAAAACTCGCGGGATATAAGTCGTTTGAAAAGAAGGAAGTATGTCGATATATAAGTATTGATGGTTTGCACAGAGGATAGACTACTTGTTGACAAAGATAATTGCAGAAAATATCATGACTAAAAATTTTGTGGCAGTAGGAAGTTGAACAAAGATATTTACAAAATCCAAAACAATATTTTGTAAAACTGGGACTGAAATTTAAGCCAACAATGGAAATGCCAAAAAAACATAAAGGGACAAAACAAGATTGGTGCAGTTTTAAAGTGCTTGAAAAGAAAACGAACTTTTTTCAACTATACTTGTAGTGCAAGGAAATATAACATTATTAAACAGGTTTTGAGTGATGCATCGGATAGGCTTTAATAAGGGTTACCATTTTTAGAGTGGTTGCTGCCCTCATATCACAATAAATGTACAAAGCCTACAATCTGGCTTAAAGTTTATATCACAGGTGCAGATGTTAACCCAAGAGTAAATGATGAACGATTTCATGGCAACCAATTGCCAAAAGCTCTTGATTAACAAATAGCCCAACACAATTTTTTGGATATAAATATCCAAACACTGGTGTAAAAAATGGTGATTGCCGTCATTGATCACAAACAAAGTGACTACCCAAAAGCTGGTACAAGATAAATTGGTGCAATCAATTAAAGATCTCCCCATCCTAGGTCATGGGATGCGAACATCTATATGTTATGGTCATCTGTGTATGTACTTATTGATAATGCACATCGTGAAATAAAGGAGCTCAACAAAAATGATGCCAAGTAAAACGGTGCTATCAACCAAAAAATAGCCAAAACCCAATTTGAAAGATGTATATGTAGACATTAAATAATCAGTTGTAGGCATATTGAATCTTAATTTTTCCCAAATTCAATTATGAAGAAGCATTTCGAAAATTCAAAAAAACGTAATTCAGCTCTACCCACATGACCACAGGTAGCATACGCCAATATCAATATTGAATTACAAGGGTGTCATCCACTACTGAACAGCCCAAACAAAAACGAACCGCTTGGATTTAACTATACTGATAATCAGATATACCTCTACTAGATGATCGTCCGTATAAGTTAATACATTGGCTAGGCCAAAATCTGTGCAAGCTAAAATGTTGGAACACGACATGAGGGCGATGAATTGTTTAGCTCTCCAGAAGGGTTCCATTCTCACTCTAGTCCACCAGAATGGCTTGTAAAAAATGGATGAGGCTATTATGCCATTCCCAAGCGAACGTGGCAGAATATATACCCCTCAGACCTGGCACCTGAACTGAAGGAAGTTCATGTTGTATAGTGCAGCCCCTGACATCGGGATCTGTTTCTCGAAGTAACTGCTTTTGCAGTAAAAGGAAAAACTGAAGTGTTGAATTGAATAGTTTTTGGTAGAGACTAACTCATTTACGAAAATCAATCACTCATTGTGCATGTAAAAACATTCATGTTGAATTGAATGCTGTAAAGCGACAGCAATTAAACATGATTATTTAAAATTTTCCTCTGCATTTAAAATGCTGCAGTGCGGCCCGGAACGAAAATGGAGAGGCCTCTCCCTCAAACATCCAATTAACAAATTTAATTTAAGAATCAGAACAATTAACCAAAGATACTCACAATCTCTAATTACAAACCTGGATTTGCAGTTTCCAGCCGTCTGCACAAGCTCTTTACTGGAACTCGACCTGCAGTAAGTTGCAAGCAAAACAAAAAGAAGTGGTCAAATGCAGCAGAAACAAACGCTCTATGCCTTTGTAAAATCACATGGCAACTCAGCGGTCACGACTTCAATTTCTTGTAAAAACCCAAATGTGTTGTGGGTGCATTGTTATCAAGTGAGAGGTAGGAAAACAAAAACCTAAGAAAAAGAAGAAGTACCAACTGACAGCTGCTCCCCGGAGAAAACAAGACAGTACCCAAAGAAATCAAAACACAAAGAGCACGGAGAGATTTATGTGTTCCAATTCATTTGAGTAAAATCCCAGGAGGAAGACTTTAGGGGGAGGAGGAAATCAGCTGGGGTTTGATTGAAAAGGAAAATGAAAATCAGGGGCAGATGGCGGATTTGTTAGATGAGCGAAGAGTGAGGGGAAAAGGAGAGGAACGGAAAGGGGGTTACACTCACCATTGACGAAATTCAACCAAAATCAAATAACTGACAACAACAACAATTTTCTACAATGCCTCCTATGCTTGGTCGGTTATCGTATCGCTCTATTTTTATCCTCCCTACACTTTTCCAATGCATTCTTCTCCTCCTCCTTCTCGTAGTCGCCCTGATTATTCGTCATTCTCATTTTGTTGTTTGTGGGTTTATATACTCTTGCCGTGGAAGGATTTCCACGCTATAGTGCTTTCTTGCAAATCTATGGAACCCTTCCAACAACCGTCTCTCCCCAGAACAGAACCGCTTGTTGCGTGTTCTCGCTCTCGTCCTTCGGCCTGACCCTGTTCCTATTCCGAACCCTCATTTTCAACTTCTCAGAAACGACACAGCCGTGAGTTCATCTTCCTCTGCAACGTTCTTGGAAATGCTGTAGCCGTTCAGCAGGCAATGGCGAAGCTCTGGTAGGGCGTGAGCGAGGACAATGGCGCAGCTCTGGTAGGGCGTGAGCGCTCTTCGTTCATACGGTGGATGAGCCCTCGAAGGGAAGAACCGTAGTTAGAGGGAGAGGCAGACGCAACACAACACACGACGCGTTGCAAATGAACGAAGGAGGCGAAGACCTATAAACCAGATGAATTATAAATAAACACGTGTCCAATTTTAATTGGTTCGATGCGCGATAGGAAAACACCTTCTCATTGGCTGGGGTGAACAGTGTTTGCTCACCCCAAGCCCGCAATGAAAACGCCTCCGGCGTAATTACCATGCTATTCTTAATACAATAAATATAAATTTCTTAATATAATATTAATTTGAATACTTAAAACACCAAATTTATATTATATTAATTTGAATACTTAAAATACAAAGTTTAGCATATAAAAAACATGTAAATATGCAATATTTAAAAGTGATAAAGAAAGAGTGTATTCTTGGTATGATGGCAAAAAAAAAAGATAGAAATCTGTAATGCATGGCATTATTGCACTAAGAGGTGTAGAACTTAGATTTATTTAAACTTATCGTAAAATCTTGCTTGGTTGTTATATTTTCGGGGTATAATAAGTTAAAGTTATAATTGATTTAAAAATTTAGTCAAATTTTGACAATTTGAGTTGGGAAAAATGTATGATACCATTGTTGCACCATGAATGAAACATGATAAAAGTACTCATACTTCAAATTTCTACTAGATTTTCACTATGTTTGCGATTAGAAAGTCAAACAATTTGTTACGAGATTGGTTTACTCCTTATAAAACGCTCGCGTGTGGCATTATTATTGCTAAATATGCATCTATGGTACCTCACATGGAAGATTATCAGGAGTAAATACAACGCAAGCATCACATTAGTTTTTATTTTTTTAAATAAAAAATAAAAATATTTATATTTTTTTAACTTGGTCAGTGAATCTATATATATATTAAAAACATTATTTTTAAAATTTAATGGTTTTTAAACGAAATTAAGATATATTTACATACTTTATAATTTATAAAATCTTAAAATAATTTAAAGTTATATATATAAATAAAGCATGAGAAAAATATAACGTAGAAAACCACTGTGGATATATATATATATATATATAATTTATAAAATCTTAAAATAATTTAAAGTTATATATATAAATAAAGCATGAGAAAATATAACCTAGAAAACCACATTAGCATCATATAGTTCAAGTGTCTAACAACTAATAAACTGGTTGGAAAGGAACTTCTCGGTTATAACCTCATTTTTTTTTAAAGGAGATACAGATCTGGAAGAAAATGGACACAAGTGGATGGTATGGGATAACAAACTTCTTATCCATGGAATGGATACATGGTGGATAGGATATTGGATAACAATCTTTTTTTTTTTTTTTTGTTAGTTTAGACTAATCCTACACCCACAAGGGGATTGGAACCGGTGACCTATCGCATGGAGTGCCTTAATGCTGGCACCCCTTCACCGTTTTAACCAAAGCCCCGGGTGGGGCTATTGGATAACAATCTTGTAATTCATAGTAATTGTATTTATAGTAATTGTTTTGGAATTTAGTTGAGTTATATTTAAATATTTGTATGTGATATTAAGAAATAAAATAATATTTGTATTTTAAAGTTTTATTAATATGTATTTTAAATTTATTAATATATATATTAAATTGATGGTGTTTCAGTTGTAAGTGAATTTTGTTGCATAGATTTACATAATATTTTATTTTAAAAATTAAGAAACAAATGAGTGTATCATTTCATTATTTATAATTAATGGAAAATGTCATGACAAGATGTATATGTTATATTTAATCAAGTAGATTGACATCAATTAAAAGGCATATTGAAAACAAAAGGATTTAAAAGACATCAAATCAAATTTTATTAATTAATATAAAAAGAAAGATAATAAATATATTTCAACATAAATGTAAAGTGGAGGATTTAATGTTTATGAGTAAAATTGTTAACATTTTTTATCTCGATCATAAGTTTACTTAAGAGTATTAACTAGATGATAAATATTACTACAAATTTTATTAACTAAATGATAAAGATTAGTACAAACTCTATTAACGTATACAGATCTTCAATCCAATATTCATTGTCTACAAATCCTCATTAATATTGATGAGGATCTACTTGTAAAACTCATTGTGTATGAAATGAACTAGATAAAATATAAGTGTTTATTGTTGTGAGCAGAAAACTGATGAGGGAAAACTCAGATAAGAAGTAAATTGACCATAAGTCCAACACATCTCAAATCTTGAAAATACAAAAGAATTAACTGCCATTTGCAAAGTATCAGAAGGACATCCTTGTGAATTCTAAAGACTATAAGGTGAAACTGTGTGTTTATGAAATTGCTCTCAAATATAGACAAATAACAAAACTATCAACAACCTAGTTGATATAATATCGCTAACCAACATCCCAATTTAATATAGTTTTAAAAATGTGTATAAAAATCCTACAAATGATTAACAATGAGTGAACCATAACATTTGCCAAAATACATTGAGAAGTAAAGCCTAAGTGAATTGCTAGTATTGTTACAAGTCATGAAACCAAATTTACCATCAAAATTTCAAACAATCATGTAAGCCATAAATCAAGTCATTATATCCTCAAATAAAAAATATGACAAATTATCTATCCATAATCATATCCATATTATCTTCAAAATATCATCAAACTCTTTAAAATCATCAAATTCTAAAAATAGTTAAATGTTAAACTACTATCCAAAATAATTTTTAAATCCAAATAACCAATATAAAAATTACCTGAAATATTCATATTAATAACATCCAATCATAAATCCATCATCAACCCATCATCTTATGTAATTCAATCCTAAATCCATCATACTCCTTAAAAAAAAATCAAAATAAAAGCCTTAATCCATCCTCTTATGGAAATTGCATTCCTCAAAACCACTTAGGAGACATAATCATTAGAACTCTTCAACATAGTCATTTTCACCGTGGATGAAACCCCATATTTCTAGGAATGCCATCTCAAAATCACTAAAGCCAATAAAATGCATGAAAAAAAGGTGCCCAACACAAAATTGGTTGTGCCTCGGATTATAATAATAAGTAGATTTGTTTTCAGATATATGTATGCATGCTTTTAGCTCTTCCTCATGATGGTTGATTCAAATTGTGTTGGTGAAGAGAATAAAAGAAAGATACTCATGTTTATGAAACACAATATTAATGAAAAGGAATCACATTTACATTTGGAGAAAAATGGAGTTTCCATCCTTACAAATTTTATAAATTAAACTTTGTAAAGTGAATAGTGTGACTCAATCTACGTAACTCCATGGAATCCAAATTTAAAATCTCTTGTTAAATTATTAATAATAATTAGAAAATAGTGACACTATATAATTCATATTTGTGATCATGATATTTCATAACATCTAAAAACTAATAAATTTAACTAATATATGTAAAAAATAAATAAATAATTATATAGAGATGTGAAATTTATATAAAAAAATGAATATTAATTAGAATTTTCATCTTTAAGATCTACCAAGCACTAAAAGGACTCAAATATTTTTATGTGTAAATTTTCAAAAGTTTTACACTTAAAAAAATCTCATATCTTGAGACATTTAATGCCTCTAGACACTTGGTAAATGGGGCATTAAGATGTATCTATGTTACTTATTATTTTTTATTTTTTATCTAACACTTCACTACAACATCTCTCCCATAAAATGTAAAGAGGCACTATATATATTAAAGTAGTGATGTGGCAGCTGGCTTAAGTGCTAGTTATTTGTTATGCTATTTTATTTTTAAGAGACAAAAACATTTATTTACTTTGAGGAAAATATTACATGACGATCATGAATTAATTATGTTATGTTGAAATGAAATCCAATCACGGGATAGTGTTTTCATAAAAAAAAAGTAAAAATACTGATGATAAAAGTATTCCAAGGACTGAGAAGTGGTTGAACAGAAAAACAGTTAAAGACAGTTACCTTTCTTTTGAGGATAAAAAGTGCATCCCAGTGACGAAAATGGATTATGTTCGATGACTGAGGAAGAGAAGAGAGTGATGATTTCCTGAGCTGGTAAAGACCAATGGAAACACTCAGCATTCCTGTAAAAATTCCTGGAAAAGAAGACTGGACTTGGGGTCTCGAGGTCTCTTTCAGAATCTCTGTCAACCTAATTGTTTCAGGTGTGGAGCACGGGGGGAGTGAGGACATAATTTCCTCGCTCATGGTAGGGAGGATTGTTGAGAATTTGAAAGGCTATAGATTATTACATATTCTCTTCTTGATAATTACTTATGAATGTGCTTATGTCTTCTCTTCTTTAAGTTAATCTTTCATCAAGTCAATTATCAAAACACAAGACACAAATATTAGGCACTGATCACTATCTTTTAGTTTATTCATATTGAAGTCTTTCCTTTTATCTGCACTGTAACTTAGTATATGTTCGCACTGAAGTCTGTTGTAGATTCTGCACTATTTCTGCTATGGTATCCGCATGATTACTGTTGTGGTATTCGCACTATCTTAATATATATTCTCGTTGTCTCTGTTGTGGTGTCCGCAAATGATCACTGTTGTAGGTTCTGTAAATGCTTCTTGTAATATATATATCCGTAGACGCTTCCTGTAATTATCATAGTAATCCGCATTGAATCCTTCCTTTACCGCATTGTGATCTCACTGTTTATACATACAATAGTCTTCTTCTAATCTGCACTAAAATCTCAGAGATGTCTGTTGTTCACTTTTAATAATGACCACACATCAAATGTGTGTGTGTGTGTGTGTGTGTGTGTGTGTGTGTGTGTGTGTAGCATATCTCTTTAAGCAAGCCGACCATATAGTTATGAGTTAGACCGACTATTTTCATGGTGAATGAGGCCGACTAGATCATGGTGAATTTCATGCGTTGTAGAGGTATTTCTTCACTGCGTTTAAGGGTTGTCTTCCACCGTTCCATTGAGGTTTGTGAGCTTCTTTCACAAGGTCCTGGAGCATACTTAACTCAAGACTAATGGACATCAAGAAGAATTCCATGTACTTAATACAATCTTGCTCATGAAGCTCATGAAGCAAGTATACTAAAAATACATTTTATTTACTTTGCTTTCTTATTTTCATAAATACATAATTACATAGTCAACATGAAGACCGACCTAGTTACACTTTTCAACACACCCTCTTAACTAGGAAGGTATTCATACAAGTACATGGTCACTTTCAAACTGAAGAATCTCATAAGAAGAATTGGATTAGTAATCGCATCTGTATAGCATCATATCAACCAGCATTGTCCTAGTGCAATGCCTTGATTAACAGCCCCATCTCTCAACGAGACAATGGGCTACAATGCTGGCAAGACACATGAATAATAGACACCATAGTAATTTTATCTCCAAGGTACATACCCCACCTAGGTGTTCTCAGAGTATGACCTTCTTGAACTATTCTTCTCTTGGGTAGCCAACCCTCAAAGAATATCGGTCCATGACTACTCTTATCTTGAATGCCCTATCTCATTCTCAAAGAGTATCGAATGCCAGATGATTACCCAATCCTCCATTCTTGCTTCTAGGTGAAGACCAGAATGATGTGTCTATCCATTCTCTTCACATGGCCTTCACTAAGACTTACGGCTGTTAGTCCTGGTCTAGTGTATGACACATGTAACAGAGAATCACATAAGTCACTCCCTCTTAACACAGGAAGGACATATTTCAAGTTTCTTTCAATAAAGAAAGTTACCACCAGGATCCTCATCAACCAGGGTCCTACAGCAACAATCCAGCTACTCATGAAGAGTTCCTCCCCTCGATGTCATGGATTTTGATATTGAGGAATCTTCAAATTTTGGCTTCATAGGGCACATATCATCCATCACTTTCAGTCACGAGTCATGTCCACTATTAGAAAGTGATTAATCAATATTCCTTATCTGGTCCACTGTTATACTATGTTTCTTTCCTTCAAATCATCTCCAAGGATCATACATCTTTTCTTATGATTAGCAGCCCTGTACACATTTATCTAGATAAACATATAAATATGAACTTTTAGAACAAAAGTTACCTCGATGATGATCTTTCACCATGACATCTGCCTGTAGGCATCAACATCCTTCATACAGATTGACACATCTCCTAATGATATGTTTTTCCAAGGGTCTTCTTCTTTACCAGACTTTTGTCAGAGTCTACATATCTTCCCAGGAGATCTTCTAGTCACATCTTCTTGGCATATGGATGATAACTACCTCTTGACATGGTTGTATTTCATGATCTCTTCCTCTTTGCACATTCTTTATTCCCAAGAACTTATAACCTTTCTAGTTTCTTGTTCATATACAACCACCTCATATTCCATGAGGACATATTATGTTGATTTCATCTGTCCGTGTACTGAGAGATACTCCTCCATAGATCATACTTCTAAATACATAAGTTCATTACCTGCAACCATATGACATGACTTCACAACATCCATTGTTAGCATATAAATATATACATACCTCATACCCTTTTTCCCTTGAGTCATCCTGTAGCAATTTCTCAAGAATGAAGAGCTTCATTCTCTTGGCATGCTTCATCAATATCCCATAAATTTGTTTCCATGATGACCCTTTCTCTTGATGACTGCTTTCCATTAGTGAGGTTATCAGAGAGGTTTTCCCGAAGCTGATTCACCAGGAGCTCCTACCATGCTTTCTTCAGGATGCTACACTGCTTCCTATCATATAACTAACAGAAATCACTTAAAGAAGAATATGATCTCAATCGTAGTGTAGATCCCTTACTTCTTCTTATTTATATTTTCTTTGAATCAATTTCTTCCTTTTCTACAAATGTTTGAGCTCTGCAAAACTATTTCCTTCAACTTGTCTTCTTTCATAGAAACCCTAGGTTGATGGGTGAGGTTACTTACTTATCCCATGATTTTTTTTACCCTCATGATCATATGAGTTCTTGTTTCTTATACTTCCATGATGTCACATCACATCAATTATTAAGTAGAATCTAGGAGCTATAAAGAGACTTATAATGAGAGAGACTCGTCTTAATGATATCTTAATCCCTCTTTCCATCTATTCCAGTGACATGAACTTTCTTGTACTATTCATAATTATTCTTTCAGGTTATTTTGTGTCTCCAATATTGTTCATGTGAGAGAACCTTAAGAGTTCCTTTACATGAATTCAAAGGAGACCCTTATCTATGACTGCAGTTATCTATGAGGACCATGACTATTCTCCTTGTTTCATGCAAGGATCTTCGGTAATACAACAACCTTATGTATCTCCTTGCAAATCGAAGTCATTTAACCAAAATTAAAATGAAAATGAAAGATACTTACTTGGCAAGTGAAGAGGATATCTTCACCTTGTTCTTCCTTGAATGATATTCTTCTTGGGTTGTTCCAAACTTGAGATCATATGTCATTCATTCATGTAGCTAAACTTTCAGACTGTATTCTTCCAAGGCTGTGACCACTACGAATTATGATAGTATCATAGTTCTATTACTGTGGTAGTACTAATGATCGGAGTCTTGTCTATTTAGTCATGCCAAGAATGTCACTGTGATATGTGATTACCCTCCGAACTGTAGTATATCCCCAAAATTTTTAGAATGCACATCATATCTTCATATTGTCACTAGCACCGAGTTGCATCATGATCATCACTGATTATCACAATATAATTGCACCACCAAGCACTGTATCTAGAATCATCGAGGTCATTTACTGTGACAATACTTGACACCAAGCATCGCCTTATTTGCACAGTACCGAGACCTTAGCCAAACTGTGATATAGACCAAAATTCTGATTGAGATCATCCATCCACATTTTTGTGATGCCTCTTTGTGGAGGTCCAAATCTATCTCACTGATCTCATCACTGAAACCTCAGATGTATGCCGAGGAGATTATGTGGCTCCATCCGAACTGTAGCACTGTAATTAACCATACGAAAAATCTTCTCTGACTAGTTTTCACTATTATCACTGTGATCTAAACTTCTTGCTGTTCCATTCACCGAAGATTACAAAGATATGCTGAGGAGGATCATTTTGATAGATCCGCACCTTATCTCTATTTAATCCATCTGAAATCTTAGAGATATATCTCACAATAATTCCTCCTGAAACTTCAGAGGAGTCTGAGCTTGTTTGACCCATGCATCTGAACTAAAGTATAACTAATAGCCATTTCTTGTAATCAAAGCTCTGAAACCATGTTGAGAATTTGAAAGGCTATCGATTATTACATATTCTCTTCTTCATAATTACTTGTGAATGTGCTTATGTCTTCTCTTCTTTAAGTTAACCTTTCATTAAGCCAATTATCAAAACACAAGACACAAAGATTAGGCACTGATCACTGCCTTTTAGTTTATTTGTATTGAAGTATTTCCTTTTATCTACACTGTAACTTAGTATATGTTCGCATTGAAGTCTATTGTAGATTCTGCACTATTTCTGTTGTGGTATCTGCATGATTACTGTTGTGGTATCCACACTATCTTAATATATATTATCGTTGTCTATGTTATGGTGTCCGCAAACAATCACTGATGTAGGTTCCACAAATGCTTCTTGTAATATATATATCCGCAGACTCTTCCTGTAATTATCATAGTAATCTTCATTGAATCCTTCCTTTTATCGCACTATGATCTCATTTTTTATATGTACTGTAGTCTTCTTCTAATCTGCGCTAAAATCTTAGAGATGTCCATTGTTCACTTTTAATAATGACCGCACATCAAATGTATGTATGTATGTATATATATATATATATATATATATATATATATATATATATATATATATATATATATATATATATATATATATATATATATATATATATATATAATATCTTTTTTAAGTAAGCCATCATAAGAAGTGAGTTAATCGATCAGTTTCATGGTGAATGAGGCCGACTAGATCATGGTGGATTTCATGCATTGGAGAGGTATTTCTTCACTGCGTTTAAGGGTTGTCTTCCATCGTTGCATTGAGGTTTGTGAGCTTCTTTCACAAGGTCCTGGAGAATACTTAACTCAAGCGTAATGGACATTAAGAAGAATTCCATGTACTTAATACAATATTTCTCATGAAGCCCATGAAGCAAGTATCCTAAAAATACAGTTTATTTACTTTGCTTTCTTCTTTTCATAAATACATAATTACATAGCCAACATGAAGACCGACCTAGTTACACTTTTCAACAAGGACATCATCAACAGAGCTGATGTGAGATAAGTAAACAGATTTATTTTAATGTCATTATGTATTTAGATTTGTTTGAAATACATAAATGTTGGTACACCGAAATACTTTCGATATGGGTGTTGTGTCTTAGATTATGGAAAGAAGAATTTTACACTTTGCATGTCAAGTATAAAACTGTATCAGTGTCTGTTATATTATGTGTCTATGTTATATTATGTTCTGGACTTGTTGTGGAACTATTAAATATTTTTGGACTGTGTAACAAACTATATGAATAAGTTGTAAATTATAGCTTGACTATTAAAGTAGAAATACAGAAATTTCAGAATCACAGTCTGGCTTATATAGAGACGGAACCATATATATATATAAATGAAAGGTACAAATTTGGAAGAAACTGTTAGTTTTAGGGAGCTTCTATCCGTGACCTATAAAATGTTACAGTCAAGATAGCAGAAAAGTCTCCTTTATACCTGATACAATAGATTAATTTATGGACTATAAAGTAACGTCTATGAGGAATAAACCCATAAAATAATAGTTGATACCTACAGGTATCTACCACACAAAAACCCTTGCACTTTACTTCGTTGAATTTAATGTTGTGTTAACTGCAGAGAACATATTAATCGGATTTGTGGGCACCGTGGGACCATAAACCTTCCTTATTCCTTGTTGAGTCGAATAATGCGTTACCCTCAGAGTAGATATCAATAAGATTAACAGGCGTGATGAGAGCCATTAGATCCAACCGATCAATGGCAGAGGATCATACCGCAGGTGGAGTGACATCGCATATCTCAAATGTTAGCGATTAAGACTCACTTCGCAAGTTAAAAAAATTTGTTTGCAATGCGAAGTGTTGTGGCGGAGGCGTAGCGCAAGCTATCGGATCTAGACGAGAACGAACAACGGAGATTGGAAGCGGCGATCGCAAATCACAATTGTGAAGGTTAACGTTAGGGGCTATCGCAAGGAAATTTAAGAGATTTGTGATGCGAAGTGTGGGAATCCACATGTCGATGCAGTGCAACATTGCATCACGCAGAACTTAAGGTTTAGCTCTTAATGTTTTAAAGTTATATTGTGGGGATTGCAAAGTGCGATTTTCCGTTGATTGGTCGGAGTTACGGTGGGACCCTCTGGTAAATACCTGCTGCGTATTCACAGTTTGGTTTAGATTTTTGTGTTGGATTGGATTTTTGTTTGACATGCGTGTGTTATAAAAACTTCGTTGTTGATTCGTGCAATGTATGTATGTGGCTAACTCCTGAATCTTAATCTCTGTTATGAATAAAGGGGAATTTTTATTAAGAATTAAGAAACATTGTTTTTGTTAATGTTAAGTGTACGCATAGATATGGATCATACTTATGTCGTATATAATTGCATAGAAGTCCATATGAGCTAAAGTTTGTAAGTAGCCATATGTAGAAGATGTTTTATGTATAATCCGTAGAGAATCAAATAAATATGGTTGGTAATTATATGTGTTCGCATGGCTAGGTATAACATGGTAAAAGAAAATTTTGTTTTTTTGTTGTTTTTCATATATGGTTATAGTGAACATTACAAGTGGTATGAGAGCAGCGTTCGCGCACTGGGACCCTAGGGGTCACCTAACATGATAAATTGTGTGTAAATGATGCACATAAAATAATTAATATCGTAGAAGACAATATGAGGAGGGGATCGACACAGCAAACACCCCAGAATGCAGGGGAACCTACACCCCAACCCCAACCAGAAATGAATCCTGAAATGTGGATTCAACTAAGTGTGGATTAGCACTAGCAGACTAGTAGACTGTTGGAGGAACAACAACACCAGACCAGTATTCTGCTAAGCACTGTGCAAAAGCTACAGGAATAAATGGTCCGGGTTAGGAGTGACAATGAGCGTTTAATGAAAGAGCAAGAAATGATACTCAAGAGCCTTTCTGACAAACAGAATCATGGGGTGATACAACCCAGTCCTGATAGAGACATGTAGAAAGGAAACAAACGACAAGCCAGGGACCAAACCACTGACAGAATGGAAAGAAGCCATTCACAGCAAAGTAACAAGAATAGAAACTACAATGAGGCTAATTCTAGTAATGTGTCAGAACATCAAGAAATTAAGAAACAAAAACTAGAACTGCAAGGTGAGTTCTGGAAGATTAAACCACCTACGTTTGATGGAGAAGCGGAGGAGGTGGCTGAAGCATAGTTGATTAATATGAACAATCACTTTCAAGTTTATGAGTACAACAACAATCTTAAAGTTGGACTGGCCATCTATTAGTTGAGAGAAAAGGCCACCCTGTGGTGGGAGGAAGCCAATAACGTCCACAATATTGAAGATCAAGATGTGACGTGGGATTCATTCCAGCAATACTTTAAAGACAAATATCTAACAGAATGCTTCTATGACAAAAATTCCAGAGAATTCCATGATTTTAATTTGGGTCAGATGACGATGGATGAGTACATAACCAAGTTCACTTCCCTACTAAGATATGTTCCATATCTGAGGGATGAAAAGGCTAAGGTTCAGCGGTTCTTAAGTAGTTTTCCAACCCACATGAAAGAACAAATTGAATTCGTGAATCCAAGGACCATGGATGAAGCGATTCGTAAAGAAAGAATGTGTTACCAATAGTCCAAGGCAAAAGGAGAATTGGGCAAAAATTGGCAGCCAAGGAAAGGGCAAAAGAGTAGCTCAAATTTCAAAGATACTATGACTAGTAACTTTAAGAATTCTACAAGGAATTCAGTGAGAAAAAAGTTTGGAAGGAACCACTACAGAACCCGGTGCCCTACAGAAGAAAAACCTACAGAGGCTTCCAAAAAACCTAAACAAGGACAACCCTAGAAACCACATCTACAATGTTGGGTTTGTGGCGAGGCTCACTATTATAGGAACTGTACATAACGAGGAAGGAGCTAAACAGCTGCTAATCTACAAGAAGCTTCTACAGTGGCAGATGTAGCCCGAAATATAGCCATAATTAACGCAACATTGGAAGATCGTCAGGCAGATTATCAGCAAATGATGATAGAGTTGGAAGGTAAGCTACTTTCGCAACATGTTTAAGTTATGTAAACCCAAAAATAGTAGAATTATGTAAATTAAAAAGTCAGAAATTCAAAAATCCATGGCTGGTACAGCTAGCCATGGGAGAAAAGAGAAAAATTTGTGCCAAGATTCCAAACTGTACACTGGAAATTGGAACACAACAATTAAATGTGGATCTGAATGTATTGCCTTTGGGATCCTACGATGTACTAATAGGCATGGATTGGTTGGAGAAACACTAGACACTAGTAGACTATAAAGAAAAGATTATATATTATAGAATGTAAGATGGGACTCATAAGGAGATGCAAGGAATCAAGAAACCCCTACAGCTGCGTCCTATTACAGCCTCTCAAATGAATAAGTGTATTAGAAAAGGATGTCAGTTATATGCCATTCAGGTGGGTTTTACTAATTCTAAGGAGAAGACTCCTATGATTGAGAACACACCTGTAGTGCAAGATTTCAGGGACGTGTTCCCAGAAGATGTACCAGGTTTACCTCCAAGAAGGGTCATCGATTTCACTATTGAGTTGATGCCAGGAGCATCACCGATTTTAAGGGCACCATACCGAATGAGTGTACCGAAGCTGACCGAAATGAAGATGTAGTTGCAAGAATTGTTGGATAAGTGGTATATTCGACCAAGTGTGTCCCGTTGGGGAGAACCAGTGTTGTTTTTAAAGAAGAAGGATGGAACCATGCGAATGTGCATGGACTATCAACAGCTCAATAAATTGACTGTCAAAAATAAATATCCACTACCACGGATTGATGACCTGTTTGATCAGGTGAAGGGGGGCACTGTATTTTCAAAGATAGACTTCAGGTCTGGATACCAAAAGATCTGGATAAAAGATGAGGATATCTACAAGATTGCTTTATGTATCAAATATGGGAATTACGAGTTTGTGGTATTACCGTTTTGTTTAACTAATGCACCAGCAACTTTTATGAGGTTGATGCATGGCATATTTCACCTATTTTTGGACAGTTTTGTGCTGATATTTTAATTTATTCAAAGAACATGGAAGAGCACAAGGAACACTTAAGGATAGTGTTGGATATGTTATGAAAACATCAATTGTACACCAAGTTCAACAAATGTGATTTCTTCAAGGAATAAATCCAATATCTAGGCCATGTTATTTCCGCTCAGGGAATAATGGTCGAACCAGAGAAAATTAAGATGATTATGGAATGGTGATTACCCCAAAATGTGGCATATATCTGATCCTTTATGGGGCTAGTAGGATACTATCGATGTTTTATTGAAGGGTTCTCAAAGATTTCTTTTCCAATTACCTCTTTATAGAGGAAGGGAAAAGTATTTAAATGGACTAATGAGTGCCATAACAGTTTTGAAAGGTTAAAACACTTGTTTACCATTGCCCCAGTGTTGAGGGTAGCTGATCCTAATAAGGAATTCGAATTCTGTACTGATGCTTGTAAATAAGGAGTTGGAGAAATCTTGTCGCAAGAAGGAAGAGTGGTTTCCTATGAATCAAGGAAGTTAAAAGAGCATGAACATCGATACTCAGCCTATGATCTGGAGTTGACAGCGATAGTGCATGCGCTCTGGTTATGGAGGCGCTACTTGCTAGGAAAAATATTTGTGCTAAAACCCGACCATAGCAACCTAACCAACTACTTCAAGAAAGCTAATCTCAACTCTCGCCAAGTAATATGGAATGCCTTTCCAAGTGAGTTTTACATTGATATTCAGCATGTAAAAGGTAAAGAAAACTGTGTGGCAGATGCATTAAGCAGAAAGCTGCATTGTGTTTATGAACTGTGTTATAACGAGATTGAATGAAAATTTTTAGATCATATAAAAGAGGAAGACGAGAAGGATCATGAATACCTGTTTCTATGGAAGCAAGTGGAGGAGTCCAGAAGGCAAGAAAAACATTTTGACTACAGAGTCAGCAAACATTAGTTGCTAACCTTTAAGGAAAAGATATATATTCCAAATCGAATAGATTTGAAGGAGTTGATCATGAATTAATACCACCGAAGCAATTATTCAGGACACCCAGGATATCAGAAAATGCTAACAGCAATTAGAAAGGTTTATTTCTGGTCTGGTATGCGAAGAAACATCGCAAAATATTTAAACAAATGCCTAGAGTGTCAACAGGTGAAGGTGAAGCATCACCATCTAACTGGATTGTTGCAGCCTATACCAGTGCCTGAATGGAAATGGGAAGTTATCTCCCTAGATTTTATTACTGGTCTACCAAGGTCAAAGAAACACAATGATTCCATTATGGTGGTGGTTGATAGATTGAGCAATGCAACACATTTCATACCTATACAGTCTACTTACAAAACTATGAAAATAACATACATCTTTATGAGAGAGATATTTAGACTGCATGGTATTCCAAAGACTGTCATATCAGATAGGGATGTGAAATTTACTTCAGCATTCTGGAAGACCCTATTTACAGGTTTGGGAACCCAAATAAATTTTAGCACTGCTTATCATCCTCAAACGGATGAACAAACTAAGCGGGTGAATCAAATCTTGGAAGACATGCTACGCATGTATGTGATGCAGCATCCAAAAAAGTGGGAAGAGTATCTACACTTGGTAGAATTAGCCTACAACATTGGTTATCAGAAGTCTCTAAAGATGAGTCCCTTCGAAGCTTTGTATGGACAACAATGTCGTACTCCCATCAATTTGAGCAGCCCCTGAAACCAAGTTGATGCTTGGACCGGAGATGTTAACGGAGATGGAATCAGAATTAAGGAAGATCAGACAAAATTTGAAAGCAACTCAAGATTGGTAGAAGGTATATGTCGATAAGAAGAGGACTTATAGGGAATTTGAGGTGGGCGATCATGTGTATGTAAGGATTAAACCAAAGAAGAGCACCTTAAGGTGGGCCTCCTGTACCAAGTTGGCTCCCAGTTTCTATGGACCTTTTCAGATACTGGAGAGAGTGGGACCTGTGGCATACCGATTGGATTTACCTAGACATATTCGGGTGCACAATGTGTTCCACGTATCCTTACTAAAACGATACGTACATGACCCAAAGCATGTAATCCATTGGCAAAGCATTCAAGTAGGTTAATATTAGAAATCCTATCTTGAAATACTAGATTTTATGAGAGTTTAATTCAAAGTCTTGCTGACTACAGGTCGAGCTGGACGGCGAGTTTATGGTCGAACCTTAGTGTATACTTGATCAGAGAGCAATCATGCTTCGGAGGCGAGCCATCACCCAGGTTAAAGTGTAGTGGAAGCACTTCAGCTCGGATGAGGCCACCTGGGAAGAAGAAGGATTTTTTGGTGTGGCTTATCTAGAATTATTGTTGGGTTGAAGTGAAACACCGAGGACAGTTTTTACTTCCAGGGGGGAAGATGTGACAGCTCGCTTAAGTGCTAACTATTTGTTATGCTATTTTATTTTTAAGAGACAAAACATTTATTTCTTTTGACGAAAATATTACGTGATGATCATGAATTAATTATGTTATGTTGAAATGAAATCTAATCATGGGATAGTGCTTTCATAAAAAAGTAAAAAGACTGATGATAAAATTATTCCAAGAACTGAGAAGTGGTTGAACAGAAAAATAGTTAAAGACAGTTATTTTTCCTCTGAGGATAAAAAGTACATCCCAGTGAGGAAAAGGGGTTATGTTCGGTGACTGAAGAAGGGAAGAAAGTGATGATTTCCTGAGCTGGTAAAGACTAGTGGAAACACTCAGCATTCCTGTAAAAATTCCTAGAAAAGAAGACTGGACTTGGGGTCCTGAGGTCTCTTTCAGAATCTCTGTCAACCTACTCGTCTCAGGTGTGCAGCACGAGGGGAATGAGGACGTAATTGTCTCGCTCATGGTAGGGAGGACATCATCAACAGAGTTGATGTGAGATAAGTAAACATATTTATTTTAATGTCGTTATGTATTCGGATTTGTTTGAAATATAGAAATGTTGTTATACCGAAATACTTTCGATATGGGTGTTGTGTCTTAGATTATGGAAAGAATAATTTTACACTGCGCATGTCAAGTATAAAATTGTATCTGTCTCTGTTATATTATGTTCTAGACTTGTTGTGGAACTATTGAATATTTGTGGACTGTGTAACAAACTATATGAATAAGTTGTAAATTATAGCCTGAATGTTAAAGAAAAAATACATAAATGTCAGAACCATAGTCTGGCCTATATATATATATATGAATGAAAGGTACAAATTTGGAAGAAACTATTAGTCTTAGGGAGCCTCTCTCCGTGACCTAGAAAATGTTACAGTCAATATAGCATAAAATTCTCCTTTATGCCTGATACAACATAAAGTTATAGTTATAGTTAATGTTAACATTATCCACCCCCGTTGTATAGAATTGCATAGAAGTCTGTATGAGCTAAAGTTTCTAAGTAGCCATATGTAGAAGAAGTTTTATGTATAATCCGTAGAAATCAAATAAATATGGTTGGTAATTATATGTGTTCGCATAGCTAGGTATAACATGGTAAAAGCAAATTTTGTTTTTTTTGTTGTTTTTCATATCTGATTATGGTGAACGTTACAAGTGATGATTCATATTTGTATATAACACATGTATATATGTAATGGCTATGAATATGAATTATTATTATTTAAATTTCTTTGAATTTGATAGACATATTATGTTTTTTTCTAAAGAAATAATTTGTAATTTTATTAATAAAAATAAAATTACAATATAAAAAATTTAATTAATTTGATATTATATTTTATTTTTATTAAATTTTCTATTTAACTTTTCACTACATTTCATCTAACGTGTCAGTATAACATCTCTGTGATACTAGGTTGTAATGTACTTCTCAACACAATTAACACTAAAAAAATTAGACTCCCCTATATTAAACAGTAGAGTGTCTCTCTAAACAATTAACCAAAATAAAAAATCATAATCATTTAAACTAGTGCATCTATAGAAATTGAATTGTTAGTGAATGTTTATAGGCATCATTCCATAATAGACATAGAAAATCTTAGAACATCATACATGGACATCATACATTTTAAGTTGCTAAAATTTAGAAAAAACATAAAAATTAACTAAATTACTTTATTTAAAATTATAATTATTACTAAAATTTAAAAAAATCATAAAGATTAACTAAATTATAACTTTATTTAAAATTATAATTACTATTATTATTAATGATAAAAAATAATATATATATATATATATATATATATATATATATATATATGAAAACTTTAAGAAGATTTTTAACCACATAAATTCATCTCAATTTGTTATGAAACTTTTTCATTTGTAAAGAGGCTTTGTTACAATACTATGGGTTAATACCATGGTTTATTAATACTGCATGCTCAAAAAACCATAACTTATTTCACATGATACTTGTTCATATGACATATTTTTATTTAATGAATTTAAATAAAATGGAAAAAAAGATATAACTACTTTGGATATAAATTTTATCTTTTGATTTGTGTATACTACCAAAAATATTTTAAAATATTTTATGAAAGTTAAATCTCTACTATCCACCTAATAATTGATTATTAAATTAAAATTATGAAAATTTAATTACAAAATAAATCTCTTTATCAGCCAAATTAAATTATGATATCATGATTAAAATTAAATTTGTGTAATGTAAAAAAAAATATTTCTATCCATAAACATATAAAAAATAAAAAATAAAATTCTTTCATAAAATATTTTAAGAAAATTATTATTATTATTATTATTATTATAATATTTAGTTTATAAAAATTATGATAATTATATATTTAATTTATAATATTAATTGTATTTAATTCAAAAAAAAATTAAGCATGAAATTTAGTAAAAGTGAAACACTACTTTCTAATAGAATATTGGTGAAATAATGACATAGCATGATTTTCTTTAAATAAAAATAATAAATCAACTACATTCACAAATATGAACCAATAATAACTCCCTCACACTCAACAAAATAAAAATTAAAATGGATATAAGTGTGAGGCAAATCCATATTGTAAACGGAAAAGAATTACTTACTCATGAGACGCTTTCAAGTTTCAAATCGTGGGAAGGAAGATGGGTCGCTATAAACGAGAATGTATTAAAGGGAGGAGAAGAGCCCACGTGAATACTTCAACCAATCGTCTCCCCCAGGGAATCAATCACTTGAAAAGTGAACCAATGTAGCACCACATTTAATGTTTTAACTCATCATGTGACCCAGTTAACACCTCCCAAACACACCAATCAATAAAGGGAATCCTACGACCTCAATAGCAAAGTCTCAATATTGAATGCTCGCGCTGCCCAACCTGCCCGTCTTCGGTCTGGTCCATTTGAAATTGGCGCGAACGTTATCCACCCCCATTTTCCCGCTAAATTCATCCATCACGACGCGCCGCCCGGCACAAAATTACAAGTGGTTAGTATTATTCGCGTTTTTTTCACTCACTGCAACACTTTGAAGAATATTTTATTCAATTCTCTTTCAGTTTTACGCAACATAGAAGAAAGAAAGAAGTATTTTTAATGTTTACGAGGCTAAAAATAGCTTATGGGACAGATTGTTTTTTTCTCTGGCTCTTGTATTCGGCCCTTTTCCTGTGAAGTGTTATAATAATTGCTCTCAGCTTTTCGACAAACTCTTCGCTGAATATATTATCCCAAGAACTAGTTGCCAGAATACCTGCATAGATTTCCCTGCTGTCTTTGAAGGCCTCACATTCTAAAATGAAATGTTTTTCTGTTTCCACTTTTCCAGAGGAGAAAAAAATACATACTCTTTCCTCCCCAGCGCCTTGTTTCACAACGGAGTTGATGAGAATTAGTCCTTAATTGAGCAATAATAATTTTAGATCTCCAATAAATATTAGCCCCTATGTACGCCTTTTGTTGATGGTTATGCGTGGGGTTAAACTCTTCAATGTAGTACTTCTTTTTTCTCCCTAGCTCTTTCTCCCAAGTACATTTGTGGAACTTATCCATAACAAAAGTTTTTATCTCTTTACTGTTTGTAGGACACATTCTCAAGCAAATACCCCATTTACTAAACAATTTGTTATTTTGCCACATCCAAGTCTTCTTTCTTTTGCACAATCTGCCACTAAATACAACCTTAGGCCATCTACCCTCTTCCATTTTCTCAATTTTTTTCAGATACCTTATGACTCGCACCATAGCAATTGCTTCAATAGGAGCAGCCCCTGTTTCACTTAACATGATAGCATAAGGAACTGCACTTTTAATTTTGAATTTGTTTGTAATCAAACGCTTCTGAATTTTCTCAATTTGTTTCCACTGCGTCTCAATTGCGCTGCTGGCCCACAGTTCACAACCATAGAGAATCACCGGATCACTAGAAGCCCAAAAAGAGTTAAAGTGGTTTTCCAGTCCCATAGCTCTACCTCTCTACACCTGTTTTGAAGAGCATAAAATGCTTTCCAACCCCCTAAAGTTCTTTTCTTTCTACAACCATCCCAACTTAAATTCCAGTTGAAGTCAATTCTGAGGTATTTGTAGTCTGCAACTTCTTCCAGAATGTTGCCTTCAAAATAGAACTTATGTTGGTTATGCTTTCTTTTGTTAGAAAAAATCACTACTTTCATTTTGCTAATATTGACTTACATCCCAACCCTTCTACAAAAATGCTCAAGGGAACGTAAATGCTCTTGCAAACCAAGAGCCGATTTAGCAATCAATATAAGTTCATATGTGTACAAAAGAAGCCTTATAACTAATTTTCCCAAATGGATACCATCACCCCCTTGTGAATTTAGCCACTCTTCAAGCTTGTCAATATATAACCCAAAAAGGGTAGGAGACAATGGGCAACCTTGCTTGACCCCGATATCGCTTCTAAAACTTTCAGAAATGCCTGCTAAAGTTCTAATTTTGACTTTCACCTCTTCATACAGCCTATACACAGCTGCTCTCAAATGCCTGGGAACCCCGAGTTCCTCCATTCTGCCCCAAAGCTTATTCATACGAACCGTGTCAAAGGCTTTTCTGAAATCAACAAAGCAACAGAAAAATTCTTCCTTTTTTCCCAAACTTTTTCAATGATGTGCCTTAAAGTTATATAACGATCAACTATGGAATGTTTAGGTCTAAAACCTGCTTGCCCTTTAGTACGTTTATCTCTTTCTTCTGTCCACTTGCTGATTTTCTTTTCTAACATGCTTCCAAATAAATTTGCAAACAAGGGGTTTATCATTATGTTTTTATAATTGGAGGGATTATTGACGTCACCACTCTTCAAAAGAGGTATTGCCATACTAGTTGTCCAATCTGTGGGGAACCCTTGCTGTAAGATGTTGTTGAAAATTTTTGTGATGTGAGGTGAAAGAATTTTTAAGCCCCACTTTAGATACTCTGCTTGGAGTTCATCTAAGTCTTTTGCTTTTCTAGCACCCAACTTCTTGACACCCATCTCTACCTCTTGCACTGTGAAGAGTTTTGTGTCTGTCTTGACCAAGGGAGGAGGGTCAACCTTGGGATTCTGCTCATAAAGTTTTCTTGCATAGTCAAACCATTTAGAAGCTGTAATGTTGTTTTCAGTTTGCATCTTTTTCGGTTGGAGCTCCTTCCAGAATAATTTGGGGTTATTTTTCTCGAGGAAGATTAGTTCTTCTCTCCTTGAAACCATGAAATCAGCCTTTTTCTTTTTTACTATCTGCTTGTAAGCTTTGACCTTTATGTTATCTGTGTCTGATTCCTTCCACCTTCTCCTTGCCTTTTTGCATTCCTCGTCAAACCAAGCATTAACCGGAAAGCAATTTGTTTCAGACTTCTTAATTTTTTCTCTTTTGCACTCAGCAAGTGCGCTTTGAATTAATGTGTTAATCCGTGACTATGAAGGCCATGAAATGAGATTTCCTCCTTCTTGAAGAGCCTCTCTAGTGTTATTTTGAATGTATTACAATTCTCTGGAGTCAAAAGAATTCTGCCCTTTGGGGGATTTTGTTGAACACACTGAGTTTGTATTGTTCCTTTTTTAGGAATGTCAACAATCAGCAATCTATTCCAGAGATTTACTGAAGGGGCATTTACCAGATGTGTCACATTCTCAAGGAAGTGTGAGATCTAGAGGCTATCTGGCCCTTTTCAGACTCTGTCTATAGAGCTTCTTGTAATATTCCTCCAACAGGAATTGCCCAAAAGATGGGGCTGCAACAAATGTATGAACATACAATAGATCAACAATGTTATTTTAATAGCTGTGAGGCAAGAAGATATACATATAGCCAACAATGATGTTATAGCAGTAAAAGAGTACAAGTTCTTGAGGAAACAACCTCTCAAGAAAGGCAATGCAAGCCTCAACAAGACAAGGACATGAAAATAGAGAACACTGTTATTTCTGCATAAACCCAGGCTATGAGGACACAATATATGATAGAATCCTGCTACAAAATTATGTCAATACATGAATATGACAATATATGGCTCAAATACAATACGGGAGCAAAGCTCTAACCCTTAGAAACAATAATACATCAATCCTCCAAGGGATTGGCTGAAATATACAAATTGGCAAAAATGTCGGAGTTGTTAGGCAGCTGCTGCAACTCAAATATGGAACTGAATAGAGAAGGCTGAATATGATGAACAAACTGAACTAGACCTTCTCCAATGGATCTCCAAAGTGGAAGGTTGATCCTTACACTTGAGATCTCACCCTCCAATCAATTTGCAAACCCTCACTGCAGATACTCCATGAAAATAATGTAGTCACTAAGAGGGACTGCGCAGTGAATGGAATAGAACACTATGGCCAAGTGCCAATATCTGAAAATCCGCTCCAATGCTTCCAAAATGATCCTCCAAAGGCAAGAAAGACTCTCCCTATGAAAAAAAAGCAATGGAAGAGATGTTGTGAAGTCTCCACTGCAACACCCTACAACACAGTATTATGTTGTTGCAGCAATAACGTTGTCCTGGAGGAGGATGCTTTGGCCTTGAGCCAAGAAATGTGGAGAATGAATAACCAACTGTTGTAGCTCCTACAACACCCTCCAAAAAATACATAAAATCATAACACACACTTCAAAATTTTTGGAGCCCCCCTTAAAACTAAAAGGAAAAGAGACCAAGTAAAGTTCTAAAGGCAAGTCGCTAAGTCGCATATGCATTATTTGTGACCCAGGCGACCTATGCGACTCTGCGACCCTAAGCTCGCACAGGTCGCACAGGTCGCAAGAGTCAGAATTTGAACATTTTGCGACCTTGCGACCTAGCGACCTTGAGGTCGCAAGGTCGCAAAGTGAAGTTTTAAAGAAATTTGCGACCCAGCGACCTTGCGACCCAGCGACCTGTAGGTCGCAAGGTCTCAAGGTCGCAAACTTGCAACTTGCGACCGCATTAAACGTCCGCATGTGCGACCTTTTTATATAAGGTCGGGTCGCTAGGTCGCATTTGTGACTCTCAGCGAAAACCGCGGATTTACTCTGACAGGTTGACTGGCGCGTTTTCTTCCGGGTAAGTTGCCTTTTCCTCCTCATGTTTCCCTCTTAAGCATTTCTTGCCATTATTGGGCCTCCCCACGGTCTTATTTATTTACCGGCAAGGATGTGGGTTTTTCTTTAAGATTTTCATCATCGTGTTGTTTCCCCCAAGCCCCGAGGTCACCCGCCTCTTGCCTAAATCCTCATGGCTGTGCCTTATGGTAAATTCTGGACCTTTCAGACCGTGGATTTTTCCCATTAGTAAACACTTAGCCGCAAGGTCGCGCGCGCGCAAAACGCAAATGCGACCTGCGACCTAGCGACCAGGTCGCAAGGTCGCAAGGTCGCAAAAGTCCCACTCAGCGACTCTGCGACCCCGCGACCTAGTCGCAAGGTCGCGAGGTCGCGGGTGAGTCCTTTTGTAGAGCAGCGACCCAGCGACTCCCAGAGAACAGTAAATTATCTTTGCATGTTCAGACTCTATTTAGCCATTATCATCATGTCTTTCTTATCCCGTGATTCTGTTCTAAATGCAGCAGGTGAATTCAGAGCAGACACAGTACCGGTCCCCTCTGACTCTAGCAATATGGCACCCCGGGTATCCCGAAGGAGAAGCAGGCAGGTGGTGGAGGAAGAATCAGACGCAGACATACAAATATCTCCACCGCCAATATACAGAGACACCCTTTGCACCTTCGCAAAGGAGGATAGCCTTAGGTGGTATGAAGTATACCGTGAGTTCGCCATGCTAGAAGGAGATTTCCCAGAAGATCTCCCGGATCATGAAATATACCTGAAAGTAAAAAGGTCCAGATTACACCTAGTCGGGTCGCATCCTGCCATCTTTCCGTGCCCAGAGATGTTGGACTGGATCATACAGAAGACTGATCCGAAAAGCTTCACAATCCGAGATAGTGCAGGGAAAGCGTTCGCAACATTGGAAAGTTCAAGAGCACAGGTCTACTACTCGCTACCCAAAGCAGAGGTGAATTTCACCCCAAGATGGTTTGCTGCAAATGAAGTGCCGATGGTTGACACGATCAGAAGATGGTGGGCAGAACCAGACAAATTTAAGATCAATAAGGACCAGGAGTACCCGGTGGCCAGTCTGAGGAAAGTCTATAAGCTAGTGGCCGCCATGCTGTGCAGGATATACGGGCGTTCGGACGCCACCACCTTCAATGGAACATGGGCAACCATCATAGAACACGTAACAGTCCACGGCACTCGATTCAATTGGGCGGGAATATTAATGGGCTCCATGCACACAAACTTGGCTTCAGCTTTAGCCCCAGATGAGGGAGCTCCATCAGAATTCTACATGGCTTCATATCTATTAGATGCTGTCTGTGCCCAGATGCATGTCGAGGGATGGCCACATAACTGGGACCCCGAACAGACCCAGGCAATACACTTGTAGACCGGGGTATTCTGGGAATCTAGGTACAAGTCGGACATCGAGAAAATCTCTCACATATTCATGCCCGCCCTCTACGGGAAACTATTTGGTCAAGATGCCCCCTGCATGTCTTGGCGAGCAATGGAAACACTGGGTCAGGTGGCACACTGGTTCCCATTCGCCGATTTCACAATCATCCGAGTATTTGGCTCGTTTAAAGCACCACACGCTCTACCTAAGTTTGTTACCGACAAGGTGCTCATACAAGAGGTGTGTTTTTAGATGACCTTGGGTTTCTCTAACGTCCTTGCCAAAGGGAAGAAGAAACCTTGGCCTGCTCTACCTCTCACCATTGGTTCCTATACGGTCAAAGACTCCAGAGAAGTAGCGCGTGAAGGGGAAGAGGTGAAAAGCTATCACTTCAGAAATCTGGACCGCCGAAATTACGATCCAGTCAGGATAGTTCCCGAACATTGTAAAAGGGCCAATTTCAGATGGAGTTATCAACACGTTGAGTGCCCGGATGAGGATGAGAGAAGAAATTGGTATAACGCAAACCGGCATCTCGCACCAGGAATCGACCCTGACCGAGAAGGAGCAGAGTATCAGAACATTGGAGGTTCGTCCTCCTCCAAAGATAAAAGAACACAGACCGGTGCAGGACCTGACACCGCAGATCAGCAAAGGGAAGCAGAAGCCCAGGCCAAACTGGAAGAGGAAAAGAAGAGGAAGGAAGATGAAGAGAAACGCAAGAAAGATGCCAGAACAGAACGAAAAAGGAAAAAAGAGGAGGAGAAAGAAAGACAGGAAAAAGAGGCACAAGCGGCGGCAGAAAAGGCACTGAAAGAAGAGCTCGATAAAGTCGATCATCAGAAAAAGGCAGAACAGGCCGCCGCAGCAAAGAGGAAACAGGAAAAGGAAGTAAAGGCAGAGGCAGAACGCCGGGAGAAAGAAAAGCGTGACAAGGCGGAAGCAGAGCGCCAGCAAAAGGAGAAAGAAAAGGGTCAAACGCAGGATGTAGAGGACGAGCTAATAGATGACATTGATCTATCTCCCCTGAATATCCCTGCAGGTGGCGCGGGAGGTGCCCTCAGTTTTGATGACTTTCTGGGGGAGCAAGAAGAAGAAGTCTTCGACTTGACCAGATTAACCTTTGACCAATTCTCTTTCAAGATACGGCAAGAGAAGAGGAAATCCTTGACGTTAGGTTACCCTGCCATCTCCACAGTCTCCATCGGAAAGGACATTGTCCCAGACACAAGGACAAATCCGGTTATGATAGCGTCAGCAGGCACCGCCTTTGCCGCAGCCACAGAAGAAAATGTCACAAGGATGAGCAGAAAAATTATTTCCTTACAGAACCGGCTAAAAGCGGCAGAGCAGGAAAAATCAAGGCTGGAAAATGAGATGCTCCAGCTCCAGGGTAGGCCCGCTCAGGTGAATGAAGTCCCACTGGCGGTCAGGAAGGAGTGTGATGTGTTGGAGATGACAATGAGGCAAGTATACCAGGAAATGTTCACCCTGAAAGAAATAATGGCCCCGTTGGCAGAGGCACGGAAAGAAACCAAGCAGAAACAAGAACAGCTCAAAGAAGCCTCGGCAGCCTTGGACAAAATGGTGAATTGGACAACCCAGTATCAGCAAGCTCCCGAACACGTGCCTCGGAAGGATTGGAGTCATACGCAAGAAACCAAAGTACAGATTCGGATGAGTATGCAATCCAAAGACAAGTTGTCCAAAGATCTGGACAAAGTAGTGTCTGCGTATAACCACCTAATCAGTGGTATCGACTCCATGAACGCTCTTCATCACATTCCATCATTAGGGGCACTAAATGAAACTAAAGGCTGGGAACAGGTAGAGCAGGAAATTCAGTCTTTTCTGCAACCAGTACGACAAGCTGCCGCCGCACCGGAATTCGAAGCATCACAAGAGAATCTGAACTGGTTGCTTGTCACCCCAGTGCAAATCTACACCAAGCTCGCTTCTCTCTCAATGATGATCTCCCAGAAGAAGGAGACTCTGGTGCCGAATGCTCTAGAATGTATGCATCGGATAAAAGAGGAAAGCCCTCTTGTCGCTCCTATAACGGCGGATTACCAAACTTGGAAAGACTTCATCAAAGGCAAGAAATTCGACACTCCAGGAACCTCGATTGCGCGACCACCTTCATAAGTTGCAAACGCTGGGTCGCAGGTCACATTTGCGACCAGGTCGCAGGTCGCATTTGCGACCAGGTCGCAGGTCGCAATTTGTACAAACAGGAAGTTGAACCGTCGGGAAGTTGAACCGTCGGAAGGCCATAAGTGCGGCTGTTGAATCTATAAATACCCCAATGGGAAGCATTGTAAAGGGCTGCTCTTTTGTGGACTGAAAGGCATTATTGCGTTGTAGCTGAAGAAGCATACTCTTGATATATGAAATACAATACATGTTAAAACCCCTTTGATTGGATGATGTGTTTAGCCGTGACAACATTGTGTGTATTCTGCATGTAGCTTCAGAATATCTTTTGATTAATGAATCTGTGTTATTAATAGTGTCATTCATGCACCATAGTTATCTGTGATTGTGTTGATGATGCTCAAGTTTATTATTTACTTCATGATGAATGTTAATGAACTGTTTTATTAGCATCTCTTTATATCCTTCGGAAAGTTAAGGGATATTCTTACCACAAAGGATTGTTTCTTTGGCGGTCAGATTATCTTGCATGCATACCTCATAGATGTGTTGCTAACGACATTTCCTGAGTTTATGCATTTTTTCTATTACCTTGCTATGCACAGTGTCATATATCGGTTTTATTCATCAGTCATGTATTCTATATCGTGTTAATAAGTGTATGTTTGCAGTTTCAATCAGGTTGCTCGAAGCCGAAGAGATAGTCATTTAAGTGGTAGCCGGACCCACACCCCGGACGGGATCCCTACTCCAAACGGTTCAAAGTCTAATTGGGAATTTCTACCGGGGAGATCCCCTACTGTTGGCCGGACATATTTTCCCGTCAACACCAACCTTCAAGAGGCCTCTCAAGAAGGTGAGGAAATCCTAAACAGGAGTTTCCTGTCAATTCTTGCTAAACAACAAAGAATGCACCATGTCTGAATAGACATGAAATCATAAACATATGCATGAATAACAATGGCTCTCCTCCTCTCCATATATAGCAAGTGAAGCCTCTCTCTCCATGGGCTCCATCCATTAGGGTTTCCTCCATAAACGAATATTCCCTCCTATGTCTCTGCGCTGTCCCATGTAGTGTTTTCCACCTCATACCCTGCGTTGGTTGACTTGGTCAAACCTCTTTGCAAATGTCTCTTTTCACACATGGGGGTGTGAAATCTAGTTCCATGGCTGATCCCCTTTCACACTAGAGGGATTTTATTTATGTTTTTATTATCATTGGGCCTCCTTACCAAATTATTCATCTCCTAAATGAATTAAGACAAAAATTAATGTTCCAATTTATTGAAGAAAAATTTGGAACATTACAGTCCTCCCCTCCCAAATGTTGCTTGTCCTCAAGCAACTGCAAGGATAGAACTGGAAATTATCCACTCAAGGCATGGAGTCTGAAATGTGTTGAGAAACATCTCCCTCATGTGGATACTCCATCCCCAAGCAATCATCCAAACAAAATGAGCCACCTCCCAACAAGGCAACTCCTGAAAATATTCTTCCACCTCAAGCTCTGGAAATGAAGATGGGCTGAAAATCTGAACTTGGCAAGAATCATAGCTTACCCCATGCCGTCCTTCTCTCCACTCATGACAAGTATAGAGTGTATGTTGATCCTGGGTTGCAAAATTATTGCCATCAAATGGAAAAATGAAGAAAAATCCTCCAAAGAGTTCTCCTCTGACAATGAAGAACAAGCTGGCCCAAAACATATCATCCATGATGAATAGGACATGGTCATCATAGAATATCCAAATGAGAAGTTTGTTGTAGGTTTTACATGATGCTACAAAGTGCAAACAACATCTCAAGAGGACACAGCGCAGTTTCATCCACTGCAACTTCAAGAAATTACATGGCAAGTAATGTACAAGATCCTTCACATCTACTAATGGATAGTAAATGGCTGAATGTAACAACAACACATGATCATGCACTTTCCCATGGATATACAATGAATGAATACCAATCTCATGGCACACCTCAAAATAAAACAAACATGTGGCTGTGGTGGCCATACCTCCTCTCATGCTCCCATTAGAACATGTAGTGCAGAAATTGTGAGAATTTTTCCCACTCAAAGACATATCCAACTCATGTGCCTCTCTCATAATCATGCTTCTCATACAAATCTGATCTACATCAGCAAATGAATTCATGATCAGCAATAAAATGAAGATAATTCTGAAGTTTTCATGTGGTGCAAGAAGGTACCAACAGCTTCCCAAACAAGTACAACGCAGTTTTACAAGCTGCTGCTTGAGGAAAATACAAGGAAAAATGTATCTTTCTACATGGTTAATCATGCATGTCTTCATATGATACATGTTATAGTGCAACAACTAAACATACATGTGATGATAAAATATTTTCCCAAGGCCACAAAAGATTTGGCTGCCTCCATCATGTAGATTGGCTCAATATAACTCATGGAGAAATGTGACAGGCTTGCCCTCTTGTGAAGCAATGCACTGCATAAGAATGGTAAGACTGTGCAAATCAATGAATGTATAAACAAACTCCTCACCATATGCTAGAAGTAAGATGGTACATGGGTCCATAAATGAGTCCTCCATATTTTTTTGGCATGCTATGAAGAAGAATGAACCATGTGCTACAAGAAGATGCTTGGAACCCCAAGTCAAGAAGAACATGGCATAGTGGTAGATGGCTCTATCATCATTACCTCCTCTTTTCTCATCAAGTGCAACAAATATGAAATGATCCTGGGACCTGTGGGTTATGGATCCACCACATTTCCGCTGGGCACACTTCATCCATAAGTCTCTGCTCCAAAGTGGCAACGCTGTGAGCTTATGCAAATAAGCCCCTGTCAAAACCAAACTCTGTTCTTTGACATGCTCATGTCAAAGATTTCTCTAATAATGCTGCAACAAATATGAAATACCTCCCAAGATGGAAGTTATTCCCAATCATCATCACAGACCAAGGATATAATTCCATCTCCTCCTCCTGCAACATCATATAAAGTGTGAGAGAAAATCTATTCTTGCTCTCCCAAAAACAAGCAAAGCAACAACTCCTCATACTCCCATCATACAACTTGTTGACACCTAATCCTATGGGTTGGGTGTGGATATGTAATATTGTATAATAAATAATATTAGGAAATAAGGACGGCCAAGAGTCATTGGGAGATGAATCCCAATAGCCTCACCTCCATGTATAAATACATGTTCATTCTTCATTCAATACACATTCTGATTTGAGGAGTTACCACCTGGTTTGACATGGTATCAGAGCCAGTCCCACTATTGGCATTTTTTCCTGTGGTGTAACTCCCTCATTCCTTTGCTCAGTCAATTTTATGCTAGTTTTTGCTGCTCCATTAAATTACTATACTGAAATTCTGCATTTTTTTTAATTATTTATGCAAATTATGCACAACTCTGACATTTGCAGCTCTTGAAGATTTTGCAATTTGCAGTCCCTGAAATTCTGCAATTTGCAGTTCCAGCAGATACCTGCCACTCTGCAATTTTGCAGTCCTACAACTCTGCCATTCCAGATTTTTTTTTTTGTAACGGCCTCTCGGCCTCCCTCTCTCCAACGCTCTCTTCCTATTACCTGCTCTCCCTAAACTCCATCTCCCCTCTTCCCCATCGCCTTCCCCAACGCCTTCTCCCTTTACACTATGCCCCACTCAACGCCTGCTCCATTTAACACAGTTGTATAGCGCTCTCACTGTCAATACCCCGCACTGTTACTAACACCTCAACACAGTCATATACATCGCTATGTCTTTGTATAATAGCGCTCTCACTATCAAGACCCCGCGCTATTACTAACACCTCGACACAGTTATATATATCGTCTCTGTCACATATATAATACGTTGGTTGTTTATATAACGTCTCTGTCACATATATAATACGCTGGTTGTTTACATATATAGTCTGCCCATTCCATATACAGTCTGCCCACTTCACTTATAATTCGATGCGTTTTGTCCATACGTTGATTCAAGCTGCATATACCGATGTTCATCCGCCTTCAAGCTGCATATAACGCTGTCCATACGCTGTTCATTTTTAATATGGCTTCCACACCTTATACCACCCTGTGTCCATACGCTGCCATATTTAATACCCTCTCCGCGCTATCATATTTACAATACCGACTATTCAAAGTTCTCTCCCCTTCACGCTGTCATACGCCCTCCACTGCATATATAACACCGTTCATTGCGCCTTAACCAATCGACCCCTCCACATTTGCTATTTCTAATACAGTCATATATATATACCGCCTCCACATTTTCTGTCATATATATATACTGCCTCCACATTTTCAATACATATATATTTTCCTTCTTCAAACACAAAAAAATATACATATATTTTTTTGGTGCAGAATTCAGTGTATTTTTAGCAAGAGTTTTTGTCCCCTTTAATTGAGCAAATTTCCAGAATTGAAAGTTTTCTAGCAGAATTTTTTTCCTCTTCAAAATAATTCTTTCCAGCAAACTAATGCATTCTCTCATCTCTATTGTTGGGGTGGTTCTCTCCGGCAAAGAGAACTATCTTGAATGGTCTCGGAAGATTAAACACACACTCATTTTTAATGAGTTGTGGAGAGGAATCTGTAAAGGACAAGAAGGAAATCCACCAGCAAAGCCCACTTCAGACAAAGAGCTCGACATTTGGGAAAACAAGAACTGCAAGGCCTATGCCTTGATTGCAGCTTCCGTAAATGAAGAGGTGAGTCGCCACATTTCATCATTCTCAAATGCCTATGATGCCTTGAGCAAGCTAAAAGAACTATATGACTCACATTCATAATTAGAAAATGTTCAATAGATGATTAAGCTGTTCAGTCTTGAAATGAACAATGATGATCCCCTTGCCTTAGCTTCGGAAGTTAGATATATCATGCATGATATTGAAAGCACTGGTGTAAAAATGGACATACCTCTCATAGCATATGTTAAGGAATTATATCCGACTTACTCACATTATCTTGAGTCTTTGCAAGCAAGTGGAAACCTTGAGCATATCACCTTTGATACACTTGAGAAAAAGTTTGCAGAAAGAGAGAAAGCTTTTGGGAAGATGACAGTCCCTTCGTCTTCCAAAGAGGCTGCATACTTGGCACATAGAGAAAAGAGTCATGCTCCAGATTCATCCAGAGGAAGAGGTGGCAGAAGAGGCAGAGGAAGAAGAAACTTCACAGAAAGGGGGGGCAAACAATCTGACAAATCCAATCTTCATTGCACACGTTGCAATAAAGATGGACATGATGCATCCAAATGCAGAACACCTTGGGAGAAAATTGAGTAGCAAAGAAATCAAGACAAAGGTAAAACTAATGACAAAGACAAAGGTAAAGCACCTAAATTAGCTCATTATGTTCTAGCACATTGTAACAATGGAGTAACTGAAGACTTATTTGATGTTTCATTTACTTCATGGAGAGATGATTGGTTGCTAGATTCAGGAGCAACATGTCACATGACATTTAGAAAATATTTTTTTGAAGAATTCACCGACAAAGTTGATGGAGCAGTATATTTCGCAGATAAATCCAAACTCAAGCCATCAGGGCTTGGCACAGTCAGGCTTAAACTGCCTGGTCTTCCTGATCATATCCTACATGAGGTTCTATACCTCCTGGAGTTGAAGAGAAACTTGCTGTCCCTGATCGAAATCCGGCAGCAAGGACACTCAGTTCACTTGTTTGATGGCAAGGCAGAGGTCAGATCAGCATCAGATCACTCACTTGTCATGGAGGGAATAGAAGAAGGGAGACTTTTGAAGCTAAAAGGTTCATCTGCTCATGCTCAAAACTTTGCATTCAGTTCACATCATGATGAAGGTACATTCCCATCAAGTCTTTTATGGCATGCTAGATTTGGACACTTAAACTATGAAAGCCTTAGTTTGTTGAAGAAAAATGGTGTTAATGGACCGCCTACAATTCCTAGAAAACCTAAGGAATGTGATGCTTGTATTCTAGGAAAGCATAGCAAACAGCCATTTCATGATTCACACTCCAGAGCACATAGAAAACTTGAGCTTGTTCATTCAGATTTATGTGGCCCTATGCCTATTGCTTCTGCAAATGGAAACAAATACATGATGACATTTATTGATGACTACAACAGAATGTGTTGGATTTACTTACTGAAGAATAAGTCTGATGCTTTTCAAACTTTCAAGAATTTTCATGCATGGATTGAAAATGATGCACAAACACATATTGGTTCTCTACGTACTGATAATGGAAAAGAATACACTTCAAACGAATTTGAAAATTATCTTCGTCAACATGGAATCAAACATCAAACAACTGTGCCATATAATCCCCAACAGAACGGTGTAGCTGAAAGAATGAACATAACTATTTTAAATATGGTTTGCTCCATGTTATTTTTCAAGAATGTGAAATTGATGTTTTGGCCTGATGCAGTTTTATGTGTTGTTTACATAAAGAATAGGTGTCCTTCAAGTTCAGTTAGAAACAAAACACCTTTTTAAACGTGGCATGGCCACATTCCTTCGGTAAAGCATTTCAGGGTCTTTGGGTCCACCTGTTATGCATTGATACCCAAGGGTCAAAGGAACAAACTTGGTGCTAGAAGTAGAAAACGTATCTTCTTGGGGTACTCCAATACCTCCAAAGGATATCGTCTCTATGATGAAGCAAATAAGAATTTTGTAATAGCAAGAGATGTCATATTCCTTGAATCCTCCAAGAGTGACAAGGTTGTTGAGCGGCAACTTGATTGCCTGGATAGATTCACACATGCAAAGTCTTTCCAAGAATTTGATAATGAGATTCCACATCTTGAAGGGGGGATTCTGATATTGAATCAAACTGTGGAATCATGTCCTGAAGCACTCTCTCCCCCACATGAAGAAACAACCACGGATGACACATTGAATGATGTGATTGACAGAATTGGGAAATTGAATCTTGAATCAATCCCAACTCAGTCAAGTGAGCAGCCTAGGCCATCTCATAAAGGTCCTCCCAAATGGCTGACAAAGACATTGGAGAATGTTCATCCTGATGAGGTTGGAAAAACAGGAACAAGAAGTTCCTCTCAACAAATCGAAGGTGATGTAGATAATTCTGATTCTCCTGTTGATATGGATATTGCTTATAACTGTGAATTGAGTTTGTCTATAGATCATGAACCAACTTCCTTCAAAGAAGCCGCTTCTCATGATGAATGGAAAGAAGCGATGCAGAAGGAGTATGATGCCTTGATAAAGAATGGCACTTGGAAGCTGGTTGATCCGCCTTTGGGAACAAAACCAATTGGCCGTAAGTGGGTCTACAAGAACAAGTACAAAGCAGACGGCTCACTTGACAAGCACAAGGCCAGGCTTGTGGCAAAAGGTTTTTCACAAAAAGAAGGAATCGATTATGAAGAAACTTTTGCTCCCACAGCAAAATGGACCACCATCCGGACTCTCTTTGCCCTAGCAGCTCAGAATGGATGGAAAGTCCATCAGATGGATGTAAAAACAGCTTTTTTGAATGGAGATCTAAAGGAGAAAGTTTATATGTCCCAGCCAAAAGGATTTGTTGTAAAGGGTCAAGAACACAAAGTTTGCAAGCTTATAAAATCCTTGTATGGCCTCAAGCAAGCACGACGAGCCTGGTATGAGAAACTGACCTAGCATCTTCTGAAACTTGACTTCAAACATTTTGATCTTGATGATGCAACTTTGTTTGTTAAGAAAGTTGGAAAAACAGTTGTATATCTTGTGGTATATGTAGATGATATTTTGATAACATGGAACAATGAGAGCTATATTGCATCCATGAAGAAAGAATTGAAGAAAGGTTTTGAAATGACTGATTTGGGTCATGTTCATTACTATCTGGGTATTGAAGTAATTCAACATCTTAAATTTATATTTCTTTCTCAAAAGAAGTACATTGGAGATCTCTTGAACAAGTTTGGCATGGATGAATGCATTCCCTTAACCACTCCAATGGAACAAAACTTGAAGCTCACATCTATTGAAGGGAAGGAATTTGAGGATGCAACTAAGTATAGACATCTTGTAGGAAGTCTTATCTACCTCACCACCACCAGACCTGACATTTCATTTGCTGTTGGAATCCTCTCAAGGTTCATGCAAAAACCTTGTGAAGGACATTGGTCTGCTGCAAAAAGAGTGTTAAAGTACTTGAAGGGGACTCAAGACTTTAGACTCAAATATACACAGGTAGGCGACTTAAGCTTGATCTGATACTCTGATTCAGATTTTGATGGCGACAAAGAAACAGGGGTGTTTACTACAGGTTACACCATGAGTCTTGGATTAGGAGTTGTCTCATGGAGATCACACAAACAGTCAGTTCCAGCAGATTCCACGACCGAGGTAGAATATGTGGCAGCAGCTGAAGCAACAAAGGAAATTGTGTGGCTCCGGAAAATCCTGGAAGATTTGCAGATGAAACAAATGTACTCCACACCACTCATGATCGACAACACTTCTGCAATAAAGTTGGCTAAGAACCCAAAGTTCCATGATCGAACAAAGCACATCAATACAAAATACCATCTAATTCGACATCATGTTCAGGCCAAAACCATCCATCTACATCATTGTTCCACAAATGAGCAAACTGCTGATATCTTCACCAAAGCACTTGGCAAAGAAAAGTTTGAAAAGTTCAGATCGATGCTTGGACTCACCAACATCCCTTCGGATTAAAGGGGGGAATGTTGACACCTAATCCTATGGGTTGGGTGTGGATATGTAATATTGTATAATAAATAATATTATGAAATAAGGAAGGCCAAGAGTCATTGGGAGATGAATCCCAATAGCCTCACCTCCATGTATAAATACATGTTCATTCTTCATTAAATACACATTCTGATTTGAGGAGTTACCTCCTGGTTTGGCACAACTCATGTGATGAAGACACAATGAATGATATGAGTATCACATCAACATCATGCATCCATACTCTATGCTGATCAATTATGCAAGTATCCTGCCTCCTACTCTTAGGAGGAGTGTTTTCCAAGTGATGGCCAAACTCTTTCAAAAGTAACCAGTGCAACCAAGCCTCCTGTTGCTCGGTATCATAAATTTGCAAGTAGCCTCCTAGCTCCTTGCTCATCAACCACATCCACTCAACCACTTGTGGATGCTTTCTCCTCCTCTTCATCTTGGTATTCCTCCCATGAGGGCTACCATCCTCCCAAATCAAATTCATGTCTTTGCACTTCATGGGATTTTGAAATGAAATCTTCTCAAGGAACAATGAGACCCTATCAAGACCCAAATAGGTGGTAGGAAAAAACCTCCCATCATGATGTGTATGGCTCAAGGAATGTCCAACACAAGCATGAGAGATGTTATCCATCCTAAGATGTCCTCCATATTCTATTTGCTTTGTGAGAAAGGAAGGAAATCTTTGCATTCCATGTTGTGTTGAAGTGCACCTCTGATGAGATCTCTCCTTGAGACCTCCCTCTCATCAATAGTTTTCCAAAACCAATGAGGTCTTGGATCTGAAAGTAGAAATTCCTCTTTGAGTTGAGAGGAGCTCATTGAGAAAGTATCATCTTGAAGGGAGAAAGGGTTTCTCATTGCATGATGTCTACTATCATCCTTCAAGGCTTCAAACCCCAACCTCCAATCCAACAATGGCTCATGAGAATGATGGTTTGATTCCTTCTTGAGTGTTTCCATGTTGCACAGCGCAGTGCAACCAAGCTTCTCTATGGTAGTAATGTGATTTGACCCTTGGTCATTCAAAAGCAAGTTTCCACATTGATCAAAAGAATTTGCTGCAACAGAAGAATGTGGAAATCTTCTCATACCTTGATGTGCATTTGGAACTTCTGGTAGGGCTGCAAGAGTTCCTTCCTCAAAAGTGTTGGTTGCCCCAATTGTTGATGTATGTGTCTGCTCCTCCATGAGTGTGACAGCGTTATCACAAGGCTCCTCAAGTGGTGATGTGATCCTTTCTTTATTTTCCCCTTCATCAGCAAAGGTTTTGATCAACCCTTGGATGAACTTTGAAAAAGTTTTCACCCCCTTCATGGCTCAAGTGACTGCTCCACCAATCATAGGCTTCATCCTTCAAGTGCATCACTAATATTTCAACAGCTTCTTTCTCTATCACAGGATGTAGAAAGAAGAATGCTACCAACTCTTTCACCCAAGTTCTTGCAGTAAATGACCCATCATAGGTAGACAACAGAAATCTATTGCCTTTGATTTCTCTAAATGGTCTCTTCTCTTCCTTCAACTGGATGAAATGAGGAAAATCTAGAGTCTCCTTGAAGGCTCTAGGTTGAGATCTATACTCAACAAGGGAATCACTTAGAATCTGATAATCCAAGTGTCTTCCATGCTCAATGTCTTCTTCTTGATGAGAATAGGAAGTGCATGGTACTTCCTCTTCTTCTTCTTCAATCTTCTTGACCTCCTTGGAGAGGTATCCTCTGGATCTGAACATAGATGAGAATAAACTCATCTTCTTCAACATTTTGATCTTCTTGGACTTAGACTCACAGGCTGAGCCAAGAAATTTGCTCTGATACCACTGTATTGTTCCTTTTTCAGGAATGTCAACAATCAGAAATCTATTCCAGAGATTGACTGAAGGGGAATTTACCGGATGTGTCACCTTCTCAAGGAAGTGTGAGATCCAGAGGCTATCTATCCCTTTTCAGACTCTGTCTATAGAGCTTCTTGTAATATTCCTCCAACAGGAATTGCCCAAAGGATGGGGCTGCAACAAATGTATGAACATACAATAGATCAACAACGTTATTTTAATAGTTGTGAGGCAAGAAGATATACATATAGCCAACAATGATGTTATAACAGTAAAAGAGTACAAGTTCTTGAGGAAACAACCTCTCAAGAAAGGCAATGCAAGCATCAACAAGACAAGTACATGAAAATAGAGAACACTGCTATTTTTGCATAAACCCAGGCTATGAGGACGCAGTCTATGATAGAATCCTGCTGCAAAATGATGTCAATACATGAATATGACAATATATGGCTCAAATAAAATAGGGGAGCAAAGCTCTAACCCTTATAAACAATAATGCATCAATCCTCCAAGGGATTGGCTGAAATATACAAATTGGAAAAAATGTCGGAGTTGTTGGGCAGCTGCTGCAACTCAAATTTGGAACTGAATAGAGAAGGCTGAATATGATGAAAAAACTGAATTAGACCTTCTCCAATGGATCTCCAAAGTGGAAGGTTGATTCTTACACTTGAGATCTCACCCTCCAATCAATCTGCAAACCCTCACTGCAGATACTCCATGAAAATAACGCAGTCACTAAGAGGGACTGCACAGTGAGTGGAATAGAACACTATGGCCAAGTGCCAAGATCTGCAAATCAGCTCCAATGCTTCCAAAATGATCCTCCAAAGGAAAGAAAGACTCTTCCTCTGAAAAACAAGCAATGGAAGAGGTGTTGTGAAGTCTCCACTGCAACACCCTACAACACAGTATTATTTTGTTGCATAAATAACGCTGTCGTGGAGGAGGATGCTTTGGCCTCGAGCCAAGAAATGTGGATAATGAAGAACCAACCTTCAAGAGGCCTCTCAAGAAGGTGAGGAAATCCTAAACAGGAGTTTCCCGACACTTCTTGCTAAACAGCAAAGAATGCACAATGTCTGAATAGACATGAAATCATAAACATATGCATGAATAACAATGGCTCTCCTCCTCTCCATATATAGCAAGTGAAGCCTCTCTCTCCATGGGCTCCATCCATTAGGGTTTCCTCCATAAACGAATATTCCCTCCTCTATCTCTGCACTATCCCATGTAGTGCTTTCCACCTCATACCCTGCGTTGGTTGACTTGGTCATACCTCTTTGCAAATGTCTCTTTTCACACATGGGGGTGTGAAATCTAGTTCCATGGCTGATTCCCTTTCACACTAGAGGGATTTTATTCATGTTTTTATTATCATTGGGCCTCCTTACCCAATTATTCATCTCCTAAATGAATTAAAACAAAAATTAATGTTCCAATTTATTGAAGAAAAATTTGGAACATTACAGAGTTTTTGACCCTAATTGCTTCTTTCTAGTCCAAGAGAAACTTAAACAAATTGGTTTGTGATCTATTTTTAAGTCCCAAATTTGATCTCCAATCAACACTTCCTCCATTTTCTCACACAAACTATGTGAGCAAACTACATAATCTACTACACTTGCTCCATTGTAAGTATTGTAAGTGAAATTACCGGACTTTTCCCATCTAGTCAAACCATTACAAATGACTAAATCAAAAGCCCCACATTGCAGCATTTATCCTCTGAAATTCATTCCCACTGATGATTACTCTTTTCTGTAAGCCAGATAGGGTCACTATCTTCTTTACAACAAAGAATGCTAGTTTGTTCACCTGCACTTCTAGCATTGAAATCCCCCACTATAAGGACTTCACCTAGCTGAGAATATATTGCAATATCTGTTTTTAGGGCTGCAAAGGGATCTTTGTGGTCAAGCCCTCTACTTTTGTAGATCTTTGAAACTTGTGGCGCAAAATAGCATGTTGCAATTTTGATGTGATTTCCATTTTCTGATATTTTAAGCCAAACAAATTGCTTATTTGGGTCTTCTTTTTCTCGCTGAATGAAACAACCTTCTTTTTCTCTTACTAATACCATGATACCCCCGTGCCCTTTGCCATTCCCTGCTGCCTTGTTCCACACTGCTATCTTCTAGAACCCTTCAAACAAAGGTTTCTTGCACCCTTCATGCTCATGTGTTTCTATGAGGCAAATTATGTCTCTACCTTTCGCAATAGGCCCTAACCTAGGTCCTCGTCTCCATGGGTAACTCCTGCAGTTCCAACAAAATAATCTTAAGGAAACCTGGGTAAGGTTTGATTTCTATTTGTTTTGACATGCAAGACTCACAGTTGAGTCTTTGTCCCTGCTTTCCCATACTGACCTTGCTTCCTCATTTCTTGTTGAAGAGTTTGATGCCTTCTTTGTTATCATTCTGTAGCCTTGTTTTGGAAGGAGGTCCAAATTGCACTATCACGGTGTTGACGGGAAAATTAGTCCGGCCAACAGTAGGGGATCTCCCCAGTAGAAAGTCCCAATTAGACCTTGAACCGTTTGGAGTAGGGATCCCGTCCGGGGTGTGGGTCCGGCTACCACTTAAGACGACTTCCCTTCAGTCTCAAAAGAACCTGTTTGAACCTGCGGACATACACTTATTCACATGATACAGAATACAGGATTGATGTATTAAACACGAATCAAACACTATGCGTAGCAAGATTATAGATAAAGCACGTACACCTCAAGAGATTTCATTAGCAACACATCTTTTGGGGGTAATGCTTATAAGGTAGTCTGATCACAAAAGAAATAGTTCTTAATGATAAGATACCCCTTTACTTCCTGAAAGATAAAACAAAATGCTAACAAAATAGTTCATTAACATTCATTGATAGAACAGATGATAGACTGAACATCATTGATACAACATAGATAGCCATGACGCATAAATGATGACATGAAAAGTGCAGCTTTATTAATCATAGGATGTTCTGAAACTGTACAAGGAATACGCACAGTGTTCGCACAGCGAAACACATCATAACCATAGGGTGTTTTAACAAGAATCTATATTCATATGCTCAAGTGTATAATCTTTCAATACAATGCCATGTAGCTCTTGAGTTTCCCTAAAAAGAAAAGCCCTTCGTATAAGCTCCCGAAGGAGTATTTATAAAACAAAACCTGCCCTTTGGGCTTCCTGGTCCTTTCATCTTCCTGACCGTTGGGTTGCCTTGCGACCCAGTCCTTTTGCGACCTGCGACCTGGCTGCTGTTGCGGGGTCGCAAGTTGTAATGAAATGAGAGCATGTGACCTTGCGACTAGGTCGCTGGGTCGCGAGGTCGCAAAGGTGAAAAAACCGAAGGCATGCGACCTTGCGACCTTGCGACTAGGTCGCTGGGTCGCAGGGTCGCAAAAGGCCGAAAACTGAAGATATGCGACCTTGCGACCTTGCGACTAGGTCGCAGGGTCGCAGGGTCGCAAAAGGCCGAAAACTGAAGATATGCGACCTTGCGACCTTGCGACTAGGTCGCTGGGTCGCAGGGTCGCAAAAGGCCGGAAACCGAAGGTATGCGACCTTGCGACCTTGCGACTAGGTCGCTCGGTCGCAGGGTCGCAAAAAGGCAAAAAATCGAAGATATGCGACCTGTTGGGATTTGCGACCTGGGGCAATGTGCAACCTGGGGTTTTATCCTTTTGCATTTGTCTTTCAAATATATCATAACCTTGTTCTCCGAAGGCCTGGCTTAGCCTTCGCTATGTGAGACAACAGCCTCTATCTTTCGGCGGGGTTATTTTTGCATTAAGGGAATTTGCATGAAATGATATATTACCTGCAAGAAAACAAAATCAATCAGCATAGTCCCCTTTTCTTCTCATACAACTTGCAGATAAATGAATTTATACTAGCCCTGTACATATGTAACTATACACGAATGTCAGGGAATCAATATAAGAAATGCAATAATCTATCACAGCTAAAATCAGTTGGACCCCTGTGTGGTCAAATGTTGCGCCATTTTGTCATCAGGGAGAATGGCTCAAGTGGGTTTTCTTTGTGCCCCTCGAACAGCTTGTCTTCTTGGTGGCAAGTCAGGTTATAAGCAGACAAACATCATTAAAATCAAATGATAAGCTAAAGGGTGATAGCATGCCAAAAGTTGAATCAGGAATCGAGCCAGAAATATGAGCAGCATCAACAATGGGGAGTGAATTCCACGGGAGAAAAATTAACACCAGTGGAAATAATTGGATGCATGAGGCATGCTTAGCAGAATGGCAGAATACACGAGACTCAGAGCAGGCTCAGGATACTGTAGAGGCTTTAGTTTCGATGGCTTATCTTGGCGTGGAGAGGCCCTGCAACTGTTTTACATTAAGTATGTTGAAGAGCGAGTGGAAGAAGTGAGGAGCGGAGGAAACTGCACTATTATAATGTATGGAGTAATAAGGTCTGGTAAGAAGTGGTGGAGAAATCATGCTGTGCAGAGTGTCAATTGCAGCGAGCGGAGCTCTCGCAGCCATTGCACGATTATAGTAGAGGTGCCACCAGTTGGAGGGAGGTTGATGCTGGTGGTCATGGCAGGCTCAGAAAACATCGAACAGGCTGGGATAGGAGTATAACGAATCAATACCGAACGCCAGACCTCCTTGAGTCAGCAACTTTGACATAATTTTGAAAGCGGAGCTTTTATCCTGTAATAGAACATCTACTGTAATGGAGGGATTTGTCACTCTGGAAATGATACTCCACATCCATTGCTGCGTTGGTTTGCTGGAGCGTTTCGTTCTTCCCTGCACAAATCAGTATTCTATGACACTGACAGAGCTGTCACAGCGTGGTCTGTGCATATGCATTCGGGATGTAATAATATTTCCAGTTTTCTACGCTGTCACAACTGAATCCACAGCTAATTCCATGCGCCTGCACTCAGGACGAAATTACATGCCATTTTCGCGCTGTCACAGCTAAATCAACGCTGGACGATACCAAATACTATCGCTTCCACCGCAGCGCTTTGCATGGGAAACTTCCTTTATCGATGAGCTATTCCATGTTGGGAAATGAGCGAAGGACCGGGAACAGCTTGGTAAGAGCGTGATTGGTGCCGATCAGGACGTTGAACCCATTCCCTAATTGTAAAATTTGACTGTTACTATATCTGCTCCAACGTCCACCAAGATTCTAGACTCCACCGTGGCCAATGCTCGCATGCTATTATATGTTCGCTCGATATTTGACTCCAGGTTTCAAACATAAACTTGGCCGCCATATGTATCTACGCTCCATATTCAAACTCCAATCGTAGAGGCGCTTGCACCAACTTGTAACGCCGCCATTATAACTCTGGTTAAACTCCGGCCGTTACATATATAAAAATTCATATTTAGCTCCACGAAACGCAATCATTTAACGTTCGGCTCCATGCACGTAGACCATTGGCCATAAAACATATATCTGTCCCATGTATGCCCGGCGCCCTTTGTTACTGTGTTTCTCTGTATTCCAACCCTTCGATGATTGTTTTATCATCGTTGTCGTCGGTCTTGTTATAAGGTTGGGCGATAACTTTGGCGCATTATTTAATTTTCCAACGCCTGCACAATAGTCCGAGACTCTATCATCATAAAAATTGCAACCCTCGGGCACGTGTTGACACAATAGTTGAACGGTTGACCGTCATATAAATATCTACGTTGGGTTCCATGTTTAAACGCATGTTTTGACCAGATATAATACAACTGTAATGTGTTTCATGTTCACACATAATGTTCGGTCATAAATATATATATGCTCCACGTCGAAACTCACGTTTGACCGCTTGTATATACGCTGCAAATGTTTATGTCTAATGCAAACGAGCCCATGTGCCATGTTTCCACGTCTTGTTTACCGCTGTATGCGTTTTGATATAGTTCTGAATCGCCCTTTAATTCGATTACCTTATATATCTTGGTCCATTAAATTTGCGCCCTTTAATATGCTATTACTTAGCTTTGCTCCACAATATCCTATGGTTTTTTGAACCATATGAGTTATTTCCCTTGTTTTAATCACACCATGCTTAAAACCATAACCTCCATCCACATAGTTGCGCCCACCATGTAGCTGGCTTATGGTTTTTTTTTTTGGAAACCATATGCTTTCGAGCTTCGTTTTAGTTTGAATATTTTCTTTACCTCATAATACGAAGGATTCTTGTGTTGAAAGGTGTTTCTCAAGCCACATTGATGGCTCTTTTAACCTTCCTATCCTGTGGTTCCAAAGACTTTATTCGCATATGCACCAATGTGCCTAGCTACTAAAATGTGTATGCATTTAAACATAACTCTTTAGTTTCAATCTGAAACTCTCCATCTCATGTGGTCCCACATAGGCAAACTTTATGGATATGAAAGAGCAAAAGAGACTAGGGTTTTAAGGCCACTTCATTGCTCTACGTTGTGCTCCTCACAGCGTAAATAATTCCACGCCATGTAGCTTAGGATTCATAAACGTTGCTTCTAAAGGGTGTGTTCACATATTTAAACCCTGTCGTTGGCTTGCCCTGCAAACACGTATGCTTTCGAGACCGCCATTTGGCACGAGCACGCCTTGAATGAGATCGTCACTCCTCGCAGATCTCCCGAGCTGCTTTGTTCGATGGGCTATAATTAATGCCAGACTTGTCGAAATGGCGACATATGCCCTTTTGCATGCGCCCATCGACATGGAGATGGTATGATGCAAGATCCTGACATTTACCGGAGCGTTTTAAAGACCGTGCGCACTATGAAGAAAGCGGCATAGTTGACATAGATCATTTCTTCCTTCGATTTCGAAATATGTATCACACTATCCCCCTTTTAACAGCACTGATCGTTTTCTCTTGCTCCTCCCCTGTTCTGCAACTTTGGCCTCGTCGTTGAGCCCAATTTTATTTCCCTTGTTGTTGTGACATGTTTGAGGAGTTTGTTATCCGTGGGGTCAACCTGTGTGAAACATTACGACATCACAATTACTCCTTGATAATGGTGTCTCTAGACAAAACATATAATACTAACAAGCTTAAGATAAGTATCGAAACAACATGCTCAATGACCCATGGCGGAAGGGCTTTTATTCGTCAATACACAAAAGGTTTACATTCAACATATGCATGGCAACCTTGCTACACTTGGCGCGACTGTGACAAGAGTATTCGGGCGCATGCTGGATGATCCTTCCCACATATGGCGTGATTGCAACGATGACATCGGATCATGATGGTGAGACAATTCATGAGGGGTTGGAGATAGGTCGGTGGGACGTCACCGACTGCAAGTCGGGTAAAAGAACTTTAACGCCTAAGCGAGTAGAAGGGGAACCCGAAATTTTAAATATACCCAAAATTTTGGGTGGTGTTGTAGTGGCTACAACAAATGGCGAACCACTGGTAGAATCCAGGATCTCTGTCACTACCACAACAAAAGTCTGAGTCAAGATAGTGATGCATGGGCATATTGAACCAGTTCCGCAGGTACCCTTTGTATTACTTAGGCCCTTTACAGGTATGCCTAATCCTTGTGCCTCAACTAAGTCCCGCTAATCAGAAACACCTCAAAGAGAAAGCTCACAGACGCCAGTAGCTTGTTGATGATGTGAAGAGCAAGGCAGTGGGTTTATTATTTTCAGGATTTCTTAAAGTAATTTTCCGGTGTTGCTCCGCTGCCAGCAGGCCTGGACAGTACCTCGGCGGAGTCACTTCAAGAAATCACAAACGTTGCTCCGCTGCCAGCGAGCCTGGTCAGTACCCCGGCGGAGTCGTTGCATTACCTCTCTGCGCAGGAAGCCTTTCTCGATCCTTTACCCTTATTTGTTTCATGTGCTTGTAGCACTTATTTTCATGTGCTCGTGGCACTTATTTTTCATGGGCGGATGAGGGATCCCGACTTATTTTACGAGCATGAGAGGTTGTTTCTTGTTTTACAGAAACTGAAAGATATCCTGATTTGGGTTTGCCCTCGTGCCAAACCTTCACATCCCATTCACCACAATAGGCGCAGTGCACAGAACAGCACATTAAAACGTCCAAGACTGTGCTGGGCACAAGGCTTAGGCTCACGGGTATGGGCCATTTCAACTCATCAGGTCTCCCACAGCCAACCGGCTCGTATCTCCCCAGATAATAAGTTTAGACTCATAGGCATCTTGTTGATAATGCGACTTCGATGACTGGTCCTAAGAGAAAGCTGCCTCTCGAGAAAAACAAGACTGCAAGGTGATAGGGTTGCAATGAGGGCTCATGAAGTGGCAGGTGATATGACAAAAATGATGTGAGGGAGAGAGAGTATGACGCAATGTAATAAGCGAGGCTCAAGGTGCAATGCAACGCCATGTGCGAGAACGATCAACCAGTTGTAGGTGGGAAAGAGGCGCAATACAAGCAATGATTATTTATGCAGCAACAAGCAGTTGAAAAGGAAATGAAAGAAAATACTTTTAACATGATGTTGCCTAAGATATTAATCGTAAATAAAAAACAACAAACACCCTTTTAAACTATGAAGTAAAATTCGGTAAGTAAACCTAATTAACTTTGCACTAAAAAAAAATTTATTGCAGGTCCTAGCTAGCCTACACCTAAACCCTATTTTAACCAATGATGCGGTCGGGTTATGTAAAATCAGTTTTCCAGTGCAGCCACCGCATTAATTTGCATCCTGCAACGACAAAAATGATCAAGATCAGAGCCAGTATTCAAAAAAGTGCAGTAGCAACAAAATTTACCTGAGGAGCAGGTGCAATAGCAAGACGATCATAGATACTTGCCAAAGAACATGCCAGAACAGATTGTGCAGGCTGATTCCCGCTCTCATCTTGATATACCTCAATCTGTTCTTGAAACTTAACATTATTGATAAATGACATAAAATCATTCATGCATGATCCTGGATTTGAGAGGTGATGGGTAAGCCAATTCCTATTTGCAAGCACATTCACCGAAAGGGGGTGGTTGACTTGATCGACAATCTCATCATGGTGTTGGGGATCATCAGTTTTATGGAATGGAAACAATACGCAAGTGCCAGGCGAATTATAGATGCATGCACATCCAAGCGTAGAAATTCTAGTTTCGAAAACCCTAGTTTGAGGTTGCTCCTGGGTTTGGTTAAGGGTATGGGGATCTGAATCCATGTTTAAAGGAGCCTGAAATTCTTCACTGCTTTGAACAAACTCTGGACCTTCAAGCAAGGGGCTTTCCAACTTTGACTGCTTGGCGAGATTAACAGGCGAATGGGAATGATCATCAATTGTAGTGATTTGAAAGATGTCAATGGGCTTTGTATCAATCTGGTCGAATGTTTGTGTACTGACAGGTTGATAATCCAAAATGTCGGATTCTCCAGATTTTCCAGGATGGGGTAAATTCGACGCGTTTATGCTGGAAGGAGCATGGCACTGGGGAATGGTCATTTCAGAAACGTTCAGCGGAAGCTGACACGTTTCGATTTTCTGGTGGGTACTTGAATCTTCCCAAAGCGGATCATCGAATTCAAGTGTCTTCGTATGGTCAGCATAGAGATTTGAGTGACGGTCGTCAGCGGTATGATTGAATATGTTTTCAAATAAGGAATAATCGCTGCAACCATTGGTTTGGTCAAGTTGGGTACCTGAGATTTCAGGCTCCCCGAGAGTTACCGAATGGGATGGATCAATAGAGGGAACATCTTGAAGTTGTTCAGACGGGGAATCGCTCCTATGGCTGTCTAAAGATCCCAAGTGAGAAAAATCAGATTTAAAAGATTCATCGATTTTGGACTGTGATTGAGAAACACCATCTGCGTGCTTATGATTGTCGCCAATACCAGTATAAGGCAATTTTGAATGTCTCGAAGAAATTACTGGTGTGGCGGGATCGAGAAACAAACTAGGAAATAATGAACGAAAAGATTGAATCGCAGGGGCGTTAACCATACGAGGCTTTTCAACACGCACATCTGTATCGTTCAGAGGACACAACGATTTGACAGGCCTTGTAAGGGAATAAACTTTATGCGGGGTAGGAGTCGATTCATAATACATATGTGAACCAGATTCATAATCCGAATCTGAACCAGATTCATAATCTGAATGTGAACTAGATTCGTCATCCGAATCTGAACCAGATGCATAATCCAAATATGAACCAGATTCATAATCCGAATGTGAACTAGATTCATCATCCGAATGTGAACCAGATTTATAATCTGAATGTGAACCAGATTTAGGACTAAGTCCAGGGAGGCATCGAGTGGGCTCGGGGTAGGTTTCATGAGCCAAAAGAGATAACGAGCCACTGAGATGTTCAGATTCGACATGGTACGTGAAAGACTCAAGGTCAGAACAACCATTGACTTGCGGGTTGTCATAGGGAACACTAGGCTCAGGTCGGGTTGCTAACTGAAATGGTTCAAGGGAAACAAGAATCGCATATGCGAACTGTTCTCTTAACAACCTCCAATCGACATCCTTTTCAGGGAACTCAAAACAATAATGAACGAATCTGATAGAGAACTCATCTAAAGATTCCTGAAGTTCCATTCTGATGTCATTTATCTTTAGTAAAACGTTATGAAAATCATACATGTGAAAAGCTTGTTGTAATTCACTGGCGAGTTGTTCAAATGAATGGATGGAAGATTCCGGCAAAGTGCAGCACCATTGCTTAGCGCGACCTTCGAGGGTGAGGAAGAAAAGCAAACAAAACAAACCCTCATCGTCAATTTCATAACACTCACCAAAGTCACAAAAATCTGAAAAGTGTTGGGTCATGGACACCCCATTTTCACCATCAAATTTTAACTGGGACAAGTGATACATAAGTTTATCGGGGATGAAGTATCCAGGTTCATAAAACTCTGACAAACATCTCGGGAGAATGATTTGGTGACGAGCCATTAAAGATATGAGATTAACTGCAGGCTCTAAGGGCTCAGCTTGTCATCTAGCCCCCCCCCTTTTCGTTAAACATCTGGTCGGAGGTTCAGGCCCTCCTTCTAGCGCCAAATTTGTTGACGGGAAAATTTGTCCGGCCAACAGTAGGGGATCTCCCCGGTAGAAAGTCCCAATTATACCTTGGACCGTTTGGAGTAGGGATCCCGTCCGGGGTGTGGGTCCGGCTACCGCTTAAGGCGCCTTCTCTTAGGTCTCAAAAGAAACTGATTGAACCTGCAGACATACACTTATTCACATGATACAAAATACAGGATTGATGCGTTAAACATGAATCAAACACTATGTGTAGCAAGATTATAAATAAAACATTTACACCTCAGGAGATGTCATGAGCAACACATCTTTGGGGGCTAATGCTTATGAGGTAGTCTGACCACAAAAGAAATAGTTCTTCATGATGAGATATCCCTTTATTTCTGAAAGATAGAAAGAAATGCTAACAAAATAGTTCATTAACATTCATTAATAGAGCAGATGATAAATGGAACATCATTAATACAACACAGATAGCCGTGACGCATAAATGATGGCATAAGGAATGCAGCTTCATTAATCATAGGATGTTCTGAAACTGTACTAGGAATACACACAGTGTTCGCACATCAAAACACATCATAACCATAGGGTGTTTTAACAAGACTCTGTATTCATATGTGCAAGAGTAAAATCTTTCAATACAATGCCATGTAGCTCTTGAGTTTCCAAAAAGAAAAAAAACCCTTTTACAAGCTCCCGAAGGAGTATTTATAATAAGAAAACTGCCCGTTGGGCTTCCTTGACTGTTCACCTTCTTGACCGTTGGGTTGCCTTGCGACCCATTCCTTTTGCGACCTGTGACCTGAGCCGTTGTTGCGACTTGTGACCTGGGCTGTCGTTGCGACCTGCGACTTGACTGGGTCGCGGGGTCGCAAGTTGTAAGAGAATTGCTAAGGTGCGACCTTGTGACCTTGCGACTAGGTTGCTGGGTCGCGGGGTCGCAAGTTGTAAGAGAATTGCTAAGGTGCGACCTTGTGACCTTGCGACTAGGTTGCTGGGTCGCGGATCGTGTAAACTGCGCACATGTGACCTTGCGACCTTGCGACTAGGTCGCTGGGTCGCGGGGTCGCAAAATGTGTAAAAAAAAAGATATGCGACCTTGCGACTAGGTCGCTGGGTCGCGAGGTCGCAAAGGTGAAAAAACCAAAGGCATGCGACCTTGCGACCTTGCGACTAGGTCGCTGGGTCGCAGGGTTGCAAAAGGCCAGAAACCGAAGGTATGCGACCTTGCGACCTGGCGACTAGGTCGCTGGGTCACAGGGTCGTAAAAAGGTAAAAAATCGAAGATATGCGACCTGTTGGGATCTACGACCTGGGGCAATGTGCGACCTGGGGTTTTATCCTTTTGCATTTGTTTTTCAAAGATATCATAACCTTGTTCTCCGAAGGCCTGGCTTAGCCTTCGCTATGTGAGACAACAGCCTCTATCTGTCAGCGGGGTTATTTCTGCATTAAGGGAATTTGCATGAAATGATATATTACCTGCAAGAAAATAGAATCAATCAGCATAGTCCCCTTTTCTTCTCATACAACTTGTAGATAAATGAGTTTATACTAGCCCTGTACATATGTAACTATACACGAATGTCAGGGAATCAATATAAGAAATGCAATAATCTATCACAGCTAAAATCAGTTGGACCCCTGTGTGGTCAAATGTTGCGCCATTTTGTCATCAGGGAGAATGGCTCAAGTGGGTTTTCTTTGTGCCCCTCGAACAGCTTGTCTTCGTGGTGGCAAGTCAGGTTATAAGCAGACAAACATCATTAAAATCAAATGATAAGCTAAAGGGTGATAGCATGCCAAAAGTTGAATTAGGAATCGAGCCAGAAATATGAGCAGCAGCAACAATGGGGAGTGAATTCCACGGGAGAAAGAAGAACACCAGTGGAAATAATTGGATGCATGAGGCATGCTTAGCAGAATGGCGGAATACACGAGACTCAGAGCAGGCTCAGGATACTGTAGAGGCTTTAGTTTCGATGGCTTATCTTGGCGTGGAGAGGCCCTGCAACTTTTTTACATTAAGTACGTTGAAGAGCGAGTGGAAGAAGTGAGGAGCGGAGGAAACTGCACTATTATAATGTATGGAGTAATAAGGTCTGGTAAGAAGTGGTGGAGAAATCATGCTATGCAGAGTGTCAATTTCAGCGAGCGGAGCTCTCGCAACCATTGGACGATTATAGTAGAGGTGCCATCAGTTGGAGGGAGGTTGATGCTGGTGGTCATGGCAGGCTCAGAAAACATCGAACAGGCTGGGATAGGAGTATAACGAATCAATACCGAACGCCAGACCTCCTTGAGTCAGCAACTTTGACATAATTTTGAAATCGGAGCTTTTATCCTGTAATAGATCATCTACTGTAACGGAGGGATTTGTCACTCTGGAAATGATACTCCACATCCGTTGCTGCGTTGGTTTGCTGGAGCGTTTCGTTCTTCCCTGCACAAATCAGTATTCTATGACACTGACAGAGCTGTCACAGCGTGGTCTGTGCATATGCATTCAGGATGTAATAATATTTTCAGTTTTCTACGCTATCACAACTGAATCCACAGCTAATTCCATGCGCCTGCACTCAGGACGAAATTACATGCCATTTTCGCGCTGTCACAGCTAAATCAACGCTGGACGATACCAAATACTATCGCTTCCACCGCAGCGCTTTGCATGGGAAACTTCCTTTATCGATGAGCTATTCCATGTTGGGAAATGAGCGAAGGACCGGGAACAGCTTGGTAAGAGCGTGATTGGTGCCGATCAGGACGTTGAACCCATTCCCTTATTGTAAAATTTGACTGTTACTATATCTGCTCCAACGTCCACCAAGATTCTAGACTCCACCGTGGCCAATGCTCGCATGCTATTATATGTTCACTCGATATTTGACTCCAGGTTTCAAACATAAACTTGGCCGCCATATGTATCTACGCTCCATATTCAAACTCCAATCGTAGAGGCGCTTGCACCAACTTGTAACGCCGCCATTATAACTCTGGTTAAACTCCAGCCGTTACATATATAAAAATTCATATTTAGCTCCACGGAACGCAATCATTTAACGTTCGGCTCCATGCACGTAGACCATTGGCCATAAAACATATATCTGTCCCATGTATGCCCGACGCCCTTTGTTACTGTGTTTCTCTGTATTCCAACCCTTCGATGATTGTTTTATCATCGTTGTCGTCGGTCTTGTTATAAGGTTGGGCTTTACAACTTTGGCCAGCATTATTTACACTTCAAACGCTGCACAATAGTCCGAGACTCTATCATCATAAAACTTGCAACCCTGGGCACGTGTTGACACATTAGTTGAACGGTTGGACTGTCATATAAATATCTACGTTGGGCTCCATGTTTAAACGCATGTTTTGACCAGATATAATACAACTGTAATGTGTTTCATGTTCACACATAATGTTCGGTCATAAATATATATATGCTCCACGTCGAAACTCACGTTTGACCGCTTGTATATACACTGCAAATGTTTATGTCTAATGCAAACGAGCCCATGCGCCACGTTTCCACGTCCTGTTTACCGCTGTATGCGTTTTGATATAGTTCTGAATCGCCCTTTAATTCGATTACCTTATATATCTTGGTCCATTAAATTTGCGCCCTTTAATATGCTATTACTTAGCTTTGCTCCACGATATCATATGGTTTTTTGAACCATATGAGTTCTTTCCCTTGTTTTAATCACACCATGCTTAAAACCATAACCTCCATCCACATAGTTGCGCCCACCATGTAGCTGGCTCATGGTTTTTTTTTTTGGAAACCATATGCTTTCGAGCTTCGTTTTAGTTTGAATATTTGCTTTACCTCATAATACGAAGGATGCTTGTGTTGAAAGGTGTTTCTCAAGCCACATTGATGGCTCTTTTAACCTTCCTATCTTGTGGTTCCAAAGACTTTATTCGCATATGCACCAATGTGCCTAGCTACTAAAATGTGTATGCATTTAAACATAACTCTTTAGTTTCAATCTGAAACTCTCCATCTCATGTGGTCCCACATAGGCAAACTTTATGGATATGAAAGAGCAAAAGAGACTAGGGTTTTAAGGCCACTTCATTGCTCTACGTTGTGCTCCTCACAGCGTAAATAATTCCACGCCATGTAGCTTAGGATTCATAAACGTTGCTTCTAAAGGGTGTGTTCACATATTTAAACCCTGTCGTTGGCTTGCCCTAGAAACACGTATGCTTTCGCACTGCTACTTGGCACGAGCACGCCTTGAATGAGATCGTCACTCCTCAAGGAGATCTCCTGAGTTGCTTTGTTCACGGGGCTATAATTAAGGCTAGACTTGTCGAAATGGCAACATATGTTCCTTTGCATGCGCCCATCGACATGGAGATGGTATGATGCAAGATCTGTACATTTCCAATGGAGCGCTTTAAAGCATCTGGTGCGCACTAGTGAAGAAAGCTTTTGCATCAGTGACATAGACGGTTCTCTCTGAACAACATGTATCACACTATCCCCCTTTTAACAGCACTGATCGTTTGCTCTTGCTCCTCCCCTGTTCTGCAACTTTGGCCTCGTCGTTGAGCCCAATTTTATTTCCCTTGTTGTTGTGACATGATTGAGGAGTTTGTTATCCGTGGGGTCAACCTGTGTGAAACATTACGACATCACAATTACTCCTTGATAATGGTGTCTCTAGACAAAACATATAATACTAACAAGCTTAAGATAAGTATCGAAACAACATGCTCAATGACCCATGGCGGAAGGGCTTTTATTCGTCAATACACAAAAGGTTTACATTCAACGTATGCATGGCAACCTTGCTACACTTGGCGCGACTGTGACAAGAGTATTCGGGCGCATGCTGGATGATCCTTCCCACATATGGCGTGATTTCAACGATGACATCGGATCATGATGGCGAGACAATTCATGAGGGGTTGGAGATAGGTCGGTGGGACGTCACCGACTGCAAGTCGGGTAAAAGAACTTTAACGCCTAAGCGAGTAGAAGGGGAACCCGAAATTTTAAATATACCCAAAATTTTGGGTGGTGTTGTAGCGGCTACAACACACGGCTTTACCTTTATAAATCCATGTTCTTTTTCCCTCATCTCTTGTTTCCCTAAATTTTGCCATTTCGTCCCTCCTTTCCTCTTGTTGTCTTACAGTTAAATCTTCTTCTAGAAAAAATCGAGAACCCCTCAAGAGTTGCTTCTTGCTTAGAATGATATCTTTATCACGCAAGTTGGGAAATTCAAATTCAAATTCGTTTCGCTTTATAGAACTTGTAGCACTCTGCTATTTATAGCGAGTCAGTCGTTTTCATTATCAGTTAACGATGATGATGCAATGAGCTGGCGAAATGCGATTGTTTCACTGTTTTAAAGTTTTTGGATGGAATCTAGTTAAGCAGTTTAGGAAATATGATTATAAACTTCATATTTAATCTAAAATCATTAGTAATATATTCAATATGTGGTAAATATTTTGTTAGGGTAGTTTTAACAATATTTAAAACTACTTTATTTGTAAGTTTAAAATAAACTTAAATGAACTCATTGTTTGTAATAATGAAATATATTTATATAGGAAATATGATTATAAACTTCATATTTAAATCTAAATAATATATTCAACCTATGTTAAATAATTTGTTAGAGTAGTTTTAAAAATATTTAAAATTACTTTATACGAATATTAGATCTAAGATTTTTGTGATTTATAATGTAGATATTATGAGGATTCGGTCCACGTTTCGAACCAGCTAATGTGGTTCATCCTTAGGACAGGTGCTTGATGAATAAATAGTGGAGATGCATTATTGCCAGGAAATAGCAATTGAGAGCTAGCTGTTAAGAACTAGCCGTTAGAAAATTAGTTAGTTAGTTAAAAATAAATTGATTAATTAATTACAAATTAATTACAAATAGGTTAATAAATTATTAAGTACTCAAAATAAATATAATAGGTATTAGGGGGAAATTTTTTTTTAATAAATAAATAAATAAAATAACCAAATAAGTAAATTAATTTATTAATTCAATAAAATTTTAAAAAGGGGGTTTATAAATCATTAAAATAAATATAATAAGTTATAGGGAGGGATAAAAAATTTTGATTTAATAAAATAAAATTAATTAATTATTCCGATAAAATAAATAAATAAAATAATAAAATAATAAATAAACAGAGTTATCTTAGAGAGGGGCAAAAATTATTATAAATAAATAAATATATAAAATAAAATTAATTAATTAATTAATTAAAATAAAGTAAAATAAAATTAATTAATTAATTAAAGATAAAAATAAATTAAAATAAAATAAGACAAAATAAAACAAAATAAAACATAAAAACTAAAAACTAAATTACCTGGCGAGAGCCAGGGTCCAACTCTTACTTAATTTCCAACCATCATCACGGTTGAGATTCTTAGCATGTCGTTCAATTTTGATCACCTCCCTTAATTTCCTATGGTGGAAGTGATCAACCTTAGCAACGATTTTTGAGTCTTCAATATAAACATGGTGGCAGGATTTTTCCACATGTTCAGCAAGAGATGAGATACGAGACCGATTATGTCAAATATCCGCAACATGCTCCTAGATTCTATGCCAATGGATTGACCCGCTTCTCCTATATAGGGAGTTCCACAAGAAAAAGGAATCATGTAAACTCCTTTCATGTCCTTAGGATCAATAAGGTTTTTAAAAGACCCAAGAAAATTTCTAATAGTGCAGAGAGAATTTATACAAATAATTTAAAAAAAAAAAAAAAAAATCAAAACTTGTTGAATGAAGGATGAGAGATAGATCATATTCATTTTTATCTTTTAATTTGTGTTATTCTGGTCTTAAAGTTAAAAACCACTAGTTCAAAGTTGCAATACCAGTTAATTCAAAGCTCTTTGAATTAAGGATGAGGGGACAACCAAGACCAATTTGATTAATTCATATTTGGTTTAATTTGATTCATTAATTCTTCAACAAATTAGAAACCAAAACAAACTTTTCTTTAATTAATTCATTCATATTTGGTTTAATTTGATTCATTCAACTCTTCGATAAATATAATGAGAATGGTAGCATTGTTATTTTTAATAGAGATAATTTTAATAGTAAAAGCACTACAAATTTGCAATAATAGTTAATTTAAAGCTCATGAATTAAGGATGAGGGGAAGATCAATTTTATTCATTCATATTTTTGTTTAATTTGATTAATTCAACTCTTCCAGAAATATAATAAAGAATGGTGTCATTGTTATTTTTAATACAGATAATTTTAATAGTAAAAGAAGATGTGAAAGCCATTTAGTACTAAAGATAATAATAATTATTATTATTATTATTGTTGAGTTATTATTGAGTAATAGAAATGAGTTTTAATTAAATATTTATAAAAAGGTAAGACGCATTTCTTTCAAATGGGCAGTTATAAAAGGTATGATAACAAAAATACCCTCTAACTCCTTTTATTGAATAAGACCAAAATAAAACTTCACAAGTGTGGAAACCATTTATTTAGGAAGAAGCCTACATTTACTCATGTGCTTGTGGGTTCTTCATGGTGAAATTTAACTCTATTAAAGGCAAGGAGTATATTGTTAACTTCGTGTCTTGGTTTTTGGGACATGCCAACTTATGCATGAGTACCATTACCTTGAATTCATTTGCAAACTCCTCGACTTCATCAATAATGTTGTTCATATTCATAACCTACCTTTACAAGTCTAGACACTTGCCATTTAGGTTCCATTAAGAATATTTGAGAGAAAAAACCATTATGGATCTCCTAAAAGTCTAAAATGCATATCACAACTTATGTTAAGATATTCTTCAAAGTGGATTTCACATATGGATTATCAAAGAAATATGGAAACTAAAATATGAACAGGTTGCCTTCACATTTCGATAATGTTTTTTCTAACGACACTTAGAATTTTCATGTCCCAATCTTTTCCCTAGTATATCAAGAACCCCCATAAGCCTTTTGGGGGGTGCAGAAAATGGAAATAATTGCAAATCCATTGGATGGAAAGGTGTTAAGGACCATCATCATTTGGTGGAACCCACCAAGGAAATTGACACAACGAGTGAGAAGAAATATTTAGTGAAGGAAGTCCGTGACATTAGTACCAAGGTGCAGGATTAGCAGAAGTTTTGGATGGGAGAAGAAAAGGAAAGGAGACAATCTGTCCTGAAAAAATGGATTGTGTGAAGCAACCAAAATTGTTAGATTACAGTGAAGAAAATAAAAGAGAAGAAGGGAGGGAGATTATGTTGTATTATATGGCTCTCTATTCAAGGAAAATCATGGTCCTTGAGGATAATCATCTTCACAACAATTATACCCAACATTAAAGGTTGAAAAGTGAAAAGGTGGGTTCTAAAACATGCATAATGTGTGGTTTTGGATCAACATTATAACTAATCATTTGTTGGTTTGGCAACTCTAGCATTTTTCAATAGTACACAAACAAGACATGTTTCACTCTTGTAATCTAAGCTAAAGGGTTAAAATCTCAATATCGGGCACTACTGAAGATAAGTAATAGTTGTATGTATGACATGATCCTGCATATTATTTCTTTTGAATATAATCTCTATTTGCAAAAAAAATTCATGAGTTTTAACAAACATGAATCCCACAATTTAATTGCACCTTGTCCTACATTCAAGTTTTAATAGTTGTGATAAACACTTCTCACTAGAAATAATTGACATTCATAAGATATGATTCCTCTATGCAAATCTTGACCATGAACATTGAATACGTCAATGGTAGAAAAGATGATCAATAAGGACAATTATTACAGTTTCCAATGGGTCTTCCTTAAAATATAAAAGTTCCAACACATGATTAATTACAAGATTATTCAAATAAATTTTTCCATGATTGTTAGTATTGTAGGGCCCTTTTGCAAATCTTGACCATGAACATTGAATACATCAATGGTAGAAAAGATGATCAATAAGGACAATTATTCTAGTTTTCAATGGGTCTTCCTAAAAATATAAAAGTTCCAACACATGATTAATTACAAGATTATTCAAATAAAATTTTCCATGATTGTTAGTATTGTAGGGCCCTTCTCATATATATATATATATATATATATATATATATATATAACATTTTATTTATTATTATTATTATTATTATTATTATTTTCAGCTGAATTTTCTAAGAATCATGTACAACACAATAACATAAACATATATATATATAATTCTATTTATTAGTATTATTATTATTATTTTCAGCTTAATTCTCTAAGAATCTTGTACAACACAATAACATGTATGCATGGTATAATACTCCTATGTTTTGGTCACTTTCGATTAGCAACTCCAGGAAACGTTCATAAAAACTAAAACTGTTGGAAAATACTAGAATTATGTGGATTTAAATGTTGTTTCAATACTTTGAGAAAACATAGAAAGGATGCATGTAATAATATTGAATAGAAAAGAACAACAATTATCAGATTTTTTTTAGCACAATAATATGTGGGCATAATATTTTACCTCAAAGATGAAAAATAATGGCAGTTGTACTACAATTAAAGATAGGTAGAAAAAGGGAACAAGAAGGAATTATAGAAGAAGCAAAAGCAATGGAAATTCTCCCATAGGCCACATTCAAATGGACATAGTTGCAATAATGTAACTTAAATATTTGGGAACATACTAAACTCACACATTGTATACGGTTTTAGGAATAAAATGGAAAAATTTTCTTTCCAAATTTAATACATAATAGGCATAGCATAGCATAGATTACACATCTTCCAAACAACAAAAAATATTATTACCAACTACAATCATTATATCCTTCAATTAAGGTTGTGAACAAGTGGAAAAAGTGAGCACACGTGATGGAGAAATGAGAGACCTTTAGTTGCTCCAATTTCTATCCTGAGACATGTCATATGGTCTAGTGACTATAAAGTATCTTCTGGTGAGCTTCCCTTTTTATAAAGGGCATAAGAAAGATCCATGTTTGGCATGTATTTGCAAACAAAAGTTTCTTGTCTTCATGTTCCAAACAATGACCTAAAAGAGCCACTAACATTATGTGTGAAGCCTTCCTAAATATATCTAACTCTACAAGATATCCATCTCTTCTCAATGATTTTAAATCAATCATTTTTACAACAATAGGAACACCACCTTCTAACAACCCTTAATAGAGATCTCTTGAGTGGCCATGCTTTATGAGATTAGAAGCATTAAACTCTTTTTGCCTGAAGAAATAGCTCATAAGAAAAAGACTCTTTGAGGCTTGATAAACTAACTGAAATTACAACTATTGATTGGCCTCCCCTCCAAACTAGAGGATTTACATCTCTTTCTATGTGTCCAATGACAACCCTTCTCTCATGTTTAAGGACAAAGAAAACAAACACTATCACAAGTAGGACGAGGCCCAAGCCACCAAACACCCCTCCTAACATTGGTCCCATCCGTGTTTTTTTGTAGAAGGGCTCTCCAATGGATTTGGAGAGAAAACTGGAGGACTTGTAGACCCAAATCCATCAAAAGATAGACCCCTTGCAACATAGAATGATCTGCAGTTGAAAAGTGTATGCTTCTTCATTGGTCCCTGTAAACAATTTTCTTTAATGACCACTTGTGTGGAACAAACAAAGGTAGGTATTATTTCCTCGAAGTAGTTATATGACATTTCTAACACATATAGTGGATGAGCAGACATAAAACTGCCACGATTCATACACACACTAGCTTGGGCTCGTCTAAAGACATTCCAAAGGATGATACAAAGGATTGGTTATAGCTTGTATGAAGATGTTATGAAGGATTATACAAAGTATTTACACACAATATGAAGGACAATGGAACACCCCCTCCCACATTTACCCAGTTTCACCGGATGTCAGCGTAAACATGAGAGGAAGAGCTATTATGACATGAACCGACCTCCTAGGTTCCATTAAGTGGGGTCGACCACAGAAGACAAAATGACAACTCATAACATTCTACAAGGGCTACAGGTCACTCAGAGGATGAGTAACCACCCCAGGTGGCAAAAACCATAGTTGGACACCCTTTTTGCTGACCTGGCCCCAACCGCTAACAAAAAAATCCCTCCATGCGGTTGGAATCCTCCAACCACATGCACAAGCCTTCATCTATGCAGTGGCAACCCAACTTCTCTAGTTCAAAGGTAGCGGTCCCAGGATCTGAGCCACCATTTAAGGCTAACCTCCAAACCATTGCCTAGAACTCAGTGGGACTTTCTAGAATGATAAATAACATCAGGAAAAAGCTATTCCTATAAAAATTTATCAAGGACTTAACTTAACCAGGCCTAAACATGGAAATAATTTCATCAAACACATGGCAAACATGTAATCTACAAGTCATGAATGAATATTTAAACATAGTGATCCATATTTATGCAGGAACGCAACAGAATACACATGTAACCATAAATACAAATATGCGGCAGAAATAAAAATTCATTTCATTAATATCAAAGAACTAAAATTTGCTTACAGACAGAATAGAAATAAACTTGCTAGGGCACTGGTAACTTATCTCTGAGAAGTGATGTGGTGGCTACAGGCCTCTGAACTGAGTTACAATAAGGCTCGTGGGCCTATTTATTATTTAGAAACAAGGGAAAACCTTAAACATCCAAAACCCTAACCCTAGGAGATGAAGCACCAAAACTATGGGCCCCGTTTGGGTAAATTGGTGTTTCAACTTCCCAGGGACGTAAATTTTTCATACGATCTCTGTTTGACGTGCACCATACCTCTTTAGAAAGATCTATCCTAGGAATAAAAATTTCGATGCAAGAAAAAAAAAACTATGTTGCTCTCGGTTTTCCCAAAAAATGTCGTTTAGGGCCTCAAAACGGCTCTAGAAATTTAGGACCCGAAAAACTGCCAAAAATAGTAAGTTGCGCCGAAACTGAAAAACTAAAAGAGACAATGGTGTGGCCATAAGTGGAATAGGTGGGTGGCTACCAGTATCCACCTGGATCATTCCTCTCCCCTTAGAAAGCAATGTTCCCCATTGCGTTGAGTTCCTCCATGAGATGTGGAAACTTCTGCTAAACTTGGTCCCTGGTGAACCACTTGCCTTGGTGCAGGAGTTGGCCAGCTTTGACAACCCGATACAGTTGGATCTTTTTTTGGCGAGTGTTCTTGATTTGCATTTCCATGACACAATCTGTGGTGGCCTGTTCCATGTGTTCTGGGTTTGACTCTGTTGTTGTGAATTGTTCTGCAATGTTAGAGGTGTCCAGTAGAGGTGGGAAGTAGGGACGAAGGTGGTCCACATTGAATACTAGGTGCAGAAAAAGGAATGGTGGAATACTGAGCTCGAAAGCATTGTCCCCTATAGCCTTGGTGATGGTGCACGACCCATATCAGAGCGGGCTAAGCTTGCAGTGGGGTTCAATGAGGCGCTCCTTCTGCAAATGTAGCCACACTTTGTCACCCATCTAGAAGTTGTGTGGTACCCGATGTTGGTCATGTCGTTGCTTGTACTTAGCATTAACTCTATCCAATATGTCATGAACCTTTTGGAAGATGTGCTAAATACGCTCGATGAAGTTGTTCGCTTTGTCAGCTTCAGAGTGGACATGAGCTGAATCGGCCTGAGTAGGCGCAAATGGCATGGCTACGTCAATGGGACATAGTGGCTAGAATCCCAAGCCCACCTGAAAGGGGTTGTGGCCGGTTGAGCTGTGGAGAGCCCGATTATAACTATGTTGTAGATAGGGGAGGCTCTCATCCCATGTGTGTGGATGCTTTGAATTGTACATGCGCATAATGTGTACAATCATCCTGTTGATGACCTCTGTCTGGAAATCAGTTTGGGGATGGAAAGCTGTGGAATTTTGGTGAGCTTGGTGTCCAACATTGACCAGAGGCTGGACCAAAATGTGTTGAGGAACCTACAGTCACGATTTGATATGATAGATTGTGGGATCCAAAATTTCACCCACACTCATTCAAAGAAGAGTTTAGCAGTGGCTTTTGTTGTGATATTCTTCTTGCGGGCCGCCATAATGGCCATCTTCGAGAATCTGTCGACGACCACAAAAACACAGTCATTTCCATGCTTAGTAGAAGGAAGGTTGTTTGGTCAATTTAGTGTGTCCTAAATTGCTGCATTTAATTTGTCAATCCGGGATTCGTAAGCTGATGAAGTGCGGCGCACTATATGTGCAAGATAACCTATTTCTTAACTTTTTGTCGTTTTTGGTTTTCTAAGGTGAAATGGAAATTCTAAAACAAGTATGGTTATGTTTGTTCAAGGAAATGATATCCTCTATAATGATTTACCAACTTGAAACTTAAAAAGGAATTTGAAAATTACAATGACAAAACTTAAAAGGAAATGAAAATGTGTTGCTGAAATGAAAAGGTGCTGCTAGTCTAATAAATCAAAACAGTGAACTAGTGAGCATGAAACCAAACTATTCTTGCTGCTGTCTAAACACAAAAGAAACTATGCTGAAAGAAATCCAAAAGTTGCAATAAATTAAATCTAAATCAAATTACATCAACTTGTCTTCTGATCCCTCATCATTAGTCCAGCTATGATTTTCGGAAGTAACCATAAACAACTTGAGTAATTGATATCTAATTTGCAGAAAGTAAACTAATATCAAACCATACATTCATAATTCAATCCCTCACCATCAGTCCATCTGTGGCTTTCGGAGGTAACTGAAGATGTCATGCACAATTTAATATATCTAAATTTGCAGAAAGGAAACTAATACCAAACTACACATTTCATAATACAATCCCTCACCATCGGTCCAGCTGTGGCTTTCGGAGGCAACTGAAGATGTTATGAGCAGTTTAATATATCTAAATTTGCAGAAAGGAAACTAATACCAAACTACACATTTCATAATACAATCCCTCACCATCAGTCCAGCTGTGGCTTTCGGAGGCAACTGAAGATGTTATGAGCAGTTTAATATATCTAAGTTTAACTACTGAAGCAAATAAGCAAAACTGAATTAAACAAAGCAGTACTGAAATTAAACAGAAACTAAGAAAACAAATTAGCAGCAGAACAATGTTAATTCCATGTCATTAGTCAAAAAGTTATGCAAATGCCCGGGCTGCCTATCTATAACCTGAAACAAGAACACTGATCAATGATTAATAACATAAAACATGAAAGACAAAAGTGAAATGGAAAGCATGAAAGTTTATAAACAGAAAGGAAGCATATATATCATGAAAAATGCAATGTATAAACATGTGAATGGATTATGGCACAATGAGCTTTAAAGAAATAAAATAAGAACTATACAATAATGCACAGAACCTTGGCAAGTGCAGGGGCCCTCTACACCAGCCTTGGCAACAATCTTCAAGTATGAATTACGTTGGAAAACAGAGTCTTCTTATATTAAAATGCAGTCATAACAGTAAGGTAGTATTACGGCACAAAGGCAGTGTAATTACATTACAGAGCAGACTAATAAGAGATAACAGAGACTAACATAGACTAAATCCCATATGCGTATGCAAACGCGTTATTTATAACAAAAGAAACATAACTAATTCCTAAAGTTTATGCTGGTGGAGAACACGTAGACCATTACGTCCACGGATCTAGGATCATGGCCGTATTGAAAAGTAAATCTATGAGGAGTGGATGTTTGAATTCGGCTAAGGAGCCATGTACAGATGTTGATTTATCCTCCACAATTTAGAAACGGCCATATGAACCTTCACGTGACACGAAACAGAGTCCTGTCACCGTGAGACTCTACGGTTGACTTCCATTTGGACGCCTTTGACCGCAGCTTCTTTAGATGAGTTTTCTCGAGCCAATAGGACACGAACCATGTCCACATCATTTCTGACTTGCCCATGTGGCTCGTTTCTCCTGTAGACACCTGTAACATAGAGTTTCACAAAATAGCTGCGGAAAGTTGCAGCAGCTGCGGAAAGTGGCAAGATTCCGCGGCTAAATGAACAAAATCTAAATCAAACAGCATACACAAAAATATAGTTAAAAACCATGTTAGATGCTCTTTTGCAATTAACATACAATGATATTGACAACTTGGGAGGTTCAGGTGAGTGAAAAAGGTATAGAAAAGTGTATGGAAAAGATGCAGAATTGAGACTCAACATACCCCCATTGTGAAGGTGTTGCATGTCCTCATGCAACCAAAATTTTGATAATCCTTCCTCAGTTCATATGCCTTGACACTTCAGCCAGCACGTCTAATCCTCTCCTCCTCTTCCTTGGTGCTGCCAACATTCTGGGTTTCTTCATTAAGCACCTAAATTTGATATTAACCAGTGCTCTGCTTAACTTCTGGCATTTTCTTTTCAATTTCTTGTTCTTCTTCTGCCATATTCCCAGATGTAGCATGGTATTATCATGAATGATTTTGTCCAGTTTGCCTTGTTCCTTCAATGTCTCATTTTCATTTTTGATGTGTCTATTTAAAAGCTCTAGCTCAAAGACTTCTTGTTTTAGTGATTGGACTAAATCATCTTGTACTGTGTGAGGCTGGATGGACGAAGTACTGGGACCTGTAGCTGCCTTTTCCAAAGATTCTATATAGTCATATACTTCCTGCTGCTTGGGGTCTATTTCAGGTGTCATTTTTGTTGGGCTATTTCCAAAATGCCGTGAAGGAGAGTTATCTTCAAAATCTGGCTGAGGAGGGCTCACATCAACATCTTGTTGAGAATGGGATGGACTATGTTTAATATCTGACTGAGAATGAAATGAACCAGGTTCACTAACTGACTGAGAGTGAGATGGACTATAGTCAGCTGGGGACTGTTCAGATGTTTCCTCTCCCAAATCAATGAAATAAGGACCCTTCATTTGCGTTTTTCTCAATTTCCCCTTAAGTCTGCTGCTTCTTCTCACACGATGTGGTGCATTATCCTTTTGTTTTTGTTTCCCTTTCTCTGTCTTCTTGGCCATAGAGGACTGTTTTTGAAGATAAATTAATCTTTCAGATAAGACTTGGTGATCTTCTTCTTCAGAAGAAGGGGTTTGATGTGTAGCTTCAATAGTTTTTCTCTCTTTTGGTGTTATTGGCTTCTTACCCTTGATTTCTTTCTTCTTCCTCTTTGACAGTCTATCTTCCCTATCAGTTCTTTCAATTGCAGTAGTAGGAGCATTTTGAATTTCATCAATTGTTCTTTTTCTCCTACATCTTCTTGGTGTGCTACCTTCAGGAATCTCTTGAGTAGGAGTAATTTGAGTTTGATCATTTATTCTTTTTCTTCTACTCCTTCTTGTTGTGCTACTTTCAGGAATTTCCTGAGGTTCCTCAAAGAAATTTATAACCAGAAATTGTTCCCATGTGTCTTTCTTTTCCTTTAACTCCTTTTCAATCAAAATTTTTACAAGGCCGTGGTGATATAGATGGGGTTCCACATCTCCTAAATGCTTCTGAACAGTCACGGACATTTTCTTCAAACTATTGAATAGAAAATATGGGAGATTGAGGGTTTGATTATCTAGAAAATTCATCAATAACCTGGTATGGTACATATACATGGACCCAAAACGGCCTTCACAGGTAATGAATTTCTGAACAATTAGCAGCAAAGTAGCCCATTCCTCTTTCAATGCATGAACAGGAATTCCTCTTTTAAAAATGGTTATGTCCATACCTTGGTTTCGTAAGATTGTTCTCCAGGCTTCATCACTGATGCTTTTATTCTTAAACCAACACTCACCCTCCTGAAGAAGTTCCGTGGCAGATGCTATAGATGCTTCATTGACCGCAAACTTAAGGTCTCCAACTTCCACTTCCAAGCCATTAAACGACCTTGCGAATGATTTTGTGACTTCTTTATGATAGCCTCTGAATTTCTGGATAAACCGCAGCCAATTTGCTTTCTTCAATATATCCCTTACTTGCGGATATCCCTCCATAAACTTAGGTCCTTCCGGTTCTGCTCTTAGCAACTTACCCATTTTTTCTTTCTGCTCTTCACAAATTTACTTGCGTAAGGGTTTAATGGAAATAGAACGGCTGAATGCACAGAGATGAGCACAATGACTGTGGGTAAATGTCAAAGAGTGGGTATTCAGACTATAGCGTAATAGAGAGCGGAATGGAGTGAACAGAACAGAGTGGGGTTTCGTAAGCACAACAGAGACACGACTGTGAGATTAACAGAGTATAACACATCCGGCAGTGTTTTAAAATTTGGTGGCTGCACAATAAATGTGAGCACGTTTAAACAACGGTTATGGATTTATGTGGTTGTAAGAGTCCGTGGTCAAATCAAATACGTCTCATTGTCACCGGTGGAATATTGGAACATGAGTGAAGATCGGGGGTTAAATGATGGAACCGTTTGAGAATGAATGCGAGAGGATAATATGGAGATCGTGAAAGGTTACGGGAGTTGTCAATATAATCATAGCACATAATGGACGGAGCTTATGGTTTAGAACTATATAAAAATGTGTTTTTCAATGCTATTTGAAATGAATTTTACTCATACCTTTGGAATCTTTGCCTTTTCCTTGGTCTTCAACTAGTTGTTCTTCATTGGTGTCTTAAATGCTCCATGTCTTCATTTTTTATCCTCTCTCCTGCATTTTATTTCATGATTATGGAAATAACACTTGGCTGTACATTCTTTTGAAAACAGAGTTGTAGCTGCGGAATCTGCTTCTGGCTGTGGAAACTGGAGTCAGCTGCAGAAACAGATGTCAGCTGCGGAAACTGACACAGCTATTATTTGGATGAATGGAGATGAACAGATGACAAATGACTGAATGGAATGGTTATGAGAAAGAATTTTATTGATGAAATGGAATGAAACAGATAAAATGAAATGGAATGGAGTGAAATGAAGTGAAATGAAATGGAATGAAGTGGAATGGAATGGAGTGGGTGGTCACAAGACTTGTGAAATGAAAGAGAGAGATTTTTTTTTTGGAAAATATAGAGTGTCAGGTGTTCCTGATTTTCACCCTATATTTTCTGTATAAGACTGCCAATCAGTGATTGGTTTTCAGGCTTATACAATTTTTATTTTTATTTTTAAACTGAAAAGAACAAAAGCTAGGCTGGTGGAGAAGAAGAATTCTTCTGTACCAGCCTGATTGCAGAACTTTCTTGAAACATTTTGACAAAATCCTCTTTTGAGAGTGGCTTGTGATAAACTTTCAATCTATGGCCATTCACAATAAGAGGAGTTTGAAACTCATCAATGGTCTTGATTCTTACCGCTCCATTGCTAAAGATCTTGTCAATCTCATATGGCCCAAGCCAATGAGTCTGAAATTTTCCTTGAAAATCTTTAAACTTGGAATCAAATAACAATGCCCAATCTCCTTCTTGAAACTTCTTCTCTTTGATGTAATTGTCATGTCATTTAGCTCTTTGATATTGAACTAGATCAGTTCTTAAAATTGCTTCTTGTCTGATCTCATCTAGCTCATTCAACTGCTCCATTCTATGCTTTTGGGCTTCTGATAAGTCCATTCCCAACTGAACTGCTATCTTGAAGGTCTTGACTTGGAACTCGATGGGGAACAAGACTTCTTTCCCATAAACAAGTTCATAGGGAGAATGTCCTGTTGTATTCCTCCATGTAGTTCTGTAGGCCCACAAGGCTTCTGGAAGCCTATCTGCCCAATCTCTTCTATGTAGATGAACAGTTTTGGTGATGATACTTTCAAGAACTTTGTTTATGGACTCCACTTGACCATTTGCTTGTGGATGGTAAGGAGTAGATCTTCTGTGCTTGATCTTGTATTCTTCCATCAACTTCTCCACCAAATTGGATGTGAATTGGCTCCCCCGATCTGTCACAATTTCTCTTGGAACACCAAAGCGAGTAAAAATATCCTCATAAAGAAAATGAACAACTGAATTTTCAGTAGCAGATACTAATGCTTTGGCTTCTACCCATTTAGTAACATAATCGGTACAAACCAATATATACTTCTTTTTCTTAGATGGTGGATTAATAGGTCCAATGAAATCTAAAGCCCATTTTTCAAAGGGTTCAATGAGTACCTGTGGTTGCAATGGAATTTCATTTGAAAGGGTAGGTTTCCCTACTCTTTGGCAGCTGTCACACCTTCTGACATATTGTTTTGCATCTTTGAAGAGAAAGGCCAATAATATCCTAAAGAAAGGATTTTATAGGCCATCCTTTTGTCTGCAAAGTGTCCGCCGCATGGTTCATCATGACATGCCTTAAGAATATCAGGCATTTCATCTTCCCTGACACATCTTCTGATCACAAGATCTGGCCCTGTTTTAAACAATTCGTTAGAAATCCATGAATATTTTGAACTCTCATGAATAATTTTTCGTTTTTCACTTGGAAATAAATGTGAAGGTAGTTTCCCTGTAACCAAATAGTTAGCAATATCTGCATACCAAGGAGTCTTAATAGTTACTGCAAACAAGTATTCATCAGGAAACTTATCCTCTACAGGAGAATCTTCTTTAGTATTCTGAATCCTAGACAAGAAATCAGCTACTGTATTTTGTTTTCCTGGTCTATCCAACACGGTAATATTGAATTCTTGCAAAAGTAAGTGCCATCTTGTCACTCTGCCATTAGTAACAGGTTTGTTCATTAAATATCTAATTGCAGAATGGTCAGTATGAATAAAAGTTTCATAGCCTGTTATGTAATGTCTAAACTTATTAATTGCATGAACAACAGCTAAGAACTCTTTTTCAGTCACAGTATAGTTCAACTCTATGGGAGTCAAATTTTTACTGGTGTAATAAATGGCATAAGGAATTAAATATTTTTGACCCAACACAGCTCCAAGAGCTGTATCTGAAGCATTTGTAGAAATATGGAAAGGAAGTTTCCAATTTGGTCCTCTCAAGATAGGTGCTTCAGATATTCTTGTTTTCAAAGTTTCAAAAGTTGATTGACAATCGGGATCCCATTTAAATTCACAGTCTTTTGTAAGCAACTTGAAGAGTGGAGATGCTATTTTAGTGAAGTTTTCTATAAATCTTCTATAGTAACCAGTAAATCCTAGAAAACTTCTAACATCTCTTTGACAATTTGGAATAGGCAACTTGGAGATGACTTCAACTTTTGATCTATCCACCTTAATTCCATCTCCTGAAATATGATGTCCTAAAACAATCCCTTCAGTAAACATCATAAAGCATTTTTCATGGCTTAATGAAAGGTTTGTTTCTTTACATCTTATAAGAACTTTTTTCCAAATTTTCTAATGCCTCTTCAAATGAATTACCATAAACTGTAAAATCATCCATATAAACCTCTACACAATCATGGATTAGATCAGAAAAAATTCCTAGTGCTGCTTTTTGGAATGTTGCAGGTGCATTACATAACCCAAAAGGAAGTACTCGGTAGGAAAAATTTCCCCATGGACAAGTAAATGTGGTCTTATCTTGATCTTCAGGTGCTACCTGAATTTGATTATAGCCACTAAAACCATCCAAAAATTAAAAGTACTTTTTACCTGCTAATGTGTCTAATACCTGATCGATAAAAGGCAAAGGAAAGTGATCCTTCAAAGTTGCTTTGTTCAATTCCCTGTAATCAATGCATACCCTCCATTTACCATTCTTTTTAGGTACTATAACCAAAGGAGAAACCCATCGGCTATCTGAAATTGCATAAATGAAGTTTACATTGAGAAGTTTTTGGAGCTCTTCTTTCACTATCTCCCTAAGATTTGGATTCATCCTTCTTTGAGGTTGTCTGATTGGTCTACTGTTTTCCTCAATATAGATGTGATGGATGCAAGTCTTAGGATCAATACCTTTCATGTCAGTATACTCCCATGCAAATGCAGTAGAATGTTTTTGCAAGATTTTGGTTAGTTCTTCTTGTTGTGATTCTTCCAAATGTTTGTTGATATTCAGTGTTTTTCCTGGAAAAATCTCAATAGTAGAACTACCAAACTCTTCCATAGAGTAAAGAGACATTTGTCTTGATGATAAATATTCTATGTCAGATTCCAACTGAAATTGTGTGGGGTCATATTCTGAAGATGTCTCAAAATTTTCCAATGTGTTCAGAATTTCACTATTCTCACTAATTTCCGAAATGGTAAAGACGGGTTGTATAGTGTCCTCATCATCAACCCATTCATTTTCTCCTACTTCTGTGATTGCTTTTGCTGGAGGATACAAATTGAATTTCTTTGTCGAATTACCATTAGAAATGTACATATCCCCAGATCTACAACTAATGAAAGCATCAATTGTGGCTAGCCAAGGTCTTCCTAAGATAAGTGGGTGCCCTCCTAGATTACTCTTGGGATTCAAAATCATAAAATCTACTGGATATTCCCAAGAATCTAAGGAGACTGAAATATCTTCTAATACACCATCTGGTTTAATAATTGATCGATCTGCAAGTTGCAGTAAAGTAGGTGTAAAAGAAGGTTAGGAAGTTTTAGCTGGTCCATAGTCTGTCTACTCATAATGTTGATAGCAGCCCCTAAGTCAATCAATGTGTTTGGAATTTTTATCCCATTTATATGTGTCTTGACAATTGGACTTCCTGGATCTACATACTTCTGCATGGTAATTTTTCCCATCATAATATCTGCAATCTTTCCTACCGGGTGGATTCTTCTTGTGTCTTTTAGTTTCCTTCCTGGTCTTTTGAAACTCAACTCCTTTATGGTTTTTGCTAGAATAGGAATTTCTCGAATGGCTTGTAGCAAGGGAATCTTGATACAAACATTCTTCAATTCATCTAGAAAGTCATAGTTAGGCAACAAGATTTGTTTTTCCACCCCCTTGTCAATTTGTAGTCTTTCGGGAAAAGGAGGTGTAGATGAAGATGTTGGTTGCTCAACTATAGGAGTTGTGGGTGTTAACTTTTCTTTTTCTTTTTGCATGCTTGGATTTTGAAGAGACTCTTCCTCAGAACCCTTATTGACTTGAAGAGAGTCCTCCTCAGAGGTATCTTGCTCTTGAATATCTATAGAAGGTTTTTCTAAAACTCTACCAGATCTGAGTTGTACATCGTTGAGAGGAACAATCATATAGGTAGGAAATTGTTGTCCTTCTACCATGTGAGTATTCTGAGGATTCTTATTGTTAGGATTTGGTAATGGATGAGCTGGAAGTTGATTTTTCTTTTGTTGGTATGGGAGCATGAGTTGAGGATTTGGATTTTGTTGAGAAGGTTGTTGTTGTGGAAATGGCAATGAAAGTTGTGGGTTTGGGTTTGGAAGTTGTGGAGCTTGTTGATTTTGAAAAGATGGAGGATATTGATAAAATTGAGCAAATCTCCCATAAGGATTTTGCATCCCTTGTACCCATGGTTGATATGGATTTTGATGTTGGGGCCAAGTTTGTTGCCAAGGATTCCAATTTGGTGGGGTTTGAAGATTCATAGGGTTGTTAAACCCTTGAGTTTGTTGTCCCTGCCAAGGTCTTCTTGCAACAAAACAGAGAGATTCTATTGAATTTGGGTCTTCTTGAAAAACAACTTTGAGTCCAGGAATTGAAGGACAATCCTTGATCTCATGATTCTCTGAGAAAATCATACATGTTTCTACAACTTTTGCATCCAAGGGACATTCCCTTAAAGCATGTTTCTTCCTACATTTCGGACAAAAGATGGCTAAAACATCTGTTTCTGCTTTCTGCTTGTTTTGGATTTTAAGGGTGTCTAGTTGTTCACTAAGGCTCCCTAAGATATCAGTTTTGAACTCATCAAGCATATTACCAATCTCTGCCCTACTTACTGATCCAGTTGCAGATTTTTTAGCCCTAATAAAAGAAGGATCCCTAGGCCCTTTTCCTGTTTTAGATTTTCCTCTTGAGAGATGGACACATAGTTCTGTTATGTCACGAAGTGGAAGTTGAGAAATGTCTCCTTTCCCCATCATGTTTAAAATATCTATCCATTCATCTCTAATAGCTTTTAATATGAGGGCTTTCAAGGTTTCATCATCTAAGTTGCTCATCTTTGCTCTTTTCAAGTTGTATTGAAATCTTTCAAGTAAGTCTTCCAAATTTTCATCTTCTTTTTGCATCATTTTGAATACCTCATCCTTGTGATTGGTGGGCATACAATAATCCAAGTATCTATCCAAAATGTTTGTTTCATATTATCCCAAGTCCTAATAGATTGAGTGGCTAATCCCATGAACCATTTCAAAGCAGATCCCTTCAATGTTGAAGGAAACAGTTTGAGTTTTTGAGAGTCTTCCATATAGTCATAAGTTCGGCATACAACTTTCAAACTCAAACAGAAATGTTTCAGGATCCTCACTTCGCAATCCATAAAAGTTAGGGAGGACAGATGGTGAGATATTTTTCATTGTTGTATGAGTTTCCTCATAAAATATAGGGAATCCAAACAAGTTGTCTCCTTCCCTATTTCTACCATTATTTCCTTCACCATTGTTGTCTCCATTGTTTCCTCCTCCCCTACCTCTACCTCTAAATCCATCTATTATTTCCTCTGCCATGATAGTTTCTTTAGAGTCCTTAAAGTCCTCTGATTCTTCTATCAAGGGAGGATGAGAGAGAGTCTCTTCCTTTTCTAAATGAGATTTGGTAGGTGGTATAGGAGAATCCTCTAATTCAGCTGCTCCTTGGATTCCAAAAATCTTAAGGCTAGGGGTAGATGGTGGTGAATCTGGTCTATGCCTTGAAGAAGATGGAGTTGTGAAAATCGAACTCTTGGCTTTAGCTATAAACCTTCCCCTAGAATCTCTTGCTCTATGCATGTCATTTTTATTTTATTTTTTATTTTTAAAAAGTTGGGCTAATAATTCTCTTTCTGATCTTCCAGGTCACACTAGGTGCAAGAAGAGAGCATACTTAAGAAATTACTAAACCAATAACTCTCTTTTATGATCCTCCAGATCACACTAGGTGCAAGAGGAGAGCATACTTCAAGAAGTTATCAAGTTTTCCCTTCTTTTATTATTTTGTTTTTTTTTAAGAAATTGGCTACCTAGTTACACTTCCCCGACAACGGCGCCAAAATGTTTGGTCAATTTAGTGTGTCCTAAATTGCTGCATTTAATTTGTCAATCCGAGAATCGTAAGCTGATGAAGTGCGGCGCACTATATGTGCAAGATAGCCTATTTCTTAACTTTTTGTCGTTTTTGGTTTTCTAAGGTGAAATGGAAATTCTAAAATGAAAACAAGTATGGTTATGTTTGTTCAAGGAAATGATATCCTCTATAATGATTTACCAACTTGAAACTTAAAAAGGAATTTGAAAAGTACAATGACAAAACTTGAAAGGAAATGAAAATGTGCTGCTGAAATGAAAAGGTGATGCTAGTCTAATAAATCAAAATAGTGAACTAGTGAGCATGAAACCAAACTATTCTTGCTGCTATCTAAACATAAAAGAAACTATGCTGAAAGAAATCCAAAATTGCAACAAAGTAAATCTAAATCAGATTACATCAACTTGTCTTCTGATCCCTCATCATTAGTCCAACTATGATTTTCGGAAGTAACCATAAACAACTTGAGTAACTGATATCTAACTTGCAGAAAGTAAACTAATATCAAACCATACATTCATAATTCAATCCCTCACCATCAGTCTAGCTGTGGCTTTCGGAGGTAACTGAAGATTTCATGCACAATTTAATATTTCTAACTTGCAGAAAGGAAACTAATACCAAACTACACATTTCATAATACAATCCCTCACCATCAGTCCAGCTGTGGCTTTCAGAGGCAACTGAAGATGTTATGAGCAGTTTAATATATCTAAATTTGCATAAATGAAACTAATACCAAACTACACATTTCATAATACAATCCCTCACCATCAGTCCAGCTGTGGCTTTCGGAGGCAACTGAAGATGTTATGAGCAGTTTAATATATCTAAATTTAACTACTGAAGCAAATGAGCAAAACTGAATTAAACAAAGCAGTACTGAAATTAAACATAAACTAAGAAAAACAAATTAGCAGCAGAACAATGTTAATCCCATGTCATTAGTCAAAAAGCTATGAAAATGCCCGGGCTGCCTATCTATAACCTGAAACAAGAACACTGATCAGTGATTAACAACATAAAGCATGAAAGACAGAAGTGAAATGGAAAGCATGAAAGTTTATAAACAGAAATGAAGCATATGAAAAATGCAATTTATAAACATGTGAATGGATTATGGTACAATGAGCTTTAAAGAAATGAAATAAGAACTATACAATAATGCACATAACCTCAGCTGAGCAGGGGGCCTCTACACCAGCCTTGGCAACAATCTTCAAGTACGAATTAAGTCTGAAAACAGAGTCTTCTTATATTAAAATGTAGTCATAACAGTAAGGTAGTATTACGGCTCAAAGGCAGCGTAATTACATTACAGAGCAGACTAATAAAAGATAACAGAGACTAACATCAACTAACTCTATATGCGTATGCAAACGCATTATATATAACAAAAGAAATATAACTGTCTCCTAAAGTTCATGCTGGTGGAGAGCACGTAGACCACTACGTCCACGGATCTAGGATCATGGTCGTGTTGGAAAGTAAATCTACGAGAGGTGGATGCTTGAATTCGACTCTGGAGCCCTGTACAGATGTCGATTTATCCTCCGCAGGCTTAGAAACGGCCGTATGAATCTTCATGTGACACGAAACAGAGTCCGGCCGACATGAAACTCCATGGTTGACTTCCATGTGGACGCCTTTGACCGCGGCTTCTTTGAATGAGTTTGCTTGAACCAATAGGACACGAACCATGTCCACGTCATTCTGACTTGCCCATGTGGCCCGTTTTTCCTGTAGACACCTGTAACATAGAGTTTCACAAAATGGCTGCGGAAAGTTGCAGCAGCTGCGGAAAGTGGCAAGATTCCGCAGCTAAATGAACAAAATCTAAATCAAACAGCAGACACAAAAATATAGTTAAAAACCATGTTAGACGCTCTTTTGCAATTAACATACAATGATATTGACAACTTGGGAGGTTCAGGTGAGTGAAAAAGGTATAGAAAAGTGTATGGAAAAGATGCAGAATTGAGACTCAACAAAGGCCTGCCATGTAATCCATGGAGATGGATTCCCAAGGTCGACTAGGGGTAGGTAGCGGAGTATAGAGGCCTTGCTTCTTGATGGTCGGTTTGGAAATGGCGCAAGCAGTGCAGGATCTGATGTAATTCCCAACATCCTATCGAAGTTTCGGCCAATAGAAATACTTCTGCAGTATTGCCACTGTTTTCTCGACCCCAAAATGCCCAACGACTCAACTTTAGTGTGCTTCCCATATCATCTTCGCACGCTCGGTTGAAGGAACACAAAGGTGTCCCAGGTGACATAACAGTTCATCTTGGAGGTGAAAATTTGGAACTTGCATACCCCCCAAGAGGGTCTTGTATGTGTGGCCTAATTCTGGATCGCTCTTATAGAGAACCGGACAATCAGAAGTCTCGTGCCCATAAGAGTTGAGAACGATGGTTAGTGTCACGATCGGTGGTCGGCTAAGGTAGTCTACAACATTATTGGTGATACCCTTCTTGTACTTGATGTTCAAATGAAATTGTTGCAGATATGTGGACCACTTCTGATGGTGACCATTCTAAAACTTCCCTTATGTCTGTATGAACTGAAAGGGTTGGTGGTATGTGTGGATGATTGTTTCCTTCCCCAAAATGTAATGCTTCAATTGTTGACGAGCCTACACAATGGAATACATTTCTTTGTCATAAGTGGGATACTTGCGAACTGTGTCGAACAATGTCTCACTGTGATATGCCACTGGATGCCCCTATTGAGTAATAACTGCCCTAATAGAATAGTCAAAGGCACTTGTCTCGATCTCAAATGGTTGTTGAAAGTCTGGTAATGTGAGCACAGGGGTAGAACAGAGGCGATGTTTCAATTTTATGAATGTCTTTTGATGAGATTCTGACCAAAATAATTTTTCTCTTGCTCCTCCCTTGGTGACTTGACTCAAGGGCCAAGTGATATGAGAGAATCCCAACATGAACCTATGGTAGAAATTAGCAAGACCCAAAAATATGTGAAGCTCTATTAGAGTGGTTGGGGCTGGCCAATCTCGAATTACTTGGATCTTGGTTGGATCCACATGCATCCCCCTTTCATCAATAATGTACCCAGATATTGAACCTGGGTCATGCCAAAAGTGCACTTCTCCAAATTGGCACACAACTTGTGTTGCCGTAGTGTTTGTAGGACTTGTCAGATGTGGTGGAGGTGCTCTTCCCAAGTCTGGTTGAAGATCAGAATGTCATCTAAGTACACCACTACAAATGAGTTGGTGAATGGCCTCAAGATGTCGTCCATCAACCTTATAAAGGTTATGGGAGCATTCATCAACCCGAAAGGCATGACCAACCATTCAAAAATTCCCTCCTTGGCTTTGAAGGCAGTCTTCCACACATTAGAGGGTTTGATGGGTACCTGGTGATACCCAGACTTCAAGTCGATCTTGCTGAAATATTTCGCCCCTTTGAGTTGGTCTAGAAGGTGACCAATCCGTGGGATCAGGTACCTATTTCGGACAGAAATCTTGTTCAATGCCCGATAGTCAATACAGAGTCTCCAAGTCCCATCCTTCTTTTGTACTAACACGATCGAGCTCCCACAAGGCGATGAACTTGGCCGGTTGTGACCTTTCTGCAACAGCTCCTGAATTTTCCTCTTGATTTCATCATTCTCCATAACAGAGCATCGATAGATTGGTTCATTGGGTAGTGGCGCACCTGGGGTCATATCAATGGGGTGCTTGACCTAAGAGTGCAAAGGCACCCCTATGGGTGAGGTGAAAATTTCCCCGTACTCCTCCACAACCTTGTCCATTTTTTGTTGTCGTGCAGAGGAGCAATGTCTGGAGGTCGTGGCCACAGTCTTCTTCTTTCCCTGGGGACGGATCATTAGGAAAATAAATTTCCTGGTTTGGGAAATGAGCTTACTGCATTATTTTGCAGTAACCAAAGAGATAGTGGCACACAGTGGTACCTCTGGTATCATGTACAGCTTATTTCCCAAGGTAACAAAAACAGCATGAGGACGTGACTTATACACATCATGTTGCTTCCACAAGTATGGTTGGCCTAATAATACATCAAAAACATCAATAGGAGCAATGTCATATAACACCTCATCTGTGAAGGGCTTGATGCTATAGGGAAGGCGACACTATTGGTTGACACGGAGATCTTGTCCTTGGTGAAGCCACCCGATGGTATATGGTTGTGGGTGTGTTGTGGTCGGCAAGCCCAACCACTTCACGACATCTACTAAAATGAGGTTCTTTTAGCTCCCATTTTCGATAATTAACTGTAGCGAGGAACCCTTTACCCACATATGGGAGTGGAAGAGACGTTCCACCTCCTCTGGATCTTTCGGTTCCTCCTTTTGGATCTTCGCAGTGGAAACAATAGAGTTGGGCTCCGCATCAATAATATGTTTCCCTTTTTCATTCCCCTTGTTAAGTTCGGATTCAGAGTCGGAGCATGCATCTAATTTAGAAGCCCTCATCTCTGCCATGAGCAAATGCTTGGCCCGACACTCACTTGTTTTGTGAGTGGAGCTCTTATGGAACTCACACCACTTTCCTTGTGAATTTGGCAGGTTTTCTGGAGTCATCATGCCTTGGCTTTGTCCTTTGTTCTGCGGTTTGGGGGCACCTTTCCCTTGCTTTTGATTCGCAAATCCAAAGTCTCGCTTCTTTTGCTTGAATTTCTGCTCAATCTTGGCAGCACATCGGTATGCCGTACCAAGCGAGGATATGTCAAGGAACTCCAATTCCTCATAAATGTATATGTGCAAACAACTGCGATAATTTAGAACCAAATGTTTCTCTGGTTCTTTGATACCCAACTTTGTGCGCAAGGTATGGAATAGATTCGTCAACTTATGCACATCTTGATCCCTTTTTTACCACAGTGTGGTCCATTGTATGTAATTGTCCTCATAGCTCCCCACAGGATAGTATTGTTCCTTGATGGCATCTCGAAAATAATTCCAAGAGGGTACGACTGAGAATAGAGAGGGTTCTATCTCATCCTTTTTCTCATAGTAGGTTTCCCACCAATCCTTGACATGGGGGGTAGCTTTGAGGAGTGCAAAAATAATCTTCTCCCGGTCAGAAAAGTCATGAGATTAGAAATATCCTTCTAATAGATTCAACCATCTATCTATGACATATGCATCTTTTTGACCCTCAAATATGGGAATGTGAAAGTTTACTTGTACCTTAAAGGGAGTCGCGCCTCCAGAGTGGCTGTTGGATGCAGATGCGCTGCCGGTGGGTAGTCGTTGAAGGATCTGGGCAAAGTTATCCATCATCGTGTTCCTTTTTTTTTCGAGGGCCTCCTTGAGCAATATTTTGATAGGATATGCTGCTCCCTCATCTTTCTTTTCATCCCCTATGGGCAGTCGTCGGGGTTTGCGAGGCTGATCTTGCAAAGTTTCAACCAGATCGAGCCTTAAATCTTTATACCCTGACCTCGTTGGGGACATGCAAAGAAGGATCGAGAAAAAGCAAACCGCTCTAATACCACTGATCTAGATTTATGTAGGAACACAACTGAATACACATGTAACCATAATTACAAATATGCAACGGAAATAACACTTCATTTCATTAATATCAAAGAACTGAAATTTTCTTTCAGATAGAATAGAAATAAACTATCTAGGGTGCTGGTAGCTTATCTTTGAGAATATATGTGGTGGCTACAGGCCTCTGAACTGAGTTACAATGAGTTTCGAGGGCCTATTTATTATTTAGAAACAATGGAAAACCCTAAACATCCAAAACCCTAACCCTAGGAGATGAAGCACCAAAACTATGGGCCCCGTTTGGGTAAATTGGTGTTTCAAATTCTCGGGGACGTAACTTTGGCATACAATCTCTGTTTGACGTGCACCATACCTCATTAGAAATATCTATCTAAGCAAAAAACGTAGTTTAGGGCCTCAAAACGGCTCCAAAATTTCAGGACCCGAAAAACTGCTAAAAATAGTAAGTTGTACCAAAACTGAAAAACTAAAAGAGACAATGGTGGGGCCCCAAGTGGAATAGGTGGGTGGCCACCAATATCCACCTGGATCACATAGGGGTTTGATACTAATCCGAGAATCGTCAAGAAGGTCTGATGCCCTCTAATAATAGCTACAATAACATCTATTAGCTCATGCATTCGTTAATAATTCATCAACAAACCAAAACACGTCAAGATCCATAGCCAATATACATCATATAACCAACATATAACCTGAAAATGAAAAAAATATACACCATGATAAAACAACCATCAAAACCACATAATAGAAAGTACAATTACTCATGGAAATACAAGAGAAAAAGAGCTCTTATTAACATATGAAAAATCCAACCAAGTGAGGGACTTCGATGTACCACCCAACTAATGCCATATATTGTGCTGAAAAAAATCTCTCTTTCAATCAATCACCCCCATGCCATATTCTAAGCGTGAATGTGGCATCTCATGGAATAAAACAACAAAATCAACCAAGGGCTTCGAGAGGCCAAACCACCTCAACCCTCAACTAGTGATTCCACCTCACAGTCGAGCATCACTAACACCAACTATATCGGTCTCAACCTAAGTTGTCTATGGATCCAAATTGTTTGTCCCAACTGTGGATCCAGGAACTACTAACTCAACCCAAAGCCTTTCGGGGCTCCAAATAATTTTTCCAACCAAGGCTCAAGGACTAGTAACTCAACCCACCAAGGGCTCTAGAGTGTTTGTCCAAACAAAGCTCCAAGACAAGTCACTCAATCCAATTTTTTCCAGAGCTTCAAAGCATTTGTTCCAACCAACAGCTCTAGGAACTAATAACTCAACCCATGACCATAAGGAACCTGAGCACCAATTAAAAAAACAAGTGGAAAAACCCACAACACCATGGTCATCCAAGAAACGACAAGGCTATGAAAAACCATTTTCAATCCACGAAATACTCCATGCCAATAACATATCACAACCCAATAACGACATGCATATATCATGCATGCCAAAACTATCAAGGAAATCACACATGCAACTCGATACCTGCAAATCAATCCTACTTTAGTTGTCGATCTCGATGTTCCCTTGTGATTTCCCTCCAAGCATGCTCGAACAATTCTCCAAGCATGCGCGAACAATTCTCCAAGATTTATCTAAGTGTGAAAGAGTATGAGAGAAAGAATAGAGAGAGAGCTCCAAAACTAAACTTACAAAAAGCTTGAAACTGGAAAAAAGTTGTGAACTGATCCTCAGAAGCCTTTTTATCATTAAGGTCTCTATTTTCTTCATTTTTCCTCATTTTTCCTTTAATTTCCTCCTCATGCAAATTTTGTGACCTTTCACCTTCCTTTTCTCCTATTTTCCATTATTTTCATAAATAAAATTCCAATTAATGCCACTTTGCCTTTGCTAATGCATTTTCCAATTTTTATAGACATTTATTAATCACAAGTGATCCCCATCACTATTTTTTTCCTAACATTCAACTTAGAATATGTGTTCCATGATCTTGGTTATTATTTTTATTTATTTGCATAGGAAATCAACTAGGGGTTGTTACAAACCTCTCCCCCTTGGGGGAACACCATCCTTTATGCTCAATGACACTTATAAAATAGAAAAACGCATGCTGCCTATGGAGATTTATAACATAGCTCGATGCAACATTTACATCATATCCATCTGTTGAAACCATAACCAACATATTGTTGGTACCATTTCATGACTCATCCTTTCACCTAAAAACTTCATTTTATCCATCATCTTTTATCATTTAACTTTCATAAATCTCTCATATTCCTTTGAAACTGATTAATGTAATGCCATTATTATTATTTTTACATTGGAATTTATTTTAGGAATTTTTGTGTTAAAATTAGGATTTTTCAGAAAATTAAAGTTTTCGTAACTTCCTGTAATGACTTCATGTTTTGACACGTTGCATGACAAGTTGGCCAAATCGAGGACTAAGGGTCTATTCTTGAATGTAAAAGGATGGTGAAATACCTATCCACTTCCAGATTTGAAGTCTACAAGTGGCTAGTCAACTTGGTCAACTTCAGCTATTTCAGTAGAAAATCCCAAGCAATCAATGAACAAATTTGATTCTTTTTTATATTTTTCTTGAAAAGAGGGATCTGAACTAATTTGACTCCTTTGGGAAGTTAATTAAGATTTTGAGGAACACAAATAGCCTCTTCTTGTTATGTATTTTGATGATAAATAACTAGAAGAAAAACATTGAAGAACTACACTACATTACGTGACAAACTTCAAAAACTTGATTTATGTAATTATTGGCTTTCAGACTTTAATACAGAGATTTAATTATTTATGTTGTTACATTCAGTAATATTCTTTATCTGAGTTATCTTAAGGTGTGCTTGGAACGTGTGGAGGGCCCCCACTACAGAGTTGGTACACTTCCTTGTGTTTTTCGTTTACAATTGCATAATTAGATCTGATATCTAGACATTTCCATTTAATTCCTATGTTGCAAGTTTATGCATCAAAATTGTCAATTTAAGCCAGTATATTTTGTGAAATATCTTTGTAATAAGATTCAATTGATATCAGTCTTTGAATTGAGAATTGTGTTTACTATTTCATGTTTCAAAGCTTAAGTTTATCATTTCTGTTTAATGATAATGGTTGTAATTGCAGAGCTCAACTTGGAGTCTAATGACTGAACCTTGTAAAATGACTTAGCTATTGGTTGATTTCAAGATTATTTACCTTGCTTTCTGTTTCGAATGATTGTGATTGATAAATGTGTTGATTTAATACTTGGAAGAGGTTCTATGAATTGAGTTCTTTTAAAAGAACTAGAGAATCTCGGACAAACAATAGAACTCTGTTTTTAGGAAATCATATTTGTTTTGTTTAAGAAGGTGTTCAAGTGTGGAAGGAGACAAGGAAAAACCTCTTGTAAAAGAGTATTGAATCCTATTATATCGAACCCTCATTTAAGAGATCAAATCATTCTAGATCTATATATTTTAGAGAAGTACCTCTAAGTGTACCTACTCATATTTATAAGAAATTGAAGCCTAATCTACACTAGCAGATTGGACCAAACATTTTGGCGTCGTTGCTGGGGAGGTGCAACTAGAAGGATTTAAAAAAAAAACAAAAACATAGATTTAGTTTCAATTCTTCATTTTGTTAAGCTATGATTCCTTATGTCTAGACCTAGGGATGAAAAAGGCAGATATCTAAAAACCCCCCATCCAAAAACTAACCCACCATTGGGAGCAGAAACTTTAGAGAAGGTTGAATTTACAACACCAGCTGGAAAAGTTACCGTAGAAGAACTTGAAGAAAAACAAAAATCAGGCCAGAGACTTACTCTTATTGAAAGACAAGTCCTATTAGCTTATGAAGCAAAGAGAAAACATATACCTGAATCTTCTATAGTAAAAGAGAGTGGTAAAAGAACCCAACAACCTCTCCTTGAACAAATTGACCCTGAAAAGCCTCAAGAGGAAGAGAAATTAGAAGAACAACCTCTCTTTGAACAAATTGACACTGAGGAAGAGAAATTAGAAGAACAACATATCAAAATGGTTGAAGAAGGAGGAGAATCAGCAAGAGGACCTACTGCAAAACAAATGAGAGAATATGAGAGACAATTGGAAGAAAGGAGAAGACAAAGAGAACTTGAACAAAAACAAAGAGATGATCAAAATCAAAACCCAAGAGAGGAAGAGGAGTCAACATTTAAATTTCCCATTCAAGAAGAACTCGATGATGAAGAAATTAAAATGAAAAATATACCCCCATTTGTATTACCAAATTTTTATGGCATGGCATCTGAAGACCCTGATTCATTTTTATTTGAAATTGATATAACCTATGGGTATACAGATGATGCACATAGACTTGGACTCTTTCCTACCACATTAAAAGCATCAGCACTTAGGTGGTTTATGGGATTAGGTGAACATGTAGTGACTAATTCGGATAGTATGAGGAAAATCTTCTTGAAAACGTATCAACCTTACTGTCGATCAAAAGATTCCAAAGATGACATTTTTAGAATGAATCAACAAGAAGATGAAACCTTAGAAGAAAACTTGGAAATATTCGTATATAATCTGCAAAAATCAAAGCGCAGAACCATGTCTATTGATATTATTCGAACAATATTCCTAAAAGGCATCCGAGAAGAATATTTAGATGACCTTAACCTAATGGGTAAAGGTGATATCTCTAATTTACCCTTTGATGAGATTGCAGACTTGTGTGAAAAGAATTCTAGAAGTAAAGCAAGGAATGGAAAAAGAACTATGACATCTAAAGCCATTAAATCTGCCACAACAAGTGTTATAAGAGCTGAAATAGGAAACCTATTTGAAGACTTTAAAACAGACCTATTAAGCACCTTGGGAAATCAAATAGATATGATAAAAATAAAAAATAAAAAAAGACCAATTAATGGATGTGTTCTGTCCAAAATGTAGAAAAAGAATGCTTTAAAGGAATGTCCTTTAGAAAATGTTCAGGTTTGTGCATTTTGTACAGAAAATCATGATATTTTTAATTGTTCTAAGATAAAGGTTTTACAGAATTACAATTTGGAAGCTAATGCAGAAATGGATAACTCATATCTCATGGGAGCTAGAAGACCATGGCAAATGAGATCTCCAGGTATGTTTCAAAGTCCAAATTTACAATTTCCTACACATTATCAAATGCCTATTCAGAATCCTTGGAACATTCATATGCCTTGGAAAAATTGGTCTAATCAGCAGCAACAATCTTATCCACAAGAAGGATGGAGAGGATATTCATATCCTCAACAACAAATTCCTTCACAATATCCTTAGCCATATCAGCAATCCCCTCAACAGCCAATTGTTTATCAACCACAAAATCCTCAACAAACAGTAACTGCTCCTCCACCAATAAATTCACCACAATTACAACTACCTTCTAACCAGCCTTCTAAACCTACTCAAATACCTGCTCAACCTATAGCTAACCCAAATAACAGAGTAGACATACCAACATATAGTGTAGATGAGGGAACATCTTACCCAATTCTACCTTTGCAAAACATTAATCTTAGGTCTGGTTGAACTCTCCAAACAGAACCTCCAATAGCTACAAAGAAAAAAGAAAACAAGAATGATGAACATAAACTTCCAATTCAAAGAAATCAAGATGATGAAATTCAAAACAAACAAATGCAAACCATGCATCCACCTCCTTTTCCTGAGATATTAATCCAAGAAAAATTACCAATGCCTTTGCCTCAATTTGATGTTCTAGATGAATTAAGGAATGTCTATGTAAAAATTCCACTACTTCAGGCAATAAAAGACATTTCAATTTACACCAAAGCCATTAAAGAATTATGTCTTAAAAAGCCTACAAAGAAAAGATTTGATTCACAAACCATTCATGTCATTGGAAATTTAGCTGGCCTCATGACAAATGTTATTTCAATGGAGAAGTATGTTGACCCTAGTATCCCTAGAGTTACCACAATCATTAACAAAATTCCCATTCCAAATACCTTGATTGATCTTGAAGCTGCCATAAATGTTATGACACTGGAAACAATGAAAACATTACAGCTCATAGACTTACAATTAACACCAATTATCCTAGAAGTAGCTAATAGATCCAAATTCATTCCTGAAGGGATATTGGAAGACATAATTGTCTCAGTAGACTCTTGGGAGTATCCAGTAGACTTTCTAGTACTCCAGCCAAAGTCCAATTTAGGAGGACATCCTATCATATTTGGCAGGCCATGGTTGGCAACTGTTGATGCATTTATTGGGTGTAGATCAGGCAACATGACCATTTCCAGGGGGACAAAAAGAAAACAACTTACCTTATACCCATCAGCACAATCTCCAACAATAGCTCATAACCTATGGCTTTATGACAGATATAATGACAATGAAGAAGTTCACCCTATTTTGAGCATTAACCAAATCTATGATTTTGACGAAGATAACAATGAAGATTTGGTGGAATTGTTTATTTCTCGACCTGATGTTTCAGAGGAATTGAGAAATGAACAATATAGTGTTGCAGATCAACTACTAGCACAATGTTTTTAGGAAACTTGTACCTTCCATTCTCTACAAACATTGTTTGAAGACATTTTTCCTATTCATTCCATTACAAACACACAAATCAAAACCATAGAGATCGGTCCAGGAAAAACATTAAACATTGGAACACTCCTAGACTCATCCCAGGAACAAAAGTTGATCGAATTATTGACAAAATACCAAAAGGCATTTGCTTGGGACTATACTGATATGCAGGGAATTCACCCAGAAACTTGCACTCACCACATTTACACAGACACTAATATAAGACCAGTGAGGCAGCCACAAAGAAGGATGAACCCTATGCTTCAGGAAATTGTAAGAGATGAATTGCAAAAGTTACTGAAGGTCAGTTTCATTTACCCCATCTCTGACAACTAGTGGGTATCTCCATTAGTGATAGTACCCAAGAAAAAAGGTAAATGGAGAATCTGTGTTGATTACAGAGAACTCAATAAAGCAACCGTTAAAGACTATTTTCCATTGCCATTTATCGACCAAGTTTTGGATACATTAGCTGGGAAATCATCATTTTCCTTCTTTGATGGTTTTAGTGGTTATAATCAGATTAGCATAGCCTTAGAGGATCAGGATAAAACAACTTTTACTTGCCCCTGGGGCACATATGCTTACAATGTTTTACCATTCGGATTGTGTAATGCTCCAGCAACATTTCAGAGAGCAGTATTAGCTATTTTTTCTGATCTAGTTCATGATTGTGTTGAAGTATATATGGATGAATTTTCAGTATATGGTAACTCTTTTGATCATTCATTGCAAAACCTTGAGAAAGTTTTGAAAAGATGTATAGAAGCCAATTTATCCCTAAGTAATGAAAAATATTATATGATGTTAAATGAGGGGGTAGTATTGGACCATTATGTTTCTTCAGAAGGAATCAAAGTAGATCAATCCAAAATCCAAATTATTGTTAATCTGCCAATACCAAAAACTCAAAAAGATGTGAGAAGATTTCTTGGTTATGCAAGTTATTACAGGAGATTTATTGAACACTTTAGTAAGATAGCTTTGCATTTTTTAAGCTTCTTGCAAAATATGTATCTTTCCATTGGAATGATAATTTTCAAACAACTTTTGAAACACTGAAAGAGAAATTATCCACTACTCTAGTTCTAAAACGACCTAATTGGACTCTACCTTTCCACATCAACACTGATGCATCTGATACAGCAGTAGGTGCTTCATTAGGACAAAAAGAAGAATCTTTAAATTATGCCATTTATTTCATCAGTAAGACTCTAACACCTGTAGAACTCAACTACACAGTAACTGAGAAGGAAGTGCTTGCAATTATACATGTCGTGAACAAATTTCGTCATTACATAACTGGTTATGAAGTCTTTATTCATACTGATCACTTTTCCATTAGGTACTTAATAAATAAACCTATAACTAATGGTAGAGTCACCATATGGTTACTATTATTACAGGAATTTAATGTTACATTGTTGGACAGACCACGTAAAGAAAATCAGGTGGCAGACTTCTTTTCTAGACTCCACAATCCAGGTGAAGTTGTTCCAGTTGAAGATTCTTTTCCTGATGAACATTTATTTTCAATTTAAATATTGAATCCATGGTATTTTGATTTAGCTAATTATCTATCAACAGGAAAGATAACTCCATCCTTCAATTCAAAGGAGAAGAAAAGACTAATCAAGAAAAGTGCCAAATACTCATGGGTTAATGGAGACTTGTTTTATCCTAGTTATGATATGATTATCAGGAGATGCATAGGAGAAGATGAAATTATTGATATATTAAAATCTTGCCATGATGAACCTTGTGGTGGCCATTTTGCAGCTAAAAGAACAACATTCAAAATCCTCAGTCTTGGTTATTATTGGCCATCAATTTTCAAAGATTCAAAGAAATATGTAAGAAGTTGTGACAATTGCCAACGCATGGGCAGACAAACTGCCTCAAATCAGATGCCACTACAACCTCAAGTACATCTAGAGCCATTTGAAAAATGGGATCTAGATTTTGTTGGACCCATTAATCCACCTTGTAAGGGTAATAAGTACATCTTAGTATGTACTGACTATGTAACTAAATGGGCTTAAGCAAAGGCACTTGTTAGGGCAACTGAGAAAACAGTGGTCAAATTCCTTTTTGAAGAAATATTTGTTAGATATGGAGTGCCTAGAGAAATAGTAACAGACCAAGGTACCCAATTTACTTCAAGATTGGTTCAGGACATCACTGAAAAGTACAAAATCAAGCATAGGAGGAGTACACCCTACCATCCACAGGCCAATGGCCAGGTGGAGTCTACAAACAAAACTATGGAAGGAATCATCACCAAAACAGTGGCAATGAATAAAAAGGACTGGAAGGATAAGCTCAAGGATGCTCTCTAGGCTTATAGAATCATATGGAAAGATACAACAGGATTTACACCTTATCAGCTGGTGTATGGTAAAGAGGTATTGTTGCCTATTGAGTTTCAAATACACACTTACAAATTGGCTGCAGATTTAGGCATTGATCTTAATGAGGCTCAAAAAGAAAGGATCATGCAATTGAATCAATTGGATGAAATGAGATAGCAGGCATTAGAAAGAACAATACTTATGCAAAAACAAAGGAATCAAAGGCATGACACACATATCAAGAAGAAAAACTTTCAAGAAGGTGACTGGGATTTACTATTTGATTCCAAATTTAAATATTTTAAGGCCAAGTTTACAACACACTGGATGGGCCCTTATGAAATTATTCAGGTCTTTGAAAATGGATCAGTAAAACTTAGCACCATTGACCAAGAAGGAAGAACATTTATGGTAAATGGACATAGGCTGAATATTTATCACAAGCCTATAAGCAAAGAGGATTTCATTCAGACAGTGACACAGCAGAAGGAGGTTGAGATAGTACAGCAATCAGTTGTGATATCTTTACCATAGTTATTTCTATTTTTCTTCAAATATTTTAAAAAATAAAAATAATAAATATATAAAAAATAATAAAAAAAACAAAATAAAAATTTAGATGTGAAAACCAGACTTTGGCACAATCTAAACAATAATTCTTACAGGAAAACCAAGAAATTGGCCAGTAAGAATTCATTTTCTCATTTCTGTAAAAGTCATTTGCTCTTGCCAATTCTAAATAATGACTTGAGGACAAGTCAATGAATAAGTAGGGGAGAAGGAAAAAGTGAATTTTTCATATTTTCTTTCATTTCCTCATTTCCATAATTTCAATAAAGCAAGGGATTTGTTTTATTTAATTGATTGATTTTTCAAAGAAGGAGTTGTTCTAATTCAAATCAGCAGAGGGACCTGTGCATCATCAAAATATTATCAAATTTCTACAAGGAAATGGTAGAGGGACTTGTTCAAGCAAGATCACATAAGTTCAAAAGCTGCATCAACATGTTGGCAAAATCAAATAAGTTCTGCATCAACATGTCTACAAAACCAAGCAAGTCAAAGGCTAAATCAACATGTCTGCAAGATTAAACAAGTCAGATTTCAACAAGAAATATCATAGGGACCTGTGGCATGCTCATTTCCAGAAAGGGACCTGTTTAGAAGAAGAAGACTACATCATAGCTACACAAAGCCAACCAGTCAAAGGGATATTACAAAAGAACTAGTAATGGATTGTAAGAATTCTTGTTTTAATACTTAAATTTCTTTATGTTAATTTTAATTTTAAATAATTAATTTATGATTAATTATTGAAGTCAGTTTCATAAACCCTCATATAACCTATACTCCTAACCATTATACCTATACCACTACTCTTAAAAATCTTGAACCCTCAAACCTACATTCTATAGCCTATATCTATACTCCCCTAACCCCTCTTAAAACATTAATCTTAAAACCTCAAATCTATAAGGCCTATTCCGCATGAACTGACAGCCAGTACAAACAGTAGTCTATAAGGCCTCTCCGCGGCCTTATCAGATATTAGATTTGAGACATTTTTCTAAAGACCACTGCCATTTTAACGATCCCATATCATTTTGTCCCGTCCTCCGCAGCCATTTCATCCTGTCCTCTGCAACCAAAACCACGTCATTCCATAATAAACGGGCGCAGACTTTGAGGTTCTCCATGCACAGGGGTCGATGTAATTTAATTTTTTTTTTTAAAGGGAGTTTTTAGTTCGCTGCACAGGAGAAGGGTTCTATTGTATAAATGCTGGGGAGAATTGCCAAGATGATAGTTTGAAGTCAGCCATACACCGACACATGAAAGCTTGCTGCTAGGATACGCTGCTTGGAAAAAGGAGAAGATATAGCAACCAGGGCATATCCAAATACGTGGACGTCAGCTCAGAAGATTCCAGGAAGAACACAATAGCTTCGAACCAGGTAACTGTTAAAATACCCTGGGTAAATATTTATTTTTTTTTAAACAGAGCATAAGGAACAGGGTATTAGGAACAGAGGAATTTTATGGCGAATAAAGCAGAACCGGAGAGGTTTTATAGTTCAAAAATACATGCATATTGTGTTAAGATTTTGAGAGATAAGCAGTGGTTGACATTTTTAGAGAATTTTAATGGACATAATGAAGAAATCACTAGGAAATTTGCTTCTTCCTTTAATGGAGAAAGAGCCACAGTAGGAAACCTTTCATTCAGGGTTTCAGAGGATACCATTGTTCAAACCATAGGCATTAGTCCAGAGGGTGAAAAATATTTCAAAACTAAACAATTTAAGGAGAAATCATGGACACAGTTTGTATCTAGATCCATAGTATCCTCGGTTAATTGGAAAATTGGAGTTTCCAAAAGCTGGCTTGTTCATCCTTGGGATGAAATGGTTTATGTACTTCAGAAGTTTATTACATGCGAAGGCAGGTATAGCTTAGTATATCTTTATCACATCAAAATGTTTTTGCATCTAAAGGGAGAATGTACTATAAGCCTTCCATATTTTCTTCTACAAATTTTGAATAAAATATATAAAACCATATAGAAACAAAGAAGTAATATGGATAGAGCCTATATCACTTTGGATTGGTGAAAATTTTGATTGAATTTGAACTACAGAAGACATGGATATCATGGAAGAGATTTTTTATTTCTAATGAAATTAAAATTGATGAAGAAGAACAGAAAGAGAAAGAGGTTACACACTTGATGGTTGATATAATTGAGATAGATGATGAAAATCCAGAGTATAGACCAAACACCTTTGCTCTATCTAGTAGCAGTATGAGAACAAGGAAAATGAGAAAGGAGGAAGCTAAGAAGGCTGAAAAGGATAAAATTTTCACCACTTATACAAGGAAATATAGAAGGACTAAAGGAAAGATAGTACAGGATAGTGATAACGTACAACAAGCCCAGGATGACAATACACAGGAACTAGAAATCAAAAGCAGGGAGGAAGAACCAAAGGAGCAAAAACTCTCAAACAAAAAGCAGAAGCAATTAGAAACACAAATTCAAGATTTGCAACAAGAGCTTATGGAATCAGAAATGTTGGAAAGAGTTGTGAAAAGAGAAAATGAGGTACTGAGAATACAAAGTAAGAAAATTCAAGATGAAAATGAAAAATTGAAGAGAAAAGTAAAAAAACTCAAAACCAACAAGATTGAAATCTGTAGATTGTCTAGCAAATGGTATAGGCAAAAGAAAGCTATCAAGGCCAAATACCAAATCTTGAAGACTGAATATAAAACTCAGATGAACATGGATGTTTTACTGCAGGTAGCAGAAGCAGCAAGCAAAGGAGTCTGATAGGTTAGCATGAGGACATGCAAAGTCTTGTGTTTGGGGGAGATGTTGGTACCATTTCATGACTCATCCTTTCACCTAAAGACTTCATTTTATCCATCATTTTTTCTCATTTAACCTTCATAAATCTCTCATATTCCTTTGAAACTGATTAATGTAATGCAAATATTATTATCTTTACATTGGAATTGATTTTAGGAATTTTTTTGTTAAAATTAGGATTTTTCAGAAAATTACAAGTTTTCGTAACTTCCTGTAATGGCTTCATGTTTTGACACGTTGCATGACAGGTTGGCCAAATTGAGTACTGAAGGTCTATTCCTGAATGTAAAAGGATGGTGAAATACCTATCCACTTCCAGATTCGAAATCTACAAGTGGCTAGTCAATGTTGGTCAACTTTAGCTATTTCAACAGAAAATCCCAAGCAATTAATGAACGGATTTGATTCTTTTTAATATTTTGCTTGAAAAGAGGGATCTGAACTAATTCGACTCCTTTGGGAAGTTAGTTAGGATTTTGAGGAACACAAATAGCCTCTTCTTGTTATGTATTTTGGTGATAAATAGCTAGAATAAAAACATTGAAGAACTACACTACACTACGTGACAAACTTCAAAAACTCGATTTATGTAATTATTAGCTTTCAAACTTTAATACAGAGATTTAGTTATTTATGTTGTTACATTCAGTAATATTCTTCATCTGAGTTATCTTAAGGTGTGTTTGCAACGTGTGGAGGGCCCCCACTACAGATATGGTACACTTCCTTGTGTTTTTCGTTTACAATTGCATAATTAGATCTGATATCTAGACATTTCCATTTAATTCCTGTGCTGCAAGTTTATGAATCAAATTTGTCAATTGAAGCCAGTATCTTTTGTGAAAGATCTTTGTCAGAAGATTCAATTGATATCATTCTTTGAATTGAGAATTGTGTTTACCATTTCATGTTTCAAAGCTTAAGTTTATCATTTATGTTTAATGATCATGGTTGTAATTGCAGAGCTCAACTTGGAGTCTAATGACTGAACCTTGTAAAAGGACTTAGCTATTGGTTTATTTCAAGATTATTTACCTTGATTTCTATTTTGAATGATTGTGATTGATAAGTGTGTTGATTTAAGACTTGAAAGAGGTTCTATGAATTGAGTTCTTGTAAAAGAACTAGAGAATAGAACTCTGTTTTTAGGAAATCATATTTGTTTTGTTTAAGAAGGTGTTCAAGTGTGGAAGGAGACAAGGAAAAACCTCTTGTAAAAGAGTATTGAATCCTATTACACCGAACCCTCATTTAAGAGACCAAATCATTCTAGATCTATATATTTTAGATAAGTACCTCTAAGTGTACCTACTCGGATTGATAGGAAATTGAAGCCTAATCTACACTAGCAGATTGAACCAAACACATATCATGAACACCATAGCGCTTATTGGATCTTTATAGAATAGCTCAATCATTAGGGGAATTTTGAGGTCTAAAATGGGCCTCTTAGGGAAATTATAAAATAATAGTGGAAATAATAAAATAAGATGAGATTACATCATCAAATTTTAGAGGGAAAAAAGAAAAAACTACTTTTTCAACTTGTATTTTCAACTTATCTCCCTATGGGTTTACTCAAATTTCAAGTGGGGACGTTCGTTGGATGCAGAATTTGATTCCTCATCCAAGATGTACCCATGTTGCATACTTTCGATGGACCCTGCTACACAAAAAAATGAGAAATACATGAAAAATGCGATTACAATCACATTTTTTCATGTATTTCTCATTTTCGTATAGTAGGGTCCATCAAAAGTATGCAACATGAGTACTCCTTGGATGAGGAATTAAATTTTTCATCCAACGAATACTCCTGCTCGAAATTTGAGTAAAAATTTAGGGAGATAAGTTCAAACTACAAGTTGAAAAAGTAGTTTTATTATTTTATTAATTTTTAATATTTTTACTTTTTACCCCTCAAATGGTGAATCATCCCCCATGGTTGACATCATCATCTTGAATCCTATTGGTTCTTATAAATTTTATTTTGGTTTCACATTTTTCTTAAGAGGCCCATTTTAGACCTCAAAAGTTCTCTAATGGTGGTATTTATATACATATGCATATATATACATAACCAAAACACAATGTCAAAACATATATCAAATCACATCCGCTCAACCAGTGAATATAAAAGGATACATATCCCGCATCTGATCATCCTTCTACCATGTAGCTTCATCGGGCCCAAAGTGCTTCCAATGCACTTAACTTTCTCTATTGCTCAATTTCAGAGCATGAGCATCTTTCACTACAAAATGCACTGAGTTTCTGACTGAAATTGTCCTTTGGGTTCCACCTAAAATACAAACCATACAATTGCATGATCAACATGTTTCACATACTTCTTAAGCAATGACTCATGGAAAACATCACGGACTTTCAATATCAGAGGCAATGCAAGTTGGTAGGTTATTGGTCCAAACCTCTCAAGAATCTTCAAAGGCCTACAATACTAAGGTGTCATATTAGCACATGATCCAATCCTTAAGTACACATGTTCCCCAACCTAAAACTCTTTAAACATCTTGTGTTGATATGCATAACTCTTTTTCTTGTCTTGTGCTACCTTCAAATTCTTCTTGATAACCTACATTTCCTATTCCATCTCAGCCAACATAACCATTCCAATCAATACCTTGTTCACCAGATCGCTCCAACCGATGGGAGTATTATAACTTCACCCATAAAGTGCCTCAAACAAACTCATCTTAAATATTCTTGATACCCATTGTTATACGCAAATGTCACCAGTGGAATATACTCTTCCCACTTCCGTTGTTGATGCATAACATACATTATCAACATGTCCTCAAGAATATTGTTGACCCTCTCTATCTATCCATCTGTTTGCAGATGATAAGTTGTACTGAAGGATAACTTTGTACCCAAACCTGCAAACAACTCTTTCCAAAACCTGGAAGTGAACTTAGCATATTTGTCTAACACAATCTTCTTAGGAAAACCATGTAATATCACCATCTCCCTGAAGAAAACTTGAGCTACCTCACTAGATGAATAAATGGACTTAACCGCTATGAAGTGAGCTACCTTAATAACCTCGTCAACCACAACCATGATGGAATCATGTTGTCTAAATTTCATAGGAAAACCTGTAATTAAGTCCATGGAAATGAAATCCCATTTCCATTCTGAAATAGGAATCGGTTGCAATAAACCACCTAGATTCTTACACTCTACTTCTACTTGTTGACAATCCAAAAATCTCGCCACAAAATTTGCAACCTCTTTCTTCAAATTCGGCCAATGGTAGAACTTCTTGACTGTTTTCAATGTCTTCTGATATCCTGGGTGACCTGAATACAAATTAACATGACATTCCCTTAATATAAGCTTCTTGAGCTCATTGTTTTCTGGCACATAGATATTTTCCCTAAATCTGACCAAACCATCTACCGTGAGATGATATTCCACATCTTATTCACCTATACCATGCTGTTGTAACCTATGCTTAAGTCGTTGGTACATGTCATCTAGTTGTGCTTCCTGAATTTCATTATTTTTACGTTCGACTTGAAAATTAAATTCATATAATATTCAGATGTGAGTGATTTTGAACTCCTCCCTAAATGAAGATAATCTGATGTTGAGTTCCTTGATGAGGCCTTCACTCTCTCTACTAGTAGCTTTAGGAATGCACCAAGTAATCTCTGATTTTTTGTTGCCCCATGCTCCTCCGAACCTGAATCTTAGATTTCATCCTCCGGGACAACTGATTGGCCCCCATTTTTGTCTTCTTCAGGTACTTCATGCTGAATAGGCTCCTCTTCTAGTTATCCATTGTCCACAAAATAATGAACAAGTTTGGTGTTCAACCCTGATGGTTGTGAAGGCATGTCCATCCTTTCCTCATTGGTGGTAGATACATTATTTCATTCCCTTAATCAACTGCATCACATGGAATATCGCATGCATAATTTGCAGGTGGTTTAGTGGGTGTGACAGCCTCATTGATATTGTTAGTTGGTTCATGACTGAACTGTGTCTCACTAACGTGTTCATCATCATCACCGTACAACAACCCTTCAGAAAGGGACATTATACCTTCGGTAGCAACTAGATATTCTTGGGCACCGACATGGTCTTGTAAGTTCTCTTCTTCTTGACCTTCCACTTCAAATGCTTCGCTACAACCAGTATGATGCATAAGAGCATCAAAATTAAGTGGCCATATACCAGTCCTCCTAAATCCAACCTTGATATTAGAAGGTGTGAGAGCCCTTTTATATGCTTTACTTGCAAGCTCGGCTAGCTCAAAACTCTTTACTTCCACCCCTGGATTCTTTTCCATCCATGAAGCTCGCTCGACCCTGAAATAGTTCTTGAAAGCCCCAAACACGCTCACATCAAGGGGCTGCAATCTGTGAGTGGTATAAGTCGGCAATGTTAACAGGTCAATGCCCAATTTATTGGCCTCCTCGATTGTCTGCACAACCATGTGGCTTCCATGGCCATATAAAATCATTAAGTGTATGTTTTCAGGCAAGAAACCACCCAGTACAGAAGAAGAAAAGTGGAAAATCCAATTCAAGAATAGTTCCTTTGCCATTCATGCATGTGGATGTGCAGCCATGCATGCACCTAGTTCACAATTTCGTATATAATTTTTTAGTTAAGTTTTACTATTAAATAAATAAAATCCTAGTATTGATGCACAAATTGCATTGACACAAGCAATAATTGTGATCCACTCCCTGCTCTTAGGAAATATCTTAAGCACATTTCTACTCCCTCTCTTGGAAATTACCTGCATACCACAATTCCTTCCTGCCTGTAAGCCCGTTTCATCATAGTTCCATATATGGTCTGGGGCATATGAGTGTTTCTCATATGCAACAAAAAGAGTGTTATAGAACTTGGAAACAATTGCAGGGCATAGATTTAAAGCCATGTCTCTATCAAGGCCCTCTGTTGTACGTAACACAAGGTCTGGATGCCTCTTTTTAAACCCACTCCACCATGATTTACCAAGAAAACCATCTTTAAAGGGGTTTCGCCTCCCTTGACAGATTTGAGCTACAATGGATTTAAGTTGTATAAGCTCTAACCCATGTCCCAATTGGGCCATCTCCTTACACCACTCGACCACCTCATCCTCCTCCTCTTCAGTCATAACTGTAACAGGCCCTCTACGATTTGTATTAGTTAACCCATTTATCCAGTAATGTACGTTAGAGGCAACAATACCATGTTTTTTTGCAGATGCACGAATTAAATATCCCTTAAACTTGATGTCATCAATTGCAATGATCATGTCTTACGTTTTCCAACCTCTGATGGCACTGATTTTCTTTGTTTAACTTTCACCTTGCACTGTGGTTGAAGGTGGCTCTGTGGTTGATGGTGGGCCAGGATGATTTGCTATCACATTGTCCTTTTCAACGACATTGCTGGGAGAATTGGGAGAATTGACATCCTCATCTGATGAACTGCTCCGCAGTTGGGCCTCTCTTGTCCCCTGCCTCCTGTTCCTTATCTGATCTACAATAGAAACTCTTGGCATCGCTCCAATAACCTGCAGATTTACCACAAAATTCTGATTTAAAATTGTATTCAAGTACAACATGAGTAAGAAATTGTATAAGTATTACAACACAAATGTATAGAGTAAACTATATTTATGTATGAATTCCAATATTAGCATGAGAAATATAAGTAATAAATATTGATTTTTAACAACATGGCATCTTCTGTTGTTTGTTGTGAACTCTTGCATTTGTGTAGGCAACTTGGTATTTTACTCAAAAGAGTTCAAGTTGCATCTATGTGTATACTTTGTTATCAGCAAGGATTTTATCTTAATGATAAAACCAAACCTAGTAATCCATTCATATCAATGAAGAATTTGTGAATTAATTGACATTGCAGTGGAACATACTTGGTTTACCTAAACAATTGAATTTGGATTACATTGTTACTTTGAATTAGTGAATGATTTTCACTATATTGTATTTCAATTATGTATGACTTCTAATATCAACATGAGAAAGATAAGTGATACCTATTGACTGTTAACAACATGGTTGTAAGCATCATGGCATCTTCTATTGTTTGTCGTGAACTCTTTCATTTTTGTAGGCAACTTGGGCATTTTGTATTTTGAAGTTAACATGGCTGTAAGCAACATGGCATCTTCTATTGTTTGTTGTGAACTCTTGAATTTGTGTAGGAAACTGGTGCATTTTGTATTTTGAACAGAAATCAACTTTCTTTAAAACCCTTTTGGACTAACAAAAACATAGGGCAAATATTTCCCCGGAATCTTACAGATTAGGTCTATTTTCAGTGGGAAAGTTGAACTTCGAATTGTGTAAGAGACAAGTGTAACCCTCATCTGATTTGTGATTGGAATTTGACAAGTGTGAGGTTTAAATATGTTGAAGCCTTTATTTACTCTTCTAAAATAGAAATTAGGAATTACTCTTCTAAAACAGAAATTAGGAGTTGACTTCTTGTGTTGTAAATGGACTTGTAAGGGTGTTTTCATGAGCTCTGTTTTATTCATGGTAGTTCAACCCCTATTTTATACTTGCTGGCATAGTAGTTTTAGAGATTTTTAAAAAGAGCCCGAGCCATGTGTGTGGTTGTGGGAACAATGGAATATTGTAAGGCATTACTTAATAGTCTTGTTCTGAGCCTTACTTCGAACTTCAATGATTTTTTTCGCTGAACACAGTGACTTAGGGGGCTAGAGCTAAAGTAACTACAATAAAAAAAACTTGGCATAGATAAAGTTCTAACTTCTATCCATTTACAGATGCCATGAAAGTAGTCAACAAAGAGTACATGAGCTCTAGAGTTGCTATAAAGAAATTTCATCATCTTTGAAATGGAATTGACCTCTAGAATTAAACACATACTTTTTGGGTTCATTACGACAAGTTTGGTGACTTTGTTAAATTCCATCTATTGGGGGCAAGGGTTGAATTTTTTATGCAACTCTTTACACACAAGTTCTCTAAGGCTGATTTTTATGGTCATTTCCATAGAGGTATTGACTTGGAAATAAAATCTAACTAGATAGGACATTCATAGTTTCTGGTTAAGTTCATATTGAAGCCTTTGTACTGGTGGCGGAGGACAACTAGACTCTAGCACAACTAGGTTCCTCTAAAAGAACTTCTTGTATATGTAGTAGTGCCAAATAAAATGAAATGACATAAGATGGATGGTATTTGACATGGTATAAGAAATGGAATGACATGATATATGATACACTGGACAACTTACAATGGTTAAATGTTAGAGCAACTTACCGAAGCACTGGATTATAGAGCAACTTAAAGCCTTGCTCAAGAGTAAATAATAGTACGATTATGGTATTTTCTAACATAGTAGCTTGGCTTGCCAAAATCTCAAATTCTTGTGAGTCATACTCTACTTGGTAAGAAAATTTTATGCTGAAAACATACGAAAAGCTCACTTCAACCGAGGTGAATGTCAAAAACTTAGTGAAAAACCTGTGAGTTCATTTTTTTTTTAAATGCTGAATAAATTTTCTAAAACTTGGCCAAAAAGTGTTTTGTCAAAATTTAAATATATTACATATCTGTGTGTTTCTGAATATTTGTTGAGCTTATGATTTATTTTCAAAGTCTCGAGTTGATGTTGACTCTTCATTTTTTTGAGTCTGAATTAAGCTTCTATGCTTCCTAACGATGAACCAGTCCTAATTATGCTTCTATGCTTTGTAATGGTGAGCCTTATACCTTCCCGGATTTCTGAACAAGAATGAAGAGATTTCTCTCTATATATACCTCTGAAAAATTCAAACTTCATATTTCTAGATTTCAAACCCCTATAGTGGTAATAAGGAACTCTAAACAATGCTTCTTAGGATCTTCACGATCTCAACCTCTCAGCGTAGGTTTAACTATGTTGAAGCCTTGATTTACTCTTCTGTTGAAGCCTTGATTTACTCTTATAAAATAGAAACTAGAAGTTGACTTATTGTGTTGTAAATGGATTTCTAAAAGTGTTTGCATGAGCTCTGTTTTATTCGTGATCTTTCTATTCAAATCTTAAATAGAACTTAGAAACAAAGGCGGGTCTTAGAAACAGAAACTGAATTTTTTTAAATTGAGCAGCTTCCTAATTTCTGGATGAGTGCAGTTTGTGTCCAACTATCTATCTATCTTTGGAATTATGATTAGTTTGTGTCCATCTATCTATCTATTTGTGTAATTATGATCTTTTCCTTTGTTGTCAACACTTCAGCGTTTTACACTGTTTCTAGATTTCTCTTGCAAGGTTGTGGGATTTCCTTGATTGATTTGTCTAGGATGTGAGGATAGAAGCCATAAAGTCACTGAACTAAGCTCCAATATGCAGATACTAAAAGGTATATGATCTATAACTTATAAGATTAACATGGTTTCTCAACTAAAATAATGATAAAGTACTCAATATAATAACATTATTATAAAAAAAACATGTATGTCTCCAGCAACCGATGAAGAGAATGAACGTAACATTGTGCACACACTTTGTCCATATGTCTCCAGCAGCGGACGAATATAATGAATGCAACACTGTCTGAACACTTTGATTGTATGTCTGCAAAATGAATGGAACAATGTCTGAAAATTTTGATTGTATGTGAACACTTTGATTGTATGTCTGTAGCAGCTGACGAGTAGAATGAATGCTTCAAATGAAAAATAGTATTGGTTGATTTTTTATAGTTTTATGATCTAAATTTTAATTGGCAGGGAAGATTGGCATGGATTTCCATCTCCCAAATTCAAATCTTTGTTGTGGATTGATTTGTACATGATCCAATGGCTGATAAGCTTTCATGGTTGATCTCGTGCTTTCTTGTGTTTTCCTGAATTGAAATGCTTTCCTGAATTTAATTCTTGAATTGAAAGAGCTGTTGTGTTTAATACTTGAATTGAAAGGGTTGAGTGAACTATTTCCTGAATTGAATTGTGTCATTTAATGTCTTCAGTGGGTTGAATGGTTAAACACAATTGTACATATGACTGACACACATTTCACCTATTCTTGTGCAAGTGTTACCCAACAATGGGATATGTTGCTCCAATGCAAAATTAGTGGGTGATTGTTTGATGGGATAGGTGTACTTTTGGATGGAAAGCAATGTAATGTTTTGTAGTGCATTTTGACTTAGTTGATAAGTCAAAACTAGAGGTACTTAAGATAGTAGGTCTTGTCAATACTTGTTGGTCCAATGTTAAGACTTGGTGTTTGAGCGTTGTTGGTCCAATAAAAAACTAAACCCATTTTGGACATATTTATATAACATATATAATTTAATATAAAATATTTATGTACACATTTTAATAAATTTATGATGTTTTTTTTTTTTTTAATATGAATGTGTAAGAACAATACTATAACTACTACTGATGTATCAAAAAATATATACTTTTCAGAAAATCACGCTTTCGAGTTTCAAATTGTGGCAGGAAGATAGGGTGGCTACAAACGAGAATGAATTAAATGAACAACAAAAGCCCACGTGAGTACCTAAACAAATCGTCTCGTAGGGAATCAATCACTTGAAAATTGAACCAATATAGCACGACATTTAGTGCTTTATATGTGGGCGAGCCTTATTTCCACTGCCATAGGCCCATAAATGCGCCCAGGCAGGGAATGCTCACCGCTCACCGCACGATGATCAACAACTTTAATCTAACAGCGGGCATTCCCTTCCTGGGCGCATTTATGGGCCTATGGCAATGGAAATAAGGCTCGCCTTTATATGTGACCCAATTAATACTTCCCTAACACACCAATCAATAAAGGGAATCCTAGGACTCCGATAGCGAAGTCTCAATATTTAATTAATAAATGAATGCATTTTCTAAAACGGAACCACTGAATTGAAGGAGATAAGTTACGCTGCCCCGAACGCCCGGGGTGCCCAACCTGCCCGTCATTGGTCCGGTCCATTTGAAATTGGAGCGAACGTCATCCAACCCCACTTTCCCGATATAATTTCTCCCGCTGAATTTGGCCATCACGCCGCGCCGCCTAGTGGTCTGGTGGATAGGCAGAAAATACAAGTCGGGGGTATTATGGATATGATTCACAACCGCGTTTTGTGCACTCACTGCAACATTTTGAAATTATTTTATTCAATCCTCCTCCAAACTTAAACCAGTTTGACTCAACTTTCAGCGTACCCTTATTCAAATTCAATTCGCTTTATAGAGGTCGCAGCATCAGCTATTTTTAGCGCGTCGTTTTCATTATCAGTTAAACGACGTTGATGGAACGAGCCTGCCCATTGTAGAGGGCGCGTTTGTTTTAGAATTTTGTAAACAATATTTTTCGCTAAATAATTATTTTTCCAAATCTTACATTTTCTTTTATTATTTAAAATGTATTTTTAACTCCATCACTAAGCCTAGAAATGGCTTAGGGTTCACCATCCAAATTTATGACAATGATGAGCGTATGAGCCACAGCGGACATCTGGACTGGTGAGCAGTCCCGAATGTCGAAGACTGAGAATGAGAATGGGTGTTACTGTAAAGTTGTTTTTGCTGCCCAAAGGTATAGCATAGGTACTCTTCTTACGTAAATCCTGGCAGCAACATTCTCATTATCGATGCCTAAATTCCAATCTCATCTCCTCTTCCGCACGAGATGCTTCTGCTAAATTTGCAGTTCTCTGCCATTTCCACGTACCCAACAATATACCTACCAGCCTTGGTCGTTTAGTTATCTGAAATTATTGGGGCAGTAACTTGAGGAGGCGGGGCGCTAAGGGCAGACATGTGGGACAAACCTGAAAAGCGGGTACCGGTGAGAGTGGGAAGATGGAAAGGCTAGCTTTATTTTCCAATGCATTGGCCCATAAATGTGTAAAGGCAGGAAATACCCAACTTAAGATTAAAGCAGTATATTATTGTATGGTGGCCATTTCCTAGCTCAGCACATTTATGGGCCGATGCACTGGGAAATAAGGGCCCTCGTATGGAAATAGGTTATCAAATTTGTTGGCGATGTGAGCGAGACTGCCCATTAAATGGAAATCAATTTCAACGCCATTCACCTCTTAAAGTTTATTAGCCTCACCTCTTTAATGGGCGTTGATTTCAATTTTAAGAGGTAAGGTTAATAAACTTTAATTGTAGGACCATAATGATAAACTTTTTGAAGTTTCAGGTGCTGAAATCCGGTGAAAAAATTTGAGGTAAAATCTTGGTTTTTGTTATTCAAACTGGTTTTTTGACTCTATATATGGATTCAGCACCCTCAAAAACCTCTAGGGCACTTAGATTGTGTAAATTTAGCAATCAAACTTCTCTTTTCAATAAATTCCTGCCAGAATTTAGAGAAATTACACCGTAAAAAGTCACCGTAAAATCCTTCAAAAAGTCGCCCTAAAGACTACTTGATTTGAAAGTATGTAAGAAAATAAATCAATAAGTGGGCACAAGAAAGAGATAAACTTTCTAAAGGGTAAGCACTTAGTAGACTTAAACATCTCAAAGTTGATCATTGTATAACTTTAAAGCACATCATTAAAAAAGTTTGGGAAAAATAGGAAGAAGTATTTTGTTGCTTTGTTCATTTCAGAAAAGCCTTTGACACCCTAGGGATAAGCTTTGGCACAGAATGGAGGAACTCGAGGTTCCTAGGCATTTGAGAGCAGTTATGCATAAGTTGTATGAAGAAGTGAAAGTCAAAATTAGAACTTCACCAAACATTTGCAATGTCGCGGTTAAGCAAAGTTGCCCATTGTCTCCTACCCTTTTTTATTTATATATCGACAAGGTTGAAGAGTGCTTAAATTCATAAGGGGGTGACAATATCCATTTGTGCAAGTTCGTTATAAGGTTTCTTTTGTACGTAGATGACCTTATTCTAATCGCTAAATTTGCTCTTGATTTGCAAGAGCACTTACTTTCCCTTGAACATTTTTGTAGAAGGGTGGGGATGCAAGTCAATATTAGCAAAACGAAAATAGTGGTTTTCTTTATCAAAAGAAAGCATAAAAATCATAAGTTCTACTTTGGAGGCAACATTCTGGAAGAAGTTGCAGATTACAAATACCTTGGAATTGGCTTCAACGGAAATTTAAGTTGGGATGGTTGTAGAAAGAAAAGAACTTTGGGAGGTTGGAAAGCATTTTATGTTTTCAAAACAGGTGTAGAGAAGCAGCACTATGGGACTAGAAAACCACTATAACTCTTTTGGGCTTTTAGTGATCCCTGTGATTCTCTACGGTTGTGAACTGTGGGCGAGCAACACATCTGGCAACAAATTGATAAAATTCAAAAGCATTTGATTACAAACAAATTAAAAATTAAAAGTGTCGTTCATTATGCTATCTTGTTAAGTGAAACAAGGGTTGCTCATATTGAAGCAATTGCTATGGTGCGAGTCATAAGGTATTTTAAAACAAATTGAGCAATGGAAGAGGGTATATGGCCTAAGGTTGTGTTTAATAACATATTGTGCAAAAGAAAGAAGACTTGGATGCGGCAAAATAAAAAAATGGTTTAGTAAATGGGGTATTTTCTTGAGCATGTGTCCCACAAATAGTAAAGAGATAAAAAATCTTGTTATAGATAAGTTCCATAAATGTTCTTGGGAGAAATAAGAAGTACTATATTGAAGAGTTTAATCCCACTCATAATCATCAACAAAAAGTGTATATAGGGGCCAATATTTCTTGGAGATCCAAAATTATTTTTGCTCAATTAAAGACTAATTCTCATAAACTCTGTTGTGAAAAAGGGCACTGGAAAAGGCCAAAAGAAATGTGGGAGGAAAGAGTATGTATTTTTTTCTCTTCCGAAAAAGTGGAAACAGAAAAGCATTTCATTTTAGAATGTTAGGCCTTCAAAGACAGCAGGGAAAGTTATGCAGATATTCTAGTAGTTAGCTCTTGGGGTAATCTATTCAGCTAAGATTTTGTCGAGATGTTGGGAGCATTTATTATAAGACTCCAAAAAAAAGGGATGAATACAAGAACCAGATGGAGAATCACTTTGTCCCATAGGCTATTTTTACCTTCATTAAATTTTATTTATTTATTTATTTATTTATTTTTTTTTTTTTTTTTTTCGCATGTTTATTGGAGGCATGCCATGTATGTATGGATACATTAATGATCTATATATTTTTTTATGTATGTGTGGGTCAATTTTCCTTAGGCTTCATGGTTGAGGTCAATAAAATTTTCTATCATTGATTTTGAAGCAATATTAAACATTTATTTATTGGTTTAAAATATAATATTATATTACTATAATTTTAATAATATAAAATATTTTAGAGTGTCTTACCATTATTTTTGTTTAGCTAGATTTTTTTTTATAGAAGGGAATATGTTAACCATCCAAAACCCAAAGGCATCTAGTAGGAGTGAGAGCTTCGCCCCTATGGACCACTAATTTTGAGTGACTTCGTTTTCCCTTTATAGAATTATGCATCAATGAGCACTAATAAATAACAATATGTTGAGTTCTCATTTATCTTAAAAGAAAAACATTAATTATATATTAAGAAAGCAAGTAAAATTAGAGATTTTATGGTAAACTTTATCTTACAACTAAATTAAAACCAAAGGCTACAAGAAAAACACTTATCTTATTAGTATTTCCACAAAAATTATGTGTATGTGTAATGGAAAACAATGATTTTGGGCTCTTAAGCCATGTAAAGGGAATTATAATATAGCTTAGGGTTTTCAAATGAATCAGATTTCTATGAGAGGAGCTTGATTTCAATGATCACATGTAATATGGATGGGTCATGTAACTCACGCTATGATTTGGAATCAGATTTGTGTATTTATATGTGTTTTTTTTTTTAATTAGGGGAATTGATAACTAGTTGGATTACTTGGGTGAGGCTTAGGTTAAAAATTTGGCTAACTACCACTATAAACCATAAGTTAGTACCAACAACATGCAAGACAAAACATACCAAGAAACTTGTGACTTAACAAGGGTTAAGGAATTCAAAGATGCGCCCTCAAAGGCGATCCCACTCATGGAGGGTGCCTACCCTTCTAGCCTTATCACAATAGGCCAAAATCTCATCAAGGATTTGAGCATGAGCGGCGAGAATGTAACAGCTACCTCCCAACAATTCAATTGAACTACTTCAGCTATAATTATGTATTTATCTCGACCAAGGAATATTTCTTAGGCTCATGGAATATGCATGGTGTAGAAAACCATAAAACATGCCCTAAATAAGGACTTCATAGATGATAAGAACAATCTAGGACCAATTTCAAGGATTAGATGCAATATGGATAGATCTCTTGACAATGGTTGTAGGATCATGGGTCTTAAACTATGGTTTGGGATATGAAACCCATCTCTATTATTACCACACAAACCATCACCTTTTCTCAAAGTCCCAAATATGATTGCAAACCTTGTGGAGCTCGAGAGGTTGGCCATTGTTACCTATGTAACCTACACTTTAGACTTTGAAAAATTTTCCTTATCAATGGGGGCTTCCTTATTAGTCAACAAGGCTCACGTCACATACTAGGAATTGACAAGTACATAGCCACAATTGTGATGGATTTATGATGTAAATGTAAAACATGGGCTTGGTAAGATGTGATGTGATACATAAGTCAACTAGCAAAAATGATGATAAGTGGTAAAAATGTATGTGAAAAGTGGATTTTAGTTAGGAAAAGTTATAATATGCTTGGAATAAAAAATTTACCTATGTAAAACTATGGAAATTGTAGAATTATGGTGATAGAATTGCAACTGCTCAAGAAATCTAAATCAAGAGACACAATTCTACTATATTTCTCTGTGGAAATTAATTCACAATTTAGAAAAATAATTGCAAACATGCATCAATCACATACACAAATACTCGAATTTATCTAGGAGAAACCGACTGGTAAAAACCCCATAATCATGCTTGCATTAATCAAATGAATAGAGAATGTATTACAATTGCTTACCCGCAATGAACACAACCTACAAATGAATAACCTTTCTATCTACTCAATAAGAATCTTTGACCCAAAATTAATAATTTTTTGCCTCTACTTGAGCCCCTATTTCCTTGCACAAATCCTGCGGAATTAGGCCCATATTTTTTAGGAATTTTCCTCCAATTGATTGTGAAATTCCCAAGGTTGATCCTCTGACTGCATGCAACACTTGTACACTCAATATTAGTGTGACAATTGATGTTACACTACCTTGGAATCTCCACCATGGCTGGGGAACTCGAATTATCTACATGCACTAGATATTTTTAGTTGATTGATCAGTTACATGGATGATCACTGAGTTAGACTGTTTTCCCACTGCACAACTGACCTCCAACTAGTTCTATCAACAGTTAGAAATATTTAAACTTAATAAACTTGGAAATAACTGAATTGGATTGTTACAAATTAGCAATCACACATTCTTAACTAAAATCCAAACCCTCTAACTCAAATTTACTGAGCTAATCGAGTGAAAAGAGCCATGTCACCTCATTTAACTGCCTCCAAGTTGTCTGTTGATGTGTAAATTTGAATTTTCTCAATTTTACCAAGGAAAAATCAAATTGAGACTTTATTGCTACACTTCTCAACATAAATTATATAAATATGAATGGAAGTAGGTGAATGCATCACCATGTTAGAGGTCAATCCTACAACACTAAGTGAAAGTTACTATGATGTGACCACCATGATGAAGATCCTTGAAGAAAAGTATACATTTTTTATGAAACCTCCACCAAATTTCCAACCTTTGGAAGGCTAGAATGATCCCCTCAATTTGTACAGATCAAGTTTTCCACTCATGTTAATATTAGGGGTAACAATTGACCCCTACTTGTGTACATGTTCTCTTTGAATAATATTGCATGAGAACTAAAAAATATTTGATACACCTGTAAAAAAATAAGGAAGAAGGAAGAGGGCCATGAGGAGGGATGGTCTAAGTCTCATCCTTAAATAACACATCCAAAATTATTTCAACTTCATTAAAATTGGCTTTACAAGTAAGACACAAGCCAATAATTCCAATGCTCATAATATATAGCTTATTCCTTATGTCTTATGTCTCTCAAGACTTATTATTTCTACTCCTATTAGGATACATGAATAAAATACAAAGGCTAAGTGTGATCATACAACCAATGGAACCACTCTAGCTCTTTGTTTAGATAAAAAATTATTCTCTTATGTTTGGTTATGAACCTAAATAAGGAGACTTCAAACATCATGTATATATGAGTTGGAATCCCCATAGAAACAAGTTTGAAATAGTCATTGAAGAGAGCCAAAACATCACACTCATGCCCAAAATGGCATACACATTTACATCTAGCCAAAGTTGCATAAGTTTACAATATTCTTCTTGGGGATACATTACATCATCAAAAATGGAAGAAATTTCATCTATATGCTCCATGATTACACTCATGGGCTTCCCTGTTATAAAATTGTCTCGACAAGAGCATGAAGCTACATATCTAGAAATGTTTCCTAAATGCATGAAATAGCTTGTTGGCCCATACTTGAAGAATGGAATTTTTTGCAACTTATTTCTATAGGTTTGCCTTTCTATCACATACAATTTATAACATAGAAAATGTAGTTTCCATAATGTAAATAACATGTAAATTCATTAACAATGAAGGCTAATGATGGTTGGAAATTTCCCAAGTTAGATTCTTCAAAATTATAAAAAAAATTGAGAATTATTATCATGTTAATGTTTCTGGAAATATGCTATAGAAATTTTTGAATGTGCATGAATATTATGCCCATTTACGTCTCTTACATTAAGCTACCCAATAAAATCATAACCCACACTTCCTTCCCTAGAAGAATCATAAATTAAATTTCTCAAAAATACCCAATATTTATCATCCATATTGTTATACAGAATTGTGATCTATGGATAAATCAAATTCCCTAAGTGTGGTGTTTATCACTTAGAACAACAGAGGAAAGAATAACTATCACTTTCTCTAAAACAAGCATATATACAAAATGGAAAAGGAGCCTACTTTGTTTCTTTCACTTATCCTTCTTCTGTCGTTGTTTCCGTCGCTCTCAATCCAACTCAAGTCACTAGATCAATTCTTGCAAACAAAAATAGAGAACATCAAACAACATACAATATACAAAGATCTACTTATCTTACTCAAATAAAATCAATTATATTTGAAATACTTACATCATTCAAGAATACATTTCACAAGAAATAGAGAAATATGTATGGGAAAATGAACAACAATCTTTATTAAAGAGTAGAAGGGGAAGATTACAACCAATGGATCAATTTGTTGTCAACCTGCTCCAGCTTCATTCTGACCTCACCACATCCAGCATCATCTCAATAGCATATCAATACTTTCTCTCTCTTATCAAATGAGAATCCAACAGCATAACTTTACCAAAATTATTCCTTCCTAGCACTAGGATGAGTGCTCAATTTATAAGGAAACTGATGGTAATTTCTCAATGAATGACTTTCTAATAATAGGAAAGGCATGTTTCCAAGTTCAGAGGTGTTAGATTGACACTTGGATTTGAAGTTTGACACATATGGACTCTTCTAAAAGGCACTGGCCATGTGGAGATTCCCGGAACAATGATAAATCCGCTCCCAGGAGACCAATGCACCCTTGAGTGTCGGGAAGTGCACTGCAGTGCACCCTTTCATGGAGGATTTGGCACTGCAACGTAGTTAGTCCCTTGCAGATGAGCGTTAGTGAGTCAATAGGTCATATAACATATACTTCAAACCTTGGAAATCCCACAATAGAAGCCATGAATGAAATGTCTTCACTAAGGGCATGTAGCAACTGAAATATAAGGGGATGATAGACCATATTTCATTGGTCCTGGGGATGATGTCTAGTTTGACCATGTCTTGGGGGATGATACCCAATTTGACCTATAACATCTACCCCCTAAATAACATAGTTACTGATCAAACGGGAACTATTACCTCAAAACGAGAACTCTAGCCCAAAAAACTCAAAAAACATGAAAAAACAACCCAAAAATGAAAAGTATGACCTCCAGAATGCACTGTTTTTTTTTAGGATCAAATTTCAACAATTTTTTAAATCATGCTAAAAACCAAATTTTTTCTTGAAAAAAGGATTGAAAAAACACCCTCGAAACAAAATGTGTTGATGGTGGAATAACATCATCAAATTTTTGTGTGCAAAAAACAACCTGAAAACGAAAAGTGTTGATGCCACAATAACATCACCAATATTTTGTGTGAAAAAAACACCTTGAAAATGAAAAGTGTTAATGTTGGAATAACGTCTTCTTTATTTTGTGCAAAAAAATACCTCGAAAACTGATTGTATTGAAACAAAAATTTTAGAATACTAAAAATAATATCCAAGAAAAGAAAAAAAATAAAAACATTTTTAAAATAAAAATTTAAAAATATATTAAAAATTGGAAAAAAAATAAAACAAACCAACAAAATTTAAAATAAAAAAATTAAAAATTAAAAATTAATTAATTAAAATAAAAATTAAAAAAAACAAATAAATTTGAAAAAATAAAATAAATTTTATATATACAAATTATATATATATATATATATATATATATATATATAATGGAAAATGGAAAATGGAATAAAATAAAACAAAAATATTAAATTAAATATAAATATTAAATTAAAAATATATATATTAAATTTTGTTATATATATATATATATAAGATTAAAAAAAAAATTAAAATTAAAAAAAAATATATTAAATTTTAATAAATAAATAAAAAATATTTTATAATAAAAAATAAATTTAAAAAAAAAAATTAAAAACACTTTAAAATTAAAATTTAAACAAAATTAAAAACTAATTAAAATTTTAAAAAGAAAATAAAATATTAAAAATATTAAATTAAAAACAAATTAATTTAAACATAAAAAATAATTAAAATAATAAAATAAAATTATTTAATTTAAAATATAAAAAATGAATTGAAATAAAATATTTAAAATTTTAAATATTAAATTTTAATTAATTAAAAAAAAATTACAGTTAAAAAAAAAACAAAAACAAAAATAGAAAAAACTATATCTGAAATTTCAATAAATAAATTTAAAAAAAAAAAATTAAACAATTAAAAAATTATTTAAAAAAAAAAAATACAAAATTTTAAATTAATTTTTAAAAGAAATTCAAATTGGCCTCTGTCTAGCCGCCCCGCCCGCCCAGCAGCTGGTCTCCGCCGCCATTTGGGAAGGAGGTCAATTCTGAGAATCGCCTCATGCCCAGGTGGCGGTGGAGGTCGGTCGTTGGGCGGGCAGGGGCTGCCCGCACCTAGGCGGAGGCCAAATTCATTTTTTTTAAATAAAATAATTTTTTTTAATTATTGTTTTTTTTTTAATTTATTAAATTTTAATTAAAAAAAATTAATTTAATATTTCATTTTTATTTTTAATTTTTGATTTTTTTTATTTTTTTATTTTAATTTTTTAATTTTTGTTTTATTTTTATTTCAATTATAATTCTTCCAGGAAATCACATAAGGAATTTTTGGAACCGACGCGTTTCGAACTCCAACTGAAGTTCATCATCAGGATAATGAAGATTGACTGATCTAACATACACATTTATACCAGGAAGAGAAAAGCAACGGTCAAAACCCAAAGAGTTTAAGAACGGTCAAAAATAAGAAAAATCATAAAATAATCCAAAAAATATAACTAACCCATCCTAAAAACTAAAAACGGTCAAAAATAAAATTAAAATACAAGTAATTTATTTTTATTTTTACTTTTATTTTTGTTTTATTTTATTTTTATTTTATTGTATTTTAATTTCTTGTGTCTAATTTTATTTCTTCATTTATTTATTAATTTATTGTATTTATTGATTTTATTTTATTATTCTATTTATTTTTAATTTATTTAGAGTTTATGACTTTGACTTGAATTTTTCTCTTAATAACCTTTTTATCTTGTTGGGGGAGTTCTTAGGGTTGATTTTATATGAAGCCGTGATTATGACTTTTTATATTTTTATTTTTAGTTTTAGTTTTTACCATTTTTAATTTTATTTTTGACCATTTTTAGTTTTTAGGATGGGTTAGTTATATTTTTTGGATTATTTTATGATTTTTCTTATTTATGACCATTTTTAAACTCTTTGGGTTTTGACCGTTCCTTCTCTCTTCCTAGTATAAATGTGTATGTCAGATCAGCCAATCTTCATTATCCTAATGATGAACTTCAGTTGGAGTTCGAAAAGCGTCGGTTCCAAAAATTCCTTATGTGATTTCCCGAAAGAATTATAATTGAAATGTTATGGATCACAAAATCTTGCACTCTCAACTTTATTTTTATTTATTAAATTTAATATTTGTTTTTCTTAATTTATATTTTATTTTGATTGTTTTTTAATTTAATAAAATTTAAAAAAAAAATTAATTTAATTTTTTTTATTTAATAATTTTAGGTTATTTTTTTTTATAATTTTTAATTTTTAAATTTTAATTTTATTTTATTTTTACTTTTAATTTTAAATATATATATATATATATATATTTAAAAATGGTTTAATGTTAAAATGAAACTATTAGATTTTTATTTACTTTTTTAATGTTTTTTTCATTTTTTGTTTTTGTTTTTTAATCTTAATTTTAATTTGTTTATTTTAATATTTTAATTTAAATTTTCTTTTAAAATTTTATTTTTTATTTTTTATTTTTATTTTATTTTTTTTAATTTAAAATTTAAAATTTTAATTATTTTTAATTTTTGTATTTTAGTTTTAATTTTTTTATTTTGATTATTTTTAAATATTCTCTTTTAATTTTATTTTTTATCAATTTTTCTTTAATTATGTGGTTATTTTTTTTTAATAACTATAAAAAAATTGTTTTTGATGTTCTTTTAATTTTTTGGTTCAATTTTTATTTTATTTTTTCAATTTTTAATTTTTTTTCTTTAAAGTATATGTGGTTTTGAAATTTTCCTTTTTCAATTTTAGATTTTTTTTTTTTTTAATTTATTCATTTTTGTTTAAATTTTTTATTTTTACAAGTTAATTTGTTTTTATTTTTATATTTTTAATGGTTTTTTTATTATTTTTATATATTTCTTATATATTTGATTTTTTTTATCATGTTTCTTAACTTTATTTTTATGTTTTATTACCAACATGAAAATCACCACTGTAAAAAAAAATTGGTTGATGTTGCATCAACACTTTTCAAAATTAGCATGAAAATCACCACTCTAAAAATTAATTTTTGATGTTTCATCAACACTTTTCAAAATTAGCATGAAAATCACTATCGTTTTAAAACAAATGTTCATACTTCATAAATAAATAAAAATTGAAGTGTCAAAAATATGCTAAAAAAAAGGGTGATTCTGCATCATCACTTTCAAAACTGGGTGTTTTTTTTTGCTACCTCGAAAAAGTAGGTACCAGTTCAGTTACCTATTTTATCGGTAACTACGTTAAAGCATGAAGTCAAAATAATAATAGTATTTGCATGAGATGCTTTATGATGTGATGAGTTGGAACTGAAGTGGACGACAGCCTGCATCATTCTTACAATACATTAAATCATAATATATTTCATCTTGATCACGAATTGCTGAGGGAGGCATTCCCATGCTCAGCACATAAACGATCTAATAACATGTACATAATTCATAAAGTCGTCTACATTGGAATGTTGCCCAATATAGACATGCCTACAGATATAGGCCCATGTTTGGATGACGATCTTTATGTAAAGTCATCGTACATATGATGTGTATAACAATCCTGAAATTGCAGCCCGTACGGATGAAACTAGATCCTGGGTCTTCTTATCTCGTTCACTCGATTGTTCTGGTATAAGTCTAGCCATGTGAATATATGATTCAAAATAGAACATGGTAATATATCGTTTGATTACCAACCAATGATGTGAGATATTAACAAACGTGAGAGAACCACCATTGATGTTAATGGCTCTCAAGGTACTACAGTACAATTTGCAAGGTGTGAATAAATGATTTGATGTCGAACGCCAAGAAAAATCTTTCGGTCAAATGTCCGGAAGCGAAAAACTTGTTGATGATGTAACAAGCCTCAGGGTACTGGAAGATGTTTCTAAGTAAACTTCCTGGATGATGAGCTGATGTCGACATGAAGCAACGTTATCGCGAAATGAGAGTTACTAATTTCAGAGACAAAATGTGACTTGATATAGCAATGTTCAGGGACGACTATCATGAAAATGAAGGTTTATGAGTATTGCAGAAGGATGAGGATTCATTGGATGACTTCTCTTGAACATATCGACGACACTGAAATGAGTTGGTAGCATTGACCCAAAACCGAAGTGAAGGTATGATGAACCATAAGTATGAATGAACCGTCAAGGAGATTACCCAACCCAAAAGTCACGATGATGGAGTGAAAGTGTCATATTCAAGAGCGACCAGCTACCATAAAATGTTTTATTCTTTTTTCCAAATTTTCCCCAGTCATTTGTCGACTAGTACCTCTTATTTTTTAACAAGCTTGAGGGTAACATATGCTTTATCTATAATTCAAACCTTTGGGTGAATCCATCGCTATTTAATAATTTAATGAGTCTAGAAATAAATGAAACTCAATTCCTAACATGATTGACAAGTCCGTCGCTATTTTATATTTTAACGAGCCTAACGACAACGACAGATCGATCCTTTTTCATGTTTAGAGAGTTTGAAAAAGAGGAAAAAAGAAAACTCCATGAGTCCTTTTTCCTAAATTTGTCGCTCAGGTCCGAAAAAGTGTAAAATGATACTTGAGAAAACCTCTTAGCCTTGTTCGACTAAGGTTTTCCTTTTTCGTAAATAATCTATATCGGTCCAGAAAAAGGTTAAACTTATACTGAGTATATATCGTTTCATTTACTTTTACGAGCTCGAAAAGACAAATACTCGGCAATATTTTCACATTATTGGAATCTGAAAAGAGCTAAAAGAAGACTCTAGGGATTTCTTTTTCACCATTATCGAAGCTCGAAAAAGAGATAAAAGTGCGCTTCAAGTCCTTTTTCATTTTTACCAAAGCTCAAAAAATAAGGATAAAAATATGCTTTGTGGTCAAATCATTCTTGAATAAGTGTGCATGACTAATATGCTATATCAGTTGTAAAACCTGTTTAGAAAACCATCAAACAGATTAAAAATACCTGTTTCATAGAAAAAATGAATAAAAGCCATAGTCACAGCATTAAATATGATTTGAAATAATCAATTGACTAATTAAAAGAGTTTTTACCATTCATTTTTACCATTTGAAAATAGGAGCTTTGAACCAGTTTTTGCCCCTGAAATTCAGCAGTTGATTGTGACAGATTATGTGGACGATTTTCCTCGCCGTTAGATCTAGGTTGGAGCTATGAACCTTCTCTTTCTTTTAGTATCATTTTCATTGCATTTCATGGAAAAATTTTAGGGTTTTTAGCCCCTTAGGGTAAATATACTACGCTTAGAGGGCAACACACCCTTGAATGTCGAAAGGTGCATTGCAGTGCACTGAAATTGAAGGCCAAATGCACTACAACGCTTCAGCTTTTTACACTGTTTCTAGCTTTCTCTTGCAAGGTTGTGGGATTTCCTTAATTGATTTGTCTAGGATGTGAGGATAGAAGCCATAAAGTCACTGAACTAAGCTCCAATATGCAGATACTAAAAAGTATATGATCTATAACTTATAAGCTTAACATGGTTTCTCAACTAAAATAATGATAAAGTACTCAATATAATAACATTATTCAACAAAAACATGTATGTCATTGTGCACACACTTTGTCTGTATGTCTCCAGCAGCTGATGAATATAATGAATGCAACATTGTCTGAACACTTTGATTGTATGTCTGCAAAATGAATGCAACAATGTCTGAAAATTTTGATTGTATGTGAACACTCTGATTGTATGTCTGCAGCAGCTGATGAGTAGAATGAATGCTTCAAATGAAAAATAGTATTGGTTGATGTTTTCTAGTTTTATGATCTAAATTTTAATTGGTAGGGAAGATTGGCATGGATTGCCATCTCCCTAATTCAAATTTGTGTTGTGGATTGATTTGTACATGATCCAATAGCTGATAAGCTTTCATGGTTGATTCTGTGCTTTCTTGTGTTTTCCTAAACTGAAATGCTTTCCTGAATTTAATTCTTGAATTGAAAGGGTTGTTGTGTTTAATACTTGAATTGAAAGGGTTGAGTGAACTATTTCCTGAATTGAATTGTGTCATTTAATGTCTTCAGTAGGTTGAGTGGTTAAACACAATTGTACATATGACTGACACACATTTCACCTATTCTTGTGCAGGGGTTACCCAACAATGGGATATGTTGTTCCAATGCAAAATTAGTGGGTGATTGTTTGATGGGATAGGTGTACTTTTGGATGGAAAGCAATGTAATGTTTTGTAGTGCATTTTGACATAGTTGATAATTCAAAACTAGAGGTACTTAAGACAGTAGGTCTTGTCAATACTTGTTGGTCCAATGTTAAGACTTGGTGTTTGAGCGTTGTTGGTCCAAGAAAAAACTAAATGCATTTTGGACATATTTATATAACATATATAATTTAATATAAAATATTTATGTACACATTTTAATAAATTTATGATGTTTTTTTTTTTTTTTAAATATGAATGTGTAAGAACAATACTATAACTACTACTGATGTATCAAAAATATATAATTTTCAGAAAATCACGCTTTCAAGTTTCAAATCGTGGCAGGAAGATAAGGTGGCTACAAACGAGAATGTATTAAATGAACAACAAAAGCCCACGTGAGTAATAAAAAGCCCACGTGAATCGTCTCGCAGGGAATCAATCACTTGAAAATTGAACCAATATAGCACGACATTTAATGCTTTATATGTGACCCAATTAATACTTCCCTAACAGACCAATTAATAAAGGGAATCCTAGGACTCCGATAGCGAAGTCTCAATATTTAATTAATAAATGAATGCACTTTCTAAAAGGGAACCAGTGAATTGAAGGAGATAAGTTACGCTGCCCCGAACGCCCGGGATGCCCAACCTGCCCGTCGTTGGTCCGGTCCATTTGAAATTAGAGCGAACGTCATCCAACCCCACTTTCCCGCCATAATTTCTCCCGCTGAATTTGGCCATCACGCCGCACCGCCTAGTGGTCTGGTGGATAGGCAGAAAAATACAAGTGGTGGGTATTATGGATATGATTCACAACCGCGTTTTGTGCACTCACTGCAGCATTTTGAAATTATTTTATTCAATTCTCCTCCAAACTTAAACCAGTTTGACTCAACTTTCAGCGTACCCTTATTCAAATTCAATTCGCTTTATAGAGGTCGCAGCATCAGCTATTTTTAGCGCGTCGTTTTCATTATCAGTTAAACGATGATGATGGAACGAGCCTGCCCATCGTAGAGGGCGCGTTTGTTTTAGAATTTTGTAAACAATTTTTTTCGCTAAATAAATTTTTTTCCAAATCTTACATTTTTTTTTATTATTTAAAATATATTTTTAACTCCATCACTAAGCCTAGAAATGGCTTAGGGTTCACCATCCAAATTTATGACAATGATGAACGTATGAGCCGCAGCGGACATCTGGACTGGTGAGCAGTCCCGAATGTCGAAGACTGAGAATGAGAATGGGTGTTACTGTAAAGTTGTTTTTGCTGCCCAAAGGTATAGGTACTCTTCTTACGTAAAGCCTGGCAGCAACATTCTCATTATCGATGCCTAAATTCCAATCTCATCTCCTCTTCCGCACGAGATGCTTCTGCGAAATTTGCAGTTCTCTGCCATTTCCACGTACCCAACAGTATACCTACCAGCCTTGGTCGTTTAGTTATCTGAAATTATTGGGGCAGTAACTTGAGGAGACGGGGGGCTGAGGGCAGACGTGTGGGACAAAACCTGAAAAGCGGGTACCGGTGAGAGTGTGAAGATGGAAAGGCTAGCTTTATTTTCCAATGTATTGGCCCATAAATATGTAAAGGCAGAAAATACTCAACTTAAGATTAAAGCAGTATATTATTGTATGGTGGGCATTTCCTGGCTCAGCGCATTTATGGGCCGATGCACTGGGAAATAAGGGTCCTCAGATGGAAATAGGTTATCAAATTTGTTGGCGATGTGAGCTAGACTGCCCATGAAATGGGTGTTGATTTCGATTTTAAGAGGTGAGGCTAATAAACTTTAATTATAGGACCATAATGATAAATCCTTGGTTTGCAAAGTTATTTGAAAGTATGTAAGAAAATAAATCAATAAGTGGGCACAAGAAAGAGATAAACTTGCTAAAGGGTAAGCACTTTTTAGACTTAAACATCTCAAAGTTGATCATTGTATAACTTTAAAGCACATCATTGAAAAAGTTTGGGAAAAATAGGAAGAAGTATTTTGTTGCTTTGTTCATTTCAGAAAAGCCTTTGACACTCTAGGGATAAGCTTTGGCACAGAATGGAGGAACTCGAGGTTCCCAGGTATTTGAGAGCAGTTATGCATAAGTTGTATGAAGAGGTGAAAGTCAAAATTAGAACTTCACCAGACATTTGCGATGTCACGGTTAAGCAAAGTTGCCCATTGTCTCCTACCCTTTTTTATTTATATATCGAAAAGGTTGAAGAGTGCTTAAATTCTTAAGGGGTTGACAATATCCATTTGTGCAAGTTCGTTATAAGGTTTCTTTTGTACGTAGATGACCTTATTCTAATCGCTAAATTTGCTCTTGATTTGCAAGAGCACTTACTTTCCCTTGAACATTTTTGTAGAAGGGTGGGGATGCAAGTCAATATTAGCAAAACGAAAATAGTGGTTTTCTTTATCAAAAGAAAGCATAAACATCATAAGTTCTACTTTGAAAGCAACATTATGGAAGAAGTTGCAGATTACAAATACCTCGGAATTGGCTTCAACGGAAATTTAAGTTGGGATGGTTGTAGAAAGAAAAGAACTTTGGGAGGCTGGAAAGCATTTTATGTTTTTCAAAACAGAGAGGCAGAGCTATGGGACTAGAAAACCACTATAACTCTTTTGGGCTTTTAGTGATCCCTGTGATTCTCTACGGTTGTGAACTGTGGGCGAGCAACACATCTGGGATGCGATTGCAACAAATTGAGAAAATTCAAAAGCATTTGATTACAAACAAATTAAAAATTAAAAATGCAATTCATTATGCTATCTTGTTAAGTGAAACAAGGGTTGCTCATATTGAAGCAATTGCTATGGTGCGAGTCATAAGGTATTTTTAAAAAAATTGAGCAATGGAAGAGGGTAGATGGCCTAAGGTTGTGTTTAATAACATATTGTGCAAAAGAAAGAAGACTTGGATGTGGCAAAATAAAAAAATGGTTTAGTAAATGGGGTATTTTCTTGAGCATGTGTCCCACAAACAGTAAAGAGATAAAAAATCTTGTTATGGATAAGTTCCATACACGTTCTTGCGAGAAAGAAGAAGTACTATATTGAAGAGTTTAATCCCACTCATAATCATCAACAAAAAGTGTATATAGGGGCCAATATTTCTTGGAGATCCAAAATTATTTTTGCTCAATTAAAGACTAATTCTCATAAACTCCGTTGTGAAAAAGGGCGCTGGAAAAGGCCAAAAGAAATGTGGGAGGAAAGAGTATGTATTTTTTTCTCTTCCGGAAAAGTGGAAACAGAAAAGCATTTCATTTTAGAATGTTAGGCCTTCAAAGACAGCAGGGAAACTTATGCAGATATTCTGGCAGTTAGCTCTTGGGGTAATCTATTCAGCTAAGAGTTTGTCAAGATGTTGGGAGCGTTTATTATAAGACTCCACAAAAAAAGGGACGAATACAAGAACCAGATGGAGAAGCACTTTGTCCCATAGGCTATTTTTACCTTCATTAAAATAAGTTATTTTTTTTTATTTTTTTATTATTCACGTGTTTATTGGAGCCATGTCATGTATGTATGGATACATTAATGATCTATATATTTGTTTATGTATGTGTGGGTCAATTTTCCTTAGGCTTCATGGTTGAGGTCAATAAAATTTTCTATCATTGATTTTGAAGCAATATTAAACATTTATTTATTGGTTTAAAATATAATTGTAATTATATAAAATATTTTAGAGTGTCTTACCATTATTTTTGTTTAGCTAGATTTTTTTTATAGAAGGGAATATGTTAACCATCCAAAACCCAAAGGCATCTAGTAGGAGTGAGAGCTTCACCCCTATGGACCACTAATTTTGAGTGGCTTTGTTTTCCCTTTATAGAATTATGCATCAATGAACACTAATAAATAACAATATGTTGAGTTCTCATTTATCTTAAAAGAAAAACATTAATTATATATTAAGAAAGCAAATAAAATTAGAGATTTTATGGTAAACTTTATCTTACAACTAAATTAAAACCAAAGGCTACAAGAAAAACACTTATCTTATTAGTATTTCCACAAAAATTATGTGTATGTGTAATGGAAAACAATGATTTTGGGCTCTTAAGCCATGTAAAGGGAATTACAATATAGCATAGGATTTTCAAATGAATCATATTTCTATGAGAGGGGCTTGATTTCAATGATCACATGTAATATGGATGGGTCATGTAACTCATGCTATGATTTGGAATCAGATTTTTTTTATTTTTTATTTTTTTTTTAGGGGAATTGATAACTAGTTGGATTACTTGGGTGAGGCTTAGGTTAAAAATTTGGCTAACTACCACTATAAACCATAAGTTAGTACCAACAACATGCAAGAGAAAATGTACCAAGAAACTTGTGACTTAACAAGGGTTAAGGAATTCAAAGACGCGCCCTCAAAGGTGGTCCCACTCATGGAGGGTGCCTACCCTTCTAGCCTTATCACAATAGGCCAAAATCTCATCAAGGATTTGAGCATGAGCAGTGAGAATGTAACAGCTACCTCTCAACAATTCAATTGAACTACTTCAGCTATAATTATGTATTTATCTCGACCAAGGAATATTTCTTAGGCTCATGGAATATGCATGGTGTAGAAAACCATAAAACATGCCCTAAAGAAGGACTTCATAGATGATAAGAACAATCTAGGACCAATTTCAAGGATTAGATGCAATATGGATAGATCTATTGATAATGGTTGTAGGATCATGGGTCTTAAACTATGGTTTGGGATATGAAACCCATCTCTATTGTTACCACACAAACCATCACCTTTTCTCAAAGTCCCAAAGATGATTGCAAACCTTATGGAGTTCGAGAGGTTGGCCATTGTTACCTATGTACCCTACACTTTAGACTTTGAAAAAGTTTCCTTATCAATGGGGGCTTCCTTATTAGTCAACAAGGCTCACGTCACGTACTAGGAATTGACAAGTACCTAGCCACAATTGTGATGGATTTATGATGTAAATGTAAAACATGGGCTTGGTAAGGTGGGATGTGATACATAAGTCAACTAGGAAAAATGATGATAAGTGGTAAAAATGTATGTGAAAAGTGGATTTTAGTTAGGAAAAGTTATAATATGCTTGCAATAAAAAATTTACCTAGGTAAAACTATGGAAATTGTAGAATTATGGTGATAGAATTGCAACTGCTCAAGAAATCTAAATCAAGAGACACAATTCTACTCTATTTCTCTGTGGAAATTAATTCACAATTTAGAACAATAATTGCAAACATGCATCAATCACATACACAAATAATCAAATTTATCTAGGGGAAACCGACTGGTAAAAACCCCATAATCATGCTTGCATTAATCAAATGAATAGAGAATGTATTACAATTGCTTACCCGCAATTAACACAACCTACAAATGAATAACCTTTCTATCTGCTCAATAAGAAGCTTTGACCCAAAATTAATAATTTTTTGCCTCTACTTGTGCCCCTATTTCCTTGCACAAATCCTGTGGAATTAGGCCCATATTTTTTAGGAATTTTCCTCCAATTGATTGTGCAATTCCCAAGGTTGATCCTCTGACTGCATGCAACACTTGTACACTCAAGATTAGTGTGACAATTGATGTTACACTGCCTTGGAATCTCCACCATGGCTGGGGAACTCGAATTATCTGCATGCACTAGATATTTTTAGTTGATTGATCAGTTACCTGGATGATCATTGAGTTAGATTGTTTTCCCACTGCACAACTGACCTCCAACTAGTTCTATCAACAGTTAGAAATATTTAAACTTAATACACTTGGAAATAACTGAATTGGATTGTTACAAATTAGCAATCACACATTCTTAACTAAAATACAAGCCCTCTAACTCAAATTTACTGAGCTAATTAAGTGAAAAGAGCCATGTCACCTCAATTAACTGCCTCCAAGTTGTTTGTTGATGTGTAAATTTGAATTTTCTCAATTTTACCAAGGAAAAATCAAATTGAGACTTTATTGCTACACTTCTCAACAAAAATTATATAAATATGAATGGAAGTAGGTGAACGCATCACCATGTTAGAGGTCAATCCTACAACACTAAGTGAAAGTTACTATGATGTGACCACCATGATGAAGATCCTTGAAGAAAAGTATACATTTTTTTATGAAACCTCCGCCAACATTCCAACCTTTGGAAGGCTAGAATGATCCCCTTAATTTGTACAGATCAAGTTTGCCACTCATATTAATATTAGGGGTAACAATTGACCCCTACTTGGGTACATGTTCTCTTTGAAGAAGATTGCATGAGAACCAAAAAATATTTGACACACCTATAAAAAAATAAGGAAGAAGGAAGAGGGCCATAAGGAGGGATGGTCTAAGTCTCATCCTTAAATAACACATCCAAACTTATTTCAACTTCATTAAAATTGGCTTTACAAGTAATACACAAGCCAATAATGCTAATGCTCATAATATATAGCTTATTCCTTATGTATTATGTCTCTCAAGACTTATTATTTCTACTCCTATTAGGACACATGAATAAAATACAAAGGCTAAGTGTGATCATACAACCAATGGAACCACTCTAGCTCTTTGTTTAGATAAAAAAAAATTCTCTTATGTTTAGTTATGAACCTAAATAAGGAGACTTCAAACATCATGTATATATGAGCTGGAATCCCCATAGAAAAAAGTTTGAAATAGTCATTGAAGAGAGCCAAAACATCACACTCATGCCCAAAATGGCATACACCTTTACATCTAGCCAAAGTTGCATAAGTTTACAATATTCTTCTTGGGGATACATTACATCATCAAAAATGGAAGAAATTTCATCTATATGCTCCATGATTACACTCATGGGCTTCCCTATTATAAAATTGTCTCGAAAAGAGCATGAAGCTACATATCTAGAAATGTTTCCTAAATGCATGAAATAGCTTGTTGGCCCATACTTGAAGAATGGAATTTTTTGCAACTTATTTCTATGGGTTTGCCTTTCTATCACATACAATTTATAACATAGAAAATGTAGTTTCCATAATGTAAATAACATGTAAAATCATTAACAATGAAGGCTAATGATGGCTGGAAATTTCCCAAGTTAGATTCTTCAAAATTATAAAAAATTTGAGAATTATTATCATGTTAATGTTTCTGGAAATATGCTATAGAAATTTTTGAATGTGCATGAATATTATGCCCATTTACGTCTCTTACATTAAGCTACCCAATAAAATCATAACCCACACTTCCTTCCCTAGAAGAATCATAAATTAAATTTCCCATAAATACCTAATATTTATCATCCATATTGTTATACAGAATTGTGATCTATGGATAAATCAAATTCCCTAAGTGTGGTGTTTATCACTTAGAACAACAGAGGAAAGAATAACTATCACTTTCTCTAAAACAAGCATATATACAAAATGGAAAAGGAGCCTACTTTGATTCTTTCACTTATCCTTCTTCTGTCGTTGTTTCCATCGCTCTCAATCCAACTCAAGTCACTAGATCAATTCCTACAAACAAAAATAAAGAACATCAAACAACATACAATATACAAAGATCTAATTAGCTTAGTCAAATAAAATCGATTAGATATGAAATACATACATCATTCAAGAATACATTTCACAAGAAATAGAGAAATATGTATGGGAAAATTAACAACAATCTTTATTAAAGAGTAGAAGGGGAAGATTACAACCAATGGATCAATTTGTTGTCAACCTGCTCCAGCTTCATTCCAACCTCATCACATCCAGCATCATCTCAACAGCATATCAGTACTTTCACTCTCTTATCAAATGAGAATCCAACAACGTAACTTTACCAAAATTATTCCTTCCTAGCACTAGGATGAGTGCTCAATTTATAAGGAAACTGATGGTAATTTCTTAATGAATGACTTTCTAATAATAGGAAAGACATGTTTCCAAGTTCAGAGGTGTTAGATGGACACTTGGATTCGAAGTTTGACACATATGGACTCTTCTAAAGGGCACTGGCCATGTGGAGATTCCCAGAACAATGATAAATCCGCTCCCAGGTGACCAATGCACCCTTGAGTGTCGGGAAGTGCACTGCAGTGCACCCTTTCATGGAGGATTTGGCACTGCAACGCAGTTAGTCCCTTGCAAATGAGCGTTGGTGAGTCAATAGGTCATATAACATATACTTCAAACCTTGGAAACCCCACAATAGAAGCCATGAATGAAATGTCTTCACTAAGGGCATGTAGCAACTGAAATATAAGGGGATGATAGACCATATTTCATTGGTTCTGGGGATGATGTCTAGTTTGACCATATCTTGGGGGATGATACCCAATTTGACCTATAATATCCACCCCCTGAATAACATAGTTACCGATCAAACGGGAACTATTACCTCAAAACGAGAACTCTAACCCAAAAAACTCAAAAAACATGAAAAAACAACCCAAAAACGAAAAGTATGACCTCCAGAATGCACTGTTTTTTTTTAGGGTCAAATTTCAACAATTTTTTAAATTATGCTAAAAACCAACTTTTTTCTTGAAAAAAGGATTGAAAAAACACCCTCGAAACAAAATGTGTTGATGGTGGAATAACATCATCAAATTTTTGTATGCAAAAAACAACCTGAAAACGAAAAGTGTTGATGCCACAACAACATCACCAATATTTTGTGTGAAAAAAACACCTTGAAAATGAAAAGTGTTAATGTTGAAATAATGTCTTCTTTCTTTTGTGCAAAAAAATACCTCAAAAACAGATTGTATTGAAACAAAAATTTTAGAATAATAAAAATTTATATTATAAAAAAAAAAAAAAAAAAAAAAAACAAAAAACAAAAAACAAAAAACATCTTTAAATAATTGAAAACAAAAACAAAATTCATTATATTTTTTAAGTAAAAAATTTTAAAAATTAAAAAAATAATATCCAAGAAAAAAATAAAAATAAAAACATTTTTAAAATAAATATTTAAAAATATATTAAAAATTGGAAAAAAAAAACAAAACAAACAAACAAAATAAAAAATTAAATTAAATTAAGAAATAAGAAAACACATAAATTTGAAAAAATAAAATAAATTCAAAATACACAAATTAGATTTTTTTTTTTAAAAACTATTAAATTTAAAATAAAAAAAATGAATAAATAAATAAATTTTAAAATAAAACATAAAATTAAAAAATATATAGTAAATTTTAATAAATTAAAACTTTAAAATTATATTAAAAAACATGATATACATACATATATATATTAAAAATGGAAAATAAAATAAAACAAAAATATTAAATTAAAAAATAATTATTAAAAAAAAAATTTAATATAAATATTAAATTGAGAATATATATATATATATATATATATATTAAATTTTGTTAAATTAAAAAATAAATAAATATTAAATATTAAGATAAAAATTAAAAATTAAAAAAAATATATTAAATTTTAATAAATAAATAAATATATTTTATAATTAAAATTAAAATTAAAAACACTTTTAATTTTAAAAAGAAAAAAATATTAAAAATATTAAATTAAAAACAAATTAATTTAATTTAATATATATATATATATATATATATATATATATATATATATATATATATATATATATATATATATAATTTAAAATATAAAAAATGAATTGAAATAAAATATTTTAAATTTTAAATTTTAAATATTAAATTTTAAATATTAAATTTTATTTAATTAAAAAATAATAGAGTTAAACCCAAAAAAAAAATTAAACGGAAAATACAAATAAAATAAAATAAAAAAAACTCTATATATGAAATTTCAATAAATAAATTATAAAAATAAATTAAAAAATTATTTTAAAAAATAAATTGAATTTATGATTAAAAAAAATTTAATTAATTAATTAATTAATATTTAAAAGAAATCCAAATCGGCCTCTGCCTAGCCGCCCCGCTCGCCCAACAGCTGGTCTCCGCAGCCACTTGGGCAGGAGGTCAATTCTGAGATTCGCCTCGTGCCCAGAAGGCGACGGAGGTCGGCCGCTGGGCGGGCAGGGGCTGCCCGCATCTGGGCGGAGGCCAAATTCATTTTTTTAAATAAAATATTTTTTTTAATTATTGTTTTTTTTTAATTTATTAAATTTTAATTAAAAAAATTAATTTAATATTTCATTTTTATTTATAACTTTTATTTTTAATTTTTTTTGTTTTATTTTTATTTATTAAATTTAATATTTGTTTTTCTTAATTTATATTTTATTTTGATTGTTTTTTAATTTAATAAAATTTAAAAAAATAATAATAATAATAATTTTTTTTATTTAATAATTTTCTGTTATTTGTTTTTTATAATTTTTAATTTTTAATTTTTTAAATTTTATTTTAAAATTTTATTTTTTACTTTTATTTTTAAATATATATTTTTTTAATTTTTAAATTTTTAAAAATGGTTTAATGTTTAAATGAATCTATTAGATTTTTTTTAATGTTTTTTTTATTTTTTGGTTTTTTTTTTTAATCTTAATATTAATTTGTTTATTTTAAAATTTTAATTTAAAATTTTCTTTTAAAATTTTAATTTAAAATTTTCTTTTAAAATTTTATTTTTTTATTTTTATTTTTATTTTTTTAATTTAAAATTAAAATTTTAATTATTTTTAATTTTTGTATTTTAGTTTTAATTTTTGTTGGAATTAATTTCCAACTGCCAGCAGAATGGAGGCGGCAACGTAGAATGGGTTTATTGGCAGCAAAGAGAATAGCGGCAAGCAAAGTCCGCAGGGGTCGATGAAAAGATTTGGGCGGAGGTCCTTACCCCCTCGGACTTGCTGATGTCACCACAGCAGGGGCCCACTTATATTTTATACAGCCCATATGTTTTATGTTAAAAAAGATTGTGGGTAAATGTTTTTTTTATCACGGCATTTTTAACAGTTGTTTGGTTTTTTTTGTTTTTAATATATATGAGACATATATGTATTAAAAGGCCCGTGAGGCAAAGAGCTGTTGTATTATTTATAATACACAGCAAAAAAAATTTTATAAAAGAACAGCCGTGAAGTATACTTTTGTATTACACAGCAGTGTAAGTATAAAAGAAAATACAGCAAACTGTTTTATTACACAGAACAGTGAAGCACAGCAGTGCTGGGATAAATATCACAGTGCCGTAAAGTCAATTTGCCATCAATGAGAATTGAAGCGGTGCTGACAGAAATTTATGAGACCATTAAAGATTTCTGAAGCGGTGAACTTAGTGGTTGAAGCAATTTATGATACAGATATTTTGTGTGTTGTAATATGCAGAAACAGAGCCATAATTTTATTATGAGAAATATGCACAGCAGTGCGTTGATTTACACAGAGCAGAGTTTTTTTTAATACACAGCAGAGTGTATTGTTTGAAAAAAAACAGAGAGTGTTTTTGCAAAACAGAGTATTCACAGAGTGAATGATTTTAGTGAGACAGTGAGTTCTATTTGTGCACTGTGACAGCAGCAGTCACAATTGTAATCCCTCCAAGAGAGGAAGTCTGTAACAGCAGTTTTTTTATATATTGAAATATAAATTTTTCTGAGTTGAACTCTGTCTGTAAGTGAATTTTTTTTTGAATTATTCTCTGTGTTGAAGAGGGCAGTCTTATTGTTTTGGAATTCTGAAAATTCCAACATGGTATCGGAGCCAATCCAGGCTATTTGAAGGTCAAATAAGCTGAAGGAAAGGGGTTCTTAGTTGCAGCAGCTTCTCCAGCAGTGTGAAGACTCAGCCAAAGGAATCCAAAGGTATTTCTCTATAAAATTTGTTGTGTTACTGTTGCAGTACAGTGAGTTATTTACATACACAGTCAAGTGTTGTTAAATCATAGTTAGAAGTGCAGAATGGCTGGTTCTAGCACAGGTATGAGTTTGGGAAGTGTCCATCTCCCACAATTCAATGGAAAAAATTATGACTACTGGTCAATAACTATGAGAGCTTTATTTACCTCACAAGAGTTATGGGAATTAGTTGAGGATGGCTTTGAAGAGCCAAAAGATGAAGCAGAGTTTTTTATGTTAAATCAAGCAGGAAGAGAACAGTTGAAGAACAATAAGAAGAGAGATGCCAAAGCTCTTTTCTTCTTGTATCAAGCAGTGCATGAGAGTGTGTTTCCAAGGATAGCAGCAGCCAAGAAATCCAGTGAAGCATGGGAAACTCTCAAGACAGCCTATCAGGGTATGGAGAAAGTGAAGACAGCAAAACTTCAGTTGCTGAGGAGAGACTTTGAGACTCTCTGTATGAAAGAGTCAGACAATATTGACTCATTCTTCACTCATGTGATTGGATTGGTCACACAAATCAGATCTCATGGAGAGACTCTTGAGGGCAAGAGGATTGTTGAAAAACTCTTGAGAAGTTTACCCTCAAGATTCGATGTGATTGTCACCACCATAGAAGAGACAAGAGATCTCACAAAGTTTTCAGTGGATGAACTACATGCATCACTGATTACCCATGAACAGAGATTGGGTAGGAGTGAAAACTCATCTCTAGAACATGCTTTTAAGTCCCAAATGTCTTTCGGAAGAGGAAGAGGGCAAGGCAAAGGAAGAGGAAGAGGCAGAAGCCAAAACAGAGGTGGAAGGAACAGTCCAGCAAATGCTCAAGGAAGGGGCAGCAATCCAAATCAGCATCAAGGCCAAGGCAGCAGCCAGCAAAGTGGTCAGCAGAATGCACAAGGACAAAGGTATGATAAGTCCAATGTCCAATGTTATAATTGTAAAAAATATGGTCATTATGCTAATGAATGTAGAAAGAAGAAGCAGAATGATATGAGAAGTGAAACTAGTGCAAATTTCACAAAAGAAAATAGCAGCCAAAGTAATTTGTTTTTAGTTTGTAACATGGTTGAAGAAAAGAATGAGGATATATGGTTTCTAGACTCCGGTTGTAGTAACCATATGACAGGAAACTTAGCAATGTTTTCTATGTTAGATGAAAGTGTGCAGTCACAAGTCACACTAGGAACTGATAGCAAAGTTTCTGTTATGGGAAAAGGAGATGTAAATGTTTTAACAAGATTAGGTGCAAAGAAAACCATAGCGGATGTTTATTATGTTCCAGGAATGAAGTGTAACCTCTTAAGTGTTGGACAGCTTGTCCATAAGGGATATAATGTTTTCTTTGATAATGATGTTTGTACCATCATGGATAAACCACCCAGCAAACAATGTATTGCTGAAGTGAAGATGACAAGGAACAGGATGTTCCCTCTCATAATGAGAGCAGACTTGAAGAATGGTGAAGAGAAAGCAGCAGTTGCACAGGAGACATTCCAAAGCGAACCAAAGGATGATAATTGGTTATGGCACTTGAGATTTGGACATCTCAACTTTGGAGGTCTTAATTTGTTGAACAGAAAAGAAATGGTAAGTGGTTTACCATTGATAGAGAAACCGGACAGCCTTTGTGAAGGTTGTATTCTTGGGAAACAACACAGAGAAAGTTTTCCTTCCGGGAAAAGCATAAGGGCAAAAGCACCCTTAGAGATTGTCCACTCAGATGTGTGTGGACCGATGCAAACTCCATCACTTGCTAGCAGCCACTATGTCTTAACATTCATAGATGATTTTACAAGAAAAACTTGGGTTTACTTTTTGAAACATAAAAGTGAAGTGTTTGAAAAATTCCGCAATTTCAAAGCACTTGTTGAGAACCAGAGTGGGCTGCATATCAAAGTCTTAAGGACTGATAGAGGAGGTGAGTATATATCTAAAGATTTTCTACGGTTTTGTAGAGAAAATGGTATTCATAAACAGTTTACAACTAGATATACTCCGCAGCAAAATGGAGTGGCCGAAAGGAAGAACCGAACCATAATGGACATGGCGAGGAGTATGCTTAAGGCGAAGCATTTGCCTAATGATTATTGGGCTGAAGCTGTACATTGTGCAGCGTATATTTTGAACAGGTGCCCTACAAAAGCAGTCATGAACAAAGTGCCGGAAGAGGCATGGAGTGGCGTAAAGCAAAGTGTCACACATATGAAGGTTTTCGGATGTGTGGCTTATGCACACATTCCGGATCAGCTAAGAAAGAAGTTGGACAGCAAGGGGGAGAAATGTATTTTTATTGGATACAGTGAGGAATCCAAGGCATACAGGTTATATAACCCATCCAGCAAGAAGTTTCTTGTGAGCAGGGATGTTCAGTTCATTGAAGAGGAAGCTTGGGATGGAAGCATAGAGAAAATAGTGAATGTTAAACACTGTTTATCTCATGATGAGAATGATGATGAGGTGGCTGAAATACATCCCCAAACAACAGCATCAACACCGCAAAGTACACCCTTGAGGAGAAATGAAAGTGCTTCTCCAAGCACACCACAAGGAGGAAATTCAAGTGCTTCTTCAAGTACTTGTACACTTACTGAAAGAGGTAAGAAATTCAGAAGTTTGAAAGACATTTATGAACAAGATATAGCTAATGAAGGTATCAATTCTTTGTTTGCTTTATATTGTCATGTTGATGATCCTGTTCATTTCGAAGAAGCTATCAAGGATAAGAAATGGATAGAAGCTATGGATGAGGAACTAAATGCCATAGAGAGGAACAAAACTTGGGATTTGGTTGAACTCCCAAAAGGTAAAGATGTCATTGGTGTTAAATGGGTCTACAAGACCAAGAGTAATGCTGAAGGCGAGATAGAGAGACACAAGGCAAGGCTTGTTGTCAAAGGCTATAAGCAGAAGCATGGCATTGATTATGAGGAAACTTTCGCACCGGTTGCAAGAATGGAAACCGTGAGAGCAGTGTTGTCTATAGCAGCACAAAACAAATGGAAAGTTTACCAAATGGACGTGAAGTCAGCATTCTTGAATGGAGTGTTAATGGAAGAGGTTTACATTGAACAACCTCTCGGCTATGAGAAGAAAGGCCAAGAGCACAAAGTGTGCAAGTTGAAGAAAGCTCTTTATGGGCTGAAGCAAGCGCCAAGAGCGTGGTACAGTAGGATAGATTCATATCTACTGGAAAATGGTTTTGAAAAGTGTGAGGGAGAAACCACCCTCTACATCAAAGAACAAGACGGTAAAATCTTGATTGTTGTCTTGTATGTTGATGATGTTATTTTTACAAGTAATGATGATTGCCTTATTGAACATTTTAAAACAGTCATGAAAGAGGAATTTGAAATGACTGATATGGGTTTGTTGAGATACTTCTTGGGAATAGAAGTAGAACAAGATGAAAGTGGGATTTTCATCTCACAGGCAAAGTATGTTAATGAGGTACTTGAAAGATTTAACATGCAGGAAAGCAAAGCAGCAATCACTCCAACAGTGATGGGATTAAAACTCAGCAGAGAGGACAGCAGCAAGGAATTTGATCCTAGTTTATACAAGAGTATAGTTGGCAGCCTCATGTATTTGACTGCAACTAGGCCGGACATAATGCATGCTGTTAGTTTGATTTCCAGGTTCATGGAAAAGCCAAAGGAGACACATTGGCAAGCAGCAAAAATAATTTTGAGGTATGTTAAAGGTACTAAAAGGTTTGGTATTTTTTATACTACTTCAGAATGTTCAGATTTAGTTGGATACACGGACAGTGATTGGGCTGGAAGTGTAGATGATCGGAAGAGCACTTCCGGTTATGTTTTTCATATGGGTTCGGGAGCCATTTCATGGGCTTCTAAGAAACAGCCCGTTGTAGCGTTGTCTACAGCAGAAGCAGAATATGTGGCAGCTACAGCAGCAGCGTGTCAAGCAGTTTGGATGAGAAAAATGTTGAGAAGCTTATGTCAAGAACAGGTAAAAGGGACAGTGATTTTTTGTGACAATAGCTCAGCTATTGCATTGTCTAAAAATTATGTTTTTCATAAAAGGACAAAGCACATTGACACCAAGTTTCATTTCATACGGGAATTGGTAAGCAATGGCGAGATTGTTTTGCAGCATTGCAGAACGGAGGATCAATTTGCAGACATCCTCACAAAGCCACTACAGCAGAAAAGCTTTGAATATTTCAGGAAATGCTTGGGTATGCAGGAAAACCCAGCAGTTGAAATTAAGGGGGAGTGTTGGAATTAATTTCCAACTGCCAGCAGAATGGAGGCGGCAACGTAGAATGGGTTTATTGGCAGCAAAGAGAACAGCGGAAAGCAAAGTCCGCAGGGGTCGATGAAAAGATTTGGGCGGAGGTCCTTACCCCCTCGGACTTGCTGATGTCACCACAGCAGGGGCCCACTTATATTTTATACAGCCCATATGTTTTATGTTAAAAAAGATTGTGGGTAAATGTTTTTTTTATCACGGCATTTTTAACAGTTGTTTGGTTTGTTTTGTTTTTAATATATATGAGACATATATGTATTAAAAGGCCCGTGAGGCAAAGAGCTGTTGTATTATTTATAATACACAGCAAAAAAAAATTTATAAAAGAACAGCCGTGAAGTATACTTTTGTATTACACAGCAGTGTAAGTATAAAAGAAAATACAGCAAACTGTTTTATTACACAGAACAGTGAAGCACAGCAGTGCTGGGATAAATATCACAGTGCCGTAAAGTCAATTTGCCATCAATGAGAATTGAAGCGGTGCTGACAGAAATTTATGAGACCATTAAAGATTTCTGAAGCGGTGAACTTAGTGGTTGAAGCAATTTATGATACAGATATTTTGTGTGTTGTAATATGCAGAAACAGAGCCATAATTTTATTATGAGAAATATGCACAGCAGTGCGTTGATTTACACAGAGCAGAGTTTTTTTTTAATACACAGCAGAGTGTATTGTTTGAAAAAAAACAGAGAGTGTTTTTGCAAAACAGAGTATTCACAGAGTGAATGATTTTAGTGAGACAGTGAGTTCTATTTGTGCACTGTGACAGCAGCAGTCACAATTGTAATCCCTCCAAGAGAGGAAGTCTGTAACAGCAGTTTTTTTTTATATATATTGAAATATAAATTTTTCTGAGTTGAACTCTGTCTGTAAGTGAAATTTTTTTTAATTATTCTCTGTGTTAAAGAGGGACTGTCTATTGTTTTGGAATTCTGAAAATTCCAACAATTTTTTTATTTTGATTATTTTTAAATATTCTCTTTTAATTTTATTTTTTATCAATTTTTCTTTAATTATGTGATTTTTTTTAATAACTATAAAAAAATTGTTTTTGATGTTCTTTTAATTTTTTGGTTCAATTTTTATATTTTCTTTTTCAATTTTTAATTTTTTTTCAATAAAGTATGTGTGGTTTTGAAATTTTCCTATTATTATTATTATTATTATTATTATTTTCATTTTTGTTTTAATTTTTTTTTTTACAAGTTAATTTGTTTTTATTTTTACATTTTTAATGGTTTTTTTATTATTCTTATATATTTTTTATATATTTGATTTTTTTTGTCATGTTTTTTAATTTTACTTTTATGTATTATTACCAACATGAAAATCACCACTGTAAAAAAAAATTGGTTGATGTTGCATCAACACTTTTCAAAATTAGCATGAAAATCACCACTCTAAAAATTAATTTTTGATGTTTCATCAACACTTTTCAAAATTAGCATGAAAATCACTATCGTTTTAAAACAAATGTTCATACTTCATAAATAAATAAAAAATTAAAGTGTCAAAAATATGCTAAAAAAAAAGGGTGATTCTGCATCACCACTTTTCAAAACCAGGTGTTTTTTTTGCTACCTTGCAAAAGTAGGTACCAGTTAAGTTACCTATTTTATCGGTAACTATGTTAAAGCATGACGTCAAAATAATAATAGTATTTGCATGAGATGCTTTACGATGTGATGAGCTGGAACTAAAGTGGACGACGACCTGCATCATTCTTACAATACATTAAATCATAATATATTTCATCTTGATCACGAATTGCTGAGGGAGTCATTCCCATGCTCAACACATAAACTATCTAATAACATGTACATAATTCAGAAAGTCGTCTACATTGGAATGTTGCCTAATATAGACATGCCTACAGATATAGGCCCATGTTTGGATGACGATCTTTATGTAAAGTCATCGTACATATGATGTGTACAACAATCCTGAAATTGCAGCCCGTATGGATGAAACTAGATCCTGGGTCTTCTTATCTCGTTCACTCGATTGTTCTGGTATAAGTCTAGCCATGTGAATATATGATTCGAAATAGAACATGGTAATATATCATTTGATTACCAGCCAATGATGTGAGATATTAACAAACGTGAGAGAACCACCATTGATGTTAATGGCTCTCAAGGTACTGCAATACAATTTGCAAGGTGTGAATAGATGATTTGATGTCGAACGCCAAGTAAAATCTTTCGGTCAAATGTCCGGAAGCAAGAAACTTGTCGATGATGTAACAAGCCTCAAGGTACTGGAAGATGTTTCTAAGTAAACTTCCTGGATGATGAGCTGATGTCGATAGGAAGCAACGTTATCGCGAAACGAGAGTTACTAATTTCGGAGACAAAATGTGACTTGATATAGCAATGTTTAGGGATGACTATCATGAAAATGAAGGTTTATGAGTATTGCAGAAGGATGAGGATTCATTGGATGACTTCTCTTGAACATATCGACGACACTGAGATGAGTTGGTAGCACTGACCCAAAACCGAAGTGAAAGTATGATGAACCATAAGTATGAATGAACTGTCAAGGATATTACCCAACCCAAAAGTCACAATGATGGAGTGAAAGTGTCATATTCAAGAGCGACCAGCTACCATAAAATGTTTTGTTCTTTTTCCCAAATTTTCCCCGGTCATTTGTCGACCAGTACCTCTTATTTTTTAACAAGCTTGAGGGTAACATGCTTTATCTATAATTCAACCCTTTGGGTGAATCCATCACTATTTAATAAATTAACAAGTCTAGAAATAAATGAAACTCGATTCCTACCATGATCGACAAGTCCGTCGCTATTTTATATTTTAACGAGCCTAACGACAGCGACGAATCGATCCTTTTTCATGTTTAGAGAGTTTGAAAAAGAGGGGGAAAAAAAACTCCATGAGTCCTTTTTCCTAAATTTGTCGCTCAGGTCTGAAAAAGTGTAAAATGATACCTGAGAAAACCTCTTAGCCTTGTTCGACTAAGGTTTTCCTTTTTCGTAAATAATCTATATCGGTCCAGAAAAAGGTTAAACTTATACTGAGTATATATCGTTTCATTTAATTTTACGAGCTCGAAAAGACAAGTGCTCGGCAATATTTTCACATTATTGGAATCTGAAAAGAGCTAAAAGAAGACTCTAGGGGTTTCTTTTTCACTATTATCGAAGCTCGAAAAAAAAGATAAAAGTGCGCTTCAAGTCCTTTTTCATTTTTACCAAAGCTCAAAAAATAAGGATAAAAGTATGCTTTGTGGTCAAATCATTCTTGAATAAGTGTGCACGACTAATCTGCTATATCAGTTGTAAAACCTATTTAGAAAACCATCAAACAGATTAAAATACCTGTTTCATAGCAAAAATGAATAAAAGCCATAGTCACAGCATTAAATATGATTTGAAATAATCAATTGACTAATTAAAAGAGTTTTTACCATTCATTTTTACCATTCCAAAGTTACCATTTGAAAATAGGAGCTTTGAACCAGTTTTTGCCCCCGAAATTCAGCAGTTGATTGTGGCAGATTATGTGGACAATTTTCCTCGCCGTTAGATCTAGGTTGGAGCTATGAACCTTCTCTTTATTTTAGTATCATTTTCATTGCATTTCATGGCAAATTTTTAGGGTTTTTAGCCCCTTAGGGTAAATATACTACGCTTAGAGGGAAACACACCCTTGAATGTCGAAAGGTGCGTTGCAGTGCACTGAAATTGAAGGCCATATGCACTGCAACGCTCTGTCCCTTGACCTGGGGTGCGTTGGGCGCAATTTAATTTTTTATTTTTTTTTGTGCCCTCCCAATTTTTTTGCATGAAATAGATAATAATGAAGCTTATGATTGTGTTTCAGGTATTCATTGGATCAAAATGATAATTATATGGAGGGAAAGAGAAAATGAAGAACAGAACATGATTGCCCTAAACGATCCAGGTACAGTAAGAGCCCTTAGAGATTGCGGATTTCTAAAGTACTTCATATTGTCGAGTGTGAGGCATCAAATGGAACTATTGGAGTTCCTCGTTCGTTCATGGGATCCGGTATACAGGCTTTTCACATTGGGGACAAACTTGTCCCAATATTAGTGAAGGACATTTATTTTCTCACTAGATTATCGAGCGAGGTTCGCCCATTTCTCTTTCAGGACCTACTCTTGGAGGAGAGACATTGAGAGATTACATACTATAGCACTGCCATCCAGGGATTGAACCTAGTAAGGATGGGAAAATAAACATCCACGATGTACGTGATTTGCCTTTGAGGACCATCCTATTCACTATCACAAAGCTTTCTGGTTCCTCTAGACTACATGTGGCAAACATATCATACATGAAGTATGCACTAAAGTATTTAGAACCAAAAGTATTTAATTGGGCTGAATTTTTCCTTCAGATGAAAGAACAGATGACCAAGGCAAAAGGAGGAAGGAAGAAGAATTTCAACTATGGCTCGATCTTGATCTCCTTCACCTTAGAGCGGATTCCATTGATGCAGCCCCAACATGTTACACTGGGTATATCTGGCCCTAGAGAACCACATATGGAGAGATGGGTAGAATTGATGGTTAGGCATGCTAGTAAATCGACCATCGTATTTTCTACTGCATTCTTCGCCTAGTTTATACGACAGATGATTTCCATCAATGATTATGCATATGCAGGTGTAGACTTCCGAGGAGATCCAGACTTGATTCTACCATATGGCGCTCAATGGGGTGCAATTGGTAAGAATGTTTTGATCATGATTTTTTTATTTTTATAAGGTTTATACATTTTTTTGTGTTTTGATGTTTCCCAAGACTAAACTAAAGTTTTTATGTATGCAGATGTAGGTCAAGTTCGACCAGTGGGTTAGCCATAGCAGAGAGTAGATGAGCCAGCAGAGAGGGTTGTTGGGAGAGAAGTCCTTTGGGATTTAGATATGACCAAGGCTCTTACTGAGCTACAACAACACATAGAGGGATTGACTCTTGGGATTCCGGATGACCGGATCGAAGAGTTACCCATGAGACTACAGCGCCACACTATTGTTGTTCTTAACCGTTGGATGCAGTTATTGCGTAGGATAGCTAGATCAATAGCTTGTTATCATGAGCATCACTAGTTTACTTTGACATTTTGCATACATTTTGAGGTCAGATGACCAATGTGTCTTGGGCACAAATTTTGTAAAAACCTATAACTATCTATCTATTTTTTTTAGTGTTTTCATATGTTTATCGTGAAATCCTATTCAATTATGTGATGTGAATTGAAAATATGTCTTTACATGTGTTGCAAATGTATCTTTATAACATAATTCACTAAGGAATCAATTATTGTGTTCAAGTTTCTGGAAATGTGTTGATATTGAATGAAATCATAATTTCTTTCCAAAAGTCGAACTCTTAAGAACATACGATGCAATGTTGGATTTGTGACATTATAAATGCTAGTAAGTTGCAGTACAACAAGTTGTGAATCTAGCTTAATGATGATGCGGTTAATACCAAATGAAATGGCATCTGAGAGAAGTTTTATCAATGCGCTATACTCAGCGATATTGTTTTTATATCGACCGATACAAATCCCTTGAAAACTCACTAACTCGTCGTTCAAAGCGAAAATGGCCCATGCTGCAGAGGATAGATTCTGTGTACTACGACTAGCACCATCAGCATACCCAACAAATGGTTCCAAATATTCAGACATCTGCGATGAAATGTAAATCGGATTACTAACTTCAAGAAAACTCTAGAAAAACAAACTAAGACAGTAAATGCAAATTAAAATCATATATACAATATAATACAACATTTTACTACGCTCATGTTTACGCATGCTAACGTTTCAAATAAAACCCATTTCGGGGTTGCGCCGATGGAATTCCATCATAATCTACCAACTCATAGGCACCCTTAGCAAGAACTCTTTTGACAATATAGGGGCCATGCCATAATGGCTCAAATTTTCTTGTACCTATTACATCAGCTTCCTGATCATAAAGTAAGACCAGGTCACCCTTTGAGAAGATGTGAGGCTGGACATGTTGGTCGTATTGGGCCTTAATTCATATCTTATGCGCTTCGTTGGCCAATGCGGCTTCACGGTGCATTTCATCAAGATGGATGAAGTTAAAAAGACGCGCTTCTTCAGTAGAGGTGTTAGGTCACAAGTCAACGACGAGTTTTAACGACATTATTTCACATTAGATAGACAAGATAGCTTCCATACCATACACCAATTGAAAGGGGGTAAATCCAGTTGTGTTTCTCACCGAGGTTCGATATGCCCACAAAGCCGAGTACATGATCAAATTCCAATTTCGTTTATGAAATCCTATCATTCATTGAAGCATTCGACTAAGAATCTTGTTAATAGCCTCAACTTTTCCATTAGAATGTGGATAATAAGGAGTAGAACTATCATGCGACAGTCCTAATTTGGAAGTCAACTCATTCATCATGTGATTGTGAAAATGCTTACCATGGTCTATGATTATAGCCTATGGAACACCAAACCGTGATATGACATGATTGAAAAATAATAATGCAGTTGTTTCGCCTTTGTTATTGAATGTAGGCATCGCTTCGGCCCACTTGGTAAAGTAGTCTACTACGACAATAATATAACCATGCCCCTCAGATGAACGAGGGTTGCAGGTCATGAAGTCAATGCCCCATTTTGCAAATGGTCCCACAACGATAACAAGATGCATCGGCGTTAACGGTTTGTGGATTTTACGATCAAATATCTGGCACGCATGAAAAATTGTGATCGGGAGGATGCAGTCGCGAAATATGGTAGGCCAAAAGTAATCAGCGCAAATTATATTCTACGTAGTATCGTATCCAGACAAGTTTCCACCACAAGCCCCATCATGACAATCGTTTAAAACTTTCTTGGTCTCCTCATGAGTGAGGCACCTCCTTAAAATCGTATCAAAACCACGACGATAAAGTGTATCGTTGATGATCAGATAATCTTTGGCTTGGTATCGAATACGTCATTGTTGAGAGCGAGAGGTATCAAGTCGAAAAGTTTGGGTTTGGAGATAAATGATAAAATCTCCATACCAAGGATCAGATGATCCGATCAGAAATAGAGACTCATCAGGAATTGATGGTTCCGATGTAGTAGCAGTACTATCAGATGGAAGGTCGCAGAGAAGCTCAGCCAAAAATAAAGACTTCTTTGAATTGGATTTGATGAATTCCAAATCAAATTCCTGTAAAATGACAATACATTTTGAATATTTTCCCCCCAGAAATTGACGTGACAGAATGTATGTCATGGGGTTGCAATCTGAAATGACAATGGTCTTCTAGAATAGGATATAATGGCGAAATCTTTGGACAACCTGAACGGTCGCTAAGGTGAGCTTTTTGACGTATGAATACTTCACTTCAGTATCATTGAGATTACGACTCAAATAACATATCAGATGTTCTATCCCATATTCTTCTTGGACCAATACCATAGAAATGGTCGTATCAGCCGTGGCAATATATAAGAAATAATCACTTTGATAATAGGGGGGATACATTAATGACGCCCAGACAAGTGTATCCTTGACAGCATCAAAATAAGTTTGCACAACCTTATCCCAATGGAAGGGAATCCCCTTTTTCAAGTGACGAGTAAATCCTTTAGCATTTTTGGCGTAGTTGGGTATGAACCTCCTTAGGAAGTTAGCCTTTCCTTGAAGTTCCTGTAACTGAAGTAAATTTGATGATGCAGGAAAATCAAGAATGGCTTGGACCTTCAATGGGTCGATTCGAATTCCTTCTTTTGAGACGAATAATCCTAGCAAACTACTAGAACCTACACAAAACACACATTTGTGTGGATTGAGGCATATTTTGTAGTGTCAACAGTGTATAAAGATAGCTCTCAAATGCATCGGGTGATCAATACGGTTTCGTGAATGCGTGGGCAACTCGTCTAGATAAGGTTGAACAATGTGCTTGATGTCATTGAAAGCATAATCCATTGCTCTCTGAAATTTTTCCCTAACGTTATTTAAACCAAATAGGAGTTTACGATAAGCAAATGTGCCCCAGGGACAGATGAATGATGTCTTATATTGGTCCTATGGGTGGATATTGATTTGATTATAACTGGAAAATCCATCCACGAATGAAACGATTTCACATCTGGCACAATAAAAAATAATCTGGTCGATAAAGGGAGTATGATAGTTGTCTTTTGGACAAGCAAGATTGATATCCCGATAATTGACGCACACTCTGATTGTCCCTTGTTTCTTCATGACAGGCACAATATTGGAAACCCAATCAGTAAGCGGAACAGGGTAAATGAAACCAGCATGCAAAAGTTTTTCAACTTCTGCTTTAATGACAGTGACCTTCTTCGGATGAATAGGACGAAGGTGTTGACATACCAGTTTGACATCAAGGTACATTTTAATGGTGTGTTCAATGATACTAGTATCTATGCCTGTCATTTCCTCGTAAGACCAAGAAAATATATCACGTAATTCACAAAAGAGAGAGCGATAAGTTTCGAGTTCTGATGAAGAACACGACACGATGACATGAATGTTTTCTACAATGTCAGGTTTGGTCAAAATATCAATAGAAATGGTTTCTTCAATATTTCATAAGTTTCGCTCGGATTCGATTGCATTAATGGGAAAAGAATTTGAAAATAATTTTTTTATCGATGGGTGATATAGTTCACTAAGATTATCTTCTTCGTAATCCTAAAGATGGGAACGATGATGATGATATTCCCATGGTTCTCCTTCTGGCATCATGGATTCCACAATGCTCTCATTAGTCAAGAAAGTTGATGAAAAAGGATGAGATGGGGTACCAAAATCTAATGAACGATTGACCTAAACGATTGGTGATGATGATTTCAGATTCGCTGCCCAAGCCATGTAGATTGATTTCTATGCAAACTCAATTAGGCTGGGCGGAAAAAATTTATCCAACGTAACAACTTCAGAATCATCCGTAATCTTCCTTAAGCCAGATGGAGTGGAAGATATCATGTAGCAGGTCTCTATGCTTGTAATTTATGCCGACGTCGCAAGCGGCGATAATGAAAAGGTTCCCATTAGGGAAAAATACTTTAAGAGTCCTACACCAATGTTTTGAAGTGCTATTTGGGGTGCGTGAACTAACGAAATGCTTCGAGTTACCTGGGAACTAGAGGCAAAGAATGAGAGTTGATTTATAACTGTAATAACACCTTTATGAGGAAAGGAGATCATTCTAAAATATGTAGAGATGATCACAGTCATAGCGTAAACCCGTTGGCCTTCCATTAATGACCTCAACTTCAACAGTTACTGTTTTTCCCCCCAGTTCGACATGCAGGTTATTGATGATATTGCAAGGCTTATATGTACGACCGTCAAAAGCTTTCAACATTGTAGGCGATTGAGATAGGCGCAACGAGCCAAGTGACTTACAACAGTTTAGAGAAATAATGAAGGAAGATGCTCCCTCATCAATAATAATATGATGAACGAGGTGATTGATAACATTTACTTGGATGGATAATTCTAAATCTGCTGGTAATTGTGGCACATAGCCCGTTTGATTAAAGACTACAAGATTGGAATCTGTTGGATCGATTCCACCAATTGCCGACAACAAAGCTTGCTTCTGGGAGGGAAAATTTTAATGTACCTCAAGTGTCGACATAGCTGAAGGGGATTGAGCCAAATCTTCAACTATATTATAATTTTGAGCAGCTCGGGCTCGAGGATTGAATGTCGATTTATGAACGACTCCCTTCGGTGGCTTTATTGTTAACTCAGGAATAGCAGTTGGCGGAATAGATTCTATGGACGAAGTCGTGGTCGAGGTAATAGGTTGATCAGTAGCCTAACTATCGTAATATTTATTACGCGTTGACACAAAAACATTAGTTTTTGGCTTTGTGACAGATAGCATAAGCACTTGGGAACTAGAATTTGGATTCGTAGCAACCATATTTGTGTCTGGATTTGGAAATGGATCTGTCAACACAACAGATGCATTTGAGGTATTAATTAATTTTGAGACTTTGGTGTGGTGAGGATAGTCTCGAACAAAGTGATCCTCATTACATATTATGCAAGGGTAACAAGGTTTCCAATTTTTCCAGTTTGTTGATCAGATGATTGTTCCTGTGGGGTTGAATTTTTATTCTTCTTCGATTTCCCCTTTTTCTTAATTCTGTGTTTCTTGTCACTTTTTCCTTTGTCAGATGACACGGTATGAATTTCGGAAGAAGGTGCAGGATCAGATGCAGTAGAGTGATGTGTTCTTGTAGTACCGATCATACCGTCACCGGCATGAGAGTCCTTAGATGGAGGAGGAACATTAAAATTAGATCACAACGCGTTGGGAATTTTCTCATAGATCATGCCAGACTGAGTGTAAATCAAATCTAAGTATTGGGCACGAGAAATGACCTACTCTTCAATGAAGACGCCACCCTTAGCCACATCCTCGATGATAGATGGTAGCAAGGACTTAATGAACCACTCAACAAGGAGTTTATCAGGAACAAATGTCTTGACCATTCTACGGCAACGACGCCACTCATGAATATGATCAGAAATGTGAGTAGCATTAGTCTATTTAAAATTGGTCAAGAGTTTTGTTCCAGTTTCATATCGTATGGGTAACTGGAAGTGGGTCAGAAAGGTAGTAGCTAAGGCAGTGAAATTATCAAATGAAGCTCGTGGTAACTCAATGTACCACTTCGCAGCAGGACCAGTAAGCGTATGTTGGAAAATACACAGTCGAACGGAGTCATCATTTAAAAAGTTATATGAACACCATAAATGATAAGTCATAACATACGTTGACGGGTCTTCCCTAGGGTTTCCATTGAACTTAGGAATATCCGAGGGTAATTTATGTGGTATCACCGGCCACCAAGGAGAATAGCTGATTGGATCATTGGCAAGCCAGTTTAAATCAAGTAATTATAAAGTTGCAACAAAGGGAAACTGTCAATTTAAGTCAGGTTGAGAGTAGCCAGGGTATGATGGAATTGCTTGGGCAGTAGGCCTTTGAGCACCAGCAGAATGAATTTGTTGCTAGTAACCCAGATAGGGGTTTTTTTGATAAGAAAATGCTTGAGGACTCCATTGACCAAAACCTGGGTAAGCTACTTTTTGTTGGAATGATTGTTATGGTATTTATGCTTGTGGCTTCCAAGGTGTCCTCCCACCAAGATTATAACCCAAACTAGAATATCTTAGACCCGGTTGTGGCTGTGACATCCCATAATATGGTAATCTATCTTGTGAATAAATAATTCCGAATACAGGTGGTTGTTGTAAACCAGCCGAAGGAGTTGGAGTTTGAGGGCCCAATACTTGAGGGTATTGGGTGAAAGGACCTGCCTGAGACAATTGAGGTACAACACTCTAAGCCTATAACAGGGGTAATGATGTATTAACAAGTGGAGTAGACGTGGGTGCAAAAGGTTGAACCGATTGATATGAATGCACAACCATTTGTGGTTGAATGGGAAGAATATGTTGCCGCTGACAAACAGTCATTCTAACATTAGGATGACCATATAACGACAGAGTAATGTCAAAATGGGTGACCATAGGTTTCCCCCCAACATGAGGAGTATAATAAGATGGAATATATTTTTCTCCAAATGCTAGGAGTCCAGTTGAGATTGTACTGGATAGAATATACCCAGATGGACCAGCTTGATATTGCACCGAAGATGTATATAGAGGATCAAGTCGTTCAGTCTCATTATAGATGTACCAGATAAAACACCAGATGATGACATGGGTGAAATCCATGGGTTTTAGGATGCATTAGAGAAGGTTCAAGATAAATATTGGTAAACAGGTGGGAAGGAAGGACCACCATATAGATGTGACTCTGATGATGTGGTGAACATCGATGGAGTAGCAATAGTAGATGTTGTTGCAACTATAACAAATGGTACAGTCAAATATGTAGACTCATCCATGGTCATACGACCTAATGTATACCCTATAGGATCTACGGGAACTCAAATTGAAACAGGATCAAAGAGAGCAGTGTAAGGTGATTGAGGAAAAGACTCGTAAAGATAAATATCCTCGCCAAAATGAGTTGGAGTTGAAGGTGTTTCATCTTGTGGTATTTCTTCAATCGAAATCAAACCAGGTGGAAGAAATTCACCGTCAGGCCCGAGATATATTTCAGGTGGTTGACCGCACGATATGGGAGATTCAATGGCTACAATCAACTGTGGAGCAACCGATACAGGAATAACTTATGATTGTTAAACTTCAGGATCTAGATGTTCTGGTAAAAGAACAATGGGATCCAGATCAACTTCTAGTTGAACAACGTCGAGTTTGAGAGGTATGGTCTCACTGAGTGAATGGATCGTGACCACAGGTAGTTGTGAGGACTTAGTCTCGACAATAGTGGATGAACCAAGATTTGTAGAAATAACTCAAGACGAGTCTGGTATATGTGAGGATGATGTCGCACCAGAGGTACTGATAGTACTGGTTTCGGTAGAATAATGTCGCCTTCACCAACCAGAAATGGCTTCCGGTGGTAAACGAGGTTTAAGTGCTATTCTACGTGAACTACGGGGAAAGGTATGTTCTTCTTCCACTATGACTAATTCATTTTATGACAAAAACAAATAAACAAAATAAAAGGTTAATCCTAGGCAAAATGTTTACTAAGTAATTGTGAACTACATAATACCTCCTGGCAAAACAAGAAGTACGGGTAGGAAATCTCCCCAAATTTTTTGTTCGGTGTATCGCAAGCTACAAGGCAGTCGACTCAATTACCTATGGATGGATAGAAACCTAAATTTATCCTCCCAAATATACCTGAAGTTACATGGAGGCCCAAGTCCATATTAGCAGTGTCTAATGCGAAACCGCACAGTGAGAGAACCCCCTTATACTTTTCGTACTAGAACACCACCCTATATACCTAAAGGAACATGGATGAGCTCCGATATACTTACGTGCATGGAGTGAGGTATCACACATGGAATTTATCATAGACAAGTTAGTGGAAGCTACTATGTTTAACGACGTCGGCACATGTCTCTAGCCTAGACCTTCTAAATGTTATCGTTAATGTTCCAATGCTTTCTTAGGTTGATTGATGTAATTTTATGTTATTCTTGTTTAAAAGTTTGTCTTTGAGGTTCACCACGTGATGTAATGGAAATTCCTAAAAATGCAAACTAAATGATAAGAAATCTTTTCAATTTAGATTTTTCAATGAAAATCCTAGCTACTAAGGGAAAGAGCAATCAGTTTTTTGAGCAAACAACAAAGAGCACAAACTAAATGCAACTTTCCTAACTTGTTCCTATGAAACACGCACAATTCACTCTATACACATGCATGTTTTTCTTTTTAGCTCCCTTTAATGTGAATGAAAGAAAGGAAACTATATGCACAAATCAATCAAACAAGTGTTTTCTTATGAGAAACGAGGAATGAAACAACAATTTCTCTTAGGAAAATGAAGAATGGAACTAAAATTTTCCTACAGGAAACGAGGAATGAAATAAAAATTTCCTTTTTGAAAAAAAAATTGATCTAATGCAAAAATGAAATACTTTGAATTTTATTTACAAAAGATAAAGAAAAACACTAATGAAACATTGAAGAAATTTCCTTTTCAAAGGAGGAAGAACAAGAAAGTTTACTGGTCTCTAAGAGGTATCATACATCTAAGAATACAACAAGCAAGTGGCTGAAATTGAAAGTAATGAAAAATTTTGATGGAATTTGGTTGGTTGAGGTTGCAACGCAGTCTCTAAGGGGAGACAGTTTGTTGCAGAGCACCCCTGAGTGGGACACAGTGCACTGCAATGCACTATGTCTTCACCAACAGTGCGTTGGGTGCAACTAAGATTGCAAAATCAAGTAGCTAGACACACTTCTAATGCAATTTGTTCATTCAAATGACTGATAACAAAAATTAGATGCTAACAATGAAGATAAATAGAGGAAAAAACACCAAGAATGATAGGATACTCCCCAATGGAGTCACCAATTTGTTATACGAAATTTTGATCTACGGATAAATCAAATTCCCTGAGTGTGGTGTTTATCACTTAGAACAACAAAGGAAAGAATAACTATCACTTTCTCTAAAACAAGCAGATATACAGAATGGAAAAGGATCCTACTTGTGATTCTTTCACTTCTCCTTCTCCTTCTGTAAATGTTTCCATCGCTCTCAATCAAACTCAAGTCACTAGATCGATTCCTGCAAACAAAAACAGAGAACAGCAAACAACATACAATATATAGATATCTACTTATCTTACTCAAACTAAATCGATTAGATCTGAAATACATATATCATTCAAGAATAAATTCCATAAGAAATAGAGACACATGTATGGGAAAATGAAGAGCAATATTTATTAAAGAGTAGAAGGGGAAGATTACAACCAATGGATCGATTTGTTGTCAACCTGCTCCAACCTCATTTCAGCCTCATCACATCCAACATCATTTCAGCAACATATCAGTACTTATACTCTCTTATCAAATAAGAATTCAACAACATAACTTTACCAAAATTATTCCTTCCTAGCACTAAGATGAGTGCTCAATTTATAGGGAAACTGATGGTAATTTCTCAATGATTGACTTTATAATAATAGGAAATACATGCTTCCAAGTTCGGAGGTGTTATATGGACACTTGGATTCAAATTTTGACACATATGGAATATTCTAGAAGGCACTGGCCATGTGGAGATTCCCGGAACAATGAGAATTCCGCTCCCAGGTGACCAACGCACCCTTGAGTGTTGGGAAGTGCACTGCAGTACACCCTTGCATGGAGGATTTGGCACTGCAACACAGTTAGTCCCTTGTATATGAGTGTTGGTGAGTCAGTAGGTCATATAACATATACTTCAAACCTTGGAAATCTCACAATAGAAGCCATGAATGAAATGTCTCCATTTAGGGCATGTAGCAACTAAAATATAAGGGGATGATAGACCCTATTTCATTGGTCCTGGGGATGATGTATAGTTTGACCAGGTCTTGGGGGATGATGCCCAATATGACACCCCGTGCTTATATGGTATAAGGGTTCATAAAAATCACAATTACATTAAATTATTCAAGAAAGAGTAAACCTAAAAATGAAATAAGAAATGTACATCTTCATACCTCATACCAAATTGGAGAGCTTGTGGAGTTATGAAGGTGAAATTGATGCCTTAAAAATTTGTTTTTGTAACAACCATGATTAAAAATCCATGTAAAAATACATAATACCACGGTGATGGGACATGTATTCCAAGCTGAATGGTGGGAAAAACACCATAGCGTGTGTTCACTTTGGTTTATCATGGCTAAGGAAATTGGAAATGCATGAGGCATTAATTGGCATTTTATTTATGAAAATAATGGAGAATATGAGAAAAGGAAGGTGAAAGGTCATAGGTTTCATGTGAGGAGGAAATTGAAGGAAAATAATGGAAAATGAAGAAAATAGAGGTCTCATTGATAAAAAGGCTTCCGAGGATCAATTGGTAGGATTTTTGGTCAGTGCAATTTGGAACTCTCATTATTCTCTCTCTCTCTCTCTCATAATCTTGGATACTTAGAGTTTTCTTGGAGCACTCTTGGAGAGTGTGGGTACTTGGTGATTTAGAGAAAGAAGGCAAAGGAAGAGCAGGAAAGCGCAATCAGTCATCGAGATCAACAACTACAATGGGTTTTGATTGAAGGTACCAAGTTGCATATATGTTTTCCTCACTGGTTTTGGCATGCATGTTGTATGCATGTGGATTTTCCTAGCCTTTTCATTTTATGGATAGCCATGGTGTTATGGGTTTATTTCCATTGATTTTTTCCTAGTTGGTTCTCATGATTCCTTTAGTTGTGGGTTGAGTTATTAGTTCCTGGAAGCCTTGGTTAGAAAAACATTATGGAATCTCGGCGGACAAGTGTGGGTTGAGTTACTAGTATTGGAAGCCTTGGTTGGAAAAACACTCTGGAAGCCCTAGGTGGGTTGAGTTACTAGCCATGGAATCCCTAGTTGGACAAACACTCTAAAATCCCTGTAACGGTTGGGTTTGAGTTACTAGTCCTGGAAGCTATGGTTGGAACAAACACTTTGGAGCCCTGGAACAGCTTGGATAGAGACCAATCCATGATGGTTGTGATTTTTTACCATGAGACGAAATCATTGGTTGAGGGTTGAGGTGGTTTGGCCTCTAGAATCCCTGGATTGGTTGTGATTGATGTGTTTGATGAGATCCCACATTCATGCTTGGAATAAGGCACGAGGTTGATTGGCTAAAGTAATATTTTTCTCAGCCAATATATGGTCGGGTGGAACGTGGAAGTCCCAAATCTGGTTGGTTTTTACAATCAATAATGAAAAGCTCATTCCTTTTTTATTTGGTATGTAAATGTATTGGTTATTATGTGGATTCTATTGTTGTTGTATCCATGGCATTTCTGTTAGTAGGATAGTTATAAGCATGTATTTTATCAGTGATGATGTATGGATCTATCCATGTATTTTCTCGTAAATAAATGCACAATGTATCCATGGTAAAATATATTATATTGCAGCTAATTATGTAAGGGAGCAATGCTTCTTAGTGATTCTCAGATAAGTATGAGACCCTTATGCTTAAATATGTTGTTTACACTTGTAGATTCAATGTTTGTGACATGTTTGACAAAATTTCTATCATGGATAGGAGGGATCTGGATGAGTTATTGTTGGTGTTATTGCTTTAGTATCGTTTTTCTAATTTTATTTATCATCCCCTAAGTTTTCATGAAGTTCTAGGCAGTGATCGGGGCTCTGGGCCTAAAAAGGTGGCTCAAATCCCGGAGTTGCAAGCACAGAACTCGGAATTTGGGGACCTAGCCATAGGCATGAAGTGTTGTTTCTGGGGCTATAGCCTCTTGGCCATAGGCATGCAATAGTATGCCTTTGGTTATGGCTCAAAAGGGTCAAATTGTTAGTGTGACCTAGGGGTAAGAGGCCTAAAGGGTTGGGTTGCCTCCTAGGGGTGTTTTTGATGGTGTACAAGGTCTTTTTATGTGTTTTCCATCGGTTACACTTCCTTAAGGTCACCTAGGAGGTTGAATCCCATACATTATCCTCTCATCACATGTTTACCCCGATTGGTCGGTTACTTGGGTAGATGTGGGAAGAGGGTTTTACATAGTGGTATTAGAGCATGGTTCAACTCTCGGACCGATGGGTGGTCTGTGAATCATGTGTTTATGTAGGTTGCATGCGTGATTACTGTGGTTATGGTCTAAATTTTATTGTTTCATTCACATGTTGTTGGTCATGGTTATAGTTATGTAACCATGGGAAATTTGTTGGTGTCATTAAGACAAGTGTCGTCATGTGTGTATGACTGGTTATGTGTTTTTCATGTTTATGTATTAACCGTGTATGTTTTCTTACACGATGTTACATGTTGTACATGCATTTCTTGTTTATTCTTGGTTACACGATGTGTATGCTTGGGTGTTTTTCATGCATTCTTGGGTACATGTCATTACATGTCGTACATACATTGGTTGTTCATGTTTGGTCAGGTTTTGTTCACGCTTATGTATTGTCCATGTAAGTTGGCATGGTTGATGTTGTCATTCATCGTGAGTTCATTGTATGCAATTAGGTCATCATGATGATATTGGTATGTTATGATGCTAATGTGTTGGTTGAGATAGAGCAGGAGATGCAGATCAGTAAAGTGAAGTTGCAACAATGGACTTTGGGGTAAGAGAAGATCGTCATGCAAGAATGCAGGTATGTGATTCATGATTGTTGTAAACATTAGGGTTACTAATATGTTTTTCATTCTATTGTTATTGTGGTTATATGTGTGATAAATGTTATCTGATTAGTGTATCCATATGCACATGTGTCAGACAGTCATGAATGATAGTAACATGTGGTCGTATGCATTTTTGTTGTTGTGTTATGTTATTTAACTTGATCATTATGTTATATGATTAACTTGTTGATGTTTTATGTTAATTAGCTTGATTACTATGCTATATGTTGTTGATGATTATGTTACATGATTAACTCGTTATTTTTATATGTTAGTTAGCTTGATGAGTAGGGTTATTGTGTTAATATCTTGATGTTAGATGTATCATGCTAATTTGGATTGTCATATGCAAATGGTTAGGGTTATGACTGTTTGACGGATAAGTCGTTCTTGCGGACAAGACAGACCTCCCAAGTGTCCTACGGACAACTAGCAACAAAAGAACAAACAAAACTATCTTTCTCTAGATATATTGTGATTCATAACTAAATGTTATAAATGTTTAACGATCTTACCTTTAATCCAACGCTTTTTTGTAGTAGTAGTCCTTCAGTCGCCCGAAAGAGTTATCTTCGAAGATATGTAATCACAAACAAACAAACATCAAATAGCACCTGCATAGCATATATTCATAAATCATATCCATTATTGTGATCAAGGAATCCATAAAATAAACCAATCAATTGACAACTTATTGAGAAAAACGGATTTATTTGTATTAACTTAAATAAGGAAGAGCCTTACAACCGTGTCTGCCTTGATGTCATACAGGCCTTCCTGGGGTCTGGAACAAGTGTTTCCTTTACTCAGATCAGCCTTGCACTCTTCCAACAGAGATACATACAGGTATGTAATCCTTCCCACATGAAATCTCAGCTAAAAGGGTCTAAGTTTCAACAGCACTTCGCCTCCAACAATACTAAAACTTCAACTCATCAATTGTAACCCCTTGAGGCTACCCTATTCCTCTTTTTATAGTGAAAGAGAGGAGGTTACAACTCCATACAAGAATGGATAGAATCCTCCTTCAAATGGATTAGTTCCTTACATCAATGGGTTAGCTCCTTATTGGATGGGATGCATGAACATGAAAGGAGCGGACTTTCCACCGTAGGAATGTTTCCAAAAGCTTTTAAAATGACTTTAACTGAGCTTCTAGATTTTAATTTTGCCTTTTCTAATATTTTACAGGGGTCCGCACTTTTAATGAACAGAAAGTGCACCTGGCTACGCATGATTTATATCCAAGAAGTGCGGGACCACAGGCAAAACTAGGAGAAAGTGCGGTACCAAAGTCTTAAGGCTTTTATGAGATTGTCTCTTAGTTTCAAGGCTTGACTTTGGGAACTTTGATATTTTAGACTTTCAAGGGAGTACTAAAATGTCATGGTGACAAATTTCAGTGTAACAAATTGCCCCCTAAAGTGCGAAATATGAGAATATTCGAAGAGTGATGTGCTTTATCATTTCAAGGATCAGCCTGTGGACACCCCAATCAGAACCCTGTAAAAACATTCAATGCAACACACAAACACACACACACACACATATATATATATATCATCGCTGAGGTAGGCATTCCCATACTCAGATCAAAACTAACTAAAATTGTTCTGATACAGAAATTATTTTAATATTACATCAATAGTGTAGACACAGCATGGACGCAGCCATCTGCAATGAATCGTCTACTACATAATGAATAATAAAACTCTTCGCAGCCTGGATGGTGGAAACTAGATCCATGGTCTTGATTTCTGCTTCCCGAACTAGTACAAGTTTATCCATGCGATTAAATGTGTTGAAGTTAAACATGGTATAAACCACTTGATTACCAGCCAATGATGTGAACTGTTAACAAGTGTGAGAGAAACCACCAATAGTGACAATGGCTCTCAAAGTACTCAGTACAATCCACGAAATGCGAATAAGTGATCTGAAGTCGAACATTTCACATAATCGTTCGATCGAAGGTCAATGATGTAACCTTTCGTCGAAGGCGAGAAACCTGCCATTAAGGCATACAAATTCCAAGGTACTGACGGATTCTAGATCAACTTTCTAGATGATGAGCTATTGTCGATAGAAAGTGATCCGTCGTAAGCAAGCTCACGACGTGAAACCATAGATCAAGTTTTGAAGAAATTTTTTGCAAGGACTGACTCAGTGATGGTCAACGCAAATGGAGACAAGTGTTTGCAGATGAATGGTTTGTTTGATTGTCCTCTTGAACACATAATGACACTGCAAATAGTTTGGTGACAGTTTCCCTAAGCTAATACCCAGAAATTGGCTGAAGACTTTCAATGTGGTTTGATTAACTGATAGGAAAAGGATTTCCCAACCCAGGTAGAAGTGCGACAAAAAGTGTTGTGTTCAAGAGTGGTGTAATGCTTTTACAAATCAAAGTATAACAAACGAATCTATTTTTATCTCTTTTTCCCCCGCCATTTCTGGCAAGTACCTCTTTATTTTTGACAATCTTGAGGAGGATAACATTTTCTTTTTTATAAGCTCATCCTTCGGATGAGTCCAACTTAGTTTAAAATCAAACCCTAAGAAGGAGTGGTATGTTCCTGTTTGTAATCGACAGGTCCTTTATTGTTAAATTTTAACGAGTCCCGTATAGGAGAAACTCAGTGTTTTTCATTTTTAGGGAGTCAGAATAAAAAACTTAAGAAAAATCCATGGGTGTTCTTTTTCGTAAATTTAGTCCCTCAGGCCCGAAAAAGGATAAAATAATGCAAGAGAGAACTCTATTGACCATGATTAGTCAATGTATACATTTTCATAAATATTCCATTTCAGTCCGGAAAAGGGGTAAACTTATACTGAAGGGACAACCATTCATTTACTTTAATGAGTTCGAATAGTCAAGTACTCGGCGATCTTTTCATTTTTAGAGAGTCTGAAAAGGGCTTAAAAGAGGACTCCATGGTTTCTCTTTTTCGTAAAATTTAAAGAGCCCGAAAAAGTGATAAAAGTTTACTCTTCGTCAAAAATGACCATTTTGCCTGAAAACAAATCCGTTATTCTGCACAAAAAACTCGAAAAATTAAACATACCTGTTTCAATAATAAAAATATTTTGAAAAACTGATTTTTAAAGTGAAAAATAAACAAATTTAAATTCATCTATTCGAAAAAACTTATAAAAAAGGATTTTTTCAAGTTCATTTTTACCGTTTGAGTTTGGAGTGAAGTTTTTAGAGCTCTGGGCAAAAAACGCTTCGGAGAAGATTGTGGGCAAACCGACCGTCGAAATCGAAAACCATCTAGTTCAGGTAATCCACAACCTCCTTATCTTGCTTTTCGTCTGTTCAATTTTTTAATTTAGGGTCAGAATTTCATTTTTGGGAGGAAAATATGTTGAAAAATTTGCCCTCGGGGGTCCGCACCTAAGACATTAGGTACCTGAGGACCTTGACATTTTTCTACAAATAAAAATGTCGGGGCCCCACACTTTTAACACAGGGCCCGTGCATTTCTACGCACTGTCCCTGAGCGTAAAGTGTGGAGGCACCGTGACAAATTCAAAAACATATTTTCTTCCTAAATTACCCAATTTTTTTTCTTGAAAATGATTCTAATCCTTCATTTTACTTGTTGTAGGATATCTACAATGCTTATTTTGCGAGAACAGGAGCATGAAGAGGTAGATGAAGCAGCGATAAATCATCAACCTACTTTGCAAGCTTTAAGAGCATGTGGGCTTTACAAATTTTGGGCTATCAGTGGCATGAGAGCTCAAGTGGATCTTCTTACTTGGCTGGTAAATAAATGGGATGTTCAGGACCAGTGTTTTGTGATTGGAGGTCACCGGCTTGAGATTGAGCTGGAAGACATCTATTTTTTGATTGGTTTGTCCAGGAGAGGCGAACCATTATCTCTATTTGGGGCTAGGCCAGGTGGCCAGTCTGTTGCCAGCCTACAATTAGAGTTCCGCAACGATGAGGCCAATCCCTGGGACAAACGAATTGACATAAAAAATATCATCCGTCTAGAGTTGAAAGTGATCGCTTTTACCGTTGTCAAGTTGTGTGAAAGTGCAGATTTGCATGTAGCCACTGGTTCTCAGATGTGCATAGCAGTAGATTGCTTTTGAGGCACCATATTCAACTGGTGCGAGGCAGTGTTGGAAAATGTGAAAGGCCAACTTACCAGAGCAAAGAATGGGAAGCTAAAAAAATTTGGATATGGGTCCATTGTAGTCACCTTTGCTCTAGAGAGGATCCCCATGTTAGCCCCGCAGCATATTCCTGTCGATGTTGGTCAGCCTCAAGAGCCTAGGATGGTTCGTTGGGTGGCTTTGATGGCCCGCCACAGTGAGGGTGGGGAGATTGTGCGATTTCCCTCTACATAATTTCATTGGCTGGAATGCCAAATTTTGTTATAGAGGATTTTCCTTATGTTGGCATGGAATTTCGTGGCGACCGGGAGATACCCCTTCCTCCAGGAGCTTAGTGGGACGAGTCAGGTAAAAAATCTCTTTTGACATGTTCTAATTTCTAATTTTTATTTTGTTTTTTAATCTTCCAAAACTGATAACAAAAAATTTTCAAATGCAGATGTGGGTCCAACTCGACCAGCCATTCTCCACCCCTTTGACTGGAGGCAAAGGGATGCAGCACCACCACCACCACCCCCACAAGATCAGACTGCAGATATCCTGACTAACTTAGAGCACCATCTGGAGCAGCTCACTATAGATATTCCTAAGACTACTATAGATGATATCCTGCTCCATCTACAAAGATATGTCATAGGTGTTCCTGTACCATTTAGGAGGTTTTTGACTAGGGTGACATGAGCAGTGGTGTACTATCGTGATCATCACCACGGATAGTGGATGATTGACTTGTAGACTCATTTTTGTATCACTTTTTTCCGATCCTAAGGCATTTTGAGCCTATGATCGAAGATGATGTACTATTTTTTGAACACTATATTTATACTATTGTTTCTAGTTTACCTGTTCAATCATGTTATGGAATGTTGATTTGTTTACTTTGTTATCGCAAATGTCTATTCATAACATTAGAAGCAATTGCATCTGCTAATGTATTTAAATTTCTTGAAATGTGTTGATATTCAATATAATCGAACTCTCTTTCCAAGAGACGAACCCTTAAAAATCATCTTAATAATACTGGATTTCTAATGGCATATACTCAGTTTAACTGTAATACAACGAGTTCAAAATCTAACTTAACGATCAAACTCCAAATTCCAAATGAAATGGATTCCAATAATAATTCAATAACTGCACTATATTCGGCAATATTGTTCATCGTTTGACCAAGACTTACCCCATGCATCGATACTAACTCGTCAGTGGATGAGTAAATAACCCAAGTTGCAGAAGAGATGTTCTGTGTACTACGACAGGCGCCATCAGCAAAACCAATATACGTTTGAAAGGATGTCGACATCTGCGATATCAAAAGTATCCAGATAAGCGGGAATAATAGTAAGAGCACACTTACTCTAGGCACACATTTCTAATCTATAGCACACCAGCTAAAAAGTAACTAATATACAGAGAAGATCTCCACACAAAGTCAAGTGTAATATCTCTTCAGGTAAAGTCCATTTCTGGGTTTACCCAAAGAGACCCTGTCAAAATCAATCAATTCATAGGCCCCTTTTTCAAGTTGTCGCTTGACAATATAAGGACCATGCCACATGGGTTCAAATTTCCCAGCCCCTAGTTTATCGTTGGCTTGATCATAAATCAAAACTAGGTCTCCTTCTGAAAAATTACGAGGGGTAACACTTCTATCATACTGAGCTTTCATTCTTTTCGCATGAGCCTTGGTAGCTAATGCAGCAATGCGTCGATTCTCATCTAATTGAGCCAAGTATAAAAAAACGTTTCTCCTCTTCAGAAGTGTCTGGTAGTAACTCTATGTCTAGTTGGAGTGATGGTATCTCGCATTCAATGGGTCATACCGCTTCTAAACCGTAGACCAGTTGAAAAGGGGTAAAACCTGTCGATGTTTTTGCTGAGGATCGATATGCCCAAAGTGTTGAAAAGAGCATGGTATGCCAATTCGACTTATGAATTCCATTGATTCGTTTGATCATGGTGACTAAAAATTTATTAATCGCTTCAACTAAACCATTGGCCTGTGGATAATATGGTGTAAAACTATCATGGCACAGGCCAAGCTGGTATGTTAACTCGATCACCATGATATTTCGAAAATGGCTCCCGTGATTAGTAATTATCGCTTGGGGTACACCAAAATGAGCAATCATATAATTGAATAAGAAAGTAGCTGCAGTTTTGCCATCTGCCGCAAATGTAGGCATCGCCTCGGCCCATTTGGTAAAATAGTCTACTGCTAGAATAATGTACCTATGCCCCCCGGTCGAGTGAGGGTTACATGTAATGAAATCGATGCCCCATTTTTCAAAAGGACCGACAGCAATTATGGGGTGAAGAGGAGCAGGTGGTGCACACATTTTTCGATCGAATATTTGGCAATTATGACATTTTCGGATGGCGTAAATACAATCTTTAAACATGGACAGCCAGAAATAACCTGTGCGCAATATCTTTTGGGCTGTGGCATACCCAGACATATGACCGCCACATGCTCCGAAGCGACAGTCATTTAAAACCTTTTCGGCTTTGTCATGAGTTAGACAACGTCGAAAAACCAAGTCTGCACCACGACGATAGAGTGTGTCACCAACAATGTGATATTTTTTAGACTGGAAACGAATTTTCCATTGTTGTGACCATGAAAGCTCAGGCCAAAAAGATTGGGTTTGAATATATACAATAATATCTCCATACCATGGATCAATGGTACTAATAAGAAACAAGGATTCATCTGCGATTGGTTATTCTGCCACAGTTTCTGTATCAGTACGTGGGAAATCACACATAAGTTCAGAAAATATCAATGATTTCTTGGATTTGGACTTTTCAAACTCCAAATCAAACTCCTCTAGGATAACAATCCATTTGGAGTATTTTCCCCCTAGCAATTGTTTGGTCAAGATGTACATCATAGGGTTGCAATCATAGATCACTGTTGTTTTGCGTAAAAGTATGTAGTGACAAAAACGTTGGACAGCTTGAACAGCTGCCAAGGCCAATTTCTCCACATGTGAGTATTTTATCTCAGTTAGATGCAAATTCCGACTAATATAGTAAATCACATGTTCACTATGGAATTCATCTTCCTGAACTAAAACCATCCCTATCATGGAATCGGAAGTGGTGAGGTACAAAAAGTAATCTTGGTTGTAGTTGGGAGGATGCAGTAATGGTGCATGGGTCAACACGTTTTTCAAAGCATCAAAAGATCTATCATCCACCTCGTCCCAAAAGAAAGGAATGTTATGTTTCAACAACCTAGTGAAACCTTTTGTTAACTCGGCGTAGTTAGGAATGAATCGACGTAAAAAGTTTGCTTTCCCTTGCAAAATTTGGATTTGGCGAAGTGTAGAAGGAGGAGGTAAATTGATGATTTCCTCAACCTTCGATGGATCGACACAAATGCCTTCCTTTGAAAAAATAAATCCCAATAATCGTCCAGATTCTACGCAGAAAACACATTTGTGATGATTCAAACGAATCTTATAGTGCCTACATCATACAAAAATGGCTCATAAATGAGTAATATGATCTGCTCTGCGTGAATAATGAGCAGGAAAATCATCGAGGTGGGGTTGCACAATATGCTTAATGTCGTGAAATGCATAAGACATGGCCCTTTGAAAAGTGCCGCCAGCTTTCTTAAGGCCAAAAGGTAATTTACGATAAGAAAAAGTCCCCATGGACAAATGAAATTTGTTTTAGGTTGATCTGTAGGGAGTATGTTTATTTGATTGTAGCCAAAAAATCCATCCATGAACGAGAAAATTTCACTTCCAGCACAATCGTCGATAATTTGATTGATGTAAGGGGTTGGATAATTGTCTTTAGGACAAGCTCGATTTATATCCCTATAGTCGATACATACTCTTATTGTTCCTTATTTTTTATTGACCGAAACAATATTAGATACCCAGTCCGTTAACGGGATCGGATAAATAAAACCCGCAAGAAGTAAATTTTCAACTTCTGCTTTGATAGCGGCAGCTTTTCTCAGATGAATCTGACGTAATTTCTGTCTGACTGGTTTGGCATCCGAGTATGTCTTAATTTCATGTATAACAATCGACGGATCAATTCTTGGCATTTCTTCATATGACCAAGCAAAGATGTCACGGAATTCCTGAAACAGGGCCTTATATGCTTGAATTTCTTCAGGCGTACAAGAAGCACCTATGTGAATGTTTTCAACAATCCCAGGTTTTACTTAAATGTCAAGAGGAACCGTCGTAGAAATATTTTCTAAGTTCAATTCAGAATCGACATGTGAGAGAGGATTCTGAGGTTCTTTGACGTAATCAGTGGTATAAATGGAGGAAAAATCATTTTCAAAATGATCAAGATCAGGAAAAAATGAAGATCTATGATGAAGATCTTCCCATGGTAATTCATCTACCAACAAGAATTCACGAATATGCTCATCAGTATGGAAAACTTGTTGAGCAGGATCCAGAATTGGTGTCGAAGCTAAACTCGATATTGAAAACGACTCCAGATTGATCACATTCACTGGATCAGATTCGGTTGAAGGAGTATCAGAAAATGACTGTACTTGTTGATATGCTAATTCAAAAGGACTCAAAGGCATTGGGCCCTCGAAAGAATCCAATTCTGATTCTGAAGGTACTATCCAAGGATCATCAAAGGAAATAGTACTTGATGTAATCATATTGATATTAGCAATAGGAGTTTGTACGTTGGGAGGAGACAGGGAAAAAGTTCCCTGTAAAGCTGAATCTTTAATCAAACCTACTCTGACATCCTTATAAGGGATAGTCGATTTTCCGATATCTTGGATGCTATCAATAAAGGCTGGGTCGGATGAATAATATGAGAGCTAATCTATCTTAACGATATTTCCTTTATGAGGAAACATGATGAGACAAAATATCGATGATACAACAACAGTCATAGCGTAAGACCAACTGCGACCCAGGAGAAGGTTATAATCCAGAGGGGCATCAACCACCTCCATATCTATATTAACCACTTTGCCTTCGACCTCTATTGGTAGATCTTGTAAAATACCATATGGCTGAAAACCTCTTCCATCAAACGCTTTGAGAATAGTTGGTGATTGGTTGATTGTTGGAGCACCAAGCGATTTCCAACATTTTATCGACATTATACATGTAGAAGCCCCTTCATCAACAACAGTACGAAAGATACGCTTGTTTTTTACTATTAATGGAATCTGAAAAGCCATTTGATGAGGTAGGCATGGTGTAAAATTTTCTAAATCGAAGATCATGAGGTTCGAATCCTGGAGATCTACGGCTCCTAAGGCTGACAAAAGTAATTTTCTTTGGGATGGGCATGATTGCAATACTTCCAAAGCTGACATTGCTGAAGGGGAAATTGCCAAATATTCAACAATATTGTAATTCTGAGTAGCTCTCGCATGTGGATTAAAAGCTTATTTACGAAGTACACCCTTTGCAGGTGGTTTAATCACTAAGTCAAGATTTTGTTTCTCGATCTGTAATGGATCAGAAACTGAGGGAGATGTAGTTGATGCAGAATTGGATGTTTCTACTTCTTTACTAGTATTTTTACTACCGTAATCTTGCGATCACATCGCAACCATGAAAATATCCTCAACTGGATTGGAGAAAGATCCAACCATGTTACTATCTTGAGTGGGAAAGGGATCCTTCAAGAAAACAGGTATAGGCGAACCCTTAACGAATTTTGATACCTCGGCTCTATGCGGGCACTCTTTTGTAAAATGAACCTAGTCACAGATGAGACAACGATATCGAGGTTTGCGTTTTTTGTCAGTTGGTTCAGTTGTATCAGTTTTGTCTTTTGAATATTTGTTCTTTTTATTCTTACCTTTCTTCTTACCACCAGTTTTAGATTTTTTCGTAGATGTCTCTACAACATGGATATCAGCAGAAGTTTCAAGGGGAGAATCTCCTTTAGGTGAATCGGGTAAAGTGATAATAGGAGAAGTAGTCTTGGAAGACTTCTTCTTACTCTTACCAGTACTAAAAAAACCAATTACGCCATCAGCGGCATGAGAGCCAGAAGGAGTTGCAGTTAACTGACCAGGTCTTGGTAAATCGGGGATTTTATCATACAAAGTACCTGATTGAGTATAGACAAGGTCAAGGTACTAAGCCTGAGAAATAACTTGCTCTTCCGTAACAACGCCTCCTTTGGCCACATCTTCAGTAATTTTGGGCAATAACGATTTAATAAACCATTCAGCCAAAATTTAATCAGGAATAAAGACTTTCACTAAATTCCTTCTACGTCTCCATTCATGAATGTGATCAGATATGTAGGTAGACGTAGACTTCTTTAATGAAGTCAGCAATTATGTGCCATTTTCGTACCTGATAGGAAACTGAAAATGGGTTAAGAAAGCAGTAGCTAATGCATTAAAATTATTAAAAGAGCTGCGTGGTAACTCAATGTACCATTTGGCAGATGGACCAATGAGAGTTCTCTGAAAAAGACGTAATCGAATAGAATCATCGACTAGCGAATTGGATGCGCACCAGAGGTGATAAGTCATAACGTGATTAGATGGGTCCTCTCCTGACTTACCTTCTAATTTCGGAATATCACTGGGCAACTTGTTAGGCATCGGCGGCCAATATGGAAGATAAAAAATGGGATCGTTCGTAAGGCACGATAGATCCGGTAAATCTAAAGTTGCTATGAATGGTAACCTATGGCTAGGGTCTTGATAACCTTGAGTGATCAAACCAGTGCCAGGAGGAGGATAGCCAGGATATCCTGGAATCAGATGTGCATTTGGAATCGTGAAACCTCCTGGGTGACCAGGATTAACTGGACCATACTGGGGTTGTTGAGGTATTTAATAAGTATACCCAGGGTACGGCTGATACTGATAGGCTGGATTTTGTGTAGCTTGACCAATTTGATACTGTCCCTGGTACGGTTGATAAGTGAACTGAGGTTGACTAGAGACAATCGTACTAGTACCATCTTGTCCCGTAGGCATCTGGACCATAGTCTAACTTGTAGGTCTCGACTGTGGTACAGAGGCTTGAGGAATTTGCACTAATGCTGGGATAGAAGAAACCGGAGCTACAGATACTCCAGAAATAGGTGTTGTAGGTTGAACAGAGGTTGCAGTAGTTGCAGCAGTTTGAGGCGGAGTCTGAGGTGTACTAGGCCTAGGCTGCTGAACAGACCTAGGTGCAGGGATTTGAACAGTAGACTGAACAGGTTGCTGGGTTGGACCAGAAACTAAAGGCTGTCTAGGTTGATTAGGTAACTACACATTAGGTTGCGTAGTCTGTTGAAATTGTGATGGATTCCACACCCTGTTCATTCCGGGGTATTGACCTGTAGAAGGTTGTACATATGAAGGACCATAGCTTTATTGAACATAGGGTTTATAATCAAGTGGTAAATTTCCAGCTTCTTGTAAAAATGATTGACCAGAAGGCGGTTGGAAACCTTGAGTTGGGTACTGACCTTGAGGTTGATAACCTTGAGGCAAGTACTGAATCTGGGGTTGATAAGGACCCTGAGGAATATACTGAGTCTGGGGTTGACCTTGGGGTATGTACTATCCTTGAGGTTGATAACCTTGAGGTATGTACTATCCTTGAGGTTGTTCTCCAGGTAAATAATACTGTCCTATAGTTTTTCCTGGTAGAAAATTACCTTGAGGTTGCCCCCCAGGCAGTAAATGACTATATTGAGGTTGCCCCCTAGGCGGTAACTGACTACCTTGAGGTTTCCCCCCAGGCAGTAACTGACTACCTTGAGGTTTCCCCCCAGGCGTAACTGACTACCTTGAGGTTGAAGATTTGGAATATTACCAGACATCATAAAAAATTTCTATGCGTTCAACGTTTCAATTTTAGCTCCATTCATACCATTTGATAACACTTGTTCAGTTGGTCAAGGAGTTGCTCCTGAGAAAGTACCAGAAAGTGATTGGTACCCCGAAGGAACAGAAGGACCACCGTATAAAAATGTTTCCAGTGATTGGGAAAACATAGATGACTCACTTGACATGATTGATGAAGGATAATAACCCCTTGATGTAGGATGAAAAGAAATTCGGGGTGGTGAAAAACTAAGACCCGGGTTCTCTAAAAAATATTTCAATGACAAATACCAAGCGTCACTTCTAAAAGGACTGTAGAATATAGATTCACGCTCCCTAAGATTCAAAGTCTGTTTGGTTTCGGGAAGAGTTACTTCTTCGTCTGGACTGAAAAGTTCTTCAATGGAAATGAGGCCAGAAGGAATATTTTCAGTAATAATATGTCTTACCCTAGGTGAACCAAGATCACTAGAATTTGGAGTAACAAATCCTGAAGATGGTTACAAAACAGCAGGTTCAGTGTCAGGTTCAGAAATTTCAGGTTCTTCAGCGAATTCACTGGAAGGAGAAATACTACTAGTAAGCTCGGAAACTGAAATTGGTTCTTGAATATGCTCTGTTGTTTGTAGTTGATAATCAGGATGAACACCTATGGATGAATCTCCTGCTTCTGTTGATCTAATTCTACTATTACTAGGCGATACTAGAGCTCGCAGCCCTTCAAGTTGGCTTGGTGTATATTCAGGGGGCTTCCCCTGAAGTCTGCGCAATTGTCTCGGTAATTCAGCCACGATTAAAAATTATTAATCACACGCAATCAAAAGAAACTTCATGAAAATTCCTAGAGTTACTAAGGAAACAAACAAATGAATCACGCGATTAAAAATCTAGGAGATCAAACCACACACAAATAGTAACTTCCCACACTAAAAACACTAGTTGGTGATGAAATCCAACGTCGTAGTATTTAATGCAGAAAGGGCGGTTGGAACAGTTACCCCGACAACCTGCTTAATGAAACATATCGGTGCAAGTTTCTCCACTTAAACCATCTCGAGTGAAGATAACCCTCCTGAGAGTCCAAGTGAGTCTAGTTGACGTCTTCTCCAAGTACAGTGGGATCTTTCCACCACCGTCACCTCAGGAAAAAACCGTAATATTATGGTCACTATGGTTACCAACAGGAACTAATATACCTGGGGGAACAGTCTACGGTCCGACATACATGCAAGGGCAGAGTATCAAAGCTCAATCCCCTTGAAGGCTCCTTGACATAATCCAAGGTATACCGACAAGTGACCCCAGGCTCCTCGACAATGGTCTATCTGAGGTTTAGCGTTGTTAATACGCGCAAATCTTCTATCGTTCCCAATGAGATAGAATTGATTATCTCACTGGTTCAAATATGACCTCGTGCTTGACTCCTTTAAGAGGAGCTTCCCAGAGCATACAAGCGACTATTGGATTTTTTCCTACCATAAGATTAACTACTTGTTTGTTTTAATTGTCTTGGAGAGTTAATTACTCCCTACTCCAAGACACTAGCCTAAGCTATATTGGTGAAAAGAGTCCTAGAAATATAAAAGTTACTAGATTAATTTTAATTTAAGCGTTGATTTTATAAGGCTGTTTCTTAAGACAATAGGTGCGAAATTGAAACTAATGACATGAAGTGACCTGACTCAAGTCATACTAAAAATGCATCTATAATGAGAAACAGTTTGTTTTCTTTCAATGAATTCTAGCTAAAGGAAGAGTTGAGAAATGCAATCTTTTAAAAACAAATCTTTCCTTTAAACAAGAATAAATGAAAATAAATCTAATTTCAATGAGAACTCAAAATGATCTATGCTCAATAAAAAACCCTTTTTGTTCAAGATCGAAACTGCAAACTAAGTTTTTTCTTCAAAAGACACTACAATTTCTAGAAAAGCACTCAAAGCTAAAAAACATTAAAATTGAGAGCTAAATTTCTAAGACTAAATCTGAATTAAAACTTCAAATACTTTAAGGATGCCTTACTTAGCTTGTGATCTAACTAAGAAATTCTTTGCTTGAATCAGAAAGAATTCGAAAAAACACCCAATTTTCGTTTTTTAAGTGAAATTCCAAACTTATTAACAAAATCTTTAACGATTTGCAAATGAGAAAAATAGGATCTAAAACTCATTAAACAATTTTTGCTATGATTTCAGACTCAGCAATAAAACAAGAGAATACCAGTGATCTAAAGGCATACCAAGGTTTCTAATCTTTGAGCGAGATGTAAGACAAAGCAAAAATCATTATAACATGCAAATCTTTCAGAAAATCAATCAAAAATAAAAATGCTGAAACAAACTCTTAACCAAGGCTTTCTGACAGAAGATACAGATCTGGGTAATCACTGAGAGCCGAAAAAATTAATCCAGAAAAGAGGATTTTAAGATTTTTCAAAAATTTTGACAGGGTCTGCAGGATTTAGTGCAAACCAGTGCGGTCCCGCACTGTGGGTACAGGAAAAGTGCGGAATTGCCCGCACTGTCTCTAAAGGAAAAGAGCAGACACAAGAAAACAAGAGAAAAAACAAAAAATTCTCAAAGATTTCTCAGGGATTCTACAGGGATTAACTACCCAAACCAGTATAAATCAATCAAAATCAGGAAACATAAGTTCATAAATCAAAAGTAAAAGAAATCAAAGCTCAAATCTTTCCCCAGTGGAGTCGCCATTTTGTTGGATGGATAAGTCATTCTTGCAGACAAGACAGACCTCCCAAGTGTCCTATGGAAAACTAGCAACAAACAGACAAACAAAACTATCTTTCTCTAGATATATTGTGATTCATAACTAAATGCTATAAAGGTTTAACGATCTTACCTTTAATCCAACGCTTGTTTGTAGTAGTAGTCCTTCAGTCGCCCGAAAGAGTTATCTTCGAAGATCTGATATCACAAAAAAACAAACATCAAATAGCACCTGCATAGCATATATTCATAAATCATATCCATTATGGTGATCAAGGAATCCATAAAATAAACCAATCAATTGATAGCTTATTGAGAAAAATGGATTTATTTGTATTAACTTAAATAAGGAAGAGCCTTACAACCGTGTCCACCTTGATGTCATACAGGCCTTCCTGGGGTCTGGAACAGGTGTTTCCTTTACTCAGATCAGCCTTGCACTCTTCCAACCGAGATACATACAGGTATGTAATCCTTCCCACATGAAATCTCAGCTAAAAGGTTCTAAGTTTCAACAGCACTTCGCCTCCAACAATAATAAAACTTCAACTCATCAATTGTAACCCCTTGAGGCTGCCCTATGCCTCTTTTTATAGTGAAAGAGAGGAGGTTACAGCTCCATACAAGAAGGGATAGAATCCTCCTTCAAAGGGATTAGTTCCTTACATCAAGGGATTAGCTCCTTATTGGATGGGATGCATGAACATGAAAGGAGCGGACTTTCCACCGCAGGAATGTTTCTAGAAGCTTCTAAAAATAAATTTAACTGAGCTTCTAGATTTTACTTGCGCTTTTTCTAATATTTTACAGGGGTCTTCACTTTTAATGAATAGAAAGTGCGCCTGGCTACGCATGATTTATAGCCAAGAAGTGCGGGACTGCATGCAAAACTAGGAGAAAGTGCAGTACCAAAGTTTTAAGGATTTTATGAGCTTTTCTCTTAGTTTCAAGGCTTGACTTTGGGAACTTTGATTTTGTAGACTTTCAAGGGAGTACTAAAATTTCATGGTGACAAATTTCAGTGTAACAATGACATTCCAGCATGATTTAATATGTTGTGATATTATGTCTTACTCATCTAGGTTGACTGTGAAATTGTGGTTATTATGCATGAACTACAAATGTTTATGATCTTATGATGTGAACATATTATTCAGTTACTGTTATGGATATTATGACCTTATTTATGTTTGAGTTAATATGATATCATGCTAACTAGATTGAGTGTGCATACAAGATAGCCCCCCTAAAATACATTAAGGTATGAGCTTGCTTATGTAATTTACTGTGTACTTGAATGTTTGATTATGTTGTCTATTTTTTGTTTGAGTGTTGGTTTCTATTATTTCATATATTTTTGAATGTTTGATTAATCGCATGATATGTGTATGTCTAATCTTGTTTTGAGATGGACGTACTAACACAAAAGTGCAAGTAGGTGATAGTTGTAGTGTTATGATATTGACTATTAGTTGATTATGGCATGGTTGTTAGTCTTCGTAGAGGCTGATTTTAGTGAATAGATATGATGTATTGATATTTGGAACATATGATTGCCATGTGTGAACAATTGCAGGGAAGCATGCTTGGTATTAGCATGACAAGGTAATAGATGAATTGTTTATATAACTAACAGCAGGGTGATGTGATAGCATATATTAAGACTCAATAGTAGCAAGATAAAATAACTGGTGTATTATATTTATTTATGTGTTGAAATTTATGTGTTTATGACAACATGATGCAAGGGATTTCATGGAAAAGAGATTGCCATGAAATCGTAAAGAAGGCTCAGGTTGAGCTTTCACTTGGAGGCATTGGGAACCATGGGAGGGATTCAAGGTGTTTGTTGTAATGTCTTGTGCTTTTGGTCTTTTGTGATTTGGTTGCAATTTATTTGTAGTTTTGATTGTGTCTAGTGTATGGTCATACCATTTTTTTGGTGTCTTATTGTTATTGGTTTTCCATGGTCTCCTTCTTTGTTTCTTGTGATTGTCTTTTATGTTTTGAGAGTCTCTAGAATTGGTTGGGGAAAGAGGAATTTAATGGAACTCGGGAAGAGTTAAATGAAATCCAATAGGTAATATAAGGCTCGTATGGAGCTCAGTGCATGAGTAAACGCAACGGAAGGTAAGAATATGACAAACTGATGGATTGGTTGAATACATTGTGGTAAATGGAAGGTGGCAAGACAGTCATGAGAAAGGTAAAGTAAATGGATCTGAGATATCAAATGCCTTGGATATGTTGGAAACTATTGTTCTTAATACTGTGCATATTGTGCATGGATAAAGGAATTTATCTCAACCTAGACCTTATGATATCTGGTAATCACGTTGTGATCATAATTATGATGATGTCTACATATGTATATATGCATGTATGTATTTCGTTATCTGATGAGATCATGATTGATTTATGTTGATGTTTATATATGAATATATGTATGTATGTATGTATGTATGTATGTATGCATGTTGTTGATTGACAGGGTCGTCATGGTTCTTGATGATTTTTTGTTGATGGTTTATATGTATGTATGTATTACATTGTATGACAAGATCATGATTGTTTTATGCTAGTGATTATATATATATGTATGTATGTATGTGTCTATGTCACTGTATGACAAGGTTTTCAAGGATCATTCGTGTGGAGGAATCATTTCTTATGTAGGTGAATACCATGAAGATGTTCTTGCTCTTGATGTGTAAAGTTGCATATATATTATTGTGTACATATGATGTTGTATGCATGTTGTATATATGGCGTTGTGTGTATATTTCATATGCAGTGCTAGGTATGGAAGGTGCTATTTACATATTATATATGTGGTGTTGTGTACATATCATGTTGTGTGCATGTTGGATATGCGGTGTTGTATGCATATGGTGTTGTGTGCATGCTGTATATGTGGTGTTGTGTACGTATGTTTCTATGTACAGGTTGAATATGCAGTGCTATGTACATATGGGTTGCGTGTGTGATGTACATATGGTGCTATGTACATTTGGTGTTGGTGCATGATTGTACATGTGGTGTTGTGTGCATGTGATGTTGTGTACATGATGTACATATGGTGCTATGTGCAGGTGGTGTCATGTACATGTCGTGCATGTGGCGATGTGTACATGTGGTTTCGTGTACATGTCGTGCATGTGGTGTTGTGTACATGTGGTATTATTTACACATTGTATAGGTGGTGTAATGTACATTTGGTGTTGTGTACACGTTGTGAAGGTGGTGTCGTGTACATGTGATGTTGTGCACATATTTTGTAGGTAGTGTTGTGTATAAGTGGTGTTGTGTATATGTTGTGCATATGGTACAGGCATACATGTGTTATTGTTTTCATGTCGTACATGTTGTGTTGTGGGCATGTGGTATGGGACACGTTAAAAATACATAAGACCACGATGATGGGACACATATATCAAGTTGAATGGTGGGAAAAATATCTTAGCGGGTGTTCGCTTCGGTTTACTATGGCTAAGTAAATTGCAAAGGCAATGGAAAATACATTGGAAAGGCATGAGGCATTAATTGGCATTTTTTTAATGAAAATAATGGAAAATAGAAGAAAAGGAAGGTGAAAGGTCGGAGTTTTTGTGTGAGGAGGAAATTGAAGGAAAATGAAGAAAATGGAAGCCTCATTGATAAAAAGGCTTATGAGGATCAGTTGGTAGGATTTTTGGTCACTACAGTTTGGAACTCTAATTATTCTCCCTCTCTCATTGTTGAGGAGGTAAATCCCCTCTGCGGACAGAGGCGATCCCTACTAGCCCAGCAGGGGTCTAGCAACAAACAAACAATGCTATGACGCAAGCTCCTAGTTACGGATGAAAGACTTGGGATAAGAGCCTACCTGGATTCCAACGCTAGATCTGAAGAAGAGATGTCCCCGTCCTTCAGCCCTGGCAGATCACAATCCTTCCACGATCTCCGTGGATGAACACCTGCACACAGAAGAAACGAACAGATACATGCATAGGAACTAGCATACGTAACTAAACATCGGTCAGAAAAGATATTACTCGCATTAACATGATAGAAAAAGGAGTGGAACCATAATCATAGTCATCTATTAAAGTGATAAACGAATAGAAGTTACAAGCAAGTTCTGACGTCGCAGCTTCCTTCGAACGGGTCTCCGGTTGTCCACGTCTCGCAAAGCTCGCCAAGGAAAGGGAAACCTCTCCAGAGTCTCGTAACAATGATCTCCTTGCTTAATGGGCCTTAAGGGAAAGAAGGGATTCTTTACAGCACAAAGGCACTTGGGAAATAGGGAGATGCAAAGCTTCAACACTTCAAGACTAGCTTGCCATGGATCTGAGCAAGCTTATATAGATGGGGAAGGAGGGAGTTGGGATCCCTATTATTATGGGATTGGCCCTATCAACAAGGAAGGTTCCATAGAAGGTGGCAAAACTACTTCCCTTCCATAGAACTCTCGTAGCCAAACCTCCCAACTCAAGATAGGCAATGGTTGTGAGTTTGTTTGAACTCAACTTCCGCCATCCATATATAAAAAACAGTCCCTAAAATGGGTGGCGCGATTGCTGCTCTATGACAGAGCGCCGAGTGGCGCGACCTCTTTACAGGATTTCCCTGAGTGGCGCGAGTACTGAACTGTCTACCCGCGCCAATGCAAAAAGAGCTGTTTTTCATGGATTTTGCAAGGATATGTCTCAAGGGGAAATGAAGCTCATACTCAGAGGGATGCAATGATGATGTTTTCAATGCATGACAGTGTTCACAGGTCACATTATGGGTCCTCCATTGTGCGGGACGGGGAATGGTAGGGACGGTGACAAATTGTTGTGTAACACTCATGCTATTAGATACTTAGAGCTTTCTTGGAGCACTCTTGGAGAGTGGGGATACTTGGTGATTTGGAGCAAGAAGGAAAAGGAAGAGAAATAAATCGCAATTGGTCATCTAGATCATCATCTACAATAGGTTTTTATTGTAGGTACCAAGTTGCATGTATGTTTTCCTCACTGGTTTTGGCATGCATGGTGTATGCATGTGGATTTTCCTAGCCTTGTCATTTCGTGGATAGAAATGGTGTTGTGGGTTTATTTCCATTTATTGTTTTTTGGTTGTTTCTCATGATTCCTTTAGTTGTGGGTTGAGCTATTAGTTCCTGGAAGCCTTGGTTGGATGAACGCTCTGGAATCCCGACAGACAACTGTGGGTTGAGTTACTAATCTTGGAAGCCTTGGTTGGACAAACGCTCTGGAAGCCCTAGGTGGGTTGAGTTACTAGTCATGGAAGCCCTAGTTGGACAAACACTCTAGAAGCCCTGTAATAGTTGGGGTTGAGTTACTAGTCCTGGAAGCCCTGGATGGAATAACACTCTAGAGCCCTGGAACAGCTTGGATAGAGACCAATCTGTGATGGTTATGATGTCCGACCGTGAGGTGGAATCACTGGTTGAGAAGTGGTTTGGCCTCTGGAAGCCCTGGATTGGTTGTGATTTATGTGTTTGATTATATACCAAATTCATGCTTGGAATATGGAACAGGGGTGATTGGCTGAAGTAAGATTTGGCTTATCCAATCTATGGTCGGGTGGAATGTGGAAGTCCCATCTCTGGTTGGTTTTTACATTTAGTAATGAGAGCTCATTCCTTTGGTATTTGGTATGAAAATGTATTGGTTATTATGTGGATTCTATTGTTATTGTATCCATGGTATTTCTATTGTTAGTATGTTGGCTATAAGCATGTATTTTATCAGTGATGACGTATGACTCTATCCACGTTTTTACTAGTAAATAAATGTACAATGTATCCATGGTAAAATATATTTTATTGCAGCTAATGATGTAAGGGAGTAATTCTTCTTGGCGATTCTCAGATAAGTATGATACCCCTATGCTTAAATCTGTTATTTATACCTATAGATTCAATGTCTGTGACATGTTTGAGTTCTTGTTGATGTGATGTCTTCTGTATCATTGTCCTAATGTTATTTATCATCCTCTAAGTTTTCATGAAGTTTTGGGCAGTGACCGGGGCTCTAGGACTAAAAAGGTGGCTCAAATCTCGGACTTGCATGCACATAACTGGGAATTTGGGGCCCTAGCCACAAGAATGTAGTGTTTTTCCTGGGGCTATAGCCTCTTGACTGCAAGCATGCAGTCTTATTCCTGTGGCTATGGCTCAAAAGCGTCAAATTGTCAATGTGACCGAGGGGTAAGAGTTCTAAAGGGTTGGGTTACCTCCTGGGGGTGTTGTTGATGTTGTAAAATGTATTTTGATGTGTTTTCCATTGGTTCCACTTCCTTAGGGTTATCTAGGAGTTTTAATCCCATATATTAGCCTCTCGTCACATTTTTACCCCGGTTGGTCAGTTACTTGGGTAGATTTGAGTAGATGGTGTTACATTTTTCTTCATTGCATAACAAACTATTCCTCAAAATAGTACAAGGTAAAAGGGCTTTGTCCCTTCAATTGAGTCGCCAAAATGAGATGAACCCTCATCTAATTCTTCAAGAATCATGATCTTCAAATCTCCCAGGAAATGGAATTTATCCTGACAATGGCACCAAAACTGTAACCATAGAAATCAACATCTTTCCTCAAAGTCCCAAATATGGATGTCAACCTTATGGAACTTGGTAGGTTGACCACTATCACCTCACCAACTCTCTCTTGAACTTTATACTCAAGAAAAAATTTCTAAGAAAGGTGGGCTTTCCTATCAGTAAAAGGGTATCTCAAATAGTAGGAATGGGAGTAAATATAACGTAGCCACAATTATGACGGAAAATTGATGAAAATGTAAAATGCGGATTAGTGTGATGAATGAATGGGAGGATATTTCTTGTTGTGCTTTGGCTATGGGTTATAAGTCACTCTAGAGTAATTTACCTTGTGAGTCTTTATTGTTTGAAGACCCAAACATCTTGGAAGATTGTGTAGTGAGAATCTAATTAAGAAACCTAAAATATGCATGAACCACATGGAGGTTAATCCTAAAGGACTTAACCTATGTATTACAAACTCAAAATTTTAAACAACAACTTAGGTAAGGAAGTAAAACCCTAAGATGTTCACCCCAAATATAATAGGTATATCCTAAAACTTCATAAAGAAATGAAATAGATAGTAAATCACACATGAACTGCATTTCTTGCTTTGTAGTAGCTCCTTCCTCAAATAAGACTTGCAATGAACAAACCATATTTTACTATAACATTGTATGAACACTAAATAATAGACAAAATTACATAATAGATTTGGAAGGTCAGACAAGTATTTTCCCATTACTCTCAAACTAATAAAATTAATCTTATAAATGGAGAGATAAAATATTTATATAGATTTGACATCTAAATCCTCTTCAAATAAATATTATATCCTCGTGATCTTCTCCAAGAAAAAATACTAAAATATTTACAACAATGCCTAAGTGGGTGAATAAGGTTGAGATCTCGTGGAAAAGTGTTTGGATACACTTTTATAGTTAATACAAGTGTCAAATGTCATCTTCTTCCACCCTTGTCTTCATGCAAAGGTAATATTTGGATGTAATTTGACTTCTTCGTGTGTATATTAATAATAAAAGGCTTGGTCAAATAGGTAGGGTGAATTTCCAAACAAGAATGCATGAATAAAAATGTAAAATTCAAGGATGAAGGAATTTTCCTATAAATAACCACCTTTTAATAATATTATTGTTTGAGGAGGATAATATTCCAATAAATCGAGTTGTTTTCCATGTGTAAGTTTTATTTATGAGGTCACTCTTCAAGAAAAGTATGTTAATTCCATGTGTAATGCTTGATTCCTCTTTCTATAAGCCCTTTGATCAAGAAAACTCTAAAATTGTCCTTTAGAAAGTGTGCCCTTGGTACTTGTGCTTTGTGAACTACTTTAATTGAATAAATGAATAGAATTTTTCTTTGGATTCACATTTAAACCTTCAACGTGCATTAATTCTCCCTAGAATAGAGAGAATGAGAGTGCCATTGAAGAATGTGTGTTGATGCCCACTTTGACTCTAGCTAATCTCGAAGTTATCACCCTAGAAAGGGTACCCTTGACAGTTTTTCAAATGGATCTTCGTCAATTTCATGTGATCTCCTCAAAATATGTGCAAATGGATGCCCTTAGACCAAGTCAAATCATCACTAGTCATTTCACATTTGTGCAAGGTGTGAACATGGTTATGCAGGAAGTTGATATATCCTCATAGTGGAGCGAACCACTTAGGGATGTGTGCATGTGTGAATAAGGTGGATGAGATAGATTGGATTAGTTGGCCAATAATGGGAAAATGATTATCTCAACTTTTCAAAGCCATTTTTTAATCTTGTCTATTATGTAATGTGTGTTCTAGAGTAATCATATAAGGGCTTGAATGGAAAGTTTCCATTGGGGAGGTAGCTATTACAAAACAAGAAATGCAATTGTTGTATGACTTGTAATTTATTTCATTTATTTGTGATGTTTTAAGCTACATCTCTTGTATTGGGGATGAATATCTTAGGGTTTTACTTCCATACCCTAGGTTTATGTTCAAAATTTGCAATAATTAATTTTTTTAAGATTAGCCTCCAAGTGAATCATACATAGTTCAAATTTATTAGTTTTATGCTCACCATGCACTCTTCAAACATCAAATACAAGAGGAGAACTACTCAAGGATACTAGCTTAGACCTCATAGCCCAAGAAAGATAAACATTATTCTCCCACTCATTCATCAATGTAAACCCATATTTTACATACACATAAATTTTCCATAAAAATTGGGGCTAGTTTCTCTTTACTCCCACTAAAACTGCATGAAGTGAGCCTAGTTAACCTATATGTAATCCCCCCTATATTCAGGAAACCATTGGCCAGTAGATGCATTTTACAATGTAGTTTTTTTATCCTTTGAATAGGCTCCATCATATAAAATTCCATAGGATAGTAAAACCATAGGCTTGTAAACTACTATAAAAAACCCATCAACCATTAATTCAAGTTTATATTAACCTCTATGAATGATTCAATATTAACACAACATCCCCCCCCCCCCCCACCCCCCTTTACTAGGGATGAGCACCTATCCCCCTTGAAGTTTCTTTTTAACTAGGTTTTTTGGAATACAACATGCATATCCTTTGTTTGAGAAAGAGAGAGAGAGAGAGAGAGAATATCAAAGACAACACAAAAAGCATACTCATAGAACTACTAACAAGCACATAAATCCAAAGAGAGAGACTTGAAGGGTGAAACTTAAAGAACTGTGACAAGTATGTGTAGGAGTCATGAGACTTCTCTCCTACACATATAAGAAGAAAAATTATCATCATGAAGCCGACTTGTCTGACTCTAAAGCATGAGAGACAAAGGACTTTATCTCTGTGGTTTGATACTTGAAGGTTTTAGGTATCATTTTTGAAGGAAAATAATACATGACAATTGTATAAAAGAAAAAAAATAAGATCCTTGCAAGGACCAAGTAAGGTCAAATGAGGTATGTATCATTCTTGTTCATTTCAAAATTGTCTTATTGTGCATATAATGAGGTTTCTAGATCATGGTGAACTCTCATGAGGAAAATTTTAAAGATAATATGCTCTTCTGAAATTTAGTATCATATTATGAAAATGTCTAAGTAGATATGTTAGAGTTCACTAATATAGCATTTGAAGCCTTTCCCTAAGGACTAGTTTTTTTATCGTTTAGGAATGAAATTTCTTCGAAAGCTTGTCAATAATGTTTATAGGGTTTTGCAACTAACTTTTTGGTATGATTGTAGAATCTAGGGTTTGTAAACCCTAGAAAAGGCTTGAATTAAGAAAACCCTAAGAATTAAACCCTAACTAATTGTTTCCATTATAAAAACAAAACAAAAAAACTATTTCTTGAGAATGAAAAGGATGAAATCATGCTGATATGAGGACAAGAATTGATGAAAAAGGTCCAAGATTAAGAGGGACTAAAAAAAGGATAAGTATTATATACCTATTTCCTTAATTATTACTACGTTATTTTGTCTATGCACTTTGTCTTTTGTTCTTTCATAGTCTTCTAACAAAGGTTGCAAATCAAGACAAGATATATCTAATTTCAATTAACACATGGAATATTTGGAAGAGCATAACAAAGCATGAAGACAAGAAGAGATTATGCATCAAGAGGAATTCAATAAGAGCATGAAAGCAGTATTTAAGAGGGAAGAAGTTTACCTATCTCAGCTATAAAGAGAAATTTGTGAAATCCTAAATAGATATAATACTACTTAAAGTTTGGCAGAAAATCCAAAGAAGTTTCTGATCAAAAAGAGAAGATGGCAGACCAATGAAAATACCACTTTGGAAATAAGTTGAAGAGTTATGATATTGTTGTACCAATGGCTGATCAGTTCAATCTAGGAACACATTGATTGGAAGTACTAATGAGATTACTATTGGAAGTTGATATAATTTCTTGGAAGAGCATGAAAGAAAAACTTTGTCATGGAGAAAGAAGAAATGAAGGCTTGTGTGATCAACTATGAAGAAGTTTGGCTCCATAAGTCGTTTTATGAAATATTTGATGGCATGTTGGATTTGATATGAATATTTTCTAAGAACCAGGAATGGGTTGAGGTGTTTTATGATTCAAGATTACGATGCAGATGGGACTCAAGAAGTTACAACAGATATGCATAGAATAATGGGTAGTTGATGCATTGATGAGTATTTTTTAGACAAGCTAAGGCTCGTGGTTGCTCCTCCTGTGTGAGAGGGAGTGATGACTTCCTCCCTGGTTGAGAGGGAGTGAGAATCGATATTGTATTTTCCATGTATCATGCAATATGGCCAGGAATAATAGTCATAAGCATAGGAAAGGGATTGATAGGGAGAATCGTGGATTGGATAAGCATATAGGACTGATACTTCTTAAGGAAATGTATTCAAGATAGGAGTAGTCCCAATGACTGATACTCTTTGAGGATAGGATATCCAAGATAAGAGTAGTCCTAACGACCGATATTCTTTGAGGATGGGTGGTATCCAAGGTAAGAATAGTCCTATAAAGACATATCTGGTAAACACCGGATGGGGTATGTGCCTTGAAAGGCGGTGACGGTGTCCAAGTATATGCCTCCCAGCATTGTGCTCTAATCTAGTGGAAAGATAGAGCTTGTTAGTCAAGGCCTTGCTATGTTTGACAATGTTGGTTATGATGATGATGATGCTCGTTAATCTGAATCCCTTCTTATGAGAATATTTATATTTGAGAGTATCATGTTGTGTCATTATGAATACCTGCCTAGTTAAGAGGGAGTGTTGGAAATGTAACTAGGTTCAGCCTTCATAATTATCATTATACTTGTATCAATATGTATTTCATGTAAAAGAAAAATGAAGAAACATATTTTATTATTATTATTATTTGTATTAGTCAAATCATCTTCTTCATGCTTCTAGGGTTTATTGAGTCAAAGTCCCATTTGGAATTCTTATTAGAAAAGGAAAATTAATTTTGTATTGAGTCAAAAATTCATTTTTATCCACCAAAAGACCAAGTCAGACTAAATAGGCACATATTTTACCTCTTGGACATGTATAAATAGAAGGCAGATCGACCCCATTTGATCACTAAACAACTCACTTAATTTTTGTACAACAAGAAGAAGAATAAAACCAACTAAGTATAAGGAGAGCGAAGGAGGTCTAAGTAGAGAGAAAATGATTTGATTTCTTCCCTGGTTTTGTTCACACGTGAAAGTTACTCTACAACTTTTATGAGGCTATCACCGAGTCAAAAATCCATGGATTGACCAGAATTCATAGATTTGACCAACATTGAATTTTGATGACTATAACTTGTTGAAGATGGCTTGGAGGAGGGTTGACTTGGGTCTTGTGGTGGTCTTGGTCTTGGTCTTGGGTCTTGGATAACTCATTTTGATTTGATTCTATAAGAAGATGATTTTTCTTAGTTTTTCCCCCTTATGGGATTTTTTTCCTAGCATGGATACGTATTTGTGTTCTTTGTCTCCTATGATCTTCATGTTTTGTTTATTTTGGTAATTTCATGATGAAGAGAACATAATAAAAGAAATAAGAGACAAAAATCATTCACAATTAATTATCAAGTAAGATAAATCACCCTAATTTATGAGCTTCCTGATTTCTCAATATAATGCCTCTCTACCAAGGTTGATTTAGCAAGTCGATTGCATTCATCTAAAATGACCTAGTTTTGGATTAATATGGTCAATTTCATATTTTTATGGTATACTCCACCCAAAATTTATACATAAGGCATATTATCTCTATCCTAGTGATTATAACCTTTGTTTGATTAGTCCATAAAGCAACGAAATTACTAGGACTATATTTTTTTCTCCATTAGGGAGCATAGATCTTCATAGTTCAAGACATGGTAAGAGGATCCCATAAGATATATTTCAAGACTTTTGATATCCTGACAACTCTAAAGTCCAATTATATAAACTTTCAACATAGATATAAGCTCTACCCTGGGGCATTTCTTGAGAAATATTTGTAAGAATAGTTGGGTGAACTCGATGGGTAACATAACTCTCCCTCATTATCAAGAACCTAAGCAAACCTTGAAATAAAAATTATACAAAGATAATAAGTGCTCCAATGAGTATTCTAATTCTTAATAATATATTTTGAGTAGGCTAGCTTAGTCTCCTTATAAAAAAATAAAATTTACATCGGTGGTGCCTATCATCCAAGTCAAGTGTTTGAGTTCCCAATGATACCATAAAAAGCATTACCCATTAATATAGTTAACTCATCTAAACACAAAAATCATTATGGCATGCTCACTCAGGTATTAAATTTAACATAGCATGCAACACCAATTTTAACAAATACACACACACATATATATATAGAGAGAGAGAGAGAGTTTTTTCCAGAAGAAATAATTTTATTTAGCCTAAAAAAAGGGAAAAAAAAAATTTGCAGATGCTTGAAAGAAATAGATCATGTGAGCCTAATGACTGATGCATCATAAGAATAAACTATATAAAAATACATAACCTTACAGTTTTAAGTGTATTGATTAAAATCACTTAGCTTCCCCTTTTTCCTTTATTTTTCTCCACCTTTCGCCAAATTCCTCGATTGGGAGAAACTATTACTATTGCCAGTCGATTGTCATCTGTCTTTAGGGGGACCTCTTTGTCTGAGTCTGAGGTATCATATACATGATATCTCTTTATTCCTTCTAATTCCTTTTTAATGTGTAATTCCACTTTTTTTTGCTCTGGTACTATGATATCCATTGATTCAGTGGTCTTCTTGGTAATATTTATTGATCTGAGTATATTCCCTTCATCGTCATTTGATTGGCTACTAGGTTTAGTTTTTGCTTTTGAATTTCGATGATTTTTCTCGTGCTCTTCTTTTCATCTTCTGAGTTTTCAGGAAACCTCCATCCCCTTGGCTTAGTGACTTGCCTCTTTTTCTTTTTTGGAGATTTTTTTCTTGTGAGCAAGAATTCTACAAATTTATTGTTTGAAAACAATTTTGGCATATATATAGATTTACAGTTTAATAACATCAAATAAAAACAAAAGAAAAGACTTATTTGAAAGTTCCATGTAATTGACTAAGGGTGTGCTTCTATCCACCCAACCATAGTCTCAATTGTGTGTATCTATGTCTATAATTGGCCACCCTCTCGCCGAGCCATGACACCACTAAGGAACTTATATTCTCAAGAAACTAACGGGTGTGAAATTCATTGTTAAGCCCTATATAAGCTCCATGTTAAGCCTAAAACCCCTTATTAATCCCCAAATATTGAGTTCTTACATTACTATTGTTATATTTTTATGTTGACTAGAACCTTTCATTGTACAATTTCATTATATATATATATATATATATATATATATATATATATATATATATATATATATATATATATATATATATATATATATATATAACACTAAGGACGCATAATATTAGGATCATAAAATATTATTTTATACATTATATTCATTGTAAAAGGAGGTTTTCCCTTTGAAGTGGATTGTAATTATTGGTTTCTTATCATTTTCGGGGCACATGGGTGATAACATTTGGTATAAGACGTATGATTCCATGGTTTTGTTGCTTCAAATGTCAGCCATCTCAACATTTTTTCTATAAAATTACTTAGACACATCTATGAAAAAGGAAATGTTAGCTATACTACATGCAATTAAGAAATGACGTCCATATGTAATAGGAATACAATTCAAAATAACAATAGATCATAATAGTTTGAAGCACTTATTAGAGGAGAGACTATTTTCATAAGAGAAACAAAAATAGGATACAAATATGCTAGGTTATGACTTTCAAATTATCTACAAAAAGGGGAAAAAAATTATTGTGGTAGATTCACTCTCAAGGAAAGAGGAAGACACAAAGGGTTTACTATATGTTATTTATATTCCACAATCTAACTAGGTGGAAGAAGCAAAGGTAAATGGAAGAAATATTAGAGGGTATGCAAGATAATTGAACAATTACATGAGGACCCTAATTCAATAGAAAAAATTATATGAAAGAATGGTTTGTTTCGATGTCAGTATCACTTGTGCTTTTGTAAGACTTCTCAACTTAAATAGAAGGCCTTTTTGGAATTACAAATTTCTCATGTAGGAGGAAATTCAAGTTTCTCAAAAACATAACATAGGATCAAGAAATATCTTTTTTGGGAAGTTTTTAAGTAGATGTGCAAAATATTGTGCCTATATGTGTGGTATGCCAATATAATAAGGGAGAGAAAATTAAGACCCTATGACTCCTACAGCTATTATCTATACCAAGCTAGCATTAGGAATAAGTTTCAATAGATTTATTACAATTTTACCCAAATCCAAAGGAAATAATGTCATTATGGTAGTGGTAGATCAGATTACAAAGTATGCCCCCTTTTTTCTCTCTTTCTCTTCCTTTGGAAGCAAGTACAGTGAAAAAAAAAATTCAATACCAAGCTAGCATTGGGAATAAGTTTCAATAGATTTATTACAAGTTTACCCAAATCCAAAGGAAATAATGTCATTATGGTAGTGGTAGATCAAATTACAAAGTATGCCCATTTTTTCTCTCTTTCTCTTCCTTTGGAAGCAAGTACAGTGAAAAAAATAATTCATGGAAACAACCCAAAATCTAAATGGAATATCAAAGATTATTGTAAGTGAAAAAGATCCATTTTTCACTAGAAAATTTTGGACTAGATTATTTTCTTGTTTGGGTATTGAATTGGCTCATGACTCATGTTACCATCCCCAATCTAATGGGTAAACTAATATTGTGAATAAATTTTTAGAAGGATATCCATGTTTCTTTGCATCTAATAAATAAACACAATGGGTCAAATGGTTTCCCTTGGTAGACTAGTGGTATAATGCATCCTTCCATACTTCATCAAATATGATGTCCCCATTTATGGCACTTTATGGATATCATCCTTCACCTGTCACGTCGCCCTTGAAAGGATTGTAAAGGCTCAAGATGTGGAGGATCACATAGGGTACCAACAAGAGGTTCTCAAACTATTGAAGGACAACTTGGTTATAGCACAAAGTTGGATGAAACAACAAGCATATCAACATCACAGTGAAAAGGTATTTGAATTTGAATTTATTACCATTATTTTGTTCCCTCAAGAAAAACAAGAATGGAAATAAATTAGCAACGAGGTGATCTGGCCCTTGTAAGGTGTTGTGGAGGATTGGAAGTACGAATTACAATTTGGAGTTGACTCCATATTTCCATATACATTCAATCTTCCATTCTTCTTGCTTAAACAAGGTCAAGAGCTTAGTCTAAATTATTTTAACAAAGATTTATGAAGAAGGGAAATCATACTAGAAACAAAAAAATCTTGGAAATAAGGATTAAGCAGCCAAGAAATAAAACAATTACTGAGTATCTTATCAAATGTAAGAACCTACTAGTGGAAGAGGTGACATGGGAAGATGAGTTGTTCATGTAGAAACGCATGCAGTTAGTTAATTTTTTAGGATAACGCCTATTTGAAGGGTAGGGGCATGTTAAGCACTATAAAATCCCCACATTAACCCTAAAACTCCTTATTTATCCCTAGATATTTAAGTTATTACATTTATATTGTTATATTTTTATGTCAGTTAGAACCTTCCACTATACCATTTAATTATAACTGTATCATTTTATATATATATATATATAAATGTATGTATGTATGTAGTCTTAACATCTTGGAAATAAGGATTAAGCAGCTAAGAAATAAAACAATTACTGAGTATCTTATCAAATGTAAGAACCTACTAGTGGAAGAGGTGACATGGGAAGATGAGTTGTTCATGTAGAAACGCATGCAGTTAGTTAATTTTTTAGGATAACACCTATTTGAAGGGTAGGGGCATGTTAAGCACTATAAAATCCCCACATTAACCCTAAAACTCCTTATTTATCCCTAGATATTTAAGTTATTACATTTATATTGTTATATTTTTATGTCAGTTAGAACCTTCCACTATACCATTTAATTATAACTGTATCATTATATATATATATATATATATATATATGTATGTATGTATGTAGTCTTAACATCATCAAATATTTTCCTATACATTGTATTCATTATAAAATGAGTTTTCCCCCTCGAAGTGGACTACAATTATTAGCTTATTATTATTGTTAAGGAAAACGATTCATAACAACCACTCTCCTTCATAGGAAAACTATGGTAGCAACCCTCTACCCATTAAGCCAAGACTTCCTTGAATTGTCCAAATGCTTTCTCAATTAGTTGTAACTGCATAATGGGGTCCCTTCACTACCTACATACAACAACCTCCCTTCTCGATGCCTAATACCAACCCAACTGGTATCAAATTCTCCATCCCTCTTTTCCTAGTTTGGTTTTGGGTATTCATGCCTGAAATGTGTAGATATATTCAGAATTTAACATACTCAAGCAGTCAATAATGGACCCCATTAAGATTCTACACCATTGAGCATGATTGCTGCCTTGAGAAATTTTATCTACATGTAAATATTAGCAAAAAATCCCACCCATGAATCAAATCACTTTTCACTTGTGGGTACTCTCTAATCTCAAAAAAATCTTCCTTTATACTCTTAGGATCTTCAACACTCTCCCTATGCTTAGAATAACCAGTCCAACAATGATCTAATCCAATTGGTTGGGTTTTTTGTGCATGTTATAACAACCATATACACAATTTTTTGTTGTGGGTTCAAATATTGTTGTTATGGGAAGAAACAAGACCATTACACAACTACATAGGTGGATAGGAACATAATATCTTAGAGAGGAAGCTGTTATTTATGAAGATATTGGGTAGTGGCCCCTACCAATAGTTTCTATGAAAATCTTCCATTCAGAGATACAGTATACAATTTTAACTCTATGTTTAATATTTTCAATCACATCATAAAACAAAACAATGGAAATTTTGGATTTAGCTAATCATAAAATTAATTGTGAGAGGAACATTAGACTAAAAAAATCCCTTCCCCAATTTCAGCTACTATATTTTTTCTGCGACACTTGGTTTCTTGAAGTTTATGCTTGCATGCTCATTGAAGTCATAGGCATATAAACATTATCTCCCTTTAGCATAAAGGTTTTTTTATGGGTCATTTCTACTATTCAAGATAATATAAGAAGGGAGACCACATCACTTGATCCATGCACCACCCCTGGCTCATATTCAATAAATCCACTTAATCCTTCATCAATGTTCTGAAGACTTCTATTAGACCAACCACTTGATCCTTTTTCATTGTTATTTGAATACTACCAATATATGTTATTCTTTACTAGTTCCTTAGCTTACATTTCGTGTTCTCAAGTAGTAGGGCCATTTTGTGTTTGAATAGACATAGATGGGAAATTATTGAATAATCAATTTTACAATACTATGCAGTTTTATGGGGATCTTTAGAGACGTGATATCAATGGAGGTAAGGAAATATGACAAAGATGAGAAGACCCAATAGTTGGACCCAAAAGGAGAGGTAGAGAACAAAGCATGGTGCTTGTATTAGTTTCTCTAGTCCCAGTGAAACTATTAATGTGTGACCAAATTTTTTATACCTAAAAAAAAATTTTTACTAAAAACCAAGAAAAAAAAACTAGATATGAAATCTACGCACAATTAACATGTCTAAGCTTATAACAAATTATGCACAACAGAAACAAGACATCTAAGCACATAGTTTTTTACACAAATGTTACATTGGAAAACCCTATGTTAGGAAAAATACTAAGAGGGGGGTGAATCAATATTTTAAAACTTACTTGACCTTCTCAATTTCTATTCAAAATTATGTATGTGGCTTTGTTGAAGTAAACCAGCGTATGTACTCTATTGTTATGAAGAAAACCAACCTATATCCAGCAAACTAATTTTTCAATTAATTATTCATCAGTTTAACTTGAACCAGTGTATCAGTATTTCATTAGGCATTAATTAGATAGTAATCAAGTGCAGTAAGAACAGAATAAATCATCACACAACTCAACACATATGAACACCAGGATTTTAGGTGGAAACCCGATGTGGGAAAAAAAATCGTCGTTGTTGTTGTCTTTGTCTTCTTATTTAATTAAGAAAAATATTCTTTACAATTTAGTACTAGCACAGACTCATACCAGTATGAAGGCACCCACCTACAGAAGGCTACAACCTTCTCTCGATTTTCCAGCACCTGTTGGAAGGGAGCTACAACCCCCTTACCTTCAATTCTTTGTGGATCACTTTTCAGAATGTTTCACACTTGATCCACCTAATAAAAAAATTACAACCTGTCGACCACCTTTCATCAAATTTTAAAATTGGACCCACCATCATCATCAAATCACTGAATCAACAAATTAATCATTGAATCTCAATCAACCATTGCAACCAATAAAACTAAACCATAACATATTATGTCAATTCCCTGTCAAATATCAAGCCATGCACAGTTATCCATTACTGAAATCAACTGCTACAAATACAGACCCTGATTAACAATATGTAAAAATGTATATGCTACTATTCTAAAAAATACGCGTATACATGCGCTTTTCCTGAAGCAAACCTGCATACAAATCTCAAAACACAGAACCCTGAGACTGAATCAGTGTAATGCTGAAATCAGCCACAGAAACACATTTATCCTCCATCACATATCTCTGAACTACTTACAAATCTTCAGAGACCCTGATAATAATATGTCAAAATGTATACGTGATTGTTCTGAACATTACCTATGTATACACGCGAGTTTCTTTAAACAAACCTGCGTACAGATCTTAAAACACTGAACCCTGAAACTAAATCACTATCATTCTTAAATAATCACTGAGTTACATACAAAACCACTTAATAATTATTAAATAATCACATACCATCACATATTTATGAACCACATATAGATACCATCATCATTACTATTCAACATACCAATATACAATCAATTCAACTCCAATCCTCAATGTTAAACTCATATCATCATTTAAGACTTCATTGATAAACAATAGCAAACTCAACAAGAATTATTATACTAATTATATAGTATATTCAAAAAAACCCTAGCATATATATGTGCTTCCCATAAAGCACTTCCGCATATATATGTGCCTTTTAGGAATCATACCTGCATACAAATATGTCCATTTTTCCTAAATGGTACGCGACTTACGAGAATGAAACTCACATATGCACATGATATTCCTGAGAAAAAATTGTGTATAGATCTGCAATTATTGACTCATACCTTCGATGCACAACAGAACTTCAGATAAACCCATATCTAGACTTACATATTAAAAACATGTGTCAAACATTACTATCACAAATCAAACCAACCCATAAGCATATTATCAATTATATTAATTTCAAATCTATTGGATATTATCCATCATCATACTCCTAGGTGTACACTTATTTCAGATCAAATAGTTCATCAATAACCCATAACATGCACACTAAACACTTTGATATACATCTCCTTATATATATTAGGCCTTGTCTAATACCATGGGTCAAACCCATACTAATGACGATGGTATTCGTTGACGGGATCAAATAACCATTACTACACTCAATATTGTTGGATAATACCATGGTAAAGACCCTTGGTATCTAGAATACCATGGTGCAAAAATTGTATGTGCTTTCTCTTATTCATACCCAAGTATGTACGTGGCTTTGTTTCACAAAACCCGTGTGTATTTCTCAAAATATCACCTTCATCATTCCTCTACCTTTGAACGGTTATTCCTTTGTCCAAACTCTCTATCACATGTGCACTAGCTTGTAGACTCGTCCTGTTATCATTTTTTTTACAAATCATCAAGTAGGTTTCCATCAAGGACAACACATTTTTCATAATGCCAACAATCTCCCCCTTTGGAATTGATGGAAACTATTTTGGTGTTTGGTCACCACAACCAGTAAATAATTTTAAAACACTTCAAGCTAAGCACTAAACTTTTCAAACACCTAATATTTTAAAACACCAAGTTACTCTCATCCTTTTACATCAAGGGAAAAGGATCGACCAATGCCGAAAGAAGGCATTGACCATGCTCCCATTGAGCACGTGTTGAATATTCTGAAGATATGCAAAGAAGTACATGACTCTATGAATCAACTAAATAGGACCTTTCCTATCACCAAGGACTCAAACTTACATCATTACATTAACTACGCAAAAATGGATTACATTCATAATTGACTAGACCCCAATATTCCATACATGACTGAGTATTACAATGATTACATCATGGGTATTTTCATGATCTTTACATCAAGACACAAATATGGAATTTATAACCAAGACCAAAGACCTTTATAATACCATGATATTCATTAGCAACCATCATATACCATGTAGGATATGCGTCCTAAGCATTGGATAGAAGTACCATGAATATCATCATCAGAAATGCAAAAAATTCAGCAACATGTGTTTCTTCACTAGTGTTAGGTCCCCATAATACTTGTGTATCCCCTTATTATCGTTAATGTAGCCCCATTATTTTTATTTTTGTGCCCATGTCGTTCCCATATTTTTATTATTGTGCCCCATAGGTGTAGCCCCATTATTGTTATTGTTGTGCCCATGTGGTCCCCATATTGTTATATTGTGGCCCCTTAGACTCCTATATATAGAAGGTAGGTTTTGTCATTTATATCATCCAATAATTTTTCATTTATATAATGTAAAGGAGGTTTCCCCCTCAAAGAGGCTTATTTCTAAGTCGTTGATCTATATTTTCTTCTATTTTGTGAGTTGGTTTCATAACATTTGGTATCATAGCTTTGGATTCTAAGATTTCACTGCTCCAAATAGGTCATCCTGGAATTTTCACTATAACTTTTTTTATACGAAGTTTCAGAAGCTTAAATTTTCACCACCAGAAGCCGAAATCCTGAGGAATTTTTTGTAAAATTTTAAAATCTTGGTTTGCTACATTTTCAGAGATATGATTTGATGAAGTTGTGTTTTTTGCAGGATTCATAATTTCATCTCAAATAGTTGGCCGAAGGAAAATCGTCATAACTTTTGTTTCAGACATCAGATTTAAATTCTCTAAAAAAAATCAAATTTTAACGGACTATATTTTATTGTGTATCAATTTCAGAGCCAAACATCAAAACAGGGACACGTGGCATGTCGTACAAGTTTTCTCTACTAAACAAGCCCATAATTAGGTCATTGTGGGAGATCGGGCATAATTTTAACTTGAAGAATCCAAATTAGGTCAGACCTATGGCATTGGAAAGAAGACTCAGAAGGATATTACAATACTGAAGGTCAAATATTTTGGATAAAAACTCACAGAGATACATCAGTTTCAATTTCAAGCTCCTCAAAAGCAAGAAAAAGGTGTGTAAATTTTTAAAAATTGCATAACTTTTGTATGAAAAATCAGTTGGAAGTGACTCCAAGGGTAAATTGAAGCATTGATATCAATATTTGGTTCTAAAATGCCTCCCAAAAATAATTACACTCCCGTTAATCCCTCATAAAACTCTACTATGACACATGAAGAGGAAGAAGTGCAACATGATATATCGAAATTACGAGACCAAGTGCAACAAATTTCTCTCTCACAAAGAGCAACCAAATAAGAACTAAAATGTGACATGGGTGATTTAAAAGGTGACATTAATGGTTTAAAATCAGAGATGTATGGTTTGAATGATGACATGAATGGCATGGAAGCTAATATTGATGGTATAGAAGGCAACATGTAAGATTTGAAGAAAGATATGGAAGGTTTGGCAAAGTTGCTACAAGAAAAACTTCCTAATGGAAAAAAGGTAGTAGAGGAAACTCATGATGAGAACAAAATAAATGTTAATCATGATTTCATACACTCTAATGTTGGATTTAATATCCACCATATTCCAAAGATCGATATGAGTAAGTTTGATGGCAAGGATCTCGTAACATGGATACTATAGATGGAGAAATACTTTGGTCTCCATAATGTGCAAAACATGCAAAAGGTACGAATTGAAACTTTATATTTAGAACCCAATAGATTTGTATGGTATCAATGGCTTTTCTATCATAAAAAAATTGTCAATTGGTCAATTTTTACGGAGGAAATGGTAGCGCATTATGAGGATACAAAGAGTAACACCTTCTCTAGACAATTGATAAATCTCAAACAAAAGGGTTCAATGGTGGAGCACATTGAGGACTTCCAAAAAAATAATATAAGGGTAAAGTATATTCCAGAGGAAGATTTTATTTGTGGCTAAGGAAGGACAAGTTAGGTGGGAGACATCTACATGGTCAAGATCTGTAAAAGGTTTGTAATATTCTCCTACGTTTCCTTAATACAAAATGCTTTGTTTTCCTATCCTTATGTCTATTTGATGCATATTAATTTCAATTCCTTCGTGACTCATTGATTGGAGATATTAATATATGTTGTTTGTATCTTGTAGTTCTCATGCTTGTTATAATTGTTTTGCATATTCCATTTATAGCGTTTGGAGCTAGAGCTAAATTTCACAAGCAAGGAGAAGAGGATAACTTGTGTTGCACTCAAGGCAAGTCTTTCCTCCATATTCTAATTTCTCTAAGGAAAACACGAGTACTTTTTTTTATATATTAAGCCACTAGATCTAGGAAGTTCACTTTTGTCCGCAAAAGAGAATTTTCCAACAATAGTCACTGCATCATTGTAATCATCTATCTTGGGACTTTCAGTTAATATATGAATCTCTTAGATTCGGCACACTTTCATTCATATTTCGTGAATGATTGTAAGACTATTCTTTAAATTTTTGTGGTGTGTGTTTATGTTAATACATACTAAAGAAAATGAACTATTTTGTTGGATTTGGTATGCATCTTGTTGAATGTGCATTGTTACTTGCTTTTATGATCGTTGTTATCTTGTGAGCTACTTTGTAGGTTAATCAATGATTCTTTCCATGCACTTTTGTATCTCTTTTAGGATAGTACTATTACTTTTCTTCTAGACGCTCACTCTTTCTTTTCCATTCCGTGAAAGTACCTTATATGTGTTGCAATTGTATGCCTCACAATTTCAACTTACTTACTTGTTTCAAAGATTGTTTTCTTAATCTCTTATGTTGATAATTCTATCCAAGGCAAATCCCTAAGAATAATGGTGGTCGGGCCTATTATCTGGATGCGGCTCCTACTCCAAATGGTGTGATGTATAGTTGGGACTTCATACTAGGGAGATACCCTTTGTTGGAGGATTTCCAACACTGTCAACATAATCCCTTTTAACTTTGTTGTCGAATTTGCATTGCAGGACTTATTTTCTAGTGTGATGTTAGAGTGAAATCTAGAATTAAGCAGGGTGATGAGAAGTGTGACATAATTTGTTACAATTAAATTTCAAATTTGGTTGTCGATAATGGAAATACCAAAAGAAAAATTGCACATGTGCACAATGGATGGAAATCCCTTTTGAATGAATTGAAAATGTCTATTGAGTGATGTATATTTATAGTGAAATGGGTAATTGTATTGATTTCTAATTCATTTGCCTTGTGCGAAGATTGAGTTAGCTAACTTTAACCAGGTTAGAAAGAAATAACAGAATAATTTTTCTACCCTGTTCAAGTAAATTTGCATCATCCATATGGATATATGCATATGTTATTAATGTATATATTATATTTTATCCTATGGATTTTTCATCTATATCTATCCTGTTGTTTGTCTTCCTAATTGTCCCTTTTTCCAAAATTTTTGTCTCGGATATGTTGGATTTGCATAGATGATTTGAAATACAGAAAAACTAGTGAATTTGAGAAGCATTGAATCCTTTGAGACTGAGTACTAATTGAATAGCTGAGTAATCAATAGTCACCTAAGAACAAATCCAAAATGTTCAATTTCTAAGGAATATTTGTGTTGTTCTTATCATGGAGTGATAGGCCATAGTGAATTTAGAACATGTTTGAAACGTGATTGCTAAGGCATCAATGGAACATCATATGTTTTCTATAAAAATGGAACGTATAGATGCAGTTCTATACCAACATTATCTATTTTGTTTAAACAATTTTTCATATGTTGTAGGAGATTTCATATTTGATGTTATACAAATTCGATTACAAGTTATATACATGTAAATAGAATTACAAGAAGGAATGATACAACATTTCAGAAATTGTTTAGAGCGATGGGACGTTGACGAAATATTATCTTATCAACATGAATTGAACATATATGCATCGATAGAAATGCATGGTATAAATAACCCAAATGATTATTTGGAAAAGATGACAAAATCAGCTTCAACTTTTATAATTCCTGAAAAATGAGGATTATGGGGAGCATATTTTGTATACATTGGTTATTGAATTGGCTAAAAAAATTGATAAGACTTTGGTCAAAGACAAGAATGAAAATATATTTGCATTTTAATTCAAATTTATGTGAAGAGAATTATGACATATTGTTCCATGATGAAAATGTGATTTGTGGACATTTTGAGCCAATTTTGTGCAAGAAAAGAAGTGATCCTGATTTATGCAGGAATGCAACAGAATAGACATATAGCCATAGATACAGAGATGCAACGGAAATAATGCTTCATTTTATTAATAAAAGAATGACTAAAATAGGCTTACAAACATAATGGAAACAAGCTAGGGCGCTAGTAGCATATCTCTGAGAAGAGATGTGGCATACGTAGGGCTCTGAACTGTGTTACATTGAGGTTTGAAGGCCTATTACAGACATAATAGAAATAGATGAGATAAGGTACTGGCAGTGTATCCCTGAGAAGAGATGTGACGGCTACAAGCCCCTAAACTGTGTTACAGAACTGAAATGATAGGAACAAGCGAGCTAGGGCACTCGTAGCGCTTATCTCTGAGAAGAGATGTGTCGGCTCCCAGCCCCCTGAACTGTGTTACAATGAGGCTCGAAGGCCTATTTATTGTTGAGAAACAATGTAAAACCAGAAACGTCCAAAAACCTAACCCTAGGAGATGAAGCGCCAAAATTGTGGGCCCCATTTAGGTAGGTTGGTGTTTCAACTTCCCTGGGACGTAACTTTGGCATCCGATCTCCATTTGACGCGCTCAATAGCTTGTTAGAAATATCTATCTGAGGACTTCAACTTTTGAGTGAGCAACATGGGTCTATGACTGATGTTTCTCCTCGTTTTCCCAAAAAGCGTTGTTTGGGGCCTCAAAACAGCTCCAGAAGTTAAGTACCCGAAAAACTACTATAAATAGTAAGTTGTGCTAAAACTTACAAACTGAAATAACTGATGGTGGGGGTTCAAATGGACTCGGTGGGTGGCCACCAATGTCCACCTGGATCATTAAGTCCCCAAAACAGCTCCGGGAGTGCAGGACCCGAAAACCTGCTAAAAATAGTAAGTTGTGCTAAAGCTGAAAAACTGAAAGAATTGATGCTGCAGGTCCAAATGGAATAGGTGGGTGACCACCGATATTCAGGAAGAAATGGTCTCTATTGTGTTAAGTTCCTCCATGGGGGGGGGGGGGGGGGGGGTAAATTTTGTTAAAGTTGGTTTTGGATTTGTCCAGGATGTCGCAGACCTGTTGGCAAACATGCTGGATGTAGATGTGCCGCCGGTGGGCAGCTGTTGAAGGATCTGGGAAAATTTATCCATCATCGCATTCCTCTCTTTCTCGAGGGCCTCCTTGAGCAATATTTTGATAGGATCTCCTACTCCCTTGTCTTTCTTTCCTTCCGCCATGGGGGGTCGTTGGGGTTGTGAGGTTGAACTCCTTATACCCTGGCCGCGTTGGGGACATGAAAAGAAAAACAAAGAAAGAGCAGACTGCTCTAATACCACTGATCCCACTGATCTAGATTTATGCAGGAATGCAACAGAATAGACATATAGCCATAGATACAGAGATGCAGCAAAAATAATGCTTCATTTTATTAATAAAAGAATGACTGAAATAGGCTTACAAACATAATGGAAACAAGCTAGGGCGCTGGTAGCATATCTCTGAGAAGAGATGTGGCGTACGTAGGCCTCTAAAATGTGTTACAGAACTGAAAGTTGTTTACAGAAAGAATTTAAATAAACAGCTAGGGCACTGGTAGGCTTATCTCTGAGAAGATATGTGGCGGCTACAGGCCTATGAACTATGTTACAAAACAACTGACTGAAACATGCTTACACAAATAATGGAAATGGACGAGCTAGGGCACTAGTAGCCTATCCCTGAGAAGAGATGTGATGGCTACCAGCCCATGAACTATCTTATAATGAGGCTCGAAGGCCTATTTATTGTTGAGAAACAATGTAAAACCCGAAACGTCCAAAAACCTAACCCTAGGAGATGAAGCGCCAAAATTGTGGGCCCCGTTTGGGTAAGTTGGTGTTCTAACTTCCCGGGGACGTAACTTTGGCATCCGAACTCCGTTTGGTGTGCTCAATAGCTCGTTAGAAATATCTATCCGAGGACTACAACTTTTGAGTGAGAAACATCAGTCTATGATGCATGTTTCTCCTTGTTTTCCCAAAAAGCGTCGTTTAGGGCCTCAAAACGGCTCCGGAAGTTCAGGACCCGAAAAACTGCTATAAATAGTAAGTTGTGCTAAAACTTACAAACTAAAATAACTGATGGTGGGGGTTCAAATGGACTTGGTGGGTGGCCACCAATTTCCACCTGGATCATTAAGTCCCCAAAACGGCTCTGGGAGTGCAGGACCCAAAAACCTGCTAAAAATAGTAAGCCATGCTAAAGCTGAAAAACTGAAAGAATTGATGTTGTGGGTCCAAATGGAATAGGTGGGTGACCACCGATATCCACCTGGATCAAGAAGTTTAACGTTGATTGATCATAAACATATGATGAACGTAGCACAATACCAAGAAACATAACATAAATGAATGCAAATAAAGGAAACCATTAGGAGACGTAGATTTAAGAGAATGTCTAGGTTTAAGAGTATTTACAATGAAAATTGTTTTGAAACAATATGTCAATTGACACAGAATGGATATGATGTGACATTTCTATGACGCGTGATTGCACAAAATTTTTGCAATGCAATTATGCATAATGATTTGTTCGCATCAAGGTGCATAGAAAAATACATGAAGGAGTATGCAATCATGCAATTCCCTTGAATAGTAAATTGGCAAGGATACATTATACAATTGGCGGTGTCATATGAAAAGGGGAATGTAGATGGTGGCGTTTTTTATGTTTGGATACACTACATCTTGAATATAACTATATACATACGGTTTGTTGATACATTGACTATTGTAGCTAAATTTTTCTCATTCAAGGAAGGAAATGGTATTTCATGATATCCAATATCAAACAAATATAAATCATTTTAATTTTGAACATTTGGAACAAATAGGAAAAGATAAAAACAATTTGTGTGATATTGAAGCAGTTAACAAAGAGAAATATATAGAAGAACCCTATATCAAACAGAATGGGGAAAATATGGCTAGATTTAAAAAAATTAACATGGATGAAGATACCATGAAACTTAATACAAAGCTTATCAATAGAAACAATAAATTATGTTTATCATTACATCGACTCAAAAAACCTATAAGAAACAAGGATGTTGACCAGACAAATCTAATTAAAAAAAAAAGAACATTTATCGTTGCATCGACTAAAAAGAGAAAGAATGTTGAAAAAACAAATATATATATATATATATATATATATATATATATATATATATATATATATATGCAAAATGGTGAAAAATAAATCGATTCAAGATAATAAGGGGAATAATAAGTTATTGAAATGATCAAAATCAAGACAGAATGTCTTCAAATAAACATAAGGAATCTTTACAAATGCTCGATCATATATTCAAAACAGTATTCGAACAACAATATTTTAAAAAATACAAGATGTACCAGTTTATGATTATCTAACATGTAATCAAACTTGCTTTAAAAAAGTATGTCACAGAAATACAATAAACCAATGTTACCAAAAATAGGTGTGTATGTAGAAAATGTAAAAAATCTTTAGACAATGACAACACTATCAAATTTGAAGTTCCAAAGCAAATTAGGTAGAATAAACAAAATCCATAGAGAAAGAGTTGTATGAATTGGAAGAAAGACTAATAGCACCAATATTACCATTTTTGCAAATATAAGAGCTTGGATAATGTTTTAGAAAACCACAATTAGCATTGAGTGGAGGAAAATCAATGTACCTATTGACACATCTCGAATTCAAACTGCACTTTCTCATGACATAAATGATTCTAGTACAGTGGTTGTAGCAATTAAAAGACGTTTAGTGTTTAAAAGTACATACATTGTGGGAAAATTTGTTCATAAAGTGATGGACGCATTGAAATGATCATGTAAAGCTTCGCTTTATAAACTGAAGAATGTAAAAATAAAATAAAAGTGGAAACAAGTCTTTAATGAGAACAAATATGTATATGAATCTAAGATAGACACAGAAAGAAATGATGATAATAATGACTATGATGAAGAAACAACGACAAAAAAACTACTACATGGATTTAGAGATTCATATAGTATTTATGATCTTCATAATAATCAAATAAACGTTTCTCCCGATGAAGGCCATAGGCCTTTGGGCATACAGAGATAAATATTAAGAAGTTATGATATTTCCAACATTGTTCCATAGGAAAAAGAGACTAGACAATGTTGCAAAAAACTTTACATATCATGATTTTTCAATGGGAAGATATGCATCAAAATCATGATTTTGTGTACATATAACTAATCTACTTAATAAATTAGTGCAAATTATCCTTAGCCAAATCTTTAATTGTGTTTATATGCACATAAGAAAAGCATAGTTAGAAGGAAAAAAACTAACATCTATCTAAAGATGTTAGAACAAAAAAAAAATGCATTCTGAAATCGAACATCAGGTACATGGATCTTAAACAAATATGAACATTGTCGAACTATTTTTTGCATTTGTGGAAGAACTTGTATATAACATGATTCGACAATTGGGTCCACCGAATTTATTTGTTTCGTTTAGCAGTTTTGAGCATCTATGGGAGCCTTTAGTAAAGTATTTGAAACAAATAATGGGGGGGGGGGAATCAACTGAAAACCAAGTAGAAGAAGATGATAATGATACCTTGATTATAAATTACCCTATTACCTGCCTGCGGTATTATAGAAGTAGAATGAATGCTTTGTACTTTAATTAATTTTAAATGAATCCAGTTACTTTTGAGAGGTCATTAACTATTTTTTTGTAATAAATTCCAAAATCAAGGAAGCCAACATGAACATGCATTGCTATGGATAAAAAATTCCCCTATCTATGGAACAAGTACAAACATTGAAATTAAAAATTTCGTTGACAAGTACTTGTGTTTCAATTCAAGTATACTTCCTACAAATAAGAAAAGTATCCAACATCATCGTTATACAAAAACGTTTAAGTATATGCATTGCAATTTCAATTTTCTGATTCCACTACTGCGAAAAACATAAATACTTGAGCTTAAGGATTTCGACAATGCAAGTACAAAAGCAAATGCAAGGTCGATATTTGAAGCACTATAAAATATGGAGCATGATAAAACATATACTTTTGATGGTTTTCTTGATAAATTAGATATAAGTGAAAGTGACTGCATCCATGCAATTCAATTTACTCTGAAGCGAAGAACAATTCTATTGAAAAGGGAGCCAAAAAACATATGGACTAATAGCTTTTCTTGGTATATTCCATTAACCTTGGGTGAAAATATTGATGCTCAAGTTGTGCTTGACTCATATGCTACAACTACTTAATGTATCTCATACATGACAAAACTATATAAAAAAATGACGTTGATTTTTAAAAGTATACAAAATGATTGTTAAAAAACCGATGGTGATGTCATAGAAACAATTGCAAGACTTGCAAAATATTTATTGAAGTTGCAACAAATGTATACACAAAAAGTTGTATATATAGTATTTTCACTACCATCAAATAAGAGCTCAACAAAATGTATATTTCTTAATACTTCAGAGATATATCATCGAGCGTTTGTACTAAAAATACCGAAAGAGTTGGAACATGAGCCAAATGATTCAGAAAACATATCATGTTTATCAAACATCGATTGCTATGTACAAAGACCAGAAAAAATTCAACATATATGCTTAGCAGAATTTGTAGCATGTTATACACTACAAGGCAAGAAGAGACGAGGTGTTGAGAAACCATACGTTATAAGATATGTGAAGTAAAATAAGCGTATTGACCATGATAACTATTATAGAGGGTGATTGATGTTGTGTGTCCCATATCGTATTTACGAGAACACTTTTAAACAACAAATTTTCGAGTTGGACAAATGCATATCTATTATTTAAAGAAGTCATAAAATGCAATGAACAAAAGTTCACAAACAAAATTATAACACCATGGATTAATATTGATAGAATAACAACTAAATTTGAAAACAAAGAGAGTGAATTATTTCAAAGAGATATACTTACATGTCAAGAAATAGATATTGAAAATTGTTATCATGAGTACAATATTGAATCAGATTTTGAATATTTGCAAAAGGTTAGAAATGGAAAATCAATAGTTGAGAGACCTAACCAAATCGAAAACAAACACATTTATTAGAATAAATATAATTATATCAAATCATGAGATTGTTAAACATAGAGCAATCAAAAATAGTAAAATAAATATTGACAAAAAAAAAAAAAAATCGAGAACAAGCAATATACATATTTGTAATAAGTGGTGCAGATACTCGAAAAACATTTACTGCAAAAGCTATATTCCAATATCTAATTCACATGTACAAGAACATATCGGAATATGACCCAGCTAAGCTAAAAGGAATCATGACATCATATACAAGGAACGAAACATTCAATGAAGGTGGTATAAAATTGCATTTTGCATTCCATTTTCCATTTAACAAATCAAAATATATTTCTCTTAAAAGTAAAATATTAGACACATTAACAAAACATTGAGAACAAATTTGTGTGGTGCTCATTGATGAAGCATCCTTGATAGATGCAACATTATTATATCAAGTTGATAAATGTTTATGAGAAATAAAGCATATTCCAATAGATTATTTTGGAAATATTGATATAACATTTTTAGGTGACTTATTGATGAACCCTTATCTAAACAGAGAGGGGGGGGTGGGGTGAATCAGTTTAGTACATTCATCGACATTAAAACTCTTTTCTTTACACCCATTAACTACTTCATTTTATAAGCAGCATAATACATAATGAATCAGCAAACTTAATGTGTGGACAACTAGTAATTAAGCAGATTAAAATATCACATCACCACATAATCATCAAGCACATAGACAACAGATATAAGTGGAAACCCATAAGGGAGAAAACCACATCTTATTATTGTTGTGATGTAAAGGCAAGCTCCAACTCCCTCTCATAACTGATTTTTTGTAGGCTCCAACCTACAGGACACTACTACCTCAAACTCTGAAAGCTACAACTTGCAAGGAAGTTGCAACTCCCATCTATTTTCTGCAGGATACAATCCACAGGAGTCTCCTACCTCAACCAGCTCCAACTGCACATCTATCAAGCTACAACTTGAAACGAAAGCACCAACTTCCATGTATTTTCTACAGGCTACAACCCGCAGGAGGATCCTACCTCAACCAGATCCAACTGGACATTTATTAAGCTACAACTTGAAATGGAAGCACCAACTCCCATGCACTATAATAAAAAATATTCTGTTGATTTAACTGGATATCAGCTCTGTTATACTCCTTCTTCATTGATTCCTCTTCAGCCTTCATATTTGCTTCATATCAGCTCTGGATGTGCACAACATCTCTCTCTTGTTCATCGACTCTCTCTTACCTCTCTCGCCTTTGTGCCCCCTCTATCCATACTAATATTACATGTTTTATTCAGATAACTACATGATTTTTTTCATTCTATAGGGAATTCAAAGTGAACATACTTGATCCTATGCCTTCCACCCATTCAATTCCTTACACATCAGTTCAGGTTATTACATCATAAATAATCATTACAACACTCATTGGAGACTTTCATTTACATCACAAACAATATAAATTAATCAATGATTTTACATTTACAGTTACAACAAATATTTCACTCGGCTCTTTCAGCTCTTGGCTTGCTGTGCATTTTTCCTTTCTGTTGTTGTCGCTATCTTTTTTGTTTCTGCTATTATATTATAACAATTATGCATAAACGCCTTTTTCTCGACTCGACCCAGTTGTTGTGTTTCTAACAGTGCCACCATATCTCCTTTTTTCTGACTCTACCTCTTCTGCTCATGCCTACAGCGTTCAGCCTTCACCTTTGTCTCAACACCCGACACTGCCCGGAGTGTTGTTGAGATCGACTCGACCCATAGTGCTTATCTCCTCATAACTACAACGTTCTGCTTTCTCTGCCCTTTCCTCTGTGTCGGGTCACTTACCTGAGCCTTCCTACCTGCGTTCAGATTTTCTTCATAAACCGTCGTTAGACTGGACTTGAAACACATTACAATGGAACTCTAAATAAAATCGCATCTGACATCCTTTATCGCATTTTGGCATTTCAGTTATTTCTCTTGTTCTTTGTTTATATAGTTCTCTTCCATTCTCTAGTGTGATTTCTCAAAGGGAACCCTTATACCTCCTGATTTGAAATCCTTTATAAATTACATTGCATCTGGTACTCTTATCGCATTTCGCATTTCGGCGTTGTTCTTTTCTGCTATTCCTCCTGGGCTTTGCGATTTGCGATATCTGATTGAGTCCCACACCAGAGTTTAAATCCTTTATTCTTTGATTTTGAAGCATATCGCATTTGGGCTCTTTATCGCACTTCTCATTTCGGTGTTTCAACGTGTTTCATGAGTGCTATCCCTTCAGAGCTTTGCGACTTGAGATATGCGATAAAGGGTTTGGGTCCCACCGGGGGTGCCACGTCACTTCCATGTCACCTTGCCACGTCAAATTTCCACATCATAAAAATTTAATTGCGAGTTGTCGTCACCTGCCACGTCAACTTTCCACATCATTGCCTACATCAGTGCCACGTCATCTAGCCACGTCACTATTCTCACTTCGAAGTTTCTATGATTTCTGTGTTTGTGCGATATTCCTCCTGCTCTGATTGCGATATATGATCCGCTGCATTGTTCTGAACTTGAATTTACATGAATTGACCCTTGACCTGCACTGTTCTGAACACATATACTAGCCCGACTCTTGAACTGTTATGAACGTAGATTGCACGACTCGACCCACTCATTCACTCCTTTTCTTCTTGCTGCACACATTCACAGTTTGACCCTAAGCTCGTCTATTACTTATTTTCTTTGTTGCACACATACACCCGACTTGACCTTGCACTGCACAATTTTCTTCTTTGTTGCATAACGCTGCTCTTTTGCCTCTTTTGTCGCTCCTCTCTACTCCTTTGCCTTAGATAATGATTCTAATGTTGCTCCTTCCCTCCTTTTTGCATAATGATGCTCCTTTGCCTCTTTTATGCTCCTCTACTATACTTTTGCTTTATTTTCCTTATTTTTCCTTTATACTACAGCTAATCTTGATCTTCTCCTTTGTCCTCAATGATAATTTTGATGTTCCTCCTTTCTTCTCCTTTTCCATCAATGAAAATATTTCCAACAGTCTCCCCCTTTGGCATTGATGGTAACACATCCTCCCCATTTCATTCTAAGAGGTGTCTTTCTTCCTTTGCTTGCATTTACTCCCCATTTGACATCAATGGAAAAGGGTTACACCTTTTTCCAATGTATTTCCATCATTGCATTACTAGAGTTCTGCATAAGCATTCTTCATTTTGTTCACATACCTGACTGGGACTGCTGCTCCATTTGGTGCATAAGAATTATTGGGATAACCCTTTGAAAATCATTGAGATTGCATGAATATACACAGCCCATCATTGTATTACTTCTTTCTGATGTTCTTTCCAAGATTTTAGTTGTTCTTATTCCAAGGAGCTCTTCTTAGACAACTTTTATGGGGACTTTTTATGAAATTCTCTCCCCCTAGGATGTTGCTTCTTATTTATCACTAGTTGGATATTTGTGTTGCTTCCTATAGAAGCTCCCCCTATGACTATGATGGATTCATAATGTCATTAAAGTAACAGGCTCCCCCTTTTTCTTCTTCTTCCATAATTTTTTTGGGTTCCTCATAATGTCTCCATCTCCTTTTGATTCACAATTTGGTCTGATTTGATTTGGTTCCATCATCTGTCTAGAGTCCTTTAATGTATATGGAAGCCTACAGTCATTTTCTTTGTGTCCAAGCTTGTGGCATACATAACATCTTATTTTACCTAGGTACGTTTGAGCTTATGTAGAGCATTTTATGCTCCTTTTTTAACATAGTTTACATTCAACGGATTTATGTCCAAATTCATTGCATGAATAACAGTAGCCTTGGAAATGATTTATGTACCTGGTGAAAGGTTGTCCTTTCCATTTGTTTGCTTCAAGTAATCTTCTCATTTGATGCATCTTTTGTTGGTTAAACTTGATTTTATTTGTCTTACATTGAGCTGCTACAGGTCCAAAGTCATTTCATGAATAATAGTAGCCATGGAAATGATTTGCGTACCTGGTGAAAGATTGCCTTTTCCATCTTCTTGCTTGAGGGGTTCTTCACATTTGTTGCATCTTTTGTTGGTTAAAGTTGATATGCCTTGTCTTACAATGTGATAACATATGTACTAGTTTATGACAAGAGAAACATGTGATATTTTTCATAGGAGGAAAGAACCTCCTTTGATATCTTCCAAATTTGTTCAATTCATCTTCAGGAACAATTGATATTTTTGCAGCTATTTGTTTCTTCCTCTCATTCTCTTTCTTTTCATGTTGCTGCTTGTTTCTGTTTGTTTCTTTACCAATCATGTCCTTGATGGCTTCTAATTTTGTAGGTCTCTTTTGAGCTGCTTCATTATTCTCTTTAATGTCTGCCTTTTCTGAGTTATTCATGGAGACAACCTTCTCCTCTATCTGCTCACAAAATTGCTCTTTTCAACTAGTTGTATTCTAGCTAAAATGATTTCAGACTCTAGTCTTTCATATTGTATATCTCTTTCCTTGAGCTAGTTATTAATCATTCTTCCTAATCTCCTTGCTTCTTCAAGTTGTGCCTTCAGACCAAAAATTTCTTCCTTATCCCCATATTCTCTCTCATCGCATATTTGCACCAGTGTCTTAAGGTCGTTGTTTTCATTCTTCAATCTTTCTATTTCAGTCAAGGTTGTGTCAAGTTTGGCTTGTTCTTCAACTGTAATTTCTTCATGGTAATCACATCGATTCACCCTAGCAATTATCTCATTTGATTGACCTTTTTCCTTTTGAAAGGAATTTTTCTTCTTCTTCTTGTTTATCTTCTCCTTCTTGATAATGCAACCACTAGTGTCTCCTTCATGCATGAGATGCAATCTATTCCAGATTTCTTTTGCAAAATTTAAATCCATTATTGAATAAAGATCCTTGTTATGAAGACTGTTATATATCACACATTTTTCCTTGGCATTCCACTGTTGTTCTTGCAAAGAGGGAGATTATTTGCAATAACCATCACATACAAGCTTCCATACATCAGGTTCATAAGCCATTAAACTTGTTTTAACCTTATCTCTCCATTCAAGAAAGTTTTTTGTACTCAACATGGGTACATTTTGATAGTCCATGACTCAACCAGATCTCCTTCAAGCTATTGGGATTACACCAAAGGAACCTGCTCTGATACCAATTAATGAACCCTTAGCTAAACTAAGAAGGGGGTTGAATCCGTTTAGTACATTCATCTACATTAAAACTCTTTTCTTAACACCCATTAACTACTTCATTTTATAAGAAGCATAATACATAATGAATCAGCAAACTGAATGTGTGGACAGCCAGTAATTAAGCAGATTAAAATATCACATCACCACATAATCATCAAGCACATATGCAACAGATATAAGTGGAAACCCATAAGGTAGAAAACCACATATTATTATTGTTGTGATGCAAAGAGAAGCTCCAACTCCCTCCCACAACTAATTTTCTATAGGCTACAACCTACAGGAGGCTACTACCTCAAATTCTGCAAGCTACAACTTGAAAGGAAGATGCAACTCCCGTCTATTTTCTGCAGGCTACAACCCACAGGAGGCTCCTACCTCAACTAGCTCCAACTGGAAATCTATCAAGATACAACTTGAAATGGAAGCACCAACTCCCATGTATTTTCTGCAGGCTACAACCCATAGGAGGCTGCTACCTCAACCATATCCAACTGGACATCTATCAAGCTACAACTTGAAATGGAAGCACAACTCCCATGCACTAAAATAAAAATACTCTGTTGATTTACCTGGATATCAGCTCTATTATACTCCTTCTTCATTGCTGCCTCTTCAACCTTCATATTTGCTTGATATCATCTCTAGATGTGCACAACATCTCTCTCTCATTCATCCGCTCTCTCTTACCGCTCTCACCTATGTGCCCCCTCTATCCACACTGATATTACATGTTTTATTCAGATAACTACATGATTGTTTTCATTCTACAGGGAAATCGAAGTGAACAGGCCTGATCCTATGTCTTCCACCCATTTGATTCCTTACACTTCAATTTAGATTATTACTGTAGAAATTATATAACAAGCATGTATATCATGGATTCAATCCAATCTAACAATGTACTAAATTTAAATATTGAATCGCTTCTACAAATCAATTGTGTAATTAAAAACAATCGCCAATCACATGAAGCAAAGAAGAATCAAATCAAACCACAACACAGATAATTTCCCGGGGAAAGATTGTTGCTCAAAACCCCACTATATTCTATTGTATATTCAGCATGGATACATGAAACAGTTACATACAAATATTCTCACAAGAGCCCTCCTATACTCAGCTAACTGTCTCACACTGTCTCAGATAAAACTGACCAATACCTAGCCAATTTACTACCTCCAAACAGCCTACCTTTCTTGCAAAATTTGTTTGGAATGCTATCCCAATGACATAGGAATTTTGGCCTTCATGATCATGGGAAATCCAATGGGTTTTTGGTTGCATGGGTGCAAACCAATAATCCTACAACTGATAGTCAACTTCCCTTTCACCTAGATCTCAACTGGGTCTCCATTGGAACTGACATGCATGCAACCAATAATAGTAAATCCTCAATTTCATGTGAGATCAATGATTGTGAATTAATTAATATTTAATTCACTTCATCTCTCACTAGTGTATCAAACAGTTACAACTAACACAACTGATTTTAACTCACTTCACTGAGTTAAACTGATTACAACATGCATTAACTAATGCACCACTGCGCTTCAAACTCTGTTACAACTATAATTACTTTGCATGCATCACCAACTACCCTCAACTCGAAATTCATGATCTAACTGAGTTTATAACACTCAGTTAACTATTATAAGTTATTTTGATATTAGATTATGTTTTATTGTTCATCTTAATTAAGGGATAACTAAAATAGACATGCACCAAATTTAGCCCACACCAGTGTAGGTGCTGCTAAGACCTACGGTCCGGTTAGTGTCAAAATATGCATTGTGCCATCAGTGATCCAAATCACTATGTTCATTCTCATTTTAGGTTTCCCACTCTGAAATTTTTATATAATTCCATTAGGTCATGCTAAAAATTGTTTCACTAATAGTAGCCCTAGTCTCAAAATCTCACTCTCCCTCACAAATTCTCATTTTCTGGCCCACCGTCATGTCTTGTTGAGCATAAAAAACACTTTTGAAAAACTCATTTCACTATGTCTTATCTCAGTCAAATTCAACTATGGATTCAGGTCATTCAAGGTCCCATTAGGTCATTAGTTTTCATTTTTAAGGTCCAAAAATGCACCATGTCATCTTAATAAGGTCAGCAAAATGTGTGAGAATGATTCAATAATCATTTCATTATCATCTGGAGAGCACTATCAGCATGTAAATATGATATTTTAAAGTTGTAATTATGGTGTCTAGTATGATTTTCATACTCAAATGTAATTATTTTCAAAAAACAAAGTTTTTATTTATTTCATTTTGTATGTAATTTTATGCTTCTTATATGTAATAAGTAACTTCCCTAAAATTTGTCAACTCCAACTTCTATGCCAAACTGCATATGACAAGTGTCAAACTCCAGCAACTTCATCCTACAAAGAAGAAAAATTCAAAGAAAAAGCATATTCAACATGCTTTCAAAAAGTGAGAAAAAACATAGGAAAAGTGGTTTTTTGGATCTAAATCTAAAATCACTTAAGTATTTAAGACTCCTAGACATAAAATTCAAATTAATTTCCCTCTTATTTCATCTAGAAAACAACTGAGGAGAGTGAGATTTGAGATTTTCTTAGCAAAATTGAGAAAAACAGAGCAAAAGGGTGCTTATCCTCTTAACGTTGCGCATATGACCAGAAAGGATCAGAAACTCATCAAAGTTTCAAAAAATCGCCCCCAGACTTCAGTAATCATTCTTCACACTTCCAATCAGGCAAGTAAGTGACTTTTACATCATTATACTCTTCATCAAAGTCATTTTGAATGTGTGAATTGGTTAAAAGCAAATTTGGTGTCTTCTTGAATGTGAAACCCTAGATTTTCTCCCTTGCACTCATAATTCCAAAAATCCCATTTCCCTTACACTCAATACCATCCCTGCATTGTTAAAATTCATTCCCAAACCCCTGTTATTGTAATCCATATCCCTAAGCTACTAATTCTCAAAACACTAAGCCCTAGGTGCTATTTTGACCTAGGCTCCTAAATCCCAATTCCCATCACTCTTTCACTCCTTTTCCCTTCCCCATTCCTCATATCCCTAAACACTATTTACCATAAAATTTCCTTTTCCCATATCCTATCCCCAAATTCACCTTCCACACTATCACCTACTTCCCTTGGGTTTGAACACAAACACACCATGGCAGCAGAAGGAGAACATAACAAATCACCTAGTGAGGAAGAGGAACCAGAGGCTAGGAGGCCACATAAAGAGGGCAGGATAATCAGACATGAACCTATCATCACTAGGGAAGCTTTGGCTTCTCCAATGATAGTGACATGCTTCAAACATGTTGGTTGTTATGATTTATGTGAACAAATTAATAGGATTCAGCATCATTCCATGTTAACTAGGCTCTTCATATATAAACTCCATAACAACCAAGTTACCCTAGCTGGTGTCACCTTTACTATCTCAACTTCCATCATTTCAGCTGCCACATGGATCCCAAATGTTGGGGAAAGGTGGTTCAAAAAGAGTGATTTGGAAAATCAACACTTTGAGCCCTTTTTAAAACCTAGATATAAGAATGAAAAAAAGAGAATGTTCCCTTTTTCCTACCTCCTGTATATATTTTCACCCATGATGAAGATAATCATGAAGTAATTTACATGTGAAGGTAGATTCTCAAGGCTGTTTACCTATCACATCTGGCTCCTAATGCATTTCACTATGGTAAGGATGCTCAATATACCTTACTAGCTTTTTCAGAGTGTTGAAAAGAAGGCTTTTATTGCTCAGAAAAGGGAGTATGAACACCAAATGAAAAGTATTTTCCATCATTCCCTTATCAAAATCATTGTCCTTTACCATCTCAATGAGCTCAGCATTGCATGGGATACCTTCATATCCCATGATATGTTCAAAGATCCTACTACTCAGCATGCTCAAAATATTCCTTCGTCATCTCAGCCATCCACTTCCATCCCTCCATCTCAGCCTACTGTACATTCATCATCATCATATCAATCCTCTTCATCCACTTCACCACCATTATCTTCATCCCACAAAGAGACTAAATCCCCTATCACAAATGAGATATATGAGGCAGAGAGGGCTAGTATGGTTGAGGTTGAGCCATTATCAAAAACCACCAGAGAGGCCACAAGCATGTGTTTTCTCAACACATAGTGGGAGGGGCCATGTCTTCTACATCAGCAAAAATAGGTGGACAAAGGTAAAGGAAAGTTGATTGAGACAGAAACTCAGCCAGAGGTGAAACATGATGAAAACCTCCATGAGACTGAGCATGAGTTTGAGATGGTTGACCTAGGTGATGATGATGACATCCAGATCATTAGCATGGCCATCAAAGGTAAGGATGCAAAAATCAGAGACCTCCAAACTAATCTTTACAGGGCTAGATATGTTATCCACTTCCTTGAGAAAGAAAATGAGCAATTGAAGACCAAACAATTCATTGACGAGGTTAAGTATTTCACTGCTCAAAGGGAGGCTCAAAAGGCCAAATTCATGCTAGATGAAACATTGGATAAGTATGGCTTAGTTGATGATGAAGAAGAACAGGTACCAAGACAGAGACCTAGAACTAGAGGGTTGAAAAGAGCTCTAGCTCTAGAAAGGCAAAGGGAAGTTGAGCTTGTTGATCAGCTAACCCTAAATGAGTAGCTTACTATAGAGATCAACAAGAACAGGGAGCCATGGCTTGATAGAGCCAATCAACACTTAGAGAAGCTGCTAGCAAAGGAAAATAATGATAATGACATGTTGAGGAGGAAAGTCAAACATCAAGCACGGAAGGAGAAAATTGCATTGGCCAAGCTCAAAAGAGCCAATGCCGAAATCGAATCTCTCACTCATCAAAAGGAGAAGGACAGATTGGAAATATTTGTTGAGGCTTCACTCCAAGCCTAGCCACCTCATAAGTACCCTTTCCACAAATTTTGAGGCCAATTGCAACATTTTTGTCAAATTTGTACATGATTGTGTTTTTCTGCAAATGCAAATATCAGAAAAATGGTCATAAGCGCAGCGCCCTTGGCATTGCACTTATGTTTGGGACACTTTTTAAGAGAAAGAAAACCACCATGAGATTTGTAATGACATATACATCTAGAAAAACCACTTTTACAAGCTTTATTTGCAGTTTCAGGAGGTGAAAAAGGCAAAAAACCAGCAAAAAAACAAGTTTTTGCCCTTGTTTTTCCCTAGGCGTTGCACTTATACCAGTCTTGGTAGATTGCATTTTTGATGGGTTAAATCAGCACCATTTTCAGAACTGGAGGCATATTCAGAAAGAGGACAGGATAATATTTCCAACAAGCTATCCTGGGCCCAATTTGGACACCGAGAAGGCCTTTAAAAGTGGCCTTGAACATGAAGGGCGCTTATGACACAACAAGGGCGCTTATGACAGGAAAATGGCGCTTATGCCAGTTTACTCATCTTTTGGTTTTTCATTGTAATTTTTGGTTTTACCTCAAGAAATGATTTTACTATCAATGTAATTCATCATGGTAAATGTAATTATGTAAAGGATAAGTTACCTAGTGGTAGATTCATTGGGTAAACTTATCCTTTAGTCAAAGATGAATCAATTTGAATGTAATGAGGAGTGAGTCACCTAGACCATCCTACACTTCAGCTATTAGTTTAGATTTTTGTGGATTCCCTCCTCACCTCATGGATTCGACCCTTGAGGATGAGTGAGGGTTGTTTTGATGTCTATATCTTCCATTACTTCACTCTTAGAAAGGGTTGAAATCAGTTTGTATGTTTTCTAGTTGATCAAGGAACTTTTGTACTCAGTTTGGCCAGCTAATAAAGAGGAGTTGCAGCTATTTTATGGGATACTTGTGGTATTGATGTCTATCATTGTCTTTCTTGAGTGTCATATGTTAGAATGTATTGTATTCATGTTCACTTCATCTCTATGATATGATCTCTTTCAAGTTTGATAATCAGAATACATGCTTGCACATGCTCTGTTTTGGGGAATTGATCATAGTTTATCCATTTTCATCTGTCTAAGAAGAATACATCTCCTATGCTCTTCCTAGTTTTCTTTCAGTCTCAACACTATTCCATCACAATCCTCTTCAAGTGATAAGCCTTGTGCCTACCTTACCCCATCGAACCCTGCAACCCTATCTCTTTTGCCCTAACCTAGCTTTCCTTGACCTAATTCCTTCATCCAGTGATTCCCCAACCAAATAAAATTCAAAACAACCCCCTGCACTCTATCTCTAGCCTAAAAACCCTAATTTCTCCAACCCTCTTGGCTGTGACCCTTTTGGAGAGATCCCTCTTCGTCTTGGTAGGGCTAGCTACCAAGTCAAAAGCTTGGTTTGTGGTTACCTCCATTGGGATTCCTTCTGCAGCCTTGGGAATTTGGCGGAGTTCTAACATCTTCGCATCATTGCCGAGGAATGAAAGATCAGATCTTCCCTGGGAAAGAACGACAAAGTTTAGATCTGATTGTTGATGGTGAATAATATTTGGACACATAAGAAGGTTGTACATCATTCACCTACCAACTCCAGTGTCGAAAAATACCAAAGTTCAGAATTCCCATGGTGACTCCACTCTTCAAGAACTAGTAGTCTAAATATATTCTCGGTGAAATCACTGTTGTAAAAATGTATTTGATTGCTCAAAGGTATGCTCATATGAATCGAGCTCATATTTTTCGTTTTCCAAACCGTATTCCTTGTATAGATTGGTAATCAGGACTGTCAAAGTTTAAGGGTCAAGAAGGTGAAGATGCTAGTTTGCATTTGGTCAAATTTCATTTGCATATTCACAGACTAAAGATTGAGTTTCCTGAAGATTTTCTGATGAAGATGTTTATGACTACCTTGGAGGAAAAAGCGATATCATGGTATGAGATTCTACTAGTTTATATTCTCTAAAGGACTTTCATTTAGTTGTCTTTCAACATTATCAAAGCTCCAATTCTTCCTTCTCGATGATTGATAGTTGTTGTGAGATCTCTGATAATTTCATTAAGTTTCTTGAAAATTTGTATGGGGATGAAGAGTGTCTAGATGATGAGATCATAGAATCCCTTCATGGTTTTTCTTCCCAACAAAAATCAGCAGTTTCCTTCTTGGATGAAGAGATCCTTGACCTTTGCATGAGAACCCTTTTCATCACCAAAAAGAATCAGCAGCTCCCTCCTTAGATGAGACATACTGGATCAAGAAAGGGAAGTGCCAATTCCCGATCCTGAAAAGTAAAATCACCACATAATTTTAAATTGCTTTAAAACTCAGTTTTCTCCTTTGTTTGAAGATGAAATAGATCAGCTCCTAAAAAATCATGTTACAGCCCAAGCGAATGTAGATTTGCAGCTCTTACAGTGTTCACACAGTCAAGAATGTGTGAGTGAAGCATCTTCCATTATTGAAAATTAAATTATGGGTTTGAATGATAATATTCATGAGACTGATGAAGCCATACAGGAAATTGTTGTGAGTAAGCCGATTTGTGATTATGATTTTTTGCAAGGAGATCAGCTAACAGATATTTTTTACTTTCATGAAGAAGATAGTCTTCTCATGTTTAACAAACTTGAAGAATGTTTTATGTTTAAAGATGATTTAGAATATGAATTTGAGGAGTATGAGCCTAAGAGAGACAGTGTGCAAGTGATAGATTCAGAGTTTCCCGTGCTTCAGGAATTTGCAACCAACACTCAGATAGCAGAAAGTCATACTTCCCTATGCTCTCTTATGGATAAACAGCCAAGTATTCTTTCATATCAAAATGAAGAGTGTGCCTATGTTTTTGCTAAATCTCAAGATAAGGTAAAATTTCATATTTTTGAAGATAATTTTACTGATTTTCTATAGTTAGCAGGGAATATGTATTTTCTTGTTTTCATGGGCCAGAAACACATGTTTAGTAGACACTTGGAGTGGCCTAGTTTTTGTTTTTTATGCCTGCTCGAGGAAAATGAGAGTATAGTTTCAATAAGTAGCCATCTGTTGGATTGGTTAAACTGGAAGGATCACTTCACATGATTGTACAAATGCTTTCAAATAGATAGGTGGTTGTCATCAGGATTTGAAGCCCTCAATTCTCGGTGACATGCCGCCATAAATAGGGGTTTTTTTTTTTTTTTTTTTTTTTTTTGTCAGTTTGCATCATTTGAATTGTCAGCATTTATTCATGTTTCTCAGTTTTATGTTTTGACCATATTGGCCCATATGGTTAGGCACTTGTTCTACGGTGTTATTGACACCTCTAAGGAGTTTTCATCTCCAATAAGGTCGATGTTAGTGTTAGAATATGAATTCTACCATCAGTGATCAAAATCACTCTTTTCATTCTCATTTTAGGTGTCCCACTCTGAAATTTTTATATCATTCCATTAGATCATGCTAAAAATTGTTTCACTGATGGTAGCCCTAGTCTCAAAATCTCACTCTCCCTCGCAAATTCTCATTTGTTGGCCCACCTTCATGTCTTGCTGAGCATAAAAACACTTTTGAAAATCCCATTTCACTATGTCTTATCTCAATCAAAGTCAACTATGGAGTCAGGTCATTCAAGGTCCCATTAGGTCATTAGATTTCATTTTTCAAGGTCCAAAAATGCACCATGTCATATCAATAAGGTCAACAAAAGGTGTGAGAGTGATTCAATAAACATTTCATTATCATATGCAGAGCATTATCAGCATGTAAATATGATATTTTAAAGTTGTAGTTATGGTTCCTAGTATGATTTTCATAGTCAAATGTAATTAAATTCAAAAAACATATTTTTTATTTATTTCATTTTGTATGTAATTTTATGCTTCTCATATGTAATAAGTAGCTTCCCTAAAATTTGTCAACTCCAACTTCCATTCCAAACTTAAGATCACCACTAAATCAAAGTGACAAGTGTCAAACTACAATAACTTCATAATGCAAAGAAGAAAAATTCAAAGAAAAAGCATTCAACATGCTTTCAAAAAGTGAGAAAAACATAGAAAAGTGGGTTTTTGGATATAAATCAAAAATCACTTAAGTATTTAAGACTCCTAGACATAAAATTCAAATTCATTTCCCTCTTATTTCATAGAGAAAGCAACTGAGGAGAACGAAATTTGTGATTTTCTGAGCAAAATTGAGAAAAACAGAGCAGAAGGGCGCTTATCCTCTTAGTGTTGCACTTATGCTCTTAGCGTTGTGTTGTGCGTATGACCAGAAAGGATCGGAAACTCATAAAAGTTGCAAAAAAATTCCTCGAGACTTCATCAATCATTCTTCACACTTCCAATCAAGCAAGTAAGTGACTTTTACACCATTCTCCTCTTCATCAAAGTCATTTTGAATGTGTGAGTTGGTTAAAAGAAAATTTTGTGTCTTCTTGAATGTGAAACCCTATTTTTTCTCCCTTGCAATAATAATTCCCAAAATCCCATTTCCCTTACACCCAATACCATCCCTACATTGTTAAAATTCATTCTCAAATCCATGTTATCGTAATCCCTATCCCTAAGCTACTAATTCCCAAAACCCTAATCCCTAGGTGCTATTTTGACCTAGGCTCCTAAATCCCAATTCCCCGTCCCAATTACCATCACTCTTTCACTTTTTTTCCCTTCCCCATTCCTCATATCCCTAAACATTATTTCCCATAAAATTCCCTTTCCCCATATCCTATCCAAAAATTCACCGCCCACATTATCACCTACTTCCCTAGGGTTTGAACACAAACACACTATGGCAGCAGAAGGAGAACATAACAGATCACATAGTGAGGAAGAGGAAATAGAGGCTAGGAGGCCACATAAAGGGGGCAGGATAATCAAACATGAACCTATCAGCACTAGCGAACTTTTGGCTTCTCCAATGATAGTGACATGCTTCAAACATGTTGGTTGTTTTTATTTCTGTGAACAAATTCAAAGGGTTCAACATCATTCCATGTTAACTAGGCTCTTCGTATCTAAACTCCATAACAACCAGGTTACCCTAGGTAGTGTCACATTTACTGTCTCAACTGCTATCATTTCAGCTGCCACAGGGATCCCAAATGTTGGGGAAAGGTGGTTCAACAAGAGTGATTTGGAAAATCATCACTTTTAGCCCTTTTTAAAACCTAGATATAAGAATGAGAAAAAGGGGATGCTTCCTTTTTCCTACCTCCTCGACAGATTTGCACCCATGATGAAGATAATCATGAAGTACTTTACATGTGAAGGTAGATTCTCAAGGTTGTATACCTATCACATCCAGCTCCTAATTCATTTCACTAGGGTAAGGATGCTCAATATACCTTACTATATTTTTCGGAGTGTTTAAAAGATGGCTTTTATTGCTTAGAAAAGGGAGTATGAACACCAAATGAAAATTATTTTCCATCGTTCCTTTATCAAAATCATTTTCCTTTACCGTCTCAATGAGCTCAACATTGCATGGGATACATTCATAGCCCATGATATCTTTGGAGATCCTCCTACTCAGCATGCTCAAAATCTACCTTCATCATCTCATCCATCCACTTCCATCCCTCCATCTCAGCCTACTGTACATTCACCATCATCATATTATTCCTCTTCATCCACTTCACCACCATTATCTTCATCCCACACTAAGACTGAATCCCCTATCATAAATGAGATATATGAGGCAAAGAGGGATAGTATGGTTGAGGTTGAGCCATTGTAAAAAACCTACCAGAGAGGCCACAGGCATGTGTTTGCTCCACACATAGTGGGAGGGGCCATGTCTTCTACATCATCAAAACAGGTGGACAAAGGTAAAGGAAATTTGATTGAGACAAAAACTTAGCCAGAGGTGAAACATGATGAAAACCTCCATGAGACTGAGCATGAGTTTGATTTGGTTGACCTAGGTGATGATGATGATATCCAGATCATTAACATGGTCATCAAAGGTAAGAATGCAAAAATCAGAGACTTCCAAACTAATCTTGACAGGGCTAGATATGTTATCCACTTCCTTGAGCAAGAAAATGAGCAATTGGAGACCAAACAAGTCATTGATGAAGTGAAGTATTTCACTGCTCAAAGGGAGGCTAAAAAGGCCAAAGTCATGCTAGATGAAACATTGGAGAAGTATGGCTTAGTTGATGATGAAGAATAACAGGTACCAAGACAGAGACCTATAACTAGAGGGCTAAAAAGAGCTCTAGCTCTACAAAGGCAAAGGGAAGCTGAGCTTGTTGATCAGATAACCCTAAATGAGCAGCTTACTATAGAGATCAATAAGAACATGGAGCCATGGCTTGATAGAGCCAATCAACACTTATAGAAGCTGCTAGCAAAGGCAAATAAGTATAATGACTTGTTGAGTAGTAAAGTCAAACATCAAGCACGAAAGGAGAAAATTGCATTGGCCAAGCTCAAAAGAGCTAATGCCAAAATTGAATCTCTCACTCATCAAAAGGAAAAGGACAAGTTTTAAATAATTTCTGAGGCTTCACTCCAAGCCTAGCCACCTCATAAGCACCCTTTCCACAAATTTTGAGGCAAGTTGCAACATTTGTCAAATTTGTACATGACTGTGTTTTTCTGCAAATGCAAATATTAAAAAAATGGTCATAAGCGCAGCACCCTTGGTGTTGCGCTTATGTTTGGGACACTTTTTAAGAGAAAGAAAACCACCATGATATTTTTAATGAATATACATCTAGAAAAAAACCACTTTTACAAGCTTTATTTATAGTTTCATAAGCTGAAAAAGGCAAAAAAACAAGTTTCTGCCCTTGTTTTTGCCTAGGCGTTACGCTTATACCAGTCTTGGTAGATTGCATTTTTTATGGGTTAAATCAGCACCATTTTGAGAAATGGAGGCATATTAAGAAATAGGACAAGATAAGATTTCCAAAAATCTATCCTGGGCCCAATTTGGACACCGAGAAGGCCTCCAAAAGTGGCCTTGAACATGGAGGGCGCTTATGACAGGAAAATGGCGCTTATGCCAGTTTACTCATCTTTTGGTTTTTCATTGTAATTTGTGGCTTTACCTCAAGAAATGATTTTACTATCAATGTAATTCATCATGGTAAATGCAATTATGTAAAGGATAAGTTACCTAGGGGTAGATTCATTGGGTAAACTTATCCTTTTGTTAAAGATTAATTTTATTTGAATGTAATGAGTGAGTCACCTGGACCATCCTACACTTCAGCTGTCAGTTTAGATTTTTGTGGATTCCTTCCTCACCTCATGGATTCAACCCCTAAGGATGATTTAAGGTCGTTTTGATGTCTGTATCTTCCCTTTCTTCACTCTTAGCAAGGGTTGGAATTATTTTGTATGTTTGCTAGTTGATCAAGGAACTTTTGTACTCAGTTTGGCCAGCTAATAAAGAGGAGTTGCAGCTATTTTATGGGATACTTGTGGTATTGATGTCTATCATTGTCTTTTCTTCAGTTTCATATGTTTTAATGCATTGTATTCATGTTCACTTTATCTCTATGATATGATCTCTTTCAAGTTTGATAATCAGAATACATGCTTGCACATGCTCTATTTTGGGGATTGATCATAGTCTGTCCATTTTCATCTGTCTAAGAAGAATACATCTCCTATGCTCTTCCTAGATTTCTTCCAGTCTCAACACTATTCCATCACAATCCTCTTCAAGTGATAAGCCTTGTGCCTACCTTTCCCCGTTGATCCCTGCAACTCTATCTCATTTTCCCTGACCTAGCTTTCCTTGACCTAATTCCTTCATCAAGTTATTCCCCAACCAAATAAAATTCAAAAAAACCCCCTACACTCTATATCTAGTCTAAAAACCCTAATTGATCCATCTCTCTTGGTTGTGACCCTTTTGGAGAGAGACTTCTCTGACTTGGTAGGGCTAGCTACCAAGCCAAAAGCTTGGTCTGTGGTTACCTTTGTTGGGATTCCTTCTTCAGCCTTGGGAATCTGGCGGAGTGCTAATAGGTCCCACACTAGTGTAGTTGCTGCTTGGACCTCCTGGTCCCACACTAGCGTGGGTTCTGATATTTCTTGTTGAACTTCAACGCTCTCTCTCAATAAGAAAGGGATTATCCTTCACCTCGATCTTGCCTCTATGGTATTCGAATTGGCTCCTGGTGAGCGCCTTCGTCAGAATATCTGGATCCTGATCTTCCATGGGAATGTACTAAAGTAACATTATTCTCCTCTGCATACAATATCTGAGATGGTGGTATTGGATATCTATGTGCTTGGACCTATCGTGAAACATAGGATTAATTGAGAGATTAATGCAACTTTGATTATCACAATGTATCACTGTCAGATCCATCTGAGAACCAAACAAACCAACCAAGATCTTTCTCCTCCAGAGAGCCTCGCATGCAGCTTGACTTGCTGCCATGTACTCTGCTTCCGCTAAACTGAGTGCCACGGATCGTTTCTTCCTGCTTTACCAAGAAACTGTTGCCGATCCTATGCTGAAGATCCCTCCTGATGTGCTCTTTATGTTTGATGGACTGCCTGCCCAATATGCATTTTTCAAGCCTTGAATCTTCACTCCCTTTGTCCATCAGTACCATAATCCATACTCTGATGTGCCCCTCGGGTATCTCAAGACATGCTTCCCCGCCTTCAAAAATATCTTGGTAGGTTTAACCATAGCTTGACTCAGCTGGTTAATTTCGTAGCAAATGTCTGGTCTGGTGTTCACTAGATACATTAGTGAACCAACTAACTTCCTGTAAACAGTAGCATCCACTACCTCTTCAGAAGTAGCATCCTCTTTCCTCCAATTTCATGGAAGAGGAGTGTCCATGGGTTTGCAGCTCTCCGTGTGAAACTTACCCAATATCTCTTTTGCCTTGAGAAACAAAAATTTCACCATCCCACTATCATATTTCCAAACCAAGGAAATAATGAAGGAGTCCCATGTCCTTAATTTCAAACTCCCTTGCAAGATCCTCCTTGAATGAGTGTATTATTTTCTCATCACCGGTCAAAATTAGATCATGAACGTAAAGAAAAATAATCAATAGCTTACCCTCAACCACAATCTGGTACAGGTTTGCATCAGCTTCACTTTTGGTGAAGCCCAATCTGGTTAAATAGTTGTCTATCTGAGTGTACCAAGCACGAGGTGCTTGCTTCAGCGCATACAGTGCTCTCTTGAGTCGACACACATGCGAGTCATTGTCGAAGATCTCGAAACCTTATGGATTCTCTATGTACACTTCTTCCTCAACGACTCCATTGAGAAACACAATTTTCACATCCATCTGATGAATGCGCCATCCCATCTACGCTAAGAGTGCAAGGATGGATCTAATGGAAGAGTACCTTGCAACAGGTGCAAAAGTCTCATCATAATTGATCCCCTCAATCTGTGAGAATCCCCGGACCACAAATATGGCCTTGTATTTCTCCACACTCCCATCATCAGCTTCCTTTACGTTTTAGATCCATCTAAATCCAACAACTGATTTTCCAACCGGCCTTGGGACAATCTCCCATGCACTGTTCTTGACAATGGAGTCATACTCCACCACCATTGCATCAACCCAAATTGGTTGTTGCACTGCCTCCTGAAAGGAAGATGGTTCAGTCACAATACGTTTTCTCATAAGAGACATGTATCTAGTAAACTTGTCTAGATATTGTCTTTTTCTACGTTGTGAAGTAGGGGCTCCTAAATTCTTTATAGCATCAAGTCTCAATCTATCAACTTTTGTTGGGTGTGGAGCCTGATTATCTTGTTTATTTTGTATCACAGCATTGGACCCCTGTACCTTAATGGGGCGGCAACACCGCCCATAATTAAATGTTGCTTGGGGGGTCCAGGGGGGGCTACTGTACTTTATGGAGTCCCCCCCCCCCTGGTGGGGGGTTTCAGGGGCAGCGGCCCCGAAGCTAAAAACAGATGTAAAATTTCCCTGTAAAAGTATAGTAATTTCTAGTCAATCTGAGCCATTCATTAGGTTGACGATCTGACGGTAGAAGTTATATTTAGTTTAGGGTTTTTTTCTCTAGAAGGCAACCCCTCTTTTGTGTGAGGGTATTATATTGCGGTTGTGTATTGTATGTGTATTCTCAGAGCGAGAAACATATAGGGAGACTGTAAGAGAGAACAGAGGATATTACAGCGGATCTGTTGTAGGTTGTGTCTCTTCATTTTGCTGGATAATAGAAAGGAATGAATGGTTGTTCGAGGTGGAAATAACCCAAACTAAGTGAACCACGTATATATGTGTCTCTTTGGTTTTATGTGTTTCTTGTGTTTGTGTTTTTGCATATATTTTATTTGTTCCATTGCTCTGTAATATATAATTTTCTAACAGCTTTCATGGTGCGCCTTCTGTCATTTCTAACGGATGGCTCTGCATGAGTGTTTTCTACCACTCCATGATCCTCTACATGTGGTTGCTCCACATCTTGAGGCTCATCCTTGGGAACCAATAGTTCCTCCTCTACATGCAAATCTAGCTCCCTCTCAAGGGACAATCGCATGGATTTCTCCTCATCAAATTTTATATCCCGTCGCACAATAGTCATTCTGCTATTTGGAAAATACACCCGATAGTCGTGGGGTGTTTCAGTGTACCCCACAAAAATCTCAATCTCAGTTGTTGGTTCCAACTTCTTCCTGGCGTCTTTGGTCACATGCACATAAACAGATGAGCCAAAAATCTTAAAATGTGAAACATCAGGTTTCTTACCAGTGAAAGCCTCTTCTGGTGTACTCATTCCAACTATCCTATGAGGACAACAGTTCTTCACAAATACCGCAGTGTTGGATGTTTCTTCCCACATATGCATCGGTAGGCCTTGATCATGCAACATTGCTCTTGCTGCACCCACAATCGTTTTGTTCTTTCTTTCAGCGACTCCATTCTGCTGTGGTTATGAGGCTCTATCAGTTCTCTCTAAATTCCCTCTTTGCTGCAGAATTTCTTGAATTTGTTAGAGATGTACTCACCATCATTATTGCTCCTACGATCCTTCACTTGCTTCCCCATGTCTTTCTCCACCTATGCTTTAAACTCAAGAAACTTTGAGAATGTCTGATCTTTCTTCTACATGAAGTAGATCTGGCACTTCCAAGAAAAATCATCAAAAAATATCACATAGTACTTATGTTTTGATGTCGAAGCAACAAAGAATGGTCCACACACATCTGTGTGAAATCTCTCAAGGATCCCCGAGGCTCAATTCTCCTTCTCATGAAAGGTGGCCTTTACCTATTTTCCCATAGTACATCCCTTGTATGTGTCTGACTACACAAGTGTACCCTTGGGAAGACCAGTAGAAATATGTTTCATGACTTTCAAGGCTCCTTGGTGAAGATGGCCTAATCTCCTGTGCCATAAATCGCCTTCATCCTGGCTCACCACTTTGTCTACCTTGCCCATCAATGTTGCACAGCCTTCCACATCCAGCTTGTAGAGACTCTTAACTCGAATCTCGATCTTCTTGGCTTGTCCTGTTGTTTTGTGTCGCAGAAAACATTTTCCTTCATTAAAAACAACATCATAGCCTCTATCCTCCTGTAGGTTTTAACCCTAAACAGAAATTATCTACACACGAATCTTATAACAGAATATAAACAATAGCGAGAGCATAAAACATAAAATAGATAAACACAAATATTTTTCCCTGGATCCCTAATCGGGATGACCAACTTGATTTTTCATTATATTCCTTTTAGTGTTACAACACATATATATACATGATGAAGCATACATAAACCCCAATTCATTAACCCTGGATTAGAACATAACTATAGTTCCCTTGACCGGATCTACAAAATACCAGGGGACGAAAACCATCGTACCCCAAAACCATGTGCAAACTCATGCACAAAACATGGGTGGGTCCGCCTATGAGTGGGTCCGCACACCAAAACAATTTTCGCCGGGGCGCTGCCCCGGACCCCAACAGTGGGGGCTACCTCCTCCCTTGCTACGCCCGGCGCAATGTACAGCGCGTGGGGCTAGTCGTGGAAAGAATATAACACATACCCAACATTCTCCCACTTGTTGTTTTCTTTCCACAGGGGGCCACAGGAGAGCTTAGTCATTGGGCCAATTCTTCAACACCCATTGTTTCTCTACACCAAGAGAACTTCTCAGTGCTCACAGACTTCGTCAATGCATCTGCAACATTCTTCAAAGTGTCCACCTTTACCAGCAACACCCTTTTAGCCTCAACCATATCTCTAACAAAGTGATATTGAACATCAATGTGCTTTGTCTTTGAATGATAAGCAGGGTTCTTAGCCAAGAAAATTGCACTTTGGCTATCACAGTCTATCCTTATAGATTGTTGTACCAACCCCATACTTGAACACAATCTCTGCAACCAAACTGCTTCCTTGCTTGCATGAGTGGCTGCTATGTATTCTGCCTCTGTAGTTGAAAGCGCCACTACAGACTGTGTTTTACTCATCCAACTGACTGCACCTCCAAATAGGCTAAACACATACCCACTTGTAGATCTTCTTTGGTCCAGATCTCCAGCCCAGTCTGCATCAACAAAACCACGAATGTCCAACATTCTTTCCAATCCTGGTCTTCCCCGGTAGCACAAGCCATAATCACTAGTGCCACGTAAATATCTGAAAACCCGCTTCACTACTGTCCAATGCTCCTTCCCTGGGTTTGACATAAACCTGCTCAATACTCCCACTGCATGTGCAATGTCTCGTCTAGTACAGACCATTGCATACATCAGGCTACCCACTGCACTTGCATATGGAACACGGGACATATACTCCTCTTCTTCTTGTGTCTTGGGACACTATTCAGCAGACAGCTTTACACCTACAGGAATAGGAACATTCACCACTTTACTATCCTGCATATTGAACCTCTGCAATATAGTCTCGACATACTTCCTCTGGTTTAACCAGAGCTTCCTCTTTGCCCGATCTCTCTTAATTTCCATGCCCAAAATATAGTTTATAGCACCAAGATCCTTCATGTCGAATTTGGAGAACAGTTGGGTCTTCAAATCTTGGATAATTTCTTTGTCATTTCCAATCAACAACATATCATCCACATACAAGACCAAATAAATAACACGGTCACCAATTAATTTTAAATAAACACAGTGATCCTCCTTGCTTCTGGTGAAGCCAAGTCCCCGTATATAGGTATCAAATTTCTGATACCACATCCTTGGTGACTGTTTTAACCCATACAGAGACTTCTTCAACCTGCATACTAGTTCTTTCTTACCCTTCACCATAAAGCCTTCAGGTTGCTTCATGTAGATCTGCTCTTCTAGATCCCCGTGAAGAAATGTTTTCTTCACATCCATCTGTTCTATCTCAAAATCAAATGCAGCAGCAACAGATAAAAGTAATCTAATAGAAGTAACTTTGGCAACAGAAGAGAAAATATCACCAAAATCAATTCCCGACACTTGGGAATAACCTTTTGCTACCAACCGAGCTTTGTATTTCTCCACCTTGCCTTCTACATTCATCTTCTTCTTAAACACCCATTTTCTCTCAATGGGCTTCCTTCCAGCCGACAACTCCACCAGATCCCATGCTGCATTTTTGTGCAAGGATGCCATTTCATCAACCATGGCCTCCTTCCAGAGTTTTCCATCCTCGGAATCTACTACCTCCCTGACAGTTCTGGGATCATCATCAGTTATAGTTAAGGCAAAACCTGAACAAAAAGCAGATGGACTATACCTTTATGGTTTCCTTCTTTCCCGAACTAATCTTCTCAAAGCTGGAATTTGTGGCTCTTCCTCTTTTGAATCTTCTTCTGTTATAGAGTCTGATTCATCCTACTTTAGCTCAAACTCTATCTTCTCAGGTTCCTTTGGTATGATTTCATGTTTAACAACATCTTTCACCTCTCTAAACACCACATCTCGGCTGTACACAACCTTCCTTGTTTTCGGTTTCCAAAGCTTGTAACCTTTTAAACCATCCTTATACCCAATAAAGATGCACCTTTCAGATTTATTATCCAACTTGGTCCTTTTCTCCTTTGGAACATGTACATATGCATCACATCCAAATACCCTTAGATGTGAAAGAGAGGGTTTCTTACTAGTCCGTACCTCATGTGGAGTCTTATCCTCCAACGCTGATGAAGGTGATCTATTAACTAAGTAACATGCAGTCTCCACTGCCTCTACCCAGAATTCTTGTCCTAATGCGGTACCACTGAGCATGCTTCTTGCCTTTTCCATCAGCGTTCTGTTCATTCTTTCTGTGACTCCGTTTTGCTGAGGTGTGTATGGAGTATTCTTCTATCGTGCTATACCACACTTCTTACAGAACTCTTCAAATTCCTTCTTGTAGAACTCTTCAAATTCCTTCTTGCAGAACTCCCCACCATTATCTGTCCTCAGCGCCTTTATCTTCTTCTCTATCTGGTTTTCCACCAGAGCCTTAAATTCTTTAAATCTGTCAAAGACTTCAGATTTCTTACTCAAGAAATATATCCATGTATTCCTTGACACTATGAATGAAACATAGTACATAGACTTTCCCAGTGATGGAACTGACATAGGTCCAAACACATCATTGTGCACAATTTCTAATATCTTGTTCGCCCTCTTCGCACCAGAAGGAAAACTCACCCGATTCTGATTCCCATATACACAATGTTCACAAAAATCGAAATCCAAAGAGCAATTAGACATACCTTCTACCATACCATTTCTATGTAGTATCCGAAGGCCCTTCTCTCCAATATATTCAAGCCTTTGATGCCATAGCATGGTCTTTTCTCCAAAGACAGCTAGGCTTTCCGCTCCACTTTCAGGAACCACATAACTATTACACCCATCAATAACAGTGCTACCTTGTAGCTTGTACAGAGTTCCAGTCCGAACTCCCCGCATTAATACTAGTGCTCCCCGAACCATCTTGTAGGCATCTTTCTCGAACACTGTTTTTACACCTGCATCATCCATCTTGCTTACAGAAATCAGATTTCTGGCCAATGCAGGAATATGCAGAACACCAGGAAGTGTTCTAATCCTTCCACCTTGCAGCTTCAGCTTGACCTTTCCACGTCCGATGATTTTGGCCTTCCTATCATCCCCTATGAAGACATCACCATCATATTTATCATACTCGCAGAACCACTCCCTATGGGGAGTGAAGTGAAAGGATGCACCTGAGTCAATCAACCATGACTCATGATCTACATGTATATTTGAAGAAGAAGCCAAATACACATCCCCACCTTCATCCGAGGTGGTTTTTGCCTCTGCAGAAGGAGCATCATCAGATCCCTTTCCTTTCTCAGGAGCTTTAGATCTACAGTCCTTTTTGTAGTGCCCTTCCTTTCCGTATTTCCAGCATACCTTTACAAAATTTCCAGGAGATTTAGATCTCCCTCTAGATTTGGATCTCCCACTCGAAACCTTATTCTTGTTTCTGTTTTGGGACCTTCCTCGTACAGATAAGGCATCTCCATTCTGACCCTCCATATTTCTCCGTCTCATTTCTTCCGACAGCAAGGCTGAGACAATGTCATCAAAATTCAAGGTAGTTGGGACAGCACCATGTAATAACCACTAACATCTAATTATCTCAGAGAGAATGTCATTGAAACTGAGCGTGAATTTATCTTCATCTCGATTTTAATATCAACAGATGATATAAACACTCTACTGGTAAAGATTGCTGCCTGGGATACTGTCACCGAGTCTCCATCCATCATCCTCAAAGTTAGCTAGAATTTTTTCCTTTGTGAATACTTTATTCACCAGAGACTTAGATTGGTACAAAGTCCCAATTTTTTCCCACAAATTCTTCGCCGTAGCTTCCCCAGATACATTCAACAATACTGAATCTGACACACACAACCGTATTGTGCTCTTGGCCTTCTGATCCAGTTTGTTCCAGTCTTCATCTGACATTGCCGTTGGTTTAGTACCTGGATCTACCGCGATCCACTGATCTTTATCCACCAGCAGATCCTCCATCTTGAGCTTCCACAACTCAAAACTCTGACCATTAAATTTCTCGATCTCTATCTTTCTGCCGCTCGCCATCTTCTTTCACCGCAAGAATCGATCCCGCAGATCTCCCACTGAACAGGGTCTACCACAGGCCCGAGCAAAAAACCCTCAACAACAAAGGCGTCCCCTTGAAGCCAAAACAACTCTGATACCAAATGTAGGTTTTAACCCTGAACAGAAATTATCTACACATGAATCTTATAACATAAAATAAACAATAGCGAGAGCATAAAACATAAAACAGATAAACACAGAGATTTTCCCCTGGATCCCAAATCGGGACGACCAGCTTGATTTTTCATTATATTCCTTTTAGTGTTACAACACATATATATACATGCCGAAGCATACATAAACCCCAATCCATTAACCCTGGATTAGAACATAACCGTAGTTCCCTGGACCGGATCTACAAAATACCAGGGGCCGAAAACCATCGAACCCCAAAACCATGTGCAAAACCATGATAAATATGTGGGTCCACATGAGTGGTCCTGCACACCAAAGACGGAGTGGCCGTCTCCGTGACCAAACAGTTGGGGCCGCTCCTCCCTCATACATACCACTTGAATGTACAGTCATGGTAAATAATGGGTGTGAATACAACACATACCCAACACCTCCAACATTGCAACTGAGACTAATTTTTTCTTCAAACCTGGTACATGCATTACATCTTTTAATTGAAAGGGTTTACCTGACTGTCTCTAGAAGGTAATGGTACCAATCCTGGTAGCATTGTACCACCCATCATCACCCAATTTAATATGCATATGCAAATCCTTCTCCTCCAAGCTATTGAAAAGTTCCTTATCTCCTGTCATGTGAAAGGAAGCACCACTATCCAAATACCACACAAATCCCAATGCACTTAACACCATGCATGCGATCAATGAGAATTCAAGCTCAAATTGCGAGGCCAAAGCCTCACTAGTTGTAGATCCTCCAGCCTTCTTGTTCTTCTTCTTTTGTGGACAATTAGTGGCGTAATTCCCATGCCTGTGACAGTAAAAACACTTCACCCAAGACATGTCGTGCTTCTTGCCATCTTTGGACTCGGATTTGGAATATTTCTTCCCCTTCCCTTTCTTTTCCTTGGCAACCAAAGCATAATCTTCTTCATCTTCATTCTTAGATGAAGATCTATTTCTGGTGTTCCGTTTGAACTCCTCCTGCACCAAATATGACCACAGTCGTTCCCAATCTAGCAGCTTCTCCCTTCCATTGATATAATATTGATAGTTGTGCCAAGTCTTGGGAAGTCCTAGGAGAGCTAAACTTACAAAATCATCATCAGCAAAATTTATGCCAACGCTCCCCAGTTCATCCCAACATTGGACAAACTTTGTTAAATATTTTGGCATGGAGTCGCCTTTCTCCATCTTGATCTTCCTGAGTTTATCTTTCAGTGCCAATTTCCTATGGTCATTGTTGCTCTAAAATAGATCCATCAAAGCCTTCCACATTACATATGGTGTGGCTTTCCCATGGATTCTTGAGACAATGTGGTCTCGTACTCCCTCCAATAGGATCCTCCTTGCCTTTTCCACTTTCTTTTGCCATGCATCAAGATTGGTAGCATCTGTCACAGCGGATTTAGGAACATCATTGTCTATGAATTCCTTCAAGTCATTGTCTTCGAGTACTGCCTACATCTTGTCCTTCCAAGAAATATAGTTAGATATTCCTTCGAGTGCATACTTCAACCTAAAGACATTAAAATCCATTTCGATACTGAATCAGTTGTAGCACCAACAAAGTCTTTCTGCAAATTCGAATTCTATCCAGTCACAAACTCAGCTCCTCCACTATTGTGATTTCATGTGCTCTAATACCATGTAAAAATTATAAAACAAGCATGTATATCATGGATTCAATCTGATCTAACAATGTACAAAAGTTAAATACCTAATCTCTTCTACAAATCAATTGTGGAATTAAAACCAATTGCCAATCACATGAAGCAAATAAGAATCAAATCAAACCACAACACAGATAATTTCCTGGGAAAATCTTGCTGCTCAAAACCCCACTATCGTCTATTGTATATTCAACATGGATACATGAAACAATTACACACAACTCATCTCGCAAGGGCCCTCCTATACTCAGCTAATTGTCTCACATTGTCTCAGTTAAAACTAACCAATACTTAGCCAATTTACTTCCTCTAGACAGTGTGCCTTGCTTACACAATTTGTGTGGAATGCAATCCCTATTCCATAGGAATTTTTTCCTTCCTAAATTGCACAAGGATCATGGGAAATCTAATGGGTGTTTGATTGCATCGCTGCAACCCAATAATCCTACAACTGATAGTCAACTTCCGTTTCACCTAGAGCTCAACTGGGTCTCCACTGGAACTTACATACATGCAGCTAATAATAGTAAATCCTTCATTGCATGTGAGATCACTGATTGTGAATTAATTAATATTTAACTCACTTAATCTCTCACTAGTGTATCAAACAGTTACAACTAGCACAACTGAGTTTAACTCACTTAACTGAGTTAAACTAGTTACAACATGCATTAAATAATGCACCACTACACTTCGAACTCTGTTACAACTAGAATTACTCTGCATGCCTCACCAACTACCCTCAACTCGAAATTCATGAGCTAACTACGTTTATCACACTCAGTTAACTATTACAATTTATTTTGAGATTAGATTACATTTTATTGTCCATCTTAATTAAGGGATAACTAAAATAGGCATGCACCAAATTTAGCCCACACCAGTGTAGGTGCTGCTAAGACCTATGGTCCCACACTAATGTAGGTGTTGCTTGGACCTCCTGGTCCCACACTAGCGTGGGTGCTGAAATTTCTTGTTGAACTTCAACAATTACATCAGAAATAATCATTATATCACTTATTGGAGTTTTTCCTATGGCTACGGAGACTTGCCTTTACATCAGAAACAATATAAAATTTATCAATGATTTTACATTTACAGTTACAACAAATATTTCACTGAGCTCTTTCAGCTCATGGCTCGTTGTGCATTTGTCCTTTCTGCTGTTGTCGTTGTCTTTTTTTTTTTCTATTATATTATAATAGTTCTGCACAAATTCCTTTTGCCCAACTCAACCCAGTTGTTGTGTTTCCAAAAGTGCCACCATATCTCCTTTTTCCCGACTCTGCCTCTTTTGCTCGTGCCCGTAGCATTCAAACTTCACCTTTGTCTCAACACCCGACACTGCCCAGAGTGTTGCTAAGCCCGACTCGACCCATAGTGCTTATCTCCTCATAACCGCAACGTTCTACTTTCTCTGCTCTTTGCTCTATGTCGGGTCACTTACTCAAGCCTTTCTGCTCGCATTCGGACTTTCTTCATAAACCGTCATTAGACTGGACTTGAAACATATTACAATGGAACTCTAAATAAAATCACATCTAACATCCTTTATCGAATTTCAGCGTTTCGACTATTTCTCTTGTTCTTCATTTATATATTTCTCTTCCATTCTCCGATGCGATTTCTCAGAGGGAAACCTTATACCTCTGGATTTGAAATCCTTTAGACCTTTGCTTTGAAACTACATCGCATCTGGTACTCTTATCGCATTTCGGGGTTATTCTTGTATGATGTTCGTCCTAAGCTTTGTGATTTATGATATCTGATTGGGTCCCACACCGGACTTTAAATCCTTTAGTATTTGGTTTTGAAGTGTATCACATCCGAACTCTTTATCGCACTTCACATTTCGACGTTTCAACATGGTTCATGAGTGTTATCCCTTCTGAGCTTTGCAACTTTCGATATGCGATAAAGGGTTCGGGTCCCACCGGGGGTGCCACGTCACTGCCACATCATCATGCCACTTCACCTTGCCATGTCATCAAAATTTTATTGTGATTTTTCATCATTACCTACGTCACTTCCACGTCATCTAGCCACATCACCATGTCGCACTTCGCAGTTTCTCTGATTTATATGTTCGTGTGATATTCCTCTTGCTCTGATTGCGATATGCGATCCGCTACACTGTTATGAACTTGAATTTACACGACTCGACCCTTGACCTGCACTGTTCTGAATGCATATACCAGCCCAACTCTTGAATTGTTCTGAATGTAGATTGCATGAATCAACCCACTCGTTCACTCCTTTTCTTCTTTCTGCACATGTTCACGGTTCGACCCTAAGCTCGTTTATTACTTGCTTTCTTTGCTACACACATACACTCGACTTAACCTTGCACTGCACACTTTTCTTATTTTCTGCATAATGCTGCTCTTTTCCCTCTTTTTTCGCTCTTCTCTATTCCTTTCCCTTAGATAATGATTATAATGTTGCTCCTTGTCTCATTTTTGCATAATGCTTGTCCTTTGCCTCTTTTCTGCTCCTCCACTGTACTTTTGCCTTCTTTTCCTTATTTCTCCTTTATACTCTAGCTGATCCTGATCTACTCCTTTATCCTCAATGATAATTTTGATGCTGCTCCTTTCTGCTCCTTTGCCATCAATGAAAATATTTCCAACACTTATTTCAAGTGCAACCTATGAAAGATTCCATAATTTTTTAGCACCCAATCTTGGAAAGGGAGAAAACAACATATTATTTTTGGAAGGAAAAAGTAAAATTCTATGAATTACATATGACAATGCGTCAAAAAGACAAAAAAAAACATTGAAATACTCAACAAAATGTGAGTGAATCAACAATTTGGTGAAGACATATAATATATAAACAATAATTGCTATAGACCTGCTCCACTAGATCCATTATTTCCATACATATTCTACAGGAACAAGGATGCACAAAAGCATAACGAAAAAAATTTTGTTACGTGTAAAGGAGGAACTAATAGTTCTTGATGTGATTGACAAAGATAAGAGTAAGGAATTGGTTATGTGCCATATGAAAAAACAATGAGGTTTCCACCAAAAATATTATCAAATGCAGCATTCTCATTGAGCTATATTCAAGAAACTATAATATGTAGGATAGCCTTGTTGATGGCGCGAATAGAATATGAAAAACATATACAAAATATAAGAAAAATGTTGACGTAATCTAGATAGATTTTGTAAATCCAGATATTGGTAAATTACAAAGAGACAAGAACCATGAACTATATGACGAAGGAATATCACCGAATTGTACTTCAATACTACATATTTTAAAACCATGAGCATCTCATAGCAAGAGATCTAAAACTATAGTGTGAAAACAAATTATGTTATAGTTAGCTTGTGCTAGAACAATGCATCAATCACAAGGATTAATGTTAGATGAACTTGCATTTGATCTGAGTGGTATATCGATGCATAGACTAGTGTACACAAAATTGTCATGTGTTGGAACCATGGAATAGTTGTATATTCCTGAGAAACTAACACAAAAGAAATTTTATGTGAATAAGAAATTAGAAGAAACAAAATGCTTAAGAACTCATGCATCATGGAAACTAGAATATATACACAAGACAATAGCAGATGCAATTACTTTAATGATTGTAAGTTTGAATACATGAAGTCTATATGATCATGTTAATGACATTGTCCATGATGAAGATTTAATGAGTGTTATGATTCTTTGTATCCAAGAAACGCATGTAAACTTTCCATCGTCAAATAATGAATTTTGCAAATTCAATTACAACATATCAAATTTTCTTCATGGAGTACTTACTTGCATAGAAAAAACATAAAGATGATATCAATCAAAAACATTTGTGATAACAAAATTGAACTTGTTTTATCATATATGTATTTCCAATACCGAATATGCATAGTAAATGTATATGCACACCACTTGCATGTGTTTCAGTGGTTATTGAAGCAATTGCAATAGAAACGGAACAATTCATGCATAATGATTATATTTTTATAATTATTGGAGATTTCAATATTGACATCAATTTAACTAGAAAACGAAGTAGATAATTATTAGTGTACATGGAGTCAAATGATTACAAGAAGTAACAAGTAAGTTTATTCCCCAAAAAAAAATCATTATTGATCACATTTGGACAAATTCCCCTATTGAACAATGTCATGTCAATATTTCACATTCATACTAGAGTGATCATGATGTAGTTCATGCTTTACTACACCTTATGTGATTCTAATGGTGCATAAGTTATGCATTTTGTTTTAAAGTTGTAAAATTCATTAATACTATTAATGTAGTACAACAAGTCTTTGGAAATCTTATATGTTTCAAAAATTCTGGAATGGTACACTTGTTTCTCCATTCTGAGCTCAAGTCCAGAATGGAGAAAAAATTAATTTAACTATGACATTGCAATAAAGAGCGTAGATTGTAGGAAAACGAAAATTAATAACCTAATAAGTTTAGTTATCGTGAATACTTATGAGTTATTTTCCAGAGCATACAACGTTTACTACACATTATGGGTTTTAGTATTAAATTAATGTCATAATATTACTAAGTGAGCACAACATGCCATGACCACTTTCCATATTTTATTACAGCGACATTTCTTTGAAATCCAGCAGTGTAATTTTTTTAATGGGATGGTTTCGATGTACATCAGGCTCTGACTAGCATGTGGTTTTAAAATGGAGTTGCAATCTCGTGAGATCCAATGATCAAGATCTTTTTTATCTTCAACAATGAATCACACTCCAACTAGCACATATGCTAATAAAAATATGTGTTTCTAATTAACTGTCCTGAATATATATATATTAAACATATATATATATATATATATATATATATATATATATATATATATATATATATATATATATATATACATATATATATATATATATATATATATATATATATATATATATATATATATATATTAAACCACATGTTAGTTAGAGCCACTTAATAGCCACATTCTAGTATAGCTACTTAATATGTATACGTTATATTAAGTGGCTACACTATATTGTGAGCCCCCATTGATTTAACAATTATGATTATGCTTTAAAATTGATGGCTAATAACAATTATGACGGAGAGTCGGGGAAGGGAAAGGAGGAGAAGGGATTTGTAATCATTGTTCTGCTTAGTTCCCGAGACTTTATCTTCTAACGTGAATTCTATTGTAAATTTTCGATGATTTGATTTCGTGAACTAACAAGAATTTGTCGAATAAAACATGTTGTCCATAACACTCTTTCTTCTAAATTTTTTAGTTTATGTGATTTTGGAAATTTTGTTACCAAATATATGTGTGATTTCTATGCATTTTAAATCATTTTAAATTATGTCTATGAATATGAGCTAATTCTTATCTCCAAACTAGGGAAAATGGACAAAAATAGAGATATATAGTTAAAGACAATGTTTACCTAGCTAAAAGGTATGTCCCTATTATATTTCTTATTTCATTACTGCTTTGTTATTATATATGTATACATTATTTGATTATTACAATATAATGTTGTCTCATTTTACTATGTTTTTTGTACATTGTGATTAAATATAATGTTTAGTTCAATTTCTAGAAAATATAACAGTTACAAATACAAATGTAGAAGAACAAGTACGAGGAAAAAGGTACTTTCAAAACTTCCCATAAAACTTTTTTTTTTCTTACTTTTCACATTTTCCCCGTTTTAAAGCCTAGTATATGTAACAAGAAATTATAAATTAGAATTTTTCCAAACTAAAATCTATTTGATATTTTATCTACATGCATAGAAATCAAATTCTATCTAATGACTATGAATCTGAAATTAAAACAAGCAACTCTTAATGAAAATGATTTAATAAAAACACTAATGGTGTTTGATATATTCTAGTGCTATTCATTGTAAGCAATAGAACTAATAGTTATTTATACCAAAAAAAACGCAGGTAACTATAATTCCACCCTAGACAATAAAATATATTGAGATGAACATGAACATATTTTGAGCTAATAGCTAGTTGCACTAAAAATCATTTCATGTTTTTATGGAACACTAATACTTCCCCAATAGAAAAATTACAAATCTATTGCATGCTCCCATCATGCTCCCACCATATGTTGCATGCCCCCACTATAGCTAACTGATTATTGTGTCAATAATTTTTTTTATGAATGGATTCTTATGCTTGTTTTGTTTAACATATTCTCTTAATCGTAGAGCTCTTTCTACAATGAGCTAAAATTTCTCCTTAAAATAATTGGCATTTTAGAGTCGAGGATCAGAACAAGCTAGGAGAAGAATGCCAGAAGGCAGATGTAAATGTTCTAACGTGTGCATGCGAAAAATTTATGACACTCAGGTGATGTCTTCTTACTGATTACAGGAACTTGGTCTCTTATAATTAAGACTCTTGTTTATAATCTAGCTTATTTTGTGTCTACTATGGTGTCATACCTTTTAAAATATTTGTGTACAATAATAATAATAAAGGATAATTATATTGTGCTTTCCTCGGTTACATGTACGTGAAAGTTCCAGTCACTATGGTTGTTTGTATATTAGATCTATGAGATTACCAACATCTAAGTTTGGATCAAATAATGACGTGAATCATGGATCTGTTTCGAGAGATTGAGACATGTATACAATATAAAGCCTTGAAGAATATGTAGGTGCAAAATGAAATACACTTCTATTCAATGTAAAGAATAGTCTGTACAAGTAAAAAAATCAACTTTAAAGGTGGCTTTTAATGAGAAATTATTGTTTGAAATACTATGTAGATTTTTATTTTAATAGTTAAGACATATGCACAATGAACTAAATTTATCACTTTCGGCTTTATATTTGTGTTGCATGCATGCAAGTCATAATATGCATTATTTTTTTACAATATATAAAATATTATGAGCTCCTAATGCTTCTACAATATTGTAGAAGTAGTCAAATGGTACTTACTCTTTTACTTATGCACATGCTTTACTTTCACATATAGTTTATTTTAGCTTAGACTTTTCCTTGGCATATTGAAAACCTGGATAAAGAGAAGGAAGTAAACAACCTCAGAAAATTGTTTTCTTCCAAGCCATATCTTATATCTGGTTTGCATATTAGTCCCCCACACTCTGTCACAAACAAGGACCATAAGATGTGATCGGGTGTGAAAGGCACTGATATTTAGGTAGTATTAACCCTTGAGCAGGTTGGAGTCCGATGGGAAATGGTGATTATTGTTCGCAATGAATAGATATGGCTTTGTCATACTATAACAACCTAATATGAGTAGATGTCACTTTATTTATGGAGTATGGCAAGAAGTCATAGGTAATCATTGGATATGATTCTATTTATGGGGCATTGCAAGAAGTCATATGTAATTATTCATTGTGCAAGTATTTATATATTATGCAATATTGAAAGTGAAATGTAGGTATAGTTGGTAGAGGTATTGTATCATACTAATAAGCCTTACTTATATTTTAACTGCAAGTGTCTTATTACTGAATGTGGTACCCGTAGTCCATGTGACACCACATGGTACCTCCATTTGTCTTTTAGTTTGGCTAAATCAGTCTGCAAGTATCACATATTGCATTGTCACATGTGCCCTTTGTTACATTTTACTGATGATGGAATTTTCCAATTAGGCATAGCTAATAGGTTCATAGAACCAATTTCTATGTTCATTTTCAAATATAATTCTCGTCTCTCTACGACATTTTCATAAAATGTCACATAATTATTGCCAATAACCTGTGACATAGATTAAAATTAACTAATGTATTAATATATAATAAGCATGAATTAAAGTATACTCATATGATTAACAAAAGGCACTTTTGCGGGTAAAGGCTAGTCTTTTCAACATTTAATTTTGAGAATTCACGCATGATCATATCATTAGCTTGCATGTCGTTCACATCGCTAGAGTGTTAACTTATGCATTTATTGTGAAACATTATGAAATAATGTGTATTTTTTGAAATTATCAATAAGAATTGTAGTTACAAACTAGATTCATAATTATGTTCTTTTCTTCTTTGTGTACTCGGGCTCTAGGCTCTTCAATATTTTCAAAGGCTCAAGTCATGGGAAAATAGGTCAAGAAATTGCAGACAACTAAAGAACTGGCAGCAGAGGCTTTGGAGATAAAAACCTAAATATGAATATGTTCTTTGATACCATTATTACAAGGGCAGATGCTAGCATATGTTCCCGGTATTGTGTGTATAAGTTTCTCAAAGAAGAAGTGGAGGGAAGTTCAAAAGAAATAGAGCAAGGTCAAAACATCCCTAAGACCTCCTTGTGAAATGTGGTGAGGTCGAATTTGCAGAGGATTGTTTTATATCCAAAATTTATTCAATATAAAAATATGATTTTATGGGTTGTATATCATGTAGATATGTGTACGTGTTCCATATATAGTGTTGAAGGCATCATTGTTGGTTCCTTTCGACCAAATAATCTTCAGGTTATGTATAAACTTCACGAAAACCAATTGCAATATAGTGTTGAATTCATTAAGGATTTTACCAAAAAGGAATGTGGTGTATTTGGAAAAAGGATGTACGAATTAATTAAACCATGGAGAACGAGTAACGAAAAATTTAAAGAGGAAGTTTCTGAACAATATGTGATTGTTGCACTAATTTATGGTCTATATTTTGTCCCTGCCATGCTCTGTAGGCTTTTTAGCAGAAAGAATGTTACACATTTTCCTTTAGACTAGGTTCCCCTTATTTAAAGAACTTCTTAAGGCTTTTCTTTCATTTGGGCTAAGATCTTATCTAAAAACATATGCAAGTAAGTTCACAACTTTAAAGCCTTCAAAATTGATAAATTAAATCCTCCTTTTTACATGTTCGCCTACATTATGGACGCCATGTGTTTTTTGACTTTATTCCCTTCTATGGGTTGGAAATAGATCCCCTCTACCCCATTCCCTATTCATGTTTACCATTCAATACTCTAGGAACTACCATTCAAAACTCTGAGAAGAAAACTATGGTGACAATTTCTACTTAATTTGTCATTTTTTCATTATTCCTATTCATGAGAAGTTGTTCCACTCAAAACCCCCCTGAATTTTAGAAAATGATAGGATTTCCATTACTCCAATCAGTCACTGGTACTTTAATGAAAAATTTTGTCACCTAAGAATTTATGGTTTTCAAGGACCTTCGTAGGTTTTTCCCCTATTTGTTCCCAATAAGTTAACTTCCAAAGAAGTAACTTACCAAACAGTCGAAACCATCATGGCTTATGATTTTCAAAAAAACTTGAAAAGAATTTGGCATGTTTTCCCATACATTTTGACATTTATGGCCTAAAAAACGTTGGGCATGCCAAGAAATAATTACTCACTTTCAATGTTATCAACTTAGCCCAAATACCTTTAAAGTATCATAACCCTTTAAGGATTGTAGCAGATCATTGTGTTGTACTTTCTCAAAAAAAATATGTCCACGAAAACAATCCTTGCAATAACATGGTTCACAAAGTTTAGTACTACAAGGAAGTCTGTCCGAAAGCAACTTCCTCCAATTCAATATGAGCATTTAATGACATTCATAGAAGATAGAAAATAATATTTGCCTATGATTTTGTAGCAATCAATTTTTATGTCCCATGTTTTTGGGGCCTTGAAATCTAGGGCTTATGTAGTAATCCCAGATGATGATTACATGGATATTGAGTAGGCATTTACAGAAGTTGTAGAAGAACTATCAAAGGAAGACGCCACTGAAAAAATTTGTTAACTCAAACTAAATGGATCGACAATGGAAAAAGTTCTTAATGACCAAAACATGTATTTCATAGCAACAAAAAGTAGTGAAGCACTTACTGGTATTTCAAGAGCACAACAAGAGGTACCTAAGGCTCGTACTGGTATATCAACCCATGTTCAACAATCGCAGCAACAATTATTCCTTTCTGCTACAAATTTTAAGAATCATGTAGCAATATATTTTCCCATGTCTAGAGTTATAATGAAAACCCCCATTAGTACCATTCCTAGTAATAGCTCATACCAAAAAAGAATGGTTAGCTCTGTGTCACCTACTAAAATGGAGTATATTCCTCCATTGGATTTTTACTTTAGCCATCATAAGAAGGTTTTGATTAAGAGAAGCTCAAAAAAGAGAAAAGTTAAAAATAAAAAATGAAATAATGGATGTTCATGCCTAGGTGGTTTGGGATGGCTATCAATTAGATGAATAACGAGTAGTTTAGGAGTTGGCTCAATACATGGGATCATATGAAAATGCTAATGTTTTTCATGTTAGTAGGTTGATGGAAGAAATTGAAGTAGGAAATGAATTGCGTAGAATTGGGAATAAGGCTCTATTTAACGGGGTGAGGCAGTATGATCCATGTGGATATTGGTGGACACCTGCCTATTCCACCTAGACCTCCAGTTGGTTTCATCAATTTCCTTGATTATAGCACAATTTACTATTTTTAGCATTTTTTCGAGTCCTGAACTTTTGAAGATGTTTTGACCCCCTAAATGGTATTTTTTAGGTTCATAGCAGGTGTTGGGTCAATTTACTATTGTAAACTAACACGATTATTAATTATCAATCCGGGTTAGTGGAACTTGGAAGCATCCCCAAAATATATGGGTTTTAGTTTTGATCAATTTAGAAGATGGTTTATTAATGATTAGGGAAATGCATATTACAAATATAAATCTAACTTAAACAATTTCTAAATTCAGATGTGTAATTAGAAGCAGAATAATCTCCTAACTTAAGAGATTTTTTTGTCCTTCTTCTACAAGATTACCACATGAATTAGAAATTAAAAAAGAAACTACTTAACTAAACAATAGATTAAGATACATGAAGCAATAATTGAAGAGGCTCTTCACTGAAGAGGTCATGATTGTCCTTCATCATATATTCATTTATCAGTTATGCTATTGTTAAAAATAGGAATTTAGAAAAAAAAGGAAAGATGAATTATAGTTTCTATTCTCTTGATCAGATAGAAGAAGTATTTAACTTAAATACTGGGTTGACTCTTCATATGCAAAATAGAAACAAGATTAAGATCCATCAGCAACCATGTAAAAGCATGTAAAGATGAATTCTAACTGAAGATTTTGATTCGATAGAAAGAATGTTTAACTTAAACATTTGTTTGTCCTTTCATAAGCAAGTTAAGAATGATCATTAGATTCATCAATACTCATAAATAATCAGCATAAATAAATTAAACATATGCAAGCTAATTCAGAAATTGCAACTACAAATAAACTAAGAAGTGCACTTAGCTCGGTGTGGGGGCCCTCCACCCTTGACTCGCGCACTGAAGGTGAATTCATCTTCTTAAGACTTGAATCAATCAACCAGCATATAACAGCAACAAATATAATAGAATATGTTCAATTATGTCTCCAAGTCTCAAAAATAATAATGTTAAGTCATACAAGTTCTACATGTTTCAATGGTTCACAAACTTGGTATAAATATAGGAATAATAAACAAACTATGTTATTATGTCTCTAACAGCCTTATCTTATCCTAATCCCATCCATCTAGGTCTAACTCATCCAATTAGTTACACCAAATCTGGAAAAATCCCAAAATATACTATTTCTGCCCTATTTTCTAGAGATTCCTGAAAAACATGTCATGTTTGACCAGTGTTGACTGGGCCTATTTTAGCTCGATTTGATCAAACCAATAGGTGTACATCCAATATTAGTTCCTAATATTTCTAAATATGTGCTCAGCTCGTGCCCAGGTGTCCTGCAAATATGACATCAACGAAGCCATTACAGGAATTTCCAATTTTGTCCAAAAAACTCTTAAAACCCAATTTTTACTAAAATTTCTAAAAATTGAAAAACATAATTTATTTGCCTGAATATGAATAATAAGGTCAAAATAGGTCATATTTGGATGGTATAAAGTGGAAAATTATGGAAATAGGTGGATTTTAATAAGCAAAAGTTGATCAGAAACGAGGGCCAACTTCTCCCCCTTGCTTACTCTCAAGCATGTCCTCATGCTTGCCTCTGTCTTCTTGAACTTCTGCTTCTGTATGATGATTTCCCTGCTAATATACTTGTGACTCTAGCCTTCGATGTTGAAGCTTCTTTTTGAGCCACCTGCAAAATAATGTTAATGCCCTCATGTCCTTTTTCTCCTCTTTTATAAATCTTTGTTTCACCTTTTTTTTTCATACTCAAATTTTCATCATTTACAAATGAAAGTAATGACGAGCTTTGAAATTCTTGACCTTGTATTATGGAATTCCAACAATCAACATTAACTATGACCATGTGATGAAAACTATAGGCATAATTTATACATGAACTCCTTGGCGATCAATAAAACTGTGTAGATTCTTTCAATGCCCAAAATCACATAAAATATGAAAATATCAATATGGTTATGGTCATAATCAATGATGATTTTCTTTCTATGTAGGTTACCTTCATGCTTTTGAAACCTGTAGCTCTAAAGTTCTAACTTTCAACAAAAAGTTATATTCCTTATGTACCCTTAACATCTTCTTGTGCTAATCTTGCAATGTCGCACAGTCATAGAGAAAATACTAATTGAACACATCAAATCTTCTTTCACTTGTATAGGGGTTTTCTTCTTGCCATAAATCCAATAAAAAATAACTTGTGCCAATCCTTTTTATGACTAGGCATTCACTTCAACTTAGCCATTGTTTTACCCACGCAATCTGCAAAATAGGGGTCGAAAGAACCCAGAAAATATCCCAAATAAAAATGAATTTGAGGAAACTACCTATGAAGAAACTAATTGGGCTCATTCTTAAGAAAACCCATGTTTTTGTTTTTCAAATTTCATTTTTTTTTGTTCAAAAAAGATAAGGAAAAATAGTGGCTTAAAAATTTCGAATTTTTAAGACTGTGTCAGAATCGTTACCTCCTTCCACTGCTAGTTAGCTCGATCTTCATTAAAAACTGATATACCAATTTTTTTCACTGCGTTTTAGCTCTAGTACTAAAATCGATTTCTAGAAAATATTAATGTTGCTTACAGCCTTCTTAGAAATAGAATGCTGGAGATTTACTTTACGTTGGAGAAATCAAAATGTTGAAGGTGATCTTATCTAGAGAAATCCAAATGCCAGAGAAATCGAAATGCTGGAGAATTCTCAAGTTAACCAAGGGTGATCATAATTATGCTCAGCTACATAAGCCTCCTCTGTTTGGGTGTAGAATTCTCTGCTCCTACATCTACTGTGTAATTTTTTTTTTTTAATTATATCACAGTGTCCTTTTGATCTTTGAATTCATACACAATTCCTACTTACTATATCTGAAATGATTTAGGCTCATTCTTGAAAAATTAATCATTGAAAAACCCATTGTATATATGTCAAACAATCAGCAAAAGACTCATGAAATAGCTCACTGTATTTTTGAATTTTTTCTCACTGTGCAATATTCTATTTTTGCCAAAATTTCATCAAAACCCCTTCTCTTCTTCGAAAATTCTCACTATGCACATAGATGAAACAAATTTTCCATACAAACCATTCATGAATGAAACGGATTATTCCCACTGTGTATTAAAAATAGGAAACATTTTGTTCTCTGTATATATCGAAATCGAAATCGAAAACTCTATATGTTCACATTCAACCATGCATGAGGAATTTACGAAATTACCTTATCTGGAAGTGATTTTTGTGATATGTATGAGATAACTTGAGTTCCTGTGATAGACAGTGCCAATTCAATCAGAGATATCCTACAATATTTCGAAGGATTCGTTTATTAAATCAATGGAAATTATGTGTTCAATGGGGACAATCACTCAGGTTTTTCAATTGAAGTTTAAACTCCTTTTTAACATGACACAATACAACACTTATCACGAGTTCTTTTCCTTGAAATTTGTTAATAGTTTATGGAAATCTTGGAGGCAATCTCTTTCCTTCTTTTACGGGACTTCTGGAGTCTATTGGAGTGCTCAGTCAACCTAAACTCTGATAAAATCTCGGTCATGTATCTTCCTTAGAACTGATGCCTTTTTTCTTTCATGACTGCTTACATATTTTGTGTTTCCTTCCTCTATTCAAGGTTCTTGCTTTACACAACTTTCTCTTCTTCCTTATTTGCGTTCTGCTACTTATTTCTTCTTCCACACAGGTGTTGTATGCGTGCGCATGAATGAACAACGTTCTGCACCTTTACCTGAGTATGATTTGGATATGATGGTGGAAGAAATGCATTTAAAAAAAACGTTTTGATGCTTTTGGGTGATGGCTTTGAGTTTTCATGGAAATGTTCAATATTTCCTCAACATTGAGCTTTTTACCTATAGCACTGTGCTTCATTTCTCCATCTTCAAGCCTTCATTTTCCTTTATGTTTTTCAGCCGTAGCACTGGGTTTACTTCTGCACTTGTCTGCACCTTCATTACCGCTCTGAATTATTGGTGAATGGCACTCATGCAATGTTTTGAATTTGGTTTGACTGCATTGTGTATCCTGTACGTGCAACATTGAAAATTTCTTTGATTGAACGACCACCCACTTGTCGTATTTCCTTTGGTTGATTATGTTGACCATCCTTTCATTCTTTCAAAATCGATTTACCATTCCTTTGTATCATTATCGATTTCAAAATAGATTTACCACTGCTTTGTATCATGAATGATTTCAAAATCATTCATCGTTTTCTAGGACCATTCTTTTAGTTTGTTTGTGCCAATTTTTTCACAGGTTTAAATTTGTTTATATGTGCCATTTTTGCATATTTCACCTTGGCATATATTTCATTTATTTTCTTGCTCCTTTGTTGCATATTCATATCCACATATTCTTGTTCTTTGTCCTTTTTATTTCTTCGCTTCCTCCTTTTAGGGTTGATGCATGTTCTCTTTTACATGATGCATTTGTTACTCTTTTAATATGACTCTTGTTGAAATGGCCATTTAAGGTCATTTCAAATCCATAAATAGAGTAGAAAGCATATCATTTTAGATCAAACAAATATATTCTTGCATCATTCACTAACCCTTGTTTTTTTGGTATTGTAGGATAATGGATATAAATGAGGGTAGGATGTAATAGAATGCATACTCAAGTTAAACTAGTTTTAACAACTCTAGAAAATTTTTCAAAATCTAAGGTTCTAAGAACATTTTTTTTACTTACTGTACTTTCCCTTTCGCAACATAGCTTGATGCTCATACTGATTTGATGATGACTTTTGCTGGTTCGTCCAAATTTGACTCGTGATGATGGTTCTTCAAAGATGCATTCAGATGGAATATAGACAATTGTAACTGCTTACTTGAACTTCTTGATATTATGTTATTTCATGTTCTTCTTGGCATCTGCTATTGATTCAGGTCCCTTCTGATGATTATTGTTCAGGTCCCTTCTGCAATGATATTCAAAGTTGTTTCAGGTCCCTTCTACAATGATTTTTAAATGATGTTCCAGGTCCCTTCTACATGATATTTTCAATGATGTTTCAGGTCCCTTCTAACATGTTATTCAGGTCCCTTCTACAATACAGCTGCTCAAACTATTTTCATAGTTTTATTACGAACTTCCTCCTTGCTTATGTTAAGACTTGTCCTCAAGTCTTGCATTTCTTGGAGGATTATTTCTGCAAAATCAAACTGTAGTAAAACAAAATAGAGAATTCATATTGGAAAAACAAGTTGGTTTTCTGATATGAATTCGAGTTTGTATTGTGCCAGTTTCCTGGACTTTCACAACCAAACTCTTTTATTATTTTTATCTTTTTTCTATTTTTTTTTTCTTTTCTGGATGGAGGTGGGGTATAATGGATTCGGAAAGTATGGAATGCTTATGAAAGTAAGATTTATTGAAGTCATCATCTAAGAGTAGATAGAAAATAGGTCTCAACTTCAACATGCATGATTGTGGAACTTATCAGACAATATGGTAGATGAATGACACCATGAAAAATATGGCTTATGAAAGGCTTCTTTGACAATGGATGTGGCTTGTCATGGTAAAACTTGACTTCTTCTTCTTCTTATTAGCTTCATGTATTTTTCCTCGATCTTGATCTTCTTGTAGGGTTGTTGGTCAGCCACTGAAAGCGAGCTTCATGAATTTTGAGTTTTATTAGATGAACTCAACATCTTGTGAATTCCACTTTGCTTTTAACTTAAACATTTGTATTCATATTCTGAAATATGAAATTTTTTAAAGAATTGAATTTGAAAAGTCCTTTGTCCATGGAGTTCTCCTCTTAAATCTTCTTATGACCTGCAAAAACATAGCATTTGCCTATAATAAAATATTAGATGATGGAGGAAGAGAGGTGTACAATCTCTCTTCTTCCAAGGAATATGTAAAATGATTACAAGAAATTTTGGAAAACAAGTCCAAATATGATATACAAAGAAAATGCATGTGTTTACCCCTTGAGGAATGGTGGCCAACCTAGACCTCCTAGCGGTATTTTGTTTACAAAATATTAGTTTTGTGTCAAATTAGAGTGATTCCAAAGCCAAATTAATGTGAATTAACATGGATATCTCCAGTATAAACAAGTTTTCAAAATGGTTTAAAATTATATGCCAAAAAGGATGAGAAGTACCATGATTGATAGAGCTTCTTGTGAATTTTTTACTTACCCAAAAATCACTTTTTGGAGTGTAACTTTTTCGTTGAAGATAATATCGATGTAATTCCACTTGGAGATTAAAGTAGATTCATTTTTGTCTTTCTAGTAGAAACAAGTTTTTAAAATTAGTAGGTTTGATATCACAAAATTGGTGATGAACAGACCTAGGAGGCAGAGTTTGACTATGATGATTTTAAGACATGCAGTCACTAAATGTAGAATAATTTTTTCACCTGGCCTCCAAATGGGATGATTAAAATTGTGTCTTGAACTATACTTCAATATCTATCCCCTTTAGAAATAGGTTCTGAAAAGAAGATGATTTGATATCTGAAATATGCCAATGAACAGTCAAGAACTAGAATTGTCACCATGCAGATTGTTCGACCAGCAGTTATTTTGAGAATAGATTTTTCATATGATGTCAGATTGAGATGATTCAAATTGATTTGGAAACTATATTCCAAGGGCTATATTCCCTATGAATATCAGGTAAAAATGTTTCCATTAAAACCCTAAAATCAATGTTGTACTAACTCTGTCCTTAAAATGTTTCTTGAAATCTAGTGTTTATTTGATCATTTTTATTTCTGATCCAAATTGAAATTTTCAAAATGGATTTAAAAACTATATTTCAAGATATACATTGTTTAAAAACATGCCTTTAAAAATGATCCTATATGGTTCCCCATAATAGGATTGTCCTTAGTGCATTTTGTCATGAAATCATTTCAAATGAGTATTGAACAATGATGTGAAGAATTATTTATGAGAAAAAGTGTTATTGTGAACTCATTCCACCCATTTATTTATTTTATTCTATTCTATCCTACTCTATTGTATAAAAATAAGTCATTCCCTCAAGTATAGGATAATTTCCAAAGCATCCATTTGCGTAACAAGATCGTAAGTAAAATCACATCCAAGTTTGAAAAATACACTTTAGTGAATGTTTGGACATGAAAAAATAGTTGATCATAAAGATTTGATGCTAAAGGATGTTGAATAATGGAATGGTGTTGTGACCTAATGATTATTTGAAACCAAGTTTTAAGATGATCTATGTTTTCTTGGCTCTCTTTAGTTTTCATGTCACAAAGTTCTTCGTGTAACACTTGTTCAAAATCTTGAATGCACAAGGGATCTTGTCATATACATGCTAGAAATTCTTCAATTTTGGGTTCTAATGTTTGATCTTCATCGCATGTGATCCATGACTTATTCACCTCCTTACAAAGATAACTATAAGAAGATTCTAAGATTTCTTCTTGTGGATCCTCTTCATGGATTATTTGTTCCTTTTCTAACTTCTGAAATGAAGATTCATCCCTAGTGATCACTCTAAATTGTGGACAAGGATTTAAGAAGATCCTTGTAGTGGCATACAACCATAGATTAAATAATTCTTCTTTGAAGATCTTGTTAAGCAAATGGATTTTGTAGTTTTTTTTTTTTTTTTAGAGTGAGGGGGAGTTTAATGAATCTACCCTTCTAATCTCTATTTCTAGTCATAAACAAACATAACTAAAAGGAAAACTAAGTTTTTTTTTTTTTTTTTTGGATGTATTTTTGTGTTTTTTTTTTATAATCTTCCTAATTGACCACTTCAAAATATGATTCCCTGGCAACGGCGCCAAAATTTTGGGTCAATTTACTGTTGTAAACTAACACAAGTATTAATTATAAATCAGGGTTAGTTGAACTTGGAAGCATCCCCAAAATATATGGGTTTCAGTTGTGATCAATTTAGAAGGTGGTTTATTAATGATTAGGGAAATGCATATTACAAATATAAATCTAACTTAAACAATTTCTAAATTCATATGTGTAATTAGAAGCAGAAGAATCTCCTAACTTAAGAGATTTGTTTGTCCTTCTTCAACAAGATTACCACATGAATTAGAAATCAAAAACTACTTCACTAAACAATAGATTAAAATACATGAAGTAATAATTGAAGAGGCTCTTCACTGAAGAGGTCATGATTGTCCTTCATCATATATTCATTTATCAGTAATGCTATTGCTAAAAGTAGGAATTCAAAAAAAGCAGGAAAGTTGAATTCTAATTTTTAGTCCCTTGATCAGATAGAAGAAGTATTTAACTTAAATATTGGGTTGACTCTTCATATGCATAATAGAAACAAGATTAAGATCCATCAGCAACCATGTAAAAGCATTTAAAGATGAATTCTAACTGAAGATCTTTATTATATAGAAAGAATGTTTAACTTAAACATTTGTTTGTAATTTCATATGCAAGTTAAGAATGATCATTAGATTAATCAATACTCAGAAATAATCAGCATAAATAAATTAAACATAAGCAAGCTAATTCAGAAATTGCAACTACAAATAAACTAAGAAGTGCACTTAGCTCAGTGTGGGGGCCCTCCACGCTTGCCTCGCACACTGAAGGTGAATTCAGATACTTAAGAATTCAATCAATCAACCAGCATATAACAGCAGCAAATATGATAAAACAGATCTTCAATTATGTCTCTAAGTCTTAGAAATAATAATGTTAAGTCATACAAGTTCTACATGTTTCATTGGTTCACAAACTTGGTATAAATAGAGAAATAATAAACAAACTATGATATTATATCTCTAATAGCCTTATCTTATCCTAATCCCATCCATCTAGGTTGAACTCATCCAATTTGTTACACCAAATCTGGAAAAATCCCAAAATATTGTAATAGTCGGAGAGACCTTTCTAACGAGGTATCGTACATGCCAAATGAAAATCGTATGACCAAGTTACGACCCCAGAAAGTTGGCTGCCCAACTAACCCCAATGGGGCCCACAAAATCTTGGTGTTCCATCTCCTAGGGTTATGGTGTTGGTTGTTTAGGGTTTCCCTTTGTTGTTAAATAATAAAAATCCCTTGAGCCTCATTGTAACATAGTTCAGAGGCATGTAACCTCCAAATCTCTTCTCATGGATAAGCTACCATTGCTTGAACTATTTTATTTCCATTTTGTATGTAAGCATCTTTCAATTCTTTGATATTAATGAAATGAAGATTTATTTGTGTTGCATCTTTGTGTTTATGTTTATATCAGTATTTTTTTGCATTCCTAAATAAGTTTGGATCTGTGGTATCTGAGCAGTATGCTCTTTCTCTGTTTTTCTATGCATGCCCCCAATGAGGTCGGGGTATAAGTAGTTAGGGCTTGAACTAGTTGAAACTTTGGAAGACTGGCCTCGCCGACCTCGATGGCCTCCCATGGCGGAAGAAAAGAAAGACGAGGGAACAAAAGATCCTTTCAAAATATTACTCGAAGAGGCCCTCGAGTGACAGAGAAACTTGATGATGGACAATTTTTCCCAATCCTTCAGTGGATACCCACAAGTGACACATATTCAACCAGCAGCCACCATGGAGGTGCCACTCCCTTTAAGATACAAGTCAACTTTGAAATTTCCATATTTGAATGATGCAGATGGTTAAATCAATTGGAAGGATATTTTTTAGTTCATGATTTTTAATATAGGGAGAAGATTACTTTTGGACTCCTCAAATCTACCCCCCACGTCAAGGACTGGTGGGAAACCTACTTTGAGTAAAGGGACGAGAGGGAACCCTTGTTGTTTTTAGCCGCGCCCACTTGGAATTATTTCTGAGATTCCATGAAGGAACAATGTTACCTTGTCGGGAAATGAAGATAAGTAAATACAATGGACTACGTTGTGGCAGCAAAGGGATCAAGATGTGCATGAACTGACAAATATTTTCCATACCATGCAAATAAATTTGGCTATCAAAGATTCTGAGAAACAACTAGTGCTCAAGTACCGCAGTTTTTTTCACAAATGCATTCAGGAGGAAATTGAGTTCTTTGATATCTCCTCACTTGGTGCAGCATACCGATATGCTGCAAAGACTGAGAAAAATTTCAAGCAGAAGAAGTGAGACTTTGGATCTATGAACCCAAAGCAGAGCAAAGGTGTCTGCCATAGAGAAAATGGAAGATCCAGGTTGTGACCCCCCAGGACAACTATTTGAAGCCGCAAGCCAAGAATAATGGGAAGGCAAAGAAGGACACCAACAAGTGGTGCTAGTTTCATAAAACTCCCACTCCTAACACAAACGAATTTCGCACAAAGCAGTCGCTGGTGGCGGAGCTAAAAGACAGAGAGATGGATGCATGCTCTGATTCTGAGCCAGAACCCTACAAGGGAACTGATAAGGGAAAGCAAATCATTGACGCAAAACCCATTGCGATGGTAGCCACCACCAAAATCCAAAAGGAGGAACCTGGGGATCCAAAATATGGGGAGCACCTCTTCCACTCGCAAATGTGGGCAAAGGATTCACCAGTGCAGTTCATTGTTAACAGTGGGAGCTAGAAGAACCTGATCTCATTCAAGGTCATTAAGAGATTGAAGCTACCAACAACGCCTCACCCATATTTGTACACCATCAGTTGGCTCCACCAAGGGCGAGATCTCTATGTCTGCCAGTAGTGTTGTTGAGAATTAGGTAGGGAAATGATTAATTCAAATTGTCTTCTTAATAATTACTTGTGATCTTTCTTCTTATATTTATGTCTTCTCTTCTTAGCTTATTATGTCTTTCATCAAGTCAATTACCAAAAAGACAAGAGACACATATTTAGGCTTTTCAAGCTAGGGCCAAAACCTCTCCCTCTTTGAGAGGAAAACCCACAAGAAATTGTTCTTATAGACTTTCAGTTGACAAGTACCATAACCATGACTCAGACCCTTGACCTATGTATGCCTCCAAGACCTTGTCACTACTTCTTCATTGACTCCTTGAGTTGATCTTTCTTTCCTGCACCTTTCTGCACCAAGGCTAGAGATCTTGGTCTCTACTTGTATTCTTCCTTCTCCAGTTGTATGAGATCCTTGCTTGATATTAGCACTAGGTCATAGATTTTTTTTCACTCATCTTTGTTGATTGTACATTCTTGTCTTGACTCCTTCTATAGAATAGACCACCGTATATTATTAGGATGCGCTTATACAATTATGTTCATAGCCATCTTCTAACAATCCTTTCTTTGCACTATGCTCTGAGTTAATACCACATCTCAATGCAGTCCTTTAGACTTATATCATTACTATGACACCATTCCTTTTCTTGCTTGAACACAATCTTCTATACACACTATGACATAGTCCTCTTCTACGCTTGAATACAGTCCTAAATAGGCACTATGATCCAGTCCTCTTCTACTCTTGAACACAATCCTGATTACACACTATGATATTTTCCTCTTCTATATTTGAACATAGTCCTGTATATGCACTTATCTTCAGCTCTTTCTTTTCCCGCAAAGGCAACCCTTACTTCACACTTCTGCTAATCTAAATTACCACAAAGAAACCAGAATTCTCCTCGCATTTCTGTTCCATATTGATTCGAAGTACTTCCTCCAAATGAGCCACATTTTATCCTTATATATATAGAACATGTCTCTTTATTGAGCTGACATGAAGGGTTGCTTCTAAGTCGACTTGTGCAGGAGTATTTAAGTTGACTAGTCCATTGTCTTCAATGTTGAACTTAAGCCATAATGTGAAAAGGTATGAAGGCATACAAATGTATCTTTGACTCATCATAAACATGACTCTTTAATATATTTATAACTAGAAGACAAAACCCTAAAGGACATCAAGAGGAAGTCCTTTGACCTAGAATAAAGCTTTGCTCATGAAACCCATGAAGCAAGCATACCAAGAATATATTTTGTTATTTGTCTTCTTCATTATATAGATACAAAATTACATATTTAATATGAACATCGATCCTAGTTACACTTTCCAACACTCCCTCTTAACTAGGGAGGTATTCATACAGGTACATGGTCACTTTCAATCTGAAGAATCTCATAAGAATAATCAGATTGTTAATCGCATCTATATAGCATCATATCAACCAGCATTGTCCTAGTGCAAGGCCTTGACTAACAGCCCCATCTCTCAATGAGACAATGGGCTACAATGCTAGTGAGAAACATGAATTATAGACACCATAGTCATTGTCTCTCCAAGTTACATACTCCACCCAGATGTTACCAGAATATGACCTTATTGGAATATTCTTCTCTTGGGTAGCCAACCCTCAAAGAATATCGGTCCTCGACTACTCTTATCCTGAATGTCCTATCACATTCTCAAAGAGTATCAAATTCTAGATGATTACCCAATCCTCCATTCAATATTCTAGGTGAAGATCAGAATGATGTGTCTATCCATTCTCTCCACATGGCCTTCACTAAGACTTACGGTTTTTAGTCCTGGTCTAATTCATGACACATGTATTAGAGAATCATATACGTCACTCCCTCTTAACTTAGGAAGGACATACTTAAGTTTCTTCCAAGTAATAAACTTATCACCAGGCTCCCTCTTAACCAGGGACCTACAGCAGTAATGGTGATACACCCAGCTGCTCATGAATAATTCCTCTCCATGATGTCATGGATTTCAATATTGAGGAATCTTCAACTTTTGGCTTCATAGGGCACAGAACATCCATCAATTTCATCCTTGATTCATGTCATCTACCTGAAAGTGATTCATCATTCCTTCTCATATGTTCCACCTTTATGCCATGCTGCTTTCCTCTGAACCATCCCCCTAAGGATCTTACATCCTTCCACGTGATTGGCAGCCCTGCGTAAAATTATCCAAATAAACATATATATAAGAACTTTTAAATCAAAAGTTACCTCAGTGATGATATTTCAACATTAAATCTTCTTGTAAGCATCGGCATTGTTTATTCAGATTGACACATCTCCTAAATATATGTTTTTTTCCAAGGGTCTTCTTCTTTACCATACTTTTATCAGAGTCCACATATCTTCCCAGGAGATCTCCTAGTCACATCTTCTTGGCTTCCAGATGATAACCACCTCTTTACATGGTTTCACTTCATGAACTCTTCCATTCTTTCTCCACACAGCTTCATCCCAGGAACTTCCAGTATCTAGTTCCTTGATTGTATACAACCACCTCATATTCCATATGAGGACATATTTAATTCCATCTGTTAGTGGCAACATTTGCACCATAAGATATCCTCCTTCCATAGATCATACTTCTAAAGATAGACTTTCATTACCTACAACCATATGACATGACTTCACAGAATCTAGTATCAACACATAGATATATGTACTTCATAATTTTCCTTTTGAGTCATCCTGTAGCAATTTTACTAGAATGAAGAACTTCATTCCCTTGACCTGCTTCCATATCGCTTATAGAATGATGGCTCTTGATCTTGATGAATTCATTCTGTCAATGTAGATATCATTGAGGTTTCCAGCAGCTACTTCTTCAAGTGACCCTTCCATGCTTCTATCATGATGTTATTAATATACACTGCTTCTTATCATAATATTTTACAATCAACAAAAATCACTTAAAGAGGAAGATGATCTTAATCATAATAGAGATCTCCCGCTTCTTCTTTCTTAGATTTCTTTGCATCAGTTTCTTCCCTTTCATTTGTGACATGGGCTTCTTCCTTTTTCCTCTTGTCGTTCCCATATTTAGGACAATCCCTTTTATAATTCCCAAGTTCATTACATCCAAAGCATCATACTTTGTCCATATTTCTTCTTTTATTATGAGGACCAAATTTTCTGAATCTTCCTTTCTTCTTGGACATGGCTGCAAAGGCTTGATTCCCTTCATTTGATCATGTATCATCTTTGGCTTTTACTCTTGTTTCCTCTATTTTACTCTTCCAGTATAAGCTTGAAGTGGAGTTTCCCCATTCTTCCGGTAGATCATTCAGCACCACTTTGTCATCTCGCTATCAGACATTACTTCTCTCAATTCCTACAGTTGGCCTCTTATTTCAGAAATCCTCATAAAATATGAAGTGATTCCTTCCTCTCTTGACAATTTTATCTTGTATAGTTCTTGTCTCAAAGAGATTGCTTCTCCTGCAGTACTCACAGAGAATAACTCCACCAGTTTCTCATATATTTCTTTTGTAGTTTCAATTTTGAAACATAGGGTATGAGTGAGTCTTTAATGAATTCTATGAGAATCCTTTGGGCTCTGATTTCTCCTTTCATGTACTTGGTATGAGCTGGAGAATCTTCTTTTGAGGGTTGAATTGTAGATCCTTTGATGTAGCCCATAACTTCGTCTTCAATTAGATTCAAATCTATCCTCTTCTTCCATGCACTAAAGTTTTATGACCCAACCAATTTGTTGATCTCTTTGCAATAAGTCATTTTGACAGATTTAGATAAGGTCATAGATACGTACTTGAGTAGAGTGACTTCCTCCTTCTAGCAGCTTCCTTGATGATGATGAAGATGAAGTTTGGAACTTCCTCTTAGATTTAATTCTCCAATGTAGGTGTTCTTAGATCCTTGATGATAAAGGATGTCTCCAAAAAGATGATGTATCTTCAAACAATGCCTTGAATATAAATATTTTATGGCAAATATTATCTCCATGGTAAGTGAATATTTTGAATGAGATTGAAGGTCTTCTTGAGATGACTTGAGAATATACCTTGCAAAATTATTTAACTTTTCAATGTAGACTTTGATTCTTGCTTCCTTGAGTGTCTCCTTGTCAAGTAGCCCTTTTTTTCAGCACCTTATCTTTGATACCATGTGGAGAATTAGGTAGGGCAGTGATTAATTCAAATTATCTTCTTGATAATTACTTGTGAGATTACTTCTTATACTTATGTATTCTATTCTTAGCTTATTATTTCTTTCATCAAGTTAATTACCAAAAACACAAGAGACATAGATTTAGGCTTTTCAAGCTAGGGCCAAAACCTCTCCTTATTGGAGAGGAAAACCCACAAGAAATTCTTCTTATAGACTTTCAGTTGATAAGTACGATAACCATGACTCAAACCCTTGACCTATGTATGCCTCCAAGACCTTGTCACTACTTCTTCATTGACTCCTTGAGCTGATATTTCTTTCCTGCGCTGTCATGCACCATTCTTCACCTTTCTGCACCAAGGATAGAGATCTCAGTCTCTACTTGTATTCTTCCTTATCTAGCTGTATGAGATCATTGCTTGATATTAGCACTAGGTCATAGACTATTTTTCACTCATCTTTGTTGATTGTACATTCTTGTCTTGACTCCTTCTGTAGAATAGCCCACCATATATTATTAGGATGCACTTATACAATTATGTTCATATCCATCTTCTAACAATCCTTTCTTTGCACTATTCTCTAAGTTAATACCACATCTCAACAAATTCCTTTAGACTTATATCATTACTATGACATTGTTCCTTTTCTTTCTTGAACACAATCTTGTATGCTCACTATGACATAGTCCTCTTCTACGCTTGAATACAGTCCTAAATAAGTACTATGATCCAGTCCTCTTCTACATTTGAACATGGTCCTGATTACGCACAGTGATATTGTCCTCTTCTATGCTTGAACATAGTCCTGTATACGCACTTATCTTCAGCTCTTTCTTTTCCCTCAAATGCAACCCTTACTTCACACTTCTATTGATCTGAATTACCGTAGATAAACCAGACTTCTCCTCAAATTTATGTTCCATATTGATCTGAAGTACTTCTTCCAAATGAGCTGCATTTTATCCTTATATATACAGAACAGGTCTCTTTATTGAGCCGACATGAAGGGCTACTTCTGAGCCGACTTGTGCAAGAGTATTTAAGCCAACTAGTTCACTATATTCAACGTTGAACTTAAGCCATAATGTGACAAGGTATGGAGGCATACAAATGTATCTTTGACTCATCATAAACATGAGTTGACTCTTTAATATATTTATAACTAGAATACAAATCCCTAAAGGACATCAAGAAGAAGTCCTTTGACCTAGAATAAAGCTTTGTTCATGAAACCCATGAAGCAAGCATACCAAGAATATATTTTATTATATTTGTCTTCTTCATTACATAAATACATAATTACATAGTCAATATGAAGACCGATCCTAGTTACACTTTCCAACAAGTGCCACCTGCCTTATAGACTCAATCCCTTTGCAGAAGAGGTATTGTGCAATAATGACCCTCTAGAAGTCTGTGATGTTTTATTAGGTCAGCCATACCTATGGAAGTGTCATGTTGTATATGAATCCAGACCTCGTTCTTTTATTATTACTTTGGTTCAGAAAATCTATAAGATGCTAGAGGTAGCACCGCCTACCACCTTTTCTTTGATCTCCGCTAAACAATGTAGTAAGATCATTTCCCAGACCGATAAATTTTTCTTCCTTATGGTTCGCCCTCAGAAAAATAGGAATATTGTGTCCACTTCCACAGCCTCCATACAGGGCTCCTCCATACGGCAACAACAAATGGACAAGGTCATGGAGGAGTACAGGGACATCTTTAGCTCAACCACAGGGGTATCCTTACATTATCAGGTCAAGCACTCCATCGATCTGACCCTGGGCACGTTGCTACCCAATGGGTCAATCTATTGACACTCTGTTATGGAGAATGATGAAATCAAGCGGAAGATTTAGGAGTTGTTGTAGAAAGGGAACATCAAGCCAAGTTCCTCACCCTCTATGAGACCGATTGTGTTGGTACAGAAGAAGGACGAAACCTAGAGGCTCTGTATTGACTATTGGGCATTGAATAATATGATTGTCTAGAATTGGTATCCAATCCCACATATTTATTAACTTCTCTACCAACTCAATGGGGCCAAATATTTCAGTAATATTGACTTGAAGTCTAGCTATTACCAGCTACCAATTGAACCCTATTATGTGTGGAAAACTGCCTTCAAATCCAAGGAGGGCCTTTTTGAATGTTTGGCCATGCCTTTCACGTTGACAAATGCTCCTGCAACCTTCATGAGGTTGATGGATGAAATATTGTGGCCCTTCACCAACTCATTCATGGTAGTGTATTTGGACGACATCTTGATCTTCATCCAGAGTTGGGAAGAGCACTGACATGATATTCAATAGGTCCTCTAAACCCTGTGACAACACAAATTATGTGTCAATTTAGAGAAATGAACTTTTGGTATGACCCAGGTTCAATATGTGGGTTACATCATTAATGAGAGAGGTGTGCATGTGGACCTAGCCAACATACAAGTTATTTGGGATTGGCCAGCCCCAACCACTCTAACAGAGCTCCATAGCTTTTTGGGTCTTGCTAATTTCTATCGCAGGTTCGTGTTGGGTTCGCTCATATCATTAGGCCTTTGAGTCAAGTCACCAAGGGTGGAGCGAAAGCAAAGTTATTTTGGTCTAAAACCCAACAGAAGGTGTTTGTCGAGTTAAATAATTGTCTCTACTCTGCACTAGTTCTCACATTACCGGACCTGCAACAACCATTTTAAATTGAGACAGATGCCTCTGACTATGTTATTGGTGTAGTTCTTACCCAGCAGGGGCATCCGGTGGAATATCACAGTGAGACCCGGTGGACTATCACAGTGAGACACTTTCAGATATTGTCTGAAAGTATCCCACCTATGACAAAGACATGTATTTTATTATGCATGTTTGTCGACAATGGAAGCATTACATTTTGGGAAAGGAAATGGTCATCCACACAGACCACATGCGGTGGAATGTCACAGTGAGACACTTTCATATATAGTATGAAAGTATCCCACCTATGACAGAGAGATGTATTTTATTTTGCATGCCTTCCGACAATGGAAGCATTACATTTTGTGGAAGGAAATGGTAATCCACATAGACCACCAACCCTTATATTTCATACAAACACAAGGAAAGTTATAGAACAATCGCCATAAAAAATGGTCCACATATCTGCAACAATTCCATTTGAACATTAAGTATAAGAAGGACAACACCAATAATGTTTCAGATTGCCTTAGTTAATTGTCTGTTATGGTGCTTACCGCTGTGATTGAATCTTGTGGACACAAGACTTCGGGATGGCCACATATTTACAAGAGCAATCCAGAATTTAACACCACATACCAAATTCTCCTAGAAGGAAAGTAAGTTCCAGACTTTCACCTCCAAGACGCATTATTATGTGACTTGGAACACCTTTGTGTTCCTTCAAGAGAACGTGCCAAGATGATTTGGGAGGCACACTATAGTCGGGTTGTTGGATATTTTAGGGAAGAAAAAATAGTGGCAGTGTTATAGAAGTATTTTTATTAGCCGAACCTTCAACAAGATGTTGGGAAGTACATCAGATCTTACACCGCCTCCACCATTCCCAAGCCTACAATCAAGAATCAAGGCCTCTATACTCCTCTGCCCACTCCTAGCTGGCCATGGGAATCCATCTCCATGGATTACATGTTGGGCCTCCCTTCTACTAAGCATGGAAATGACTCTGTTTTTCGTGGTCATAAACAGATTCTCTAAGATGGTCATTCTAGCGGCCTACAAGAAGAGTATTACAGAAAAATCCACTGCCAAACTCTTCTTTGAATGAGTATGGGTACACTTTGGGATCCCACAATCCATTATCTTAGATTGGGACAATAGGTTCCTAAGTACATTATGGTCAAGTCTCTGGTCATTTTTAGATACCAAGCTCACTAAGTCCACGACCTTCCACCCCCAAAATTATGGCCAAACAAAGTTCGTCAACGGGATGATTGTGCATATCATGTTCATGTACCATTTGAAGCATCCATGCACATGGGATAAAATCCTCCCCTGTGTCCAGCACAACTACAAAAAATCTCTCCAAATCTCAATTATCCATAGCCCCTTTCAGGTGGGGTTGGGATTCCAACCACTATTTCCCACTGATGTTGCCATACCACTTGTAGTTACTCAGGCAGATTTGACTCATGTCTAGTCCAAAGCTAACAGAGCTACCAACTTCATTGAATGCATTTAGCACATCTACCAGCAGGTCCATGACATATTGGATAGAGAAAATTCTATGTACAAACAATGTTATGATCAACATCGGGTGCCACACAAGTTCCAGGTGGGCAACAAGGTTTGGTTACATTTGCAGAAGGAGCGCCTCGCTAGGGCCCACCACAAGATCTACCTATTCTGATATGGGCCTTACACCATCACTAAGGTTGTAGGAGACAATTTTTTCGAGCTCAACATTCCATCATTCCTTAGCCTACACCCAATATTGAATGTGGACCGACCACAGCCATACTTTCCCCCCATTGTTAGATACATCCGAAATTACTGAGCAATTGACACCAATAGAGATCAAACCATGCTTTATCGAATAGGCCAAAATTTATAGGATCATGGACACACATATCAATAGCATTCGCTAGGAGAGGATCCAACTATATCAATTTGTCAAAGTAGGCCACCTCCTTCACGAAGGCAAGTGGCTCACTAGGGACAAGGTTCAACAGAAATTCCCTCACCTCATCGACACTCTTCACGCAATGGGGAAAATTTCTTCCTAAGGGGGAGATTAATCCAGGTGGATATTGGTAGCCACCCTCTTATTCCACCTGGACCTCTAATTGGTTTCATCAGTTTCATTGATTATAGCACAATTTACTATTTTTAGCAGTTTTTCGGGTTATGAACTTTCGGAGTTGTTTTGACCCCCTAAATGGCGTTTGTTTAGGTCCACTGCAAGCCCATAGTCATAGGAAAGGGCTTGTTGCAAATGTTATATTACTTGGAGAGACCTTTCTAACGAGTTATTTTACATGCCAAACGAATATCATATGACCAAGTTATGACCCCTGGAAGTTGGCTGCCTAACTAACCCCAACGGGGCCCAAAAACCCTTGGTGTTCCATCTCCTAGGGTTAGAGTTTTAGTTGTTTAGAGTTTCCATTTATTTTTCAATAATAAAAATTCCCTTGAGCGTCATTGTAACACATTTCATAGGCATGTAGTTGCCACATATCTTCTCATAGATAAGCTACAATCACCTAAGTTAGTTTATTTCCATTCTATATGTAAGCATTTTTCAGTTCTTTGATATTAATGAAATCAAGATTTATTTTGTGTGGATCTCTGTGTTTTTGTTTATATTTGTATTCTGTTGTGTTCTTGCATAATTTTGGATCACGGCGAACCCTCGCTTCCCTCGCCCCTTTTTTTGTGCTTCCCCTTGACCTCTTGTCACGCCATCTTTTTACAGGTGAATCAATGGTGCGGTTTCATGGTTCATTCAATGGTGGATGGTGCGATTTTGGACGTTGATGGTTTCTCTTCAACTGGTCTGCTTGGGGTTAGTCACTTCTTGGTTCTCCCTTTCATCATTCAAATGGTCCTACCTATTGGTGCTTCTAGTGTCGTTGGTGAAGATGTGGTCGTGGTTTTTCCTTATGCCCAACGGCCCTGTTTTGCTCGAAAATTTCCTACTATGTGATTGCGAGTGTCATTTTTTTTAGTCGATGCTTCACGGATGATGTCAATATCGTGAGTTGTGCGACCATTGAGGCCACTCCCTTGCTTTTTCCAATGTTTTTCCCTGTAGTTTGTCCCTTTCGAGTTTTGATCGTGGGCCTTTTTTCATTATGCTTCTTAGCTATGGTTTTTTAACCCATAGTGTAATGTATGTTTCCTTTTATGGGGTTCATATAATTCCTCATTTTGGAGTTTACATTAATGTGGGCCTACAAGCCCATGTTTTTGTTTTTTACAGATCTCTATCCTAGGTTTTTCGGCCTCTAAGGTTTCAAATCAATTATATTTTTTAATGATGTTCCTTTAGGGGTTTTTGTATGCAGGCTTTTTTTTTCAAGCATGTTGGAGCATCTCCAGGATTTTCTTTCTAGTCAAAGTACCTTCTAGCGATATTTTGTTCTTGATCGTCAGAGGACATTTCAGCGTTATTATGTTCTTGTTTGTGAGAGTATATGCTACATTTGTTTATCTTTCCAATTAGAGTATCTTCTGGCGTGCTATCATGTCGACCAAAGTATCTTCTGACATTGCTATAATGATGAGTGGATGCCCATTGTTGGGCTATATCCGATTCTCCCTTCGGGTTTCTTTAAGGAGCCTACATGCCATGTACATTGATATCAGTCATATGTAATATGGGGATTATACTAGCACATATATTCTATATGCATGTTATATGTAAACATATTTATATTTAATATGAAGTTGTTGGTTTTTTCTTTCCTGAAAATAAATAAATAAATAATAAAAAAGAGAAAGAGGCTAAAAAACCATAGCTAGAGCAAGAATTATCAAAACAGGGAATCAGCTTCAAGCTTAGTTGAAACTACAAGAAAATGAGTCTCAACAACAATTCACTCAAAAGATATAAAAGTTGCAATAGGGATTGAATGGTGAGATCTATGAACGTGAACCTGAGTTGCAACTAACAAATGAACAAAAGAATGTTGAATTGACGAAACTTCAATCAAATGTCTAGGAAGTGGAAAACAATGTAATTGACCTTGAGAAGTTCAAACAAGAGGCTATTGACATCAATGTACAACTCATACATGCATAGGAATAGTTTGATAACAAGCTAATCCTTGTTCAAGGCCACAAGATTTTGGCATATTTGTTATTCAATGATATGGTTAACAAAGAAGTTGAATATGAAGACGTACATAGAAAACTAAATAAGTTGCTTACGTGGAAAAATGTTGAGAAAGGAACCACCCCGACCTACCCTAAGTCAGTTTATTGCAGAAGAAAATAGTTTAAAAGCCTAGAAAATTAACTTGATTAATTCACAAGAACTGGTTAAATTTGCATGACAAAGTTGTTCTTTGTTGATGCAATATGTGGTGCAAATAGTCGGGGATACAGGGTTTCGATCAAATATTTCAGAAGATAAGTTACCAGAGGCTGATTCGCTTAGATAGAAAATGCAAGAGTGGAAATAAGAGTAGTAAAATAATATTGAACGAATCTGAAATATTGACCTAAATGTTATCTATATATTTTTGGTCAAATCACAAAGTTTCTTGCTTGTGACTAAATTAGTCACAGATAGAATCACAAAATAACTGTCAATCATTGAAGCACATATATTTGAGTGCTAGGTCAATATGCATCTTGAACCTCCTACGCAGCTTGCACAGCTCCTAAATATTTACTCACCATGGAAATTATCCAATGAAGCTTCTCTAGGCATTATGAAAATAGGCTTAAGACTGGATTTTTTTTCAAAATCAAAACAAAATTTTATTTTCATACTTTTTTATTGTTAGGTTATTTAATTAGAAAAAACTTGGAAAGGATATAAACAGTAGCATGATTATGAGATAGCGGTTGTGATTTTGCTAAGGAAGTATAATGTGCACTGCTCTAAAGTTATATTTTCTTAATCTAATTTTGGCCCGCTACTATTTGTTGTTTTTCCAATATTGAATTATTATGGTACTGCTACTTTAACTCGCTTACTCATTTTCATTGAAATAAATAAATAAATTACAAAAAAAAACACTATATATTGCTTTGATAATGAATGATTAGAATTAGTTACTATTAACTAATTACATTTATCATTATTAAGACATTAGTGCAAGAATCTATGTATGAGAACTGTGTATAATTGAAATTCATTTAACTGTTTAGATGAACTATTATCTTGTTTACAGTTGGTATATTAAAACTAATAAACTTGTAGACCTATATCTCATAATTGATGTTGTTCCTTTTGTTTCACATAGTGCATATAAGATTCTCTCTCTCTCTCTCTCTCTCTCTCTCTCTCTCTCTCTCTCTCTCTCTCTCTATATATATATATATATATATATATATATCTTTGAATGAATTAAAGCTTTAATCGAGAATGAAATGAAGGGCAGGAATCGGTTGTTGGTCATATGAGTGTCAGGCTATGCGAGACTTGTTGTGAGTCTTTGTATATTTGGATTTTATCCCTCTTTTCTTCTTTCTAGAATTAAATAATGAAGGGGCGTACAAGTGGAATGTGACTTTGCATACCATTAAAAACGTTTGAGCGTTAATAATATCTAAGTATCTGAGTGCATTGCATTAATTATTTGATTTGAAATTTTCCATATGATTTGAAATGTTATACTAATTCCTAGAATGAATTACATTATTAGTTGTTAGAGGGTTCTGATTTTTCTAACGAATTATGTTATGCATTGGTGCAAAGTTGTGGGAGACTAGTTTGCGGGATTTTTTTGTATATATTTTGCATATTACACCAACACTATTAACGATGCTAACCTCTATGTTATAGTTTCTTGCATATCACTCAACGGGAACATTACATTTTATTAGATTTGTTTGGTGGCAATCTCATTGTTTTATTGGACACATTGTGCCACCATTTTATCAATTGTATCAAGAAATATTAGTTCTTTGTTCTCATGCAACAACATTTTCTCGTTGTATTTTTTGCACATTGTTTTTCCTAAATATAGATATGGAAATAAATGATCTAGTGGAACAAGTCTATGGTAAGTATTGTTTATGTATTCTATTTATTCATCAGATTGTTGATACATTCACATATTATTGATGATTTCAATAACTTTTTTGACTTATTGGCGCAAATGTTACTATTATTGTTCACTAATTACAAGGGACAACCAATTGGTGCAAATAAGACATGTGTGGATGTAAGACTTATGTAGAGCTAAATTTTGTGTGGAAATAGTTAATGTGTTGGGGTAAGGGTTGTGAAGAAGTGAAGTATGTGTAAACATGAAGCATATGCAGAGTTAAAAGGGAAAGTTTCACGTTTCTGCATAAGGTCAGGGCAAAAAGCAGAGTTTAGTTGCGTACACATTTTTCTTCCGCGGAGACTTTAGCTCTAGGAATGCCTTATCTCAACATATGCATTACGTTTGCACATGTCTTTGTTCCATTAGTGGAATTAATAATTCTTGTTCCAAAAAGCTAAAAGCTTATCTGGTAACTATACATTCCTTTCCAATTGTTTCTTTGCTAAAAAATAGGAGAATTAGATTTCAACATACTATCTTCTTTTAGACATGCAATAACCCTAGTCCGCAAAAAATGTAGCAAAAAACAATTAATCATAATTCCATTGGGGTTTTTTACTATTTCCCTCAAGCACATAAGGAAAACTTCATCCATAACCAATTCATTGTGATATCTTAAAATAACACTCAGCAAAGAGACCATCGCCTTAAACTATGGCTTCAATAACTTACTAGCCACTAGTAATTCAATTTTCACTACTTCACTAGGGTGTTCAACAAGACTTTGTAAAAATCTCAATTTTTCATCTTCAGCCCAAGTTACAAATTCCTCTTTCAAATTTTTATCACTAATATTCCTTCCTTTCACAAGTAACCTCGTAATTTTCACCATGTTTCCTCATTTTTCATAATCCAAACAGGAACAAACAAATATACTTATATGTGTATCTAAAAGCAGCTGGAAATGCAATTTTTTTCTCTATCAACCATATTTTGTCTGTGCTTAGAAATGCATGATGTATTACTGACCTACTCAACACCACTTACCCTCACACAAGATATTCTTCCAAGTGATTACAACGATTGGTTGCAGGTTTGAAGACTCTGATCATACTACCCTAATCAACAAATGACATCGCATTTGGGGCGCCTTCCTTGTGATGTCAGTGGAGGAGGGGGGTTTTCACTCTGCATTTTGCTCTTGGTTTCATCAAAATAATCAAAGGACAAAAATAATTTCACACCTAATCTATGACTATCACTGATTACTGGGGGCGGGGTGGGGGGGTGCGTACAACTTTAACATTGTAAGAGGGAGGGGGGGTCCATAATCACGGTCCACCCTACCCTAAAACCTTACGTTGTCCAAAGTCCAAGGGGTGACTTAATGCTGTCTTCAAATATAGAGATTCACGAAGGGCTTAGTAATTCATTCTTTAGTTTTAGGAAGTTGAATATACTATGTGTCTGCTTTGTGGGTTGGGTTCTTGAAACTAAGCATTGCAAGAGTGAAAATACAATTGTTAACATGTCTCGTTAACGAAGTCTTTAACAAAACAAAGGGTGAATTTTCTGTAAAGAAGGTAAAGTGAGATAGATGAAGGGTGAAGGAAAACTACACATGAAATAGTAACAACTGGTAATTATATACGTGAGGGAGGAATTTAGGGGTAAGTAGAATTGATTAGGTCAGTAGTACATCATGTATTTCTAAGCACAAACCTAATCTGGGGTGACAGAGAAGAGAACTAATATATTTGAAATGATTGGTGAATGTTGCATGTGTCTCAGAGGTTTTGATTTCAAGGAAATTATCATGTTCATTCCTCTTTGCATCAACACTTCCAAATTTCCCAGTGTATGTGATCTTAGCACTTTTATTACCAAAATTTAATAGTCGTTCCATTTCTACAAAGTTCCACCCAAACTCTTCATTTTTTGCAACTAAATCCCTTTGTATCTAGAAATTTGTTATCTGGCACATAACACATCTAGTGAAACAAGACAAAGTCACCTCAATCGGCTTGGATGCATTGTGACGCCCAAATTTCCACCCTAGTTTTCCAAACTGCACATTGGGCTATTCGTAAAGAATTTTTGGTGTTGCTTCTTTGGAACCCAATATCAAATAAGGTGAGTTGACTTTGACATAGTGGTGGGGACCAACCCACCCATCGAGTCGCCCTGTGATAGAGATAGTTAACTACGCCTCCTCATAATATTCTTCGCAGTTGTCCTTGTATGATTTTCAAATTCAAGTTATTATTAACAACTTGTACACCAACTATCATGATCACAAATATTTCATATCTATTTCACTTTGTAAATTTTTGCCACTTAGGTTATGCATATTGATTATATTAAAGCAGGAGCATAGTGTGAAGTAAATGGACGAGATGGTTTTGGAATTTCGAGAATTATTTCAACTATCTCTCATAAGTGGCGGCTTTAGTATCTTAAATTATTATTTATTAAGGGTTTCATGTATAACAGAATTCACAGGAGAAATAGTAACAGTTGGTGATTATATAGGGAAATGAAAAATCTACAGTTAAATGACATTGAGAATGTTGTTGATTAAGCATGAAGTCTTAAGTACAAACTGAAAATGGATAGCATAGGAAGGAAATAACTGTTTGAACTTATACAACTAACTCACTTGCTCATATCAATAAGAAATTTCATTGGTCAACTGCATATCAGTGGTATGTGAAACTACCAACGAAAGAGAAGAATAGCAACGAGATTTGGATGAGTGGATTGGCGAATGTTTCATGTGTTCCAGAAGTTTTTGATTTCATAAAAATTATGTATTTGTGTGCAAAGACTTTTGATTCAAGAAAAATGATGCTAGCAACGAAGAAGGCCTCAATCCCTCTGACTCCCAATGCATTTGGGTGGATATTCAATCTACTAGAGTCGAATAAGTGCTTAAATTTTTTAGAAGCAGATAGTTCCTGGGCTCACAAACAGGTGAGATGAACATTATTCAAGAATTCATTTCGCCATCTTCCCATGTTTTTTTTTATATTTCCCTTCTAGATATTTCTCTTTTTAAACAACCATTTAGAGACTTGTTTTGGCTCTTTTGTCGCGTGATCAGGTGATAAACTACAACGAATGTCCCAAAATACATACCCTATGTGCTCTACCACTCATACAAAAAATATTGTTTATTTGAATGGCTTGACCTCATTTCCAATGAATTAAATTTCCAGTCACTCAATTTTTCCAAGAGTAATAGATTCTTTGGGATGGTGTATCTGATAACAACCCTCGTGTACAACCATGTCTTCCACAACTTAACCTATAAACCTAACTTCAATCCAATGAAGAACCAATGCAGTTATGGTATCCCATAACATGGAAGCATAAAGCTTCTTTTATTTTTTTTCAACTCTAATATTTCTTTGTAAAGGAAGTCAATTACATGATAATTGGACAACAACACACTTGAATATTTGCGCAAGACGAAGTTTTCTTATGGGGCAAAGGGGTCCATGAAGAAAGAGAAAGTAATACCATGATTAAAATTTATGGATTTGAAGGGAAGCCACTGATACTACCAAAATTTGTTACAAATAAGTGTTTAGTTGTTGAAGTTTGTGGGAAATACTATCAGATTATGGATTCAAATTGATTGTTTCATGCGAAGGAAGAGGATTTATCTCGGAAGCGTTATCAATACGGACTTAAAATATTTATTCCTTCCAAAGTCTTGGTCATACATATTCGTGGGACTCTGAAAATCATATCCTTAACTAGTTACTCTTGTGGACAGATGGTAACAAGAAAAACTCTAATTATTGTTTTATACATTGATCCAATCTAAGTCAAAGCAATGTGTCATGCAATTATATTGCATAATAGCAATTCAATGGAGCCCCTTCACACCAAATGAATTTCCACATAAAAATTATTAGCTAGATGAATGGTGCAATGTAACTACAGTCACAACCATCGACACACATTGCTTCGACATCTTTTTTACGTTGAAATTGGTTGATTAAATCCTTTGGAACTTGGAACCTCTTGTGTGTCAGAGATAATTAGATTAGCTAGATGAATGGTGCAATGTAACTACAGTCATAACCATCGACACACATTGCTTCAACATCTTTTTTACGTTGAAATTGGTTGATTAAATCCTTTGGAACTTGGAACCTCTTGTGTGTCAGAGATAATTAGATTAGAAACTTTAGTTATTGCTTAGAGTAGTTCTCTTATTGATTGAACCACCAATACATTGGGCTATAAAAATATTGAGTTTTGATCACTCTAATAATGTTAATATGGAATGACAGTTATTTGGATTGTACACTCAATAAATTCCATTGATTTCTACTAGTGTTCGTCATGATCTCATTAAATGTGTTGAAAATGGCAACAAGAATATGCTTATAATTTAATTTTCTCTTAATTAAATTAGAAGGAAATTGTAATTCCACATCACATGACAGCTTGTATGAGTTAACTAATTCAGGAAGACTTAGTTAGCTCAGTCAATTCGAGTTGAGGGTCAAACTAGAGGCCTGAAGAGTTATCCCTAAGTTTTAGGGGGTCCAGATGCAGTTTATTTTCAGTTGTAATTATTTAACTTAATTAGTTGAGTTAAAATCAATTTAACTAGTTCTAACGGATGGAGGAACTAGTGAGAGGTCCAGTGAATTAAATTTGATTTAATTCACATGCAGTGATCAATCAGATAATTGATAATTTGCTAAAAATAGCTCATGCATGTCATTTTTGAGGAAGACCCAGTTGATATTGGAGTTAAAGGGAAGTGTACTATCATTTGTATAATTAGAAATTTGTATATAAAGTGGTGCATGGAGTCAGCAGAGGCCCTTAGATGTATTGCACAATCATTATTGGGTAATTTCCTAATTAATAGGGGCTAAATTTCCCTAGGGATTGTGCAAGGCAGGGAATCTAGAGGAAAGAAATTGGTTAAGTATTGGACCAAAGCTAGCTTATGATAGTATGAGACAGAAGAAGATAGTGCAGATAGATCTCAAGCCTGAGAGAATCATTGTATTGTTTCATATTATTTGACTTATGCAATATACAGATATCGGGGTTTTTAGTTGAGGCTTTCCCTAGATAAATATTTGAGTTGTGCAATTGAAATTTTTTCTCTTTCTTGTTCATGTGATTATGCGATCGTAATTGGTTTCCACAATTTGTAGAATATATTTAAGTATTTTGTTTTAGAATATTACAAGATCAGTTGAATCTATGTGGATTTTCTAAAATATATTTCTTAAGTCACAACTCCCTAAGGATGGCACGCTTACTCTAATAACGTTGGAGAGATATAAATCTGCTAATCATCGTTTCAACCTATGGAATTTTACGTAGTTTATTAGTCACCATATTGATTTTAATCTGCAATTGAAAACACTGACTTTATATCATTGAGTAAAGTAATATAAAACTAATTAATTTAAACAAATTATTAAAATAATTAATAATTACCGTTTAACCATTTTTGAATCACATAAAAAAACTCACATCTCAAAGAAGGTTTCTCCAATTTTGTGAAGGTGGTAATGTTTACACTATTAATTGACTTCTTTTAGGATGGAAGACTTTTATTCCTTTTTTACTCTTTGGCACAACATGTTAAATATTTATCTGGTGTGAGATGTCACATTGTTCGAGGAAGGCTACATAAATTATGATATTTTTACTTCAATATTTGGGCCAACGAATTAATGAAAACCGCATTCTAGTGTTTGGTAGTTATTCTAAACTTGTAAACTTTACTAGTTACTATTAATGTACTACAGTAAAGCCTCAGGTAGCTTACATTGGGCTTCTACTACCACAGTGGTTTAAAAGGGAGTTACAGTCCAATGACAACCAACACCAAGGATATCTTTGATCCGATGGCCCAACAACGTGTTGCCTCCCAACTAGCATTGATGCCAAAACAAACTTGCGCCCCTGATTAAATCCAATGCCCCTGGTTATACCCCACTCCAGTGTGGGTACCCACTAATATAATGGTTTTGATCGTTCATCAAAATCAACGGCTCAGAACCTCTGCAAGCCTTTCTGCCTTCACACACTTTTTCCATTTTTCTCCACCTTACACATTTGTCCTTTCTCGCACGCTTTGCAACTCATTGTTATCAACCGTTTCTATGCCATCTGTTGTCATTACAAATATTTCATGTTATAATATTTGGTTCGTTACCTTTAATTACCCATGTTAACACTTAAATTACATGGATTAATGCTTTGATTTCAAGGGTTAACACTAATGTTGTGCCACAACGGGAAGTCGCTCTCGTTATATAATGCAAGACATTTACTTTTAGGATATACAGGTCAAGTGACAAGCTTCAATCTTCAATAGGATTTATGGATGTGAACCTACTCACCTACAATTACATTAGGGACATATAAAGAGGAGAGTGTGAGGAATAAAGTGAAGAAACTCTATGATTAAAATTTGAATTTTTTCAAGCATTTCAATTCATTAATAATTTTTCTTATTGTTAAATTTTGTAATATTTGATTATATTAAAAAACAATTATATTACACTATATTTTATGTTTCAATTATTATTAATATAAATCTTTCTTATCTATGAAAATATCACTTGTAAATATTTTAATTGCAAGTATATTTTTTTCCACAAAAATTAAAAATAAAAATAAAAAATAAAAAATCATAATTTCTCATTAACTAATGAAAATGTTCATTTTGTTGATGCATGTTAATGCATTCAGTATATCTGTCTAAGAACTATGGAGACTAAAAAAATAGCAAGATTGTGAAAATCCCTTAAGTTACAAAAAATTGTTCATGGCATGATGCCTAAAGTCATCGAATTAAATATATACATATCAACATATTATGCTGCAATGTTCATCACATAAAAACATCTAAAAACATTAGTCAAAAAATATATATCAGAGGAGGCTGTGTCTGTAAATTATGTGCATTGTGGATGTCGTCTATAAATGGTCGGTGATAGAATTCCTATGTTGTATCTCATGTTTGTTCGATGATTTTCCAAATGCAATGATCTTGTTGAGTGCCTGCTTTAGATAGGGTATTCACTACTATGTTCCATTCCCTGTGAATATGGAAACAAGAGATATTATTAACAGATTTTTTCAGTAGAAAAATATCCTCAAAAATGGGTTGCAAGGTATAACAATGACATCTCTGAGTCTGGTTGAACCAATTGACAACATTATAGAATCTCCAAAGATTTGTAGAGAGCAAACTTATTTTTCAATATCGAAACATAGCAGCAGTTTTAAAGATATCAATTCAACATAGTTATTGGATCCCATGTCCAAGCCCATTTGTAGTTGGAAAGAATGATGCTTGTGTAGATAAAGGATAACCCCCCCCCCCCCACAAACACCAATTTCAAGGGATGCTTCATCAAAAAACCCATGGATAGGAGTGATCGATAACTTAAATAGATATAATTCTAAGAATGTGAACAAAGTCTGAAGATGGAATAGTATATAGCAGGAACCTATGCAGAAACCTTGTCAAGGGAGGAAGGTTGATCCCTAAAAATATCCCTGTTCCTAGCAAGCCAAACTCCCCAACAAATGAGGGAGGATACTCCTAATTCGTTTGACATTAGATTAGTCCCACCAAAGTTTCCATGCCTTACTGAAGGAGACCCCTTGGCAGACCAAACCATAACTAATATTGTTCATGCAAATAGTCCATTCATGTTGAGTGAAGGTACAATTTAGAAACATATGTCTAACCGATTCCTCAACATCTTACACAGAACACACCAGTTGGGCACTTCATTCCTTCCCTTTTTAAAATTATCCTAGACGGGGATTTCGTTTTCCACTAAATACCATAGAAAAAGATGTGTTTTTGCAAGGCAATATAGCTTCCAAATTTTCCTCCACTAGCATATGACCCCCTTAGGTCTACGATCATTTGTCAGGAACAAGTAATTAGTTTTAGGAGTTATCCAAATGGTGAGTGTACCCAACACAATCTGTCTTCATTTTCTCTGATTCCAACATGTGACCTATTCCATGCCTCAATATATCCATGCCATTGAACAACATAAGCATCTGAAATGTTGAGTTTTTTAGAGTTGGCCCAACCTTGTGCCCAAATGGATGTGCGAACATTATCAGTAATCTAGCTAAGAGGGATTCTCCCATTATCATTAATGCATCGAGGTAATGAGGTAAGAAAAATATATTTAGGCAACCAATCCATGAATCAACACCAATCCTGCATTTTTCACCATTACCCACGTTCCATGCAAGGCCACCCTCAATCACGTCAAAAGAAGAGAGAACAATTTTCCATATAACTGAGACATTTGGTTTCTTTTTTTTCAAAGATATAATCCATTCTTCCATCAATATCGAAAATACATACTTTTTATAAACCATAGAAGCCAAAGGCTTGTTGTAGATAACAACCTCTAGCCCACCTTGGCTACCAAATTTTTCACACATAAACAGATATTTTTTATGCCCCAACCCCCCCAGGCTTTGGGCACATCAATTTTATACCAACGCACCCAAGGCAAGATATGATCCTCTTTGGTCTCGACCCATAAAAAAATGTTGTAGATTTTTCGAATTTGATATAAAATACCTTTTAGGATCCATGATAAATACATCTAGTATAATGGAATGGCTTCTAGAACTGACTTGATGAGGACTAGTCTTCCAGTTCTAGATAACCATCTAAAACTCCATAACCTTAATATTTTCTCAATTTTGGCTAGAAGGCAGAGCCAATCAGCCTTCATGTAGTCATTAAGTTTAAACCACAGGTACTTCAAACCTTCTTTAAGAGTATTGATATTAAAAGGAAATAAGGCTTGAATGCTTATGACCTCACTCGGGGAAAGACAAAAAGGATAGAGACTCTTTCATAACATTCATTTTCATCCCAATGGCTTTCTGAAATAGAGTCAAAGCTTCTTTAATGGCAACATAGTCACCTTTAGAATCATCACTGAACAATATAATTTCATCAATGAAAATCATATGAGTAATAAACAAATCATTAGCCACCATCGATCCCTTCATGTCTCCCCTTCTTTTAGCCGCAAAAATGAATCTAATGAGGCCTTCCACAACATGAAGGAAAATTAAAGAAAATGGAGGGAAACCTTGACGTAGACCCCGATGGGAACAAATGAAAGGAGAGACCAACCCATTAATGAGGACTACAAAGGAGACATAAGTGACACAACTCCTGATGCAATTGATAAACGGAACCTCAAAACCAATATGGGTTAGAATCAAGCAGATGAAAATCCAACTGAATCTATCATAAGCTTTTGATAGATCATTTTTTATCATTGATCCTTTCAATTTTTTGGTTTCTAGGCTATGGAGAATTTCTTGGGCAAACCTCGATACCTTCATGAATTTGGCATCCTTCCAAAAAAGAAAATTTCTCCAAGAATACATTTTTGGATAGAATAAGCTTCATCTGATTAGCAATAATTTTGGCAATCACCTTATAGATGCAACTGCAAAAGGAAATGGTCTTGAAGTTGTTAAAAGAGTTGGGATCATTAGAATTGGGTATGAGAGAAATGAAGATTGATTTCAAGGACGAGAGGATCCTACCGTTTTGGTAAGAATCTACCAGCACCCTTAGTAGGTCAGCGCCCAAAATGTCATAAAAACACAAGAATAATCCAACAGATGAGCCATCAGGCCCAGGTATTTTATCTTTTTGAAGACAATGAAGAACCCCTTGAAGTTTTCCATCCATTATGGAATTCATAATATTTTGATTGCCATCTTCCTTTGTAAACTTGGGGAAAACCTGCGCCAGAGAGATCACTTTTGTGATAGACAGATCCACACTGGTAGTAAACAAGTTACTAAAATGTCTTTTGCCTAGGGAAACGAAATATTCAAACTTTTTGGATGTACTTTAGTTTAGATAATTTAGAGACCAAATAATGTTTTTAACTTTATTTCTCTTGTCGTAATTTTGGAAAAAGTTAGTGTTTTTGTCTCCCCTCCTTAGCCATATCACTTTGCTTTTTGTCTCCATAACTCTTCCTTATATTCCATAAGTTTCTTTCTTTTTGCTTCAAGTTGGAGAACTATTTGTTTACAATCTTCATATTCATAACCAACCCTCTCGAGTGACTCCAGTTGTAACAATCTCCTCCCACGTCTACCCAAGTAGTCAGTCAACCGGGGTAAACATGTGACGAGAGGCTACTATGATCTAATTCAACTCCCTATGTACAGTTAAGGAACTGGAACTGACACAACACAACCAATCTAGCCTTCTACACATCCTACAGAACCACCAGGAGCTAACCCACCCTTCTAGGTGACCAACCCTTGAGGGAAATCAACATTTCAATGAATTAAACATCCAATCACTCCCTTTCCGAGGCCTCTATGCGACTGAGAGCCCCATTCGCTCCCATGAGCATTCCTGAGTGTGACTATATCCTTTTTCAACTAGTCTTATACCAATGAAGGCGGTATTTAACGCTAATTTCCAAGGCTAGGACCCAGTCACTGCCCAAAACTCCATGAAACTTCTAAAAATGAAAATTAACATCAAAAAAATGATACACATGCAAATACTTGAACAGGAATTGATTGGACCCCTACTAGCCATGACAGACATTTCATCAAACATGTCACAAATATGCATTCTGTTAGCCACCTATGAAATTTGTTATACCAAAAGGTGGCTAAATAATTTTTGGGAGCCCTCAAGGAACAAATTTTATTGCAAAAAAGTGTTATCTCTTGAAGACTCTTGAAGGCCTCATGCCTCTGTCCAAAATCTTCCCTACTATGCCCATTTTACACTCTGGAATTCTGCTGATTTCATGAGAAAAGACTGCTGCAAAAATCCCTTTTTCCCCCTCCTCCATTAAGAAAACTAACCTTCATTTTTCTCCCCTTTTTCCTCTATAAAACTCCTCTATTTTCATGATTCCCCTTCTTCCATTCATGAAAATCATTTTTCATGTTTAAAACTCATTTTTGAACTCTGTCGAAACCCCCAAAATCCATTGAAAACTTGAAAAATTCATAAAAAATAAGTTTTGTTTACCAAAGGCTTAAGCCCCTTTGGGCTTAGGCTTAAACCATTTCCCCTCCATGTGCCCCAGCGCTAGAACCAAGTGCTAGGGTCCTGAGCGCTTATCGCGTCAGAGCAACTCATGGAGCGCATTTGTTTGTGTTTAAACCAAACTCCGATGCCGATTGGCCCTCTTATATAAGCCCCGGGCCTATTATCATTCCATATAGACCAAGGCCCCGTAGTTGGGCGCCTATCCACTTCGTATATATAAAACCATCCCAGCGCATAAAACCTTTGATTATATTAATTTTTTGGGTTTTTCATATGGTTTGAAGAGTTTTCCGCCTGCGCATTTCTCAAAACATCTCCACTGTCGATCTGATCTGCAGATCGACGCCCCATAATCAATCGCCCTGGTCCCCACGGCCACGACAGCAGTCAGCAGTCCCACAGAACTGGTGGTCCCCAACACCTAGTTAGCATACACATCAGCACACATGCGGCAGCAACTGATTGGAGCGGGTCTTGTTTGGTTGCTCGCATAGTCGTGAAATCTGGACCTGAAATTGTTATAGGGCGGATTTGATAAAAATTTCGGGTCACACTTGGGCTGACGTCAGCAGGCCCCAAAACGGACCCGATACATTTTATAGGGCGGATTTGATAAAAATTTCGGGTCACACTTGGGCTGCCGTCAGTAGGCCCCAAAACGGACCCGATACATTTTATAGGGCGGATTTGTTAAAAATTTCGGGTCACAAAGACCGTGACGTCAGTGAGCTCCTTTTGTAACCCAAAATGGTTTATGCAGCTTGGTTTTATCAGGAGTTTTGAAGTCCGGGGTATATTATTTGATAAAGGGTGATTAAATGGTTTTTCCATCATCAGGAAGCAGTTTTGATCGCACCACTTTTGGTACGAAAAGGAAACCACTCAATAGCAAGTGATCATGTGAAAAGTCGCCACGTCAACGGGACAATACCGCCTCGTCGCTCCCTCATCGCGCGTTAACTGTCGATTATGGGTTCAACACGATATTGACGTACGTCGTCCGATCTGAGGCTGGCTCATCAAACGGTGATCGCACTCAAAGGAGCTCGGGGGATAAACTAAGGTATGGAGTGGGAATTTAATTGAAACCTGTCAATTGTGTATGTGGGCCCATAACCCACAGGTCCCAAGATCAGTTTCAGAGTTATGAATCTGCGAAAATGATACATGTATGAAGGTTTTAGATTCATTTCGGTAAATGAAAGGTGAACCTACTTGTTGTGGGTTTCCCTCTTCATCACATTGACGCCATATGAGCCCTGCGTGGCCTGCACATCAGCAAGACACAGTGAATAAGATCACAAACAAAGAGTATCAGTGTCGAAGACAGAACGCACCAGAACAGGAGATTGAAGACAGATCTATGAGGATTACGGCTAAGATTGATTATCAAAAGCTTAATCCTCCAAATTAAAACACAGTTTAAAGAAAATCATAAGTGTTTATCAGACAGGAAAGCATCCACCGCCACATCAGAGGAAAATTGATTCCTCCCGGCTACCACAAAGCCACTTGTGCCTCAAAGCATGCAAACAGAGGCTGAATTTATTGATCAAGATCAGATATTTGCCTCAGCACAACCAGAGAGTGAATTCTGCAAATAAACTTAATGACAAAATATCATCAGAGTTACTTTAATATAACACAGAGCCTCAAAAGTCAATAAGAGCTGCCACCGAGCTTAATCTTAAATGAAAAACATTAATACAGACAGAAAACATCTGTAAACTTCTTCATCGAGCCCCTCAAAGGCCAAGAAGCCATTAAGACTGTATTAATTATCTTTGGAGATCTTTTATTAGATCTCACCTCCTCATTCTTCTATAAATACTACTGGAGAAGATGAGAAAAGGATTGGTTGTTGAAATTTGAAATACACTTGAGCTTGAGAATTCTACTTGTAAATAATGTTCACTAGCTCTTGAAGCTCTGCTTGTGATAGATAAGTTAGTCTGGGAAGTGTAGATGATTGTTAAGCTAGAGCATTAGACTTAAAGCTGTAACTGGTTTGGAGCATCAATACAAGCTTATTTATGGGATCCTGGTCTATGTCAACGGTAATGTTGTTTATTATTGTAAATTGTTATTTTATTTCTGTTTTCACTATTTTCATCTTCTCTTATAAAGAACAGCATGCATAGAGTTAGGATTTACTGTATATCAGTACCCTTCTCTGACTAAAAATCTTTATCCACATGTTTTCTTCCAATTCGTGTTATTTAGGAATGATTTAATTCAGTTCTAAGCATAGGAATGTTGGCGTTCCCTCGTCCTATTGCCTTACTAATTGTTATTCTTAAATGTTATTTTCAGTATATGTTAAGTAGAGATGAACTAAGGAAGATATGGTGTGCCCTGGTCCTAGTTTTATCCCCAAAGACTGTCTGAATGTTTCCCTTGGAATGTGTTGAAAGCTGGATAGTGTTGAAACACTTACCAGATCTTAGGCCATTCTTTGTTATCTTTGTGTTTGTCTTGAAAGTTACCAAGTAGAGCAGAGCTAGGGGAGGATTTGTGGTGAGCTCGGCCCACTAGTTTCTTCTCCAACAGTTGCCTTCAAGTTTCCCTTTGTTTTAAAATGTTTTTCTATTGAAAGTGCATCAAAAGCAGGCTAGTTTAGAAGTACTTACCTGATCTCAGATTAATTTTATGTCTTTCTTAAGTGTATGTCAAAAGCAGGCTAGTTTAGAAGTACTTGTCTGATCTTGGGCTGCTCTTTGTTCTTCATCTATTTAATTCTCCTTATTGTTTCATTTCATTCCATAAATCAAACTTTGAAGAGATCCTTAGACATAGATGACTTGCCCTACAGACCATCCTTGCCCCTTGTTGTTTCAATTAAACCCTATTATGACTCCATAGGCCAATGGACTAAAACCTGAAATTATCTATCTTCTTGGCCAAAGCTTGTTCTATTTGCTTGCAACTTCACACCTTTGAAACTCTTTGCATTTAGAAATTTCCAGCTCAAATAATAATCATGCTCAACCATCCAAAAACAAAACAAACCCTAGGCCTTAATAACTATCCTATTATCATTACCCAGGACTTCAAAGACAAATCCATCTTTGCACTTATTGGAGAGATCCCTCTCCGGATTCAGGAGGGCTAGATCCTAGAATCCCAAAGTGGTTGAAACGATGTTCTCCCTGCAGTTGGACTTTTGCCAATCTTGCTAATTACAAGGTGCCAACACATTCTACAGGTTAAAACAACATATCTGAGTATAGGGGTCTCATACTTATCTAAAAATCGCTAAGAAGCATTGATCCCTCATCAAATTAGCTGCAATATCATCTATTAGGTCATATATTCATTGTTCATTCTTTTACAAATCAGATCATGTTGAGAGCCATACATCATCACTACCATAAAACATACTTTTAACCAACATATAAACAACAGAAATAACATGGATATGACAACCATAAATACCGCATATGAACCAGTACATTTACACATGAAATACCAAGTAAAATAAGCTCTTAATAATGAATGCAAAGGCCAACCAGGTTCGGGACTTCCACATTCCACCTAACCATAGGTTGGATGAACCAAATCTTTCTTCATCCAAACACCCTCGTGCCATATTTCAAGCATGAATGTGGGTTCTCATGAAACAAATCCAACAAAATCGAACTAGGGCTTCCACAGGCTAAACAACTTCAACCCTCAACCAATGATTCCACTTCATGATCGGACATCACTAACCATCACCATATTGGTCTCTACCCACGTCGTCCATGGCTCCAGAGCGTTTGTTTCTACCAAGGCTCCAAGACTGGTAACTCAACCCATAGTTGTTGTCGTGCTCCAGAGGGTTTGTCGAACCAAGGATCCAGGACTAGTAAATCAACCCACCAAGGGCTCCAGAGTGTTTTTCCAACCAAGGCTCCAGGACTATTAACTCAACCCGAGTTGTTACAAGGCTCCAGAGCATTTGTCAAACCAAGTCTCCAGGAACTAATAACTCAACCCACAACCAAAGGAATATGAGAACCAACTGAAAAACAAAATGGAAAGACTCCCACAACACCATGTCTATCCAAGAAATGGTAAGGATAGGCAAAACCATTGTCAATCCAGTCAATCCTCCATGCCAATGACATATCATAACTAGGAAACCACATGCATGCGAAACTAGTAAGGAAATCATACATGCAACTTGGTACTTGGTACTTGCAAGAAAAATCCATTGTAGTTGTTGATCTTGATGTCCTCTTGCGCTTTCTTGCTCTTCCTTTTCCTTCTTTCTACAAATCCCAATTATGCCACACTACTCCAAGATTTATCCAAGAAAACTCTAAGTGTACAAGGTATGAGAGAGATAGAAAATGAGAGCTCCAAAAATTGAACTTCCAAAAGTTGAATTGACAAAAGGTACTAACTGATTCTCAGAAACATTTTTATTAATGAGGCCTCTAATTTCTTCAATTTTCGATTATTTTCTTTGATTTTCCTCCTCACATGCAACCTGTGACCTTTCACCTTCCTTTTCTCCTATTTTCCATTATTTTCATAAATAAAATGCCAATAAATGTCTCATGCCTTTCGAAAGCCTTAACCATTTCCTTTGCCAATTATAATAGCCTTAATAAACCATATGAACACCCACACTAGGATGCTTTCCCCAACATTAATATTGGAATACATGTCCTATGACCGTGGTTATTAATTTTCTTTTATTAACTTTATTACATGGATTTTTGGTCAGGGTTGTTATAGAACCCTCCCCCTTGGGGGAACAACGTCCTTGGTGTTCAATGAAACCTACAACCAACAAGAAATTTGAAAGCAAAACATACTTCCCATGGAGCTTTATAACTTAGCTTGTTGTGATATTTAAAATGATCAACCTACTAAGAAGCAACCAACATGACAACATAACAACATAGCAACCATAATGACATGACACCCATACCGCTTATTGGAGCTCTATAACACAGCTCGTGGTGGTACCTACATTCATATAGATATGTAAATATACCAAAAGATCATACCCAAGCATGTACCAAAACATTCACTCAACTAGCAAATAGAGAAGGATACATAGCCCACATTTGTTCTACCATCTCCCATGTAGCTTCATCGGGCCCAATGTGCTTTCACTGCACTTTAACCTGCTTAATTGCTCGGTTCTGGAGCATGAGCATCTTTCTATGCAAAATGAATTGAGGTTCCGGCAAAAATTCTCCTTCTAGCTCCACCTGCAATACAAACCATTCAATCACATGATCAACATCTTTAACATACTTTTTAAGCAATGACACATGGAAAACATGATGGAATTTCACTGTCGGAGGCAATGAAATTCGAAAGGCTACTAGTCTAATCCTTTCAAGAATCTTGAAAGGTCCACAATATCGAGGTGCCAACTTGTCACATGATCCAATCCTCAAGGAGATCTTCATGGGCTTGATGCAAGTACACATGTTCTCCAACCTGAAACTCCTTAAACAAATTGTTATAATTGGCATAGTTGTTATGTTTATCCTGTGCTACCTTTAAATTATTCTTGATGACATGCATTTCCTATTCCATCTCTGCCAACATGTCTGGTCCTATCAACACCTTGTTAACCGAAACACTCCAACTGACGGGAGTATTGTAACTCCACCCATACAATGCCTCAAATGAACACATCCTCAGCGACTCATGATACCAATTATTGTAAGAAAACTCAACCAACAAAATGTACTCCTCCCATATCTTTCGTTGATGCATCACATACATCCTCAACACATCCTCCAATATTATGTTGACCCTCTCTGTCTATCCATCTGTCTGTGGATGATAGGTTGTGTTGAAGGCAAACTCTGTACCCAAACCTGCAAATAACTCTTTGCAGAACCTAGAAGTGAACTTAGCATCCCTGTTTGACACAATATCCTTCGGAACACCATGCAATCTAACCACATCCCTAATGAATACCTGTGCTACATCACTGCCCGAACAAGTAGACTTCACTAGATGGAATTGCATTACCTTCGGCAATCTTTCCACCACAACCATGATGGCATTATGTTGTCTAGATGTCCTCAGCAAACCTGTGATAAAATACATAGAAATGACCTCCCACTTCCACTCTGGAATCGAAATCGGGGCTCATTAAAAATATTGTTTCAATCTCAACATTGGAGGATAAGCAATACGAGGTGACCTGCAGACATGGTAGGGTGTTTATGAAACCCTCAAACTCTAAGGTGTCGGAGCAAATCGGGGTTAGGCACAAGTGCCTATATAGACTACAGTTTGAGACAACTGCAATATTAACTAGCAGAGTAGGTCGTGACTTAGGCAATGAGCTTGGAGAGTTATGGCATAGGCGCATTAGAAATTTGCACCATGGAGCACTGGAAATTCTGAAGGACATAGCAACAAGGCTTCCACAGTGCAGTGTGGATCAACATGAGGTGTGCAAGGGTTGCACACTAGGCAAGTATGCCAAAACATATTTTCCTAGTAGAGACAATAGTGCCAAGGGTGTCTTGGACCTTGTTCATTCATATATATGAGATCCTTTCTCTACAGTACCCCTTAATGGGTATAAGTACTATCTGACTTTCAAAGATGATCACTTAAGGAAGAAATCAATATTTTTCATGAAGAATAAGGATGAGGTATTCTCGAAGTTTTAAGAGTTTATGGCCTCGGTTGAGAACCAGACAAAAAGAAATATCAAGTCGTTGAGGTCGGACAACTATGGGGAGTGCACCTCGAACGAATTTAAGGAGTTATGTGCTAAGGAGGGCATCAGGAGCGACTTCACCACACCATATAGTCCTCAGCAGAACAAGGTGGCAGAGCACAAGAACAAGGCCCTAATTGGAGCAGCCAAAGCCATGTTGCATGACCAGGGGCTACCTAAGTTTATTTGGGTGGAGAAATGCAATATAACAATTTTCTTCCAAAACCAGAGCCCACATAGAGTGTTGGGGTGAGTTACAATAGAGGAGGCATTTACAGGGGAGAAATCATATGTGTCTCATTTCTGCATTTCGATAGCCTTGTATATTTCTATGTACCATAGGAGAAAAGGAAGAAGTTGGAGCTCGCAGCAAAGAAGGGAATCTTCATGGTTTGCAACGAGTCATCCAAGGCATATAGAGTGTACATTCTAGTACACAGGAAGATAATCATAAGGAGAGACGTCATCAGGACAGATGTGAAGTTTGATGAGGATAGGGCTTTGAGAAAGTTCTTAGAGCGTGAGAAAGATACTATGCAATAGTAGGAGCAACAGGCTCCCAAGAAGAAATCTTAGCCAATACCTTGGACCACAACTGTGTGTGGGCGCAATGAGGATGAGAAGGAAATTTAGGTGGAAGAGTGAGTGGAGCCCACTCAGGCAACGACTCTTAGCACAAGGAGAAGGAGAGCAAGCTCGATATATAAGCCGATTCAACAGGCGCATGAGCAAGTGGCTCTCCAAGTACTTCATTTTTTTAGAGTAGACAACCACACAGGTACACATGATACATGGGCACCTATGTTGCACTAAAATTCTAGGAACCTGACGTTTCGGGTCATGCCCGTACCTGAAACTCCAAAACTTGATTGAAACTTGAACATGATGTAATCATCTATGAGAGTTAACATAGACTTGGTTTTCCTTCTAAATTGTCCTCTATGGGTCTTAACCCTTTTTTCTTGCAAGATAATGTGTTATTCACTTATATATATATATATATATATATATATATAGATATAGATATGAAATTTTGGTCGATGTTTCCATTTTTGTGAGGTGATGTTTCTAAACATACTTGTTTCATAAAATCCAAAACATTTCGGCGCTTTGTGCAATGGAACATGACACTTATGACTGAGTTGATGGATGTTGAGCCTTCCAACTATCAGGAGTCAACCACTTAACAAGTGTGGAGAGATTCCATGGTGGAGAATTCCTCCATCGTGAAGAACTATTTCTGGGAGGTGGTTTTGAGGCGAAAGGGCATATTTGTGGTAGGTTCTCATTGGTTCTACAAGATCAAGCATGGAGTTGATGGGAGAATCGATAAGTACAACACAATATTTTTGGCCAAGGGTTTCTCGCATATAGAGGGATTTAATTATGACGAGACCTTTTCCCCAATTGTTAGGTATTCGTTTGTTAGGGCGGTTGCATCTTTTGAAACACATTTTGGGTGGAAGATCCACCAAATGGACGTGAAGATAGCCTTCCTCAATGGGGTTGTTGGGGAGGAGATTTACATTGAGCAGCTAGAGGGATTAGAGACATGCAGTAGAGATACACATGTATCCAGACTCAAAAGAGCCTAGTATGGGCTCAATAAAGCTTTGTGAGCATGGTATGCTCAAATAGATAATTACCTTTAGGGATTAGGCTTCACCAAGGGTGAAGCGGACCCCAACCTATATTACATTGTTGTTGAAGGTGACCCGCTTATTCTCGTGTTATATGCGGATGACCTAGTTTTGACAGGCACAGATAAGCTCATCCAAGAATGTAAGAGATATCTTGTAAGCGAGTTGGAGATGAAGGATATAGGGTTTATGCACTATTGCCATGGACTTATGGTTTGGTAGGGTGATGGAGAGATCTTCGTGGGATAGGGAAAGTACGTTTTGCATATGCTGAGGAGGTTTCACATGCAGTATTGCAGGGCCATGACCATGCCTCTAGTCACAAACTAGAGGAAGGTTGATACATCTAGATCAGAGCGAGTATATCCCACACTTTACCAATGGATGATTAGGTTGCTAATGTATGTTTTGCAGTCAACTCTTTGAGTCAGTTTTTGGTCGAGCCTATCAGAGCACATTGGGTTGTTGTGAATCACATATTGAGATATTGCAAGGGGACAATAGAGAATGGATTGTGGTATGTATAGTTTCATGAGTTGAACCTTGAGGGCTTCATTGATGCAAATTGGGCAGGGATCTCCACAGGCAGGAAGAGCGCATCGGGATGCATATTTAGTGTTGGATCAACAATTGTTTCTTGGTTTAATAGGAAGCAAATATTAGTCACTTTGAGTTCAGCCAAGGCCAAGTACATGGCTTCTATTTTGGTGGGCTATGAAGTTGTTTGGTTGAGGAAGGTGCTTCTAGACCATTGATGAGCCCCATCATTAGGTATAATTGAAGGGATTAGTTGTCAAATTTTTAGCCTTACTAGTCTCTCTTTCTCACATTTAAATTGCATTATGGTCATATGTTGCTTAGTGTAGATGGTGATTAAGGCTCGTCATACTTTGAATGCCTAATATGGGTTAAATGCGGGATAGTCACGAATATATTCCATTTTTGTTGAAGATTGTGAAATCAAAGCTTAGAGAAGACAACAAGGAGAGATTATAGGAGGGTTTTCCACCTCCTTAACTCCTAAAGGAAACCAAGGGATCCTCGAGATTCTCTCCAACAACTCGAAATCAAAGGTAAGCAAGCAAGTGGAAGATCAAGTGCACCAAAGCTCCACTTCTCTTGTAGTCAAAAGGCTCACATCACCTAATTTTTAGGGAGTTGTTGGTAGGTACCCTTTAGGTTAAATAGGGCAAAGCAAGAGCTCATTAGGATTCGAATTTTGGAGAAAGCTAGTAGAATCTTCGCTATTGTGATATAATTTTGAGACTTCATTGTTATGTAATGAGACTATTTCTTCAATAAAACGAGTATTCAGTTTGTCCTTCATTGATTTAGTTTCAGAGAGCTAGGCTTGTGTGTTAGGCCCAAGCCATTGGCCTTAGTCTCTCTCTTATGTATTTATGTTTATTTTTATTCCCTTGTAGCTAGTTTGCTTCATTAATGTTAGCTAGTTTGCTTACATCTCATTTTATTGTTTTTAGTTTGCTTCCATTTTATCTTTGATGTAGTTAGACTTGCATAGATCTTGGTATAGTAGCATATAAAATCAAAAAATTGTGTGTCAAAGCCTCCCTCTCTCATCTCTTTCACTGGAGCTTGAGGACGGCAGATCTTCACCGCGGGCCCAAAATTTCTCTTCAGTTTATGGTTTATTGGAAAGAATAGATAGATTGTTGTATTTATCATGAACATGTTGAGAATATTGAGTTATATTTCTGTTTGAATGCATAAGTAGGTTTGCTTATCAAATTCAACTCATATTTTCCATCTTCTTCATCATAGATTTGTCAATGTTTATTGCATGAACAAGTAGTGTGCTTGCAGTTTTGATTAGAGCAGTAAAGGGGGACTCCACCAGCATCCCTATCTCCATTTCTCACCTTTCACCAATCTCCTTTCAACAAAATCGCCCTTAGCCCTGTTTTTCAAATTTTCACCACCACACCAAGAGCAACCCTAGAAGAGAAAGACAGGCTTTAAGAGAAGTTTTGAGCTTGGCCAAGGGGTTTTCCACCTTCCATGCACCTCAATACACCTTCATTTCACCTTCCCTACCCCTTTCTTCATCAATTTTGGCCTCAAAACACCCTCGACCTATTTTCTGTAGCATTTACAAGACATCATGTAGCACTACAGGAAACCTGTAGCAGATCCTGTAGCAACGCCAGTTAGCCTCTCCATCAACCCAGAAACCATCTTCCACCTCACCTAACCCTTCCATGACCTCCAAGACACCTTCAACTCTGAATCCATGATTCCATGACCTTCTTAAGCCACCTTAGCACCTTCTTCTTTTGCTGTAAAATAAAGTATTTACAAGCATAGCTAGGTCATGACTAAATGCATGGTTGAAGCATGGTAGTTAAGCATGAAATAATTAGAGTTTATTTAGCCATTTGGTCGAGCAATGTGTGATTAGATTAGTATTTCTTTCTGCAATTTTAATTCAGCAACTTGCTTCATGAATGTTGCCAAGTTTACTTATATTTCTTGCAATAGCCTAAATTTTATATTTCCTTTCTTGAAAAATAGCTACATGTATCTTATTGCTTCATAATAGTCCTCTGATTGTTGATAGAGTAATGGTTTTGAGTCATCTGTAGTTCTAGGTCTAATTCAGAAGTGTGACAGACTTCACTCAGAAACCCTAACATAGCACCCTTTCGTAGGACTCAGAAGAGGATGGCATGAGTAGAATGCATATGTTGTGTATATAGCACTGTCACCTCCAAGTTTGTACGAACCCCGAGTTGATAAATTAAAGTAGAGTAGCCTCTAGGAGTTGAAGCACTCTTGGTGCAATACCAAGGCTCACCACTTTTTGGCGTCGTTGCCGGGGAGGTGTCTAAGTAGATGCTTTGATTATGTTTTAGCATTATTTTCTGCTTTTATTTACATGCAGTTCCAAAAAATATTGAAAAATATAAAAAAAAAAAAAATTACTTTCATGCCTCATACGAGTAGGGATAACCAAGGAAAATTTTTACAAATAACCCCCACATCCCCACACAGTCACCCTTCACTCTTCTTCAGTGACTGTGAGGTTGAACACACCATAGGTGAGTCTCTTGAAAACTTCGAAGAACCTATTGGAGAAGAAGAAGAACTGGATTCACCAATTCAAGCCATGGCTGGGACTGGGACCCAAGGAGTCTTTCCCATTAGATAAATAGATGGGGAAAATAGGATGTAAAAAATCAGTCCCTCATCCCTTCCACATTTCCATGGAATTACCTATGAGGATCCTGACACCTTCATGTTTGAAATTGTTGTTGTCTGTTGAACCTATGACTATGCCTTAGATGATCAGAAGCTGAAGTTATTCACATCCACCCTCAAGGATGCAGCCTTGTGTTGGTTCATGGGTCTTCCTAGGAACAACATCACTACCTAAGCACAGATGCAAGAGTCATTTAACAACAAGTACATGGACTATTGTAGGTCCAAGGAAACTAAAGAGGAAATATTTAGGATGACTCTAGGGCCTGATGAATCCCTAGAATATTATGAAGAAAGATTCCAGTTAAACTATAAAAGCTCTAACTGCACCCTTGATCTCGAATCACTTAAACTAGTCCTTCTCCGAGGGATCAGGGAGGAGGTGATAGAAACTCTAAATATGATATCAGGAGGATACATCTACCAGCTGCCTTATGAGGACATCAAAATTGTCTTCAGGAACCATTCTAGGGCAGCTAGGAGGAAAGGTAGAGCTAGCCAAAGTATGACCAACATCCCTTCCTCTTCACCCTCCATCAAGCATGAGATTGGAAATATGTTGGAGGATTACAAGAGTGATATGTTACACACCTTTGCTTTGCAAATGGACACAATGCAGATCAAGAGGAAGTAGAAAGAGCCTTGGCTATCTTCTGCCCTAGATGTACTAGAAAACACCCTCGAAATGAATGTCCATTGAATGTTATAGAGGTTTTCTTAGTCTGTGAAGAGAATCATACCACAGATAAGTGTCCCTCCTTACCTGGGCTCAAATTTGTATATCAAGGCAGGGAAGTAGGACTGGAGCAACTCTGTTTCATAAATCAGAGAAGGCTTCAAGGGCCTAGGTCATATCATCAGGGTATGCAAGGTGCATCTTACTCCTATTACCATAATAATCAGACTGCACCAATGCAGTCCTGGTACACCTCCACTCTTCCATCATGGCCTACACCTCCTACTTGTCCCTACAACCCTCCATATCACCCTCATCCTATGAAACAACCATTCCAACAATATATTCCTCAACCACCTCAGTGGAGCAACCCATCACAAGGGTGGAGGCCTCAACATAATCAACCACCTGCTCTACTGCCTCCACCCCAACCTGAACCTCATCTCACTCATTCTGTTCCACCCAAGTTGCCTCATATGCCTGCATATCCCAATCCAACCCCGAACAACAAGCAGGCATAACAAGTTTACAGTGGAGAGACATATTATCCATCTTATGATGTGGAGATACATGAGATCAATCTCAGGTCGGGAAAAGTAATCCCGGACAATCATCCTCCATCTCCAGCAGCAGAGGTTGAGGAGGAAAAGGAAGAAAGGAACACTTAGATCCAACAACCTCCTTTTCCTGAGCACTTGATCCACTCTAGTCAGCACACCCCAAAGGAGACTGAACTTTTGGGAGAACTGAAAATTTTGAATACCCCTTCTCTAGGCCATTAAGGATGTCCCTATTTACAATAGGCTCATCAAGGAAAAGTGCTTTAAGAAACCTGGGAGAAAGAATAAAGATACCCCCACCATCAATGTAGTAGGACAGTTGTCCGACTTAATGTTGGGAAGGGTGATCTTCCTGAAGTACCTGGACCTTGGTAGTCTAGTTGTAGATGTATATGTAGATGGTGTCATAGTCCCCAATACTATGATTGATCTCGAGGCTGCCATCAATGTAATGACCAAGGAAACTATGCTTAAACTCAACCTCCAAGGGACTTCGACAAAAACCACAACAATTATTCAACTTGTAGATCGGTCCACATTAGCTCTGAAAGGAATTTTTGAGGACGTTATGGTTTCAATCAAATCTTAGGAGTACCCTACAGATTTCCTGGTTCTCCAGCCAAAAACCAAGTTTAATAGATATCCTTTCATTTTAGGGAGACCTTGGTTAGCCATTGTCGATGCTTATATTAGCTGTTGGGCCGGAAACATGACTATAAAGAATGTGCCCTTTTCTAAACAGCTGGTATTATATCCTCCTACCCAGCCTTCCATTGACCATGACCTACCTTTATGGTTGGAGGATGAAGAAGAAGAATATGAAGTATACAACACTATGCCCTACCCCATTTGTACCATAGATATTGTTCTTAGAGGGGGGGCAACCTAATGAGGATGACCTCATCGATCAAATCATTTAGAACCGACCCCCCACTGACAGTCCACTTGATGACCTAGTCAAACAGTCTGAGAGCCACCCTTGAATAGAACTTCACTCATTGGATTCAACTTCTGAAACCACGAAGGCTGTGGAATTTGGCCCATCAAAATCTTTGAAAAATAACTCATCACTATCAGCTAAAGAGGAAGAGCAGTTATGCCAACTCTTGAAAGAAAACCTTGATGCAATTTCTTGGGACTACAATACATGAAAGGGGTGCATCCCTCGGTGTGCACACATCATATCTACATTAAAAAGGGGTGCAATCATGTGTGCCAACCCGAAATAAGGATGAACCCAGCTCTAAAAGACATTGTAAAGGAAGAACTACATAAATTATTGGATGTAGGTTTCATATATCCTATATTAGACAGTGAGTGGGTATCTCCTCTTGTCCTAGTCCCAAAGAAGAATGGAAAATGGAGAATCTGTGTTTATTACAAGGAACTCAACAAAGCCACCAAGAAGGACCATTTCCCCTTGCCCTTTATAGATCAAGTTTTGGATGGCCTTACAAGAAATAAATTATTTTATATCCTAGATGGAAATAGTGCGTATAACCATATCCAAATTAGCCCTGAAGACTAGGAAAAGACTAATTTTACATGTCCTTGGAGCACCTTCGGTTACAAAGTCCTTCCCTTTGGGTTGTGCAATGCCCTAGCTACTTTCCAAAGAGTTGTCTTGATCATTTTCTCAGAGTGAGTCCATGAATCCATAGAAATCTACATGGATTATTTTACACCTTATCGAGATGACTTCCAAGAAGCTCTCTCCAATTTAGGAAAGGTGTTGACAAGGTGCATTGAGATGCATCTCTCCCTGAGTCTAGAAAAGTGTGAATTCTTAAAAAGAGTAGGAGTAGTATTGGGCCACTCAATATCACAAGCAGGAATACAGGTGGACCCGAATAAAATCACCATCATAAAAAGGGTTCCTTCTCCTCAAAAGCAGAGATGTCAGAAGTTTCCTAGGTCTAGCTAGATACTATAGAAGGTTTATCAAAGACTTAACCAAATTGGCTTCACCATTATTTGGTTTGTTGGCCAAATATTATGAATTTATCTAGTCCATTATTTGTCAAGAAGCTTTTGAGATCATTAAGGAAAATTTAACTACTACCCCCATTCTCCGAGGTCCAAAGTGGGCTCTGCCTTTCCACATCCACACAAATGCATCAAACAAATATGTGGGGGTAGCTTTGGGGTAGTTTAAAGACAAATTACCGAATGCAGTCTATTTCATTAGTAAGAATTTGTCAAAGGTCAAACTCAACTATACTGTCACAGAAAAGGAATTGTTAACCATTGTCCATGCTTTAAACAAATTTAGACATTATATCACTGGTTATCATACCTTTGTACACACTGACCATGCAGCCATTAAATACTTAATGAATAAACCTGATGTTAATGCTAGAATAATTAGATGGTTGTTATTATTACAGCAGTTTGACCTGACAATTGTTGATAAACCAAGGAAGGAGAATGTTGTTGCATATTTTTTTATCTAAACTCTACATGTAGATGAGGAAGGAATGGTGGAAGACCAGCTTCCGGATGAACACCTATTTTCTATCTCAACACTCTCTATATGGTTTGCTGACATAGTGTTGGGTCTTGAAATTTTCATTCACTTCCATTACATTTTCACTTATATTTCCATATTATCACCTTCACTCCACTTCCATTTCATTACATTTACCTTACCATTACCACTATTGGGTTACATTTATGTTTTTCCAAACATTATTAATTCTTAGAATTTTTAAGTGAATTTGTGGTTAAAAATTAGAAATAATGTGCATATGCTTATACCTAACAAGTAGGATGAGATTGTTTCTATGTGTAGGTCAAAAGGAAGCTTATAAAAGACCTTTATGTGGCCTCCCAAAACCAAATTCGAATTTGAGTGGAGAAGATCATGGGATCATGAGGATATGTGTTTCATTTCCTATTTGTATTGAAACTCTAAAAATACATGTGTCTTATCATTTCCTATTTTGACTGTAACTCTAGAGATATAGGGGGAGATTCATGGACTCCCATTAATGAGATAACTTCTCATATTTTTGTATAATTAGGGGAAGCTTTCTCCTATCAAAGCATGTGAAAAGTTGAAGAAATGCTCATGTTTTGAATAAAGAAGAGGGCTTGCATTTGGAGCTTCTCAACTTTCCATCCTCATGCTTTTGGATTGGCCATCTACAATGTGTGAGATTTATTTGCTTTCATAGATTAGGATTTATTTTCTTTCATAGATTAAGATTTATTTGCTTTCTTAGATTAAATTTCCAATTACTGTGTAATATTATGATTGTCAAATCATCTCAAGAAAGCGGATCTAGCATTTTCCAATTGAATTAGTTTGAAACAATAAGAATTCACAGTTATCTAGTTTCCCTTACTGTTCTGTCATTTATTTTCTTAGATTAGAATTATCAATCAATTGTGTCAACGGATGTTCTCAAAGGTCATTTCAAGAAGATGTTTCTAAACTAAATGATTGAATGTCTAATTCACACAGTTATTGAGTTTTCCTCTTCACAATTTTATTTGTTTTCTAGGAACTTAGAAACTAAGGTATAATTGATTTCTTATGCAACATCTCAAGAGGATAATACTTCACATTGAATGTTGGAATAAATCAAAACATACATTAAGTTGTTTATAGTTAGTTTTACAAACTTTCACATTTGATTTTAAGATCCTCATTTAATCATATTTCAAGGCTGAATGGTTGAATGTTTAATACATGCAATTACTGAGCTATCTTCTGCATACTTTACTCGTTTTTCTAGATCATTAAGTATAATTGGTTACTTAACATCATCTCAAGAAGGCGACACTTCGTATTGAATGCCGGAGTAACTATGTATACATTAGTTGTTTTCCTTTGCACATTTTACTTATTTTTCTAGTACATTAGAAGTTAAAGTATAGATAGTTGCTTACATATCATCTCAAGAAGGTAACACTTCATAATTGAATGTTGGAGCAACTAAAAGTACATTAGTTGTTTTCATTTCCTACTTTCACCTAGAACAACACTGCAATTTCAATCTCAGTTTTAAAAATTAGATCCATGGAATATGACTAATGTTAATATAGAAATCATTAAAATAGATGCTATGTTTTCCAGATTAGATTCTAACTAGCCAACAATCTTTAATTTATTTTTATGTAAATTAGTTTAACCTAGAAACATTTCCTTTTCTTCTTTCTTAAAAGTCATCATATTTCTTTCATAGTTTTTAGATTAACATTTTTTTGACAACAAAAGAACAAAACCCCCAAAACAACATAAAATATATATAACAAGGTTACAAAAAATTTAACTAAGCACATACAGTGCACCACACTTCATCAGATTACTAACCTCGGTTGATAATTTATGTTATCAATTTAAGACATTAAATTGACTAAACATTTTGGCGTCATTGCCGGGGAAGTGTAATTAAGAGACCTTATTTCTTACATCTAAAAAATATCAATTAATAATTTCTCGAGTATGCTCTCTTCCTGCACTTTATGTGATCTGGAGGATCAGAAAAAGAGAATTTTTATGCTAAAAAATAATAATAAGAAATTATGTTTTCATCATTTCGTTTGATTTAATTTTACAATAAACTTTAAAATAAAATAAAAAAATGATGAAAAAAATTAATTTCAATAAATTGTTTTGTTTAATGAAATATATATGTATATTTTAAATGTTTTGAAAATATAACATATATAATTTTATTAACAAATCAATTTAAAAAAAAAAAACCAATGATGACCCATGGCCTTTGAACATAAAACAAAAACAAATGAAAATTATGTGTGGCAGCGTACATGAGAGATTTCATAAGAAATACAAAAATATGCAATTTGTGAAGGCTTTCAATTTTAAATAACGATGTTGAGGGAATATGAAACTTCCATCCAATACTAGAATCTAATGTCATGCTATGTTCAACAAACACTGTGGACATTAGGGAATAAACAACAGCTGCTATCATAGCCCGTATCGATATAAAGAGACCAATACCCATTTGTTACAGCTCTGTAATGCCCCGTTCTCTCTTAGTGTACTTGCTAACAATTGGCACAATCAGATGATCATAATCTCGAACCTATCATTGCTTCTTCTATTTATGAATCGAATCCAACTCCTCAAGTTCAAGAAGCAGTAGTAAAATCAACAGAAACAAAATTAAAATTCGATTCATGGAGATGTGCGATGTTTCTTAGTTGTTGGACTCTAGCACCGCCTTTGAAATTGCTAACGAGTATTCCTCTTAACAAGCACACTAGTCGGAACTCATCTAATTCACCTCTATTGTTTGTGTTCATATCTATCAACAAATTATTTCAAATCAAACCACAACAATTGATTTTTGTTGTCGGAGCTTCACAGAAAACGCAGCAGTCTAAACATGTCAGTTTTAAAATGCAGTTTCTAAGCAAACCAATTCAAATTAGGAAAAAATGATACGTGGGTTTTTCTCATAAGAGGGGCAATTAGATAACTCACAAACGGTTTTGTGGATTTCGCAACCGATTGGGAGAATTTATGGGTTCTTTGAAGCCTTGATTTGCAGACTCCGTGAAGAAAACAAAAACAGTTTGTGAATTTAATTGTTGGAAATCAGTTGAGAGAATTACGACACATTCCAGGTAGAAGAATTCAAATCAAATTATGCTTGATCTACATAAATTTTCCTGTCTATGTGTCAAGCATTCGTTGAAATTGCTTGTCCCTACTGCATGCGTTGTTTTAGAGACAGAGTCGTTTCTAATTGAGGTCATATTGGTTGAAAAATTGATTGAAATCGTGACTGTGCACCGGTGGTGTCAAGCAGGATGCAATGAACCTGATGTGAATTTGGTTAATATGACAACCTTACCATGTAATGAAGGGAGTACAACTCTGTGTTGAAGTTTTTTTTTTTTGGATGTATTGAATAATGTTTTTTTTAATGATGTATTGATATGAAGACCTGTCTTGTTTTGATTTAGATGCGCATTTCTTTCACCTTCCAATGTTATGTGTTTCACCCAATATGATCTTACCAAGAATGCTTTGAAATATTTGGGCCAAAGGAATCTTGATTCTGGACAGCTTTATATTTTTCTTTTAAATGTCCATTTTTCACCTTCCAGTCATTACTAAGAATCACTTTTTGGACAAATATTTGTGTCCTCGTCATGGAGAGTAGTTGGTTGTCAAAGTAACCGACAACCGAAATTAATTAATTAATATATATATATATATATATATATATATATATATATATATATAATTTCTTTTTAATAATGACTTGTAGAACAATTGGAAAATTATTTAGATGATTTCTAAACATTTGGCATTAATATTGTTGTTGTGTATTTTTCTATGAAGTTTTAACTTACAGGACACAACAAATCTTTGTGATGTCAATCATTTTACTGAGCACAATGCATGAAGTCATTCGACAACAAGGAGTTGATTTATTTTTCATGGTCATCTCTTAAAAATAGACTTGTTATCGAAACCATGAATTAGACTGAATATAATGCTTTCAATTTTCCTTAAAAATCTGTTTCATTTGGCCTTAAATTTTTTATGTATGTATCGGAAAGGAATTGATCACTTTTTTTTTTTTTAACTCACGTTTTATGCTTTAGTGCCAAGTTTTTTTTTGCGGGTTTGGGATTATCGAATGATCATTGAAGAAAACTAATTGAGCACACAATTGGTCTTCAAATGACCAATTTCATGAGAAACATAAGAACAATTCCATGTCCATATCCATCAAGACCATTACCTTTCCTCTTTTTTTGAATCCAACCAAGAACTTCAAAGCAAGCCACAATTATTTTCCCAGCAAGAGTCAGTTGTTCATTTTCCTTCATTCACATACACTTTCCATTACTTTTTGTCTACTCCACAAATAAAAGCAAGAAGCTCACTTACATGCTTATTGTCCATAGTCATTTTCCATTTTCCTTCTCCTATCCTTTTCATTTCGCAAATAACCCTTGCTTCAATGAAAATTATTGAGTCCATAGTCCTTTGAGTCTAAATTCCTTGCAAAAACACCTTGAGACTTGCATGCCTTAATGGCAAGTCTTCTTGCCGACGAACAATGGGGATCTTCTAGGTACTTGACAACAACAAAATTATTCGTACCTAGCAAGATGTGTTTGGGCACCTTGACTCTCATTGTCATCAATGGTGGGAGTTCTCGTGTTGACTAGTGGCATCCATTAATAATGGCCACTAATTCAACAATTTCCTACTATGATCGACATCAGAACATCTATTCACATAGCAGGAATTGTGCCAATGAGTTTTGAAGACATGAAGACTATGATTTTAAGCATTTTGGAGCAAATGAAGAAGATGGCAGCTGCAGAATCAAATGACAACTGCAGAATCAGATAGCAGTCGTGGAATCAGATGGCAGCTACAGAATCAAATGACAGCTGTGGGATCAGATGATAGCTGCAAAATCAGATAGTAGCTGCGAAATCAGATGGCAGCTGCATAATCAAGTGACAGTTGCGGAATCAAATGAAAGCAGCATAATCAGCACCATTCCACAGCAAATTCAACAGTTTTAGTAGAAGTAATAAAAAGACATCTTTACTCTTTTCTCCATAACTTGCACAACCACTTGAAAAATATTATGATCAGAATTTTACAGCCACCACACATGCAACTCATCCATTTTCAAAGGGTAAGTTAAGGTACGTCATTTTCTAACTTTTTACCATAGAATTCCTTGAAAAGTTAGAATGATAATTTTTGGACAAAACATTTCTCTTTCTCATTTCATAAAATTGCCAATACCATCAGTTGGGAGGGGGAATACATTCATATTCATATTTTGACATGTTCATATCACATTCAAAAACCCACATACTTCCAAAAGATATTAACTATTACATCATTATTATGAGCATACAATTGCTTTTCAAAAGTACTTAAGAGATAATTGGATACAAACACAATCATGGTTGTCACACAAGAACCAACCATGATGCAATCCAATAAAGATGTACTTTGCAACAATAATCAAATTATCATTATGCCAAGATCGAAGATCAAAATTGAATGCAACAACAAAATATGGTTGTAACACAAGAACCAACCATGTTGCAATTCAAGTAAAACACTTTGCAGAAGTATGAAGTTATCAAATGATATCACACAAATTTAAGCCAAAGCTCAAAGATCAATAAGAATTAATGTAATAGATTGCATGAGGACATGCAATAGCTTTAGTTGGGGGGTATGTTGGGCCTTGAAATTGTCATTTATTTCCATTATATTTTCACTTATATTTCCATATTATCACCTTCACTCCACCTCCATTTCATTACATTTAACTTACCATTACCACTATTGGGTTACTTTTATGTTTTTCCAAACTTTATTAATTCTTAGCATTTTTAAGTGAATTTGTGGTTAAAAATTAGAAAGTAATGTGCATATGCTTATACCTAACCAGTAGGATGAGATTGTTGCTATGTGTAGGTCAAAGGGAAGCTTCTAAAAGACCTTTATATGGCCTCCCAAAACCAAATTCGAATTTTAGTGGAGAATATCATGGGATCATGAGGATATGTGTCTCATTTCCTATTTGTATTGAAACTCTAGAAAAACATGTGTCTTATCATTTCCTATTTTAACTGTAACTCTAGAGATATAGGGGGAGATTCATGGACTCTCATTAATGAGATAACTTCTCATATTTTTGTATAAATAGGGGAAGCTTTCTCCCATCAAAGCATGTGAAAAGTTGGATAAATGCCCATGTTTTGAATAAAGAAGAGGGCTTGCATTTGGAGCTTCTCAACTTTCCATCCTCATGCTTTTGGATTGGCCATCTACAATGTGTGAGATTTATTTGCTTTCATGGATTAAGATTTATTTGCTTTCTTAGATTAAATTTCCAATTACTGTGTAATATTATGATTGTCAAATCATTTCAAGAAAGTGGATTTGCCATTTTACAATTGAATTAGTTTGAAACAATAAGAATTCACAGTTATCTTGTTTCCCTTACTGTTCTGTCATTTATTTTCTTAGATAGAATTATCAATCAATTGTGTCAACAGATGTTCTCAAATGCCATTTCAAGAAGACGTTTCTAAACTAAATGATTGAATGTCTAATTCACACAGTTATTGAGTTTTCCTCTGCACGGTTTTATTTACTTTCTAGGAACTTAGAAACTAAGGTATAATTGATTTCTTATACAACATCTCAAGAGGGTAATACTTCACATTGAATGTTGGAATATATCAAAACATACATTAAGTTGTTTACAGTTAGTTTTACATACTTTCACATTTGATTTTAACATCCTCATTTAACTGCATCACTGATATTCTTAAAAGTCATTCCAAGAAGTTGATTTAATTATATTTCAAGATTAAATGGTTGAATGTTTAATACATGCAATTACTGAGTTATCTTATGCATACTTTACTCGTTTTTCTAGATCATTAAGTATAATTGGTTACTTAACATCATCTCAAGAAGGTGACACTTCGTAATGAATGCTTGAGTAACTAAGTATACATTAATTGTTTTCCTTTGCACATTTTACTTATTTTTCTAGAACATTAGAAGTTAAAGTATAGATAGTTGCTTACATGTCATCTCAAGAAGGTAACACTTCATAATTGAATGCTGGAGTAACTAAAACTACATTAGTTTTTTTCATTTCCTACTTTCACCTAGAACATCACTGCAATTTCAATCTCAGTTTTAAAAATTAGATCCATGGAATAGGACTGATGTTAAGATAGAAATCATTAAAATAAATGCTCTGTTTTCCATATTAGATTCTAACTAGCCAATAGTATTTAATTTATTTTTATGTAAATTAGTTTAACTTAGAAACATTTCCTTTTCTTCCTTCTTAAAAGTCATTAGATTTTTTTCATAGTTTTTAGATTAACACTTTTAAGACAACAAAAGGAAAAAACCCCCAAAACAACATAAAAATATATACAACGAATTAAGAAAAAGGTTAACTAAGCACATACGGTGCACCAAACTTCATCAGATTACTAACCCCGATCGATAATTTATGTTAGCAATTTAAGACGTTAAATTGACTAAAAACATAGCTAACTACTTGGTTGCTTTAAAATTCCCTCCAAACCTCTTATCCAGGGAGAAGAGCAAGATCACCATAAAAGGTACCCCTTTCACCTGGATCAGTGGAAATCTCTTCAATTTGGGACCTGACCAAATTCTAAGAAGATCTGTGAGGGAGGAAGAATTTTTTGAAATCCTCTCGGCATGTCATGATAGTCCTTGTGGAGGCCACTTTGTTGCAAAAAGAACAAACTTCAAAGCTTTGCAGAGAGTTTACTATTGGCCTACCCTCCACCAAGATGCAGGGAGATACACCAGTAGGTGTGACTAGTGCCAAAGGATGGGGAAACCTACATAGAGGGATGAAATGCCTTTGCACCCTCAGGTGGCTTTAGATCCATTTGACAAGTGGGGCATGGAATTCATTAGACCCATTGATCCACCATATGGGCAGAAAAAGTATATCATAGTTTGCACTGACTACCCGAGCAAGTGGGCTGAAACAAGGGCTGTAAAGGTAGCAACCGAGGAGAAGGTAGCATAATTTCTAAGAGAGAATGTGTTCTACAAGTTTGGATACCCCAAATAGGTAGTCACTAATCAGGAGGCTCAATTCAAATCTCATCTCATTGAATTTTTTTTTAGGCGACATAAGATAAAAGCATAAGACTTCCATTGCCTACCATCCTCAAGCAAATGGCCAGGTGGAAGTGACAAACATATCCTTGGAGAATATCCTCACCAAGGTTGTGAGCAACAACAGGAAATATTGGGTAGACAGATTGGTGGAATCCACTTAGGCCTACAATACCACTTGGAAAACAACCACAAGGTTCACTCCTTATGACTTAGTCTATGGGAAGAAATATCTGCTTTCAATTGAATTTGAGTACAACACCTTGAGGATGGCAGTTGAGTTAGACCTAGACATCACAAAGGCCCAAAAATAAAGGTTGCTTCAATTAAATGGTTTGGATGAGTTCGGGATGCAAGCACTCCTTCACATAGAAGTAGTTCAACTACAAAGGAAGGTTTGGCATGACAAGCACATTAAGGAGAAGACCTTTCAAGAAGGAGATTGGGCGATGTTCTATGACTCAAGGTTCAAGTATTTCAAAGGAAAATGAATGAAAAGATGGTTGAGAACTTACAAAGTGGAAAAATGGTATGATAATGGCGCAGTTCATATCATGACCATAGATGAGGAGGGGATTCCCCTGCTTGTCAATGGTTACATGCTCAAAGTATACAAAAATCCCCTATCTAGGGATGAGTTTATAAATTCCATAAACAGGGAGCTGTATGTCATGGGAAGCTCCATAGTTTCCAGCGCCTCCCCCTCCTAGAAAAATAAAAAAAGGAAAAAAATAAAGAGGCATGGGTGAAAACCTTGCTGAGGCGCCCATGACAAACTCCAAGGTTGAAAGCATCAGGAACGTCTGAAGCGAGAGAAAAATAGCGGTAATAATATTAATAAAGTGCTTTGTCTCCCACAGAGTTTCAGCCACAAAAACATATGGGTGCATCAAAGTTTTCATTAAAGATATATATATATATATATATATATATATATATATATATATATATATATATTTCTGTCTCTACGGGTTTTCAACCCCACTGACTTGCCTTGGGTGCCTCAAAGAGGATTTTCACCCAAGGCAAGCTTGTGGGACAAAGCCTGCAATGAAACAGATATATATATATATATATATATATATATATATATATATATATATATATCATAGAGTGAAAACCTCCTTGGGCCTGGGGTGGTGGCTGCGCTGGGTTGAAACTATACGTGGGCGAGACCTTCAAAAAAAAAAAGAGAGAAAAAAGAAAAATAAAAAGAGAAAAGGAAAAAAGAAAAATGATACCTATGCATGTTTTGCAGGTTGTTGATAAAAGGTGGTTTTAGACCCGAAGGAGCAGTTTTATTCCTCTCTTCTCTCTTTCCTTTGCATACCCACTCCATGAGAAACTCCAGCATGCACCCATCCACTCATTTCTCCCTTCAGTAAGAATAAAACCTTTTTTTTTCTCTTGTCTGTAATTGCTACAGGATGTCCTAGCTGCTACAAGGTTCCTGTAGTGCTACAGGAAACCCTGTAAGTACTACAGGAAACTTATCAACAAGAAAGGTAGCTCTCTCAAGGGCTTCTAAACTTCACAAAGAGCACGAGAAATTTTTTTTTTTTCCTACACCTACCACTCCTAACCCTCACTTCACTCCATGCACATGTATTCACTCTCTAAATCCTATTTTTCGACACTAGCAGCTAGATCACCTATATCTTGACATGGGACCTCTACCCTCACCTCTCCATCACTCCACTCACTCCATAACTCCATCCCTAACCTCCATACAGAATTTCCCTTTATCTCTAAGCAATATGGAGCCCCAAGAAGTGGAGAATAGACTGTTGCATGAAGTTGAATAGTTTCATGTAGCAATCATGAACATGGCACAACAAGGTTAAAAAGTGAGAATAAATCGATGGAAATGGATTCAAAGGACCACCAGCAGACTCCAGGAGGATGATCACACCAGCAAGATTACCTGATGACCTCCATGCAACGCCTGCAACAAGAAAAAAAAACAAATAAAAAGGTTAAGCAACTCACTCAGAAAACACTTTAAAAAAAACATAGCAAGAGAAAGATAGTCATGGCTATCACCAAACTATAGCTCCCTACACCAAATAATGTTTACAACTACTCAACAACAGGTAGGCTCAGCTATGGCCCTTCACCCTCTCTTGCTATGCACTCATATTGATCAAAATGATTTAATGTCGAGAATTAGAGAATAAAAAGGCAAAAAGGTGGCTAGTTAACTTGGCCACCCTCGTGGAATTAAAGTGAACGAGAATTTGATTGTGCATGCCACCTGGGCAAGTAAAATCAGTTAAGGGTGAGTTCACAAGGACATGGAGGTGATTCTGAGGCAAAGGCAATGATTAACTGGAGTGAGACCAACGGTCCAAAAGAGGAAAACTCGTGCCACAGTCCAAGTCATCACTCCGCTCCAAATTCGGTTAAGTTGCCATAAAGTGAATTGTTAGCTCATTATTCTAATTTAATTTAGCATTTTGAGAGCAGTGGGAGGAAGGAAAGTCAGAGGATCCCTCAAATAAAGCAACACCAAGACCGAATCTGCATGCAAACCTCGTGCTTCAAGAAACTGTTGTTGCTACAGGAAACTTCACAGAAGGTTCAACAATGATTAAAAAATAAATCAAAGAACTCATAGGTGGTATTACCTCCTAAAGCCACCATCTCCGAAGAAAAAACACCAGAGGTTAGAGGTAAGTCGTTACCACTCTCCAAATTTCAAATTTTCCATAAAATTTATACACATTCAACAATAATTTGGGAATTAAGTGGTAAAATCAAGGTAGTCTAAGTTTGTTTGAAACCATAATCTCTAAGGCACCACTTCACAAATAACTCTCAGACAAAACCATTCAACCACCTTCCTAACACAGCCACAAAATGGGAAGAGGATTTAACATAAGGGTGCCCATTGATATCAAAAGAATAATATTGCACCCTCATGTAGTGGAGATTTTCAGGAACCACCAATGGTTAGGTTTCTTTAAGCTCCTCAAGGGCTTTGATGAGGAGATAGCTCAAGAATTCACAGTGGCCCTGCAATCATAATCATATGAGAGGGCCACCACTGTGGTTAAAGGCCTAACTATCACAATCACACCTCAGCTCATTAGCAGAATCACCACTTTGCCTTTAGGAGTCAAGTGGAATAGGGCAGATAGGGTGCCCAACACTATAACCAATAAAAGCTTATTTCTGCAAGGAGAAGAATTCGTTGAAGACAAAAATGGAGTGAGGAGATGAAGCCTTCCATACTCTTGGGATGAAGTAGCATTCCACATTATGAAATTCATTTCCTGTGAGGGCAGACTTAGTGTAGTTATGTATACCACTTTAGGTTGTTGAATGAACTTAGATTTCAAGGAGAAATCCCTCTAGAACAAAGATTGAGCATTCCTTATTTCCTCTTGCACTCAATTATAGACATGAGAAAAAAGGTGAGGGAAAGGAAGTACCAGCACTTATCTAATAATGGCCTCATCGAGCTCATAGCGAATGATGCTCTAAACAGATTGAACCTCCATGTTCCTTGATCCTCATTCATAGACATGGATAGGGAAGCCTTCATAGCCACCCAAACTAGACAAAACCCTGCCTCTAGTCTTGGAGAGAGGGAAATAAAAGAATAAAAAGAGGGGGAGGTTGAAGAGACAAAAGGAGAAGATGAGGAAGAAGAATAAATGGAGGTTGAAACACAAAACACAAAAACTTTAGAAATAGAGAAAGGAAAAGAAGAAGAAAAAGAGGGAGATGAAATAAAGGAGGAATATACTGAGGAGAAGAAGGAAGAGAAGACAGGTGAGGAGGAAATATCAAACCCTATGATAGGCATTGATACCTCTCCTCAATAGACCAACATATCACCTGAGATAACAGAGAAAGAAGTGGATGCTAGCTTAGCAACTTTGAGCACACTAGTGAATTCCAAGAGGAAGAGACAAACACCCATGTACTTCAAGACTAGAAAGAGTGCAAGGTTAAGGCAAGGGAAACCATGGACTCCTACCAAAAGCCCTATAACAATTAAGGAGTCACCCAAGAAGGATGGTGAAGTAAGGTTAGAAGAAGGAAGGGTTCGAGAGGTCACTTCATCTGAAAAGACACCTATAACCTATAAGAGAAGACATTCATCAAGGTTGGCAGCCCCTACACATCTACCAACCCCCACAGACCCTCAAAAGACAGAAAAAAGAAGAAGGAAAAGCAAGCAAGGGATGGTTTTCTACAGGAAAAACAGAGTTAACTCTGTTTATGCTACGAAAACTCTGTTTGTGCTACAGGAAACTCCAGCAGCGACAAAAACAGAGCAGGAAGCCTTGGGGAAGGGAGATAAGACACCTAAGGGTGGGAAAGAGGCCCAAGAAGTTGAGAAGGAAGCACAGGTTGAAGGGCAAGATGCCAAAGGGGAAGAAGAGAAGGATAAAAAGGAGGATCCTACCTCCCCAAAAACCGTCCCTAAAGATATATCAGCAGTTTCACACCCTAGCCCTTAGCCAAATATCACTTCTTACTATACATTTATTGAATGGCAGAAAATGATTCCTCAGAAACTTGCAGTTCCCTTATTTTATCAGTTGGAACAAGAAAGAGCATGCACTTATCAGTGGAGGAAAATTGCTACAACAAGAGGTGTTCATGACATAGAGGTGATGGAGGAGAAGGTCACTGAGTTGGGAAGGAATTTGTCTGATGTTAGACTCAGATAATCCATGTTGAAAGAGCAGCTTCAGGAAACATAGGTAGAGAATGCAATATTTCAGAGTCAAATTCATCAAAAAGACAAACAAATTGCCACCATGGCAGATTTTTGCATGGAGGCCATCCAACACATATATCCATCAAACTCCTATGCCATCTACCTCAAATAAAAATGGCTCCAATTTCAGATTAATACGTTAGCCTCTCATGGGTCCTTACCTTTTTAGAACTGCAGGAAATTCATTGACTTTGGCAATCATTCCAGCACGGTAGACCAGGCCAAGATGTCAGAATTCTACATGCACAATGTTATTTTGACAGAATTAAACATTTGGGACCCTAACCCTAGGTTGGGATATATGCAGTTAATGGCATTAACCTCTTGGATGGTGAATGAGGAAGAAAGAGCAAATGAAGTAAAGAAGATGATGAGAAGTGAAAACAGAGAACCTCTATACATAAGGGTACAACTATTCAGCCCTAGGGGAGCCATCAACAATCACCTCATGATAGAGAATGATGCCAGCCTTGTAGACAAGTACCTCAGCATATACGCACAAGCCATTGCACACTTTGATGATATTTCTAGGTTGTTGGGAGATGAGTGTGTACTGGTAAGTCAAAGAATGTGGAATGGCCTCCCTCTTAGTCTCTGAAACATGGAATAGCATACCCCAAAGAGATTGACGAGTTCCCTAGAAAGGGAACCATTATACAAGACGGATATGCAGGCAATGAAAATACAATGGCTTGGCTTGAAACTCAATCCACCTTTGTTGTTGGGACTGGGTAAAGGGAAAGACTGAGATGAGAAAAACAGAGAATGGGAGGAGGCTGAAAATAATGTTGGATTCTACCCTCCTAAAGGAACTCCTTCACTTCTTCCTTGGGAGGTCAGAGGGGCCACTAAATCACTGAAAGAAATGAAGAAGGAGGACTAAGTTGCTAATAGGATGAGCGACCATTTGGTAGCGGGGTGATGATGAGCCCCATCATTAGGTATAATTGAAGGGGTTAATTGTCACCTTTTTATCCTTATTAGTCTCTCTTTCTCACATTTAAATTACATTATGGTCATATGTTGCTTAGTGTAGATGGTGGTTAAGGCTTGTCATACCTCGAATGCCTAATATGATTTAAATGCATGATAATCACGAAGATATTCCATTTTTGTTGAAGATTGTGCAATCAAAGCTCAGAGAAGGCCACAAGGAGATATTATAGGAGGGTTTTCCACCTCCTTAACTCCTAAAGGCATCCAAGGGATCCTCGAGATTCCCTCCAACAACTCGAAATCAAAGGCATCCAAGCAAGTGGAAGATCAAGTGCACCAAAGCTCCACTTCTCTTCCAGTTAAAGGGGACACATCACCTAATTTTTAGGGAGTTGTTGGTAGCTACCCTTTAGGTTAAATAAGGCATAGCAAGAGCTAATTAAGATTCAAATTTTGGAGAAATATAATAGACTCTTAGCTCTTGTGATATACTTTTGATACTTTCATTGTTATGTAATGAGACTATTTCTGCAATAAAATGAGTATTCATTTTGTCCTTCACTGATTTAGTTTTAGAGAGCTGGGCTTGTGGGTTAGGACCCAATCCATTGGTCTTAGTATCTCCCTTGTGTATTTATGTTTATTTTTATGCCATTGTAGCTAGTTTGCTTCATTAGTGTTAGCTAGTTTGCTTACATTTCATTTCTATTTTTAGTTTGCTTCCATTTTATCTTTGTTGTAATTAAGCTCTCATAAATCTTGGTACAGTAGCATATAAAATAAAAAATTTGTGTCTTAAATCCTCCTTCTCTCATCTCTTTCATTGGAGCTTGAGGAGGGCAGATCTTCACCACATGCCCAAAATTTCTCTTCAGTTTATGTTCTTGGAAATAATAGATATATTGTTGTAGTTATCATGAACATGTTGAGAATACTGGGTTAGATTTTTGTTTGAATGCATAAGTAGGCTTTCTTATCAAATTCAACTCATCTTTTCCATCTTCTTCATCATAGATTTGTCAGTGTTTATTGCATGAACAGGTACCATGCTTGCATGTTTGAGTATAGCAACAAAGGAGGACTCCACCAGCACCCCTAGCTCCATTTCTCACCTTTCACCAAGCTCGTTTCAATAAAATTGCCCTCAACCCTATTTTTGAGATTTTCACCACCACACCGAGAGCAACCCTAGAAGTGCAAGACAGGATTTGAGAGAAGTTCTAAGCTTGGCCACCTTCCATCCACCTAAATACACCTTCATTTCACCTTCCCTACCGCTTTCCTCATCAATTTTGGCCTCAAAACACCCTCAGCCTATTTCCTATAGCATTTACAAGACATCCTTTAGCACTACAGGAAACCTGTAGTAGCGCCATTTAGCCTCTCCATCGGCCTAGAAACCATCTTCCACCTCACCTAACCTTGCCACACCCTCCAAGACACCTTCAACTCTGAATCCATGAATCCAGGAACTTCTTAAGCCACCTTAGCGCCTTCTTCTTTTGCTGCAAAACAGAGTATTTACAAGCATATTTATACCATGACTAGATGCATGGTTAAAGCATGGTAGTTAAGCGTAAAATAATTAGAGTTTATTTAGCCATTCGGCCCAATAATGTGTGATTATATTAGTCTTTCTTTCTGCAATTTCAATTCAACGATTTGCTTCATGAATGTTATCTAGTTTACTTCTATTTCTTGCAATAACCTAAATTGTAGATTTCTTTCCTTGCAAAATAGCTAGATGTATCTTCTGGATTCAAAATAGTCCTTTGATCATTGATAGAGTAATGGTTTTGAGTCATCCGTAGTTCTAGGTCTAATTCAAAAGTGTGATAGACTTCACTCATAAACCCTAGCAATAACACCCTTTCATAGGACTCAGAAGAGTATGGCATGAGTAGAATGCATCTACTGTGTATATAGCATTGTCACCTCCAAGTTTGTATGAAACCAGGTTGATAAAGTAAATTAAGTAACCTATGGGAGTTGCAGCACTCTTGGTGCAATACCGGGGCTCACCAACCATTTTCAACATGTCGTGGATATGAGAAGTCATATTTTCCCATCTGTGAAATTATACATAGTTCTTTTCAAAAAAATATCTTGTGGCATCTGCTACCAAGGTGGAGTCACTTTGACTTGGAAAATGATTGTTATATCCCTCCATTTACAGTACCTCTGACAAATAAATCTCTACTAGTGATAATTCCTTTCTATAGAGTGCTTTTTCTAATTGACCACTTGATATTTCATTCCTTGTGATTGTTGAGCATCCATAACCCAATTATCTGATTGTTTCCAAGTAGATATTTAACCTACAAACATTCACTGATCTATATTTTTCAATAAATTCTCTTGGCAAATCTTAGATTCAAATTTTGGTTATATGCCACCATAATATCTTTCATTGAAAGAGTTGCTTTTCCCAATGGTGTTATTCTCAAATTCCTCAATTTCACATAATTTTGAGATATCGGGTTTATCTTCTAAAATTTTGAGTTCTCGGTTATAAACATTCATAAGAGAAAATAATGTTGATAATGGTTGCTTGTAGGGAGAGCACAATGCATATATGTCATCCATAATTTTTCCTCAGGATATATTTTGCAATGCAACCAATGTTGTATATAATATGTCCAACCTTGATTGATTTGTAAAATTAGGCAATATTTGCTTAGAACAACACATGATTTCATATGAATGGTGCTAAAGTCATTTAAGTATAGATTCATTGGCTTCACAATCAGTTTGAAATAGGTCTACCCCTATGTGGAGTCTGTAGCTTGGATAACCCCAACAGGCAAGAGTAAGTGCGTCTGGAGCCCTAGGAAGTGGCTTTGGGTCAACTTGTGAACTCATTCAAGGAGGAGATAATGTCATGGAAACCTTTTGTATAGATGCTACAACACTTCTTACATATTTATAAGCCATTGTTGCCACATTTTCTTGCAAGTGGCTCTCATAAGTTGACATAGACCTCAGATTCAAGTTGGCGCCAAAGTCACCAGACGTTCTGGTTCTAGTTGATCCAACCTTAAGAGCAGAAGCCAAATCCAATGTGTGGTTGTTACGTCCAGATCCATATGTTCCTGATTCGAAAAGAATAGTCCTGAACCCAAAAGGAAACAAAGGAGCAGCATCAACACATGATTCATTGATGGTGTAAAAACAAGCTCTGCACATGCTCCGACTCCATTTTCAGCAATTTCATTGCCAAGATGTAAGAGAAACATGTCTCTGGATAGGACAACTTCTTCTAGCTTGAGGAATTCTACGAATTCTTCATGTTCCACAATATGTGCTAAGTAAAGGAAGAATTGACTTCTTGAAAATCCCCTTGCTCTTGATCCTAAAACACCATAAGGACTTCACTTTAAAGCAATGAAAAAGTAGGCATCAGGGTGGGAATATTCTTATTCTGATTGATATTCACACAAGAAACGTACAAGTATTGATGGAGTCACATTCTGTAAGATAATAGATGCCACTGTGAAGAGTTGTAAGCTAATTAAAAGAATTAACTTGGGAGGAAAAGTGTTTGAATGGAAATGAATTGATAACATTAGTGACATCCTCCATGCCGTCACTTCCCATCAATGACCACCCGTCATCTGTATAACCATTCACATCCTCGTTGAAACCCCTGCTAAACCTTTGGCTAAATTTTCGTAGAGCAACTGGTTGGATCCCCCATCCCAAAACTATTTCACCTGTGGCCTTCAGTGCAACTTGGCATAATCGAGGAAATGTTGCGAATGCCATTTTTTGGGCAAGTAAAGGAAACTATTCATATAATGTTTGTAAAATCACAATAATCCTCCATGGATCTAGGTCTAAGTGATCAATAATACAGGTTATGGAACCACCATATCTTAGACTCCAGAAGTCTCTATTAGAAGCTATAGTAGTGGCCGTAGATGTCTGCATGTATAAAAGCTCGAATGCTCCAGCATATCCAGTCGGAACAGTAGGCAAGATGTCAAGGCAATGACAATTATGAAGCCAAGATAGGCGATCTTTAAGAATATCTTCAACCTTTATAGGAACTACTCCTAGTAGACTGCAAACACATGCAACTACTCCATTACCAGTATTTGGAATAACTACACTACTAATCAAATGTAACTACTCCATTACCATCATTTGTCAACAACTACTTCAACTACTCAAAAGTGGATGCACATTCGTCTTTCAATTCGAATTTCTTACCTTTCCTTTGTAATGATGTATAAGAAATATGCGAGAAGTTCCTACTGAACCTCTTGTAATAACCCGTTAACCCCATAAAGGATCTCACCTCGTCCACATTCCTAGGAGTTTCCCACTCCATAATAGCTCTTACCTTCTCTGGATCCACCATTATTCCTTCCTTGGAAACCACATTTCCTAAGTAATGTACCTTTTTCTGAAAGAAACTGAACTTACTGAGCTTAGCATAAAACTGATGCTCTCTCAACAATCTCAATATTGTTGCTAAGTGTTTGACATGCTCTTCTTCATTTTTAGAATATACCAATATATTATCAATGAATACAATAACAAAATTGTCCAGATAAGGATGCAACACGCTATTCATCAAGAACATAAAAGTAGATGGAGCATTAGTCAAACCAAATGGAACTACAAAAAACTTATAATGCCCATAACTGGTCCTGAAATTTCTCTTGTAAATGCCCTCTTTCTTGATGCGTACATGATGATATCTTGATCTCAAATCAATCTTTGAGAACACTACTACTCCCTTCAACTGATTGAACAAACCATAAATCCTCGACATTGGATACTTGTTCTTGATGGTCACCTTGTTCAACTGCCTGCAATCGATGCACAACCTGAGAGTACTATCCTTCTTCTTCACAAACAATACCGGTGCACCTCATGGTGATACACTTGGCCTAATGTATCATTTTTCAAGCATTTCCTTCAATTGAAATTTAAATAATACTAAATCTGAAGTGTTCATCCTATATAGTGCCTTTGATGTTGATGCTGCCCCTGGTACCAACTCAATAACAAAGTCTACTTCCCTATGAGGCAACAATTCTGAAATCTCTGTCGGAAATACATCCCGAAATTGCTGCAAAATTGGGTAACTACTCAATATCTCTACATCCTCATCTTCCTTACCTTTATCACTAGAAATGTGCACTGCAAATAACACACACCCTTTTCTACGATTTCTCTTCGCCTTCATAGTTTTCACCATCCTAACTAATGTTGCCTTCTTCTTACCCTGTAATATTATTTGTTCTCCATTGTCATCCAAACATTTATTGGATTTGTCATAACAATCCACTTTGGTCCTATGAAGATATAGCCAGTCCATACCCAAAAGCATATTGTATGATCCCAATGATAACACATTCAAATGTGCTGATGTAGGCATACCATTCAACTCAAATGAACAAGCCCTTACCCAATGATGAACTTGCTTCTTTGTACCTGTACCCAAATGCACTAACCAAGATTTTTCATGCACTTCTTTATTCAAACTACACTTATCCACCAGTTCAGGATTAACATAATTGTAATTAGATCCAGGGTCAATCAAAATAGAAACAACTTGATCACAAAGCTTATCATCCATCTCAATGATAGATGCCTGATGATTTTCCTGTCGTTTATCCAATGCTGCATAAATCCAAGGAACACTCTATCCAACGTCCCCCACTATCTGCGCATCTTGAGCATTGTAAATCTGCGGTCTACCACTCTAATGTTGTGGAAAATCTCTATGATGATGATCTTTGCCACTAGTCCAACATCGTATGAGCTTCCTATCATCACCATTGTTTTGCTCAGATCGAAATTCCTGTCCTCTATCAGATGCATTGATCTTCTTATGTGGCGATGCATTATCTTTGCTACTTGTGCCCTGAGCCCTTGCTTGTTTCTTGTCCCATTTTCTTGTGTTCCTTGCATTACCTTTATAGTCTGGTTTAGTCTCAAATTTGTGCTTTGATTGCTCATAAAAATGCTTTAGCTTTCATATGGCAATGATCTAGGCTCATCAAACTCAATCATGTACTTGAATGTTATCGACAACCCACCGATGAATCTTTGAATCTTGGCCTTCTCCTCCTTGAGGTAAGGCACATATCTCAACAACTCCAGAAATATGCTAGTGTACTCCTCATCGGTCATAGATCCCATCTTTAGCTCATAGAATTAATTTTCCCTGTCATCATAGTATCTCTCAGATAGATACTTCTTCCTGAATAGTCTCTCCAACTCACTCCAAGTAAACTCCTTTTCACAAATATCTCTAACATTCTTTACATATTCCACCGAATGTCCACTTTACCTTTAATATTGAACGTAGCTATTCTAGCCTTCATGTTATCTGTACTATCCCGGATGGGAAAATGCAGAAAAATAACTAAACTCCACAATATGTCGTAAAATCACTATTTACTCAACAGAAGATTGCCATGTAAAATAAATATGCATAAAATAATGCAACCCATTAACACAAAGAACAGGAAGAATCTCAGCATTTTATTATAAGTAATAACTGGGATTACATATAAATCTGACCCAAAATAGCTGAGATGGAAAACTGGCCACCAAGATGAGCTGCTACACTGCGCTGGCCTCAAAACTGAACTGCTGCACTCTCCATCCGGCGACAGCTGTCACTGAACCCACTAAAGATAATGAAGCACAAGCTAAAGATTTGAATGATCCTCACACCAATACCTGAAGCTCTGCAAAACTTCTGAATGAAGTCTCCTCAAGAGAGTTGGGTTTTCGTCCAACGCTCACAAATCACCCAAGGGTTTCCGTCCTGGGGCTACGGCTGAAGTAGAGAACTACGTCTCAAACCTCTCATACAAGAAAATTATATGATCCAAAAAATATCTATCAATGGCCTCCTCCCTTTCTTTTATAGATCTCTTGGAGCCGTCTAGAGCATTGTTTTATTATTATTTTATTCATGGAGCACTTTTCCCTCTTATTAAAATATTCCTTTTTAATGTAGAAAAAGGTAAATCGACTACCACGCCTCCTCTGGTCACTGAAACCCATGTCTAAACTTCCCACCATGTAGGTATCCTCGTCTTGGTTCCAATGAGATATTACAATAAGGTGTTCCATCATATATTCCTCCTGGAATGCCACCTTGAGCGTAATTAGCTGAGTTAAACACATAAATAACTCAAATTTCTAAAAGTTATCGGAATGCACCAAAACGAAAACCAGACTGCTCGGATGATGGAAGATATCAAGGGAATGCCACCCAACTGCATAGAAACTCCTCAAAACTCCTCCAAAATCCCCTGGGCCCGCTGATGACACCAACCTGTACCTATGACTGGTTTGCTTCTAACTCTGGAAGTCCATCCTAGCCCTGTCATAGGTGACACCAAAAAAGGGAATATTACATTCTCTGAATAATCATACAAGGTGAATAACTTATTCATACCAAGAAACCATGCTTCTACATCCTATGATTTCTTCATTTCTCCATCAAATGTAGGTGGCTTTTCTTTCTTAAACCCATCCGACAAATATCCCCTGTCATTCCTCCTGTAAGGATGATAATGACGATGATCATGATATCTGTTAGAACCAGAGCTAGAATGAAATTTGTGTCCATCGCCTCTTTTGTCCGGTGTATCCAAGAACCTGTCATCCCTGATCATGTCATCTCTATCTGACCTGTGACCATCATGAGACCTATTTCCATATGCCCCGTTAGTTCTATCCTCCTGCCCATGGCTGGTCTAAAGTGGTCCTTGTCTCTGCAAATATGAAAAACTTTGAAGATGACTACATTGACTTCAACTTGTTTCTCCAATGCCCTAGCAAGTATCTCTTGTGATTGAATGATTCAACCATTATCTGCTTTGTAATTCCTTATTTCTACCTTTAAATTTCTAATAAATATAAATTATTAATAAAATAGCAATAATGATTGTACCGGAAACAATGGATTCAATAATAACCATGAATGTTTCAATTGATATACCGATAATAAAATAAAATATTAATATAATATCAGTGATGATTTTTCCAACAATCATGAATTTCAACAATCAAGTTAGCATACCAACATTTCATTTTCAGGGTTCCACTATTATTTCCTAGATACTTATATTATTCTCATACTAGGGTTTTATCATAAACCATAGATACAAACATTAAACTCCAAAATTAGATATACAACCATTTTGTCTAGGCTAGGGTTTTAATTATATGGAAGCACATATACCCTGAGACCGAAATAATTTTATACATTCAATACCTAAACCTAGTTAGGTTTTATCAATCAATAAATTCATCCATTAGACTTCTTGTAGCAACATTTACTACGGTTTCATTATAGACCCTAAATCATATGAATAATCATTATAATTCATTTTATTTATTGTACCACTTTGTAACACCCTCCTCTCACATCTACCTAATTAATCGACCAACCGGGGTAAACATGTGATAAGGGGCTACTATGATCAGATTCTACTCCCCATGTATAGTTAAGGAAGTGTTACTGACACAACACAACCAATATGACCTTCTACACATCCGACATAACCTCCAAGAGCTAACCCACCCTTCCAGGTGACCAATCCCTGAGGGAACTCAACATTTCAATGAATTAAACCTCTAGTCGCTCCCTTGCCAAGGCCTCCATGCGACTGAGAGCCCCAGTCGCTCCCATGAGCCTGCCTAAGTGTGATTGTATCCTTTTTCTCCCAGTGCTACGCCAACGATTGGGACACTTAAGGTTAATTTCTAGGGCTAGGACCCAATCACTGCTTAGAACTCCATGAAACTTCTAGAAATGAGAAGTAACATCGAAACAATGATACACATTCAAATACTTGAACAAGGAATTGAATGGACCCCTACTAGCCATGACAAAAATTTCATCAAACATGTCACAAATATGCATTCTATAGGTTAAAATGACAGATCTGAGTATAGGGGCCTCATAATTATCTGGAAATCGCTAAGAAGCATTGATGCCTTATTACATTAGTTTCAATATCATCTATTAGGTCATATATTCATTATTCATTCTTTTACAAATAAGATCACGATGAGAGGAATACATCATCACTGTCATAAAACATACTTTTAACCAACATATAAACAACATAAATAACATGGATATGGCAACCATAAATACCATATATGAACTAGTACATTTACACATTAAATACCAAGTAGAAGAAGCTCTTAATAATGAATGCAAAGGCCAACCAGGTTTAGGACTTCCAAGTTCCACCTGGCCATAGATTGGATGAACCAAATCTCTCTTCATCTAATCACCCCCATGCCATATTCCAAGCATGAATGTGGGATCTCATTGAACAAATTCAAAAAACTTGAACTAGGGCTTCTAGAGGCTAAACTACATTAACCCTCAACCAGTGATTCCACCTCACGGTCGAACATCACTAACCATCACCAGATTGGTCTCTACCCAAGCTTTCCAGGGCTCCACATCGTTTGTTCCAACCAAGGCTCCGGGATTAGTAACTCAACCTACAACTGATGTTGAGCTCTAGAGCGTTTGTCCAACCAAGGCTCTAGGACTAGTAACTCGACCCACCAAGGGCTCTAGAGTGTTTGTCCAACCAAGGCTCCGGGACCAATAACTCAACCCAAGTTGTTACAAGGCTCCAGAGCGTTTGTTCAACTAAGGCTTTAGGAACTAATAACTCAACCCACAACCAAAGGAACATGAGAACCAACCAGAAAACAAAAGAGGAAGACTCCCACAACACCTATGTCTATCCAAGAAATGACAAGGCTAGGAAAAACCACTGTCAATCCAGGAAATCCTCCATGCCAATGACATGTCATAACCAGGAAGCCACATGCATGTGCCATGCATGCCAAAACTAGTAAGGAAATCATACATGCAACTCGGTACTTGGAAGAAAAATTTGTTGTAGTTGTTGATCCCGATGTCCTCTTACGCTTTCCTACTCTTCCTTTGCCTTCTTGCTCCAAATCCAAAGTATGCCACACTCCTCCAAGAGTGCTCCAAGAAAACTCTAAGTATCCAAGAGTATGAGAGAGAGAAAATGAGAGCTCTAAAAATTGAACTGCCAAAAGTTGAACCGACAAAAGGTACCAACTAATCCTCATAAGCCTTTTTATTAATGAGGCTTACAATTTCTTCAATTTTCCATTATTTTCCTTCATTTTCCTCCTCACTTGCAACCTGTGACCTTTCACCTTCCTTTTCTCCTATTTTCCATTATTTTCATAAATAAAATGCCAATAAATACTTCATGTCTTTCGAAAGCCTTAGCCAGTTCCTTTGCCAATTTCCATAGCCTTAATAAACCAAATGAACACCCACACTAGGATGATTTTCCCAACATTAAGCTTGGAATACGTGTCCCATGACCATGGTTATTATTTTTCCTTTATTAACTTTATTACATGGATTTTTGACCAGGGTTGTAAACTAGTCTCCTGAACTCTTCCTCCATCGCTTTAATAGTTTCTTTGTCCTTTAGTTTATTTTGGATATATCACTAGATAATATCTATTTTGACACTCTTTAGGTTTTAAGCAAACTGTTTTGCAAAAGATGAGCCCAAATCAAGGTTATATGGGGTCTAGATATCTAAGACTATATTTCAAAAGGTCTCTTCTTTAAACCAAGATGAGTTAAATTTGAAAGGGCTGGCAGGCTTTCGGGCCCCCCTTTCAGTTCTAGTATGCCAGGAAAGTGATCAGATTCATCTCTTGATCTGATCCACTGACCAAATAAAGGGATATTTTCCATCATAGGTTCCGCCATAAGGAAGCAATCCAAGAATTTAACTATCATCGCTTCCCCAGTTTGGTTATTTCTCCAAGAGGGTTTATACTTGAGCACATCTACATCTACCAATTATGAACTTCCAAGAGATGGAAGAAGTAATTTATTATGGGTTCCATATGGGCATGTGAACCCTAGACTTAAATAGCCCCTAAAGAGAAGTTGAGAACCCCCCAACCACCAGGTTATTTTCTCGCATAAAATATTTACTCAGTAGCTAATCCCAAAATGAGACCCTATCTTGGCAGGGGCCATATATATTGGCAACCATAAACTCAATTCCCAACTTAAAAAAGAGGACATCCACCCATGAGATCGACTCAACACCCCAAGAGTTGATAACCTTAGTGGATTTGTTGTTTATACCAACACCTAAACCTCCATAGCAACCCCTCACATCAAAAGCAAAAAAGAGCCAACACGAGAGGAGTGAAGCGAGGGCCTGAGAAATGTAGTCTCCATCACCCAAGGTTTCTTGCAAAAGAAGGATATATGGGGACTCTACTTGAATTAATCTATGTAAGGCTGATTTTTTGGATGGGCTAACCAAATCCCTGTAGTTGAAGGAGATGATAATCATGAAGGAAATTTTTTAGGGGCTTGCACTGCTCTAAGCACCCCTTCTGTGGATCTTTGCCTACCATATGCAATATCTAGGTAGGATTTCATATTAGCTTTGGATATATGAGATTTCCTACCCCTTAGATGTCCCTCAGTCTATTTTGGAGACACATGACCCAGGCTCCCAACTCCAAGATAGGGAAAACCCTTCGATGAATGGGGCCATATATTAAAATGTGCATGGGTACCCGAGGATTGTGACATATCCAAAGCCAATGCGATTCTAGGGGAGGGGAAAGTAAGAATAATAGGGGGTGATGGACATGGAATATGAACAAGAGAGGAAGGGGCAAAAGATGATGAAAAAGAAACAAGATGGATACTGGATGGACTAGACCCCACAACCAAACTGCATAAAGAATTAATGAGACAGTTAGCGAGGGGTTGAAAGCTTACCCGGATAGGAAGTTGTCGAGGTAGAAGCAGGATCCACCTTCGAGGGACCATGAGTGTCTTTGAACATAGGGGAGACTTTCAGATAAATTGTGCCCACATATCTCTTTGTTGTTTGTTTTTGCTTAGACTGTGGTGCTTGTGGTGAGGATTTATCCAAAATTTTTGCTTTTTCTCCTTGATATTGCTCTTGTAAACCCTTGGCGAGAGGAGCCCCTAACCTTTTTTCCCGTATATGGAAGAGGAAAATCCTCAAGAACATGGCCATGATGATGACATCTCCTACATCTGAAGTAAATTCCTTCATAGTCTAGAATTTGGCAACGTGTGTAACCTTTGTAGCATAGTTCCATATCAACAAATAAACCCTCCCTCGAGTCCAGTTAACCATAATCCTAGCCACTGTTATATTCTTGGAGGATTTGTAGGACATGTCGACTTGTATAAAGACTCCCAATTTGTTCCTAATAGCTCTAAACACATCTAATAACCATAATTGAGGAGGGAGTCTTGGCATTATTATCCAGGCTAGGGCATAGTCGAGCCTTTCTTGGCTCGCATAGAAAAGAAGGCTCCATCGTTTAAGAAAAATAGGAAAGGAGTCTATACTCCAATTCTTCCCTAGATCCCATGAAACAAAGTTGACTAAATGAAAGCTAACCACAAACCATCCTTGAGCTAGTAGAATTACCTCCTAATTTTTCCCCAACGTGATGTCCAATTCTTTCTTGACCCAGTCAATCAAAAGCTCCTTTGAGAACTTATGACCTCTAGCATGCCCGACAACCACCCGCTCCACTATAGACACAACTTCCCCCAATTGCACGTCCTCCCCAAGCACTAATTTCCTATTATTGCCTCTGGTCTTTGTACAACGACCCTTCTTTATTTTCTTCCCGTCGCTGGTTTTCCCATTAACCGATGCTGGAATGCCTTTAAGGTCAAAGCATATCTCCGACTCTTTCGTGAACATAGGTTGAATTGCTTCTCCCCTGATTGGGCCAAGCTCGATGTCATTAAAACCTCAAAAGGTGGTCCAAGGAAGACCTAGTTGAGAACAAACAAAGGAGGGAAGTTCGAATATAGCCGACCATTGCATTGAAACCCCAAGGATGAATTCAAACCCCACAAACCCTCTGTTAGGGTTATATATTCGTCCTCTTTTAGAAACCCATCTGTCTGTCGCTGCTCGAATGACATTCCTTCACTTAGAAAAAAACCATGTGTGCAGACCTTTAGGATAAAAAGCAAAAACCTGTCCATATATGGTGAGATAAACATTTTCCACAACCCCATCAACTCCCAAAAGCTCAAATCTCATAATCTCGCCCCAAGCCTGTTGATTTGGATATTCTGCAGATGAGTAAAGGGGGGCTCCAACCGTTATCGAAGCCCCATCCTGTACTGAACCCGAAGAAACCTGGGGAGGGGTGATAATTGTCTCTTGAGCCTCAACAAAAACATGCAGGGAAAAATCGTATGCCTAAAATGGAACATAGTCGTTTGGGGAATACCAAAAATCCACCAACTCCTCCATCGTGACTCTTGCTTAACCCAATAGCTAGAGTCCAAACCACGAGGTTGGCTTTGACGGAAAAAAACCCTAATTGTAAGGGGAACATGAAAAGTTTTACATCAATCTACAACCTTTGGACTCCGATCGCAGATAGACCCCATCGTGTCCTCTATCTTCCCACCTTCATACCAGGGATGATAACTTTTGAAAGTATATTATTAAACACTCATGTAGTTGAAATTTTCTATTAAAGTGTAATTCAAGATTCTCAACAAAATTAGGTTTAGATAAGATAATAAGATAATTATATTAATGTCCAATGAATGACCACAAAAGTAGGTCAATGGGACTGGAGAGTATAATGATGTCGATACAAGGAGGAGTACTAAAAGGTCTCCCATATAAAGAGCAAGAAATGAGAAATAAAGCAAGAAAACATAATGCCTGAAAACCAAAATGAGGAAAGTCCTGGACTCCAAGTGCAGAGGACACAAGATAATGGTCCACTAAATCTCTCTCCTAACACTCGAAGTCGAATGCAAAAAACTCAAGATGGAGTGTTGTCTCGAGGGAGGGCTAGGGGAGGATCTGGAGCCTCTGTTACGCCGCTGCAGAGAAGAAGTGATATGTCGCTGATGACTAGGCAATCTCAACTGCCTGCTAGTAAGAGATCTGGTCCGACAATGACTCAGGGGTCCCTGTGCTAGGGGGATGGCCCCTCTAGCCCACACTAATCTAGAATCTAAGGCAACAATGTTATTAAATTGTCTCTTCGTGCCTCTTGCTGACGGGAGCACTGTAAAAAATGACGTAATCCGCTGCACAGGATCTACTCTAGGAGGAGGCTGGAGTAAAATTTTCTATCAGTGTATTCCATATAGATATGAATCCAAGCCCAATATACGTCATTGTTTCAAGAAAACCACTAATAATCGAAGTCCATGTTCTAAAATCCCATTACTAATCCCCACCCAATTACCACTTTTACCAAATACGAATGAAATTTAACTCAAAATGGACTAGCAAACCTATGAATCTACATGTACAAAAGCATCATTTCCATTAAGTTTAAAAATATTATCAATGAATTAAACTTTACATGTCACACCATATAAATTACCCTTTTGTAACATTCTCAACATAAATGATTAAGCATCACACATTTGCTCGAGACATAGTGGGGTGGTGAAGAAACACAGAGAAGAAGGAGATAATCATTTCAAAAACAAATTAGAGATAACACTTGTTTACTCGTGGTAGATCATTTTTCTTTAGATGACATGTGCGATTATTTGGCTTAGATTACAATTACCCCTTCCATGTTTAGAGAAACAACAACAACATAGTCACTCATTATAACTACCGTTATAATCGAGCTGTGCTTAGTCACTCACTATAACTATGATTATATTCAAAATTAATTAAATTCTATTGTCATTAATATCTTTATTATCACTTTAAAATAAAATTACAACTTAAAAATCATACATTTATTTATAAAATTTACTTTAAAATATATATTAAATTGTTGAATTTAAAAGAATTTACACTCTCTTTTTTCAAGCATATAATCATTTTACCAATTTAAAATATTGAAAAAACAATTATTAATATTATTTTAATTACAATATCTCTATTATTTAAATTAATAATAAAATTTAATTAGAAACTCTTATTCATCGACATTAAAATGGTATGTTGTTATATAAACCACAGAAATGAAACGTGCCCTTTATGAACCACCCGAGTAATTCCATTGTCACTCTATATGTTTTTGGATTAAAATAAAAGGAAAACAAAAAAAAAACTACCTTGTCATGCCCTTTAAAAAATGGTCAACTGCGATGGTACAATTGAAGTGATACAGCATGGACAGGGTCGAGCGCTGAATGGAGGTGGCCGTTGCACATGATATCTCGCTTCACACAAAAACCTATCTGTCCTGGACTGAGTTATGTACCCATATGTACCGCACACGGAGTTCCAGCCGTAGACACGTCACACGTCGTGACTGAATATAAAGAAACCGTTCTCTGATTCACTTCATCGGGGTGTGGCTATGGCGTCCTTCCGTTCGGTCAGAGCAGAAGTCTTCGAAAAGGAAGAGCGGAGACAGTAAGTCCAAACCTTATTCAGCGTCCCTCTATTTAGCTTTTAGCAATGCAACCCTAGTCGTTTTCGTTATCAGTGTCTAACTGCTCTACCTTTGAAGCGCGAATCTTAGCAACAACAATTCTTCTAGTAACGTTGTCTCTTCTCTTCCTTCTGGTAGGCAGCAAGATTTGGGTGAAGTTTATCTCCAAATAACCCGTCAATCTGCAATTTTTGATAGCCCTTTGTGAAAAAGATTTCCTCTTTAAAAATAAAAAAAAACAAGAATGTCTCGACTGTACTGAATTTCGTCCCTTATTTAGTTATTATTACTATTTTTAGAATTATGATTATAGTTTGTTAATTTCTAAACATGGTTAAGTTTGCAAGGTCGATTAAATAATTCACTGAGATAAAAATCACAGTCCATTTTAGAGCGGGTTTGAAGAGCCCAATGAACTGAATCCCAATCGGTCGATATAATTACAATTAAGGGAAGGAAGAAAAACCTCATCAGTAGCTATTTCCTGTTCATTTGGTTTGCTCCAGTGTCTTATTTCTTAGGAGCTGAATGCAACTTTACAGGTTAGAATATCTTAAATTACATTGCTTTTCATTTTATTTAGGGTGGATTCCAACAATGTCTTAACAAATATATCATAAATCTTCGGGAAAATGATAATATGATTTTCCAGAAGATTTATGATAAATTAGATAGGGATCACAGCAGTTTACACTCTCAAATGTTTTAACAAGTCAATTTTCAGAAGTTTACACTCTCAAATGTTTTAACAAGTCAATTTTCATTCCTCTGTCATTTTTCGTTGGAAGCGTTAGAAGTCTTCCAGTACTCAATATTTGAATGACAATGACAGTTGTCTTATTTAGGGCCAGATCAGACAGGCTGATTTCATATTTATTAAGCTAAACTAGTATAGCAGAATAAGGCCTAGCTATTGTAAGTCTGATAGTTTCCGATTGAAAAAAAATGGTGGAGGAGCTTGGCTCTCGAAACCCTAGCCATGGTTTCTCGAGGCGCATACAGTCGCTATGGCCTTCGGAGCCCTAGCCTGTCAGTGTTAGGCCTGCAGCCGTCAGAGCCCGAAGGATAGTTATGGTAGCGTGAATACCATGCGGCAATCCTCGATCTACGAGCTGCCATTTCGCGAAAAGGTTATGGTTTACGGAGGATGGCACCAGGGCTTTGGTTTTACATTTCGTTCACCGTCTGCCGGAGCTTACAGTATACGTCTTTGGCATTTCTTTGTATACCTTTCCACTGGTCAAGCTTTACCCACATCCTTTGTGCAGATAACCATGGACAAGGAACGGGATATGGTGGACCTTGACCCAGAACCGGGCGATATTTTAATGGTGTGGGGGTATGACGTCTCGGAAAAAAACATTCAGTGATTTTTTCGGCCATCTAAGGGAGCAGATGTAAACCCTCGAGGGTCGGGTGAGGTTTGGAGGAAAGAGAAGCACACTGTCTTGTTGGACGACTGTCCGCATTCATTCCGAGCCTTGGCACTGGGATTCTGGAAAAGAGACAGAGCAGGCAGCTGGAAAAGCCCCCAGACTTTCCGGATTTGGCTTCAAAGGAACTGCCATCCCTACATGTAAGTCCTTTCACCTCATGTACTCAAAATTTACTGGTTTTTCTGGTGGGTTGGAAGATATTGTGGCTAGTTGTGGAGTCCCAAGGGATGCTGGCCTGAAGTCGTGCTTGAGTGGGTCCAAACCCCAAGTGTTATTGAAGGAGCCGGAGGGGGAGTCGATTGGCACTGGTTTATCCTCGTCAAGGATAAAGGAAAGGGTCCGGAAGGTGACTTTTCACCCCCAGTGTGTGGTTGGGGAAGCTCGGACCCCTTGGTCGGGACAGGAACAGATTTTCTTCGAGACCCTGGGACTGCTGTGGACCAGAGCCCTTCAGCTGTTGGGATCCTAGCCCACTTGGGTCCTGTAGTGGGGAAAAGGAAGGACGAGGGCGGGAGCTTTTCAACGGAAACCCTTATTGCTTTTCAGGGAAAGGAGACACAGGGTTTTGAATCTCTGAGTGAAGGGTTTCTCTCGGACTTAACTTTTGACTGGTCTTGGCCGCCCGAGGCGGAGGGACCCAATGTTCCTCAGAAGTCGCAGGACCTCGGGGCAGGAGAAGGAATCAGGGTTACAGAAGGTCAGAGAAAGAAGATTAAGATCATAAAAAGGAAAGATCCCCCTTAGAATCTGGTTCTTGGGGTTGATTTAGAGATCGAAGAAGTTTTGAAAGTTGTGGACACCATACTAGTTGGAAAAATTAAGGGAAAGAAATTCTCAGCAAACTACATCAAAGAATGGACTTCAAATGCTTGGGTAGCAGGGCCGGAGAAATAGGTTGAAGTAACATTACTGGTGCGTGGCTAGTTCATGGTAAAATTTAGCAAAAAGGAAGCCCTGGACTGGGTCCTTAACCAAAACTAGAGCCTGACAAATCGTCCTATTCTGTTCAAAAAATGGAATCCCCTTTTCGATGCTCAGAGAGAAAAAATTGATGAATCGCCTGTTTGGGTTAAGCTTACGGGGTTGCCATTCCAGTTTTGGACGGATTTCATTTTTCGAGCAATCGGAAACTCTCTAGGGCAGTTCTTGGAAGTGGATTCTTCGTTTTAGCAGACAATGGATAAAAGCTCGGCTCGGATTCTAGTATCTCTAAACCCTAAAGAAGGTTTGGCGGAGGAGATCACTCTGACTTATAAAGATTTTACTTTTAATCAGATGCTTGATTATGAGCACTTGCCATTTAGATGTCACCGCTGCCATGCATATGGTCATCTGGCCAAAGAATGTCCTCTGGGTTTCAGACGCAGAAGAAGGCAGAAGGAGGTTGCTTCATCATTTGTTCCCCAAAAGAGCAAGAATACTTCCGAGGGAGAAGCGGTAGCTATGGAAGAGGTGGAAGGGGAAACTTATCAGCAGAGGCAAGGGGGATCACAGGATGGAATGACAGATTCACCTGCTGTGTCGTCGTCCCCCAGGGTCGAAGGGGCTGAGCCGGCTCCTGCGGGGACTCCAGAAGATGGCAATTCGGCCCCTTATTTTGAGGGTATGACTCTGGTCTCTCCCCCTGCTTTAATTTCTGAATTTTGTTCTTCATGCTGTGTGATGGCAGAGCCTGGTCCTTCCAGGCCTTCTCATTTTTTTTCTTTACCTTTTGATTCATTGCTTGAAGTATTAGATAGCCTCATTTCAGCCACCCATGAACTTAAACTCTTTGCTTTGCACCCCTCCGATCCCCAACATCTCCTTCCCTCCGACCCTCCATCTGGTTATATGCACTATAATCTCAGGCCGAGAGAGAAGAAACCCCCCCTTGGGGCGTGGTGGGAGGATTGGGTTCTCTCCCCGTGGCTGTAGGTCCCCGGAAAACCAGAGGGAGGAAGTCTAACCTCTCTAAAGCCCAGCTAAGAGCTAGGATCGACATTGCTGATGGAAAACAACGTTTCCTTTCAGGGGTGCTTAGAGCAACGAAATCCCCCACCATTGGTCCCTAATGATTTTTCTCTCCTTTAAGTGTCGAGGGCTAGCTAGCAGCTCCAAGAAGCTAGTGCTGAGAGAGTTAGTGAAAACATACTCTCCAGATGTGCTCATGCTCCAAGAAACATTGGGGTATGGCAATGACATCAAGAGAGCTCTAAGCAAACTTTTTCCGGGTTGGTCCTTTTTCACTTTGGATGCAAAAGGGAGATCTGGAGGACTAGCAGTGGGATGTAAAGAAGGGAGATTGAAAGTTCTAAACTCATGGGGAATGGATCATGTCTTATTCAAGCGATCTCTGTGTGGCTCTCTCTATCCTAAACATTTATGGACCATGTTTGGACATAGTCACTTTCTGGAATGCTCTTTTCTCCAAAACACTGATGCAGAGTTCAAATCTAGTGATTTGGGGGGGGGGGGATCTAAACTTCTCTTTGGGGCTATTAGAAGCATGGGGACCAAATGCCCTAGTGGATCTCCTATCAGACTACTTTATCCACAAGCTATCCTCTCCAGGTTTGGTGGATGTTGATCCCATTAAACCCAGGCCGACATGGAGAAATAAAAGAGTGGGGGTGGACAGAATTGCAAAGTGGTTGGATAATTTTATGCTTAAAGAGGATCTGGTGGCCAAAATCCCGATATTCAGACACTGGATCGGGGAAGGGGGTGACTCGGATCACATGCCCATATTGCTGGAGATCACTGGAATGAACAAGAAATCGGGAGCCCCTTTCAAATTTAACCCCTCTTGGTTAATCGAGGAGTCTTTTAACCAGTTGTTCCACTCTATCTGGAAGGAGGACGAAGGAGAATTGGAGGGGGACAAAAGCTTTTTGTTTATGAGGAAGCTTAAAAGGATGAAGAAGGCAACGATAGAATGGGCGATCAAGAAAAGAAAGGAAGAAGAAGAATCCCTCTTTCGGATAGGAGAGGAATTAGAACAGTTGGAGTCTCCTGATGAAGATGGATATGAATCTCTCGACAAAAGGGGCAGAATCAAATACTTGGAAGCTGCTCAAAGAAAAATCTTAAAAGACAGGGAAGAACAATGGCGTCAAAAAAGTAGAGCCATCTTGCTGGCAGCAGGGGATGAGAATACAAAATTTTTTCAGAATTATGCAAAAGGAAGGGAAAATGTCAATACCATATGGGGGATGCAGATGGAGGATGGTCAAGCTGCGAAATCCTTTGATGAACTTGCAAAGATGGGGACTAGACACTTCAAGTCCCTCTTTAAAGCTCCGCCAAAAGCATCAATTGCGGAAGTGATCAGAGTAGCCCCAGTTTTTCCCCCGCTACGTAGAAGAGAATGAAAATGAGAATTTAATGACGCCAGTTTCTAAAGGGGAGGTGGAAGGCATTCTTAAGAACATGTAGAAAGATAAAAGTCCAGGGCCTGATGGATGGACAGTGGAATTCTTTCAGCATTTTTTCGAGACTTTAGGGGAGGAACTAATGGAGGTGGTCAAAGAATCTAGGCTCAAAGGATCGATACATCAGCCTTTCAATTCAACCTTTGTAGCCCTTATCCCAAAGTAGGAGGATCCTAAATCTTTTGATGATTTTCGGCCGATATCTCTATGCAACTGTATTTACAAGATTATAGCAAAAGTGATAGCTACACGGTTAAACCCTATTCTCTCAAGGAACATTTCTAAAGAGCAGTTTTGCTTTTTGGATGGAAGACAAATACATGAAGCGGTCAGAGTAGCACAGGAGACCCTCCATAGCCTTAAGAGGAGTGGAAAAAAAGGTGTAATTGTTAAAATAGACCTCTCAAAGGCATACGTTCGCATAATCTGGCTCTATATCCGGTTACTCCCAACTCATCTAGGATTCGGGGTTCCCTTTATCAATTGGGTGATGCGGTGCATCACCAATGTCAGTTTCGCAGTCTTAATCAATGGGGCAACAACCTCTTTCTTCCAAAGCTAGAGAGGCTTGTGGTAGGGATGCCCCCTCTCTCCGCTCCTGTTCCTTCTGGTGGCGGAGGGCCTTAGTCAGATGATCTCGGAAGCTAGAAGAAGAGGGGATATAAAAGGGATCGAGGTGGCTGTAAACCTATGTATCACTCACCTCCTTTTTGTGGACGACATACTTCTATTTAGCTCGAGATCCCGCGAGGAAATCCGACAGATTAAAGATATTCTGGACCTCTTCCTTAAAGCTACAGGTCTCTGTATCAATATACAAAAATCTTCGGTTTCTGCTGAAGGTTACACTGTGATGGAGATGGGTAGGATCTCAGAAGAACTCCCCTATGGAACAAAGGATTTATCTGAAAGCTTCAAATACTTGGGCTTCTTCCTCAAACCTGACACTTACCGCACAGTTGACTGGCATTGGCTAGTGGCTAAGATTGAAACCATAATCAAGCATTGGAGTTACAAGTGGTTGTCTCGGGCTGGACGACTTGTTCTGGTTAAATCGATCCTCCTCTCCATCTCTGTCTATTGGACTGCTTTAACATGGGTGCCAAAAGGTATCCTTTCAAAAATCAACCCTCTGTGTAGTAGATTCTTGTGGGCAGGGTCAAAAGATGAGTCGGTTCTTCCTTGGGTGGCTTGGGATAAAGTGGCTAGACCTAAGGAATGGGGAGGGTGGGGCATCAAGGATCTCAAAGCCTTTGCTTCATCTCTGGCGGCAAAATTGGGTTGGCGTCTACTCACAAAGGAAAATCTGTGGACAATGGTAGTCAAAAGAAAGTATGTTGATCCAACTCGCTTAGACGATTGGCTCAAAAATCCAAACAAGAAACATCCACACGCTTCAGTAGTCTGGAAAGCCACTGTAGAGTCCATTGATGTCATCGAACAAGCGCTGGTGTGGATGGTGGGGAATGGAGAATCAGTTAGAATAGGCCAAGACGCTTGGGTGGGAGGTAATGGTTCTTATGCCCTGTCCAGGGGACTAATTGAGCACCTCTCTACTAAAGGGATAAACTCCCTCAGTCAGGCTGGGCTCGAGGGCCACTCTACGATATGAGGCCAGGCCTGGAAATCAGAAGTGGACCTCCAACTTGAAGATCAATGGGCAGAGGAATGGAGGGCGTTCATCTCGGAGCTTCGTAGATCAAATGTTAGACTCAAAGATTGCCCTGACTCTCTGAGTTGGGTTCACTCCCCTATGGGGAAATACACCCCAAAATTCGGTTACAACTGGTTAATGTCACAAAAGGGGTGGAATGAGCTGGACTGGCGGTCAAAGGCATTGTGGAAACTCAAGGCGCCAGCGAAATCTAGGCTCTTCTTTTGGTGTATTCTTAGAAACAAGGTGCCAACATGGGATTTCCTCTAGAAAAGAAGTAAGATTGGGCTAGGAAGGTGCTCACTTTGCAAGAGGAATGAGGAAACTATCCATCACCTGTTTTTAGACTGTTCTTTCACTTCCCTGATTTGGAAGGAAACTAAGCGCCTGACATGCTGCAACATCAACTGGGGAGGCCCTTCTCTCGAGGAGGCTTGGCTTTCTTGGTGGAACGCTGCATTGGACGAGAGAATCAGAAATCTCCCTTTGATTGTGTCATGGGGCACTTGGATAGCTCGTAACATGGTTACATTCAGGGACAAGAACCTTGCTCCAGAGGTAATAGCTGTGCAAGGGGTCTCAATTTTTGAGAACATCCCACACACAAAACAGTCCAGGACTGCTCGTGAAGTGAGGATTGAAGACATCGGAGGAGACATCCCCTGGGCCTATTTCGACAGAGCCTCGGATCCCCAAAACCTGTGCGGAGCTGGAATCTCCATTCACCTCCCTTCTAGGAAGACACTCTCAGCCTCTGTTGGTCTGGGGGTTGGCACCAACAACTATGCAGAGTTGCTTTCCCTGAAACATCTTCTTTGCTGGCTCATCCACCTTGGACTAAGGCAGGCTCAGATTTTTGGAGATTCTCTTGATGTTATCAAATGGTTCAATTCAGAATTTAGATGTCAAATTTTTTTGCTGCTTCCTCTTCTAGAAGAAGCTTTATCTCTTAAAAGATACTTCGATGATTTATCTGTATGTCATATATACAGGGAGCGGAATATGGAAGCGGACACTCTTTCTAATGAAGGCGTACAGCAAGTTCTGGGAGGCTGGGCCATAACAGAAACTGAAGGGGAATTGATCCACCACTTGGATCAGCCACCTTTCAACCAGTAAAATCAATTGTTTTCCTTTCGGTCGGAGGCAGGGGCTTGGACAGGCTCATCTCTTATGCCGCAGTGATCCTACCGTTTTTATGTTCTGTGCTGCAAGTGATCAGATTGTTGGTTTTTCCTATCTGCTTTATTTTCCTGTAAGACACTCAGCAACTATTTTCGGTTAAAAAAATCTTCAAAGTTTAAACTGTTTCCAGGCTGTTTTCCACTTTGATGCAGGCCTGGACAGCAGTATGCTTTTTACTTTTTGTTTATTGACACCTAAATTTTTGTTTAAAGACACAATGTTAAAACTGGAAACACTTACAAACCACCCTTTTTGCTCCTGTTTGGGCTGTTTTCCTCGAAAGAGGAGGCCCAGGACAAAAATCTTATGTGCTGGTTTTGTTTCCTTTTAGTTTTTTGCTATGATGCTCTATGCATATGTAATAGCAGTGACTACAGTGGGGTGGACGGAGTTGTGATAAATTTCGCTTCACCACATGAAACTCTATATTTTTTGTCTTTCCGTCACATAGGGGAGGCAAAAATATACAGTCATCGGAATGCCAATAGGCATATACTATGTAACTTTTTATTCTCTCAATAGAAGGTTCGATTTTTTCTTTTGGAAAAAAAAGAATAAGGCCTAGTTCGCACAGGCCGTTTCATTAGATTAAATTAAAGGCCAAATTAAATTAAAAATAGTTCCAACAGATTAAATTTAAAGTGAAGTTCTCAGAGTACCTCGCGATGTACGTGTACTTTAACAGAGCATCAGAATGTGCAGGTTCTAGTCAAACTTTAATCCTCCTAATCTCTAAAGAATGCCATATTTAATAACCCCCTCTACCCACACCAAATTTTTCTTTCAGTACTTCGGGTTAGTGCTTGCTTTGCTGTAATTTGAAATAACAGACCTGTAATCTGCATTAAACCCAATTAAACAGTAGGCCAAAACGCAGATTGATGCCAATGGATGATTTTCGGACTTGGAAATATGTGTAAATTTGCTGTAAGTACACGAACACCTGCCCTTAAAAGAGCAGATCTGCTTGCAGAAACGTATAAAAACAAGAAGCTTAAATAGCCAAATTAGTGCCTTGAATCATATGGGCTATGGTATAGAAAATTGACTAAGAGGAAGTACTTCTTAATGTTAACCAATTCAATAGATTAAAGCAATGCAAGAGACACATTAAATCAATGAGATATAGCTGCCATATAGATGTTATCTTTATTTCCAAATCTGTAAGTACAAAGTCTGGGGGAGTATTAGCTTCACCTACAAGAACTCTAAGGGTTGTCCAACCCCTTCTGAAGCACCTTCTCGCACTTGTGTTCAGGAATTAATCCACGGGAGCAAAGTGCAAGCAAGCTCTTGTTTAACCTACAAGAATTCAAGGGGGTGTCCAACCACATCTAAAGCACCTTCTGACACTTGTGTTCAGGGATTAATTTCATCTGAGCAAAGTGCAAGCAAGCTCTACCTTTCACTGAAAACTATGCACTGGCACAATCACTCCAGTTGGAAAGAGGGATATGAAAGCAAAAGACCCAAGAAAAATTACTACTCAATAATAACATCTAACTGTTCTTCACCCTACCCGTTCTGCCTTTATAGATTAGGTCTAGGAGTCTACAAAAATATATGAGCTAACAGTAGAAGTATAATATCAAATATGCAATATGCCAAAGATAACTCCTCCATAAAAGGTGTATCAGATAAGAGAGAATAACAGATAGAATAATCTAGGCTTAGCTGAAATAACTCCTCCAAGCCATGTGCTCCCTTCCTTGCTTGTCTCTCTTCATTCAAAAACAAAAATGGCATCCCAAGGCCTCCAAACTGCTGCAATGATCTATTTAAATCTGCTGAAGTGAAGATGCTAAATCTGCAATAAGAGGGCTTTTATATCTTTTCAAGGTAGAGGGTTTCTAAATCTGCTCAATGGACTTGCCCTATCTCTGATTGCATAGCTGAGCTTTTTACCAGGAAAAACGTTTTGATAGTAGAGCTCTCTCCTTTCTTTTATGGTTGTTTTTTTTCTTTTAATTCACCACATGCATGCTAGAATATGCCACATCGAATTCTCTTAAAGACATGTTGCATGCAAAGTGTAAGAATAGGACTAGGACACACCATATCAGGGAGAGAATCCCTAAAAGTAAGCTGATGTATGAAATTAGGAGTAAGGGAAATAAAAGTGCATTGCATATCATATTTAGTAAGGTGGCTAAGGGATAAAAATAGGGAGAGAGAACATTATAAATAGCATATTTAGTAAGGTGGCTAAGGGATAAAAATAGGGAGATATAACATTATATATAGCAATAAATGGAGTGCTCCCTCACTTAGCCAAGACTAGTAGGTTTATCCACTTCTTGTGCATGGAGAATCTTCCTAAAGAAGGTGCGCCCCTTCATAATCAACCAATCTCACATATAGTAAGTCTATCAGAACTAAAGAGTACAAGAATAGTAAGGGAGGGCCTCTAGGTTCTAGGATAAAAAATAGCAGTAAAAATTGGCTCAAGGCACACTCAAGGAAACTCCACGAAATGGGCACACTAGTTCAAGTGACTAAGAAGGCCATCAAGGCTAATGTGTCTCCAAAAATAGCAAGTAAACCCATGTGGGCTCACCAAGCACCCCCTTGTAGTGGCAATAATGGTTCTATTCCTTGAAATTTTGAAATCCTTAGAATGGCATGAAATCATGTCTTAATACTATATGCCATATTGAGTATCCAAAAATCTAGTCACCTTTTGAAAAATTTTCCTGCTAAAAATAAACAAAAATTCTAGTGTCTCAGAATTAGCTAAAACTTGAACCATGATTAAAATCTCCCAACTGGGTGCTCAAACATGTAATCATCCTATCAATTGGACCACTTCCAAAAAATAATAGTTTTTAAAAATAGAATTTGCCTAAAATATCAGATTTTTTGATTGGCCTCAAATTCAAACCATAAGCCTATATCCCTGCTGAAAAAGGTCAAGTATATAAAAATAGAAACTAATAAAAATTGCTAAATTAGGAATCTAAAAGTGTCCATTTGACAATCCACCATGCTCCATGCGTGCTCTTCAATCTACATGTAACTCTAATGCATGGGGAAAATTGCTAAAAATAAAATGTTGGAAGCATGAACTAAAAAATCCGCTAATGATAGAAAAGAATGTGCTACCACCCTTAAACATTTATTTGAATGCTCCCAAAACTCATACAAGACAACTCTAGAATAAGGTAATGCTAGAACAAAGCTCTGCCATTGAGTGCCCATATGACTAAAGTACTCACAAGCTGTCGATGCAGAATGATAAACTCCATAATGTTGAGCCCATCCTGTATAATTGTCCACGAATTGTCGACACTGAATGGTGAACTTTGAAACATTGAGCTCGTTCCTAATAATAGCCATGAACATATGTTGGAAAGTACCACTCAAGAGTTATGAAGGCAAATTTGGTGTTGACATTCGCTTCATAGTATTCTCGCGTGGGGTGTTGAGAATCCCAAAACTCTGAATGAAGAAGACTTGCAAATAGGACTGTTACCCACCAAAATGGGTAACCCACCCTAGGAGAAATTTTTTTCTCTTATTTTGGACAGCCAGCTAGCTAGCAACCCTACACATTGCTTGATGATGATGATATGCCAGTTCCTCTCCCATCTGCACCAGTGATACACCTCTCTCCATCTAGCATTCCTCTTGGATGAAGGTGGGCTACCACTTAATATGTACTTTGATCATTTTGCAATTGAGTGCTTTTACTTAATGTTTTGGGCATTTATTATGGATAAAGGGGTGATCTGGATGATTGCTCGATCTTGACTATAAACTTGTTCTCTCACATTACTAGGGGGTTAATCTTTACCCCTAGTTGAGTGGAACTTCTTCTAAGGCCTTAGGGTTATAAGAGGGGCACTACTTGGAAGACTTGGATTGAAATAGCATGTTCATTTTCCCTTTACCATATTTAACATTTTCCACTTCACATTATTATCCTCTGATACCACCTCCATTCTTCGGGTTAACTATCATTGGTTCCTTGGGATTTGGCACTCTCTTATTCACATTCCTTCAGTAGGGTCGAAAAACATTGCCTGGGGGTTGATGTAGCTAAAATAATCGAAAAGCATAAGATGACCACAAATAAAGAAAAATAAAAGTAAACATGCAAAAGATGGTTGAGACATAATATAGCATGTGAGCAAAAGCTTAGCATGAACTCTACCCTACTCATAAGCCATCACCTGGTTCCTGAGCACTTGGTGCTCCATCTCGTCAAAAGGAACCCTTGCATGTCCCAATACTAATAAGCGATTAACTGTCTCATCTCAAGGGGTAAATTGAATGCTATATTATAAAGGGAAAGCTTTGATCCTTGAGCTATGCACCAAAATACAAAGCATTATAAAAAATAAGCAAAAGATGCCCTGGAGGGGTGGAAAAATCAGGCCTAGTAGGGTAACTCATGCATCCACAATTGTTCCCTTTATTACATCTATACCCTCAAGATGTGGATTCCCACTAGCTGGTCCCATGACCATGGCACTTGGCCATGAAGTCTTTCTGCTCCATTGCCAATTACTTACACCAACACCTATTGATTGAAGGGTTGAGCTTAGAAATGCCACCTCCCCTTGCGGGCTTGTAACATCCGTTTCGAAATATTTGGCTAAAAATACCCATAAATTATTTCAATAGAAGTTTTGCTGGAAATATTAATGAAAAATGCACAAAAAATTCCTATTAATCATCCCAACACATTTTCAATTAAATGCTGCAACTCAAAAATACACATGACAATAGGAGAAATCTCAGGTTGATGTTATTATATAGATATAAGATTACATGGACATAGTTGAGCTCGGGACCTCCAAATAGCTACTGTAGTACTAATGCTAGCCTCCCACAATAAGCTGCAATTGAAACTAGTGTCCAAACTGAGAATCTAAATGATCCTCACTCCAATATTTAGATCTGATCTCCATTAATACAGCTGAAGCTCTGTGAGATTTCTGGGTGAAATCTCCTCAATGGTGGGTTGGGTTTTCGTCCAACGCACAACAGGAAACCCAAGGGTTTTCGTCTTGAGGCTTTGCCGAAACTAAGAACCTCGTCCGCAAATCTCTCCAATAAGAAAATTACTGAAATCGAAGATATCCCCAAATGTCTTGCTTCTCTTCCTTTTAAGGGCTTGATGGATCCTTCTCCTGCTTTCTAGAAGCACTTTTTTAAAAATATTTTATTTCCCTCTTTAGAAGCTTCTCCTCTTATCCTTATCTTAAGTGACTTTTATTTTATTTTATTTTAGTCACTTGGCCTTTTTCCTTAATTAAACATTTTCCCCTTTTTATTTAATTAGGTGACTAATTAAAGTCACTTTTAATCTCAGAAAATGGTAAATATGCCTCTATGATCTCTCAGGCCACTAAAAGTCACTTTTCACCATCCCATCCTGTAGATATCTTCGTTCAGTTCCAATGAACTATTACACTAAGGTGTTTCTTCAAATATTCTTCCCAAAATGACACTTTAAGTGTATTTAATGATATGCTCAATAATAACCTTGTTTTACGAGAATCATCGGAATGTAGTGGAATAAATTGGGCAGAACTGGCCCTGATGATGAAATGCTGTGAGTGATTCCCGTCAGACCCCATAAAACTCCTCCAAAGCCCTGTGGGGCCACTGATAACAAAATCTCGCTCCCATGACCAAGTTGTCGCCAACCTTGGAAATCCATCCTAGCCACATCATAAGGGAAACTAAAAATGGGGACATTACAGGGTTGGAAGCACCTAATAGGGTTCACTACTTAGCCACCCTTACAAAGGTAGGGAACACCTTTACGGTATTTGGTCTAGCTAGATATTTGAAGGTGATTCTATTTTGAAGTATTAATATGCCCTTAATTAAGTATGGTTCACTTAGATGCATTTATGATCTTAGTCTCTAATGAATGGTTGCTTTCGCTTGAGTTTGAGTTGGTCTTGCCAGGTGGTTTAGACTCCAGAGTAGTAGAGGCCATGAAGGCATCCTACTCTACATGATGCTCAAGCCATGAATTAAATTCTAGAGAGCATGATGACTGAGCATATTCAATGTTGCCCACTTTTGGCAGAGCGTAGAGCTTTTTGATGACTTGAGCAGTTGATATACATCCCAAAGCCCCCCTGAGAGCCAAAATGCTAGGCTTCTCTTGCCTAGCATGGAGTGTTGATTTTTGGTAGCATCGAAAGTGCTCTAAGTCTCAAATTTTGTGGAGAGGCTTAGGCACTGGTATTCCAAAGAACCTAGAAATTGTTTGCGAAAATTCCACTCGAATTATGTTTTATTGTAATTATTAATTATTTTAATGGGGACCATAAGTCTAAACTTAGGGAAATTAAATAATTAAAGGGTATTAATAAAACAAAGTGAGAATGATCTAGAAAGCGAAGATCAAGTCGTGTTATGATCTTAGCCATTGATTAGAGATCTAATCTCGGCCGTTGATTTCTCAACGAGAAGACTATAAAGGAAGGTTTGAGGGTCATTTGGTAAAACACATCGAGTGAATCTAGAGATCGAATTCTTCTAACGAAGTAGTGCTCGAACAAAGATCAGATCTAAGTGATTCTAGTTGCAGTGAGGGGCAGAGACAGTTATTGGTTAGAGGATCTTCTCCGGGACCAAGAATACATAGTAGAGAGGCAGCAGGACCAACAGAGGAAGCAACGTAGCGTCCAGAGGGTGTGACGCAGGCCCCAAAAGGGGTGACGCAGGCCCGCGCAAGGCCCACGCAGAGACTGCACAGTGCTTTCGAGAGACAGTCCGAGATTTGCTGGAGATCGGGGTTTCTGAGCCGGGAGGGCTAAAACTCAACTTTCTGAGAGGCAAGTCGATTCAAAGAGGAGGTGACACAGTCCATAAAAGTCCCCATGCAGGCCTACGCATCTACTGTGCAGAGGCAATGCGAAGGGAGCTAGGGTTTCGCCAGTTTAGATCTGGATCAGCTGGGACTTGCAATGTGAGGTAAAACTCACTATATTTTTTGTCTGCCATGATTTCTCTATACTGGATAGTCAACAAGGCATCCAAAGATTGTATTTAGAAACTGCTACTTAATAATACAAACCCTCAGATCTGCTGCATCGGTTTTCTCGCGTTGGGTTTTTTCGGGGACTTAGTCCAAAATAAAGGTGTCATATGTGTGATTTAATTCTTGCTCAATTTCTTTGTTTCAAAATCATAAAATATTAAGTGTAGGCTGCTTCAATAATTTACTTTAGTAATTTATGAAGAAATCTGAATTAATTTTGTAATGTAATTTACATTATAGGAGAAGTAAATTCAGTTAGTTGCAGTAGGATTCCTGATATTGTCAGATCTAGGAATTTTCACATGGAGGATTCTTGATGATGTACCAGTGGGTCGGGCATGCCCCTAGGATGACCTTGACACTACTTGATGTGCATGCCATGATCTAGGGTCCAGATGAGGATGGGCATTCTTAAGATGATTGAGGAGGGCTTGTAGAGGAGGCATCACATTGCTTACTTGACCCCCATGGAGATGACGCGTGGCACCTACAATTGGATTTTGGACGCTTGGAGCTACTTTGATGCTTGATTTGGGGATATCCCTCAAATAGAGGATGGTCATGGTGCTTGTAGACATTTTCAACATTGTATTTGCCTTGATGAAGCATTTGGAGAATGTTGCCTCAAAATCTAGCAAGTCTTGTGAGGGAATCTCACAAGACAAGAATTAGACTAAGTGAAAACACTATGAGGTGTGGCCCATTGTCACTACAACCATTACCTCTTGCTCTTTAGTGGACTTTCACCATAATGGAGGCTTCCCTATGTTAGATTACCTAAAGGATATATCTAGTCCAAGGGGTAAAGGTGGCAAAAAGGCCAAGGAGGGATGCTCTCCTTAGGAACAAGGCTCAGTTAGCACAAATAAGGCAATGTGCATTCTCCAAGAGGCCTAATTAGGGCCAAAGCGACTCAAAATTTATGAGTAAGCAAGGTCAACAAGCTTATCTAAGGTCACAAGGCCAAGAAAAGGCTTGAAATAGATACGTACGATCAATATATGACACAACAAGCCTTCAACAAGCCTCAAGTTGAAGCCTAGGGAAAAACTAGGGCTTAGAGAGGGAAAAATTTACCTAGGGCAAAGGACGTCAACCATGAAATGGAGAAATTAGCCACAGGAAAAGGTTGATTGTGAGGAAAATACCTCACAACCAAGTGTTGAATCCCTCAACTAGGCAACATGGTTAAGTCTAGTTGAAATAAATGCCCTAATCCTAGCTAGTGACTTTCCTTAAGAGGCCTAAATTCAGTTTTTGGGGAAGAAAAGTATGAATTTAAGATGGTTTTTGATGTGGTCATAAATGTGAGTAAGGCCAGTGCCTTGACCTTGGGTGATGGTGTCTATGGGATACATACCAAGGAGAAACTTCTAAACCCTAGCAAGGAGTAAGGGAATATGAAACCCTAGGTTTCAAATCCTAGCTATCATTTTTGTGAGGAAGCAAAGTCAATGAGGAGAGCTAGTCTAAAGATTCACTAATGGGATTGTCATACAAATTCTAAGATGGGTAATGCATACAATACCATTGCATTCCATAGGAAAATCTTCAATAATTACTAGCACATAGAAACCCTAGACAATAACCATTCCATGCAATAAACACAAAATAAATTCCAGTACAAAGAGAACTTACAAGGTAGATATATGAAAATGACATCTCCAACACCATATGCAAAAAACGACAACAGATCACATCTCCACAAGATACAAGACAAATATTAGCTAGGCCAAAATCTCTAAGAGGGCATAGTTGATCCACAACTTACTAGTGATGATCCAAATGAAATGAGACTAACCTCTATTTATATGAGGTTTAGCTCAACTAATTTAGCCTATTGAAGCCCCTAAAAACAAGTTTGACATGAAATAGACTTGGGTTACAAGTCAACCCATTAGCTAATGACAAAATAGACCATAATTAGCCCACATGTGTGAGTTGTAACCTCTCTAAATGCTGACCTCATGCCCAATTAGGGCTCCAAATGCCATGTTAAGGTGTGCTGAGTTGCCAAAATGTATGAAGATGATTGGATGATCCAAAATTTGAGGGATAGTCCTCAAATCCATCTCAAATCCTCCTTTGGGGTCCCAAGTGTAGCTAGGGCATCATCAAGTGGTCTCCATGGGTCTCCAACTGTCAAATAAGGCCTCCTCCTCTCTAGCATTACAGTTTCCTTTAGTGTGACAAGCCCTCCCTCGTTTCTCAATGGGAGACCATCCTCATCTGGGCCTTGAATGAACTCCTGCCCATCAATTTGTGTCAACGCTAGTGTGGGGGCATAATGGGTCCAGTGGTGTCATCATGAAGAATCCTCAAAGCTAGGTCAAAGTTGACCAATATCCTGGGTCCCAAAGGTACTCTGGGACATGTATCATCTGCTCATACTTTCGGGAGCTACAGTCTCTCAACGTTGCATCTGCTAAGGCCATGCACTTCTTTGAAAGGCTTGGGTTCCTGTGGAGTGGGTGCCCTCAAGGCCTGGGCTGCTATGGACCACCTGACAAGAACAACAAGAATTCATGTGAAAGCAACCAATCAATCCATTAGAGACAAGAATCCATTAGAGACCAACAAGAATCCATTAGAGACCAACAGGAATCCATTCAAGACCACGATCAATAATACATTTAAGTGGACCAATTACCAAACTTGAATGTTAAGGGCACGCTAATAATTCAAACAAAGATCACCTTCCGCTATCTAATTAGACCAATTGTCCACATTCTAAGTGTATGGATGTAAGGAGGGAGCATTCGTGGATGCATGAGTTATCTTCTTGGCTTGATTTTTCCACTCCTCTTGTGCGCCTTTTACTTCTTGATTATTCCTTGTATAGATGCATATAGCTCAAGGGTTAGAGCTTGCTTTTTATGATGTTGTAGTTTTATTACCCCTTAAGATGAGTCAGTTTATCTCTCATTTTGTTTGGGACATTCAAGTGTTCCTTTGTGATGTGTGGAGCATCTAGTGCTCAGAAACTAGGTTATGGCCATACGAGGGAGGTAGAGCTCATGCTAGGATTTTGTGCACGTGCTAATCCTTATGTCCCGACCTTTTTTTGCATTTCAATTTTCTTTCTTTGTTTCATTGTGGCCATGATATGCTCTTTCTTTTCCTTTAGTTGCATCAACCTCCTAGGGAAAATTTTCTAGACCTTGCTCAAGGTATGTTTTCTAGACCTTGCTCAAGGTATGTGAACATATGAGTGTCAAATCTTTAAGAACCAATGACAAGTTGAACTCGAAGGATGGAGGTGAGATATGGGGCTTGTGATGTGTCATGTAAAGTGGCAAATATGGTATAGGGAAAGATGAACGCACTATCTCGATCATGGTCTTCCAATTAGTGCCCCTTTTATAACCCTAAGTGGCCTTAATGGAGGTCCCATTGGACTAGGGCTAAAAATTAACCGCCATAGTGAGATGAGAACAAAATTATAGTCAAGATTACTAAATCTTCTAGATCACCCCTTTCTCCTTGCTGAATGCTAAAAAAAAACAAGTATAAGCATTCAATTTCAAAATGATCAAAGTACCTTTTGAATAATATCCCACCTCCATCCAAGTGTAAATACCAGATGGTGAGAGAGGCACATGGCTAATGCAAATGGCAGAGGCACATGGCATATCATTGTCAAATAGTGGCTAACAGAGGCTGCTGACTGGTTGGCCATTCGACTGGCTGTCATATGGAGGTGAAAAGTTTTCTCCTATGGGTTACCCATTTTGTTGGGTAACAGAGCCTTAAAAGAGGCATGCCATCATCACCTTTTTAGGTCTACAACTCACACGTGTGGGCTTATCTTGGCAAATTTTGTTGCAAAGCTAGTGCGTTGGTTTGTAGCCCAATTTTACTTTTCTTCCACTCAAAAATCAAACTTGTGTAGGAGATTTTATTAGAAATTAGAAGAGGTAGACCTCATATAAATAGAGGATCACCTCTCTCATTTTGTTCATCATACCTTTTGGAAAACTCGACCTCCCTTAGATAATTCAGCGTAGGTATTTCTACTTTGTGGACATGTGATATTCTGTGGATTTTTGGTTATTGGAGACTAGTGTTTGTTGTGAAGATGTTGTTTTGGGAAAAATAAGGCTTGTTCTTGGGTGTAGTGAGTAATTTTTGTTGAATATATTTTATGATTATTGCATGTAATGAATATTGCTAGGGTTTCTATGTTCCATGTCTAAATGCTTATAATTATATGAAATGCTTGGTAAATTTTGCATGCTTTAATTTTGTATCCTTGAACTCCCTAGAGAACCTCCTAGAGAGCTTTCCTCTAGTAAATTTATCCCCTCATAAAGTTATAGTTAGGGTTAGCAAGTGAAAACCTAAGGTTTTTCCCCTTACTCCAATCAAGGGTTTGATTCCATGGTCAAAATCCTTAAGATTCCATCACTCAAGTAGATAGAAGGCGCTGACATCCATCTTGGTGATCAAATCTCATAAGACTTTATCTTTTCCTGTCTTCCCTAAAATTTTGGCCCTTCAAGGCACGCTGCTAGGGTTAGGGTTTTAGGTCAAATTCTACTAGGGCTTGGACGTTGGGCTGATTTGAAGTTGTTTGACCTTGCTGAACCTTAAAAACATCAAAATCTAGTAAGTTGCATGGTTGAAAGTGCTTCCCTTGGGCTGATGTCATCAACCCTAGGCAATTCCAGGGCTTGAAAATCCCTAATTCTACATATAGGCTTCAACTTAGGGTCATTTGAAGGTTTGTTGCTCTTGTTGTTGATCATATCTTTCAATCAAACCTTTTCCTCCTTGTATGCTTAATTGTGCCATTGTTGAATCATACCTTGAAAACCCTAGGCTACAAGTCTCTCTCTATAGGCCTCTCTATAGGTACGCTATTCCTTATCACAAAGAATTAAACCTTGTTCCTAGTCTTAGTACCTTGATTAAGCTTATCAAAGAGGTACCTTTGATCCTTTTGACATAGAATACCATTTAGGTGATCTATACTGGGAAGCCTCCTGTGTAGTAGAATTCCACTAAATAGTAGGAGGTGGAGTGCTGAGGTGATAGTGACATCCACCTCATTGTGTATCTTAATCTAGTTTTTTTCTTATGTGGCCTCTGGCAAGACTTGCTATATTTTGAGGCAACAAGGACCATAAGAACCCCCTATGCAATAAGGCCTTGCATGTACAGGCTTCAAATATATGCTGAAAGAAAGCTATACACGCTCAATTTTTTTTTTTTTTGACTTGGAACAAAACCATCACATTTATGAATCTCCTTGATGGGATACTGTTAATTTTAGTTAACAATGGTATGTTCTATGCTTAGAACAATTTACTTCAATCTTTCTTATTAGCACAATTCAATTTCCTATTATGCAATCACTCTAACATTGACAGTAAATGTTGATAGAACATAAGTAAATAACCGGAAGACAAGCCATGACAAGAGGACACAATAATTTGGCGGATGCCAGGGAAAAACCCCAATGTGGGGAAAACCCTTTGATCAAATCTTCTTATTATTCTTCAAATTCAGTAGAGAGAGAGTACAATTTTCAGCGGTCAATAGGATGCCCTAGTCAGCAAAGTCAATGCTGGTCAAACCAGCAAAATGTCTCCCAATGGAGCTCGGTCAAAGCTAGTCAAATTCGGCCTCGTGAAACAATCAAAGTTAGCCCAAAACAGTCCGCAATTCCATAGTCAAACTTGGTCAATGTTGCGGTCAAACTTCAGTCAAATCTGCGGTCAACCCTGTGGTCAACGCGGTAGTCAAATCAGCTTGGATTTCCTCGATTTCTGTGCCACCAAATTCGGCCTCCCAAAATCGGAACCTGTCCCAAAAATTGAAGTCAAATGATGTGAGTTGACCCAAGGTCAATGCTGCAACAAAAACCCTAAAACAATTTGAAATTTCCAGCTTCTTTTTCACACGTGCGAAGGAGAGTGAATGTCTTCTAAGGCTTGTACGAGCCAATCAGAAGGAGAGAGAATGTGTGATGAGATGATGTCCAAAATGAGGATTGAGTCTCTCCTATTTATATCCATCAATGAGGGTGTGTGACACATCTGTTAGGGCTTGTGAGCCTACATTACAATTATGGCCGACCTTGACAAATTACACGTGTGGAAAATAAATTCAAAATCCAACTTTTTCTCATCCAAACAAGATGATCTTTAGATCAATCTTGCACCTCTTCGAAAGAGGAATCCAACAAAAATATCATCTCCATCATATGAGCAGTGCAAAGTGGAGTTTGGTCCTAGTTTCCAAATTTAACAGATACTGAGTTACTGCCAAAGTTATCAGAACTGAACAACATTGGATTAAATTGGCCGGTCTGATTTGTTTTAGGCAAAATGGTCCGAACTATAGTTGTAGACCCAAAAAGGCCAATTTGGTATCAAAACAATCTTTTTTGTTAATTTTCTTGAAACTTTGCAACTACTTAGATGAATCCGCTGAAAAACAAGGCAATTGATAACTGAAGCCAAGTTTAACTTTCACCAAGATACAAAGTTTCTTAACATTCAATAAGCAACAGAAAAATACTAGCGATAAAAACACATGCACACATAAAATCGACACTAGCGTTTTACCCAGGAAACTCAAGTGGGAAAACCTGCATTGTTGTTGTGGGATTTTATTGATTATTGTTTGAGCAGATAGATCTTTTAACAAATTCAATATTCCGCTATTGCAACCAACAAATAGCCTCCGAGAAACTTATCTTAGCTCCATAATTGCTCTCGGCCTTCTCCTTGATCACTGCTCTTGGCCTTGAGAAGATGGTCTCGGCCTTGCCTATTGATCTCGATCTGCATACACAACTACTTCCTGCTGAAATTAGTCTCGACTTGCTCGTCGAATTCCTGATCTTAGCTCCTCAACCAATGCGCACTGCCAACAACAGAGAATCATCAATTATTTTGTGCCTTCGTCCTTCTCTTTCACAATAGAATTCGATGATGCAAGGAGGCCTATTCGAATACTAGTTCACACTAGTTTCATGAGTTTCCTTTGCTAGTTAACTGGAGCAAGTCCTAGTTACGCTTGGACTAGCTCTCCGTTAACTATCTTGAGTTGCTCCTTAATCTCCTCTAGTTATGATTCGTGTTAACTGAGGACTCAACTCGTCCTGTCTTCACTTATCTCTGAAGCCTTAACTCGGCCTAATTGAACTTGTCACTGAAGTCTTGAGTCGTCCTAACTGGAGTTGTCACTGCCACCTCATCATGTAGTCTAATTGAAGAAGACTCCAATGAATTGAATTTCCGACACTATGCATGCAAACTTGATGACCATTCCAGTAAATTAGAAATCAACTCATCGTAACTAAAGTCTATGTCATGAACTCACATTCATGCTAGAGAAAGACTAATTTGAGGTCTTCACTGGCTAAGGCACAAGCCAAAAGACCTTCCATTGCTACATTTTCAACACTCTCACTTAGCGAGGAAGGGTTTTTGTACAACTCCCAATTTATCTCTGAAAAGCCTCTCTGGTTGTCTCCGCTGTCTACTGCCCGTCCTAGGAGCTCACACAAACTCCTGAGCATCCCATAGTGTTTTTTGAACCTCACAATTTCTCCTGACAACTGTAGAGGATGGAATATCCACCTCTATGTCCTTCTGATGCATCTCTTGGATCTGCTGCATCTGCTGCTCCATTCTCTGCGAACTCTCAGGAACTCTTGCACCTGAGCCTTTGCTTGTACTGGTAATTGTACTCGTGCTCTACTACCCCTGATCTTGCTCCTAAACTCTCGGAGCTTTTGCTGGCTCCTCACTCTATCAATTTGGGAAAATCTCTGGGCCTCCTGTATGCCTTGTCCTCCTTGAACTTGACATCTCGTCTGACAATAATCCTCTTGGTCCCTGGAATGAATATCCGATATGCCTTTGAGGTCTCGCTGTACCCAACAAAGTACCCCCTTTGCAGTCTGATCTAACTTGGAATGAGTATCTCCTAGAACGTGACAATACGCTAAACTGCTAAATATCCTGAAATAACTGACATCTGGCCTCTTCCCTGTGAAATTCTCTCTTGGTGTTGTCTTCCCCAATGCGTGGAACCCTGTTTTGAATGTAGACTGTTGTACTGCATGCCTCTACCCATAAATAACATGGCATATCCTGGTCATACAACATAGCCCTAGATGCCTCCGATTTAGAACGATTCTTCCTTCCAATAACCCCATTCTGTTGTGGGTTGTAAGGAATCGTCCACTCTCTCTTGATTCCTGTCTTGGTACATAAGTCTTGGAGCTCCTTTCCTGTATACTCTCCCCCATTGTCCGATCGAAGAACCTTCACCTTCTTGTATGTCACTTCTCCACTAGAGCTTTAAACTCTTGAAAGCAACTGAAGACCTCATCCTTGGTCTCCAGGAAGTATATCCAGGTCTTCTTGGAGAAATCACCAATAAAAGTAACAAAGTACTTGTATCCCCTGAGAGACTTCGTCAACATCTTGCCCAATGCTCTATGTGGAACCCCGTTCTGAATGTAGACTGTTGTACTGCATGCCTCTACCCATAAATAGCATGGCATATCCTGGTCATACAACATAGCCCTAGCTGCCTCTGATTTAGAACGATTCTTCCTCTCAGCAACCCCATTTTGCTGTGGGGTGTAAGGAACTGTCCACTCTCTCTTGATTCTAGTCTTGGATGTCCTTTCCTGTGTACTCTCCTCCATTTTCCGACCAAAGAACCCTCACCTTCTTGCCTGTCACATTCTCCACTAGAGCTTTAAACTCTCGAAAGTGACTGAAGACCTCATCCTTGGTCTTCAGGAAGTATATCCAGGTCTTCTTGGTGAAATCATCGATAAAAGTAACAAAGTACTCGTATCCCCTTAGATACTTTGTCAGCATCGGTCCACATATATCTGAATGCACTAGATCAAGAACACCCTTACATTTGGTGTCACTCCTTGGAGAAACAACTTTGACAAAATTCCCCAATACACATCCCCTACAAACATCATCATGCTCTGTGCTCACCTCCAGAACACCTGTCACTGTCTCACGAAGCAATCTGAGTGCTCAATGATCTATATGGCCCATCCTCTTATGCCATAGCTCTCCCTAATCTCTAGGATTATTGCTAGCTAACCAGTGCCTTAGGAGTATCCATCTACAACCTATAAATCAAACCGCTCCTAACTCCAATCGCTATGGTTGATTTCCAATCCATGTGCTTGATTAGCACCTGCACCCTTCCAAAAAGTACATCGTACCCTTTATCCTGAAGGATAGATACATAAATTAGGTTCATGCCCAATCCCGGCACATGCAACACATCATGAATAGGAATTGGCTTGCCATTCTCCCTCCGAAATAGAACAATCCCTCTTGCAATTGGATTTCACTTGGATTTGTTCCCAATTTGAATCTGGGATTTGATGTCCTCCTCCTTATAACTGGAGAAGTACTCCCTAACTCCTGTCATGTGAAATGACATCCCACTATCTATATACCAAACACCCTGTGAGGTTGAGCTAGATAGGCAAGCAATAAGTGTGAATTCCTGTTCCATCTTGCTAGAAAGCTCATCTGCATTTGCTGAAGCTGTTGCCTGCATCTTTCCCTTCTTCTTGTTCTTCTTTCTTTGTGGACAAGTGTTGACATAGTGACCAAACTCATGATATCTGTAACATTTGACCTTGGAAGGGTCCTTCTTCTCACCTTTTATATTAGGTCCTCTGCTAGACCCCTTCTTCACTTTCCCTTTTCCTGCTAGGGCCACGTTTTCCTGTCCCACCTCATTTTTTAGAGTTTTAGTGCTACTCCCGCTGACAAGGCTTAGTCTAAGCTCCTCTTGAGTGAAATCACTCCATAATTGATCCCAACGTAAGGTGTCTCAACCATTGATGACTTGAACAACGACATCCCACTGCTTAGAAAACTCGTTTTAGGGCTGCTCGTACTAGCTCGTCATCAGTTGGCTTATCACCAACTGCAACTAACTCATCCCCTACAAGTTGCACACTGGTGAGGTTGGAAACAACATCTTCACCCTTGTTTATCTTGGTGGTTCTCAGTTTTTCTTTAAGGATCAACTTACTGTTCATGGTAGCATTTTGGTACAAATTTAATATTGCATCCCACATCTCCTTCGTTGTGTTCAACTTTGCGATATGTGGAATTATATGGTCCTTAACTCCATCAAGGATTATCCTTCTCGCTTTGGCGTCTTCCATCTTATATGTTGAGACTTGTGCTAGATCTGCTGGTATGACAATCACACTGGTCGCATACTTCTTGAGACCATTCTCCTCCAACAATAAAGAAATTTTGGCTTTCTAGAATCTAGACACCAAAATTTGAGGCTCCATCCAATTTTTCCTGATCTCTCAATCTTGTTGAGGCCATTGTATAGACCCTCGGAAATAAAGCGAAACCCAAATAAATCTGAAGAACTGGAACTAGGTTTTATAAACCCTTTGCTTTTCTCTTCCTGTGCCTGGGCAAAGCCTCTTCTGCCCTTAGATCTGTTGGAGAATCTACTAGGCCAGGGGTTAAAACAATTCTCCTTATCCTAAAGTTTGTGATCTTATATTAGCTTCTTTATATTCTTAGTTAAGTTCTCTTCATCAAATAGTTAAGTCTTGACCCACTTTTGAAGGTCCTTGTGGAGGGTCTTGGGTTGTCATCCAACCTCATTCAAACTAATGATCAAAATTGAAACCTTGGTCCATGCTTTTCCAATATATCATCAACAAAACAGGTAGTGGGATAGCTATTTGTGCATTTTGTAGCATATACAATACAGAAGCTTATGTCTCCATATTCCATTCTCCTTTTGAAGTTTGTTATGGCTTCCAACATTGGGCACATTGTGAAATTCCTATTGCTATTCCACCTCCGATGACATCTCAGAAACAAAGGGAGCAATTCAAAGCTTTTTTGTTTAGAATTTGGCAATTCATGCTATACTCCAACAAGCTCAAGCTAGATACAAGGCACTCCGTGACTTGTATTTACTATTGATTACCTCCATTGTTGTAGGGTGGTGATTGTGGTTGGCTACACTTGGATAAGTAGAAGTTCAAGAGCAAATGACATCACAATTTCGAACTGATTCAATATGATTCTTATACTATTGTTCAATGAGTGGGTCCTAATGGTTTTCTATTGATTCTTGCATCTTAGCTTCGTATACATGATGATATATTACCAACTTAAGTTCTATTAACCATCTCACTTGGAGGGTGAAGTTCTAGTCAATCATCTAAAGGATACAATTCAAGATTTTCAGCCTCTTTCAATTAAGGATGCTTTGTTCATTGTATGCACATGAACCACTAGTCAAAGGAATACAACCACTTAGTTACTTGGTAGAAGAGGAGGTTTACTAGTGTAGGCCAAGGAACTATCCCAATCTACTTTCGAGCAGAATTTTCTTCACCTATGATAAAATTTGGGAATGATTTCCTCCAAGCAGTAAGGAAATGAAGAGATATAGTAGGTGACAAGTGCCATTGTAAACGTTAGGGAAATTTCAAGGTCTAAAGGAAAATAATAGATTAGGAATTATGAATTTTCAAACAAAAAGAAAAAAAGCTAGTTTCCTTAATTGTATTTTAGCGTATCTTCTTATAGATTTTCTAAAATTTCAAGTGTAGGCACCCATTTGATGTGGAATTCCACATTGAATGAGTAGCCACTTTGCATACTTTTGATAGACCCACATAGAGATAAATTAGAAATACATGAAAAAATATGTTTCTTGAAAAAGAAACATTTTTTCATGTATTTTGAGTTTTTCTCACTACGAGTTTCAATTTTCAAGAAACATGTTTTTTCATTTATTTTTAGTTTATCCCAATATGGGTCTATGTTTCAAGAAACACATTTTCTCATTTATTTCCCGTTTATCTCACTATGTGTGTATCAAAAGTATGTAGAGTCAACGATTGCCTACGCTTGAAATTTGAGTAAACCTACAAGGAGATAAATTGAAAATACAGTAAAATAACAAGTTTTTTCATTTTCTTCAAAACTATTTACCCTTATGCTTGACACCATCATTTTGAATTCTATTGATTCTTTTAAAGCTGATGTTGATCACACATTTTTTGTTTTGAGGCCTATCTTTAACCTTGAAAATTTGAAATATCCCTAGTGATAATTTTAAATTATACATATCTATATGTAAGTCCTCAGTTAAGGAGACGAATTATAAACTTATCCCACTAATCACTCAATCACAGTGTCACTACACTTACCATTCCACTAATCACTTCATTATTTAGTAGAAAGTGTACAATGTGTACATTTTTGGCTTTCTCACTTGCGTTTTGTGTTCTTGTGCAAGTGTTTTCATTGCTGTTAGTGTGCACATATTAAACATTGTTGTGCATCTCACTTAGATTGTACCATATGGGTCATTTGTTTTGCTACTAATGATTTAGTTCATAATAATTAGTTGTGGAAATTTTCTTTAGTTCCTTCCACATTTTGCATTTTCAACTTCCTAAATGGGATTTCATTCTTGACTAGGTAACTAATATCTATGACAATGACAGGCAATATGGAGCATATATCAAGGGGCTTAATGCTTTTGAACGTCATCGAAAGTTTATGGAAGATTATGGTATTGTTCCTTTAATACCTAGCAAGAGTAGATATTCATGTATTTTCAAGTACTTGTAACATGGCCTTCCCTTGTGTATTCTAAGCTAACATTAGATTAAGGGTGATTATGAGCATTTTGATAATAAAAATGGATTCAGGTGCTGGGAGGAAAACTTCAAGATTTTGTTTTGTAGTTGAACCACTAGTTTTTTTTGTGTACTTTTTTTGATTCATTGTGCATATGTGGGATTTTCATTTCTTTGACGTTTGCAATGATCTACTCACCATTAAATGAAATTTTGTTAAGAGCATGGTTTCTCTTATGTGGGGAAGTTCAAAGATTTTTGTTACTACATTTGGTACAAATGTTAACAATGCTTAATAGCTAAATTTCTTTTATCCTAATATGATTGTGGATGAATTGAATTTGAATTAGCTTGTAGCTAGAGAGCCACTAAGACATTTGTAGGGATTCACAAGAGATAGTGTTAGAATCAAATGGAAGCAACATAAACCCTATTTTTGTAATCAAGAGAAAATAAACTAGTGGTAGGGAAGCACAACCCTTGAAGAGAAATCACCCAGGAGGGATGCAACCCTAGAGAGAAATAACTAAAGTACATCTTCTAGAGAGAGAAAGAAACCCATGAACAAAAGAGAGCACAACATTTGAGGGTTCCTTTACGCCAATCACTTCATTAAAAGATGAATAAGAAGCACTTGAGTAAGTTACAAATGAGATTGGGTGTATAGATAATAAGATACCCAACTCAAGTGTTAAGGTGCTTCTTCAATAGCGGACCATTTTGGATTTTTGAACCATATAACCTTTAGTTCTTCCCTTTCCATTTGAACTCCATACATTGTTCTTGGAGGTTTGTGGCATAGGTGCCCTATTGCATCGACCATTTTTCTCCTAACACCATGTCTATCCCATTGAGTGGTAGAGCATAACCTCCAATTTTTAGTTCTAATCATTGCATCTATGCAAAAACTTTATGGTACCTATCTATTTCTTTGACTTATTGACCTTCAACAATTGTTAGTCTGTCATAGGATATACAAAAAGGTTTAGTTGTTTTGTTAGATTGATATCCATGAAATGCAAGAAATATAGAACAGAAAGAAATTGTGATGTCTCCTTTTAATTATTTTATCATTTTCAAGAATTTTTCTCTCCAGATTTCTTCAGAAAATTTCCACAAACAATTTTGCCAAAAATTTAAATAAATTCCAATCAAAATTTGGAGAGTCATTAACCATAATTTTGAGAGAGATGAAATCATTTAGCAATCATTGTGGATTGGAATATCTCTGTTTCTTTTCAGCCGAGCCTCTGAGGGTTTTAAGACCCTTCTTTTCCCTTGGTTAGTTTCGGTGGAGATGATCCCACCCTAGCTAACCCTCTATCTTTCGTCTGGTTTTGGCAAGCAAGGAAATCTCTGTGGGTTGATTCTATTAAGGAGACAGACTGTGACAACTCATACATCCTGAGGCTTCTGTGTGGGCAGCGAGGCAATTTTGAGAGTTCTGTCTGGAAACAGTGAGGCAATCTGAAGCCAAACCAAGGAAGTTTTGTAGTTTTTGAAGGAGGCTGCAGGCTGCAGGCAGGGCTGATGTCTGGCCGCAATCCTGAGGCAGCAGCTAATGAACGCAGCAAACCAGTGAGACCATTCTGGACAGATCAGGTAGCAATGCAGCTAGCGAGGCAGTTGTTAGACAACATACAGGACAGCGATGGTAATCTGGATCAAAAGTCGGTTACAAGCTTACCTGACAGTGAAGCAGATCTTTGGGGAAAGCGAGGTCCCAATTGGCAATCGCAAGGGTTGCCTAGAAGTTTTACAGTCCATAACAGTGAGTTGTTAACAACAGATTTGGATAGTGCTAGTGTAAGTGTTATTAGTGGATTACAGTTGGAATATCGTCCCATCGAATATTGGTATTACAGTTTGAATTATATTGGTGGATTATTGGTTACTGTTCATTGGACAGTTATTCCTAAATTATGGTGGTTTGCTGAAGAAACATATGGCTGTTGAATATCTTTAATACCATTATTACATTATATAGAAGGATACCTACTGTTATTTGAGTGGATAAATGTGCATTGCTGTTATGATATATATATATATATATATATTCTTTTCATGATTTGTTGAAAACCCTAGACAAGAATTGAACCATAAGGGCCAAAATTCCCTTGGGACACTACATTGTCCTCTTCAGTAGGAACCTCTACTTCCTTCCCATATATATTTTTGCAATGATATAAGTGATTGGATGCATGCTTGTGACCTGGAGCTCACTTCTTACTACATTTACAGCAATTGTACCTTTTTAGCTTCCTCTTCGGTGTTGCTATCAGATTTTTCAGATTCTCTTTCACCTTCATAACTATGATTTTTAAGTGCTGCATTTGTGTCTAGGTGACAACTTGTCTCCACAATATCTACATTTTCTCTCCTTTTATCGTGAATAAACCTTGTCAAATATTTGTAATGATAATTAAATACAGAGAAAGAAAGTCAAGACCATGCCAAGGATGGTGTGCGCCACTGCAAGTTCTCTACCCATTGGGGGATAGGGCTGAAATAAAATCTGCAATGTGAATTGCAGCCCATGATTGATCCATACAATGGCTTCATCATCCACAATGTGTCTCTCAAAAAGGCTGATTTCTACCCTCCAACAATCATCCTCCCTGGATCCCTAGAAAAACATCAATCATACCCTCAAGCATTAAGTGTTTAGGTGGTCACATCAATAAAGATCTGTAAAATTTTCACTAACAAACATGGAAATGGATTAAGGGATAAAATTTCAGAGTTGAAAACATTTTCCAGCTCATAATTTAGGGCTTGCTGTCCTCAAATATTTCAAACTCAGATTTGCTTGTTTTCAAGAAGTGCAAGGAAGGATGTTGGACATGTGTGCTCGACAGAGTCATTTTTTCTCAAGAAAAAATCTTGTAATTTCTTTATTAATCATCTCAATTATTTTAAGAATGGTTTCCTGTAGCAAGGAACTTTCCACTTGGTCTGTTTTTGTAGCTACCAGGGTTCACAAATGTGATATAGGGATGGAGGGAACTGTTTTGTTTTTGAAATCAAACCTATCCAGTCTTTAAAAGATGAAAGTGTTTTTGGATTGTCAATCTATTGTGGGTGCAGTTCAATCCCTCAATTCTCATCCAACCTGTTGATGTTTTTGATAGTTGTACTGAATGGTTTTGGAATTGCTATGAAAAAGAGATCTAGTTCAAGCTATGGTCTGTTATAGCTTGGCATGTCTATTTAGAACTTTGGATATTTGTTTTCCACTTATCACATTAGGATGATAATTCTCTTTCTTCAATTGATCTCTTAGCAAGGATTGACAAAGACAGTAACTATCATTTTGTTTTCATTGGTAATCTTTCTATGTTTTGCTTATTGTTCAGTTCAATTCTATGGGAAATGCACAGCTGGAGAGGAAAGACGTCCTGTTAAAACAGACCAAGATACACTTAGAGAAGCATACAGGTTGTGTGCTCCTATTCTTAAATGACAAAATATGGTTTTTAGATGTTTTCATGGTTTAAGATTCCATTCATTTTTTCTTCGACTTTTCTCAATAAGAATTTTTTTTTTGTGAAGGGACCTCCGTCATGTCTTACATGTTATGTTGTTTCAACTTATTATTTACTTATTAGAATGCGGTATGCACCTTTCCTTCAGAATAGATCTGCTTATAACAACTATTGGTCATCTTTACATGTATTTAGAATTATCGGACAATTATCAAACATAAACAGCACGTTATTGTTATGGACCTATTTAGAACAGATGATATTTCTTGCTAAATTTCATTTTGATCTGACAAAATCCACTTGGGCTTCCATTAAGGGTGATAGTAAATTAACTTCCAGTTGTTAGGGTTATGGCGAAAACTTAGAAGTTAGAAGTTTTTCTCATAATTTCAAATTCCTATCTTTATCAAGCTGGTAGTAATTACTCACTTACCACCAAATTGATATATGGTTATTTTTCCAGGAAGAAATAATTTTGAGATATGACATTTTAAAAACAAGCTCCCTGTTTGGGTTTTTTCTTAGCCATGAAATGAACAGATTTGAACATTTCATTAAATGCAGAAGTGGTTTGAATTCAATTATCCTAAGAAAACAAGGAAATTGACACCAGCGCCTACCATGGTTATGAAGGGTGATAGTTTTTGGTGAATGTACACATGCATACAGATTTGACAAACATTTTCATGTAAATATCAGGAAAAGGATGTGGGCTCAGTAAAAGGGTTAACAACATGAACACGGGCACAAAATGTTAGCTTTTTGTTGCTCCAAGTTGTTGTCCTAGGAAGAGGGCGCATGAGTGTTGAAGGGGATTCTTTGCTAAATGGGTGTGCCATGTGGGAGGGATCCCATTACACCTGTATGACAGATTTGTTCCACTTATGATACTTGGCGTCTTTTATTTTTGGTCTGTGTAAGGTTATGACAGACAATATGACAGTTATGACAGATTCCTCTTACACATTATGATGTGTTTATGGCAAGATTTGCGCATGCTAAGTAGCGGAAATCCCTTGAGGAAATTTTCCTTGTTACATATGCTTGGTTATTCCTTTCATGAAGGATATTATTAATCATTACTTTTGTAACCATCCCTCCCTTGTAAAGTTTGACTTAGTTAGGGAGGGTGTGCTAGTTAAGGCTATATATAGTGGGATACAGTAGAGTGATTCTACCAAGAGAGTGTCCTATTTTTGTGAAAAACCATTGTAGTCCCATGAGGACAGCATTGTAAGTTTTGTATTGTGTGAATGTGAAAATAGTGATTGCTGTTTCAAACTTCTCATTGTTGATTAGAGTAGAGCAGGAAGGATTTTGCACTTGCCTAGGTGCCAAAGCACGCAGCAAATCAGGGATCAGTCACTTAGCCAAAGTTATTTTACTAAATTGCCGGATCCGGCACAGGGAGGACCAGGATCCTCAGATCCATGGAGCTGATCCGGATCTGCCTGTATACATGTAAAATATGGCTAGCCTGCGAATCCCAAATTTAATGAAACAAATCCTGAGTCAGGTAGCCGGATCCACGGATTTCAAGTGAAATGAAAAACAAACCAGAATTTTCCTTTAGGTTTTTGACTTGGTTAAAGTGTGGCCCCCCTTCTTGGACTATTTACTTTGTCGGAAATCTTGATTCATACAGTGATAGGACAAAGCAACGTGAAGAACGCCCAGGCGAGGAAGGAACTGTGCTTGAATTATTCACCCTCGGGTCCCCTGCTTCACACAACGACAGAGCAAGCCGCGAGGAACCCACAAGTTTGTCGGCAGTGGGCACAAGGTTGTTGGGTGGGAACAAAGCAACACAAAGAAAGGAGCACGGGCACAAGGTTGTTGGGTGGGCACGAAGCAACACGCTGAAAGGAGTACGACTCACAGGTAAAATTATTTTTTATGTATTCTGGGTATTGTGTATTTTAAAAATTAATAGACGTGAGTAGAGTTTCCACTGAGCTGGCTAGCACCATTAGCGTTTTTTTGTTTATCTGAGACTTAGTCGATTCTTGGAAAAACCCAGGCACTTGCCCAATTTCGAAGCCTCATGTTGGGGCAGAAACACATTGCTGATTGGGAGAACAGACATTGATTGGGTTCATGGCCAAATAATAAGAGATAATATTACCTTCTGCTCTAAATAATATTACCTTGTGTTTAATAGCTCCAAATAATATTGTTAGCTTAGGGTTAGCGCATTTGTTAGCTCAAATGGATATGGTGTTAACTGTTATGTTCTCTCCTTATTATTATCTCTCACTATCTTAATGTATTTCTGAAAATTAAATGTATTTTAATTTTTAATTGTTTATTGATAATATATTATAATTTGAATTTCATATGCAGTAACCATTATCATTATGGAACCTCTTATCACTTTCTGCCTACACCTACCTACTAGGTAGTGGGAAAAGCCTTCAACCCCACCAGGTGTGGTTGGTGGCAAGGAACTCAGAGAAGGGGTTGTTACCTATTCCCGACTCTATCCGTTTAAGCTATCTCCTAGGTTAGCTAAGGGGGGTGGTCACTAAAGGCAAACTAAGTCAAACATGTGAGGTTTCTAGGAGAATTGATTAGAAGGAATTACTTATCAAAGATGACTCAATTCCAAGATGTAAACAAACATATAATTATATGAGCAATATTCAATGATGTGTTCAAAATATAGACCAGTGCTTTAAAGTAAATGACAAGTGCTTGCTCAAAAATGAAATTCAAGGTACAATGACAATAATCCCACAAAGGAAGTTTTAGATAAAGATAAACATATAAGCATCACTTGCAATAAATGAAAAAGTACTTGTAAGAGAGTGCTCAAGTAACAAAGGATAATGACATTAAATATTCATGAGCTAAATAACCACCAAGGTAACAAGTACATGAGATAGCAAAATTGCGAGTAAAGTTGTGATGTGAAGGTGCTCTTGGTTTATTTAATTAATAGAATTCTAATTTTTTTTTCAATTTAACTCCTATCCCCAGACCTCACCCTCGCCTGAAATCCGGATCTCACAGTGAAGAGTCAATAGGGGTGGAGGGTCCCTAATGTCTATACAACCAACTTAAGTTGGAGGTTAATTTTTAGAGATGCAAGTCTAATTTAGTATGCAAAGTGAAATGCCTAAATGTGGGTGAAATGCTTCCAATAAAATATGTTAATGACAATTTGCTTCCATTAGAGATATGACAATGATATTTGTGATCAAGATTTGCGCTTAGCTCAATATGACATAAACTAGCAATGATGTTCCATAAAACATGTATCAACAACTCAAATGGAAATACTAAAATGGAAACTAGACAAAAGAAAGTTAACCATTCAAGAAGATTTTCTCCCTCTAAATGAGGAGGTGGGATACCATGAGAAATTCCCAAGCTCCCTAAAAAAAAAGTTTCTATTATTGAAAGTGAGGCCCAATTATAGAAATGAGGGGCTTGGGAAGAGTTTACAATATGTGCTTTAAACTTACTCTTTCCCAAAGTTACAAGTGTAAGATTTTAAAGATTTATTTGTGAGATGTTACAAAGTAAAGGCCTAAAGCCTTGAGGTGAATGGTGGTTACAATTCCTCTAAAGAATGAGGCTTTAGAAGAAGAGGTGAAGTGATAAGGAGGAACTTGGACTTGAGGTTCTAAATGGAAAAGTGTTGCTTAGCTTGTGCTTTAGCTCCATTTCTTCAGACTTGGATTGCCTCCAAGAAAACCTATAGGCAAGCAAGCAAAAGTGTTAGCAATAGTGCTGAAATATGTGAGAGGAAATCACATGCATGAGAAGGAAAAAGTTAGAAACTCAATGCAAGTATAAAATACACTTCATATTACAAATTCCCTCACTAAGATCAACTTGAAAGAGTTGATTTAATGAGTGAGAGTTAGGATTTAAATACAACAACTTAGCCTCAAATGCTAGATAAAATCAATATGTGCACAGATGAGAGAAAAAAATATATGATTTTTTAGAGATGGAAAAGAAGCAAAGGGCACATGAAACCACCTTTTAAATAAATCTCTTGATGTCTTATGAGATTATCGGCTTGAACAACTTGTGGGATCTTTGATATCCTTGGAGGTGACTTATTCCAACCGAAGAAGTCTTCACACTCCAATATACTTGGCAACCTGTCCTTTGAACACACAAATCTCTGCATACCAATTGTGAGTGCAAAAGAAACTTGGCATATAGAGGCCACATTGAGCTTTTCATTCAACCAAAAATAACAAGCTACAACAAGAGCACAAAATATACCAAGTCCAAAGGAGATCTGAGATAGCTACAAATCTCCCCTCCCTAGACAATAGTGCCCTCAGGCAAATGCACAAAAAAAACCAACTAGATTGCATTGTAAAATAAATGAATAACAACATCAAATGAAACAAGTATACCTCATCAACCAAAGAATGCACCACAAGAGAAGCTAGTAACCCCAAAGAATTTCCTTTATTTAGCTCAATAACAATTTCGACATAGTAACAATAAGCACAAGCTTTAAAACTATGATTACAATGAGAGCCCAAGGCTCAATTTATACAAAAACTAGAGAAGATTTCAATGAGGAGCCTCATGACAGGTGGAGAGGTGAAGATCCCAAAGCAAAAATGAATTTTCAAGTGGCTGATATGATTGATATCCACTGATGTCAAGTGCTGAAAGTAGCAGCGAGTTACACCTTGACTGTTCATCAAACATCCTCAAATCTCTTGTACGTATGCTCTTGAGAAACATGTGTGAGAAGAGTGGAAGTAAATGGGAGAAATATCCCACGAAATGTGCAACCCGAAATTACCATGTCACGGTCCCAAAATATTGTATCTTCATTACTTGCGTTGAACTCAGAAATTAGACCTGTGTATGACTTCAAACTGCTGATGTATTGGTCGCAAACTGTTCTTTCCCTGGCCAGCGTAGATTTCTGTCTTCCTGTGTGTATTCTATGTTGTGGATAGGTGTGAGATGAAGTGGAGAAGGTATGGGACAAATCCCCATCAAATCTAGAAATATCCTCAACATAACAACCACCAAAAATCTGCTCTGCGTGCTTGTTGTAGTGACTATTATAGAAGCTACGTGTAAACTGCTGTAGCATCTACGTAGATGTTGATAACTAGCATTTCTCAATCGAATCTCCACGTTTTTCTCAATCGAATCTGTTATGAAAAATCTAAACCATGTGTTGATTTCCTTAGATATCGTATCTCCGTATTTGCCATTGACTTGGGCCCTTACGTGGATCTCTTTTATAACATGTGCTTATTTGCTTTTGGCTAGCCATGCGTACACAATGGGAGTGAGATCAACAGAACCTTGGGCATGGAGTCTTCACATAATCATTAGGTGCCACTCCAGTGGTCAACAAAACCATCATAGTATGAGCAGAGTGAAGGGGAAATCATCAAAACAGACCCAAAATCTCCTCTATGGTAGTATGTGGAGATTTTTGGGAAAATACCAGAGGTGGTTCATATAAATGGAAGTGTAATGATTGCTAAGATATGAAAAATGGCTCATATACTAGTGTGAAGGCCCATCTCGCTGGTCAAACTAACACAGGGGTGCAAGTATGCACTGGGCCAAAAGATGCAAATGGAAAACCTGGCCAAGGTTTGTGTCTTGGAAAAATAAAATTCTATGTATCTTTGCAAGAAGCTGTTGATAGGAAGCTTGCTAAGGGAACACCCTGTGCAAACCTCTACAACTAGGCCTCCATTGCCATCTGGGCCTGCTGCCACAAATAATAAATGACCCACTCTAGGCCCTCTTGAAGCAACTTTCAATAATCAAGGTAGAGACATAGTCGATGAACATGTAGCTTGTTGCATCTATGCAAATGGGCTAGCATTTGATTTGGTGTGTTCCCCTTATTGGCAACAAATGATAAAGGCAGTTAATGAAGCGCCAAAATGGTACAAAAGCCCTGGATATGAAAAGGTCTGCACTACTTTGTTGGCATTAGAGAGACTATCTGTCGATAGACAACTACAGGCAATCCGGGATACATGGGCAAAAACAAGGTGTTCATCATTTCTGAGGGATGGAGAGACCAAAGAAACTGCCCATTAATTAATGTTGTTGCAGTATGCCCCCAAGGGGCAATGTTTTTGAAGGCTATTGATTGCAGTGGAATAGAGAAAGATGCATCTTTCATATCCACAATTCTTATTGATGCAATAGAAAGTGTGGGGCCACATAATGTTGTCCAAGTCATTACGAACAACAAACATGTTTGTAAAGCTGCAGGTTTGATTGTGGAGGGTCGATATGATCACATCTTTTGGACTCCATGTCTAGTACATTCATTGAACTGTATGCTTACCAAGTTTGGTGAGATTGAATGGATTAATGAAATATATGTAGCAACAAAAGAAATCCAAATGTTCATAACCAATCGTTTAATGTCCCAGGCCATATATCGAGGTTTTGCAAAGTTGGAGCTACTGAAGGTACTCTTTTTTGAATCAATATTATTTGTATTGGAAATTCTTAATTTTAATTATAAATTTATATATGATTTCTCATTTGAGATTTGACTATTTGAAACTTGTAGGTTGTTGAAGTTTGTTTTGCCTCCCACACTCTTGTCATAAAGAGGCTTGTGGAGGTGAGACAAGCATTACAAGCAATGATCATTGACCCTCTTTGTGAATCATGGATGACTTTCACTTCTGATAGAGGGAAAAAAATCAAGTCTATCATTCTTGATGATGCATGGTGGGACAGGTCTAATACCTTCTGCGGCTTATCAAACCAATCTTGACCTTGATCAGGACATTTGATACAAATACACCTTGCTTGGGGGAAGTTTATGAAAACATTGATAGTATGGTGGAGAGGATAAGGGAAATTATCAGGGCAAGGGAAAATGACCCTTTTGAAACATTCTATTATGAAGTCATTACGAACAACACACGTTTGTAAAGCTGCAGGTTTGATTGTGGAGGGTCTATATGATCACATCTTTTGGATTCCATGTCTAGTACATTCATTGAACTGTATGCTTGCCAAGTTTGGTGAGATTGAATGGATTAATGAAATATATGTAGCAACAAAAGAAATCCAAATGTTCATAACCAATCGTTCAATGTCCCGGGCCATATATCGAGGTTTTGCAAAGTTGGAGCTACTGAAGGTACTCTTTTTTGAATCAATATTATTTGTATTGGAAATTCTTAATTTTAATTATAAATTTATATATAATTTCTCATTTGAGATTTGACTATTTGAAACTTGTAGGTTGTTGAAGCTTGTTTTGCCTTTTGCCTCCCACACTCTTGTGATAAAGAGGCTTGTGGAGGTGAGACAAGCATTACAAGCAATGATCATTGACCCTCTTTGTGAATCATGGATGGCTTCCACTTCTGATAGAGGGAAAAAAATCAAGTCCATCATTCTTGATGATGCATGGTGGGATAGGTCTAATACCTTCTGCGGCTTATCTAACCAATCTTGACCTTGATCAGGACATTTGACATAGATACACCTTGCTTGGGGGAAGTTTATGAAAACATTGATAGTATGGTGGAGAGGATAAGAGAAATTATCAGGGCAAGGGAAATGACCCTTTTGAAACATTCTATTATGAAGTGAAGGACATAGTTACAGAAAGGTGGAACAAAACGACCAGACCATTACACCTTTTGGCCTATGCATTGCACCCCAAATATTATCATTTTAAATTTTTTTCTTTACTTGGTAGAACAACGCCAAACAATGATCATGAAGTGGTAGAAGGATACAAGACATCTTTGAGGAAAACTTATAGAGATGTGGGAGTTGCAAACGAAGTACGCCAAGAATTTGGAGGATTTGTACAATCTAATGGTAGTTTTTCAGATCTAGTAGCTATGGATAATCGAGGGCATCTTGATCCTATTACTTTGTGGGGCTTCCATGGTGGGGATAACATACATCTTTCGACTCTAGCCACCAGGTTGCTATCACGGGTTGCTAGTTCTTCATCAGCTGAGAGGAATTGGAGTACATATGGCTTCATCCATTCAGTGAAGTGAAACAAGATGGGAGTGGCAAAGGCTGAAGATCTTGTGTATGTTCATTCCAACTTGCGTCTTCTATCATATGTTGAGCCAAAGTATAAAAAAGGTCTGAGCAAGATGTGAGATGTGGAACCTGAAATCTCCGACTTGAACCTGACATTGAATGCCATGACTCACCTCAACCTACTTGAAGATATTGTTCCACCACTAGTTCAGCCTACTAATGCAACTTGCTACATTCCAGGACCCCCATCATTTATTCATGATGTAGAGTTGCAATATGGAGAAGATAATGTAGATACATTTGAGGATTTGTAGTTAAACCTACATCACATTATGATCTTAATAGAGTGATCATGGATGAGATGCTCATTTTTGTATTTACTATTATCATTTATGATATTATCCTTTTTGTATGAGGAAGGATGCATCATTTCACTGTTTCAGTTTTCATATTTATACTATATCTAATGGTTTCAATTTTAAATGTTGTGATTTACAAATGGATTTGATTTTTGAACTCTAAAAGTGTTTTTTTAAAATTTAAAAAGTATTATTATATTTTTTTGTACTTGACATATCCTTGCCATATCTAGATCTTGAAGTTTCAAAAAATTAGCGTATCTGGATCTGTATTCGAATCCTAGTAACTTAGTTATTTTAATAATGAAATTATTTCCTAAATGTTGACTTAGGAAAAATTAAAAAGTACTAAGTCAACAAGATATTAGATCTTGGCCAAGAGGCAATCTCAACCCTTGGATGCTTTTAGAAGGCCAAAGTCAGGTTATAAATGTGAAAATTTCTGAATCTCACAAACAGAAATCCTACTGCTGTTAATTGATTTGCATTACCTACTTGTATTTTCTATTTAACAAGTTATTTTTTGAATACTTCAGTAAAATAATAATGCAAATACTAAGCAACCTATACGATCAAATACTGAAAAATAAATGAGACAATCACACAAAGGACACTTATTTTTGGACTAACTTCCTCGGAAAAGCCCAATGCGGGAAAACATGTGCAACAGATATGAGGGTTTTATTATTAAGCAGATTTCTGAATACAATCTAGGGTACCAAATCCGACTCACCCAATAGAGAAAATCCTGGTAGAAGTACCTCTATCTGGAGACATATATATTGGCTAATCCAACAGTTGAATGAAGAAACCCCACAGGTGATTGCGTTGTCCCTAGTGTTGCGCAGCGATGGTTGCAGCAAGCTTTGCACTGAGACTGCATCACCCTCCTTGTGAACCTTTCTGGCTCAGAAAATGATCTGCTGAATTTTTGCCCGATCTGCCCCACAAAAATCCCAGCGCAGCCTCTTCAGTGATTGCGTCACCCTTTTGGCTTTGCGTCACCCTTCTGATGCTGTGTCACTCTCTCAGGTGCTGCACTGTCTCTCTTGGTGCTGCTCTGCCTCTCTGCAATTATATTCGTGGCTTTGGACTGAAGTCCCGCCGCTAAACTGCCCCTCTCTGCACTGCAAGCTCACTTTGAAATTCTCAGCAAACCATGCCCCAGAATTTCGACTTTGCTCAAGTGCTGCTCTCCGTGTGTGTGTTCTCCAACCCTACCTTTATACTTTTCTTGTTGAGAAATCAATGGTCGTGATCTAATCCTTAATCAACAGCTAAGATTAAATCAAACTTGATCCTCGTCACTTAGAAGCTTCTCACCCACATGTTAAATTAATTCACTTTAATTATTTTCCCTAAGTTTTAACTTAGGCTCCATTAAAAATAATTAATTATTTGAATAACTTTCACTTTGGGTGGAATTTCTCCAAACGGTTTATGGGTCTTGGAGATCTCATGTGTTCTAGCGGAGCTAGAGCACATTCGATGCTACCCAAAAATCAACACTCCCTCTTAGCGAAGAATGTTCTCTAGCAATACTTCTCACTAGAAGCATCACCCTGATCCACGACATTGGTCCTCTGCGCTGCTGATGCTCAGCCTGCTGCCCCTCATCCACTGCGCTGCTGCAATCTGTACTGTTGCCCATGACTTTGCCACTGTTATTGCTGCATCTGTGCTGCAATTCCCTCTCAAAATGCTGCATCGTGCTGCCCATAACACTGCCATTGCTAACTGCTACATTGCAACTCAGTTGCTGAGAGTTAAGCAACTCAAAGGCATCCCAAATACTGACATACTGGTTAGTTTGGATACACCTTGATGCTGAAGCTTCCTCTGCTGCTAATTTGCGTTGTCCCTCTGATGCTACTGCGCTGCTGTTGCTCTGCACTGCGCTGCTACTGTCTCTGCTCTGCGTTGCTTCAAACTTTTGCGCTCTAGCTTTGCCATTGTCGCTCCACCATCCCTCACACCAACTGACACTCGTCATTTTGCTATTGTCATTAATGGCTCCCGTAGCCATATATGATCCAAGAGTTTGGGCCCCTCAAGGATCCTTCCCCCTTCATGTAGCTGATCTACACTCCATATCGCCCCACTTCTTAGGTGCATGAGCACTCATGGCACATCCATCATCCTCATCCTCATCAGCCTGTGCTGGAGCAGCCTTCGAGTTAGATTCCTCCTTGCCCTTCTTCTTCAGAGGGCACTGCATGGCGAAATGTCCCAATTCCCCACATCTGAAGCATCTGACCTTCGAGAGGTCCTTTTTCTTCTCTGCTACCCTTGTTGTCCCTTAGATGTGAGAGCCGCATCTTTCTCTTCCTCCTTCTTGACTTTGATCCCTTCGCTGCTGCTACCCGCCTTGGTCCATCGTCTGATCTCTTCTTGTCAAAGAGATGCCTACATCTCTTCCTAGCTTGGAAGAGCGACCTTGCCCAAAATACCTTGGACAAATGTCTCCCAATCTTAAGTGACTGCATTCAGGGCAGTCCTGACCATAAGTCCACCACCTGCTGTAGCCCCTACGGAAGCTAGTTGATCTCGGATCCCTTGCAATCTAATGAGGAAGGGATCGATCTCTTCTCCCTTCTGCATCTGAAATAATCTCAGCTGGTTCTCAAGCAACATCTTCCTCTAGACGGAAGATCCCTAGTACATATTGGTCAAGGCCTCCCACATTTCCCTTGCTGTGTTCTTCTCAGCAATATGTGGGATCACATGATCCTTGACTTCATCCATGATCATGCGTTTTGCTTTTGCCTAAGCCTCCTCGTACTTGTTGAGAGGATCGACATCAACCGAAACAACAATTGTGTTCGAGGCATGATCCTTGATGCGATGTTCATCCAAAACTGCCAGGATCCTGGCCTTCTAGATGACAAAGTTGGATGCTCCATCCAACCTGTCTTGATCCCTTAATCCATTCATGACCATCTTTGCTCAACTAAGTATCAAATAGGTTCCTTTCTTCCTCTTCTGTTGCTGCCCCAACAAAACTTGGATCTGGATTTCTTTGGCGCTAGAAACCCTCTAAGGAACAAGCTCCCTCTGAATTTCCTTCACGGAAATCCTTCTGCCAACATATGTCGAAACACTCCTCTCCGATCTTTCTTTGCTACTGCTCAACACTAGATCTAGACTTCTTGGCAAGAAATCTTCTCAGGAATTGCTTCCCTCTACTTTGCTTCTGCCCCACTAGACACTGTTCTACACCAACAGAATCAGCGCCCCACTAGCAACTCTAGAAAGAAACTGTACCGCATCTCCAACCACGACAATCGGAAAATTGGGACTCACCAGCTCTGTGCTGACCCAACAAGCACTGCGCTGCCTTTTGCAATTACAACGCCACCCTATCAGGTTGACACAGGTTCTGCGTGAGCCTACCCAAGTGACTGCGTCACCCTTCCTCTGCCTCTCTGGCCTAGCACTGCGCTGTCTCTCGGGACAACTACTTTCTCGCTGCAGATTTTCTTTGTCCTTTTGCTGATGGGTTCAGTCCTCCTTGACTTGCAATTGCTCTGATACCATGTGAAAATTTCTGAATCTCACAAACAGAAATGCAACTGCTGTCAACTAATTTGCATTACCTACTTGTATTTTCCATTTAACAAGTTATTTAATGAATACATCAGTAAAATATTAATGCAAATACTAAGCAGCTTACACCAATATACAGATCAAGTACTGAAAAATAAATGCGACAATCACACAAAGGACACACTTATTTTTGGACTAACGTCCTTAGAAAAAAACAATGCAGGAAAACCAGTGCAGTCGATATGAGGGTTTTATTACTAAGCAAATTTCTGAATACAATCTAGGGTGCCAAATCTGGCTCACCCAACAGAGAAAATCCCGATAGAAGTACCTTTATTTAGAGACAGATATGTTGGCTGATCCAACAGCTGAATGAAGAAACCCCACAGGCGACTGCATTGTCCCCAGTGTTGCACAGCGATCGCTGCAACAAGCTCTGTGCAGAGACTACGTCACCTCCTCCAGGAGCTGCGTCACCCTCCTTGTGAGCCTTCCCGGCTCAAAAAATGATCTATTGGATTTCTGCCCGATCTGCCCCACAGAAATCCCAGCGCAGCCTCTTCAGTGACTGTGTCACTCTTCTGGTTCTGCGTCACCCTCTTAGGTGCTACGCTGTCTCTCCTGATGCTGCTCTGCCTCTTTGCAATTGTATTCTCGGCCTTGGACTGAAGTCCTGCTGCCGAATTGCCCTTCTCTGCATTGCAAGCTCACTCCGAAATTATCAACAAACCATGCCCCAAAATTTCGACTTTGCTCAAGTGCTGCTCTTTGTGTGTGTTCTCCAACTGACCCTCAAGCCTTCCTTTATACTTTTCTTGTTGAGAAATCAACGGCCGTGATCTAATCCTTAATCAACGACTAAGATTAAATCAGACTTGATCCTCGTCACTTAGAAGATTCTCACCCACATGTTAAATTAATTCACTTTAATTCTCCATTAAAAATAATTAATTATTTGAATAACTTTCACTCCGGGTGGAATTTCTCCAAACGATTTCTGGGTCTTGGAGATCCGTTGTGTTCTAGTGCCTCCACAAAATTTTGGAGCTAGAGCACATCCGATGCTACCTAAAAATCAACAATAAAAATGAGATAAGGGAAGAAGTGAGGCAGATCGATTTGGCATCAGTGAGTGTTCTAGTGCTCAGATCAGGAAAATCGTTTTTTAGCAGGTTCAACTCAACCTTTAATAAAAGTTTATAGTCCAAGTTGAGGAGAGAGAAGGTCATACGACATGGGCATCAAATTAGCAGTAGGACAAAGTCTTTTTGGGGGCGCAAAGGCGGCATATAGCTCGGTTGTGCAGTACGGATCAACCATACAAAGCTTGACACTTCCAGAGGCAAAATCATGCTAAGAGAGGGAGTTGTTCAGGAGTGAAAGGCACAAAGAAAGGGTTTTGCACCCAACTGCAAAATTTCCTAAAGAATTTTCTAAGCAATAAATAAGAACATAGAATTGCATGTTTTCCCTGGAGTTGGGATTTCCTGGGTATATTTGGTGTCCAGTATTTTTATGTGTGTTTTATCTTTAGATTTAATTTGGATGCTATGGTTACATACTCAACTATGTATGCACTCTAAAATTTTAGATAGAATTGCGGTTCAGCTCAAAGAGTCTTTCTTGGCAAACTTTTCTACTAGTGTGCGAGATCTTCTTGTCCTTCGGCATGTTATAAAGGGTGACTATATTTACTTTTTCACATTGCTTTATATTGGAACTTGTTGTCGCCCAAAGTGTACAGACAAGATGCGTCAACGCTTAGGATGGGGGTAGTCACTCTAATTCCTGCCCTCTTTGTTCTAGCTGTCTCCCTACAACAGACTATGGGGGATAGTCCCTATGAAATGTGAAGATGCAAGACTTATCGACAACCAGTAGGTTCGGAAGACACAACTGAATGGCCTAGCAACTTGGTTAAATTTAGCAAGTTTGATGACTAGATTCGATTATCTTGAAAGACCAGTGCCTTAATGGAGCCAAATACTTGATTTATATAAATTATTTACCAAGTAACCAGATGAACAATTGCTGCTTTAAGATGCTCCACTATCTTATATGAAATGCAACGCCTAAAATCTAGGTGAAACGTAGAATCTTGGTTTATTTTAAATTAGATGCTTACTTAGGTGAATCCTTCCTCCCAACTCTTTTGAAGTTAGTCTCTAGAGTAGGTTGTGAGAGAGAAACTCAGGGGAAGATATTTGAGGCTATATTAATGATACCTCCCATGGGGTTCTAACCACCGGATGCCTCCGATGCTGCAGAGAGTGTGGCTCCGATGATTGCAAGGTCACCGTGTTAACCACTAAAGAGAGTCTAGGCTTCACAAGCTGGGTGAGAAAGGTGGTCCTATATATCAACCAAACTTATGCTTGGAGATAAGTTAGTTAATGCAAAACTAGTCCTAAAATGCAAATGCAAAATATGAATGATTAACCTTAAGGTGAGATTGTTAAGGTTCTTAAGTACTAAATGATACTTAATTTAGAACAATGAAGTACTTAACAATATATAACGACAATCCTCACCACAAGAGAAATTGCTCAAAATATGGATGGTAGATTTCCCCCGTAAAGCCCCTAAACCGGGACATTTATCCTATATTTTTCCTACTTATAGATTTAAGCATAAGTCCAAATGAACGGAGACCGACAGTAAAATTAAACTTACATAAGTAACTAATTTATGCATAGAAGAATACCTAGAATGAATTTGGTGATTTATTGGGTTGTGACTCTCCTCGTGGATGCAATGGACATGTTACCGAATCAATCTTTTCCTCTCAACCAACCTAGGATTTTTCCAAAAACAATCCTAGATCTAGAAGATGCCTCTTCTGCCCCCGTGCTTAGAATTCCAAAAAAGTGAGTCTTCCCTTCAGAACAATTCATACCAATCATTATTTCCTTAGACAATAGTGCAGAAATTAGCAAAGAAAAACCTCCCCTTCTCCTTGATATTCCTCCCCTTTTATATCTTTTTTTTTCCACCTCCTTTCATTTATGTGGATATTATAGTCATTTATGTAGATATTCACCAAGTCATTTATGGAGATATTATAGTCATTTATGTAGATATTTATAGTAATTTATGTAGGATATTTATTAAGTCATTCATATAGATATTTATAGTCATTTATGTAGATATTTATTAAGTCATTTATGTAGATATGATTTTGATTAATTATTTTAAGATTAATTTTATTTATTTGTTTTTAACTTAATTAAATTAACTTTATAATTTTAATCAAATTATATTATTATTTTATTTGTCCACTCAAATATAATTTGTACTAAATTATATATATTTTTTCTTGATTAATGCTCTACCACGCATACGTATATAGGAGTGGTATACGTGTTAAGTATCTAGCTTGATATTTCATTATATCTCTGCGAGATAAAATGCATTATGATATTCAATTTGTTATCCTAACTTAGATATTCCCAATACTAGCAGGTATGTATACCAGTGCGGTGTATGTGATATATGCATGTGTAGCTATCATATGCATATGTCGTATACAAGCTAATATTATTTTACTTATAACTTGCAATGAGTCATTACATACTTCCTCCCTTCGGAAAACTTCGTCTCGAAGTTAGGATTTTATATAATCATATCAGTAATTTGTTAGAGATTATGGTGATTGTGTAAGGTTTGTATTTTAAGATTGACTTTCTGTTTGAATATGTATGTATTTGTAATCTAATTGTCACTTTCCATCTCAACCGAGTCTCCAAGCTATTCTAGAATCATCCTATCCTCCCTAATCTCTTCCGCTCCCATCCTATCCGTCTTCTACAGGAATATGCCATGGCATTAGTTTTACTGATCCAACCATTCATAGACCTTAAGGGTGTCAACGTCGATTACGTCGACCTGCTTTACCATTAGGCATCCGACAGTCATCATTACACGTCTAGGGGAGAGTGTCTCGCACAGTACTCTCATGATTCCAGGTTTTGGAGGATAAACGGTGGGCAACACCTCCACCCCTCCTAGTAGGACTAGGGTCAACACCCTATCATGGAACCTCATGGAGTCTCAACTGTTCTTGGAATTCTGTCATCACGTGATTGATTCGGTAACGATGTGTTCTGTAAGGTAAACACTTGTACACAATCTGCAATGTAAACACTCGTACACACATTACAACATATGTATCCATATATTCAATACAATTTCTTGCTAGATAACAACTCGTGTATAGTTCATACATGTCGTCATCTATGATACAATTTATTTAGCCATTTTCAGTCTATATACTAATATGTTTAGTTTTCATATTTAAAATGTAGTTACTCTTCTATTTCTATCCCTTCAATCATATTGAGATGCAGAAGTGAAACGAATTGATAGATAGCCTTATTTATAACATAATCTACGATCTAGATTTCATATTCCCGCAATGTTAATTTAAATGACATATTGCATATTGGCATCTATGCACTAGTAAAGTTAAGCAAATAGTATATATCCTGTATCAATAGAGTTAAGTAACATCATATCTTTATGGGTATCCATATACCAACAAAGTAAAACTCATCTTTATGTGATATTTCAAAATAGGGCCTCAAGTATCAAAATAGAGTAGTCATATACATATAAGGTTTCTAGTTTCTCAAAATTTAGCACAAGTTGGGGTATTTTTGACATATGGTCTCAACATCTTCCCAAGTCGCCGATCCAGAACTATATTTGTCCCACTAGACTTTAACTTGGTCTATCAGTCGGTTCCTGAGTTGTCGAACCCTACGTTCCAGTATAATAATGGTTCCCTCATCCAATACCTGCAGTTCTTTTCATTGAAGATTATGAGATTTGTCAGCAATATAGTGTCGTAAGGTAGATACATGAAATACATTATGAATTTTGTGCAAGTGGGGTGGCAGTACAAGACGATATGCAACCTTTTCCAAGACTTCGAACGACCCAATAAAGCAGGGTGATAATTTTGTCCCTTTCCCAAACCGAATGGTGCTCTTATTTGGCCTGATGTGGATGAAAACTTGATCTCCTACTACGTAGTTTCTATCTGGAGCATCAGCATAACTTTTTTGTCTATTCCGTGCCTCTTTCAATCGTTGCCTAATTAGCTTTACTTGTTCCTTCATCTCTTGGATCAATTCTGGCCCGACTATTACCTGGTCTTCTAACCTGTCCCAACTCAACGATGTTCTGCAGGGTCTCCCATATAATGCTTCAAATGGTGGCATTTCGATTGAACTGTGATAACTATTGTTGTATGCAAATTCTACAAAGCGTAAGTACTTTTTCCAGCGCAATTGTTGGTTCATAACATACATCCTTAGCATATCTTCTAGTACTTGATTTACCTTTTCTGTTTGCCCGTCAGTCTCATGATGATAAGCAGTACTTAAATTTAACTGAGTCTCTAAGGTTGATTGCATACAAGTCCAGAATCTTGACGTGAATCGAGAGTCTCTATTTGATATGATTTTCTTAGGTATTCCATGAAATCTAATAATTTCATTTATGAATACCCGAGCTACATCAACAACTTCGTAAGTATCTCTTACCAGGATAAAATGGGCGGTTTTTGTTAATTTATCTACCACAACCAAAATGGCATTATGCTTTTGTTGTGTAAGGGGCAACCCAACGATAAAATCCATAAAAATTATTTCCCACTTGGTCATAGGAATGTCGTGAGGTTGTAGGAGACTTGCTGGGTGACAATGGTTAACCTTTACCCGCTGACTTTCAAGACACTTAGCGACAAACTGGACAATGTCATTTTTCATGCCTGTCCAGAAGAAGAGTCTCTTTGTGTCAGCATACATTTTCTTTACACCAAGATGTGCACAATACACTGCCTTGTGGGCTTTCTTCAATATGGTGTTTCAGAGATCTCCACTATCTGGTATATACATCCTTCCATGAAATCGTAAAATTCTGTCTTCTTCCAGATCATATCCATCGAACTTAGGTTCCTTTAAATGGTTTCTATCCAGCCCCGACCTTACTTTTAAGTACCAACTATCTCTTACGAAATGCTCAAGTACTTGATCTCTTAAGTCCACCTTGATAGGTATGAGGGAAAATTTTCGAGGTCTTCTACTTAAAGCATCTGCTACTACATTCTCCTTCCCTTTTATATATGAAATCTCAAAATCATATTCACTGAAGAATTCACTCCATCGTCTTTGTCTAGCATTCAAGTCTCTTTGGGTGAACAAATATTGTAAACTTTGGTGGTCACTTTTAAGCTCAAAGTTTCTCCCTACCAAGTAATGTCTCCATATCTTTAAAGCGAGAATCACTGCGACTAACTCTAAATCATGTGTAGCATAAAGGTCTTCATGGAGCTTTAATTTTCTTGAAGCATATGCTATTACGCCTCTTTCCTGCATTAATACTGCACCTAACCCCTGTTTAGATGCATCGATACACACAGTAAAATCTTTGTCCATATCAGGTACTCGCAAAATTGGTGCAATAGTCAATAATATTTTAAGTTCAAAAAATGCTTTATCACATTCCTTAGTCCATTCATACCTAACACCTTTGCGCTGGAGGGTTGTGATCGACTTTGCAATTTTGGAGAATCCTTCCACAAACTTTCAATAGTAACTTGCTAAACCCATAAAACTACACACTTCATGTGCATTCTTAGGTATCGACCATTACTTGATTGTATTTACCTTTTTCAGGATCTACAAAGATCCCTTCACCAAATATGATATGACCTAAGTAACGAATTTCCTTTTGAGAGAAAGAGCATTTGGATAATCTTGCATATAATTGGTGTTCTCTAAGGAAAGATAATACTATTCGAAGATGCTCTTCACGTTCCTTCTCATTCTTAGAGTAAATGAGAATATCATCCAGGAAGACTTGCACAAATTGATCAAGGTATCTGCGGAGAACGCTATTCATAAGGTTCATGAATACTACTGGTGCATTGGTCAACCCCAAATGGTACCACAATGAATTCATAATGCCCGAAACGAGTTCAGAATGCAGTCTTAGAAACATCACTCTCTTTAATCCTTAATTGATGATAACCTGATCGCAGATCGATCTTGGAAAACACTGCAACTCCTTTCATTTGGTCAAAAAGGTCGTCAATGCGAGGCATTGGATACCTATTCTTTACAGTGGCCCATTTTAAATCCCGATAGTCCACACACAGTCGTAATGAACCATATTTTTTCTTGACAAAGATTACAGGAGCGCCCCAAGGTGAAATATTGGGTCGAATGTGCCCTATATCTAATAGTTCTTTCAAGTGTATTTGTAATTCTTGAAGTTCAAGAGCTGTCATTCTGTAAGGTGTTTTAGATATTGGTTCCGTACCAGGTTTCAATTATATTGTGAGGTCTACCTCTCTTTTAGGAGGTAGTCCTGGTAATTTTTTTGAAAAAACATCAAAATTATGATAGAATCGGATATTGTTCTAAGGATGGTCCTTTCTCCTTGCTTACTTCTTGAACTGCATATACCTGACAACCTTTTCTTAAGCACCGTTTAATTTGCATCGCTGAGATGAAGCGTAAGGATACTTTCCTCTTAATACGTTGGATTTTCTCCCTCATCATTCATACAAAGTATTGTTTTGCTGAAACAGTCTACCCATGCTTGATGAGATTCTAACCAATCCATTCCTATCAGCAGGTCGTAAGTTCCAAGGGCTGTGACATATACTTTAAGTTTGGTCGAATAGACTCCTAGATCAACTTTGCAATTCTCCACACTTAATTCTACTGGTTGAAGTTCTCCTGAAGCCATTTCTACCTGTCTGAAATTGTTTTGTTTGCAAGCTGACAACCCACATTTATTTATTGTATATGATGAAATAAAACTATCAGTAGCACCTGTCTGAGTTTTATTCTGTTGATTGTACCTGAAGATTCCACTACGGTGGACCAATTTTTTCATAAAAATCACGATTTTTTGGCGATTACAAAAATCGCCGATTTAATCGTTGCAATGAAAAAATCGCGATTTTCAAAACACTGGTATTAATGGTCATGGGAGCTCCTGCTCCTACTCCTCTTGGGGTAAACCTGTTACCATAAGGAGGTCGTCTCGAACTATTTCCTCGAAAGAAATTTCGGGGAGTCTTTCCTGTAAATCCCTGCTGTGATGGTTCAGCTAGCCTGAAATCCCTTTTAATTCCCAGATGCTCTTCTGCATATTGTGCACATTCAACAGCCTCTGCTACTGTTGATGGCTTCCACATTCTTACCATGGCCCTGATTCGAGGATTTAATCCATATATGAAACGCTCGGCTTGGCATTCATCCGTGTCTAGATAAGGAACATATTTTACAAGTTCCATAAATTTTATCTCGTATTCTTCCACGGTCTTATTACCCTGGATTAGAGTGTGGAAGGTTCCGACTTGCTACTCTTGAAAGAAAGGTGGTAAGTATTTTGCACGGAATCGGTCTACAAACAACTCCCAAGGAACGATGTTTGATGTGATATGTAGTTGTTTTTCTAGATTTCCCCACCAAATCAGAGCATTCCCCCTGAGTTGGAATATAGCGATTTTTGTTTTAGAGGTAGAAGAATATTCTCTTAGTGCGAAGCATCTTATCATCCCTTCTAACCATGCTTCAGCATGTTCTCCAGCTCTTCCTCCTTAGAATTCTGGGAGTTTAATCTTTTGCAGTTCTCGGGAAATATCTTCTTTATGAGGTTTATAATCATAATCTTTAGGCTTTTCTGAATGTCTTTCCTCTAGATGAGGTCGTTCCTCTTTGCTACTGGTCGGCTACAACCTTTTTAATGTTTCCAGAATGGCTTCTAATGAGTGCATTACAGTAATTAGATCGGGTGCTGGAGCAACTGGTGCTGATGACGATCTACGTGGTGGCGATGGTGACGGTGTTGGCGACGATGATGATGGAGGTGTTAGAGATGGCGATGCATCTCGCTGGCATTGCCGCCTTTGGTACGTTCTTACCATTGTGACTTTTCCTAGAATACATAATAAATTTATGAGAATCGAGTAAATTTTTAGACTAACTAAATATAATTTTCGAAAAATTGAGCTTGCAAACGAGTATAGTTCTTTTGCTATTTTACCTGCAGGTAGGTCTTACTGGTACCGAGGTCAAGGAGGGTGGCCACGCAACCTCCTTGTCCTATGCAGGATATTCTATGCATACTAATTCTAGAGTGGTATGCAAGGGTCTTGATAGATCATAATATCGTTTCACAATATTTACCTAAAATTTTGTCCTAAATGCAGTTAATTGAGGAGTTATATTTTCATTATTTTTATACTCTTAGTTTCTGATTTATAGTTGTGTATTTACATATTTAGTAGTTTCTCTAACCAGCTATATTTATTCTATTTAATACCCTTATAATAACCATCAATTCTCTTTTCCTATACCTTCCTTCCAACTAATCCTTATTACTTATAAACTTATGTTAATTAAACTAACCTCTATTTTTTTTTTTTAGTCGATGATATTCTATACAATCTAATTTAAAATAAAAACATTATTATTATTATTATTATTATTTTTAAATTAAATAAAATGGGTTATATTTGTTCATAAAAATAATGGTATTATTCTATTCTACCGACTGTGTTTGGAACCCGTGGCATTTGGGCGAAGCTTTATCGGAAATTAGTTTATCGTAAGTTTTGGATCTATTTTATCAAAAATAAAAGGGAATATCCTGATTTTCTCTTGTTGGCTTGCCTCGGTTGAGACCCTTTCTCAGCTTCAAGGGAGCAGCTTCTTCTACCCGTCTGCACCTCATTTATGATTTCGCCACCTGAATTGCTCTGCCCCAAGTGACTTGGTTCAAGTTTATTCGTGTGCGCTCACAAAAAAGTGTGTAAAGCCGCTAGGTGGAGGCAAATTATGCTCCATGCACATGAGAAACGAGTACCATGCCAGACCTCCCGGTTTGGGGTTTTGGTTATGGAGTCATATTCGCAAAACTCTTGTGTACGAGATCCATGATTCAATGTTTTTCCCAAGGAAGAACAAAGCTTATATGAACATTGAACTATTGTCGTCATCATTATTATTCCCTTCTAACAGAGGAAGGCAGGTTGGTAGGCTTGGCTTCTGCTCCAGATATATGCTTAACCGCTATGAACAAACCATTGGCGGGGCTTGTCATTCGCTCATTGTTACCAGCAAAATGCTATATTCCCAGCTTTAAGCATTGGATTGTCATGCAAATGTCTTCTGAAAATCTCGATCATCGATTTGGGTATTATTGTTTTGCTTCTTTAAGGATCTGTAGCAGCGCCGGGTCAGATAAAACGGGCCCTACGAATGGTTATAATGTTTCAAGCAATGTAAATGATCAATCCAAGCTTACTTCTGAATTTGCTGATACAGAGTGTTCCAATACAGAAACAGAAATTGCACGGGTTTCAGAGTCAAGTATGGAGTCTTTCTCTGCAATGAAAGGGCACCCATTTAAAACAAATACTAAACCAAGGCAGCCATTCTTGAATGATTGTGACTCTGATAAAAGTGAAACAATAGGGCAAGTTTCAGATAGAAGTGAGTATTCCTCTAAGGCTCTTGCTATTTCAGATATAATTAAATAGGCTAATAATAGGTGGGATAACGAAACTGAAAGAAGTCTGAGACAGTATAGAGAGAAGCTAAATGAATTCCTAGTTATTGAGGTCTTGAAGTGTTTGAAGGTTCCTGAATTGTGTCTTAGATTTTTTTTAAACGACCAAGCCACCCACGTTCGATCCTCTGGACTTGCAAGCCCGCCAACCAACACCACGAGCGCGCAGGTGCACACGGCCCACCACAAGAGCAGAGGGTTTGACGCTCTCTTCTTTTTTTTTGTCTGCGGGAAAATAGCATGTAACCATCAGGTTCTTGGTTTGAATCTCCAAGATGATACACAAAACAACGACCAGCGGTTTCCTGGGTCGTATCTCTTGAATGATACACAAAATAGTAAGGCTTGCAAAGGGATATACAAATAGGAATTTTATTTTTTTTACAGCGAAGTGGATGCAAGTTGGGATCCTATCATACTTCTCTCAAACTGTTTAATTAAGGGAGCAGCAGCTTTCATGGAACTGTCATAGATATATGAAGTTCTTCCCACCCAAGTCACGTTGTTTCTCTGAGATGGTTTTACAATTAAATTATTGGCATGACTAGAATTCAAGAGGGCTTGTCCGCGATATTATAAGGCTGCGAAATGTTCAAAATTTCATTGTTTTGGTCACAGACACTTAACTGTCCTGTTGAGACAGAGTCTGTCATAACTGAGGCACAATGAAGAGAGTTCGAGTTTGTTAAGGAGACACTTGAAATCTGTTGGGCTTTGCCTGCGTAGGTTCGATCCTACCGTCCAACAACTAAGCACAAAAGAAATGGGCGTGGTCGAGGATATCAACAAGACGTCGTTTGACAAAAACGAACTGAGCTATGGAATTGGAAGACAATTTGAAGACAATTACAATGATAATGCAGGGTTCCAATGTGTATCAGCAAAGAGGCTCAATATGACAATG